>LR990348.1:8417149-9839649 GCA_905147345.3 Mythimna impura | reverse complement strand
CAAAAAATAATATTTTAAGACGTTTGCAAGGCAAATGTGGGTTCAAAAGATTCAGCCGTGATGGGTACAAGTGCGTATTAGAAGATCCGCACAGGAGATATTACCATGAAGGAGAACTCAAGGAGTTTGATGGCATCGAGTCAGAGTGGCCTCTGTTCTATGTAATGATGATTATTGACGGCGTCTTCCGGACCCTACCTGATCAAGTTGAAGAGTACCAGAAACTACTGAAAGCTAGAATATATATGGACGAATTTGGAGGTGTGTTACACCTTTTACAGCTATTTTCAAAATTACTATCACATTCCCCAATTGTTCATTTTATTGCCCTTATTAGTTGTCAGCCAGCTCCGATTATACTTAATCCTTTCTCGCAACAGACAACCCGGACAGTTGCTCATAGAAAAAAAACGATTTCTTAACGATACCGTGACCTGCACGGTATCGTTAGGAAATCGTTTTTTTACAACTCAATTTGTTACTGAATCGATTCTTTAGACTTCGATTCGAAACAATTTAAAAATCGTTGGTCCAAACAGATCATTCACACATACTGATTTGGTATGGAGCGAACCATTTCCGTAGCGGACCTACACCGACTCAAATAATAATAATTATGGTCGCCGGACTATTCTATAGATGGACTGATTTGGTTCGGAGGCATACCAAATCCGTAGTCCGGTCGTATCAAGTTCGAGCGTGTGTCAATATTATTAATCATCCAAAACAACGACCGAAAAAAAAAATTCGTATGGGTTGAAAAACATCGTTTAGTACCTTCACGTGTGTATTTGGCAAAATCACCTCGGCTGCAGTGACTGAGTTTGAGTAAACTACTTATTCTTAAATGAAAATGTGTATCTATATACTTTTTCAGATCCTGTTATTCCTTGGTATTATTACGTTCCCCGCGAGAGTATAGAAAATGAGCGCAGCGAACCAAATTCAGTGCGAAGATTGCCTGCAAGTAAGTACTAGCGTTTTTCATCCTTTACTCTCGAGGTCCAAATAGAGGGCCTCTACAAAGTTCATTTGTTGTACCTAGCTTGCAACGACATAGCACTTTAATGATGAGTTCAGGAAAATTAGAAACCAGCCAAATTGTTAATACAAAACATACCGTGTGCATAAATTTAATATCAATATTTAAAATTCAATTCAACAATTCCAGATCATCCCAGTGACAGTAATGAAAAAGGTAAAAATTAAACTCCATTGAGTATGACTCTTCTTGTTATCACTTTATTGTTATCCGTTGTATATAACCAAATCAACTTTTATTTCTCGAATATTCGGCTATTATAATATCTACGCTTTCATTTAGATTTATTTAGATTTTCATGATGTAGCTACTTGAACATTTTACATTATATTTCCTTATGCCTATTTCACTTTTTCCACTAGTTATGATAAACTTTGCACATTATACTAACTTATTTTCTATTTGTATCGAAGGTAACTAATATGCTTTTTAATGTGATTAACATTTCTTCGATAAAAAAATCTGTTTATAACAATTTATTTAGGTAAGCACTTAAACAATTTCATGCGTTTTCCTCAATAGATTAGTTTGTGATTACAATATTTTAACTATAATCTACCTACACACCAGAGCTAGACTGTAGTATACCAGGGACGTTACCGAGAACAAGCCACATTCGCGGCGATAAGCTCCCTCTTTGAGGAGTGGTTAGAGAGGCGCCACGGCGTCCTTACTTTCCGCCTGGCACAGGTCCTCACCGGGTACGGTTGTTTCGGATTCGGTTGGAAGAAATGCCCAGGTGTTACAATAGTGCGGATCACTCGGAGGACACGGTGAAGCATACAGTAGAGATCTGCCACGCTTGGGCGGAAAATCGCCGGGTCCTCGTGGAGGCGATCTCACGACTCACGACGGTGCAAGCCATAGTACGGAGCGAAAAGGCTTGGAAAACAGTTAGCTCCTTCTGTGAAGCAGTAACGGAAACATGCGAGCGAAGGATGTGGTCCTTACGCCCCAACCGCCGCTGGAGACGTACTGTATCTCGGGAGTCGAAGGGTTAGGCCACCGTAGACACGAGCTTGTGGACGACGAGCAATGGGTAGCTCGCCATCTTGTAAGGACCAGGCCCGGGGCAATAAAAGCTTGTTATTCTACTCATATAAAGTTCCACATCGAAATCTATGTACGATGTTAGTATTTTATAATGGAAAAGATTTTAAACTATCCGTAATGGTTGGCATAGTTGCTATAATAATTCCTGTTCAAATATTTATCATGGCTGTACCTATAATGCAGTAATGGTGGAGGGTGTAGCGCGGCATGAAAACGACAGGGGCTTTGTAGAAAAGGTGCATCAGGTGATGATAGAAACGACTGCATATTACAAACTATTTTTATAAAGGTTTAGAATATTTTTTGTAATTAGGTACTTGACAATTTTTTTTTATTATTTGTATCAAAAAGTAACTAAACCCAAAAACGCTAATGATGATGCTGATGAGAAACTTTTGAAATCTCGTGGAGGGGGAAACTGTCAAATAACGGAAAAAGTATACACAAACAACAGTGTGACGTCACCGCCACCAGATATTACCGTATTTCCGCCGTATTCCCACCACGCACCCACTCCTTATACAATATTTGATATACTAATTGCTGCTTCATTTTGTAACCAATTTTCTTGTGGTTTTTAGAAAATATTTTTTGTTGTTTGTTGTTTAGTACCTACAAAATATTTTACAAAAATAAATCCAATTGTAGTTGATAATTTCCGAAAATAAAGCTACACGATCTTTTGAAAACCGGAGTTATCCGGAAAAATGCACAATTTCTGAAGAATAGGCCACAGTCGAAGTTGTGGGATTAAAAAGCTAGTCTTAACATAAAATAAAACTCAGATTGCCAGAATAATAAAGAAAAACAAGACCATATATTTTATAAGTAATCCATTTACTTGATATATTAGACACGGGTGGTCTGTTCCTCTGGGCGCAGTCGTTGTTCGTGCTGGCTCAACTGCTAACCGGCGGGCTGCTGCATGTCAACGAGCTGGATCCCATCAGGAGGTACCTGCCTTCGTATAACCGACCTCGACGGGCCGGACGGTATTCTGCTTTCCAGGTAGGTACATTCGTGTCATGTACATGTTTTAATTATAATTCTGTATATTTATAACGAAAGTGCGAGAGGTGCATGTCTAGCCATAGATGCTTTTTGTTAGGCTAAATGATGATGTAAAAATCTATCGTTAATTGTTTTTGTTATGAATTGGTTTTTAACTAAAATTATTTTACTTTCATGTCTAACATGCAGGGTAAACCTACTGGTGTAAGTACCTACTAGGAGTAAACTAAAACTACTTTTTGCACCACCTGCTCGATAATGCCCTCATATATGTCATACGACCATCACTTAAAGCGAGTCATTCTGTACCTAGGGAGATAATGTAGTATGGACGATCCCTAGGTAATAATGAGATTTGGATTTGGAACGTCAAAAACCATTATTTTGAAAAAAAAAAAAATAAGTGTGGCACTCGGGGACTGCCGCGGTAAAGCTATTGCATAGCATTTTGTATCAACTTATGCAATTATAATTATTTATTTTTTATTTATTTTATTTATTCAGTATTTCTTTTTCTTTGATATTAATTCAAGTTACACTTTTTGAGTGTGGTGACCGATAAGAAAAAAAATTTTATCTTTCTTGTTTACTTCATAAATTGCTACAAGTATGTTCAGTTGTTATCATAGAACATTACTATAATCTATTATAATACAAAAAGACTATTTTGTTTGACCGAGATTTGAACTCGAGGCACGATGATAACATAGTTAGAACGCTGTACCAATGCGCCACACAGGTCGTTAACGACTTTTCTAAAATAGGTGTTCGGTCTCTGTCGGCCTTCAAGCCACACCTCCGTGCCCGACGGAGTGGGGAGCGTGAGGTTTTTTTCGTTACGGAATTTCTGGATTCGGTCCCCGCGCTCAAGGCCCTCGATAGAAGCTATGCAATAGCTTAAAAAAAAAACAACACATTAAGTGAATAAAAATGTACATGCATCTGTAAAGAAGATAAAATGTGGTTAAAGACAAGTCTCTAAAAAACGTAATGAAAGAGCGGGAGCGTTATAGGAAATTAAAAATATAGTCTTAGACTTGTTTTTTGTCTTGAATTTTGTTGGTTTTAAATCTTGAAACAAGTCAAGTGATAGTTAAGATTAACTTGTATGTAATACTTATATTTCTCTAATATATAATTTGTTTTAGTAAATTGTCTTTTACTTTTAATTATCTTACAGATGGTGTAATAAGTAGAGTATCCAACACGGGGATAAAGCTGTATTGGTCTTGGGCAGCTTGAATTCCTCACTTCACTCGTACCTCACTCATACCTCCCTAAACGTACTTGTCGTCCTCTTTTATCTATAAAATACTTTATGCACAACTCTGCATTC
Organism: Mythimna impura; assembly: GCA_905147345.3. Taxonomy (NCBI): domain Eukaryota; kingdom Metazoa; phylum Arthropoda; class Insecta; order Lepidoptera; family Noctuidae; genus Mythimna; species Mythimna impura. The sequence continues at coordinate 9,835,207 of LR990348.1, read as the reverse complement.
AACTTTTATACTATAAATGTATAGTATTTTTATTGCTCCTTCAGTTGCATTGAAGGTTTTTAAAAAAAATCTTAACGTTTTTCACTTTAAACTGTATGAAATCGTTATTCTAACATTTTTAGTGGAAAAAATGAATGAATTACTTTTTAATTATTATTATTATTTTTTTTATTAAAAATATCATCGGGGTTGGTTAGAATAACGATTTTACACAGTTTAAATTTGAAAAAAGTACAGATTTTTTTTAATTAGGTAAAATCCGACGAAAAACCACCACTAGGTGGTCCAGAATCATGTACTGGATCCGTGGTATTCGTTTGTGCGTCGATGTCAAAGACACCGTGTATATGTATATGTATGTATATAGGATGACTGGCAATTAGTGTACGATACTTAAACACGTGATTGTGCTCATGATAACAAACAATTTTTATTATGGGAGCAAAGCCGATATCGCAAAAAAAATATCAGCTGTTCAGTACATTAGGCAAATATAAATGTACTGAACAACTGATTTTTTTTTTGCGATTTCGGCTTTGCTCCCATAGTAAAAGTTGTTGCTTATCATGAGCACAATCACGTGTTTAAGTATCGTACACTAATTAATTACCAGTCGCCCTATATGTATATATGTATATATATTGTACTCCAAGACCGTTTTACGTCCGTTGCGTCACAACCATAAGTTCAGTTGAAAACCAACGTCAGGCACTAGGTATCTGGCATTCATGCTGAACTGGACCTATTTTGGTGCAGCCGTGAGGCACACAACTATATTTTTTTGCCTCTGTTTTTTATTGTTCCGTGATACATAAATATTGTGTTTGTGCCTTATGCTGTACCAAATAAATTCTTTTTATTTCTTTCTTCTTTCACTCAGGTTTCCATATTAACTCTCTCGCAATGTTCGGGAGTTATTTATATAAATCCCTCACTCGCGTTCGGGATTAAACTTAGCAACCTTCGCCGCTCGTAACTTACATAAAGACGCTGCCTTATCCCCTAGTCACATACCTAATCTACTATTAATGCATTCTGTGCAATTCCCAAAATATAAATAACATACATTTTTGTTCGGGGTTGAACTTTTTTTTTAAGAGATTGTGAGCTGTTTATAGAAAAATAACACTGTATTTGCAATGAAACTGCTATGCCTTAAATACCAATTTCAAGTTTTATTTTTTCGCAGGGCATAGCAACAGACCTGGTGGTACAGGTGGTGTTAATAGCAGAGTCTATGCGGCTGCAGGCTATGATGGGCACGTACGGCATACAGACGCAGACGCCACACGAAGTTGAACCAGTCCAGGTTAGATTTACTTACTAATATGTACCGGTGTGTTAAAATCGTACAGCAAGCTTTAGTAAACTGAACGATGCATTGAACTTTAAAGAAAATAATTACAAAATAACATTCGTAATATAATAAACTTACTATCCTTGCATATCGTGAAAAGTGATAATAGAGTTAAAAGATTAGATATTAAACAGGTTCTGAATATTCCAATTTATACGGGAGCAAAATATAGGTATGTGGACAAGCAAAATTCATAAATAATTTATTCTTGAAGGTGTGCAGTTCAACGCAGCTGGTACACGTGTACCGAGAGCTGGGAGTCTGCCCGAAGTTGAAACTAACCGGACGTCCCATAAGACCCGTGGGCTCCCTCGGCACGAGCAAGGTATGTCTGATTTTACTCTTACACATGTAGCTACATCTATAGTGCCACATTTGAACTAAACTACCAAATCCTGTATCGCGCAATTAGATTTACAACAGCCTGAAATCGTCTATCGGGCAGTTGCCGGATCAGACATTTAAACATCCGCCTGGTTCGAGGATCCACCCTTATAAGGGAGGTCTGCGGGAATTTACACTCTGTTCCACATACCTCCAAACACATATGAATCAAAATTATATAGTGATTTATTTATTTTATGAATATACTATTAACTCTTGTTGTTGTGTGTTACTAAAAAAGTTCTGAGTATACAATACATGTAGATGGATGGAGAGGGAGAGGGAGGCCAAAGAAAAGATGGATGGATTGTGTAAGGAGTGATATGAAACAAAAGGAAGTTAGTGACAGTGTGACGGGTGACAGGACAGAATGGAAGATAAAAACGTGTTGCGCCGACCCCAAATAATATGGGATAAGGGCAGGAAGAAGAAGACTATTAACTTAATTTTCTGATATTTTAACGCTGAAGTAACTTATGAACCCTTTTGATAGTGTTAATCGTACGTAACTCAGTTCTACACCGACATAGTTACGATAGCCATCGACATTGCTTCAGATCATCATCATTCTCTTACTCATTTACGATTATATATTTCCTGAGATGATTTCCAACCTGTTAGTTTCTGCTGCCACTTCCAGACTTTTCCATACACAGGTAGGATTTTTAGATAAGTCAAAACAGTACCCTTTGGCTTAACTGCTCGATTCTTCTATGTTTCAGATTTACAGGGTTTGCGGCATGACCGTGCTGTGCTATCCACTCATATTCGAGGTGTCAGAGTTCTATTTGTACAGAGACATGGCCTTGCTCATCGACGACATCAAGACTGAGCTGCAGTTCGTTGGCAAGTAAGACGACTATCTGTCTAAATACTACTTATTTATTTTGTTGCACTTATTTTTCATTGATGGTTTGACAATTTGCCTGCTGCGGTCTTCCCGTCCAACTATAATTTAGGTGTCTTCAAGGCTAGAGTGAATAGGCTCTTAATAAACTAGTGCGCGTCACCATCAATGATTGCATCTCTGCTTACCATCAGGTGGGATCGCAGTCAAGCACTGGTTTATGTCAATAAAAAAAAAATGGTTTTCTACTATATAAACGCCTTAAGTGCGATTTAATCTCCATATATAAATGTGAAAGTAACTCTGTGTGTCTGTTAGGCAGTGGTCCGACCGCCGGCGAGAAAACGACTAACTATCAGCGATTTTCTCTCTCAAGAAACACACAATAAATGTACATTCCATGTAAACGAAAGAGATGCATATATTAAAAGTTGCTCTCCGACTGTTCACACTGCCGGCGACGACTTGCTTTACTAATTTTGTCGCTTTTCAAAAATAAACTCGCACAGCGATACTCGTTCAGCGATGCTCGCTCGCTTGATCATTTCTAAATGGCGACAAATCGCTTACGTTGGCCACACTGTGAGCGACCACGGGCGAGTGGCGCGAATAATCGCTCATCGCACTTGCACACTCGCTTATAGCCCGGCGACAAAACTATCGAAACTACACACTCGCTTCCCGCTGATCGCCAACTCGTTTATAGTTTCTAGTTCTACTCGTTTCTCGTTCATCGTCGGCGGTCGGACCACTGCCTTACGCTTTCACGGTTAAACTACTAAAGCGATTTTGATTAAATTACGGTACGGAGCAAGTTTGAACTCCAAGGATGGACATAGGCTACTTTTTATCTGTCTTGGACTTCAACTTCGCGCCCGAAGTAACCAACATTCACGCAGACGAAGCCGCTGGCAAGAGCTAGTATGTCATATTCAAGATTTCTAAGATCATCAATCGTAGTACGCGGGTGCGAAATACCCAACGAAGCAGTCGAGTGATTGTTGTGACAGCACGACTTTCGCGGAACGAGCCCGCAGAGGCGTCTGATGTAGGAATGGCTTGACGGCCGGAAAGAGTCAAGAGTAGTGTGCGCAAGTTTTTGTATTTCATAATTAAAGTTCAGACAGAAAGGTCTAAAATAAAATTCGCATTATGAAAACTGAGAGTTATTTAATCAGATTAACTTACAGACCATAGGGGTTATCCTAGTGCAGCAATGGCGAACCTATGGCACGCATGCCAGTGGTGGCACGTGACGTAATAATTCGTGCACGCTTATGTAAGATACTTATCATTGAAATAATTTGCAATAGCAGAAATCAGAGTCATTTAAAGTTTTATTTGAATTAAAAGAATGTTACGATTGCAGTACGAATGTTGGTTTGCAAATAAAAAGTTCAGTTAATAAGCAACTAATTTGGTTTTCTATCGACTAAATCGACAAGTCAAGATTCTTTGGCGGCACGTCATGACCAGAAATGAATGGCGTCAGAAATGAAGATATCCGCTGGAGTACTAAGGTTACAGACATAGCCCGAAGAATTGGGGCAGGGCACATTGCTCGCAGAACAGATGGTCGATGGGGATGAAAGGTTCTGGAATGGCGACCACGTACCGGAAGACGCAGCGTTGGAAGGCCTCCCACAAGGTGGACCGATGACCTGGTGAGGGTCGCGGGAATCCGATGGATGCGAGACGCACAGGACCGGTCATTATGGCGACATTTGGGGGAGGCCTATGTCCAACAGTGACGTCATGACCACTACAACAGAGTTTTATAGCACGATCGCCAATAAAGGTTCACCACCCCTTGTTTACACTGGGACCTAGTGTAAACAAACTGGTTTACACTAATTCATCAGCCACGGCTTTCCGGCCAGACTGCAGCAGATAACGTTCGCAGATACTGGCGCCTGTCCGGGCGGCCGACGGTGTGCCTGCTGGTGCGCGAGGAGCACATGCGCGACCCGCACTTCAAGCACATGCTGGACCTGTTCGCGATGCTCAAGAAGGGCCACTGCGACGGCGTCAAGGTGCGCCTCGGGAGGCTCCAGAACTTGATCTCTAGCTCTTGTATGGGCAAGTAATCTTTTACTTATATTACTAGTCAGTTTACACGTGCAAATGGTTGTGTAGTTCTAAACTTTGAATATGATGTAAGTTTGTACAACAGAGGTTTTGAAATTTTCAAGCTGGTCTCACTTGTTGGTTCGGGGTAACTATTTATGAACAGCACTTCAAATATGAACTTTACGCAATACAATCCGCCGCGACACAACACAGCACATCGATATGAACGTATTGGTGTGCTACGTATGAATTCGAACATAGTAATAAGGGTCATTTCCGTATTTTTAAGAACTTTTGCATCAGAAACACCTGTAATTTACCTGCATTTATGACAAATTCTAGAAATTTATTGTCTCTAGTGTGATTTTACAACCTGTTATGTGGGTTCTTTTAATTTAGTTCTTAATAAACCGTTCTTGCGACAGTGCAATATACCAGGGGCCCAAGTCTGTAATTTTTATAAAATCGTCATTCCAACACGATCTCATTGTCATTTTGCTAAAAGTTCGTAGTCTGCTAAATTCATAAAGGTCTGATCATTGGTCAGTCATTGGTTTCGTATTAGAATAGTGGTAAAATGACAATATTGTGCTGTCTCGTAACAAATTAAAAGCAATGACTGCACAACGACGTTCTAATGGTAGGACACTGATCAAAGGAACTGTCAAAATTTTAACAGATAGTAAATCAGACATTCATTTGTCATTATTATATACCAGATTTATATTATATTAGTAGATTACAAAATTACTAGTTTTGTAAACTACTAATATAATGGCGTCATTATGACTTTGCAAAGGTCAACCACTGACACACCGTTAAAAGAAGTGGCATAGAATGGTAATCTCGTAAATAATGACAAATGAATGTCTGAGGTATGCAGTAATCTGCTAAAATTTTGACAGTTCCTTTGATCAGTGACCTACCATTAGAACGTCATTGTGCAGTCATTATTACGAGACCATTGATCGATCATTATGAATTAGCAGATTACGAACTTTTAGCAAAATGACAATGGGATCGTGTTGGAATGACGAATTTATAAAAATAGCAGACTTGGGCCCCTGGGCCTCAAGTCTGCTATTACAATAGTGTCAGAATGATCTATCATTGATTTCATAATTATTGATTTTGACAAGTTTGGTAATCTACTAATATAATGGCGTCATTATGACTTTCCAATGATCAACCACTAGCACTCCATTGAAAGAAATGACAAAGAATGGTAATCTCGTACGTAATGACAAATGAATGTCTGATTTAAGCGGTAATCTGCTAAAATTTTGACAGTTTCTTTGATCAGTGACATAACATTAGAACGTCACTGTGCAATCTTTGCTTTTCAAAGACAGCTCGTACCACAATTCTATTACGAGACCACTGATCGATCAAAGATCGGCCATTATAAATTAACAGATTACGAACTTTTAGCAAAATGACAATGGAATCGTGTTGGAATGCCGAATTTATAAAAATAGCAGACTAGGGCCCAAGATTGAATGTACCGGTAGTCATCTTTCTTGCGAGAAAACAAAAATACGAACTAAATATTATCTAATTGCGCAGAGCGTGATGTTATATAGCCTTCCTCGATAATTAGGCCAGTAGTTCCTGAGATAGCACATTCAACCGAACAAACTTTAGCTTTTTAATATTAACCTTTTGAGTGCGTAATTAGAGACACAATAGTAAGACAATGGCGCGTGAACGCCGGCGTTAATGCGGGGATCAACAGCTTAAGTATAGATTGTTTATCAAGAAATAAACTGACCACAGAACATCTGGACTTCATGAGCCAAGGCGAGTTTCCGTCGGAGATGTTCACCCAGTTCCGGCAGCTGGAGCATGAGTACATCGGCTACCAGTCACTCACAGACGTGCCGCGCACGTTGACGTACCGCGAGGAGAACATCTCGTACGAGGCCTTCTGCCACCGCTCCACGCCCGACGTGGTGGCCGCGCTGCGCTCGGTCGACAACATCTTCGCGCAGTGCCAGCTGTGGGGCATCCTGATACAGCGGGAGGGCCCGATGTTTGAGGTGCGTATTGTTGTTACGGGGCCTTCTGCCACCGCTTCATACCCGACATGGTGGCCGCGCTGCGCTCGGTCGACAACATCTTCGCGCAGTGCCAGCTGTGGGGCATCCTCATACAGCGGGAGGGCCCGATGTTTGAGGTGCGTATTGTTGTTACGGGGCCTTCTGCAACCGCTTCATACCCGACATAGTGGCTGCGCTGCGCTCGGTCGACAACATCTTCGCGCAGTGCCAGCTGCGGGGCATCCTCATACAGCGGGAGGGCCCGATGTTTGAGGTGCGTATTATTGTTACGGGGCCTTCTGCCACCGCTTCATATCCGACATGGTGGCCGCGCTGCGCTCGGTCGACAACATCTTCGCGCAGTGCCAGCTGTGGGGCATCCTCATACAGCGGGAGGGCCCGATGTTTGAGGTGCGTATTGTTGTTACGGGGCCTTCTGCCACCGCTTCATACCTGACATGGTGGCCGCGCTGCGCTCGGTCGACAACATCTTCGCTCAGGGCCAGCTGTGGGGCATCCTTATACAGCGGGAGGGCCCGATGTTTGAGGTGCGTATTGTTTTATCGGGCCTTCTGCCACCGCTCCACACCCGACGTGGTGGCCGCGCTGCGCTCGCTCGACAACATCTTCGTGTAATGTCAGCTGTGGGGCATCCTCATACGTAACACGTACTGCCATGTGGCTGATTTGTGAATTGACGGTGACGTCAATGATATGTCTCTGACTGTAAATTAAAATCTCATATTATGTTAACAAAATAGGACATGTACGGATAAGTTGCCTACGTACTTACTTACTTACTTTGGTGAAGTGTTATTAAAATGGGAATTCTTTTTAAATACAGGTGAACGGCACGAACGCCCTGGAGTCCCTGAAGAGCCTGTACCACAGTGCTGGCGTGCTGCGGCACTGGCGCGCCGTGCGCTACTGCTCGTCGCTGCTCAGCCACACCGTGGACTCCATCAGCCCCTTCATCACCACTGTGCTCGTCAACGGGAAACAGGTCATACACTGCTCTATTTCTCTTGTGGGTCAATCATTGCGATTGAATGCTTATTTCTATGATATTATCAACCAAAGTGTGAAACTTCGTGTTCCTTACCACTTATGAACCGTCAGCTTTCAAAGCAAGAGGCAAAAAAGCTCGGTCGCTCCATGGGACACCTTATCCATCCTTCATGCGCTTCAGATCGATGTGAAAAGCGGTATCATCGGTCAGCTAATCATGCCATGCTTGCTATGTGCCTTCAAAACCAGTTTCTTATATTGGGTCTATACCTTACCTTGTTTCCTACAGAATACTAGCATTACCGCGCGACTTCGTTCGCGTGAATGTCGGTTATTGGGCACACGAAGTCGAAATCGGATAAAAAGAAGTCTACATCTTTCCTTGGGTTCAGTAGTTTAATCGTGAGAGCGTAACAGACTGACAGAGTTACTTTCACATTTATAATGTTGTGTCTAGTCTAGTGTGGATAGTTTATTTTAAGTTCATATTTATACATAAAAATAGCCTTATTATTATATTTATGTATGTGTTGTAAGCTAGTTTTAAACAAAATTTTCGTTTTATTAAACAGCTAACAGTGGGCGTGATAGGTCAGAAGGAGACCGTGTTCGACAAGCCCATGACGCCCGGCGAGATCCAGTCCGTCATGTACTCCACGATACAGCCCTACGATGTTATTGGTGCAGTATTGCAACAGGTTAGTGTCAGGCAAGGAAAGTTTGAACAACTTTTGGGCTTATCTATACCATCAACAGTACTGCTGTGGCAGGATAACACTTGAAATCATTACCATTAGAAAATAAAAACGCTGCCAAATTGTAGTTACCCGTGTGCTAGAAGTGTTGTTGACTAAACAAAAAATACAACGGCGAAGTCAGTGTTAAATAACGAAGAAATAAAACTATTATAGAAACACCGACTTCCGAAATTTAAGTTATTTTGCACTTTTCAGTGTATTTTTTACATTGAAGTCGGTTGTTATTTTTTTTTTAAGTTTTTTTTTTTACATTTTTAGTTACAACTAAAAAGTACCCCTCAGTCAAACTTAAAGTGTGCAAGTTCTATAGTAAAGTACCTATAGAAACATTTTTTTTTTTTTCGGGTGGTAAAATCATCTAATGACACGGGGGATGTCTTGTGTCTTGGGTGGAGCGGGAGATAGTGTCAGACTTTTACTGACTAAAAACCCACTCCTGTTCCTTCTTTGCCATTTTTCCAGGGCCCCGGGGATCACTTTCGCATCACCCATGGCCCCAGTAGGCCTCGACCCTGCTGGGCCCCTACGGCTGCTGACATCTCCCTGAGGCGCGCGTGGAACACTACGCGCCGTCGACGACTTGGGCTCGGTCCGGACAGTTACCGGATGATCGGACGACGAGCCACCCATTGCTCGCCGTCCGCAAGCCCGCGCCTACGGTGGCCGGAAATCGGGATCGGAATCCCGGCGGCGGTTGGGGCGTGAGGTCCGTTGCCTCACGCGATCGGCCGCCTCCTTTGCTAGCATTACTGCTTCGCAGAAGGAGGCAACCGCCTGCCACTCCTCCTCACTCCGGACCATGGCCTGTACCAAGGCGCGAGAGATCGCTGCCGCCGATCGCCCCCACGAGGACACGGCGGTGCTCTGCCCAAGCGGGGCACACCTCTACCGTATGCTCCACCGTGTCCTCCGGGCGGTCCACACAATGGTGGCACCCGGGCGTCTCTTCTGCACGAATCCGGTGCAGGAACCTCCCGAACTTACCATGTCCGGTGAGGACCTGCGTCATGTGGTAGGTAAGGACGCCGTGAGGCCTTTCCAGCCACTCCTCAAAGAGGGGACTTATCGCCATGATTATGGCGTGCCCAACCTATAGAAACATTGCATGGCAATTCCGATAAAACATGCCACGGCTCGGATATATTGTTTTATTGCGGAGTTTTCGTGCCTACCTTCCATCATCAGATTAGCTCGATGGTACCTCCCTGAGACCTCATGACAATTCTAATAATCCCAAACACGGTTAGGTTACATTGATTTATTACAGAGTTCCGGTGCCTACCATCGGGCTTCATCATCAGATCAGTTCGATATATCCCTCCCCTCTTCCTTTAGTCAGTCATCGACTACACATATAAACAAAACAATTTTACATGTTAAGACAGTGCTGCTATGATTCTATGAGGAGTTCCGTTCTATATCTCCGATGTTCATCATCAGATCATAACAATATTTCTATGGGATCAACTCGGAAGTATAAAATTTCAATCAAAAAAATAATTTTCAAAATCGGTCCACAATTGACCGAGAAATCGGTGAACATACCTTAAAAAAAAATACATACCTCCTTCTTTTTGAAGTCGGTTAAAAATAATTGATATAGTGTGAAGCAGTTAATGTAATTCGATCTCAGATTTGATACCACCAGCACACTTCTGGGGTAGTCGGGTAAACAGTTTCGCACTTCTTTTGGTTCGCACCGTTCTTTTATTTGCCTTCAATACGAGGTGGCTATTGCACGCTAGTTTTACGCAAGAGAATGGAATTAAACAAGCACCGTTATCTATAGGAAATAGTGCTATACTCGGGGCGACTGATCGGCACAAACCCGGACATGTTCCGCGGCATCCTGAAGATCCGCGTGGGCTGGGTGCTGCAGGCCATCCGTATCTACCTGCAGCTGTTCCCGGACGAGAAGCGCGCCGACGGCACACTGGAGTCACTGTCGCCCTACAAGCTGCGCATGCTGCTGCAGCGGGTGCTCACTGTGTCCGACTGGGCCGAGGAGAGAGGGTAACATGTGTTTGTTGCTAGCCTAAAACATTTCGCTTCTGGGCAAAGGGTTAAGTCATATTAACTTTCTAGACCCTTTTTTCTTGCTAGATCATCTCGCTACCGCCTTCGTTTTTTTTTTTTGTAATTAGATTTTATGTGCGGCACGGCTCTGCGTGATGTGATCTAGCCCTAAGTAGCCTTATATAAAATAACATTACACTTGTAATGACCGAAGTATAAGGCAGAGATGTGTAAATCCTCATTTTGAGTGTTATGTCAAAGTCACTTTGGAACATGCAATTTTTTTTGTCATAAAAGTAGTGTTGAAAATTTAGTTTTTTGTAGGACTACCCATTTTCAGTAAGTAAGTTAACCGTTAAGCTGTGGCGGCCGTAATGCGCCTCAAAAGTCAGCCTATCAATGGTTAAATCAATTACCGAGCGCTTTTGAACAGGTTGACACCGTTACAAAGGCGACAGTTGGAAGGCTGCCTGTGTCGTGTGCCGAAACACTTCTACATACAAGTCTGGGATATATTACTGCGAACTCCGAAAGGAATTATTATTCAGGTAAGTTGAAAATACATTTGCAGTTTATTTAATAAATATGTTTATTGATCGTTGCGAGTGAATTTTACAGCCATTAACTGCAGCTTGATTATTTCTGAAAACATAAAACTAAGGCGAAAACCTCCAATCACAGTAAACATTTAAGATACGTTTCGTTGCAAGATTTGGTCCTTTGTGCACATTGCATCCAAATCATCATCATTATCTGTTTGCTAAATTGCTCTTATCCCAATATATATAGGAACTCGGTATTAAAAAAAAATTCAAGCTGCTTTTACTTCGACTATTCAAATTGCATCTTTCTGGCGTTGCCCCTGGGACAGCACCGCGTCGCCCCGGTGCGTCACGGGAATTGCTATCCTATAAGGTTGTGTCAAGAATGCATTTATTTCAAATAAACCATTTACAGACTCTTTTGAACTCTAAAGAAGTTAGAGAGTAAGAACTCGGCCAGAAAAAATATGCTAATTGCACATTCCAAAGCGTAGATCACAGATATGTCAAACAGTAAACAAATTTATTTGAGTTCAGATGTATCCAAACCACGCCCACTTATTTCACTAACACAAAATCAAAAACTATAAAAACGACACACAAACTCATATTTCTCACGAACACAAGGATACTGACTTCACCACAAACAAACGCGATAATAAATTACATTCAAAAAGGAGGTGGAGCATCTCCTTGTAACTACGGGGTCAGAATAAACACACACATGCAAAATATACAATTAGTGATGTTAAGTAATAATAAATTTAATAATATAATAATAATAATAAATTTTATTGTTCTCTCTTCACAAAGGTTTCCTTAACTAAGTAATCTATTCTACATACACAAGTGAGTAAGAAGCTCCTTTGCAAGAGACTGGAGTCCGTACTAGGGAGACCCTGTGTTACGGATCTCCAGGCCCTCATCCTAAAGAATACGAGAATATACCTACAAGTCGATGGGAAACATCATTTATATTAAAAACATGAAGGAAGAACAAAAGAGTTGATAAGTGTTTCTATGCGTGTGGGTTGTGCTTGTGAGCGTGTTAGTGTGTAGTGGTAGTGTGTAGTGGTGTACTCGTTTGATTACCAGATTCCTCAGGGTTTAGGGCTATGACAAGACTAAAAGTAGCTGTTCGGTACTATCATAGTCCAGATTTTGCAGCCACTTTGATAGTTTTGCCTTACATGATTGTTTGGAAAGGGGGTATATTGACAATATCTTGTTTATTTTAGTATAAAGATAGTTGCTCAGAAACGTGTAGTGATGGCGCGCGAATTTTGTGTGTGTTTTTATAGACGGACACACTGCATACCTACGTCGCTTGTTTTCAAAAACTGTGTGATTATAATTAAGTTGGGAGTGTTTGCGGAGGGTGACATTCAAAACATATAGCTGGCGCACCGTCAAGACACCAGTGAGTGCATAGAGGTCTTTGGTTGGATGTAGGAATGGCAAGAAGTTACCAACTTTCAGAACTGCCCTCTGCGCACGCTCGAGTCTTAGCATATATGTTCTATTTGCACCACCCCAGATGGTTACGCAATATGTAATCACCGACTGACACAGTGCAAGATAAACCATTTTAATAATGTCTGGGTCAGCAACTTGACGTAGGCTTCGGAAAATAAATATTAACTTGCGGGTCCTCGAGACCAGAAGATTGATATGGGGTTGAAAACTGAGCGCGCTGTCAATTATGACACCTAAGTATCTAATCGAGTCAGTTGTGTGTAAGGTGGGGCAGGAGCATTCGGAAAAGTGCGAGGCACAGCTAGCGAGGTGAGCCCTAATAACTAACGAGCCGCAACGTCGGATTTGATCGGAAAGAGTGGACGGTTTTATAGAGAAAGTTATGTATTTGGTTTTTTCTACGTTAAGAGTCAGCTTGTTGCATGTTAACCAGTTCTGGACCAGATCAAAACCCAACTGCGCTCTGCTATAGACCTCTTCCCACGTCTTTCCTTCGAAAAGGAGTGCTGTGTCATCGGCAAAGGTAACTATTCTCCCACTCTCCATGATCAGGTCGCAAAGGTCATTTATATAGGTGAGGAATAATGTAGGGCCAAGGATACTTCCTTGAGGAACGCCATGTTTAATGGGTATGGGGGCCATGTTTAAGTAGTAATCATAGAAAAAAATATCGATTAAATTCAGAGTTGCAATTGTTCTATCTCACCAAGACAATCTTTGATGTTGTATGTTTGATGACTTTTTATTCCATATGCTTAAACTCTGAACACTGTGTCATAGAAAATAGCTGGCTCTTACACAGGAACGAAGTGTACATGAGTCTACACACTCATCCAAGATCGACACCACCTTCGTGGGATAGGACCCCCTATACCTATAATATCTCCTGTCCTTACTAAAAATTATCATGACTGTGAAAAAAAAATCTATAAATTTTGTGTTAAGACAAGTTTAACAGGAAAGTAACTTTATAAGAGCGAAGTTTGATCTAAATTCATAATCATATTTTGGAATATAAACTGTTAATATAAAAGTTAATTCGGTTTTGTAGACACCATCCAGAGACTATTCATAGTTCTAGTAAACAGTGGCAGTTAACTTCTAATATAATAAAATCAGTGTACTTCAAAACTATATTCATTAATGGAAATCTTAAATTATTAACTAACTTCATTTATATGGAGCACGCTTGAAATGAACTGCTCTTCAGTGGCCAGTTCATCGTAACTTAAGATGCTGGTTACCTAATCTAAATATCTACTACTATAAGGAGATCACCTTCTCGAATTTAGGGAAATACAAGTAAAACTTCAGGGTTTTAACGGATATTCAATTTACTGACCAGTAAAATGTAAATATTTATTTAAAACTTAAAACGTAATTTGTCAAAATCATACGCAACTTCAATGTTGGAACTACCCATTCTAAGAGCCGTCGAACTTTCTGCAAAGCTTGGAAGTAATTGGATTCAAAGTGAGAAGACTGGATTGTACAGTTGTTTTGTAGGAAACCAGTTTGTATCCGTTTAGTATTTTTTGGGTTTATCGCGAATACACAGAAAAACAGACGCGTGGGGGAACTGTTATAATAATATATCTGTAAGAATTAATCATTAACATTATCTTTTATATCGTATTATCGTACATATACGTAGGATCGTGCAAAATATCGATAACCACAAACAGCACTACTCATCTCTAACAAACAAAAGCCGGCAGCGGCCGCACCACGTAACTGTCGTATGAGTGAGAGTATCAGTTAAATACTCATCCATTGCGCAACTAGTTCAGCTGATTAATTGCTCGATCTGTACTAAGCAAGCAATGATATTTGTTCCTAATTCAAATAATTGATTTGACACATCGTCGCGTTTTTGGTATCAGGAAGTAATTGTTTTAATGAATTTACTAAGAAAAACGTTAATATATTAGTACTTACGTGTAAAATGAGATACCATCTTACGTGTAATTTACAATACAACTGTTATTTTTGCAAACAACCACTGAACAACGCGGCATTTTGTAAAAAATCATAAGCAAAGAAGACGTCGCTAGTTGACATTTGACTAAGAGCCGAAAATGACATCAAGCACATAGAAGCACATATCCGGCTTGATGCGTTCGCAAGAACCACGCCCCCTTTACCATATCTCTACTGTTTGACATATCTGTGGCGTAGCTCTATAGAGAATGTGAAAAAAAACTCCATGGACACTCTTTTAAATCATGTTGTGTTACAAATATCTCGGTTACATATTTCTGTCACTACTATATTCGCTTTAATATAATTCGTAAAGTTGCCATGCAGGTTTTCTTTTGAGCACAGGGCCACGCGATCCCGGCGGAGCCGACGCTGGTGAACATGTCGCGCTCGGAGCTGGCCTTCGCGCTGCTGGTGGAGGAGGCGCTCGTGCGCGTGGAGTCGCCCGCGCGCCGCCAGCTGTGCGTGGAGCTGCTGTGCGTGCTGGCCACCATCCTGCGCCGCAACCCCGAGCTCTACCTGCAGCAGCCGCTCTACATCGACCGCCTCGTCGACGACGCGCAGCTCACCTTCGCCAAGGTCAGAATACGACAACGTCTTATAGTATTCAAATTGATTCGAATAGCTTTCCGATTCCATCAATTTTCTACAGTTCTGTTTATCAAGAAGACTAAGATGACGGGACTAATCAATTTTATGGTTAACTTTGAGTGTACAGAACTACAGTGAAGTAAAGTAGCCTATCAACATTTGTTTTGTAATTTGTTTAATTTTGTTCTTTAGGACGGTGGGCCGACAGACAGCAATTCGCTGTGTTCTGCAGCACCAGGCGTTTCTGTGGGTTACCTAGCTCGCGCTGTCGTCAACAGTGTGCTGCAGGGCTCCGCCGCTGCGCACCTGGAGCCCACCGCGCAGCCCTCTTGCCTCGTGGCCTGACCGACAAGCGGTCCGCTAAGCACAAACCACGATAAAATCTCATTTCTCAAGGTCAAAACCAAGGGTACGAGGACCCTATAAGCCATTTAAACCCATCGAGGTTCACGCAATGTTATCGGATTTTTCCGGTGACCAACTCCAAAGCCTAATGGCCGAGTGAGAACACCGCTTTTATGCCAATCTATTATTATAATATTTGCCTGTATGGACTCAATTGTAAATTAATAATAGAGTTGTCTCAACAACAAACATTGTTACAGGCTTATAGCCATATTTAGATATAAGCTTAAAATATTTTAATCGCGACTGATATTAAGAATATAAAGATGTTATATTGAATTCACTTCCGTTTTAGTATAAGCCTCGTTGTAAATCCTGTTGAAATAAAATAAAATCAATGTTTTATATTTGTAGAGACATGAACATTAATTTCATATTTTGACGGAAATATATTTTTTTACTTATTTGTTGTTTATTCGTATTGTTATTTTAATTTGTAAAAATAAGGCATTGAAAAGACATTAACATTCATTCCTGTATTGGCTACGAGTAGCCACCACTAAACTCTTGGTCCGACCGACCACTATATTAGCCAATTTTACGTCTGTGTTTAAAAACTACATTTCGATGCTGCTATGTATGTAAAATAAAAAATAATATTATTTAACTCTCAATAACTCGAGCTAACATTAAAATCCTACACTATTTGTTGGTCTCATAGAATCATCAATCTACCTTTGACCTTGAATAAATTTTTTCCATACACGGGAATGATGGGGAACTTTTAAATATTATTTATAATTATGTTTTGAACAATTTTACTGATTTTCAGCTTGTTGGGATTTTATGTACCTTTACTCTCATTTTTTGGTCTAGATTGACCGGACTATAAACGAATTTGAATTTTTAGGACATAGGTAGACTGTAACCTAGGCCATAGTCTACCTATGTCTATATCTAGTCAATTCGCGTTAAGAAAATAGTGACTCATCATTGCAACTGAAAAGTACAATACAGTATACAGTAATATAATAATATTATGGTGGGGCGTGGGAATATATTTTGAAAAACAATAAATGTATCGTAAGTCTTATATCTAGTCTTATTTATCAGAATCCAGAAACTTTCAGTATGCCCTAAGTAGAACGACACGATTAACTGTCGCCTACGACTTTTTTTGCGGTGACAACAGATTGTCATGATAGTAGGAACGGCTAGCACTACAGTCGTAAAACGTTAAAAAATATTCAAGATTAAACCGTGACGTAAATCATATGTCGTTGCAACTGTCTGTCGTGGCCATGACAAACAGTTGTTATAATGGGAACAGTTATGACACGATAGTCGTCCGACGATAAATTATCCGTTACGACATACTGGAAACGCGGCCTTATTGTCGATATTTTTACCTGTCCGCCCCTCCTAGAAAAAAATCCTGGATCCGCCCTAGGGCGTGGCTAAGCTTAATGACAGTGATGACTGATGAGTCACTATTTTCTAACGCGAATACACTACGTACCAAGACAAATGAAACTTTTTATCTCAATTTTGCGTTTCCGTGGGATCATTCGCCGATTCATTGAATGGATTAGACAGAAATGAAACTACTCTTAGTTGATTCACTGTCTAAAGATAGTAAGAATCTAAAGTATAGATTTAAGACAGTCGTGTCACTACAGGGGCCTTACCATGACGTTAAAATGTCAGACATGCTAGTGAGAAAGAGGGATGAAGCTATACTCCCTCTATAACTCCATCCCTTTAATAGTTCGTAATATGGATCGCGTTAAGAGGTCGTGGTAGGGTCTCTGTACTCGTAACATAACATCTCAATTCTTCGCCTGTTATGCTGCAGCTAAAAGCTGAGTCAATGTCGTACAACTAATGTGCCAAACGTACTTAAATAATATCACCATTTCGCTAATGGAGCGGTAAAACACGGATATATTATTAACTACCGAACATTAACACGTTATTGAATAATATTATTTTATATGAAGCAGTAACCTACCTTTAACATGTTTTTTAAACTAACGCTACGGGAATTAAGTTTCGAAGAAACTAAAACGTCTACTTCGTCTATCCGATTTTTTTAATGTTTTTTATTTCGGATATCCGATTGTTTCGGTCGGTTACGGAGCTCCATAACATCTTTGCTACCAGCCCCCATCCCAGCAATAAAAACTATATTCTTTTCTTGTTAAAATGTATTATGTTGTGAAAATCCTAATCAGGATTTAGAAATTTTATTACATTATATTTTTATAAAAATATAGTTATGGTACTATTATTTTTGTTTTATTTTACTTACCTACATTCGAACGTTTCTTCAGCCTGAATCAGGTGCAGGAACCTCCCAAACTTACTATGCCCGGTGACGTCCTGCGTCATGCGGAATACTTACCAACATAAAGAGTTTTTTTTTTTAATTTTGATCCAAAAAAGCATGGGCAGAGTCGACGGAGACCCCTGTGGGACACTATTTGTGTCTGCCGGGCACACCTGTGGGATTTATAGTAACCTAACACTAACACGAAGCGGATAGCGGTGTTTTGTTTGCTCGCTCACTCTAGCCTCCGTAATCCCTTCTAACTTAACCTGTCCGAGTCGAGTGGGGGTATAAAGCTAGGAATTCTTTTTTCCATATTTTAACAAATTCGATCTGTTATTTACCTAAATTTCAGGTTACAGAGCGCTTAGTTTTAAGGGCCAACGCTGCGTTTTGCGTGACTATGCACGTGTGTCGTGTGCGGTGGTCCCCGTAGCGGAAACCGGATTTTTACCTGCGCAGTGTTACTAGTTCAACTTTAACGGTGTGCATGTAGTCGTGTCGATTGAGAACTTTAATCTATTATAACGTAGTAAAATGGGCGCAGGGCGCGACTGCCCGTGACGCCGACGGTGCACTTTTGTATGGGACCGCGCGGGCGACTGCGTAACGCATCGCGCCGGCCCTTAATTAAAGATCTCTGTGGCCGCGCGGTTCTCCGCCTTTCAATAGCGCGGCCACGTTCAAACCTTTATAACTTTTAAACCATAACTTTAACAAATTTATGGTTTTTGGAATCCACTTTTACAAATCTTTACAAAATTTTGGTATAGTTTTTCTTTCTAAATATTATTATGGTCGCGCGGTTGAATCGCATACATTAAGTTTTCCCCTTCCACTACACACACACACAATGATTTAAAAAGTTTTTTTTACTTACATAATTTTTGAACGGATTTGATATAATAAAAAAAACTATGATTCAAGTACCTAAACTAATTGGCGATTGTAGGCCAGCGGTTGTCACAGACGTGATGTTGGGTTATGTAATTATAACATGACCCTAAAACACAAATGCCAAATCCAAATCTGACTGGCCTGTGGGACTAGTGTTTAGTGGTCCTGACTGCTATGCCGGAGGTCGTGGGTTCGATTCCCACCCAGGACAAATGTTTGTGTCATGAGCACGATCATTTGTTCTGTGTCTGGGTGTAATTTATCTATAATATGTATGTATTTAGAAATATTTAAATATGTTTATCAGTTAGCTTTTAGGACTAGACGGGGTTGTGTGAATATTATTATAAATGAAGGAACATAGGTAGGCCAGCCCAGAGCGCGAGAAATCATTTGATGATTTCACGCCTCAAACAGAAAAGTTTATGTAATAGGGTATTTTACTCTGTATGAGAAAAAATCTAAAAATATATTTGGTGAAGCGTCAATGCCTTTTCTCAATGTGTATATATTTTTAGATAAATAATATAAATTAGTTACCTTTCCCGCATTCTCCGCACTTTGATAAAAACATTATTTAGTTTAAAAAAAAGTAAGTCAATAGAGTCTCTGTTGAGGATTCCATTCACCATTATCTACGACCGCAGCGCCCATTGGTTGGGCGTATCGAATGCTTCCTTGAGACGCTCGCTAAAGACCGATAGAGGGCGTCTTCCCGCAAAGAAAAAAGTTCCCGCTCCGCCGCCATTTGGCATTGTGTCGAATGCATACCGCTCCGCGATAGAAATCCCATATATTTTGAAAACCTGAGAATTCTCGTGTAATAAGTGTATCTGCTACTGTGAGACATTGAGACCTTATAGTGCAGTGTTGGTTTCACGAGTTCTGACCAGTCCACCGGTGGATGAATCAAGTTAGCTCGCCGGCCGGCAGCCCACCCAGCGACCACGCACCCGTGAACGAGGCGCCTTCCTACCTTCAAGTGGGGTCCCTGGATTAGCAAGGTACGTGGGCTTTATTGCTGCAAATAGATGTTGTGGGTATTGGTGTCTCAGAGGGGTCGTCAACAGGGATTTAATTTTGTGTAATTTAAATTTACTTTCTCCGCCATATTGGTTGTCTTAAAACACCTCAATTTCTTAGGTGAGGATATTTACACGCCTTACCAATATCAGTGGCGGTACCTTCATACAAGCAGAAAAGCCAGGCATGCCTTACTAAAATGCTCGATAGAGAATCAATATCAAACCCGAACTATTTAAAAGGTCGCGCGCTTTAATTCTTATCAAAATAACACAAAGTATCTACCTATGCCACACTACTACACAGCGCGCGCAGAGTTTCGCATTAGCAGCATCTACGCGAGAGCTATATCTATCTCGCTTACACGTACCGGCTTTTACCGGGCTTTCAAATACTATCTCTGTCACTTTCGCACGTTTTTTATAGCGATGTTCCGTATAACGAGTTAGGACCTTATGCGTCTACAAATCGATCAGTATGGAAGATTTAAGCCGGGCATTCGTATGAAGTTGCTCGCGTATGCGTGACCTTGTCACCTTGCCAACTCTGCAGTGTTGCCGTTTTAGCGACGTTGTGAGATCTTGGAGATTTTTAACGAGTTTGGAGACTTTTTTTAAGATTTAGCAACAATAAAAACTAGCGACTTTTTAAAATAACGAAATTAAATATTCAAAAATAAAGGCAATTTTTTAGAACTGGTCTCGTTAATTTCAAAATACGATGTCGTTTTAGAAAAGCATATGCAGCATTAGAAAAGTGACAAACCGGGGCCGAGTTATTTATTTAACAAAATTCAAAACGATATTATTCATTCCGTAGCCGATGTGATGCAAACTTGCATCGATTACGAAGTTAGGCAAACAAAATTTGTTTCAATTATTATTGACGAAACCCCCGATGTTAGTCATAGAAAACAACTGTGCTTGATTCTCAGATATAATTATAAATGAAATTCATGACTGTTTTTTGCTTTTAATTTATTGTACCTAATCAGTAGTTTGTGAGAAAATTGCGATGATACATACGTAGGTACCTACATACTCAGTCGAAAACTGAACTTTCTTTTTTTGAAATCGGTTAAAATTTTATTGGGCTTGCCTTATTTTGAAACCCTAGGCACGCCACTGACCAATATTATTAAGATAACTTAGGTAAAATTCAGTCGGTAAGTGTTAGTTTTAGTTCATAAAATAACAAAATAAATTTTAAAATACAATTCAAAGTTTTCTGTTTTTATTATCTGTTCTATATCGTCTGGAAATAGTAGCCACCATGTTATTACGTCATTCGGCTGTGTAAACTAAAGTGACAGCTGTCAACTGACCGGCCATACTGAGCGCATTTGTTTACACAGCCAACTGATATCACGACCACAGAGTAAAAAAAAAAACTGGGCAAGTGCGAGTCGGACTCGCGCACTGAGAGTTCCGTAAAAACTTGAAAGGTAAATTGCGGTTTACGATTTATGACGTATTAAAAAAAAAAAATTGATCTCGTTCAAACCAATTTTCGGTAAAAATTTGCATGGTAATGTACATCATATATTTTTTTTTTAGTTTTACATTCTCTTATTTTAGAAGTTACAGGAAGCACTCATTTTACCACTTTGGAAGTGTCTCTCGCGCAAACTATTCATTTAGAAAAAAAAAGAAATTAGAAACCTCAATATAGTTTTTGAAGATCTATCCATAAATACACCACACGTATGGGTTTAATGAAAAAAAAATTTGAATTTCAGTTCTAAGTATGGGGAACCCCCAAAATTTATTTGTTTTTTTTTTTCTATTTTTGTGTGAAAATCTTAATGCGGTTCACAGAATACATCTACTTACCAAGTTTCAAGTTTTTTTTTTTTCTTTTTGATAGGTTCGCGCTTGACCGCTAACTCACCTGATGGAAAGCGACGATGCGGTCGACGATGGAGCGCGCTTACCTAGAAGTAACCTATTCACTCTTGACTTAAAGATTCCCGGGTTGTAGCCATCAGGAAAAACAGATTCCGGCAAGGAATTCCACTCCTTAGCTGTACGCACTATGAATGTGTTCCCAAAACGTTTTGTGCGTATAGGTGGGATGTCCACCATGTACCGGTGGCGCATTGCCGTACGCCTGGTGGTCCGATGATGGAACGGGCTAGGCGGAATTAGGTTATGCAATTCCGACGCACACTCCCCGAAATGCAACCGGTAGAAAACCGACAGGCTAGCAACTCGGCGTCGATGCTCAAGACTTTGAAGCCTCGACTCAACGAGTGCATCATTGCCAATGATCCTCCTGGCTCGCCTCTCAATTGCCTCAAGTGCATCAAGCTGGTATCGGGCAGATCCGTCCCAAAGATGAGAGCAGTACTCCATACACGATCGAACTTGCGCTTGATAAAGTTTGAGCAGCTGTTCCGGCGTGAAGTACTGTCTGACCTTCGCGAGGATTCCCAGCTTTTTTGCTGCCAGTTGAGCTTTTGCTTCGATGTATGGCCCAAAGTTGAGTGTTGACGTCAGCGTAACACCAAGGAGATCAAGATGGTCGGTTATTGGCACGGTTACGCCCCGGAAAGTTGGAGCAGGGCTGAATTGGCTCCTTTTAGCGGAAAATAGACACGCCTGGGTTTTAGCAGCATTGAACTTGACCAAATTGGCATCGCCCCATTCAGAGACTGCCTCCAAGGACAAGTTCAAGCGCTCGACCATAGCCTCTCGGAGAGACTGGATCTGTGACCCACTAGCCTGCGCGCTGGATATGTAACTCTCAGCAACAGTGCTGTCGTCTGCATACCCAAAGGTACCGGGCTTAAGCAGATCATTTATGTGCAGCAAGAACAATGTTGCCGAGAGCACTGACCCCTGAGGGACCCCGGCATTAATGGCCATTTGACCGGACGAGTAACCATCGATGACCACTCGGATGGACCGGTCACTCAGGAAGTCTGCAATCCAAGCACACAAACCAGCAGGTAATCCGAAAGAAGGAAGCTTACTAATAAGGCTTTCGTGCCAGACCCTATCGAAAGCCTTCGAGATATCGAGGGAGACGGCAAGCGCTTCCCCGTGTTTCTCGATGGCCTCACTCCAGATGTGGATGGCATACGCTAGAAGATCACCAGTTGACCGATTTCGGCGAAAGCCGTATTGTCGGTCACTTAGGATGTCATTAGCTTCTAGGTATGCCAGGAGCTTAGTGTTGAGTACACGTTCCATAGTCTTACAGAGAATGGACGTTACTGAGATTGGCCTATAGTTAGCTGGGTCAGCCCGACTACCCTTTTTGGGCACGGGCTGTACGTTAGCTTGCTTCCATGCAATCGGCACTTTTCCAGCCTCAAATGAAAGCCTAAATAGGCGTGTCAGGATCGGAGACAGTTCAGGCGCACACGTTCTTAGAACAATTGCCGGTATCCCGTCTGGACCGCTAGCCTTGTTCACGTCAAGGTTACGCAGCACCCTACGGACGTCCTTCTGATGGATGCGAATATCCGACATACTCGTCTCGCAACCATCAGGATTAACAGGGGGCCGCACGTCACCAGAATCTAGACGCGAAGATTCCGCGAAGAGAGGCAAACAAATTTGCTTTCTCCTCAGCGGTATGGGCCAGCGACCCGTCGGGTTTCAGCAGTGGCGGTAGTGAGGGACGGCAGAAGTTCGATTCAACCGACTTAGCCAGGGACCAAAACGCCTTACTACCAGCAGAGTATTTTGCGAGTTTGTTCCCGATGCGGCTAATGTGGTCGAACAGAGACCTCCGCATCACCTTCTTGCAAGACTTGGCAGCTCTGTTGAAGGCTCTCTTCTTCTGACTCACGTAACTCGCCTTATGCATACGAGCGTCGGCCCATGCCAGTATAGTTCTTATAGTTTCGGAAAAAACTGGCTGTGACATACGGACGGACAGACATGACGATTCCATAAGGGTTCCGTTTTTTGCCATTTGGCTACGGAACCCTAAAAAATGGCGTCCACTGCTTTCTAGATTTTCGTCATAGGCGCTAAATTTGAAAATGTAAATAAATGTATTTTTAGGGTACTTATCGACTGAATAAAAATTTTGTGTTTTTTTAGTGGTTTATCATCATCATCATCATCATCATTTCAGCCGAAAGACGTCCACTGTTGGACATAGGCCTCCCCCAAATGACAATGACCGGTCCTGTGCGTTTCGCATCCATCGGATTCCCACGACCCTCACCAGGTCATCGGTCTACCTTGTGAGGCCTTCCAACGCTGCGTCTTCCGGTACGTGGTCGCCATTCCAGAACCTTTCGTCCCCATCGACCATCTGTTCTGCAAGCAATGCCCACTGCCACTTAAGATTGGCTATTCTTCGGGCTATGTCTGTAACCTTGGTTCTCCAGCGGATATCTTCATGTCTGACGCGATCACGCAAGGAAACTCCGAGCATAGCCCTTTCCATTGCCCTTTGAGTGACTTTAAGCCTTCTAATGAGGCCCATTGTAAGCGGCCACGTTTCGGAGCCATATGTCATCACTGGCAACACGCACTGGTCATAGACTAGTCTTGAGACACTATGGTAAATTGGACGAGAAGACACCGCGCAGCTTCCCGAACGCTGCCCAGCCGAGTCGGATTCGACGATTGACCTCTTTCTCGAAGTTAGACCTACCCAACTGGATCGTCCGTCCCAGGTAAATAAATGTAGTTGTCCACAACTTCGAGTGCAGTCTCCGATCTTGATAGGAGTGGTTTATCAGCACTGTAGAATCTAATTGAGACACTTTTCAAAAATGAGTGTAATGCCCTATTAAATGAACCGCATAGGAACAGCAAGTACGAAAAAAAAGCTTTTTTCTACAATTAGGATGTTTTATTATATAAAAACAATCACATGTATTCACAGGTAACCCCTTAAAACCCTTCACACGAAACAGACTTTGTTCATACCATAGCACTCATTTCACTACTTAAATAAATTAAATTGGCAGTATGGCTACTATAGTCCATTGTATATTTTATTATTTGGTGATTGTTTAAGTATTTTCCGAAGTGCTGAAACAAGAAATCAAATTATTAGCAAAATTAAGATCAAAGTTTGTACAATTATAGCTAATGTACTTAGTAAACAAAATACCTTCTTTATCAGCATCAGTGAAGTCCTGTTTTGGGAAATCAATATCAAATGTAATGTAGAGATTTCCATGAAGGTTGTTGTTTTCAAAGTTGGGCATGCCTTCGCCCTTCTTGCGGACACGGGCGCCTGCCCAAGTCACCTTATCACGGGATACAGATACTTTGTGACCGTCTAAATGGACTAATTCCATTGTGAAACCAGTTAATGCATCCTGTAAAAATAAATATTAACATATTAAATAAAAGTTGTATCATGCAACATTTGGAATCTTAAAAAACTAAAGTAATTAAACTTTTAGTTTTTATAATATCGAAAAATAATCATCATTTTTAATTAAGCATGTTATGTTGTTTAACTACCACACGTCTGAACCATATAATAATTGGCGACTATTCAAGATAAGAATTTAATCTACACGTAAAAACTAGTACATTTTTTTTACATACATAGTCTACATAGTATATTACTCTTATGCATGTAATTGAATGGTTCAGATCAGTTAGGAAAGGTGACTTTTAATATTATTGTTAAAAATTACATTCTTCAGCTATGATGAAGTAATATTCTACAACCCAGTAATATTCTACAACCCCCATGAAGGGCTCACACTCTATTATTATCTATTTTGGCACTGAAGTTTGTTTTAATAGTTGATTCATTAACGCTCAGGCGGTAGCCGGCGTCCGCAAGCCATTGTCTTACTATTGTGTCTCTAATTACGCACGTCAAAAGGTTAAAATGGGGATTATCAGAATGGAATAAGGCATCATCAATATATTTGGATGAGCAATAAAATAAAATCTGTTATATAAATGAGGAACAGAGGTGTAGTGGTTATAGCAAAAACCTTATTTAATTAAAGAGAAATAACTGAGACTACAACCTACCTGTAGAGTTATAGTGACATTGGTGTAGAGGTCATCTCCTTTACGTGTGTACTGCGGGTGTCTTTCAGTTGTGAACACAATGACTAGGTCTCCAGGGTCTCCATCCATATGCGGTTCACCTTCTCCTCTTAACCTGGACTTATGACCATCTGGTGCACCAACTTCTACCTGGAAATATTGAGCAGCATTATTGCAATGTATAAGAAGTTGGTTGTTTTGTCATTTAGCATTATCTTTGCTGATCATTCAGTAATCCATCACAATAATATAGAGCATAACTGATACAAATGCATGTTGTTATCAACATTTTTGACGTGACAACGTCTTATAAATTGGTTTGCCGGGTGACACTTCAAGAAACTGCGTTACGCTCCGCTCACGTTATGCGCTCACAATGAGAGCGAGTGAGAGGCACGCGTCCGAGCGCGAACGCGTAAGAGCGAGAGAGACAGACATAAAAAGATTTTACCACTCAAAGTCGTTGTCACGTAAAACTTTCGCCCGTATACCGACTTTACAGGCAACCAATTTTTGGATTAGTTGTCACTATCAGTCATGTAAAGTATTTTTTTATAATTCATTAAAATATGGAATAAGTAACAATGACTATTATTATTCAAACAAACAATAATATTTAAGTATGTAAATAACATCTTTGTTACAGTATGCTTTTATGAACAGTTTACAAAGGAGACAATTTTTTTTGTTTGGGGAATAGGCCCACCACAAATTGTGGCGTATAGCAATGAAATGCACGTTAGTTTATTCCTTATAATCTCTAGATTACATTGGTAATATTGGCAAAACTTTATCTAACTGGAGTACCGTGAAATACGACAGTCAAAACATGACTCTCATAATAACCTAAAATCTCACAAGAGCGATTGTCTAATGAGTAGATAGCTCTCCTTGGTATTTTAAGTTAAAATAGTGCACTGTTCAATAATATACAGTATAAAACAAAGTCACGTCTGTACTAGGTACGTGACAGACTTTGATGTGATTTACACGATTTGATAGACTTATTCATGAAAATGCGTAGATGTATTCATTTCGAAATAGCGCGGCTTTTGTCGGCCATTGACTGTAGATCTAAAATAATAAGGTGATGTGTTTTATGCTGGTTGCGTAAGGAGAAAAAAAAAACACATTATAGCATCACAAGTATTTATTACTGTTCATCTTCATAATTTTCAAAGTCATCTCTTGAAAGCAGTATTTCATCTAAAAAAGATGCAGGTGGCTCAACTTCACCTTGATGCCGCGCCCAAGATAAAAACCACACTATACACATCACATATGCACAGCAGCCAACAGTGCGTCTGCCCACTAAACAATTACAACAGTATCCAGCAAGAGCAGTATTCAACATTCCGTTGAAATCGTGCTGCACAGTTGATACAACGGCTTTGTGGATTATGCATGTATCTACAGATGCCATTTTCCTAAAATCTTTCGAATAAAAATACGAAAAGAACAGAAGAAACATGCAACTATCTAGTAATCGGAAACAATAATAATGTTGTCTGTAGCGGTGGGCGTTTCAACGACGAACAGTTTTCAAAGGCCGCTTTTTGTTCTGCAACGTAACAACCGTTTTCCAGGTTTTTCGTTGGTAGTGGTGAAGGCTCGACACGTGCTTTTGTCAGTGCTACGAATTTTTTCGATTTTAGTGAAACTTTTTTTGTGTGAAACTTGATCGAGACTGTTCTTAGTGTGTGTGTGTTCTTGGTATAAGGTTTGTTTTAGTTGTGATAGTCCTTGTTTTTAATTATAATCTGCCATAATGAATTCCAAAAAGCCTCCTGACCCTGACCCCCCTGATGAACTTTTTGATATTTCTTCCCCTGTTTTGACCATAACCCTCCCCCATGCTATTGAAACACCCCCGCAAGATCCCGCTATGGATACTGAGAACTCAACTCGCAAAAGGGTTGCTGGTTCGCCTCCTGCGATTTCCAACGTACCGCCAAAGATGGCTAAAAGTTTACCCGGTAGACTAACGTACACAATGAGGGATAACCCTCCATATATCGTCCACGTGTCCTTAAAAAGTGAACAGACCTCAGGCACTGTGCTACAACCAATTAAGTTTGGTATGTTCTTGACGACTAATAACGTCAGTAATATACGTCTTGACGGGATCAAACGTATTGGCAGAAATCGTGTGTCAGTTGAGTTCAAGTCACATCAGGATGCGAATAGTTTTCTCAACAACACGGTCTTGGCAAAAAATAATTACATAGCAACCATCCCACAGTTCAATATCACTCGAATGGGCATTGTTAGGGATATACCGGTTGAGTGGTCGGAGGATGAAGTTATCCAGAATATTCAGGTTCCGGAGGGCTGTGGCCCTGTCATCAAGGCCAGAAGGATGAGCCGTAAGGTGACTTCTTCTGGAATTACTGAGTGGAAGCCCACTCAAACTGTGGTACTAACATTTGATGGACAGGTCCTACCCAAACGTGTGATTAGTTTTTACTCATCTCTTCCAGTTGAGCGCTATACCTACCCAACTATACTCTGCTATCATTGCTGCCGCTTTGGTCATACCCGCACCTTATGCAGATCAAAACCAAGGTGTTTTAAATGTGGTGAAAATCATCCAGGCGATGGATGTGATGTCACCCAGGAACTAAGCTTCTGTGTTTCATGTACAGGTAACCATTTCGCGAATGACAGTGCTTGTCCTGAATTGGGCCGACAGAAGAGCATCAAAGCTCTGATGTCGGAGAAATCGATTTCGTATGCGGAGGCAAGTCGGGTATTCCCACCCGTTTCTCGGTCATATGCTGACGTCTTCAAATCCTCTCCTCGTAACAAGCCTAGGATAAATGTTCCTCAATCCCAGTTTTCGAGTCCTATTCCTTTTACCCAAAAATCATACCGTAAAACGGTCTTCTTAAAACCCAAACCCCACGTCCCTCTTTCGCCTGGCTATGATAGACAAGCTCACCGAGAACTTACTGAAAACTACAATTTTTCCCCAACCGGTAATGGTTGTGCTCTATCAACGGAAGTTGCAGAGCCAATCAATTATAGACAGGAGAATAACTCCACAAATATTTTGGATTTCATAACCAATATGCTAATGTCTGTATTAGCTAGTCCGACCCGAAAAATACCTGACCACGTTGCCTCAAAATTGACCTCGATATTAAACTATATCCACGATGTTCCATCCCCTGACATTCCTTCAATGGAACGTGAGGAGTATTACTCCCAGAAAGCCTGATCTTACTTTCCTGATTAACAAATTTAAACCATCAATCTGCGGCATTGCTGAGACATGGCTCTTGCCTGATAGTAACTTCAGGCTGCCGTGTTTTGACAGTGTCCGTAATGATAGAACTGATGGATATGGGGGATGTGCTTTGCTCATTAATAGCAAAGTATCATACTCCCAAATTCCTCTAACCTTTGTTGGCGACAATATAAATGTTGTTGCTGTTAAGGCTGAGGATATAAATGTTTTTTCTTTTTATATTGCGCACCCACAACTGGAATACCTTTCAGTTATTAGGAACTTATTAAGTAGTGTTAGCGGTCCGATTCTTGTCATGGGTGATTTTAATTGCCACCATTATCGTTGGGGTTCAGATACTTGCGATAACTTTGGCATAGGCTTGCTGGATATATTGGATGAACTTGAACTTTGTCTCATCAACGATGGCAGCGTAACACGCAGGTCTGCTCCTGGACAGAATAATAGCTGTGTTGATTTGGCATTCTGTTCATCCAATATATCTAGTCTTCTCATTTGGCGTCGCTTAGATATGACCTATGGAAGTGACCACTACCCCATCATGATTGAATTCCCATCCAAAAACATTCCCACTAAAGTTTCTCCCCCCCTTTTAAAATACCAACTTAGTTCAGCAAATTGGGATCTATATTCAAAAATTCTGGACCTAAGAATATCTTCCCTTCCAAAAGTAGACAGCGATAATGCCCACGAATGTTTCTCATCCTTCTCTTCCACCATTTCCTCTACAGCGGATGATTGCTTCCCAACCAAAAAAACCCCCTCTGGTAGACTTCCTTCCCCTCCATGGTGGGATAGGGAATGCACTGACATGATTAAGGCCAGAAATGAGGCTGAAAGGACAGTTAACCAAAATATGAACCTGGATAACCTCATCGTTTTCAAGCGGATATTGGCTAAGTCCAGAAAATTTCTTAAAAAAAAGAAACGTGAAGGCTGGTCAAAGTATTGCAGTTCGTTGAGTCCGTCCACACCGGTTTCGACGGTCTGGCGAAAGGTGAAGCGTTTTAGGAGCAGCCTTGCACCTGCCTCCTCTAACAACATCACAGAAGAACTGGGATACCAGTTTTTCACAAAAATCGCTCCGGCTTACGTTCCAAGCATAGAGGAAAGCAGTGTTGGCATCGATGATGTATACAACACTGACGACCCAATGAACGGGCCCTTTAGCCTGGAGGAATTGAAAACTGTGTTGTCCCATGTTAGAGACTCGGCTCCGGGAGTGGATGGATTTACCTACTCTTTTATCTCCAAAGCTGGCCCAAAAACTCACCAGTATTATCTGGACTTGGCTAATTTCTGCTTTACTTCCGGCTATATTCCCACAGAATGGAAGGTTCAAGTGGTTATCCCAATATTAAAACCCGGCAAAGATCCTAACGATCACTGCTCTTATAGGCCTATTGCTTTATCGTCAATACTCATCAAACTGTTAGAACATCTAATAAAAAATCGATTAGAGTGGTTGGTAGAGAACAGGAAACTGCTTCCAACGACTCAATTCGGTTTTAGGAAAGGTCTGGGCACAGCTGATAGTGTAAGTATACTCACGTCAGAGGTCCGACTGGCCCTCAGCCGGAACGAGTCTGTGGTTGGAGTTTTTCTGGACATATCGGCTGCCTATGATTCGGTCCTCCTCCCTAATCTCAGGCAAAAGCTGCATGAGCTGAGAATCCCGGCTAGGATTTGTCGCATCATTGGTAGCATATTCACCAATCGCACCATCCAATTAAGAATCCCTGGGGCTGGCTCAGAACAAAGAACGGTTTGGAAAGGATTACCTCAAGGATCCGTTCTTAGCCCCCCACTATATAACATATATACAGCGGATATACCCTTGTCCCTCAATTTCAACTGCAAAATCCTCCAGTATGCTGACGATATTGCATTAACGGTCTCTGGCAGTTCCATTCAGGATGCCGCTCATTCAATAAATATCTCACTGTCCTCTCTAAATCATTGGCTTCTTGATCACGGTTTGTCCTTAAGTGCACCAAAGAGTTCAGCGGTCATTTTTACCCGCAAGCGTTCTGTGCCACCAATAGATATCAATGTTGACGGTCAAATCATTCCAGTAATGAATAAGGCTAGGTTCCTGGGAGTAACTTTGGACTCAAGATTGTCTGGGGTTGACCATATTAACAACACGGTCAAAAAGTGTGAACGCTCTGTGTCGGTCCTTAAGGCCTTGGCCGGGGTATGGTGGGGAGCTCACCCCTATACCCTAAAACTCGTCTATAATGCATTGACAAGAAGCGCAATGGACTATTGCAGCTTTCTTATTGAGCCCTGCAACAAAGAAGCACTGAAAAAACTAAACAGTATCCAGGCCAAGTGCTTGAGAATTGTCATTGGAGCCATGAAATCCTCTCCCATAAATGCTCTTCAAGTCGAGTGTGCAGAACCGCCTCTACACCATAGAAGACAGTATTTGGCAGATCGTTTCTTGTCTAAAGCTTTTGCCCTTTCATCCCATCCCTTACTCCCAATTTTAGAGCAAATCGACCTCTCTTATAGTAATTCCCCTTATTGGAACAATAAAACAGTTCCTTTATTGATAGGTAGGTACAGAGAGCTTAAACGGCTCTCCGCGCCTATTTGTCAATATCCAACGCTCCCGGTCTTCTCTTCCGCATACGAAGCGATTCATTTCGAACCAAAAGCCGTCTTGGGACTAGGTATATCAAGGAATGCCCAGAACGCGAGGGACGACTTTGAGTTAGCTCTCAGACGGTATTGGGCAGGATGGAACTTCTTCTACACTGACGCTTCAAAATTGTCCGAAACAGGAGGTACTGGTGTGGCAGTTTACTTCCAAAATTCTAGAATTGCTCTACTTTTCCAATGCCCACCAGAAGCATCAGTGTTTACAGGAGAGTGCATTGGTATTCTAGAAGCCATACACTATATTAAATCCCATCAAATAGCAAGATCAGTAATTTTTTCAGATTCACTTAGTAGTATTCAGGCCTTAAAACAAAATCAACTTCATAGTAAAATCCATAGTCAATTAATTGTAGATATCAAGAACTTGCTATTTGATTGTCTCCAAAACGGCTTGGACATCGAGATAGTCTGGATCCCCGGTCACACGGGAATTGTTGGCAATGAGTGCGCTGATTCGTTAGCTAAGTATGCCACATCGAATCCAGCTGATCGAAAGCACTACGTAGTTCATAACTACGATTTGCGGAATGGTGCCAAACCCAAGTTATTTAACTCGTGGGCTGAAACATGGAAGACGACTTCTAAAACCAAGGGTATGTACTATGCAGCTATACAGCCTGAAACCCAACGAAAGCCCTGGTTTTTTAAATGCCCTAAGTTGTCAAAGAGAACTGTTTCGTCTCTCTGTAGACTAAGACTCGGACATTGTTGTAGCCCAGTGTTTCTGAATAAAATTCATGTCCAGGATAGTTCCCTGTGCGAGTGTGGTCTTGCGGATGGTACTTTGGACCATATTTTTTTCTCTTGCCCCTTAAATAATAAATCCTTTGACCTCTACCAAAAACTTTCCAAATTTAACATTCCTCTTCCAACCAATTTCCACTCCCTTCTATCTCACTTCTCTCCTAAATTAATAAATCTTTTGGCTACCTTTCTAAAAGAAAATGACCTAAAATTTTAGTTGGTGCGTAATGTCAATATAATTATTTTGTATTTAGTAGCTTGTGTTGTGTATATATATCGTATATAAGTTAGTAGTTAAGATTAAGTGTTTTTTACTAACAACTTGTGTTTGTCCTTCCAGCACATACTAACATCTACCACGAAGTTAAAAGCTCGACGGTAATCCTCACCGAGTCGCCGTCTCAACGTGACACTGGCAGAATAGTCGCAATCGGCTCAATTGCCACAAAAAAAAAAAAAAAACCGTTTTCCATCCTGCGACCAAACAGTCTTCGTTGCATAAACCAGTCTTCGAATTACTGTATGCGAATTGTTATCTTACTGTTAAGAAAATAAAGTCGAAAATCCATTGCTTCAACTATCACACTCGTCGCGTCGTCGTTTTTAAAACCAGTTATTGCAATGAAAAATGAATTTTATGTTTATAGTCATAAAGTTCATTTTTCATTGTAATAACTGGTTTTGAAACGACGACGCGACGAGTACAGAATTTATTACCGTCCTCAAACTAGTTGCGACAACGAACGTTTTCTGCAACTACTTCACTCAACGATAGTTTCGTCTTCAAACCAGTTGCGACGACGACCGTTTTCTGCAACCGTTTTTGTCGTCGCCAAAACGGTTACGTCTCGTCCGTCTAAAATTCGACAACGACCCACCACTAGTTGTCTGTCAGTGTCAAACTGATTGAAACTGGACCACAGAGCATCTGCAACGGGCTATTAATTACGTTTCGTTCCACGTTGATTTTTAAAGTACCTTGATATTTGTGTTAACCGTTAATAACAACATTAAAAACAAGTTCGCTGTACCAATTAATTATTATCTCTTGAAACGCATTTAAATCCGATGTCACCGCTGCGCGCTTACTACAGTAGTAACATATTTTTTTTCACGTTAAAATAAACTTGAAAACGCTCCTAAACAAGCATTTTTTTGCCGTAACACTTTTTTACTATTATTTCATTATTCCGGTTAGATTTCTATATAATTTTTGGTCTGTTATTTATAATAAGATGATCGCTTTTTCCATGTGTAATTTGATTAATAAACGTAACCGTTTAATAGTGGGCCCAAAAAAAATTGTCTCCTTTAAAAGCAAAATTGTATTCCAAAACATTTTACTATACATAGTGCCTACACAGGCACTTATAAAATGTCCGAAAGAGAGTGTGAGAGAATTAAATATGTTCACACTTTCATTGCCTCATTATTACAATTAAGGTAAACTTTAATAATTAAATAGTTATGATAAATAACTACATAACATACAATTCAGAATGCAAGTTAGGCATGCAGAAAAACTGATATTCATCCAAGAAGCTCTTTAGCAAGAATCTATTTAGCAGATAATGATGAAGACAACAAAACCTAGATTATGTCTACAGTAAATGAAGATAACAGAATATATATAATTGAAGTTCCGTTCTTCTATCATCCAAAACACACTTGATATCTAGCAATGCTGAAAAATTAAGTTTCATCATAATTACCTCAATTTCGAGCAGCCTCTCTTCATTGACAAACTTGACATTAGGACATTCATCGCACACAGTCTGTTGCATCATCTGGAAACGACCAGGTCCAAGGTTCCTTGTCACCATCTCCTGTCTGCAGTTACATTTGCGTGTGCCTGATGCTGGTTTAATTACAGGCTTGTTTCTGGTTATCTAAAAATAAAGATATCAATATAAATATTTTATCTGCACTTTTTATGCTGGGCACATAAATAAATTGTTATCTTTGATACCTGGGTCAGAGGGACATCTTAGGAACGGGTTACTAACCTCAATGAAATTTCCATTATAAAGCTCTTCAAGGGTAACTGTGAGATCCATGACAATATCCGCCCCTCGTGGCGTTTCGTGTTGTTGTTGCTCGCCACCAAAGTGAAAACCAAAATCTCCAAAGAAACTTGCAAACGGATCATTGTTATTCATCATACCGTCTTTCTTAAGGCAGTCCTCACCGCAACGATCATACAGCTCTCGCTTTTCGGGATCCGAAAGGGCTTCATAAGCAGCACCAAGATCTTGGAACTTTTGGGACGCATCAGGATCATCTTGATTTTTGTCTGGGTGCAAGGCTTTTGCTAATTTTCTGTAAGCTTTCTTGATTTCATTTGTGGTAGCAGAACGAGTTACACCAAGGATTTGATAGAAGTCCCGACCGGCCAAAGTCAGCACTAACGCAGTCGTTAAATAAATTAAACATAAATAGGCAGTGTTACTAAGCATTTTGTTAACGTTACACCTAGGAACTAATTTAGAAGCTAACGTAGCTTAAAATTCAAGTAAAAATCTGAAATGGTATTCCTCAACACATTTCGTCTTTTGACAACAGCACTACAAGTTTGACAAATGGGATACGAAGACCAATTCGTCCACTTGCGATTGGTCCGCGACTTTTTAGAACGAAAAAGTCGAAAGTAAATAAATAAATCAATAACGTGGTATCTATTTGCTTGCAATAAGGTTCACAATAGCATGAAGTTGAAATATAATATCATCCAATCATCTGAAGACTCGTAGGCTTAAAATGACCAGATTACAAAAATATTTTTGCAGTACGGAAATCGCATTTACATTTAATAACTTTTTAAGGGCTGGCAACAAATAATTTAGTCGATTTTAAGTTTTTTCAATATATTTTTTAATCTGTAGGATGATCGCGTTTTTGAAAAGTCATTGTGATTCTGAAATTAATCGTTTGACAGTGACGTTTAGAAGCATTGCTTGCAGAAATAGTTCGGCTTTCTCATAAAATCTTATCAACACAAATAAAACTCAACCGTTAAGAACAACAAATAACCAGTAACTAGACATGGCTTCTATTCTTGTACCAGAAGTCCCAGCTCCAGGATTCTCATTTGAGAACTGCCAACGGTAAGCAGACATTGTACACACCGATTATTCATTACTACTACTAGCATTGGAATTTCAATAACTTTCTTCTTTCTTACAGCAATGCTTTCTTAGCCCAGAAAGGATTTCCGGCCCCTAAAGCTACTAAAACCGGTACCACCATTGTTGGTATAATATACGCTGATGGAGTAATTCTTGGCGCTGATACCAGAGCAACTGAAAACACTGTCGTTTCTGATAAAAACTGTCAAAAAATACATTACCTGGCTGGCAATATGTACTGTTGCGGTGCTGGCACTGCCGCTGATACTGAGATGACCACGCAAACAGTATCGTCGCAATTGGAGTTACAGAGACTGCACACAGGGCGCACGGTACCCGTCGAGACCGCCGCTACACTATTGAAGCGTATGCTGTTCCGCTACCAGGGCTATATTGGTGCTGCTTTGGTCCTCGGTGGTGTTGACAGAACCGGACCTCATATCTATTGCATTTACCCTCATGGGTCTGTAGACAAATTGCCCTATGCAACTATGGGTAAGGTTTTGTTAGTAATATGGTTTATATGAATTTAAAAAAAAATAATGTAAAATTAATGTTCATTGGCAGTGTATTTTCTAATTAAATATTTTATAAACAGGGTCTGGCTCCTTAGCTGCTATGGCAGTGTTTGAATCTGGTTGGAAGCCTAACATGAGTGAAGAAGAAGGAAAGAAACTTGTACGTGATGCCATTGCTGCTGGTATCTTCAATGACTTGGGATCAGGTTCTAATGTTGACCTGTGTGTCATACGCAACACAGGACCTGCTCAATACCTCAGGACCTATGAAGAAGCTAATGTTAAGGTAACTGATTTCAGAAATAAGCAGTTTTTCACCCCCATCACATCAAATACCTGTATATGTTTTTTATTTAACACAATGATGTCTCAATGCTGGGCAACAACTTCCCCCGATATTTTCATTGATTAAATGTTTTAATAATTATTTTACAGGGCAAGAAGCAAGGGTCTTACAGATATGCTCTGGGCACTACAGCTGTGCTGAAGCAGCGTGTCATTCCTTTGGAGGTTACATCTGTTAACATCAGCAGCCCCCAGCCTATGGAAGTGGAGCCTACCCACAGTCGTCGTTAATTTCATACAATTATTTTACATTATTCTGCATATAAAATAAAAGTAATTTTTTCTTACAGTGTTTGAACTTATTTCAATTAAAAAACCTCATTTTATAAAATAATAATTTAATAAATTCTCAATACAAAAATAAAAATACTTAGGGACGGAATGACTTCAAAAAGTAGCCTAACCAAGCACAATATATCTGAGTATTACACTCCTTTCAGTCTCTATAATAAATTATTGTACTTAAATTACAATATTGATGGGGTGATTCTTTGAAGCCGAGAGGGGAGATTTATAAATTCTGAGCTTATTTTCCAGTGGCTTATGACACAAAATAGATAGGTACGAAATCTAGGCCAGATGAATGAGACGTTCTTTCGGTTGCAAAGAATCACCCGGCGGGATGGCTGCCACAGAAAACCGTTGAACCTACTCACAACTGCATAAAAAAAAGTAGATTATTAGTAGCTAGATTAATAATTACACTAAAGTTTGATTATCTTAACTTAGTGTGATTATACACTGATATTATGAAGGCGAAAGTTTGTTACATGTCTTTTTTGTGGCTCCCCTTGGAGCAGTGATGGCCGGCCCCGACTTACGAGTTATAGGTCGCGGGTTTAAACCCGGCCAAGCGCATTACTTTGTGTAATTTATTTCATCACCACTGCTCTCAAAACGGTGAAGGAAAACTTCGTGAGGAAACCGGCATGTCCTAGAACCAAAAATTCGAAAACATGTGATATTCACCAATCCGCACCGGGCCCGCGTGGTAGATTACGGCCCATTCCCTCTCCTAGAGACAAGACATTATGCTATGCTAGACCAAAGTCCTGGTATAACACGGAGAATAGTTTATCCGAGTCAATTTTCTATATTCACGCGGGCGAAGCCGCTGACAGAAGCTTGTTGGATATGAAATCAAAACTAAAGTAAGATTTAACCTCAAGGAAGGACAAACTACTTTTTATCTGGTTTTGACATTGACTTCGCGTCTGCATTAACCGTAATATTAAAGCTAGAACTACATTAGACCGCTGCACACGTGTAACACGCCTGATTTGTACATAGCGTTCTATGTACGTCGCGTGGCGTGGGTCAAGTGTAGTTCTACAAGCCTAGTTTCCATGTAAAATGTATGGAGACCGACGCGCCCATATCGGCGTGTGTGGCACACGTGTGCGCAATGTAGTTCTAGCATTATGCTCGTAATTTTTTAGAAACTATTGTTCGCCTGAACCAGAAGTATGAGTAAAACCATCAGACCGTGAATGTGTTACTAATGAGTAGCACATTCACGGTCTGATTTTGAGACTCCAAACAGCTGACATAATAAAAAGAATGGCTGCTTAGTTTTTTTTTTTAATTGGTGATAGGCTCGCGCTTGACCATAATCTCACCTGATAGAAAGCGACGATACATATAAAGCTTTAAAAAATATTATTGACTAGTGACTCGCCCCGGCTTTGCACGGGTGAAAATAAGGGTCGAAACTGCGTAAAGCGGACGCCCGCGAAGGGCACCCGTCGCTTCACAAAGCGTCGTGTTCATGCGGACGATCTCCGTCGCGAAAACCGGATTATTACCTACGCAGTGTATCTAGTTCAACTTTAACGGTGTGCATGTAGTCGTGTCGATGGAGAATTTAATACATAACGAGGATTGACATATCAACAAATGTTATCGTTTAAACGATCTGGCCAGTTTTAGTTGACCATATCATGTAGTGATCAATTCTAAGATCTGGCCACGGCATTAAACATTGCTCATTTATTGCTATTTGTATTAGTGAAAACCGCCTCAAAATTTGTTGCGTGGTTTAAGACAAGTTAGTGGATAAAAAGACAAATAGTAAAGATAAATTGAAGTGATCATTCTAAAATCGCATCATGTTCTCGCAATTTTTATAGGGCGAACTGAGGTCCTACGGGCTCGCACGTCTGGGCCCCTGATTGACGAACTGAAGTGATGGAGACACAATTTTTCTTATTAATTTTACAGGCCGTTAAGTTTGTACTTAAACATAACTTACAATAAGCCTTTTACCCTTTTTACTGACAGAACAGATTTAAAAAAGAGGTTCTATGTTCAACATAGTAGACCCACATTTCCCCAGTTATGATTGAGTCCCATGTAATAAGAGTCGCCATCGCCACCATACTGACCCAGGTATATAACTTATATATTAATTATCCTTTATAATTAATTATTAATATTGATACAGAAGATAAAGTGACAAGATCTTTGAAATGGCAGCTGAAATAGAAATTCAGTTTGGTAACGTCTATCAACCTTTTTTATGGATTATAAAATCCCAAGTATCTTTCCATCTGAGATTCAAAAGGTCATGTTCTGTCAGATCAATGTTCCCATAGTTGAGAACACTAAATTTCTTGAAAGTAATTACAACATATCCTAACCACACTGCAACACATAAAATAAATATGTTTGTCAGTGGACGAGTTTTTTCCCGCGACTGAAGAATGTAGTATACGTGGTCCATGACAAATGATAAGAGTAAGATTTTAAACGTATACGCAGGCAAGTAGTGATGAAGAAACAGTGTACGATCCATAAAGAAATAAGGTAAGTAGTGAATCCAGTAGCCCAAGAAAAGAATGTAGCCGGCGTCGTAAAACTTCTGCAATGCCGCCGGTGCTATATCGGTGCAGGCGCGGCGCTGTCGAATGGCGTACAGCGCGAGGTAAGCACTGTATAGAAGAACGCAAATTGACCCGGTGTACCACGTTATTAGATTTCCGATTAAATGTACTTGAGCCTGAAAATAAGCAATTGGCTGTGTTAAAATAAAGATAACAGCGGGGTAACTGCATAAAACACAAGCAACAATATTCATAGCCTGATTTATAGAGCCAACAAATTATTTCAACTTATGAAACAATGTAGAAAGTGTATTAAGCAATAATTAATGTGCAGATTTCCAAAAGTACATTACTTACGTTTGAATTGGGTGATAACCAATATGCGATGGACCGGACGAGCAATGGCCACTCTGTAGGCTCACTCGCGAACATATGGCCATGAGGCGCGTCGGGCGCGTGTGCTATCATTTTGTATTGCAGCTCCGCAAACTTCTCCCAAAATGTTAACTGAGTCACAGCGGTCGGAATCATTTCTGCAGTTACAAGTTCACGTTCCCTTTCTTTTCTGTCTTCAGCTAAAAAATAAAATTTTGTTAAATTACATTACAATTTTTGAGCTCACAGTGGACTGCTAGCAGCTAGACACCAGAAAATGTCGGATGCTCTAGTGGCTGAACATTATATATGACAGCAAATTTTTGTCGACTCCGACAAGAAAGTTGTGTCGAACGTTGCTCGCTTAAAACTATTAGAACTATGTACGGCGCTATTCACAGTTGTCGGTTGTTGGGCTCGGTAACCCTGCCCACACACTTTTTACCGCCCGTAGCTAGTTCAAAAATGTTCCCCAAGTACCCTCAGAAATAGGTGACTTAAATTATTTTTCTTGACGGTTTTTTTGTTTGACGTTTATGGGACACATTCGCCCCATGTAGAGTGACCAAAATTAGATCCAGCTTCGATCGGGTCCGATATCCGACTAGTGTGGACAGTTTAGCCGATATTCGATTAATATACGGATCCGACACCCGACAAGTGAGAATGGGCTGTTAGCTGATGTTGTTGATATGGTCTAAGTTACCTTTCGTGTATCTATGTTCTTCAACATTCCATACTGTATCTTGATGTGTCAGAACTTTATCAGCAACCACTTCATGTTGGTGGAAGCCCCACGAAGGTAATTGGCGACCACTGAACCGCAGCGCAGAGCCAGAGTCGACGTGTACTAATCGAACCATAGACCGGATGCTGTCCCACGTGGCGTCTTCGCTGTCGCGGTTCACAATATCAACTCGCCAGAGATTCTGTGCTGACATCGATACGTTATAATCGATGTAGCAAGAAACTTCCTGAAAAATGATTGATTGGTATTATTATCAAAAGATTAAAAAAGCACATTCTCATTCTCGCTTCTCCATACCTGAGACTGTGGTGACACAGGTGCAGCCACGTCGTGCGAGTTCAGAGCGCGACTAGTGATGCCGTGAAGCAGCTGCACGACATCTCCGTGTCGTATAGCGTCGGGCGGGCGCGACACGGTGAGCGACGCCTGGTCGGGCCGCTTCACTATCCACCAGTTGTTGACATCCTTAAAGCTGTAGCACGTGACCTGCTGCTGGTGAGATGAACCCCGACCGTCCGTGTAGCGCACTGGATACACGTGCGCATGCGAGTGCAGCCAGCATGTACGCCCGTGCGTGTGCCTGAACCGAAAAGAAATGTGTTAATAATCATTTTATACATATTATTATCATTATTCAACCAAGAATAAAACACACAGAATTTAATCGTTGATTACCGAAGGGTTATTTGAGATCCATGTGCCACGTGTAGTGGTTGTCCTCGAGTTATGCTTGCGAGTCCACCCTGTAACGACGCTTGGAAAGCGCTAGTCATGACACTGTCGTGAGGGCCAGCTTTTGGGAGCATCGTCAAGTGGGCATAAAATACAGCCACATACACTGCAAACGGTATAACGGTGAGTACAAGGAGTCTCCATAATGCCGATAAAGCAAGGCGAAGTCCGGATTCCGTACGACCAATCCATTGCCAAATCTGTCTTCCAACTAGGAAAACTGCTAGAAAGTACGAATATACGCCTGAGTATTTGACTCTGTAACGAAAAAATTAAGAATTATTATTGGGTAAGTAAATTGTTCTAACAATCAAGTTCTATGCATTGTGTATGATAAAGAGTGTAGGAGGTATGTGCATAACAAATAGGACTTCAAATCAACCGTAGACGTTTGATGAACGTATTCGGCGAAAATGCGATGCTCAATTAGTTGACAAAATTATACTCACGAGAAGCAACAACCGAGTGAGAGTGCAGCAATGCAAAGCCAAACAACGGTCGCGACGCCCGTGCGGCGGGTACTTTTAATGGCAAACAAAATCCCACACAGACCAAACAGTATCTGTATACTTTCCAGTAACATAAATCTTGACTGTGCTAAAAAACAATTTTCTGAAAGCATGCAGTAAATATTTATAAATGACTTAATAAGAAGTTAAGAACTTGCGATATAAGCAGGCTCGGAACGTAGTGCCTTTAATTTAACTTTTTATCACCTTGAACACTGTATGAGTAAGGTCATGACATTCACTACTGTAGAATGTGTAGTCTAGCCAGACAATCGCTTTACGACTACAAAAAAGTTGCAAAATACAATAGTTAGATCATTTTAGCTACACACTGACTGTGCAAAACACAGGCTGATTGTATGTCTCATATTATTATTTCAGTAGCAACTACATTAAATATTGAAAATAATAACTACTAAAATTAGGGAATGCTACTTATTACTTACCAAAGAGGACGAGAATGCCAGCCAGAACAGCAGTCCAGTGATAAAAAGATATCTCTAACATTAATTGATATGTAACTGCAACTAACGTGCTGCCTGCTAGTGCAGGAATCAACCGCAACGCCTTCACTGGCACATTATCTGTATATGGAGTGCCTATTCGGTCAAAGGTAAAGTTTCCATCATAGCCAGCAGCACGCCCAGCCAAATATAACAACTGTTTTCCTAAAGGTGGATGAGCATCGAAGAAAAAAACTCCCTTTGTGTACAAAGACACATAACGTCCATAGTGTAATTCATCAAAACTGGAATAAAAAATACATAATTATATTGTTAAATGTTATGTAACAATTGAGAAATACTAATTTATCACT
Source organism: Mythimna impura (assembly GCA_905147345.3). Lineage (NCBI taxonomy): Eukaryota > Metazoa > Arthropoda > Insecta > Lepidoptera > Noctuidae > Mythimna > Mythimna impura. Next base: position 9,792,906 of record LR990348.1, on the reverse strand, counting down.
CTCACCATTAAACTAGAAACTAAAATCAATAAAGTGCTTCAAAAAAAAAATAGTCTTAATACAATAGGCGGATCTCGAAGTCTTTAAAACGTTAAAACACGATCTTCGCCGCTATAATACCGAGGGGATTAAGGACGCGGTTGAGCGGGATAAGAGCTCCAAAGAATTTGCAAGATTTGTCTATTGGGCAGAGCCAGCTCACGAAACTGAAGACCGACGATGGTAGTCATATTCGTAAAATCGGAGCTTCTGGGAGAGATCGATGAGGCACTCTATGGACAGTTGTACACGACAATCACTAAACCCGCTGCGATTGTAGCAAACGACCCAAGAGCTAAATTAACCTTATCTTCGGTATAATATTGTACCGAGGATATCTATAGATAGAGATTAGGATGGCTTTGAAGCAACTTAAAAACAAGGCATCGGGTGAGGATAGAATTACGACACACTCGACTGAAGCGGTACCACCACACCTCTGTTTCACGCCACAGGCATGAAACAGAGGTGTGGTGGTGGTACTCTTTTTTAAAAAGGGCGACAATACCGACATACTTAGTGTTTGTGGACTACGAGAAAGCCTTTGATTCGAACGAGACTTTGGTTGTACTGCAGTCTCTCCAACGGTGGCAGATTGACTTATATCGAAGTGCTGAAATGTTTGTACAAAAGTGCCACCATGTCAGTCCGACTTCAGGACCAGATCTCGAAACCTATCCTCTTGCAGCGTGCCCCGCTTGGGCAGAGTAACGCCGTGTTCTCGTGGGGGCGATCGGCGGCGGCGATCTCTCGCGCCGGGCCTTGGTACAGGCCATGGTCCGGAACGAGGAAAAGTGGCAGGCGGTCGCATCCTTCTGCGAATCAGTAATGCTAGCAAAGGAGGCGGCCGATCGCGTGAGGCAACGGTCCTCACGCCCCAACCGCCGCCGGGATTCCGATCCCGATTTCCGGCCACCGTAGGCGCGGGCTTGCAGACGGCGAGCAATGGGTAGCCCGCCGTCCGACCGTCCGGTAACCGTCCGGACCGAGCCCAAGTCGTCGACGGCGCGTATTGTTCCACGCGCGCTTCAGGGAGCTTTTAGCAAATCGTAGGGCCCCCAGCAGGGTCCAAGCCTACTGGGGCCATGGGTAGTGTGAAAACGAAACCCGGGGCTCTGGGACGAAGATAACGAAGGAACAGGAGTGGGTTTTTAGTCGGTAAAAGTCTGACACTATCTCTCGCTCCGCCCAAGAGCGCGATTTGTCATTAGATGATATTCCCACCTAAAAAAAAAAACCTCTTGCAGCGAGGTGTGAGGCAGGGAGATGTCATTTCTCTGGAGGAAGTCTTCGATGTTTTGGAATGGAGTGGGCTAGGCATTACTGTCAAAAACGAGTACATAGAGTGATATACTCGCCCTTCGGTTTGCCGACGTCATAGTAGTCATGGCTGAGATTACGGAGGAGCTCAGTGCAATGCTTGGTGACATCAGCAGAGCTTCCAGAAGAATGGGACTTAAAATGAACATGGACAAAACCAAAGTCATGGTAAACATCCATGTAGCACTCACTCCCATTAAGATCGGAGACTCTCACTCGAAGTTGTTGACGAATACGTTTATCTGGGACAAACGGTCCCTTCTCGTCCAACATACCAAAAAGTCTCAAGAAAGTCTATAACCAGTGCGTGTTGCCAGTGATGACATGGCTCCGAAACGTGGTCGCTCACAATGGACCTCATCAGAAGGCTTAAAGTTACCGAAAGGTCAATGGAAAGGGCTATGCTCGGAGTTTCCTTGCGTGATCGTATCAGAAATGAAGATATCTGCAGGAGAACCAAAGTTACTGACATAGGCCGAAGAATCACCAAACTTAAGTGGCAGTGGGCAGGGCACATTGCTAGCAGAACAGATGGTCGACGGGGACGAAAAGTTCTGGAGTGGCGACGATGTAACGTAGACGTAGTGTTGGAATGCCTCTAACAAGGCGGGCCGATGACCTGGTGAGGATCACGGGAATCAGATGGATGCGAGACGCACAGGACCGGTCGTTATGCCGACATTTGGGGGAGCCCTTTGTCCAACAGTGAACGTCTTTTGGTTGAAATGATGATTTAGAGATATGCGGAACAGTGTGTAAAGTCCCACATAAAAAAAAAGGGAGGATCCTCTGACCAGATGGATGTATTGTCTGACCTGGGGAACTGCTCGAGATATAATTTCGAGCTGTTGTATATGTCCAAATGGCGCGGAGAACTTCAATTGCACGATGCAAGATTTCGTAGTTTAGTTCATATGTGGCACCATAGATGTCGCTACAAGATGATGATGATGAATATTATACAGACTTGTTAGCATCATAAAAATTCAAACAAAACCATTGTATAAAAGACAAAATTTAATTAAAGCGGTATAAATTAAAATATGGACAACAATTACTTAAAAAAATTTATAATAATATGACTATTAATTTTTTACAAAAATCCATAAAATCTTTAAAAAAGATGCAATTTTGAATCTGCATAAAACTTTAGGAGGTAATTATGTTAGTGATTCTCAACCCGAATCAATAATAAACTGGCTAGTTTTTAAAATTTTATTCATATTTACGGAAATCCATAAAAGCGTCTTGTAGAATAAGTGGGCAAAGCTTCGTACAGGCTGTCGCACTCTCGCACACAGTGTCATGACGAGCGATAAATCGCAGCAAGTGATTCTGTTTTTTTTAAGAGAGTTATTTTCAATAGCAACAAAAAAAAATCAATTAACATTGATTATTGAACAGGTACCTACCATACTTTTATATGGTTTTTTAAGAGTTTTACAACAACCTGAAATGTTGTGCAGATTCAAAACTGCACCTTGTATATTTAACTATTGTATTAGCAAACCTCTGTAAATATACTTTTAAGGTGTCTTATAAAAGTTACTTACACAATATAGTGAGGTTCCTCAAGGTTGGGTAGTCTAGTGCACAGTGCTAATGCTAGCAAGCCAAGAAACACCAGATTAATTTCCAAGTGTAGATACACACCTGAAGGTGGCTGGTCTATATCTTTAGGCAATACTGTGTCTTTTATTGGCTCTATTTCATTTTCAGCTGTTACATTATCTTTTTGCTAAAAAAAAAAATAAAGAAATAATTATCATTACAGATAAAATTAATGTAATCTTTAGGGAAGGTGTAAGACAGAACACAGCATCTATATTATTATTTATAAACAAAAATTTGTAAAAGTAAGAATTTAAGATTAATGAATGAATTTTAGATTAACTACTGATCTGGATTTGATTTTATTTTCACTGATAGTAAGCTGCATTATTATTGAGTTCCATAGACTACATTTCATCCTAGGAAATACACAGTTACTGTATTTGCTGTGAGGTAGATGGATAGGCTATGGGAATGAAGCTGCAGGCAAAAAGCTGTTAATAATACTCTTCACAAATATTAGAAAACACATCATTCTTAGTAGATTAATAAGATTAGTGCGAACATTAATAAAATAAATTAATAAATATCATAATCCCTTGACAAATTCTTATAATTATGAATTATTATCCTATGCTTAACTTATCAGTTATGAACTAATCCTATTAATATTATATAATTTATATATTTTAATGTCCAATGTTTTGATGTTTGTTGCCAACCATGCCTATTATAGCTGAACATATTTGGGAGAAATTTAAGACACAGGTAGACTGTGGTCTCGAATAGAACAATGGATACTTTTAATCCCATTATTATGTTCTCCTGACATAGATAAATGATTTTCATGCAGGCAAGGTTGTCAGTAAAAACCAATCATATTACTAGACAGACAAGGTTTTTCACTCTGAAAATTATGGGAATAAAAACAAGCTTCTAGTAGATTGTTTTTATTCCCATAATTTTCAGGTGGCTGCATAAACAATATGTTTTCAGTTGTTACAGGTTAAAATCACATTACGTTAGCAAGATATTAAATGTATTGCTTGATTATCACAAAGGAGGGTACCGCTTACGTTATGATAGGCACTTACGACTTCTCCTTCGGTATTTATTGGCGCTTCTAAGTAACTGTTTGCATCAAGTTCGCTGACCTCCTTATTTTTCTTTTTGATTAATCGTCTTTTGACACTTGTAGATACATCCATATTTAAGCTTCAACTATTATCACTGCTTTCGACTGGGTTTCATTCATGAGTACTGATAAATTATCAAAATTAATTACGAAAACTTAAATTCGCATCTTTAACTTTTCGTTTTAAAACTTTTACTGACGTTATGACGTATATTTGACGTTTTACGTCATATCGTCCTTGGTAGTTTTTGTTGGTTTTGGCTTGGATACTAAGTTTTTTAAGCTATGTCTTCGTATGAATAGTTAACCCTAGACACAACGCATAACGTAACGTTAACGTTAGGTCAATATGACTCAAAACTAATTTCATTGGGATTTAGCCATTATTGGTTTATACTTGGATATGATTTATGAAATAGCTTATTTAAACTATATTTTTAGATGAAATAAAAAGCTCAGTTAATTAGTAATATGTTTATTTAATTTAAAAATCAAAGAAAACAATTTCACTTTTTTTTCGGTGGGAAAATCATCCAATGACATCCCCCGCTCTTGGGTGGATCCGGAGATAGTGTTAGACTTTTACTGACTAAAAACCCACTCCTGTTCCTTTGTTGCCTTTCATACCAGGGCAGAGTCTTCCTTTCAGAAGCAGACCCTTGGTCCCAGTAAGCTTCGACCCTGCTGGGCCCCTACGGTTTGCTGACATCTCCTTGAGGCGCGCTTGGAACAGTTCGCGCCTTCGACGACTTGGGCTCGGTCCGGATGGTTACCGGTTGGTCGGACGGCGAGCTACCCATTGCTCGCCGTCCGGAAGCCCACGCCTGCGGTGGCCGGAAATTGGGATCGGGATCCCGGTGGCTGGGGCGTGAGGGTCGCGCCCTCGCGCGTGCACGTGCAACCTCCTCCTTTGCTAGCATTACTGCTTCGCAGAAGGAAGCGACCGCCTGCCACTCCTCCTCGCTTCGGACCATGGCCTGTACCGGCGTAAGAGATCGTTGCCGCCGATCTCCCCCACGAGGACACGGCGGTGCTCTACCCTAGCGGGGCACACCTCTACCGTATGCTCCACCGTGTCCTCCGGGCGGTCCACACAGTGGTGGCACCCGGGCGTCACTTCCATACGAATCCGGTGCAGGAACCTCCTGAACTGACCATGTCCGGTGAGGACCTGCGTCATACGGAAGGTGAGGACGCCGTGAGGTCTTTCCAGCCACGCCTCAAATAGGGGACTTACCGCCATAATTATGGCGTGCCCAAAACAATTTAACTTCGAATAACAAGATGGCAAAGTCAAAATTACTTCTCATTTTATAGAAAAATAATCAAATAACTTTTTACAATCTATTATCACCAAATAAAATAAAACACAAAACTCTAACAGTCAGACAAATCAAAATAGGAACTACACATGTCAATATTTTATGTTCTCCGCAGATTTGTTTTTTACACTCTGCTCGCATCTTTCTTTGTTTTTATCATAGACGGAGATCACAATATGTTCTCTTTTTAGCAACAAGCTCGTTTTCTGTTGATAATGAACCCTCAGAAGGTACACTAGTTAATATATTTTGTATGTTTTCCCGTAATTTTCGACACAGAGGCTTTATGAGTAGGGTCCAACTTACGATTTATACGTTGCGAGTTCAAACCCAGGCAGGCGCTTTACTTTGTAGAATTTCTTATTATGATGATAATTATCTTCGTAATTACTTTGGACATCGTCTAAGCTCACATTATCCTCTTCACCACCATCAAGCATCGACTGATTCTGCATCTTCCTCTGCTGACGTCATCGTGTAGGAATAATTGATTAGCCGAAGATTATATCACACAACCAATAACATACCAAATTACTTATAAAAACAAACACAACGACCGATCATATATTTGGATATCAAAGTTCAAAATGTTACATTATAACATAAGGTGAGGTCATTTTGACTCACAGTGATGACATATCTATGCAAATACAACACTAACCTAGGACACGCATACACCAATCGCCAATCGGTCCTCTGGTAGTGACACTGAGTTGATTCAAAAAACCGACAGGATTCAACAACAGTTTAGGAAAGTAGAGATAGATAAGCTTCGCGAGTGAGTCATTTCACTAATTTGTTTATCATTAGAATGAATCTAATGTTTTTGTAGTATTTGGCAGCAAATGTATCAACTCAACCTTTTTTTGCAAACTTCGCTGAGGTACTTAACACTAATGAAATTCTCAGCTCCATCCCACCGAGATCGCGCCTATTTCAATGATTCCACATATTGTCCAGTTGCGCAGGTATTTGAGACAATAAACTACACTAAAATATCACATTATCCATTAGGAATCAATTTGCGAATAATAATCAAAACAGCCACTGAAACTCACTCGAAGAAAGAAATCTTACCAAAAACTCTCCTTGGTATTTTTTTTTTTAGATTTTATGACAGTAGAATAATTGGGTTATCCTTTAGGTCAAGTATTGTTATTTTCATGCGAGATCTTCTTCTTCTTCACAATCATTTATTTTTCCCTGATGCGAGTTCTTCTTTTTCTTCTTCTTCTTCAAAATCGTTTATTTTCACTGATGATGATAGTTCATCAGCGAAACCAAAGGTCTAATTTTTAAGTTAATATTAAAGATTGTTTTCAGTTCTAAGGATTTATTTTATGTGTTAATTCATAGTTTTGTATCTGTTAGCTAATGAGTTTTAGAAGTTAACCAACAATATACCAATATTACCAGTCCAACCACTCACCACTATGTTGTAGTTTATAATTCCAATTCCATTTATGTCAGTCTTGTCCTTGCCCACAGAGTACATTATAAGTATAATATATGTCTTTGCCCAGAGTTTTTGGCGGGATTTCTTCGAGTGAAGTTCAGTGACTGTTTTAATTATTCACAAATTGATTCCTAGTGGATATTGTGATGTAAAATTGGTGTTGTTTTGTATCCCAAGTGTCTGCGCAACTGGAATAATATGTGGAATCATTGAAATAGGCGCGGTCTCGGTAAAATGGAGCTGAGAATTTTATTGTAGTTTTAGCTACCTCAGCGAAGTTTGCTGAGAAGACTGAATCGATACATTTGCTGCCAAATACTTCAAAAAACATTAGAATGTGTTACACCTGCATTCTAATGTAAAACAAAAAGAAACAAAAACTGATGACTATGCAGCATGGTCTCTGACCTTAGCCTGTTCCACAAGGAACGAAAAAAAAAAAAAAAAAAATGTCTTTGCCCAAAAGGGAAAAAAAAAGTATAGACATTGTTAAGCGCGGGAAAATAAAATGTTGTCTTGTCAGTGTCTGTCAAATAAAATATTAAATAAGAATTATACGAAAACAAAACTTGTCGCAACTCGCTTGCTCACTAGTGACTGAGCTCATCAGTTATTTTTTTAAATCTTACTTTAAATAATAATCGTCGTCAAAAATGGCTTCGATCAAAATAGTTGAAGAGGAACCAGATCCTGAGGAAGTTACTATTTCATGTCCTATTTGTAATAAGGTTTTTAAGAAAGCCGTGATAGAAGAACATGCTAATAAATGTTTATTTTTAAATACGTCTGAAAAAAGTAAAATAAAACAAAATAAACACCAACCGAATCACAAGCGAAGCAGTTCACACTTCAAAGATACCACTGAACATGAAAAACGGTTACGAATAAGCACAAGCCCAAGTTCTGCTGCAAGTGTGGTAAGTAAAGAGTTTACGACAGTAAATATAATAGTATACAATCTGATTAGTTGTGGTAGGAATATTCATGAAATATATACCTTTCATAGAATCCAAAATTGGCCGAAACTAGATCAAAAGTTCAAACAAAGGAAGTCAAAAGTATGCCTCTGGCAGAACGCATGAGACCTCTACATTTGGAAGAAATTGTTGGACAGAAACAAGCTTTTGGTCCTGGATCAATGTTAAGATCTTCAATAGAAAGGAAAATAATACCCAACATGATTCTTTGGGGACCACCTGGTTGTGGGAAGGTATTCTTGTTATTTGTTACCTTCTATTTTTAATAATCTTTGTAAAAATTTTCCTCAGGTGTTGCTCTTAGTCTCACCATAAGCAGCTGCAGGAAGTTTGGTAACCAATACAACTAATTTGTCTAATTGTGACGGTGAAGTAAAGAAATCTTGTGTGTCTAAAAAATGATGATCAAATCTAAAAATTGTTATAATATCCAATTTTTTTCTTTCAGACCTCATTGGCTAATGTAATAGCTAATATTTGTAAAGAACAAAATAACATGAGGTTTGTTAAGTTATCAGCTACAATGGCGGGAATAAATGATGTTAAAGAAGTGGTAAAAGTTGCCAAAAATGAAGCCCAGTTCAAAAGGCAGACTGTACTGTTCATGGATGAAATTCATAGGTATAATAAAAAATATTTTTTAGATTATACCTATGTGATGCACTGTTTATATCTAGAACAGTGGTTCCCAACCTATGGTTTGCAAAAATTGAAATATGGCCTGTAAAAAGGTTTAATATTTTAATGTTTCCAAAAAAAATGTACATTGATTTTTAAGTTTCTATTAGTTTTGTTTTCTATGACAATGCTTGTTACTGTTGTTTTTAATGAATATATATTATATAAGTGTTCTACAAGTTTTTAATTTGTGGTATAATCCTTGCTGACCACAAAGAATCCAAAGATTTCCCTGGTCAAAAAAGGTTAGGAACCACTGGTCTAGAGGGCCAACTAACATTGATCACTTTATCCTATTAATAAAATTATTTAAACCAATACCTTACCAAAAGGACAAATATTCTTGTGTAGACTAGATTTAATTGCAGACATTTCTCATTTAAGGTTTAACAAACTCCAGCAAGACACATTCTTACCCCATGTAGAAAATGGTACAATCATTCTTGTTGGTGCTACTACTGAAAATCCTTCATTCAGTTTAAATAATGCACTGCTGAGCCGATGTCGAGTGGTTGTAATGGAAAAATTGAGTGCAGAAGATGTATTAATAATTTTAAAGCAAGCAATCCAGCAAGCAAGCAATTTAAAGGCAATTGTAGGAAACATCACAGACTTACAAGAATCATCGGATCTTCCAGAGTAAGATTTGTTAATAATTTCTATTTCAATTTGGTGTTGTACTGTTATGCAATAATTTAAAATGAATGGTACATAAAAGAATTCAATATCTAACTGTGTACTGTTATCATGTTCAACATGTTCTGATGCTGTTGATTTTACCACTATCATATCATTTTAAATACCATATCTCAATTTATTTGAGGTGGGAATGGATCATAGATTTTTGTCTTTTGATTGCATCAGACATACAGTGTGGACTTTCTTCCTACTGTGCCCTAAGTCTTTCATGCACAAATTAAATAATAAACTTTTTTAGATGCATTGTAGAAGAAGCATCACTGCAGTGGCTAGCTGAAGTGTGTGATGGAGATGCAAGGGTTGCACTTGGGGCCCTGGAACTGGCACTTGCAGCAAGAGCTCCTGGATCTGCTCTGCTGAACTCAGGGCCAGCAATAATTACTCTTGAAGATATAAAAGATGGTATAAAGGTGTGCCACATTGTTAGGTATTTTTGTTCTATTAGGCATTTACTTGTTATTACAAGCTTATATAATAGTTTCACCTGTTCTGAAGCTTGTCTGTATTGAAGTTTTGCAAGTTAGGTTTTTCTGTAGAGTTAAAATTTTGCCGTCACATGTAAATTGGATGAAAATATAATATTATTCTTGAAGTTGATCTGATGAAGGAGTCAAAAGGCTGTTATGGGTACTCTGTAATAAAATGATGCAACCTCATCAAGTTTGGGCTCCTTTGAGATAGAGAGATGCTGTCAAGGAGAATTCCTTGACAGCATCTCTCTATCTATAGAACCAGAGCATTAGTTCTAGGAAGAGAAATAGGGTAGATTCTCTGATGACTAAATTGTTTGACCATTATATAAAATAAATACCTACATAATTATCTATTATAACCATATCAAATTTCAGCTATTTAACATCAGGCATCAAATATAAAAGCTTGTTTATTTATTTTTTCAAACAATGTTTTATTATTTATTAAAAAAAACTAAAAAGTTAAAAATAATTTTAAACTTTTACTGTGTACCTTTCAGTATCAAGCTTTCAAATAAAAGCATGATAAATTACATAACGCTGTTAGGTCTTACATGATAAAAGAGATTGTTTTTTTTTTTTTACTTATCTAATACAGTTTGCTTTAACAGAGATCACACATGATTTATGATCGAAAAGGTGAGGAGCACTATAATACTGTGTCGGCGATCCACAAATCAATTCGAGCAAGTGACGACAACGCCGCCTTGTACTGGACCACGCGAGCATTGCACGGTGGCGAGGACCCTTTGTATATTGCACGACGCTTAGTGCGGGCAGCTAGTGAAGATATAGGTAAATAATTTTTTATTTGTGATAAAAAATTAAACACATTTTTTTACTTGATGTAAATCTCGCCCGTATCTGGCCCTGCAATATAAAGGAACTGTTACACATTTGTTTGGGTCAGAACGAACATTCCAGCCGTAGGCAATATTTGGAAGTCTTCTTTTTACCAGGATTCGGCTTTTATTCAGCTCATAGCTCGTGCTGAAACAGGCTTATTCCTTAGTCGGCAAACTCCATTCGTCGTCTACCCTCGCTGAGGCATTACGCTAAAATTTGCGAACGTTTGTATTTGAAAAATTTAATGAGCACAAACAGGTGCGGGCGCTTGCGACAGGTTTTAGTAAGAGCCGACGCTGCGTTACGCGGTCGCCCGCGCGATCCCATACAAAAGTGCTCCGTCGCGGGCAGTTGCACATCTTGCCCGTTTTGCTTCGTAATAATAGATTAAAGTTGTTCATCGATACGACTACATGCACACCGTTAAAGTTGAACTAGCGACATTGCGTAGGTAATAATCCGGTTTCAGTTTCAGGTTTCGGTCACGCGACGGGTGCCCACGCGTGCGCCCGCTTAACGCAGCGTTGGCCCTAATAGATCGGTCGGTTTGCGCAGTGGTTGAGCGATTGGCTGTTGCGCTACGTGTCGCGGGTTCTATTCCCGCACGTAACAAATATTTGTATGACCTATAGACAGGTGTTCCGTGTCTGGGTATCTTGTGTATGTGAGCTTAAATAATTGTGAACGTACCCACGATCAATACAACATCCAATTGAGGGCGACTTTTATTAAAAAAAAAACATTAAACGCGCCGCTCATAGCAAAAACGCGCGCGATTACCGATACCGCCCCGCTCGTCGCTAAGACCGAAGTCGTGACCAGGCCGTAACAAGAACAGTCACATGTAGAAGGAGTTACTGGAAAAACAGACAGACGCCAAAGCTACTTTTATACTATGTCGAGTTAATAATTATCCGTCTGTCTGTATGAACACGATGAACTCAAAAACTATTGAATGATTATTCATGCAGATTTCACCAGTGAGTGAAGAAGGTTTAGTTCTAAAATAGCATAATCTCATAGTTTTCCCACTGCTAGGACTAAGAAGGAGTTGTATAATAATACATTCATATTAATTATGATAGAAAAAAGCCGAGTAGGTATTTCAAAGATTTTTAGCATTTGTGCGAAGCTGGGACAGGTCGCTAGTGTGGAAATAATTAAGAATACAGGTTTATAAGAATGCGTCCATTGTCGCCGCGTCGTTCGGTTTTATTATAATGCGTATAACTACCTAGTGCGTCTGAACATCAATCGGCAAAGTAAGATTATAATAATTAGATAGGCAACCTAATAGGTTCAAGTTCCTAAACTGAACTCGTCATTAAGACTTGCGCTGTTACGTTACGACTGATAGTCCTAATCCGTGAATACTTTTCATTTCGTATTCACAGATTACGAGCTTGGGATACTATATAGGGAAAGAGACAAAACAAATACTTAAATGTTTTTAATCATTTTTTCAAAAGTTGTCTCAATTTCGTAATTTTTTTTTGTGGTTCTAAGATGAAACTCATTATTATCATTATTCTTCCGTAGTCCGTCTAACCAGTTTTCATGTATAATTTACAGGTTTAGCAGACCAGACTGCTTTAGTTGAAGCTGTTGCATGTTTACAAGGTTGTCAGCATATTGGCATGCCGGAATGCGACGTTTTACTTGCACAATGTGCAGTTAGACTTGCCCGAGCACCCAAAAGCAGAGAAGTGTACTGTGCTATGAAAAGATGTCGAAGTTCACTGGTGGAAATGAAGGGTCCTCTGCCACCAGTTCCACTCCACTTACGCAATGCTCCTACAAAGCTTATGAAGCAACTAGGTAAATAAGGGTATATCTATACACATGAAATACATAGTGAAATCTTAGTGACACTTTCCAGACTTTTAGGTATTAATATGTAGCTAGCTAGGTACCTATGCTATGTTCCTATTAATGGTGTCTGCACAACAAATTACTAACGATCTGTAATCACTGGCGTAGCTACCAAAGGGCTAGGCGGGGCAGTGCCCCGGGGCTCCCAAATCTCATTAGCAAATCTCAAGTGAGCAAGAGAGGTTATCTGATGTTTTCCCAGGTAAAAAAGGGGCTCCAGTGTTTTTGCCCCAGGGCCGTTGGTCCCCTAGCTAAACAGTGTCTGTAATACCATGTGTAGTGGTGGTGTATACAGGGTGTAACGGAAATGGATGATCAGATTTTAGTATCTGATTCTACTCACACCTCATGGAAATGAACAATTTTATATTTCTCTTCTTCTGGGTAGACCTTATCCCATTTATTTGGGGTCGGCCCTCCTTGTCCTCGTTTTCATGCACGATTTTGTGCCATGTCAGTGTCGAGATGAGCTTCTCTAAGGTCTCTTTGGACCGTCGTCAACCAAGTGGAGGGTGGTCTTCCATGCGTGCGCTTCGTCGTAGGCAGTTCAAGGGCAAGCTTCACCATATGATCATCTGGGCGTCTTTGTACGTGGCCATACCACCGTAAGCGCTTTTCTTTGACTTTATCGGATATCGGCGCAACTTTAAAACTGCCTCTTATGTACTCATTACGGTTTTTATCTAGTAGTGTGACTCCCGCTGACTAGCGAAGCATGCGCATTTCAGTTGTGTGCAGTTTATTTAAGAGCTGCTTGTTTGTGGCCCAGCATTCGGATCCATACAGGACAGCAGGTCTAATCGCTGTCTTATACAAGTGGCTATAACTGGCATTTTCCTATCACACATGACGCCTGTGAGTTGTCTCCACTTCATCCATCCGGTTGTAGTTCTATGAGAAACATCTTTTTCGATTTTGCCATCATTGCTAATTATTGACCCAAGGTATTTAAATTGGGTCACCGTGGGTAGCAGGGTACTTCCTATCGAGATCTTGATGTTGTTGGGGTTAATGTTATTGTCAAAAACGCAAGACATGTGTTCCGTTTGAAATGAACAATTTTATACCCCAGAAAAAAAATATGGTTTTTCTGTGCAAACTTATCAACTTATTTTTTTTTTGCGGAATTTCTTTAGTTTTATGATTGAACAATTTCATTGTTCATTTTTATGGGCAGAAGCTGCATTTAATGATAAATAAAGTAGTAGGATAGAAATTCAAAAGTTAAGTTCAAAATAGTACACCCATATCATATACGAGTACATATATAAATATATAGGTGCATTTCTGTCTAACCAGTATACAAAGTACTCTGTGGTCTAAACCTTCAAGTCCGAATCTGATTTTACTTTGAATATTTCAACTTCTGTTGAAATATTCAAAGTACAGAAGCGTAGCTACCATTGTATTAATGATACGGGGAGGCCCAACGCGTGTAAAAGTTCGTATCATTTTTATAATCTCTTATTGATAAGATAATGACTATATGATAAGTAGGATGTTCCAATTCTATAGCTTGATCTAGCATTCTCTACATTTTATGAGATCACATTATAAAATAAACTTATCCTAGTTCATTTGCGCGAGATTTAAACGAGCTTATTTTTAATCAAGACGTCCCAGTCAGAGAAATCCATTTTCGAACTCATCTTTCATGATGACAAAACCACTTCTTAAATATTTCGTTCCGCCTGAACGTTTTGGACGCAATCTCTACAGTTTTAGTTCTATGGTTGTAGAGTTTATGTGATTCTGTTTGTACGGAACCCTCAGTGCGCGAGTCTGACTCGCACTTGCCCGGTTTTTTTTTATCTTGATCACTCCGGATAATGTTTACTTTCAGCGATATTTTAGTCAAACTCAAAAATCATCATCAGTTAGATTTTGATGATTTTTGAGTGTCCCATTTAAGTAAAGATCTGAATGAAGAACAAAGAACTTCGGAGACAATAAATAGCAAATCTTCAGAAAATGCTGCAATTGCATGTCTGTTTACTGTTAATACAATTTCATAACATTACTTCAGGCCAGTACGCTCTGAAGGGGTACCGAATATGTGTAAAGTTGTGAGCGTTTCAACCACGCGGCCATAACGATAAATAAAAAAAAAACTGGATGGCCGCGATATAAACCTAGGAATTTTTTCTATACTTTTACAAATTCAATCTATTATTTACGTCTAAATTTCAGGTCTCTGCAATGCGTAGTTTTAAAGATCTCCGTGGCCGCGCGGTTCTCCGCGTTTCAATGGCGCGTCCACATTCAAACCCTTATAACTTTTTAACCATAACTTTGACAAATTTACGGTTTTGGGAATCAACTTTTACAAATTTTTACATAATCTTGGCATAGTTTTTTTTTTATTAATTATCGTTGTGGCCGCGCGGTTGAAACGCTCACGTAGTTAAGGGGCACGAAAGGGTCTTTTTCCGAGTTGGGACAACTCCAGCTCTAGGGTGGGGCGAGAGGGCGTGTCAGACGCTTACTGACTAAAACCCACCTATGTTCCTTCCGTTGCATTCTAGGATCGCAGGTTTCCTATTCTGCAATTCCCCATTGCCCTAGCAGGCATAGGCCCTGCTGGGTGCCTACGGTTTTGCTAACATCTCTTTGCGGCACGCATGGAACACTACGCGCCATTGACGACTTGGGCTTGGTCCTTGCCGCACGCGGACGGTGCGCTCGTCGTTCGCAAGCCCAAGTCGGGGATTGCCCTGCGACTCCCATCGCTCAGGGCACCCTGTCGCGGAGGCTGGGGCATGAGGATGTCCATTCGCTTGCGGCCATCTCCTTCGCTAGCATTACTGCTTCACAGATGGAGACGACTGCATCTCATTCCCTCTCGCACCGAACCATAGCCTGAACCAGGGCCCGGCGCGAGAGATCACTGCCGCCTATCGCCTTCACGAAGATACGGCGGTCCTCCGCCCAAGTGGGGCACACTTAGACCGTATGCTACACGGTGTTCTCCGGGCGATACCCGCAATGGGTAGCGAGATATCGGCAATAATATGTTCTTCACCGTTTCGATACCGGCCATGGGGATTTAATCTTACAGGTCCTAAAATATAAACTTAGGACTTTTTTCTATATTTTTACAATTTTATACAAATTCGATCTGTTATTTACCTAAGTTTCAGGTCTCTGTAACGCTTAGGCCTCATTTACGGAGACGCGGAGCGTCGCGCGTTGCGTTGAGCGGCGCGACCCGCACTGAATTCAAATATATGGCGTTGTATGAGTGCGTTTACGGAGAAGCGATTTTAGACGCGTTTGTTTGAATTAGGGCGTTTTTTGCGGCCGAGCCCGCGGATGGCACCGACGCGTCCCACGCGGCGTTTATCGCGGCGGCGCACGCAGCGGCAATTCTCGATGAAGCTATGTCCGAGGCGGAATCTTCTATCAGTCTTATTTAGAAATCGCGCAACACAGACGTAGTCACGGCGAGCGTGCGCCGCCGCGTGTTTCACTACACGCTAGAGGATTCGCCGCGGGCGCCGTGGCGGGCACCGCCACGCTTCCCGTCTCGCTTCTCTATGAACATGGTCGTATATTGCTGTAAGTTTGTGTTTACGCGTGCGATGATGCGTGCCGCTTCACGCGCCGCCCCACCGTAAACAGAAAAAACGTCCGACTCGCCGCGAGACGCCACGCCACACGCGACGCGAGACGCCCCGCGTCTCCGTAAATGAGGCCTTAGTTCTAAACATCTCCGTGGCCGCGCGGTCCTCCACGTTTCAATGGCGCGGCCATGTTCAAACCTTTATAAAGGTTTGAACGAAAAATTTGTCATAGTTACGGTGTAAAAGTATAAATACTTTTACACCGTAACTATGACAAATTTTTACAAAATCTTAGTATCAATTTTTTTGGTAAATATCGCCATAGCCGCGTGATTGAAACATATACGAAATGCCACCATTTCATAAAGTGATAATTTCTAAGATCAGGCCACGACATACACATGATTACATGACATTTACATAAACATGATTTTTATATTACAAATATTTCTGGTTTTTCAGGTTACGGCAGTGGTTATAATATGTCTCATAAAGACCAGTCAGGATTAAGCTATATGCCAGAGGGGATGGAGCATATCGATTTCTTCAATGATGATTAGGTTTAGAGAATTTAATAAAATTACTGAATTACTAGTGTCAATGTTTTATTTATTTGGATAATCTCATTTCACAATTATTGTTTGACATGGTAAAAATTTACTATATACAAGACGCACACATAAATGTATGTAATATTACAAATTTACCTAGAACATTGTACCTTTTGTAATATGAAATGGCGCTTGCCACGATTTTCCGATCCTAATTTTATAAAAATAAAATAACATTATTTCTTACTTACAACATTTGCTACTGCACAGATTGCGTACAATTTCCATTACATCTGTTGTGCCTATTTTCTTTCGGTTTCTCAAGTTTTTAATGAATATTATTTTCTAAGAATAATCTAGTGATCATTAATTTGTAAATCATAGGTTGCATTAAGTAGGTGGCGCTTACTGTTTAAAGTATAAACAAAAGGGCCTCATTTTATATACAAATCACTTGAACTGCTACATTTGCAAGGTACACCATATTCTGTCATAGATGCTGGAAACCATTAAATTAGTCACTAGGTATTCATAAATGGAAATTAACGTTTGAAGTAAATTGCCTACTGCCTCATTTATAATTTTGATACAATTGAATGAATAGCAAATTGCTGTAGAGGCTGCAATAGTTATTTAGAAAAGAACTACTTTTAACATCAAAAACTTCGCAAATCTATACAAGAAATTCTTAAACTCCGTTTTAACACTAGTCTTAGCCTACAACTAATTAAGCTAAAGAGAACATTGTAACTAAATTAATATAATAAATTAGAATCAGACTTCTAATTTGGATCCTAATCTTGAGAGGAACACTATTCCATTTGGGTCCAAATGTTTTTTTTTTTATATCAATACTATAATCGCTGAATAAAAATTTACGTCAGAAATCCATAAAATAAATTCCATGTGAACAACTTGTAAGTGGAACGTTTTCAGATTTAACGAAAATTATAAAATATTTATAGCTAATGCTAATATTGACCTTAGAAGATATACTCCGGACCGGCCATATCAATCGCCCAGCGGAACTTATCACGTTGAGTTTTGTTGTAGATCTTTTCAATTGGTACACCATGTTTTTTGCACCTACAAAGAAAAACAAGATCAGGATTTCGTTAACACCTTGGCTGCGGGGAACTATCGCCACGCTAGTCTACCAAAGCTTACATACTTAATGTGAACGCCGCACAGGCGAAACAATTTGCGTAAACGAGATGTCAGTGCAATAAAATACAACCGATTGAAGCGCAGGCCACACCGCCAGCTAGCAGGCGGGCGGGCTAGGCGGGTGGGCGAAGCGAACGAAGGAAACTATACAAACTACGCGAAATATTGGCGAGCTAAACTATGGGGTTCACACCGAAAACTACGGACAGACGAGCACTACACTGCTATTCGAAAGACGAGCGTCGACTAGTCTACTCGAAACGGGGAGGACGGGCGAACGAACCGGGCGCGCCAACGAGGTGAACGAGTAGCTTCGCTGGAATCGTCGGATATTTCGTTAGCTTAGCTCGTTAGGTTAGTCGGTAGCTCGCGGTATGAACCGAAGTATGTAAAGAGGTGAAACGATGTTCGCCCGCCTAGCCCGCCCGCCCGCTAGCTGGCGGTGTGGCCTGCGCTGAGTCGACAAGACGTGCAGAGCTACGCCAGTGCGGTTTTACGCGTTAGATGGGTTTCAATTTTCAAATAGACCAGTTTACTCTAATATCTCTAATTAGAAAACTACTTTTTTCCGCTACATTATCTTTCATAACATCTGTAGTTCGGTAAGTAACAGTATAATAAGAGTTTGGGGTCATTTATTTGTGTTATAAGATAGTGAAAGTAACATTCGAGATCACACTAAAAAGATTTGCACTTAGACATACAATATGGTTTCAGATCTATTGTGAACACCTGGTTAATAAATCGGAAATAAATCATATAATGACCACTAAAATCACTTCGAAAATAGTTTAAAACGCCGAAAACCGTTACTGTGCCGGAACTGAAGAAGTTTATTTTTTAAGCTATTGTTTTTTTTTGTGTTAATGTTGTGGCAATGCAATGTGTTTTTCTATCTATAAAAGAATTTAATGATAAATGCAAATAAACTGCAGTTCTAAAAGAAAGAATGATTTTCCCATCTACAAAAAAAAAAAAAAAAAACATGAAAGGAGCATTTTTATAAGTGTGGATGCAGCGCCCCCACGAACTGAACATGTACCTACTCACATAGTTGAAATGAATGATAGGCAAAGGACAATGTACTAAGTATGCTGTTTTACAGACCTAGCGTGTAAAGCTGCATAGGCGTATCAAACTTTAGAAAACACAGACCATGTGAGTACAGCGTACCCGCGTTTTAGTGGTAAAAACACAACAGATCACATGTTTACTGCAGTGAATGAAGGTGTTAAAGAATATGTTAATATTAAATAAAAAAAATCCTCAACTTACCAAGCAACTGAGATACGTGGATCCAGATAATTCAGCTTAGAAGTGCCAAGAGCAATTGTTTTATTTTCGTCACGATCAGTCTCCTGGAGTTCTAGTTTTTTCAGTTGATCTCGCAGACGTTCTAGTGCTTTCTTTTTCTTATCACAAGCAAGTTTCTCTTTGACAGAACCTCTTTTGGCCGCCTTTGTTGCCTGTCGCAAGTCTTCTTCTGCTTCATCAACTTGGTCACGTTTAGCTTGGATTTTCTCCTTCAAAGCTTCCATAGATTTTGAATGACCTGAAAATAACAGTTTTATATAGTAGATTGGTGGTATTTGAAAATTTTGTTATGTTGTTTTGTCCACATGTGACTAATAAGGAGTGGCAACAATCTCACGTTTTGCTAAATGTATGAAACAACAAAAAGCAATCTTTATCTATGTAAAATTGTACCTTTAGGGACAGCACGTTGATGGTTACAAAGAACTGCAACTGCACGATTTGCTCGGTTGTAAGCCAATATTTTCTCTGGTATGGAAGCATCAGCATCTGTAAGCTCATCTAATTGTCTTTGCAGTGTAATAGATGCATTGTATGTACGGAAAACCTTTGCAGTCAATCCAGGCATTAAATCTTTTAAGTGTTCATTTAGAGTTTGTGTATTGAGTCTGTCAAAGAGATCATCGCTATCTTTTTTATTTTCCATGAACAGTTCGAGATTCTTGAATACACGTTTTTCAACTGGCACTTCATTGTAGTATCTGATAGAATCTTTACCCAGAAAATCGAACACAACCACATATTCTTTACCATCTTTTTCTTTATGCAAAGCAATGTGTTCAACACGCAATGAGCAACAACCCACTGTGTCAGCTTGATCATCATCCTTTTCATTACCTGCTCTCAATGCTAGTTTATCAATAAAGTATAGAGCAACTGCACGCTGGCGAACACGCATTTCTTTAGCCTTCCAATCGTTTTTATAGTTCTCTCTGATTACATCAATACACTTGTGAAGTTTTCTGGCGGTTTCATACTTTTGCCAATCTTTTTCACCTTTTAATTTAGAACTAGGATTTAACATGACATACTTAGCTTGTCCTTGGACATTTTCAGTCCATGAAGCTAACCAAGTAACAGTATTGTCATGTCTAACTTCTTTCCATTTGTGCCCTGGGGGTGGTTTAGGTATTTTACTATCTTTAGAGCAGTTAATAAGCACATCCTCAGGCATTACACGTCTTTTCAACATTCCCATTTTTGGGTGTTCACCTCGTCCCCTGAATAGTCCAGGAGGTTCTATCCTAAAGTTCCCTATTTTCTCTTTATGGCCATCTATGGTACAGAAACCATACTCCTTTTGAATTTCCTCATTCTTGGCTTTAAGTAATGCTTTTTCTTCTTTTGTTCGATTCCTGTTTTTTTCTGAAACACTTTGGAAGTAAGCATGCAATTCTTTAAAATTACATTTTGAGAGATCCTTTATTGTTTTTGTTTCTTCATGTGTCATTACTTTGCGCCAGTCAGTAAAGAAATTTGTGTTAAATGTGGATTTGGTTGTATAATCATGGTCTAACATTCGAGCATAGAATCCCGCAACTTCTTCAGCATCTTGAGACAGTCTCATCTCTTTGCCATCATAATAGAACTTAACATTTTCGGGCAAAGGTTCATAATCTGGCGCAAATACTGGTCCTTTGTGCTCCAAATATTTCCATTTAGTGCCATCATCCTTTTTTTCTTCCTCCCACCTTAAGAAATAAATTGTACGATAATGTTAAACATTATAATATTTTATTACAAATTGTACTACAAGAATATCCACATGTGTAGGTTAGGTAGTAAGAATCTTAACAATCAAATAACGTACACACACTTGGGTCGGCGATAACGCAATGTCCTCACAATAACTATAGGTGTTACCCTAAAAACTGATTTTACTTTTAAAAATTTTATTGACACATTTCTAAAGAACATCTTCAAGTAACATAACCTCAAAACTGTAATGTCATATTTTTGTAACACAGCGCCATCTTTTAGTTATCCAGGTAACTACGGCAACGAGGTTTGTGTGCTATTTTAGAACTATAAATTGTGATTTTGGTTTTAGTTCTGAATTTTATAAACTTACCATTTCCATACTTCTGGTTCATCTTCTTGTTTCTTCTTGCGTTTATTTGGGCTAGGGCCATCATTTGACTCATGCTTCACTTTACTTGGTTTTGTTATTGCTGGTTTTGATTTCTTCTTTTTTGGTTTTTCCTCTTCTTCATCATCCATATCATCATCGTAAATAGGTTCTAAATGTACAATAATAATTAATATTATCTTGGAAATAATTATGAAGATAATGATAACAAGAGATAGACATAAAACAAAGAAATAACAAACCTTTTTTGACTTTTTTCTTTTTAGATTTCTTACTTTGAAGTAATGGAATGTCTTCTTCACTCTCATTGGGCGCACGACGTTTTTTGCCAATGGGCTCAGACTGTTTAAAAAAAACAAAATTCATTTGGTGCCCATAGGCAATAAGTTGAGGATTTAAATATAATTATATCATATGATTACCGATGGTGAATCTTCATCACTTTCATCTTCAGGTGGGAGTTCTGACAATGGCTCATCCTTAAACTGTGATAGTGAATAATCACATGATGAAGCTGTTGTGTTGAGTCCTCCAAAATCATTGCTTTCATCATTCATTTCATGCTTGACATCAACTTGTTCAATCTATTTTAATAAATAAAAAAATAGTTAATGTTAACTGTTTGATCTGTGGTTTACACAATGTGTTATTAATTTGAAAGAAATCACCTGCATAGGCTCATCCTTGACTTGGGAATCTTGATAATCTGATTCAGATTTGATTTTATCATGTTTTTCACTGCTGCTTTTGTCTTTGCTTTTACTGGAGCTACAAAAATAATTAATTAAATACTGATAATTTAATTCAGTCAATGATCTAGATATATGATGAGATATTAACTTTTGCATAATTATAGAAGCATTCATTGTAAGCT
This sequence comes from Mythimna impura, assembly GCA_905147345.3. Lineage (NCBI taxonomy): Eukaryota > Metazoa > Arthropoda > Insecta > Lepidoptera > Noctuidae > Mythimna > Mythimna impura. Next base: position 9,770,980 of record LR990348.1, on the reverse strand, counting down.
GACCATTAACACAAGAGAACATCAACTCCTTAATATGGGCATTTTTGGAAGAGCCACTACAATTTTGACAATAACACATACTGAAATACACAAAACAATTTTGACATACTTGACATATCTATAAAGAAATGACATAACAATTTTTTAATCATTTGATACTATTTGGGCTAACCTTCCAAGAAAAATCAAGCTTATCAATAGAGTGTAGTATAAGAGTAAAAAGAAGGCATTTTGAATGAATAAATAAGCAAAAATATTTTAAGCAACCAACCTGTGTTTATCTTTAGAGCTTGAATGTTTGTCTTTATCGCTGCGGTGTTTGTCACTTCTGTGGCGATCTTTTTCACGTTCTTTTTCCTTGTCCTTTGACTTGTGATCTTTAGATGAACTCTTATGATCTCGGTCTTTATCCTTAGATGATGATGATGATGATTTTTTATCATTACTGCTGCTCTTGTGTTTGTCTCTATCACGGTCACTCCTCTCCTTGTCCCTGTGCTTGTCTCTCTCACTGCGGTGCTTGTCCTTGTCGCGATCTTTGTCCTTGCTGCTATGCTCACGATCGCGCTCTTTATCTTTTTCGCTGCGGTCTTTGTCTTTAGAGGAGGACTTGTGGGAGCTACTGTGATTTTTACTACTTGAGTGCTTGTCTTTATCGCTATAAATTAAATAACAACAAGAAATGAACTAATAAGAGGCAGATTAACATTAGAGAAGGCATGTTCACACAGAACCTTCTGGAAAAACTAACCTGCTGTGTTTGGACGACGAGCTCTTGTGGTTCCGATCTTTGTCTCGGTGCTTGTCCTTACTTGATGACTTGTGGCTGGATCTATGCTTCTCAGAGCTACTGTATCCATTGTGAACACCGTTCACGTGTTCATTTCTATTACCGTTTACCTTTTCCTGAGAACAATTTGCAATATTTTAAGATTACAAAAACTAAGTGACATCAAATTATCGTCACGTAGCAAAAATATGTGATGCGCTATGAAACACCATTAATTTTGATGAATTTTATACTCGAAACTTTCCAAACCGACGCCTAGCTTCGGTTTGTTCGAACACTGTAGTTGACGCCATATTGGGACTTAGAAAATTTTCGCTTCGTGGAGACTTGTGTTCACCCAGTAAACAGCACAATTTATATTATCGGATGGCATAAATGTAACATTAACTGATAGATTTCAAAAGTATAAATCTATTTAATCACTTACTGATTCACAATCATTGTCGCTAGCGGGATTTTCGACACTCATTTTGCCTACGTATTACCGACCAACGTTAGTACAAAAAGTACGATTTGGTACGATTACATGAGGCCGGTCAAGCGAACGCAAATTCTAAGTGCTGAGAAGTGACGAATGCGCATGCGCCATTCCTCACAAGATTGTTGATAGTTTCAGGTGAGTTGGTTCAATGTGCCTAATTGGACGATGTTCAGACGATTCAGACAGAAAGTAGCAACTCGCCATAGATATAGAATTCTATATCTATGCAACTGGCCGACTTCGTATTCGTACGCGCGTGGTGTTGCAACGTTCAAAAATCAAACCGAATTTTACTATGCAATAATAAAAAATCGAGTTATGTAAAAATATATATCTTATATATTGCGAGTTCTCTTGCGCGTCTACGTCTAGTGTGGGAGGAGAACTTTCAATGAAAGATGTCCCGTGAGCTCTGGTGCTAAATAAATAAAAGAGATTACTTTATGAGTACAAACTATGCGTTGTTCTTGCAGAGAACACAAGCACAGTAGACAGACACAATGGCAAGCAGTTGATATTCAAATTGACTTTAGTTCATTAGTTAGATCCCAGCAGGCCTAGCCAATTTACGACCGTTTCGTTTCGAATCTCTTTCTACAGTCGGTAAAGCCTAAAATTTCTTTATTCTGAACACGTGACTTAACGTTGGATGATGTCAATCCCATATATTTGAAGTTTTCTACTAGAGTTAACGATTGTAGATTATCAACTTGGCTAAGCCCTCTGAGTCGCCAAAAAATAATTCAAAAAAGATTTTTTTTTTATTCTTGATAGGTTTGCGCTTGACCGCTATCTCATCTGATGGAAAGCGACGATGCGGTCAACAAAAAGTGTCGGATTGAGTGGTTACTTTGAGTGATTTAATTTGAAAGTGTGCTGTGTGCATATCTGGGGCAGAGTTGCCAGGTCAGGTGTCCTGATTTTCAGGGGTCTGTGGTCCCGTCCCGTTTACCCTTGATCGGGAAGCCTATCGTCCCTATTTTCATTAACTTCCTTATTCTATTATTAATATATATTATATTTAGCCAGGGGCCTTACCATGACGTTGTCAATCGCGCGAGCAAGCAAGAGGGATGGCGCTATACACCCTATAGAGTTCCATCCCTTTAACAGTTCAGTTTATCGCGTTAAAGAGCTCGTGGCTCGTGACAGGGGCTTTTAGAAAAGCTCATGCTCATTTGATGACTCGAAAAAGGGGCGAAGTATGAGAAGAGAAATGCACAGTAATCGACCGACAAACGACAAATAAATAAATGTCCTACTTACATACTGCGTAACAACGAAGGTACCACAAACACTCTGGGTGTTTGTGGTACCCCACACAAATATCTGTTTCATCAACAAACATTTATGTTGGTGCGGGAATCGAACCCGCGACCCTGCGTCTCAACCACTGGTACACGGTGGACATCACGGAATAAGGTGGACATCGCACCTATAAGCACAAAACGTTTTGGGAACACATTCATTGTGCGTACAGCTGAGTAGAATTCCCTTCCGTAGTCTGTGTTTCCTGATGGCTACAAACTGGGGATCTTTAAGTTGAGTGAATAGGTTGCTTCTAGGTAAGCACATTCCATCGTCGAACGCATCGTCGCTTTCCATCAGGTGAGGTAGCGGTAAAGCGCGAACCTATCAACAATATGAAAAAGATAAAAAAAAAAAATACTAAATGCATGAAGTATAATTAACAAAATAGTCTTTTTTTAATTTTTGTTTCGCTTAACTTCCGCAACGGATGGACCGATTCTGACGGGACTTTCACTGACAGTAACTTAGGCTACTTTTATTTTAGAAAAAACGAGGCTACGCGCAAAACAAGAACATGAAATTGCGACCAAATGGCAATGCTGTTATATGAGTATGACTTTTTAGCTGAGCTCAAGAACCCTAAAAGGAGCGACCGAAGCGAGCTTGATTTTGCGACCTCCCGAAAAGCGACTTTTGTTACATAGCTACACATAAAAACTGCTTGTAAGTTTTGTTGATCTTTCCCTTTTTTTTTGAGGCGGGAAATCATCCAATGCTTTCTCCCGCTCTCGAGTATGTCAGACTTTTACTGAGTAAAACCCACCTGTGTCCTTCAGTTGCCCTTTGCGTTCGATTTCCATTTCAGGAATTCTCCGTGGCCCTAGCGGGCATCGGCCCTACTGGGTCCCCGGTTTTGCTGACATCTCTTTGAGACGCGCGTGGAACACTTACTATCCGTTCAATCGATTTTCACTTCTATTCCGTGAGCATGGATGGGATTAAAAGCAAAAAAGTGGTTACGTGATTACAATACCAACTATTTACTGCAGCCGCCATTTATCATGTCGAATAAATGCTTTTCTATTCTATTCTATGTCACCAACGCAATATAAGTTTTGATCATAGAATTTGGCAATGGCTTCAGAAGCCAAAATTATTTTTTTATTCTTTTTAGTTGCAATTTTCAGCTAAACCTAAATACTTTATAAAAAACAAAATACACACACTCTATTACTAGATAAAATAACTATTAAAACTGCAACTAAGTATATTTAAACTTGTTAAAAAATAAAAAGCCCATTTTGACATTGGATAAATACCCTAGAACTTGGAACAAAACTGAAAGAAACAATAAAATAATAATTAATTCGTGTTTTAAAAAAATACATACATTTTTTGGCGCGTTAAATAATATGATTTTGCGAGTATTCTTTTTGCGTATTTAAGTATTCGTTTTCACAGATGTCAAAACGGGCCTTTTATTTTTTGACAACATTATTTAAAATTTTTGGTTGTCCATATCCCTGAAATAAAAGGGTAATTGTAAGGGCAGGATTTTAAATAAGTGAGCAAATAAATTTTACACCATTTTTTATATTTTCTTAAATTAGACAAAGTTACAAGCATAAAATAATTTTCATAATTCATTAGAAAAAACAATTTTATTTAATAGATTATGAGAAGTCAATGTCTTTGTCAATCCCAGAACAAAATTTCATAGTCATATATTTTCATAGATTTGCAATCACATACTAAATGTATTATGCATTTGTTTATGTAAAATACCTATTTTTTAGTCTATATTTCTTTACACATTTAATTTAAGATCAGAATGAAAAAATAAATAAATTAAGTAGCTAATTTTTGTTAGTTGATTGGCTTTCTTCTTTTGGTTTTGAATACACAGGCTTTCCATTTGAATCCCAGGTGCTTTTCAGTTTTCTAAAGGCAAATGCCATGTAAACAGCTATAAAGAATAAAAAGAGTATATTATAAATTTAGCATCGGTTTAGACATGTGGCATTACATCCACAAATTAACTTTATTAAATGAATACTTACTGGCAACTTCCCATTCACATGTACTCATTGTGCCAACTCGATCTCGTTCAGTTTTGTTGTCCTTGCTCTCCCAGAACTGTTTAGCATGTTCATACTCTGCTTCATCAGCAATAAGCACCTTCCCCGGAGGTGGAGGATAGCTTTCAAAGCATACAATTCTTTGCAATAAATGTCTGTACTTTTCTGAGTGATCTTTAAAAAAGTCTGCAAATCTTGCTTTGTATACTAACTCCAAACCAAATTCAGAAGCAAGCTTAGTTAATAATTTAAAATTCACTAAAAACTCAGGACAATCTACAACTCCTTCTAGATGAAAATCATACTTTCCACCAAAGAGTGGATAGCCTTTCTCAACATCAAACAGTAATTTAATGTTATAAATTCTATTACCAAAAGACCCATCTGGTGATTTTTGTCCACGGGACACAATTTCATTTGCATCAGGAATAGTTCCAAAAAAATAGCCACCAGGCTTTAAACACTCAGATATGTTGGTAAGCATCCGCTTTGCTTGAGGTAAGCTTTCAAAACTATAATGTAGGCCAAATTGGCAGCTTACAACATCAAAACTGATAGAGGGATCTCTATATTTATCCCTCAGTGTTTCCTTAGAGCAATCCGCTGCAATAAATTGAGCAGAAAAAAGCCCACCACGAGAACGTGAACGAAGATCATCATGTCTTGTCTGACACTGCTGCACCGATACCTCAGCAATATCAGCAAAAACAACATGGTCTACCCTGGCTTTTTGCCATTTACTTAAGTCACCACCTTTGCCACAGCATATATCCAGTACTTTTAAGGATCTACCATAATCCTTTTCTCGTATTTTCTCTGTATACTCTTGAATAAGCACACTCTTGACCCAATTATTAAAATTCCTAAGGTAATATATGGGTGAATTAAATCTTTCATTTAAGCCTTTCTCTTCTAAGTGGTTATAGTGCGCTGCTACTATAGAACCGTGTTCTTTAGCCTTTTTTGGAGGCTCAATGCTATCGTCATCTTCGTCGACTTTCAAAGTCTGCTCTTCGTCAACTTTAGGGTCACCGTTCTTTTCTTTTGCAAGGGAAGTACACGACATGTTCTCTGATTTTATTGGCTATTTTTTAATTATAAATGTTCATTACCTTTCCAATTAACCTTTTTCACTTTATCCTTATAAAAAATGAGTCGTAAACTCATAAATTCAATAAATAAAACACAAGTACTCTGAGACCAAACACTTACTTGACGAATATTTGTCACTGTCAATCTGACGGGAGAATGCCGGACGCGGCATTACACGTTTTTTTTTCAACATCTGGAACCTAGCTTTTTGAGCATTCATATCAAACAAAGAAAAAAACACGTAATCACATCAGACCGCTAGTATATCCAATATGTAATATATTACGAGTCTATACACCGAATTCATAACGCGGTGTTTTTGCGGGCCTTATAGCCTGATGGTGTAGCAGTCGAACAATCAAGACAAACATAGAACTTTCACTTAGGTGGTATGTCTGTGTAAGGCACGTCTCTAAAACGGGGGTCACAGCCTCACAGAAACTTCTCAGCATTTCGTTAGCATATATTTACTTATAATAAAAGTTATTAAGTATATTCAAGTGGTATTGTTGGGCCTAAAGTCCAACAAAACTAACTCCGCTTGCTGGCGCAGTCATAAGATCTTAAAGTAAACAAATGCTTGAGCATGCCTCAACCACGGCGGTAAGTCTCCTCTTTGAGGTGTGGTTAGAGAGGGCTTCCTTGCGTATTGCATCCGGCCTTGGTTGAGGTCATGGTCCGGGGTGAGAGGGAATAGGAAGTGGACGCCTCTTTCTGCGAAGCGGTAATGCAGTAAGTAAGAATCCTCCTCGGTAACAGCATGTGGTGCATGACTTAAGAGATTGTCTTCGCTATTGCTGACTAAATGAGACCATTAAGAGATTTCAAAGTCGGTTATTGTGAGGCGTGTCCTGGTAGAGGACTTTCAAATAGTTCAACGACTTTATTAGGGAGGATATAGCGCTCGTATTGGGGTTAGTAGCACCTAACCTAACACTATACTACATCCACCATGTGTCATTTAGAGTCGTATCCACTAGATTGGCATGGGCCGTAGGTAGAAACGCGGAGCAGACAGTAGGTATAGGCATATTCGCCAGCAGAAAAGAAAAGCGCCAACCCTGTGGTTCACAGGACTTGAACACCCATGCTACACATATAGTTCACACGGAGTCGAGAGCCTATACCTATATGATTTACTTGGCTGGATAACAAAAAAATCTGGTTAAAGATAGGTACAATATAAACCTGAGAGGGTTTACTTAAATTGTTGAGCTTGCTGCGCTGGCTTTTGCATTCTAGAAACTACCTGTCAGTGCGTATAAATTCTCTGTAGGCCGAAACTATGAAAGAATCTTTAGCTAGTTAGACACCAACCAGACACAAATATACCCAGAACAGACGATCGAAAAAAATTTAAACTACCAGTTTTCTCCAGCCACAGTAATCTGCGACAAAATATGGTAACTGTTCTATTCCTGACCTACTGCTACTACCTGAGTCGTTGATCGTCATATCGCAAAATGTATCGTTCAATTTGTTATGGAATCCTTGTACCTATCTTACCTGAAGTCGATTTACAGCTGGGTATTATCTAGGTACCTCTCTTCACCGCCGGAGACGACTCCGGCGTCTGGTGTCGCAGGACGACTACCGGCGCGGGTTTGCGGACGGCGAATCATGGGTGGTGGCACCGTCCAGCAATCCGGTAAGGATCAAGCCCGGGTCGACGGTGCGTTGTGTTTCACGCGCGAAAATCCAGTTGACTTTGACAGCGACTTTTTATCGTTGCACTGGGGGCGGGCGGCTTTCGTGGTTCAAGTATTAGAATTAGGTAGATACGTGTAAAAACATTACCGTCTTCTGTGGCAGTCGGATTAAAATGGGACCAAGTTTACCAATATCAGAATTAAGATTGAAATAAAATTGATAGTGTCCAGTCGAAACAGGGTTTTCTACCGAAATCGAATTTTCGCTATCTGTCTTAGTTTCGGACAGTGAACACGTGTTCTATGAAATAAAGTATGTAATACATTTTTTTGGCAAAATTTGCTGAAACCGAACGTTCGGTCGGTTACAAGATATGCTAGCGGCTTCACCCATCTGAAAGTCCCAAGGGACATGGTCTACCCGAGTGCCAAGTATCATACAAATTCGTTCAACGTTACGACGACGTGAAGAACTAATATGTTAAAAGACAGAGACATAGTTATTTTTGCATTTTAAATTATTCCTACTAGCTTTTGCCCGCAATTTTACTGGCATTTATATAAAAGGTAGGTATACCTAGTACCTATACGTTTTTCTGGATGAAAGGTAGGTATCCTATGGCTATGTCCTCTTCTATATCCCTGATAAAGTGTACCTGCGACATTTCATGATGGTCGGTCGAGAAGTTAAGCCGTGAAAGTCGTAGAAACAAACAGACTCACATGACACATTCCCATTTATAATATTACTGGCGGTCCCGGCAGACGTTATCCTGTCTGAAATCTGGCTTTTCGTCAGAAAAAAAATTGAGTTTCCGGTTGCAGCGCCACCTACCGGGTCCAACTTCAAACCATCCAGGGACCCACTCAAATATACACACAAAGTTTCATGCATATCGGTCAAGCCGTTTAGGAGGAGTTAAGTGACAAACACATGCATAGAAGAATTATACAATAAATATATTGTTAGGATTAAGTATATACATAATTGGAGGACCTTTTGGTTGTGTATGCGTGAATATTACATGTTTTTAGGGTTCCATACCTCAAAAGGAAAAAACGGAATCCTTATAGGGTCACTTTGTTGTCCGTCCGTCCTTCTGTCTGTCTGTCTGCCTGTCTGCCCTTTATCTCGGGAACGCGTGGAGGTATCAAGTGGAAATTAAAACCATATACGAAAGCCTTATTAGTAAGCTTCCTTCTTTCGGTTTACCTGCTAGTTTGTGTGCTTGGATTGCAGACTTCCTGAGTGACCGGTCCATCCGAGTGGTCATCAATGGTTGCTCGTCCGGTCAAATGGCCATTAATGCCAGGGTCCCTCAGGGGTCAGTGCTCTCGGCAACATTGTTCTTGCTGCACATAAAAGATCTGCTTAAGCCCGGTACCTTTGGGTATGCTGACGACAGCACTGTTGCTGAGAGTTACATATCCAGCGCGCAAGCTAGTGGGTCACAGATCCGGTCTCTCCGAGAGGCTATGGTCGAGCGCTTGAACTTGTCCTTGGAGGCAGTCTCTGAATGGGGCGATGCCAATTTGGTCAAGTTCAATACTGCTAAAACCCAGGCGTGTCTATTTTCCGCTAAAAGGAGCCATTCAGCCCTGCTCCAACTTTCCGGGGCGTAACTGTGCCGATAACCGTGTCGATAACCGACCATCTTGATCTTCTTCGTGTTACGCTGACGTCAACACTCAACTTTGGGCCATACATCGAAGCAAAGGCTCAACTGGCAGCAAAAAAGCTGGGAATCCTCGCGAAGGTCAGACGGTACTTCACGCCGGAACAGCTGCTCAAACTTTATCAAGCGCAAGTTCGATCGTGTATGGAGTACTGCTCTCATCTTTGGGATGGATCTGCCCGATACCAGCTTGATGCACTTGAGGCAATTGAGAGGCGAGCCAGGAGGATCATTAGCAATGATGCACTCGTTGAGTCGAGGCTTCAAAGTCTTGAGCATCGACGCCGAGTTGCCAGCCTGTCGGTTTTCTACCGGTTGCATTTCGGGGAGTGTGCGTCGGAATTGCATGACCTAATTCCGCCTAGCCCGTTCCATCATCGGACCACCAGGCGTACGGCAATGCGCCACCGGTACATGGTGGACATCCTACCTATACGAACAAAACGTTTTGGGAACACATTCATTGTGCGTACAGCTAAGGAGTGGAATGCCTTGCCGGAATCTGTGTTTCCTGATGGCTACAACCCGGGAATCTTTAAGTCAAGAGTGAATAGGTTACTTCTAGGTAAGCGCGCTCCATCGTCGACCGCATCGTCGCTTTCCATCAGGTGAGATAGTGGTCAAGCGCGAACCTATCAAGAATAAAAAAATAAAAAAAACTGCTGTCTCTTGAAGCTATAAAAAAACAAATTTCTAAGTTAACGAAAAAAAAGGATACGGCCGTTTAAGTCTCAAAAACGTATATTTCGACACTCTCGTGGAAATCAAAATTCATAGGGTACTTCCCGTTGACCCTGAATCCTGAAATTTTGCAGAAAGCAAGTTCTTATAGCAGAGGTATAGGACTAAAACGGAAAACTGTAAATGTTTCGTTACGTCACAACAAAAAAAAAATGCGAATCGGAAAAATCTTCAAAACTCCATTCGGGAATTGAACTGTTTACATAGGTAAGGTTTGTACGGAACCCTCAGGGCGCGAGTCTGACTCGCACTTGTCCAGTTTTTTGTAGGTGTGACTCTAAAAACATGCAATTTGCATGCAAACTAAGAATCGTAACGATTTTAGAAACGCGAAATGAAATGCGATGAAATAGATGAAGAAATCGCTAACGCACTTGCGCGGACATTAGTACATGGGTATTGTTCACAGATTAGCGATTTGGTGTTATCCCCAACGATTAATAATCGTAGTGCGAATAATGTAAGGGAATGTCATAAGTACCTCCAAATGTTTCGTTTAGAACTTTGTGATGAAACACGGGCTAGTGTTTGTGTATGTTGAACTCGGTTTGGTTACTGCCGCTGCGTGACGTGTGTCTAGATTGTGTATGTATGAAGACGATTGACGACCCCTAATATAATTTTCGTGGGTGGTAGCTCAAGTTCTATTAAGTTCTAAGACGCATCCGTAAACATAAAAGTCCTTATCAACACGTTTATCCTGGACTCATGGTGAGCTGGTAGGTACTGTATAAGTACGTCGGCACTATCTATCTATCATAGGTAGACACCTTTATGAAATGCAATCACTTGCATTTAAAGTTCCTATTCGGTGTACCTGCCTACTTATTGTCAAATTGCAAATTTGATGAACTTAGCTAAGTGTCTACTTAGCTAGGTTCGTCAGTACTAAGTGATATAGTGACGGTGGCCATTTTGATAGCCCCACGGAGACAGATATCGTAATGATGTGTTCGATTCGCAAACTTATTGGTGTTATTAATCATAATGTGGTGATTATGAGAACGGCTATTCAAAATATGCAGGCGATAGTGAGACAGGGCAGGTCTGGAGGAGGCCGCGAGGGGAGCGGCGGCGGCGGGGGTGGGTGCCGTTACGTGGTGCGCGCGCGGCGGCAGCGGTGCCACGACGCGGACGTGCTTCACTCAGTTCGTGCGCGAAAGTCGTTACCTGCGTCACACGATAGCACTATTGCCCACACGCGAACATTATTCCTACAACACGCTAAAGCGAAACGTATCAATTCATCAGCTAAGAGTATCATTGTTTGAATTTTAGTGATCGAGTGCACAGGACCTAAAGGCACCTAATGCGTTGTTACAACCTTGTGAAGTGGTGAGAAAGCGCGTGACGTCAGAGACACCGGCCACCGCGATCATATGTTGGACGCGGATGCAGTGATGGAATGTGGCGTGTTGTTATGGTGACGTGCGATGGTGCAGTGTCTTGGATTACCTGGATTGTAGCCGCAAAGCCGCCGCAGCGCGGTTCCTCAACGGGAACCATGCGTAGAAAAAGATGAGCCAGGATGCTGAGAGCTTGGTAATATCATTTTTGTAGTTCTTCATGACACGACTAACACATAACACTGGCAATAAGTGCCAAGTATCACTGAACTTCTTTTATTATGAGCGAATAGCGTGATGACCTGTCACACGACTACTGACAAGTGCTATTAGATCACTATTGAGAAAACTGCAGAGGCGATTTCAGTTTGGCTATTTATAATGATGATATTATAGACAGTAAACGTTGCTTAATATGTGAATATTTACTTGAACTAGCAACATTCAAGGCTGGGTAAATACATTCTGCTTACTTGATGAATATTATTGTTACTATAAATGCAAAGTTTACTAAAACTGTTGATGCTGTTAATGAAGTAGATAGATTTTTTCCTGTTATAAACAGAAATAGTATTGTAAACACAGCAGGAAAACTGGAACCTGTAACACATACAGACATAGTTATATCTAATAATAACAACATCCAGTAGAACAAATAGAAGTCCGCTTTCAATCACAACATTCACAACCCTTTGAACAGTTACTAGTTAATCTGAGCTATCTGATGGTCGATTGAGCGATGATTCAGTGCGTGGGTGCTATTTCTCGCCCACAGAAGCGTAGTGATCAACATAGACCATGTAGGTCTCCTCGACTTATCGGAAAGGTTATTGACTTTTTTTGCTGTCGACGGCAACATTTGCCGGCGTACATAAAACTCGGAAAATTCAAAATTAAATCATGTGTACGTGTGCAGGTCACTATCTACCATTTTATACGTGTATAAATTATGACTTTGATCAGGCTGAGGCCACAATTCTTCTATATTTCTGATAACCACACCACACAGTTCACAATGGGCATACAAACTCATAATCCACTGTGGTACCCCAACAGTCCTGCTTTAGCGGGAATAAGTAGCCCTTGGGTGCACTTGTATAGTATAAAACAGGGATTATGGTTGGCTGGTGCCCAATTCCACTAAAGACGTCTAAAAGATCTCTGCGAGTTGGTATCGGGCCTTAATACACTTTCTAAAGCCCAGGTATTCCCAGCAATGAGATATGTCAAAAACATTTTATAAATAACATCAAATTATAGAATAGGTTATGTGCTATGTAAATATATTGCCCGACATTACAATCGTAGTCCGCTGTAGCCGCTATATGATGTTGAGCTATTTGTATAGCTACGAAAAATACTTTCATGTATTTTAAAAACAGCTGAATTTGAAGTTGTACATTCTCAATTGCATAAAAGTACGACACAGATGTTGATTGCGATATTTGTTTTGTTATTCTAGCAATAACGCAAAATGTTGAAAGTGTTCGTGGGACTGGTGGCAATGGCTTGCCACACGCGCGCTTGCTCCAGTTTCTGCACCATTGTTAACTTTCAGATTTCCTTCTGTTCTATGATAAATGGAGTAGTGTGGAAGGTGAAACGAGAAATTGATAACGACATCGGTTATATTAGGCCTTCCGACGAAAGGCCATGTAAAGGTATGCGATAATATGATTTTTGCTTCCCCAAAAGTCATCACTCGTGACTGAAGGGTTGCCTTTACCTTTTGCTATCGGGATGCACATACTCCGGAAAAGAATTTCTCGGGTGGAACGCAAGAATTCCTCGGGTGGAATGTCTGTCAATGACGGTAGCGCATTGTTGTAAATATAGTGGATAGGTACATACACATTAAGGAATTTAAAGAATTATTATAAATAATTTAAAGAACCGTCAGTTTTGCGAGTCTACGACGATGGTAGTCGTGTAAAATCAGGATCTTCTAGAAAGTTTTTCTTAATAACAGCGTGAGATGGATCAAATGCCTCTAGTAACAAAAGTTATCTTGACTTCCACAACTTACTCGTAGCTTTAACTCGAAAACTCTTTGGTTTGGCTAGGAAAACATGAATACCATGTATTAAAATGCTGCACTGGCACACACTACACCATACATTAAATTGAAATATTGAACCTGAAATGTGTTGGTCATCAATTCCAGTTGATGCCCAACACTTTTCAGTTTCAATATTTCCGTCAGGGCGCACCCATTAATGTTACAAGCAGGTAATAAGGTATTTGTTTAACTTTTCAGTTGTTGACAAGTCCGTAACTTAAAATAACTCCCATTTAACATTTTATGCTAATAAGATAGTTGTTTTGTTTTATGATTTGGATAGTTGACGTCGACGCGCGAACATTTCGACAATCGCATTTTTCTGTAGAAAGTGAAACGGCCGCAGCCCCGGACCTTCGACTAACACTTTCACGTTACATTGCGTTCCATAGAACTCTAAGTAACAGCTCGCGTAATTATCGTTATTCTTTTTATAGAAGTTTATTCTTCTTCTTATCGTGTCGATGGACTCAGATTATTTTTTTCTGGCCCGTACTTGGCAACCTCTACAGTTTTGTAATTGGCCTCGTATGAATCCTGAAAGCAAGTGACGTATATGTCTTGTGAAGCAGCTCCACACTGGCACTGTGTTTGAGATGGGTCAAGGAAGCCCCATGTGGCCAGATTGTTTGCGCAATGCCCAAACTGGGTCCGCAGTCGGTTAAGAGATTTTCAGATACGACGAAGTTGTTCTGATAGGGTGATTACGAGTGGAGGAATTGGGTGTTTCTGCTTTCACAGTGCGCATATCTCGTCCTCTGTCATTCGTGGATATCATAAATTTCTATAAGGTTATTATCCAACAGCAATTCCGTTAGTTATCAAAAGAACAACAAGTACCTACCTACCTACATAAACAAAAAGTACCTACCTACATAAAAGTTTTTTTAACATGCGTAATAAAAATGATAAATATTAGAAATTAATTAAAAAAAAATACTAGTACAATTATCCTGTTGCTGTTTTAATCTTAACTATTTAGATATAAAGTCCAGTACAGTAGACGTTATAAAAAAAGAATCAAAGGATAATTTTGTGTTACAAAACAAAATCTGCGGGACCGCGCGTTGAAATCTTTTACATAGATATATAATTTTTCATCTCTACGTATCTATTTCTATTACCATTGTAATATATCTAACATCTTCATGAACTTAATATATGTCTATGAAAATATGGCAATACATTTAGCTTTAGAAATATACAAAAAAGGCACCTTTAAAAAAAAAGCCTTTTGTTGTTGGAAAATTATCAAATAACTTCTTCCGCTCTGGGTGGAACGAGAGGGTGTGTCAGACTTTTACTGACTAAAATCCATCTGTGTTCCTTCAGTTAACCTTTACGTACCGTGCCATACCGGTAACTGTTTCGAACAATCCCGTAGCCCTAGGTAGTCATGGGTCGTACGACCCATGGCCCTTTACTGGACTCCGGTATGGGTGCAGTCGCTACGGAAGCGACTGGTGTGCCAGCTGAACATTTCCCAAAACGTCATGGCCATCCGGACGGTGCGGGGATACCGCACAGTTACTTGCGAGACGGCGAGCTTCTTTGCCGGCCAACCACCGTGGGATTTGGAGGCAACAGTCTTTGCATACACGCACGAGTGGCGCGTGGAGATGCCGCCGCAAGTCAAACTCCGCTGCTTCGACCAATCACGGCTCGGCGTACAGAGTCTGGTGGGATCTCATGGCGGTATGGAAATAGCGACTAGGAGTGGCTACAAAGGAGTGGCTACAGAGGCACCACGGCTTCCTTCTCACTTTCCGTTTGACGCAATGTTACGGTAAGTTCCTGTGTCGAATACAGCGGGAAGAAAAGGCCGGATATCGGAGAATGGAGGCACCCGAAACTGTGAGGCGGAGCAAGTCTCACGCCATGCCCCTCGCCGGAGATGCCCCCGGCGCCGGCGTCGAGAGTCGTAGGGTTACTAGCTGCTACCGTAGGTGCGGGTTTCGTGGATGGCAAGCTACGGATAGCTCGCCGTTCGGTCGTCCGGTAAGCACCAAGCCCGGGTCGACGGCGCGTTGTGTTGTGTTCTACTCGTCCCACAAAGAGAGGTCAGCAAAATTGATAGGGTCAGTTAGAGCCGGCGCCTGGCAGAGCTGCGGATTGTTCGAAGAAGTTACCGCAGCCTTTACAATAAAGGGCAACTGAAGGAACACTCGGGGTTTTAGTCTGTAAAAGTTTGAAATATAGGAGGGAGCTGCTGCTCCCAAACCAAAGTTGTTTGATGATTTTCAACGTAAAAAAACATTGAATGTTTATTTTAAAATTTTTAGATGTAAATTACTGTCGCATCGTCGTCCGCACATAGTAGATTATACTTTTTCAAGTACTTAAGTACCTTTTTCTTTTGATTGTTTATACAACTGGTTATAAGGACATTGTTGACTATGATCATTAGATCTACTTAGTTGCTAAAGTAATGACGCAATGCGGTAAAGTTAAAAAAAGTCTCAGACCTTCCGATCAGTACAAACAGCCCGGACAGTGTCGCAGAACGGACAGGAGAGAAAATACGGAATAAATATATTATGTTGCTCCGGAGCTCCACACTCATACTGTGTTTGATTTGAGTCGATGAAACCTAAATGAGTGTACAGTTAGTAGTATGCCCGCAGTGGGTTCACAGATTTTGACCATATGGACCACTACAGTTTACCACCGGGAGTAGGTTCTCTGCCAAGGTCACTGTGTTGAAATGTGGAGTATTGGTTTCTCTTCAAGCCTGGTGATGTTTTCCGAGGGGGTCGTGTGTCTCAAGAAGGTTTTGAGCTCTACAAGCGGTTTCTACAATCTATCACAACGACTAACGGAGTTATATCCATCAGTGTTGCAGATACAATCTATAGTTCGAGGCTTAAGGCTCAAGCTATATCTTATTTTGAGACTTTCTGACCCGTTTTTTTGCTAAGCTTTTCCAGATACGAAATGTAACATTTTAGAATATCTCTATGCTGTAGTGTTCAAATTTTTTTCTTGGTTTTTAGTCTAATAATCATTCCAAATTGATTTCGAATTTCGTTTTGTTTTTATATTTTTTTGAAAGAACCAACGTACATGTATATTTTATTTTAAGAGAATGCTTTAGTTTTTGTTTTCGCAAAAAAAAAATTGTTAATAGTTTTTATGCAATTTTTATGCGGTGCTAACCCCTAAATTCCGCCACTAAAGTGTGGGATTTGCCCGCCCTAGCTTCCATAACAATATGGCAAGTTTTGTTGGCCACTGTATATTTTTAAAGGCGAACAAAGGACGTCTTTCGGATGAAATGATGACGATGATATATTTTTAAAGTACATAATACTAAAAGTATCAGACAAATATGGCTACTGAATCCTTCTTCATTAGCTGCTACTAGCGACTTCATCCGTGTGAATGTCGGTCATTGCGTACACAAAGTTGGAAGTCGAAGCCAGATTTAAAGTAGCCTATATCCTTCCTTGGGGTTCAAGCTCACTCTGTACCAAATTTCATCAAAGTCGGTTCAGTACTTTAATCATGAGAGTGTGACAGACAAATAGAGTTACTTTTACATTCACAATCCTAGTATGGAACGGTAAGATTTTGAATAAATACGAAACCTTAATTAGTATAGGTATATGTTTTAATAGAAGTTCTAATAATGTTTCTATTAAAGTCTTTTTTAAATAGCATGTGTAGAATGACAGCAGGACGAAAATATGCATCTTTAAGATGAGAGAAAAGGATAAGTAGCTACATTGTATTAATCCGATAGCTGTCACCCGCACCATACTGTCCTGATAATGGTATAATTACGAGCTTTTACCCGTCGCCTCGCTTGCGTTAATTTAAATTTTGACAATCAATTCTGGTTGTTGGTGGATAACAATTAACTTGGGTATTTAATTCAGGTCAATGATCAATTCCGGTAGAGGTTAAATATTTATTAAGAAAAGAAAAATAAATAAACAACTCAATATAAATCAGAAATCTGCTTAAAGCTAATGTGTCTGTCTAAAAGTTACTTCTTTTTTGTTATTTCAATATTTAAAAGTTAATTTAAAAACTGAATGTACAATGTTGTTATGCAAACAATTACAAAATATTCTTGTACTTTGCGTCAAATTTTTGACCCATTTGTGGAAACTTGGTGAAAAACAATTAATTTTCATTGCATGGTCAATCTGGAAATCTCTTAACCGACTGCGGACCCAGCCTAGGTTGGCCGCTGCAAAAACAATCTGGCCAAAAATGGGGCTTCTTCGACTTTCCTCCACACATTGCCAGTGTGGAGCCGCTGCGCTACACATTCTGCACTTTTCAGGATTTATACGAGGCCAATAACAGAACTGTACAGGTTGCTAAATTCTGGTCAGAAAAATAGTAAATTTTGATACAAGTGCAGAAAGTTTGTCATTGCGACCGAGGCGGAATTCGCACGAGCCATAGGCCGAGGGCTGCAGTGATAAATTTACACGTGTATCAAACGACTTTTTTCAATACACTTACGAAGAAATGAATAAACGGGGGTTGACCGGCGACTCGTGGGGGTCGACGCGCGCCCTGCCTGATACGATAAATGTAATAATATAGTGGCGGGGAGAGCACGCGCACTTTTCTACACTAGTGCGGAAAACAGTCTATTGCGTGCCTAAAAGCGGTGGGATAAGACCGGGTTTTCGAGTAAGTGTATTGAAAAATAATTTGGGTCGCAAAAAGAAGAAGTAATTTTTACACAATTATAATGCTTGTTTGATGAGGCGGATCTGTGTAATTTGACATTTTCAACAAATGACGAACAATTGCTATTCTAGTTCCAGAGGCGCTGAGTGTTACTTGCAAGTAATAATATGATAAATACGAGTATGGTTTTAGTTAGTGACCGAACGAAGATTTGGTTTTGGCAAGTTTCGGCAGAAAATCTGTATATATAATCGTTCGTGGTGCGTGTGTCACTCGCCATCTTCAGTTGAGTTCACCGGCCGGTCTCATAGGTCGTCTGTCGTCTGTAAAACTATGTATTGAATTAGTCCTTGAATCCTTCCTATAAAATGCAAGTGTTGGTTACTGACTAATTTTTATTCCAAGAAATAGTTCTTTATATTTTTTTGTTTTATTACAGTAATATAAAATAAGACTTTAATTTTTATTTTTTATTTAACGCATGTTAACTTTCACTAAAAGCGTGAAAAAAAAACTAAATTTCAGTAAATAAGAGCCCTATACATATAATAAAACTGTAGAAGTTTTTAGTTCTGCTCGCATCACGTAAAATGTACGAAATTGATGTAGATAATACATTAAAATATGTGTAACTTGATATATTACTTAGGCTTTGTTTCATCGCAATCGGCTAACTATATCGAAAGATATATTACATTCATTGACTGTTAGGCGGTACGAAGTTTGTCGGGTCAGCTAATTTATAATATGGCTAAAACAATTTGATTTCGTTTCCGGCCGAAATTAAGACAGATACCACAGATTTGGTTTCGATTTTGGTCAGACAGTAATATCAGTAAGATAAATATTAATTTGATACAGTTCCATGTAAAATTGGTGTAATAGGTAAGGTTAGGTTAGCTCTTTCGGGAACTACTTGTTATATAAGCAGAGAACTGGATGGTCGGTGCCACCACTGCGTCCACTGTCCGGGGGACAGTGTTGCACATGCTGACCAAGTGAGCAAGAGAAAAACAGCATCGTGCCCTCGTTTTGGAACTGACAAGCGACCAGGGGCCCAAGTCTGCTATTTTTATAAATTCGTCATTCCAACAGGATCCCATTGTCATTTTGCTAAAAATTCGTAATCTGCTAATTGATAATGATCAGTCAATGGTCTCGTACATTGTAAATCAACAATTATAAAATCAATGATAGATGATTTTGACACTATTGTAATAGCAGACTTGGCTCCCTGTTGCTGTCGACAGTGGTATGTTCGGAAGTGCGAAATTCTGGGATGCGGTGATCTCGTTTTGTAAAAAATTCAACTCACAAAACGAGGCTGCGGAAGGGGGGATAGGGAGACTACCAGTGCTCCAGTGTCCAGAAAAAGTGTAATTTTACAAAAGACCTACGGTCTTTATGAGTCTTCTAATCCGTCTGGATTCGAGGATATCTGTCACCCCATTAATCAGGACCTAGTATGGCGGTGTGTAACGTTTTAAACATAACTCTCTAATACTTAAACGGGGAGTTAATAACTCACTATCCACTACGAGAGTAAGCCTTGCGAACGAGGCGGTTGACACTAGTTCAGAGCAGCGAAATTCATATATGCTCCCGTAGCCAGCGACTAACTGTGCGCAGAAAACACTGGGGTGGTTCTAGTCAGTAAGAATCTGATAGACCTCTCCGCCCGTGTCAAAGGACATCCATAATTCTATAATAATTCTGGAAGTCCATATAGGTGCTCTAATATTCAATTTGCCTATACAACAATTTTGACGCTAATTTTGAAAATATGTTTGTGTTAGACATATTGTCCACGGACGCGTAGCTTTATAGACGCGTATTCGTCACTATATATACGCTTGGTGTACGCCTGCATGAAGTTTACATACAAAACTACGAAACTGTAGACTAAGCGGCAATGACACGACGGCACTACGTTTCCGCTTCGACTTAAAAATGGGTTTAAAAGATTTTATGTGTATTTGTACTGTAGTACTGTCCTATTAACTCAGCATGATGGTACAAATGTGAGCAAGCTGTGCCTATATCATCGTTTTATTTCTTATTTCCATTAGTTAAGTTTTTTAACTATTAACTCGACATACATTTTCTCGACAGACATTTTCTCGACAGACATTTTCTCGACAGACATTTTCTCGACAGACATTTTCTCGACAGACTTTTTCTCGACAGACATTTTCTTGACAGACATTTTCTCGACAGACATGTTTTTTACAATAGAAGCCTTGCAAAATTAATCAAGATTCTGAATGACGACAATTTTTTTTTTAACTTTTAAGGGTTGAAAAAAAAAACACGTATTTCCTGGAACAAGGTTTGTAAAGTATTCGAGTAAATCACGGAATTATCGAATGTTATCAGAGTTTTCAGGCGTTTCTCTATTTTTTCGCGTTGCCTTTTCGTCAAAAATCGCGTTGGAGGATTACGTTAGATAAGTAACAAGCTTTTAAACCATGCTCGATGTTGACGATAGACGAGTGAAAAAGGACCCTCTTCAATACAGCGATATCTTGTGGGTCAGCAAAAATATTTTTCTTATGTTTTCTTGAGCATTTTAGCTCAATTATATCAGTGACTTTGTGTACCTCAGCTGTTTAAAAGTATCCATGCATGACAATGTTTTGTGATTAGTTTTTGCAAACCGCAGAATACCAAATACTACTTGAGGAATTTACCCTAAATGAAGCTTGATTACAAACTTTAGATTTAAGACAAATCAAAGTTACTTTATATCATCAAAATGAATAGACAACATCAAAATGAATAGACAATAAAATGACATACTGTAATTTGTGAAATGGTTAACATTTTACCAGTTATGGTGCTGAATTCATAAACGTACAGTTCTAGTGGACGATTATTGCCTACAACAGAAATATGTGTACGATTTAATGACGTAGCGCTATGGGACGTCATGGTTTTGTCGTGTCGGAAAACCCGAGAGAATCCTGCACATGCGTGGTTTCCTTGTCGCGTCAGTCCTCGGAGTAGTGCGATAGAGCTCGTCGCGGCTCAGACGACGCGCGTCCCGCGTCGAGTGCGGAAGGCCATTACTTGTCAACGTTCGATGCCTTTACATTCAGTGACACCAAACACTTCCGAAAAATCGCGATTTAATACTTTAGTGAAGGGTTTTCAGTGAAACCAACAGTTTTAAATCACCAGTTTTATATATTTCTCTTGTGTGTTAAAGATTTAAGTGACTGTGAACAGTGAGATAACATTTTTGTCTTTTTATACGTGTTTTGAGTTCAAGTGTACATAATTTGCATGGTAATTAGTGGCTATACCAATTAGTTAGTTATCGGATATGTAGTTAATGCCATGAGTTAAGATACCCTGGTTTATTGTAATTCATCCTGAATTGGATGTTATGTCAACTGTAAACTTGTCTCATCAGCTGAGATTCTCGCACAAACTATGTAACTCAATGTTACCATGAGTCCTGAGAAGGCACAAAGATGTCCATCTGGGTATGATGACTAATACAGACTCATTGTTCATAAATCAGTCATAAATAGGTACGCTATTTAGTCGTCGTTATGAGAAGTTCCAAAGGTTGACGATACTTTTTGCGCGTATTTTGAATATATTTTTTGTTGTTATATTTTTCGTTAATTACTATGTGGTTTTTTCTCATCTTATATAAAAGTTTCTTTAGGTTTATTTAAAAGTAATGCTCAAAATTTATTTATTTTGAATTATCTGGACACAAATGGGTTAGGTAAGTTATCCACCTAATTTACCTAGCTCATTTGTGTACTCCACAGTATACATAAGTACATACAAGCTAAATGGTTGACGTAACTTGTGTATTTAGTTAAACATACATTGATCAACCACAAAAAAATCATCACTGTCCTAAAATAGTCCTGGAACAACAAGAAGTTAAAATAAAGTTATGAACTTATGGACCTTTTACTGACTTATTTTAAAATCAAATGCTGTTACTATTAAACAATTTAGTAGGTATCTATTTAACCTTATGAAATCACCATCTCTATAAAGAAAAAAACATGTAATAATATCTAAATAATCAAGAAGCGCCGATACCATTTTGTGCCCGGTAGCCTCGGTTCCCTATTCAGGTGAAATACTAAACGCATTGAAGTATACAAACAAAGTGTTTAGTAGATATGTTCGCTTTTATTACTGTAATGTAATTAATTCTTCCATTCACTGATTATAACAAGTTAGCCTACTGCCTAGATAATGAGTAAGAACACAAAGGCATACAAAGGCGAGTGTTCAGGCAAAAACTCGCGGATTATATGAGATGAATAAATTAGCAAGGAACGTATGGAAGGCAGGTAGGGTTTCAAAAACCTTTTCGGTTCTTTGTACGATGTGCACCTGACGGTCGTTGCCTGCCACCTGTCGTTTTCACTCGGATTCGGTACTCTCGCCGTATTCACAAGCATTAAGGGCGAAATTTCGGGGCATTCAATAAATATGGGATAGCACCTGGCGAAGGCACGGCTTGTGCTTAGTGGTCGTTTAAAAAGTTGTATAAATTTTGACTTAATTTAATGCTGGACGAGTTCTTAACTTTTGTAGAATGATTTTTGAAAGCATTTATTGGCGGATAGGTACAGTAAGAGGCCTGAAAGTGTAACAACCAGTTTTATCAAAGGTGATGGTATGAGGTACCACTACCGATTAAAAATCTTTACATTAATTTTGTCTGAAATGAAGAACTTTTTCAAACAAAATATAAAGGACTTTTAAAAAAAAATGTAGGCTTTAATTAGATCCTGAATGTCGTAATCAATATCTATCAGTTAAGTCTACTTATCTTTAATACACATAATTAGAAAACATAATTCACAAACAGCAATTAATGCTAGTTTACGAGCGAGATATCTCAAAATACACTCACACTGACCCAGTAAGGATTTCGCTAGAATTCCTCAGAAAATGTTCTACGACGAACCACTTTTAACTGTTGCAATTTATTGCATTTTTAGCGTGTTTAAAAGTGTGTTGAAATTACAATTTAGGCTGGAAGAAACAAGTCTTGAAGTACTTAGGCTATACTTCCCATTCTACAGACTATTGAGGACATATTTTTAACATAACGCGTAAATTGCAGAAGAATCAGAACTTACTATTGACGAGTAGCCAGATGTACACGTACAGTCATCTGGGTTTTTTTTTTAAATGCCACAATAGCTTTGTTATTGAGCAACATGTGATATCCATAGTAAAAAGATATTAATGCATCGAGTGTACCTAGTTCTCGGCGCGACCGCTCCCTTCCTCAATTATCCAATTTCCTCGTCAGATATCGACCTACTCTACAGACATGTATTCTACAGCTAAGCGACTCAACTTGCAATGCCGTAGTTATTTAGAACAGATCGTGTTTTTGCAACATATAAAATTAAATTTAACTAGGGTGCTTTGACGCCATGTAGACGCAGCGGGCACGCGACGTTATCGCATTTTTTTTACAATCGGAGCGGAAACACAGTGCCTAAATAATAATTATTCAGACAAATAATCAAATAATATCTGATTTTAATTTCTCTTTTGTAGTTTTAATAATATTTTTTTATAATTCATTATTGTTTCTAAATGAAAAATTTATGATGAATAAAGTGGCAGAATATCTACGCAAGGCCTACGTACTTACGTAGAGTCTACGCGAGGTTTGCGCAGCATCTACGCATTTTCAACCCTTTTATTGTGCGAAAGTAACACAAAAACACATTTACATGGATTCATACTTGAATTAATGTGTCCTCGATAAGCCGCTGAAATGAAAGTCGTGTGACCTTTCAGAATTTCTATTTATGGATAGTTGATTCTGATAAATTGAATGGTTCCTGAGGAAAATGAATGATGAAAGAATTTTTTTTTCTCCGAATGGAAAGTAAAGTTTCCGGAATAAACTGGGTTCTGGTTGTCAGCGTTTTTACTTTATTTAATATGGGAGATTGAATTTAGATTTCCAGTTGTAATAAAAATCATACCACAAGAAGAAGAATGTTTTGATATGTTCAAATGTGCTGTGCCGACTGCCGTTATCAGTCTTTATCTAAATTCTACCGACTGTGACAGCTCCATCGATTGTTATTTGTTGTCGTACCTACAATATAACGCATTTTTGATAAACCTGCTTGAATACTTTCCCTCATTCTGAATTTTGAGAATAATAATCAAGAAAGGTCAAGATTTGAATTATACTTAATCATATCTGATTAAGTATAATTCAAATCTTGACCTTTCAGCTGCTGCCAGGAGCGGCAGCTAGTACTGTCATAATTTGCTTGTGTCAGTAGGAATGCAAAGAATGTAGGTAAGACAATATTTAAATTATGTTTTCGATTAGCAAACATTTCAGCGTCTAGTAACTCGCAAATCTTGCATAGTAGAAAACATGAAAAAAAGCTATTTAGGTACAGACAAATCAGTCCGTAGGAATATTGACTTTAGAATTCTTAGTATTATTCTAAAATACGGTTTTGAAAATAAATGAACAAATAGTATTGTAAATATAGGTACGTAACAGTAGACACAAATGTCGGTCAGAATCACAACATGGCAACGGTGGCTGGCGGGCCGGACTTGAAAATGAGGATGTCCTATATCTGTCTCCGAGCACTCATGTCACACCTTTCCCTTAATGACAGTTAATTTCAATGGTTTAATCCGTTGTACTCGGTTTTGTTAAACTTCCAAACAAAATGAATCATTCCACTGTATAAAGAACATTATTGCAGAGTTTATCTTTTTGTTAGTACTTCACGCCTTGTACATTTAAAGTATATTTAGTTTATCCCCGCTTCAAACGGGGTTTTATGTTAATCAGTCAATGAAAATACACAGTGACACATGTTTGTGAACCGAAGTCGTTGCCCGGCAGAATGCGTTTAGTTTACTCATGTCAAATGATAAACAGCTAGTTACTTGCGCGACCTTATCATCCGACCTAGACCTTGATGGTTCGTCTCGTTCATCTAATCTAAAACAGTTAGGTACTATCAATTTATTTTTAGCTACAGAATGTAATTGTTGGGTGCGACAGTTTTCATATATCTCTGTACACACTGATGACTATTACAGTTGACATCTTATCTTGGCATTAATTACATAACAGTTTAGGTGAATCGAAAAATTTTAATTGATAGATCCTGAGTGTTCTATAGCATTATCTGTTTGTGTTAGGCATCGCAGTACAAATTGGCGGAAGTAGTGTGAAGGAGTCGCGATGAATGATATCGTAGATGACGACAGTGTATCGGAGGAGCACGTGGAGGTCGGTTGAGATGCTGGTGCGGGGGTGCGTGGGGGGTGAGCTGCGGCACTCGCTGGCGGAGCGCACCAAGGCGCTGGCAGCGCAGTGCCACGCGCTGCGCTCGCCAGCGCGCGCCGAGCGCAGTGCCGAGCGCCGCCGGACCAGGCACCGAAAGTCACAAACGCGGTGGTATGTCAAAGTAAGTTTGGTTCAAGGAATTCAATCAAGGACTTTGGGAATCTAAATTCCGAATTACGCCATGATGTGCAGTTAGGCTCAGGAATTGGCTACATTGGGTCTATTTATTAGTCCTGACATGCTACATACACACACTGGTTTGTATATTGACGAGCACATGAAGAACAATCACGATGGAAAAAATATGTTATTGCATTTCTAACAATAAAAGCAAAATTGAAAGCACTGAAAATGATGCTGATTTTAATTGCAGACCCGTTTGTTCGATGTAGGTAATAAATAATGTACCTGAGTTGTTAGTATTATTTAGATATTGTAAAAATATAAATGGTTCGATTGGGTTTAGATGTGTTGTTGAAATTGGATATTATAAGTATTTGATAAAAAAAACATAACGTAAATGGTATGCGCGAGTCAGATTCTCAGAACACGAATCACTCCTTCTAAATCAGCTTCATCTGATTTACACTTTTCGTTTCATTGATAAGTCACAATCACAACACAACTATAGATAATACCTCAGGATGTATTACACACCGGATATTGACATTTGTTTTAATCATCTCAACGAATGAATCAATGGTTTCTATAATATTTACATGACAAAATGACGATCTTCTCCTGTTCGTTGACTCATTCAGTGACCCGTCATAAATATGTAAATGTAATAAATATACCGTATTGATGGGAGAAAAGAATTCATTTAACATCATTACGTTGAAATAATTTGAATTCTTTGGCGATCAAAAAATGTGATATCTTACTTACTTAAGATCCTACGTTAGCTGGGGCCAGGGATGGGCAGTATTTGAATTACTTGTAATTAAAATACAAATACGTATTTGGTATTTGTATTTCAATTACTTCCTTAAAATGTAATTTGTAATTCGTATTTCAAATACCTGACGGCGAAGTATTTTGTAATTAGTATTTCAAATGCTTGAGGCTTCAAACTACATTTTAACATTAAAATACATTTAACCTTCATATAGCAATCGTGAGTGTGAGTTTGTTTTCTTTAGCAGGTTTTATTCACTCTCCAACAAGAGGCTGTTTATCTGACAGTACATTTAAAAATCTAGTGTTCATGAAAGGAAACTCTGGTTTTACTGATTAATTAATCTTGTTTTCCTCTACTTTTCAGCCCACGCTGGTCTAGATTACTTATTTTGTAATTTGTATTTCAATTAAAAATAGCTAAAATATTTTATTATATTTTGTATTTTATATTTCAAATACCTTACTTAAAGATATTTTGTATTTTGTATTTTAATTACTTGCGATACTGTATTTTGTAATTTGTATTTCAATTAAAGCAAAGCATGTATTTTGCCCAGCCCTGGCTGGGGCAGAGGGCGTCGACAGCAGTCACCCATCGCGACCAGTCTTGAGCTTTACCATAGATATCCGTAAGCTTTACGCTTCACCTCGTTCCATGTCAATCAAATGGCCGTCGCTTCTGCCAATACGGTACGTCGCCAGGTTTGCCGAGGACGCTCACGTTTCCTTTTCCCTTGGGGATTCCAGTCCAACGTCTGTTTAGGTATGTGATCGAAATCCATCCTAAGCGTGTAACCAATCCATCTCCACTTGCGACGTTTGATCTGGTGTTCGATCGGGCTTTCGTGGCCTTTTTCCAACTGCTCTACGTTTGAGATGGTCTCGGACCCAGTAAATTCCGAGGATGCGACGAAGACAACGGTTTACGAAAACCTGGATTTGGCGAGAGATCTCCTTGGTCACATTCCACATTTCGTACCCGTAAAGCAGCACGATTTGACGTTAGACCCGAAGATTTTGAGTTTGAGTTGATATTATATCTATGTTTTGTCATGAAACAAAGGTATTACAGGAATTTGCTTTTTTTTTACTACTTCGTCAGTTTTAGATAATTGTAACCAGTTATTTCCAGTAATTATCTGCAATTTTAAAGCGTTTGTAAACAAGCGAATTAAATAAGAAAAATATTTACATATTTATGAGTCGGGTTTAAGTGAGTAGATTATTTTGTATTATAGATATGTAGTTCATTTGTAATATGGCCATGAGCTATTTACAGATTTGTCAATTGACACATCTCTGTGAATGAATCATATCAACAAAATTTCCATTAAAATTCAATACTTGTACCGTAAAATTCGTCCTTGTGTTAAGATTTGTAAATGAACAGCGGAAAATTCTTAAAATATGTTATTATTTATATTTGCCTAGATTCAATGAAGTAGTAAGCCGGTTTCGACATAGAAGAATGCGTAGACGAATGATTTACTAAACATGTATTGATTTTGTATGCGTTACTACATTCTGACGTCATTGGTATTTAGATTTTTGATTCATGCTATTGCGAATCTGAACGCCTTTCAGTAAATACTTACTTCCTTGGGAAGTCAGTCGAAACCTGCTGAATACGGTCCTCTTTTTTTTTAAAGATTTTTTTGTTTGTTGATCACTTCATAATTATTTTGCTTTTCGCATCTGTGTTAACAACTATGGAATGCAATAGTAACAGTGTTTAAAAGTTTAGTTAATTTTGCAATCGGTGTCAGTGAATCGTCTTATCGGGTACGTCTGCAGGCTTCGTTAGCAATGCAGGTCAAGGCTTGAGTTATGTGAGCGTCGGTGGCGGCACTGGCGGCGCACGCGCATAAGAATGCATGCGGGCGCGGGTAGCCTCCGAGAACGCGGCTGGCTGCTATGCGGGCCCTGGATACAAATGCTCAGTTATTTGGTAAATATTTTCTACCTGAAAAGCTACCTAAATCCTACCCAGCAGTAACTTAAATGCATATTCATGGCATTTTCCTCCTTCTAACAACGCGCTATCGCCGCTCAGTTTCGCGAGACTAAATTGAAATTGAGATAATTTTTGTAAATCTAAAACCAGAAGGCATTTTCATGCTTTTAATGGGTTTATTTAAATGAGTTAAAGCAACTTAATAACAGATCCAGGCAGGTCTAAATGTAGCGAGTCTGACAAAAAAATAATATTGAATTCATTATTTAATTCAGGTTATGCCTGATATAAATCTGTGTGTAAAAAGGTTTGGCTGAAAATGTTCCTTATTTATATTGGTATTATAAAAAGTAAATAGCACATTATAGAGGTACCTATTATATTAGGTACCTATCGTATTACTACCTGATCGTAGGGGGGTATAATCTCAAATTATAATCGAAGAATCAGGACGCGGGGCGAAATAGGCCGCGGGGTGGGCTTTGGACACACAAATTTAGCGACTTGGAGGACGTCCTTGAGATGAGAGATCCTACCTTTGTGGCTCCTACCGTATCAGTTTGTGGCCCGAAACATTTGAATAACAGATTATTAAGTGGTCCTATATTACGGTATTAAATATTTTGGGCACAATTAAGGACCTACCTGTAGGTTTCTCAGCTCATATTTCCTTGAATATTTAAGCATTTAGTATAGCGATAATTGCGTATTTGTGACTGACTCGTTTGTGGCACAAGTACTTCAGCTTACGAACCCGTCGTATGAATCATAACCTCGTAAGTGACGAATCATTTGTGGACGTACAAAGGTGATCGTATTATGATAGGTACACAGTTGTTCGAGTTTCCCAGAATTTTGTGGCAATTATTATAATACCTAGGTAACTATAAAAACTAACATTTTCATAAGAAGTGTTTTGTTTTGAATTCGTGCCAATTGAATAGTGAATTACTATTATGACTATGACCATGACTATGAAGATGCACGTCATTTTTTTAGTGTTAAATGAAATACTTCTAGTAAACTAATATGAAAGTTATAAAGCTTTAAAGCTGATTGTTAAAAAGAGAAGTTCGACATGGACTCTGACGTCAATATCCATCACGCCCATTGGGAAAAATGCATTTTTGCTACGGAATATTTGTTAAATTTCTTTGGCTTTTTGATCAATTTTACTGTTGTTTTCACCGTTAGTATTTGATTTTGAATATTTGTTGATAAACTGGTTAGATAATAGGTAAGTATAAAAAATACTAAATTGGGCGTCAAATAAACTTGCCGTAAAGTACGTTGATCTTTTCCTAACAGGTACCTCTGCGTAGGTACCTACCCGATAAACAAACAATGAGTTAATGAACTGTTTTTTATATAAAATGTAAAGGATCTCGAATAATCACGATAGATGTCGATTCTAAAGAGCTTTTTTGTCTTTCTTTTTTTTTTTTTTTTAAATTAAAAATGTCAAACAATGTAAGAGGGAGACCACTGTGGCTTTATCTGGCTTCAACAACAACACAAGTACTACATAACATAACCAGTTCTGTATATATATAGAACTAATCTGTAATATATTCAGAATAATTACTTAATGATTAGGCAATTATTTCGAATGTATTAGATACAGATTTGTTTTAAGCACTTTACTACATATTAGTAAGGCCGAGTTAAAGCCCAAGTTCTTACTTACATTGCGAGATTCTTCGAAAGAGCTACCGTGTGGCCTTGGAACGAACGTAGTAACTGAAATAACACACCTGGGTTTCAGTCAGTAAGAATCAAACACTTAAAGAATAAAAAAAAACGCTCTGGGTGGAGTAAGACTCCGACTCCAATGCCCAGAGCGGGAGCTATATTTGATAATTTTCCAAGTTATCAAAAATAGGTCCTATCAGCTAAAATTTGTTTCCTGTTAGCTGTTAGCTAACTCACACAACATATAGCATTGTATCTCTACTTCCCAAGTCATCAGATATATTCTAGAAGCATAAAGTGTTTTGTTGATAAACATATCATCATCGGCTGTAAAATACAAAACATCATTAGCAACAGAAGTTACCTATTATTGTTTTGAATAAATACACGAACACTTAGCTGTATAATGAATTGACTCAAATACTGACACAGATAACTGTAAAAGTGAATACAATTGTGGTACATAGGCGGACTTAGTGTAACATGACATTCTCTATCAGTCAACCTTTGAGTTAGCAAAGACAACACTGTGATAGGTGTGCACAATAAATAAATACTTTTTTTTTTTCGGTTAGCAAATCATCCAATGACATCCCCCGCTCTTGGGCGGAACGGGAGATAGTGTCAGACTTTTGTTGACTAAAAACCCACTACTCCTGTTCCTTCATTGCCTTTCATACCAGGGCCGAGTCTTCCTTTCAGAATCAGACCTTTGGCCCCAGTAGGCTTCGACCCAGCTGGGCCCCTACTGTTGCTGACATCTCCTTGAGCCGCGCGTGGAACACTACGCGCCGTCGACGACTTGGGCTGGGTCCGGACGGTCGCCGTCCGCAAGCCTGCGCCTACAGTGGCCGGAAATCGGGATTTGAATCCCGGCGTCTGGGGCGCGGGGGCCATTGCCTCGCGCGTGCACGTGCTGCCTCCTTCTTTGCTAGCATTACTGCTTCGCAGAAGGAGGCGATCACCTGCCACTTCTCCTCGCTCCGGACCATGGCCTGCCAAGGCACAATAAATAAATACTAGATATTTAAAAATAGAATGAAGTGTTATTGAAATTAGAAGCTAAAATTATAAACTAATAAATACTATGATTAATATCAAATCATTATAATTAAGAGAATTCAATATATAATAATTATGACGAAGACCTAACTAAGGTCCAAGATTCGCCGTCCTAGGCATACTCTCGTCACCCCCGACGACCCCATTACCCTGCTCCAAGAGAGCCGTAAGGAAACCAGTACAGTTCGCAGACATTACAGACCGCCGTCCTTCCGTCCTCGCCGCCGAGGCCCGCCGCGACAATCCCGTCAACGTCCTCCCCGTCCCTTGCTCAAACCAGCCCGCGCCGCTGAGCCGTAGTTTTAAAATTCCCCGTTAATAATAATAATATCTTGTTCGATCCAGCCCGTCCCTTGCTGCCCTCCCCCAGCGACGCCCTAAGCCGAGGTCCGTACCCCACAGGGGGTGCCCTTAGCGTGTAGTCGCTTAGTTTTTAAGGTTAGTTAAGTAAGCCCTGGCTGGAGGCTTTGATTTTTGAATCGAGGCCGCCACAGGCAAGTCCGGTTAAGCAGCCGACAACCTCCTAGGTTGACCTGCGAGAGGCCACACAAAAAAAAACCTTACTAAGGTTGAGAGGACTTCAAGTAGTAGTTTCGAATTTTTCCGAAAAACTTTTCATGTGATCAATCATGAATACAACCCTATTGACTAACCCTATTGAATGGCTATTTCATGTAAAAGTCATTCAATAGATTTAGACAAACTGACACGGTGATATTGATGATTTTGATGATTATAACTCAGTATAACCATAATTTTGATGATTATAACTCAGTATAACCATAATTTTGAGGGTTATAAATCAGTATAACCATAATTTTGAGGGTTATAAATCAGTATAACCATAATTTTTACGATCGCAAATCACATTTTAATGAACATAGAACCTGCATTGCTACTACGAGCTGATAACGTGTTCCATTTTACTACCTAAACTGAACTGTTAAAAAGGGATGGAACTATATAGGGTGTATAGCTCCATCCCTCTTTTTCGCTTTTTAATACGTCATGGTCAGTCTTCTGAACTGACCAGCAAAACCTTAAGAAAATTTTCATTTCGCGGCCATCTTGGAAGATTCACCTTAAGTGTCCAAAACTTATCCTTAAATTATGAATTTACTTAAATGCCACTTAAGTATAGGATACGTAATTTAGATATATGTATATTGTTTTCTTTTTTAATCTCATTTATGTCTTGCGAGCTGTCTTGTCGACATTAAGCTGGAGTTTATGTGTTTATCCATTGTTGTCTGGGAATTATTTCCCAAAGGATAGATGATCAACATCGTTAATTCCTACAAATCCACCTACGTATGTATCGGAAGCCGAGTACTATTTCCCGGCGTAGCTGTAAGTCAACAAACTAAAATAGGTCAGCACGGTGCTTCATGCATGGAGGATGCTTCAGTTGTAACTAACAGACACCTGGCTGCTAATTGTGTACTATTGTCACTTTCAAAAGTTACAGAACAATATGGTCATTCTCCTTTGTTAGATAGATATATTCTTTTTTTTTCTTTTTTTTATGTGCACTCTATAGGGGTGAAAGAGGTGTCAGCAAACCGTAGGGGCCCAGCAGGGCCAATGCCCGGTAGCTAGGACCGCGGAGAATTTCTGAAAGGGAAACCCGTAGTCCTAGAACGCAAAGGGTAATTGAAGGATACAGGTGTGGTTTTAGTCGGTAAAAGTCTGACACGCCCTCCCGCTCCACCCATAGCGCGAGAAGTCATTTTGATGATTTCCCACCTAAAAAAAAAATAAAAAAATAGGGGTGATGTTTTTAGAATCTGAAGTGACGAAACTTAACGAATTAGTCTAGAATATATTTCGTACATAAGAAACTTATTTATTAACCAGCTATTTGAACTAAACCTAATATGCATTCATACAAAAACAAAAGATAGATACTCGGGCGTCGAAGTACTCCTCCACATCGCTTTATCTTCGCATCATTGCCACGTTGAATGGCAATGCTAATTCTTTGGGCAAAGAATGAGCCAAGATTAAATTAAGTGATCTCTATTTGATTGTTTGATTACTCTTCTTAACGTAACGGTAAGAAACATCAACAGTAGCTCTGTAAGTATCTACGTGAATTTCAGCAAGTTGTTAAGTTAATTAGTCGGTAGCTAATCACTGCGATTGCATAGCTACTATAAGTACTGGGTCACCCAGTGTCTGAGGTGGTCTGAGGTCGTTGTCACCGTGACTATTCGGTCCGATGCACGATCGTATCGATTGCTGAGGTGCTGACGAACTCAGACTTGTTTATTCTAGTAATACTTATAGTTGAGTATAAGTATTTTGAACTTATTTTCTCCCGTTTTAAAGCAAAATAAAGTGTTTGTTAGCAGCTGTAATATTTTTGCAATTTAATCGTAAAGTGAAGTAGGCTTGTATTTGTATTCTGATTGTGACGGACGCATGATTATAACAATGTTGAATACTCGTCTGCGTCCAGTATGATTGCCATTTATACACGATCGAGGATCACATCATTATTTTCATACCAATGTTGGGGTTGGGTGGAAATTAAGTGGACTGTATCTTATAAGTGCTGGTATGTT
Source organism: Mythimna impura (assembly GCA_905147345.3). Taxonomy (NCBI): domain Eukaryota; kingdom Metazoa; phylum Arthropoda; class Insecta; order Lepidoptera; family Noctuidae; genus Mythimna; species Mythimna impura. The sequence continues at coordinate 9,737,659 of LR990348.1, read as the reverse complement.
GCCGTTAAACCAATATTCCAAAATACAATGATCCCGGACAAACAATAATAAAATTATTAATTAGGTTCGAGAGGTGTCGTCCGTTTCGGCGGTGTCCGCGTATATGTATTTGCTTGATTTTATTCTCTTAAGTAAATTGAATAAAATTGTCGTAAATGTAGAGAGAGCCTGTTAAAAGTACCTACGTGCTTTAAATGCTTCTTGTAAGATTTCTCCATAAAAGTAGTTGCTTCTTACTGCTTAGTATGTAAACTGTGGTGTTTACGTCGAGACGAGCGTGGAAAGTAAGAAAATGTGTGCAGTGCTGGTGTTGTTTTTCAAATAAGGAATAGTGCGAGTACTCGCCTTTATGAGCTGCCTCTCTCAGCTGCGGCGCACAGAGCCAAAGGAATGACCGACATTTCTTTACATCGGTGTCAGCTTTTGCTTGCAGAATGCGGAGGGATGTTTTTTGCATTCAAATGAATAGTCATGTAACGTCGGGTACTGTGTGCTGTAGTTTGCATAAGGTTGCCAACGACGGCACTGTCTTGCCCAATAGTTAGTTGGTGGGTGTTTGTTCCGGGTAGCATCAGTAGCGGGCAGGGCTCGGCGCCGGCCAAGCGCGTCCGTCACGCAACACGCCTGCCCCGCGTGCCCGCGTCCCCGTCGCACAATGCCCTCCGACTTCACCGCTGTCCTTTGTTTAACAACAGTTTTCTAATAAGCAACGACCAGTTTTTGCCCGAAGACACGGTTCAACGATTTAAGAAGCTTGACTTATAACTAGAACGTTGCCTATTGCCTACTTCTATTTCCTAGTTGATGGATATATCGATTCAATAATAATGATACAGTTAGCGGATAGGTATCACGCCTTTCTTTATTCTGCGTATTTTCCGACGCTGGTTAATGAAAAGAAAAAAACAGTCTAACTTGATCAAGTCAAGGAGTGGTCGTCTTGTAAGGCTTTGAATCAGAGTGAGTGCACTCTTCGGGGTTTATCAGAAGGTGGCAAGAGGGCGCGTACGTGTCAAAGTGTCGCGAGTCTGCGTAGGAGGACAGTACAAAGGACCTCTTGAACACTCCAACAAGTAAATTAATGACCTTTTTACTGGACGAAAACGGACTGAATTTGATCGTCTTATAAACCTTTGAGTGTTTGTAGTAAACGTTGTCACACAATAGTATCTAAGTAGTGTTTCTTTTGTATCCACAACCAAATCAATACTTGAATATTAATAGATGTGTAAAAATATCCGAGTGTGGGTAGTCGCGTACTTTGTGCATAAGGGTTGCAGACGTCACTTTATTAGACAGGCGCGTGGTGACGGCTTGGGCCAGGGGGAGTGCGTCACTCGGGAAAGCCAGTCGCCCGGCACGTCTGCTGTCCGCTCCAACTGCCGTTCTATTTCAAGCTCCGGCGACTGTTAGCATCCCAGTCTCTTCACGTTTTATTGCGTTCACATAACAACCTACGTCATAAACGTAGGGAGATACAAATATCTTCAGCTTGTTAGTATAATTTCTCGAGGTCAACAATCTTATCAAACTGATAGGAAACGTACAGGTGAGTGCGTAATGCCAATGTTATGAGATAAAATGTCAATACCTTCGTCATTCTCAGACATATTCATTTTAGTCGCTGGTTCTGAGAAATTGTATTTTTCGTAGCACTGCTACGAAATTCGTAGCAAATGTTTATATTTCTAATAACGTCGTAGGCCCAACCCTACTTATTTATTTTAACTACAAAACAAAAATGATGATAATGTGGAATGTCTCAAAAATGCTTTGCGATCCAATATTATGAAGGTAGATAAAATGAAAAAAGGTTTAGCGTCCGTCTTGAACTGTAAATGCTGTAATGAAACGAATTTAAAAGCAGTGTCCATCTTTCAGTCAGTATAAGCCTCTGCCAGATATTAAAAATAATTGCGAGGCATAGTAGCTATTTCATTCCCTGAAGGAAAAAAATACCCAACATTCGTTTTGATGAGGCCAATTATTTCAATACGATACGACGGCAACGGCGCAGACAGACAGTTGGCGGTAATTGGGCTAGCATGGTGCTCTGGGGAGGCACACGGGGTGCCGGGTGGCAAGGAAGTTACCCGTCTTAGGTCATTCGCTATATTTAGACTACCTTGCTGTAAATTGCATGCGCGATCGATACTGCTACTAACTATTAATTTTCTAACCACTTAACTACAGGTTAAACTAGAATAAAATCAACGATAACCCCGCGACCTATATTCGTAAATACAATTCACAATATTGTGGTGTAAATATATCGAATACCGACTATTCATCACGATGACTATGCAACAAATGAAATGCCTTGACATCCCACAGTGGATAGCGTGCTAGATCTTCATTGTAATTTGAACTTTGTCATAACACTTTTGCCTTGGATACTGAATTCGATGAAATCCGTCTTAGTATTTTGTTTTGACATGTGAAAAGATTTATTTCGCTTTTTAGGGCTTCGTAAGTCTGTACAATAGTAATAACAATCGGATTGAAAGGACGTAAATCGGCTTGAGTTCCAAATTGTTCGTCGTATCCTTAAAAGGTTTTGTTAGAAGGGTCCAATGTTTAGTCATGAGAGTTTTCAAGCGATTGCGCATTTGCGAAGGGATCCAGATGGTTAAATGTGTGGGACGACAATCTACGAAATCAATTGAGTATTGTTGCTTGTCCCATCGATCGCTAGAACGTTCTACAGAGAATTGATATATAAATACGTGCTCGTTGTGGTTAGTTTTCTATGAGCTTCAATATATTCATACAACTATAATACCTACCTATGTAAATATCCTATAAGTTTCATATGGCCGGTTCAGTAGACTGACAGAATTTGTGCCGTCTGCTCTGAATTCCAATAATATAATCCAATAAGATATTGAGGAACGTTTTGGAGACTCAATTATATTTCGTAGGTACGTCAGAAGTACTCAAAAGAGTTTATGTTGGAAAGGGTAGCATATAAGAAAATTGTTTATTCGGGATGTAGCCATCAAAATTGTAGTGCGTAGTACCTATATTGCTACATTAGAGAAGAAAGGTCAGGCGAGGTCAGGCGGCGCCGGCTGGGCTGCTGGTGTGCTGGCGCGTTGACAACTCTCGTAAACCACAACTTGTACCTACGTTTCATGTAACAATGTTTTGGAATTGCATTTCAGTTGTAATGGTATTGTACACCTGCTTGTTTTTGCTGACTCACAGCTCAACTTTATAGAAACGTCATTCCTGATTTTAGTGCGATATGTCACTAAAATTATGTTGGCTAGCGTAGTAGATTTTAGCATAAGTGGAGCTTAACGAACCGTCGCGTGTTTGGGAAACTTTGCCCCTTGTAGGACTCGATAGAGGAAATCTTTTTTCTGTAGCATTGTGAACTGAAGTATTTTGAAACCTTATGAATGTTTTAAAGTGTTAACGTTTAAGTACTACTTACACAGCTCGCAAAAAGTGATATGTCTACATGTACATTAATGTGTAGTTAGGTGTTCATTTCAATTTTCAATTGATCGCAACAACTTCGTAGTTGAGCAGGCAAGTTATTAATCGGTTGATTGGGTGCGCGCGAGCATATCGCGTCTCGACTCACGACTCATTACGAGTGCGACCAATACTTGCGATAAAACTTATTTACTTTTCCTAAACTACGCGAGTGTTTGCTCGTAAACAGTTTAAAAGAAATGTTATCGTTAAGTAAATGTTGATTTTTGAATTAGACTTGGCGGCATCGCATCAAACTTCTAATAGCTCACGCTTAGCGATAAACTGTTCAAAGTGTTTGTGTTTGACTAGACAAATTTAATGTTTTGGTGCTCTTTAGACATCGACTTTTTAACTTAATAAAAAATAGGCTTAGGCAAATAGTATTTTTAGGGTTCCGTAGCCAAATGGCAAAAAACGGAACCCTTATGAATTCGTCATGTCTGTCTGTCTGTCTGTCCGTCCGTATGTCATAGCCACTTTTTTCCGAAACTATAAGAACTATACCTACTGTTGAAACTTGGTAAGTAGATGTATTCTGTGAACCGTATTAAGGTATTCACACAAAAATAGAAAAAAAAAACCAATAAATTTTAGGGGTTCCCCTTACTTAAAACTGAAACTCAAATTTCTTTTTTCATTAAAACCATACGTGTGGGGTATCTATGGATAGGTCTTTAAAAATGATATCAAGGTTATCATTTTTTTCTAAACTGAATAGCTTGCGCGAGAGACACTTCTAAAGTGGTAAAATGTGTGTCCCCCTCCCTGTAACTTCTAAAATAAGTGAATGATAAAACTAAAAAAAAATATATGATGTACATTACCATGCAAACTTCCACCAAAAATTGGTTTGAACGAGATCTAGTTTTTTTTAAATTCGTCATAAATCGTAAACCGCAATTTACCTTTCAAGTTTGTACGGAACCCTCAGTGCGCGAGTCCGACTCGCACTTGCCCAGTTTTTTTTTCCTATAAGTTTAAATTGCACTTGCTTAAGGACCTTTCTGATTTTGTATCATTTCAGGATCACCCGAAGTCATTATTTGTCTATATAACGATGAAACAAACTAGTAAACTATAAATAGTCTCTGCTGATTGAAAAGCAACTTTGCACATTTAGTAGGAAAACACTGTCCCAAACATCTCTGTTATTCTTGTTAGACGAATGTGTCTTTCTGCTATATACACTTTCTTGTGTAAGATTGTTGTGTAGGCACTTTATTCTGAACGGTTTAGTGTTATGTGGTAATGTTATGGATCTCTATTATGTCGTAAATGTCGAGAGCGTAAGAAATTGAAATTGCGTTATGTTACAATTTCAACGAAGGGAAGATAGAAAAGTCTGAAACTTTTGTAGAGGGTGAATTTAATAAAATTGTAAGGGAAGCGTACCATCCAATTCCCTAATCAATCTCATCTGTGCCTCCGCTGTGCATATGATTGCTGATGAGACCGCAAATGCATACCTATATAATTTAAAGTTACAGCACGCAGACTACAGTTTAGGCAGTCAGTTTCAATACAGTTACTCCGCAATTTGTCCAAGGATATCTCGTAACCATTTGCGTGCTGGAAGTGATTTGTAGTTAAACCTATTGGATGTACGTGTACTTGTTTGCGCTAATAGGATAATATTAACGTTGCGTATATTTAAGCCTGTTTGATTCGACGCACACATATGTGCGACACGTGTTGTCGTGTTATGAAGCTAACACCTGGGCGGGTACAGGGGTGCTGGCGGCCGGCGGCCGTCACTGACGTGCTCTATCGGAGTTTTTCACGCGATCTCTCCGCGAAGAGAGCAGTCGTCGTGCGCGCGCGTTGCAGCGCCAGCGCTTCGCTATTACCTACATTACATATTTTGCAAACTTTTATTATTATTTCTATAATTGATTGTGGTTGTTACGTGTATCGTTTACGCAACTCATTTTCAAAATCCAATAATAGCCAGTTCTAGCAATAACATCCTCAATATTAAACGTGTGAAAGTTTTTGATAGATTGTGTTAGTTATGCGATGTCCATGTAATATGTAAATTCACGATTTCATAATATCAACGTAGTAAAATGTGACGATAATTACACAGTTTATTAGAGTGTAACGCAGCACTTAATAGTAGAAAACTTGTTGTTATCGAGGGAGAGTTCGTTTTGGATCATTTGCCGAGTGCCAGTGATTAAGAGGTGACAGTGGAGCTTAATTGCGTGAATCGATTAAAAGTTGCGTAGTGTCGGCTCTGGAGCCGGATGCTAGGTGGACAAGTGTGCCGCTGTCCGCGTCCGCTGCGATTTCTCCTGCGTCACGCACGTCCGCGCGGCTCGCATACTCGCTCGCCTCTCGCTACTGATTGATCCAATTACAGAATTACTGGATTTGCATGTGGATGTATCGTAGAGGCGCGAGCGCTGTGTGCAGCAGTAGTGAAAGTGAGCGTGATGCGGGAGGCGCTCAGCTGAGGTGACGTCGCGTGACGTCGCCGACATGGGCCATGTGGAGAATCTGCGGCGTCAGTAAGGCCGAGCCCGCGCTGTTCGCTCGTAACCTAGACGATGATTATGTAAGCACTCGATATTGCAAACATACCTACAATTAACAACACTATTATGACATGTTCCTTATCTTCACAGCTAAACACGTTGTTGTAATGCACTTAATAGGTACATGACTAAACTGTAACTCGAAGCTGAAAATGTGTCCCTATGCAAACGTTCAATAGGTATGTGTTATACGCAAGCATTTGACGTGATAAATAAATGATGTTTCCTTCTTCTAAATATTCAGTTCTAAAGGACTCTATGCATTCCTTTATCTAAAGACACTATTCATCACTAATGTCTTTAGATACATTCACCGTAGGAGGCTATATAAGTGGAATTCGTTATCTTTCTGATTTGAATTATCATGACGACTTAGGATGTATAGAACTAAGTAAGGGTGCAACTAGATTGCACTCGTCATCTCGATACATGACTTCTTTAACGCTTCCAAGTTGCACCTTTATATCGTTTGTGAAAGAATGTTTTATCTGAGTGAATGTTAGTGTTGAACTATTATGTTGACCTATGCGTGGTGTGTTCCAGCAGCCGACATGGCGGTTGTGGGGCGAGGAGCGCGTCGACGGTGCCATCTACACCGTCTACCTCAAGAAAGTTCGCTACCACCGACCGACGAGGAGTGCTTCTAACAGTGTGAGTATTAACACATCTATATATATAAAAGGAGAAACTGATTGACTGACATATCAACGCACAGCCGAAACTACTGGGACTAAGAGTATGAAATTATGCACAAGGTTTTCTTTTATGACTTAGGCAAGCATTAAGAGAGGATTTAGAAAAATTCACCCCCTAAGGGTAGCTCTTTTCCAAGATATCATTCAGAAATGGCTGTAAACGGTTCAGTTAAGATTTTTTTAATTTGGGTGTCTGCCCTTTCAGAAACAGCTGCAGAGCTGTAACTTGTGGGTAGAGTAGTAGGACTGTACTTACTCACCAGCACTAATAATATAGTATAATTTGCAAATTGGATCTTAAAGTCCAGGATTTTTTAAAGTAGGATGCGCGAACTCTTGGGGTTTGACAATTGATGGTCGTTCGCCACATAATTTCCGAAAAGAAGACTGATGAACAAGCGCGTGTGAAACGTATTGTGGCTAAATACAGATTATACCACATTTTTATTAAAATATTTATTAAAATAAAAATCCTTAGGTATTTTATACAGCTATATTTAATTTTTGGGAAGTGAGAGGAGTAGAGGCTCGCTTTCGCATTTGAGAACTTAAAAAGGGGTACGTGGGATCATAAGTTTAAGAAACCCTAATATAGTCGCATAATCATAATGGGTAAGGCAGTACTAAGTGATGAAACCATCGCCACTCCTTTTTAGTCACGCTTATCTAGGTGTAAATAAAGGTTTTAAATATTAATTAAGATCATATGATCGATACGATGTAAATGTCCATTGTATACATACGTATACAATGGACATTTACATAATATACCTAACTAAGACAATGCAATTATAGTTAAGTATGCTTATTTATTTCATACTCACTACCGTGACTTGATGACCTCTGAGGAATCACTTATGTTGGCACTTACTTGTGTTCTAGTTAATAAAGTAGGGACAATATTTTTATAGGTAGAATCACCAATCAATAAATTCATCATGTTAAAATGCTGTATAAAAAGATATATCGGTTGACCATCATGAAATTCTTTAGTCTTCTAGTTTTCGAAGCCCAGTATTAGGACTAGGAGCGTGAAATTTTGCACAAGAATTTTCTGCAGAATTTGCTGGCAGAAGCTAGTGTATATTTATTTTTCTTCATATACACTTATCCTAACTTATTAATACTAACATCTATAACTAATTATAAATATACTTACATACTAGGTACTAGTTATGTAACGAATATTCGCATTCGCGGATATTCGCACATTTTTTGACAATTGCATTCGTATTCGCAAGAAACATGCGAATGTTTGGCGAATGTTTTTGAAAAACAAAAAGGAAATCATTATATTGTTTGAATGGAAATAGAATGACAATACAACTGATATGATTTTACTATTTTATATTTATTCTAATATTTTTCTATCACTCTTAACTTGAATTTCACATTTTTAGTATCACAAATTGTGAAACAACATGTTAGCGAAGTTTGGAGTCATAGTCATGTTTTTATATCTCTTAAATTTAACAAAAACAATAATACTAACTAACCTCAAATCTTAACAAATCTTTTCGAATGAACTTAATGTGATTAGCTTCGTTCAAACAGTCTGTACCGTCTAGGTCTCTGCTATGTTCGGTATAAAATTAGCTGACACGAAAAGTCAAACCTGTATGACATTTTGCGCGCACTTTGTTCGAAAGTCAATATTCGCATTCGGATTCGCGGATATTGAATTTGAATATTCGCATTCGCGAATGTGAGAAATTTAACATTCGTTACATCACTACTAGATACTACAGTTTACTAATAGTACCGCAATTTATTATTACATTATAGTAAGACGGTGAACTATAAACGTAAACGATAAACTAATTCTAATTACTCGTTTTGTTTATTACTCAATTTCGTTGGTTTTGATTACACTAGTGTAATTCAGTACGTAATACCTAGTAGGTAATTACTTTTATTGTGAGCTAATAGATAGGTGTTATACGACAATAAAACTGCTAGGTACTTACTAGTTTCAAATTAAACTTTGTACTTAGTTGTTGTTTCAGATTCAACTGTTCACCGTCGTAGCCTTCACAATTTTTTATGTTTCCATACATTTGTAATATTACTAGTTCAGTATTTTCTATTGTATTCGTTGTTGCAGCACTATAACAGTTCCGATTTACGGTACGCGATAACATTTTGTAGAGTATAAAATGGCTATAGAATATCGCGGATCAGTCACAATCTGACAAAGTTATATTCATGTTTATATTTACTGTTCTGTTGGCTTCCCGGATGACCGACAATGGTGTACAAGGTTGTACATGACAATTGCTGAATGTAATTTTGGCGTGTACCATACAATTTTAATTCTTTATTACCGTGTATCTTTTAATTAGTTGGCTCTGTAATGTATGGTTTATCACGATCCGCAGCTATGTAGAGCGGTGGTGACGATTAAAATGCACGAGCACGATTAAAATACATGGACCATACACAACTTCTGAAACAACAACACCATTTAGATGTGCATCAAAATATTGTTGTTCTTAGAGTTGTGTGTGAGTACGAAGTGCAATGACATTGCACACTTCATCAAACGATGTTTTTATAAAGAAAACAAAATCTTAATTTGTGATTAAATATTTCATTATTGAAAGAACTAATACTGAAAATGTCATTATTAAATTATTACACAATATATTTTGTTGGAGATTTTACGGTTAATTTTATAAGTTTCATTGTTTTTTGTGGCTGTGAGTATTGGAGATGATGGTATATATGTGGAAGGTTGGTCTGATTCCTCTTTAGTAATTATAGGGGGAACCGAAACATTATTGGCATTTGTAGTAGAACAGGGTGGTTCAAACCAAAACTACTGCTTCGCAGAAGGAGGTGGTCGCCTCCCATTCCCTTTCGCTCCTTACCATAGCCTGAACCTCGGTCCGACGCGAGAGATCACCGCCACCGATGGCCTCCACGTGGACACGGCGGTGCTCCACCCAAACGGGGCCGACCTCCACCGTATGCTTCACCGTGTCTTTCGGACGATCCGCACTATGGTGACACCCGAGCGTTTCTTCCTACCGAATCCGACACAGGAACCTCCCAAAACAATCGTGTACGATGAGGACCTGCGTCAGGCGGAAAGTGTGCCGCCGAGGCGCCTCTGTAACCATTCCTCAAAGAAGCCCCTCTTTGCCGCCGCGATAGTCGCTAGCCCAAAGAGTCAGCATCTGGTAATCCTAAAAACTATGCGGACTCCTTTAGTATAGCATAAAATATGTTTTCATCAATTCGAGCTTTGTTTTACTTTACTGTCTCATGAGACGGACCGTAAGTAGTAAAAGATCGTGGAATCTTATTTTTAGTATTAGTGATGCTGATTATGAGCATTTTTTCCGTAACTTTCTATGTCTAGTTACTGCTTTGTACAGCCGTCAGTAATTTCGATATTTTTTTTATTTTTTAATATTAACGCCCTTGATATAATAATGCACTTCTAAGGTGGATAAAGAATAATAATAACTTGATAGGTATATACCTCCTTTCTAGTTCTTCTGACCTTTTTTGCCCGATACTGACTTCTTTCAAGAACTTTTCAATATGATTTGAGAAAATACATACTTAGAAAATAATAGTGCATTCTCGAATTTTTCCATGATGGCCCTGCTATGTTTTTCTTTTCCATTATTTTGTTGTGCCATCGCAATTATTTCCGGCGGCATTGCAGCTTAAAGATTTGATTCTTCTTCATAACTTGAAGTAGACACAACCCACGACGAATAATAGAAATAATAGTTGTAAACATTTTTGTGAATGTGAATAAAATAGTTCACTATGCTGGAAAAGGCAACGGTAAGAAGCCGTTAAACAGCCTAATATCATTTTAAATAAATAATAATAATAATATTATTTTGTGGTATTCATTCTAGAAACACAGTTTAAATGCTCATAAAAGACTACTCAAAATAATTCTATGGTATTCATCGACTCTTATTTTTGAATATCTAATTCAATGAATTATATTATTGATTTCCCAAAAAAAAGATAAATTCAAACCTATGTAAAGGTGACAAGGTATTATATAATCAAAGGTATAGGTTACATAATCCATGAGTAGGTACCGTTACTATCACCCCCTGAAAAAAACCAATCAAATAAAAGTGACGTTGTAATTAACTATAGCGGTAAAAGTAAATAGTCCGCGTGTGAAATACATGTGAATCTGCAGTAAAAAGGTATGTATGTATATTGGTATGCTCCATCAGCTCCATGTTTGTACGTACATACTTAGGTTTTACTTATTGTCTTGGCCTGCCTCTCTTTGTATATAGCTTCCTAGGGCTATATGCATTAAGAAAACTTTCAACAAGATATTCATAATACTAGGGACCTTGGGTTATTGGTCTATTGTTATTGATTTTATTGGTTCAGTTCGAGGAAAATGCTTTTCAAGTGCGGTATTTATGTGGGCCGATCGCTGATTGAACAAATTGGCACTCGAGACGCACTTGTTTGCTTTTGTTAGCGTCAAACAAACAAATCGGCGATCAGCTGAGTAGGTGGTTAAATTCCATTATTCATTCATCACTTTATTTCACTATAACTAAACGTTGGAAACGTACATTAACATAAATTTACATGTTCAATGACATCAGCAATACCACATTCATGACAAAAGCAGGTGCGTGTATTTTAATAGAGATTTTGATTCGGTTGTGTAAACAGTCCCAAAGTAATTTGCCTATATACGACTAGGACATTAACATGTCAAAATCGAAGTGTAAGAAAGAAAATGGGGTTTTCTAAACAAATCACATCGATGTTTGTTCAATTGTGCACTTTGTAATAATATTGATTTTCAGCACCGCGAGGCCGCGCTGTTTCAATGTCGTTAAGATAGCAATCAAAACAGTGCAGGTATAGGTACAGCTGATGACAAAGACACGCTATATGCAGTGCAAATATCATGAATCATAAACATTCTTGCCATTCCTCACTTATCCTCTTGCTAACATTCCCAAGAGGTCGTTGGATGCCTGCGAATTATTACGAAATTATTTACAATCATTACTTGAGATAAGAGGTAATGCGTTTACACATAAAATGTTAAGAAAACAATGGCTGAATGAATGAATGACAAAGTGCTTTCCTTTCTTTATAATAATTTGCTTTATAATTCCATTCTTCATTTTGCTTATGTAACAAACTCTGGGAAAATTCTTTAGGTAATATAAAATGTTTGACATAAGTAAAAGTGTTGTCGACAATCGTGTTTTATGTAAGAATCCATTTATTCAGTCCAAAAGGATCTCCGAAATATTTTGTATGTCAGTACATAAAATAAGAATCAGTAGCGTAATACAATGACTGAGTTACCTAATTATCCAATAAATATTATTTTCTAGACAATATACACATTATTCAGATACAATGAGCGAAACACAAGTATAATAGTAACTGTGAAATGTGGGAACCCACAGTCATTAATGACTTTAGTTTTGTTCGCTGATCTCACAATGGCTTGACGACTAAATTGCATAAAATTACATATGTACATGTACATAGTTACTTGATACACTGTGTTATTATGTCTGAAGCTTGTTTTGTTCTATGTTCAAGTAACTTTCTTAATAATTCAATAGGGTTCTCTCGAGCGGCTCTCTCCGCACCGTTTAAACATGAATTGAATTCAGTTTGCTTAGGGTCTTATATAGTAAATTTTTTATGTACGAAATACCTGATCTCTTTTCATGGAACTACAGAATCAGAATAATTAATTTGTTAAACATGTTTGCATACACGAGGGACTTCATAAGTAACTAGTGGTCCCGGCAGATGTTGTTCTACCCGAAAACTGGCTTTTTGTTAGAAAAAAAAATGACGACCCGATTACAGCACCACCTACCGAGTCTAGTTGTATTTTTAAACCATCCAAGCAGTAAGAACCCACTTAAATATACACGCAAAATTTCATCCAAATCGGTCAAGCCGTTAAGAGGAGCTAAAGGACTAATTCACGTGTAGAAGAATTAAATATATGTCACCGGAAAATCGCAAATGCCGTGAGATTGTAAAATATCGCGCCGTAATATTGTAAACAAGTTTTTATAAATAAGACACGGTAATGTTGGAAACAAATTATGATTTATCGTATACAAAACGATTTTTTCATAATAGGTATATCAAAAAATTATAAACTAAAAAAGATTTATATACAATCATACGGAGTTTGCAATTTTCCGGAGACATATTTAAAGATGAAGTTGGGACATTTTGACGTGTCAAGGAAATTAGGTAACTACTATGTTGTTTTAGCCTTTGATTATATAATATTTTTAATCCTATTTCTTGTAGGTATTCAAATTATTATTATCTATCTATTTACTTAATAGTTAATTGACATTGACCATATTTTAGGATGAGTTTAACTTTGTTCGGACGATCTAATTATGAAATTGGGTTTGTAGTTTTGAATATGCTTCAAATGATCTAATGTTGCATTTTGAAAGCCATCTTGATAAACTAAATTGCAAACCGTAATTGCAAGATATTAGATAGATAGATAAAATATACTTTATCGTATCGTATACGACAAAAAAAAAAACAAGTTGTTTGACATCCCACCATACAAAACGTTTTGGGAAATCATTTATTGTACGTACAGCTAAGGAGTGAAATTCCCTGCCGGAGTCTGTTTTTCCTAATAGCTACAACCTAGGGGTCTTTAAGTCAATAGGTTACTTCTAGGCAAGCGTGCTCCATCGTCGGCCACATCTTCGCTTACCATCAGCTGAAATAGTGGTCAAACGCGAGCCTATTAATAATAAAAAATATGTTAAAAATTATTAAATGACAACTCGTTCGGGAGATCTCATTCGAGGAAAACTTGCGTTTAATTATGATGACGCGATGGTAAATCTGTCGCATGATGTTATTAAATTACAAATAACAATGATTGGTAAATTACCTTACTTTCTAAATAATTTCTGGTTTCATCATGGCAGCTTTGTGAATGACGCAATTCAGTGCGCGTATCCATAATTTCTGTCACGTAGGCATTAACAAAACAACAAAGGATTTTCCTCATTTTCTTTTTTGTTAGAAATTCACAACATAATAAAACAATAGACTCATAGGTCAATATTGACTTGTAAACTGGATGACGAAATGTATTTGCGGTTTTTCTTTTTTTTACTGAAAACCAAACAAAGATTTCGGCATTAAGTGCATTCGTAAAAACTGAAAAATTGCTGGTTTTCTATAAAGTGTTAGTAGGTAAAATCTATTTAGTTTGAGGCTGAGTAAAATATGTAGGTATATATTAATCTTCACTATATGTCTGAAAACTTGATAATTACCGTAACACGTTTAGAAAAATAAATCTTCATATAAATGGTCGCCATACTTTTTTTATTATTTTTGATAGGCTTGCATTTGACCACCACTTACTTCTAACTTTGATTTTTGTATTTTTTTATACAAAAATCCCGACCGTGCGCCAGGTGAGCGCACCGCTACAAGCCTATGTACCTACGCCTGTAAAATTAATTACACAAATCAAACCTCGATCCACGAGCTCCTCAAAGAGACGTTAGCAAACCGTAGGGGCCTAGCAGGGCCGATGCCCGCTAGGGTGCTGGGATTTTCTGAAAAGGAAACTCCTAGTCTTAGAACGCAAAGGGCAACTGAAGGACACAGGTGTGGTTTGATTTCTCACCTTAAAAAATAAACAAATCAAATCTTAATGCAAAATTTGGTAGCTTAAAATTTTTAATTAATAAATATTTTTTGAGAAAATCCATAAATGCTTAATATTTGCAATACATTGCAAGCATTACATTGTATCATCGGGGATCTCTTCCTTTTCTATAAAAATGAAAATCCATACACGTTTTCATTATGGGTACTCAATGAACAAACATTACTATTATTTACTGGCATAACATGGAACAAAGCATGGAACAAAGCATGGAACAAAGCATGGAACAAAGCATGGAACTTAATCATAGCTGATGAATAATTGTTAGTGTAGGTACTACTGGTAACCTGCGTTATCCTTCGGGGAGTAAATACGTAATTTTGTGTGTTATTGTGTTAATGTTAATTATTATTATTCTTATTTAAAGCTCGAGAGTAAGTAAGCAAATGGTCTATGATGATCTTAAATAGCGACCACCAAACCTTTTACCAACCTCATAGTAATTTCTTACAATTCAAGCGGCTCATTTGTGAGTGATGCGTGCCCAAACGCTACAAACGTTAAAAAAATGGTGAAGAAGCACATTACCTATCACTTTCACTACCACGGGTAGTGTGATAGTTGAAGGCAAAGAAGGAACAGGAGTGGGTTTTTAGTCAGTAAAAGTCTGACACTATCTCCGACTCCCCCAAGAGCAGGATTTGTCATTAGATGATTTTCCCACCTAAAAAACCTATCACTTTAATTCTTTATCTCGTTTCTCAATGTATATTTAATATTTATCATGTTGCACACTGACAGCCCTAAATCTATTTCCTATCATTCAGTCTATCCAAAGGTTGTCTGTAAGAGATTGCCACGTGTGATAAGATCGCCTATTGTACACTTATGTTTTTATAAATGTTTGTCCTGTGTGAACATATGGTTTACAATAAAGTATATGTAACACATAAAATAGTAAGTTAGGAGGCTCTAATTCAAATGATAATTACGATGTCGATGATATTTACAATACAATTTTGTTAGCCTAGGGGTGCTTGTCCACCAGAGCTTTGCTACGATGTGAAAGCTAAGTTACGAAATTAATAATTTTACTCTATTTTAAAGTATTTGTTGTTATAGCGGCAACAGAAATACATTTTCTGTGAAAATTTACCTTTCGGGTACGGAACTCTAAAAATAGCTTAGTTGAGCCCGTTTCCACCAGAGCTAAGCTGTATGAACCAATGAATACGATTGGTGGATATCAAATTATCAAACAAACCCATTAGGAACGTAGCATATCACATCTCTGGTGGAAAAGCATGCTAATACTTCACTCAAGAAGATGTTAACATTTTACTATGTGGTTTCCAGGAGTCAGACGACGAGATCTCCCATCTGGAATGGGAGACAGTCCGCGTGCGCTTCGTGAAGGCGGGCACCGTCGAGCGACTTGTGGAGGCGCTCGCCACCGACGACGGTGAACTCGAGTCCACGTACGTCAACGTGTTCCTGGCTACGTATCGGTGAGTTTTTAAAACTTATGTGGATAAAGTGGTTAGCATGTTTGTTTGTAGGAGGTAATAGCTCTGGAAAACCTCTGGAAGTATGTAGGTACTGATCGTTAACAATCATTCTTTGACTGACAAAAAGTTACACTATAGCTGAGTGAACTTGATTGCGTAGCTGATTGACCAGGGTGCACCTGAAAGAATTAGTAGTGTAATTTCTAGAGAAATTCGTATACAGTAGACTCGTATATTCGTACAAATAGTGTCCCTTCTCTACAGATTTTTATAAACCGACTAGCTGACCCGGCGAACTTCGTACCACCTAATAGTCATGTTACCTTTTGGCCAAATTGTCAAAGGATAACGCCATCTACTGGCATTACCAGAACCAGCATAACTCATTTTAAAATGAAATTTTCATTAGAGATGGCGATGTATTCGGATATTTTTTTTTCGTGAACTTTTCCATATTTTCTCACCGTTTAAACCTTTCCTGGAGTATCACAAACATCGACCTATATTCTAGCGATAGACAAGCACTTTCATGGAAACTGTTTGTCAAAATACTGAAAAGTTAAAACAAAAGTTCGCTGCAGCGCTAGATTGCATTATGTCGTCTAACAAAGCTATTAAAACATACAGCGCTAGATAGATACCTATTTCGCAACCAAAACGTCTGAAGCGCCATGAATTTCGTGGCACTTACGCGTTTCATTCAACATAGTGTAGTGTAAAAATAAAAATCTATATGGATGACATGATCCATATAGATTTTTATACCGCAGAAGTGACACAGCTTTTTGCCTACAATACTTCATTACAATAATACTCTATTTCAAAATGTATCTTCGTTAATGTAAATTCGCTTCGCTGACATTTCTTGATGAGTTTTATCGGGTAACTATCGAAAAACGCACGTCGTCATAATTTCTGAACTTCGATAAAAATCTTTGATATAATATATAAACAAAAACAGAAAGAACATAATAAAATATTTAAAAATATTGAACTGGTTATAAAACACCACATGAAGTCTGTGTTCAGTAAACCAGTTGTAGATAAAAACCTACAACTGGTTTTCGTACGGGAGAACATCTGCATGTTTTAGTCTATGATTGTAAAATGGGAAGGCTTTTAATTAAAATAATATATTTTCTAACATACTATTACGATATTAGAAGCTATTAAATTGCTCGAACAACCAGTAATTTTACTTATATGACTACAGAATTATTATTAACGTCCAGATTCACTTTGATTTGAATTTATAAGCGCCGCTCTCACACTGCATGAACGTCAAAACTGCACTAATGTTATCAATATCAAGGTGCATAGAAGACACTGCACCTGAGTCGATTGAAGTGAGTGTACGGCACGCGTAATCTAGTACGTAGTACATATATATCGATGATCACAAATATTTCAAGACCAAAATTAGCCAAACCGGATCAGCCGTTCTCGAGTTTTAGCGAGACTAACGAACAGCTATTCATTTTTATATATATAGATTTGCATTGGACTCGCTTGGTGGATTACTAATATAACTTCTCCTGCTTCAGATTGAGCGATCAGGAGTGTAAGACTATTATTAACTAAAACCAACTGTGTCCCTTCAGCTGCCCTTCCTGTTATAGGGCCACGGTAACTCTTTCGACCATTCCTGTGATTCTACTGGGCCCCATCTATTTGTGGTAGGTAACGTAAATATACTTTAAAAGAGACTTTGACCCCTGAGTTCGTTTCAGTGTTTCTTCTCAGGGTAGTCAGCTAGGAAACACCAGCTTCATCTAGTTTAAAATGAAGAAAAAAAAATTGACGTGTAAAAGTGTTTTTTTAAACCTATTTGCAAAATAAATATCATTTATGCTTTAGATTTGGAGACACCGGAATCTAAAGATATTGAGTTATTTTTACTCCAATAAATATTTTCACTTACAGAGGATACAGTTTAGAGGATTTAGAGCATTTTTTAATGGCGTCGTATTGTTAACTATTCCAGATCGTTTGCGGAGTGCAGCCGAGTGCTGGACCTGCTCCTGCGACGATATGAAGCACTGGCTGCGGAGGAAGTGCATCCAACAGCAGTCGACACATCGCTGCAACACCGAAAGTGAGTATTTTGTTAATAATAAATAAAAAAGTATTTTATTCCTTGCAAAACAGATTACACTTTCATGTATTATGTAATTCATTGTTACGCTATACCAAAAAACAAGTTTGAAATAACGACTAATACATATTTAAATATTTATAAGAGAAACTGGGAAATAGACCCATATTATATTCAGATACTTTAAAATTGCATTATTAATTAATTTATTTACATTTCATCAAATGAATTTTATTGCATTTCATTAATTAGACATAATATAACATATTTTTTATCTATTTATTTATTCGTCTAAAATTATTTTTATACTCCTTAATTTTTATTTAACTGGTTCTTTAATTTTTTAACCTATAAGTAAAATTATGTGAATCATTCAAGGATTTGAGGGTGAAGGCCTCGTGCCTTATTCTACCGACTTTACCTCTTACTAATATCTACTTTAGTTTAAATATGTTAAAAAAGCCTTAATTAGTTTCAGAACGTTTATTATCTTTTTTTTTTAGTTTAGTATTCTAATAGTCTTATAATTAATAATAATGAAAGCGTCGATGGTATCAAACTCCGTAAACGTTGAATAAAAAGTACCCACTATTAAAATATAACCTACCTGGTCTACCTAGTTACCTAGTACCTACATACTTGAAGTGTGATGTAGAGCTTAAGAGGATCACGTTCATGAACCATGTGGTGAATATTGCAGGACTCTGGTTGCGTGTCTCCACGTGTGGCTGGACACGTACCCGGAAGACTTCCGCCAGCCCCCACACCACCCCGCACTGCAGCAGCTACTCGCCTTCACTCAGGTTCATCTACCCGGGACGGAACTACATACGAAGGTATGCATTGGAAGCATAAGACTTAACGCATGTATTCAGAAGGATTGGGAGATAATAAAAGTAATTGTTGGGTGTGATTAATTGCAGGTATTACAGAAGTTAGCTGTATTCAGTGCAGAGCGCAATGGCGGGTGCGGCTTGGGCGGGCTGTGCCTGGCGGCGGGCATGCGCGTGGCGGCGCACCACACGAGCGCCTACCGCCTGCCGCACGTGCCGCACCGCCACTTCGCCGAGCAGCTCACGCGCATGGACATGGAGCTGTTCAAGAAGCTCGTGCCGCACCAGTGCCTCGGCGCCGTCTGGTCCCGCCGCGACAAGGACCGCAACCACGACGCCGCCACCGTACTAGCGACGGTCAACCAATTCAATGCCGTTTCGTTTCGAGTCATTTCGACGGTCCTGGTTGAACCGAACCTCAGGCCGCTCGAGCGCGCCGAAATCTTAGCAGCCTGGCTTGATATAGCCCGGGAACTGAGAGTGCTTAAAAACTTTTCTTCATTAAAAGCTATCATCTCTGGACTTCAGAGCAACCCCGTTTATAGACTAAGAAAGACGTGGGCGTTACTAGCCAAAGAAAAAGCGGAATTGTTTGACGAACTCGCGCGTATTTTTAGTGAGGACAATAATCGGTGGGCTCAGCGAGAGTTACTGATGCGCGAGGGTACCGCAAAGTTTGCAGACACAGTGGGCGAGAACGATCGCCAGCTACAAAAACTTCTACACGAGCGGGGCTCGCCTGGGGTCAGTCACGGGACCATTCCTTATCTTGGAACTTTTTTAACCGATCTCACTATGATCGATACTGCCATTCCGGACACGGTAGCTGATGGTTTAATTAATTTTGATAAGCGACGAAAAGAATTCGAAGTTCTCGCGCAGATAAAGTTATTGCAGGGTGCTGCCAACGCCTACCACTTGCCTCAGGATTCGATGTTCGATAGGTGGTTTGACTCGGTCATTGTGCTGGATGACCGGGAGTCGTATCAGCTATCTTGCCAGATTGAACCGCCGACAAATCCTCCCAAGGAGAGGCGACCGAAGAAAATAAACGATTCAAACAGCCACGGTCACAAAAAGAACGACTCGATTGCTAGCACCAGTTCGAGTAATAGCTCACAGTTCTACTGTGAGACGGACGGCGTGGCGATCGCGTGGAAGAGAGACAGTCTCGAGAGGCGCGTGTCGCCGACGCGTCTGTCGCACGGCTCGTCGTCGTCGTCGCTGCCGTCGCTGGACGTGTCGCTGTCGAGCGGCAACAGCGGGCAGAAGCCCGCCAACGGCAAGGCGGCGGCGGCGCCCGCGCGCGCCGGGCCCGACTTCTACATCATCCGCGTGACGTACGAGTCCGACTGCGCCGAGACCGAGGGCGTGGTGCTGTACAAGTCCATCATGCTCTGCAACAACGAGCGCACGCCACAGGTCATCCGCAACGCCATGCTCAAGCTCAACCTCGATGGCGACCCCGACGGGTACACCTTGGCGCAAGTCCTTCCAGAGAAAGGTAAAGATTCTATTATATTATTATCTACTCGGCGTACATTCTATAAAATCTAGTCCATAAACTTGTTTATTGAAATTGTGTTTTCTCTTTTTCCTTAAGAAATGAACGTTTGTACTTGGCGACATTAAATAGTTGTTTAGAAAGTAAAGTGTTAAGCTTTCTTAACCACCACCTACTAAATAAGTAGTAGAACTGTAGAAGTGAGATCGAAGTGTTTTCAGAACCATTCGCCTGTCCCGTGTAGATACCATAACAATTAATAATGATATTTGTTACAGAAATGCTGCTCCCTGCTAACGCGAACGTGTACTATGCAGTAAACACTGCCTACAACCTGAACTTTATACTGCGTCCGCGCAAGACTCAGCAACTAGAACCAGTGGTAAACGGGAAATCGCGCGGTAAGCGTACATGATCGCACTCAGTGATGGTTCGGTAGACAGTTGCGCTTATAAGGACTCTTACAGGTAATTATTACTATGGTGAGCGACAACACTTCGGTGCTAGGGCAGACTCTACACACAGGGAATACACTATACTTCACGAATTTCGCATTTATTGTTTAAAGATATTGTATCTCCTACATTTTTATAGATATTTAGATTGATTTACGAAGAATTTTTTTCACGAGACGTAGTATTTATCGATTTGTCCAATAGGGAATATGCATCTAATTTTTTATTTGTTAAATTAAATATTTTTGAGCTCTAGTAAAAAAATATGAAAGAATTTTTAAAATATCTTCATCAACTATGAAGTTAAAAAGCTTCAAAGCTGTTAATAAGAATGAGAAGTCCGATATGAACTTAGACGTCAGTTCGTTACACCCGTAAAAACGGTGTCTTGGCGAGAGAGGTGGATATAATATATTTGTCTAAAATTGTTATATCTCGTTAGCTTTGTTACCAATTATGATATTGTTTTCGCAGATGAACAGGTTAGATAACAAATATTATTTTAATGCATAATCCCTATTGTGCTTGATCTCTTTATCTCAATCTGACCACATATCGTTTCAAAGCAACACTTGGCCTTGTAAACAACTTCTATAGATTTGAATGCGTTCTGACGCGTTACTGAAAACTGTGTTCCCTTGTATTCCTAACGTGCATTTCACGGTGTCTACGATGTAATATTTGTATTGTATACTCATGTAAATAACTAAATGTAATGCCACCTCTAGCATAGGAATGTGAATTTAATTGTTTATGTATATGTCGATTGTTGTTTGTATATAATGTTTGTAAATAAGAATCTCATGAAATAATATTGTAGTATAATACTGAGCCAAAGGCAATATACGTCTAATAGCAAGGTGCTGTACCACTTTTGTATAACGTTTTAGAAGCTTTAAATGAACATGTTTTATAAATTGAAGTTCGTATTGTATTTCATACTTATAGAGTGTGTCCGTATTTAAAACTAAAGAAGGGTAAAAAATCGGGAACAAAGTGATTCAAAAGATGTTTACTGAGCCAGTCGTTATAAGTCATGTTTTTGATAAATGTACACTTGAAGATGACTACGAATTTTGGAAATTAAGGTCAATTGATACTTTTCTCAGTTTGATTTTCTTTATGACTTCTTCACAGTAGGTATAGCTTGACAGAATGATGTATTGTACTTAACTGTTTTACCTTGAAGTGGTCTTGTGATTTCTGTAGGAGTAACTGTCGCTTTAGGTAAATGTTCATTGTTGCAAATGGCATTAAATCAGAAGGCCATTTTATAAAAATAATAATTATATCAAATCCACTAATTGCACACGAGTAAGTTAATGTGTAGATCGTAAGCTCTACGTACTTACAGCCATACTTACATCAAATGTACTGATTTTCACGACTATCGTATTATTAAAGACAATATAACATTATCTATCCACTATGTATATACGCCGTGATATTTATTATTCAATAATAATTATTTTGTCGTGACCATACGCATACGATAAACTTAAGATTCACGGTGTGCCTAATATAAATTATTATTATTTAAAGTATCATTTATAATGTATTTAACTCATATATCTTACTCTGCATTTTATTGTAACTGTATTTATGTAACCTACCCTATGTATTAAGCTCAGAATGACATTCGTAATTATTTTGTTTGTAAATATCTGTAGGTACCTAATTAAAGTGTAATTTTGTAGTTTTCCACCAGTGTCGCTGTAACATGTTTATATTCGTATAATAAAATTTAACGAAATCTTTTACGAATAGTTTTAATTGACGTCACCTGTTTAGAGCAGAATAGTGGAGAGCAGAGATTTGAGTTTACTTTTAGTATAGATGCAGTCTAGAAAGATCAGCTGGTGAACTAGGGAAAGTTGAAGTTACACGCCTATGGGGCGGCGAGCTTGAGAAAATTTCTGCAAGTATTGATCGTGCGTAGATAGTTTCAGTCTTTGAGACTTAAACTACTATAAACTCATTCTAAATAAGATTAAAAACCAGCAACAATTGAAAATCTAAGGTCAACTTCTAGTCAGAAGCATCTTTTATAAACACTTATACCTATGTAGTTACTGCTGAAACGTCAGTAGAATACAGCAAGTTATATCAGTTCAAGTGGTGCCACCTGTGATGCAAGTTCTAAAATCGTTCAAAGAAGAGTTTGTGGGACACAGTGCTTCGTTATAACTCTGACGTTTCTCGTAGTATGTAATTATAGGGTGTTCTGTAAGATAGCGTCTTCATATTCTCTCTTTCCCTTTGAACTTTGACCTCTTTACTAATGGCTTAATATAGACCATCGTGAGGAAATATTACCATAATAACCACGCTTGGCTAATATTGTCAGCAAAAAGAAGTGGGCTGCTGATTAATTTCATTTTTTATTTCTCATTCGGGCGCAGTTAGTTATGCCTACTATTTTCAGAATAATATTCCTTTAGGTAGCTATAATTAATATTCTCAGAATGCAATGTTGCTGACATTATTGTACCCATAGGTTTAAGTTTATGTAAAAGTTTTGTTACTATTTTGGTGTTCAATAAAGTTTATTCTATTCTATTGCTATTGGCTGAATCGGTAAGCATTTACCACAGGGTTTGTGTATGTAGTGCATTCTGGCAGCCCATATCTAAAAAGCACGGGCCCTGTAAGCCACCTCAATACCCAGGTGGCTTACAGGGCCCTTGCTTTTGAGAGGGAAAACCAAGACTTCCCGGGCACTCAGGTTTGAATAGTAGAATATATGGGTGACTGGGCATGGTGGTGATGGCGCAGCTGCGTGCCGCCACCGGTTGACAGCGGCTCGGCTGAAAATTTCATGGCCAGCGTATCGAGCGCCTCGCGGACACGCGCGCTCGGCCGCGCAGTCGCGCCGCGCCGCCCGCCCGAGCGCCTCGCACGCTGCTCCGAGCCGACACTCGCTCCGTGACAACCTTGCCGTGCCGACCCCGGCTCACAACAATAACACGCGCGACCTCCACTCTATCGTCTGAGCAGTTCCAGTGCCGGGTGTGCAGTGGTCGTGCCACGTGAACAGGACCCGGGACCCGCGCCCGACATGTGAAAAACAAACCTTTTGTGACAGCGCCGGCCAGCGGCATGTGGTGTGCAAGAGTTACGCACAAAATGAAATAATAAGGTGAGCTGAATCTGCGATATTTTGACTGAAACCTATAATGTATTAAGCAACTGACTTAATCTCTTGTTTTCATCATTAAAAATCTAGTGACACACATAAAAAAAAATAAAAAATAGCACCTATATTTTTGATGTAACTTTCTTTCAAAAGCCTAAATATCATTAGGTCAAAGACGAACAACTTGAACTTACGTGTAGTACCATATTGCATGATCAAGGTCAGAGTTTATTTATGTCATCGTATATTTGGATAGATTATTGCCATAGGACCGACCTCAAAATTGATATAGTGAGCTAGTTGTGTGGTGGGAGCGGCCGAAGTCCGTCCGTACAGCGAAGCCTTACGACTGCCGCAATCTGATTATGGCACACCCACTAAGCTACGAGATATTTATTCAACGATATTTTTAGTAGTAGCCTAGATATAAACTGACATACAGAAAATATGTTTATGACGTTTTGTGAACACTTCGGTTGACCATTTTGAGCATATATGTGGTTTCGTAGCACTTTCGTAGCAGCTTGTAGCAGTGTTTTGTTTATTAGGTTACCAGGATTCGTAAGCGGGTTTCGGTATTATGTGTGTTAAACTTATTTTATAAATTTTGTAACTATATTTTTTTAGTTGATTAAAGAAATTGTATTAAATTTTGCATTAAAAACATAAAAAAGAAAAGCAATAGGTCAACTTACTTTTTATCCGATGTGTAGTAAATTGTCAACATAATTTTGGGTAAATAATAAAAATTCGTTTTTAACAAGCTTATTGTTTTATCAGCTTTAGATATAGTTTGGCGTGCCGCAGGGTCGCGTGTCGGGGGCGCGGCGTGCACGCAACTCGCACAAAACGATGCAATAACTCAGCCCCTTCACGTTTTGTTCTCATCGATCCTGGCAATCAGGGTTTGGACATGGAATAGTACTGCTAATTAGGTGAAAATAAGAATTAATTAACGGCTCGTTTATAATGTTTATCGTCTGGTTCCCTGAAAATAAAAAGACGGAAAGGCGATTTTAACTTAATTTACTAGAAGAATATCGACACCACAGTGAATCATCCTTTTTCCAACTAGTTTAGAGTCAGCTTCCAGTCAAACCGGATACAGCTGGATACCAGTATTTTAAATAGAGTTATTGCCTATCAAACCTACGGAACCCAGTAACTGGGCAAAACAATACTCCTTGAATAGACTGATGGTCCGACTTTCTGGCTTCTGACTATTAGTGATAGCTTATAGTCAAAAATCTACGAATGACACCCGGAACCAACGGCTTATTGATTTGATTTCCAAGGGACAGAAGAATTGGGCACGCCACAATTATGGCGGTAAGTCCTCTCTTTGAGGAGTGGCTGGAAAGACCACATGGCGTCCTTACCTACCGCATGACGCAAGTCCTCACCGGACATGGGTTCGGGAGGTTCCTGCACCGAATTCGTGCGGAAGAAACGCCTGGGTGCCGCTATTGTGTGGATGTGGACCGTCCGGAGGACACGGTGGAGCATACGGTAGAGGTGTGCCCCGCCTGGGCAGAGCACCGCTGTGTCCTCGTGTGGGCGATCGGCGGCAGTGATCTCTCACGCCGGACATTGGTACAGGCCATGGTCCGGAGTGAGGAGGAGTGGCAGGCGGTCGCCTCCTTCTGCGAAGCAGTAATGCTAGCAAAGGAGGCGGCCGATTGCGTGAGGCAACGGTCCTCACGCCCTAACTGCCGACGGGATTCCAATCCCGATTTCCGGCCACCACATCCACCATCCACAGACGGACCTAGCCAAGTGTTGCTTGGCCTTGGGGATCGACCAAATTGTAGCTGTTATTATTTAGCCACCATCTCCATCACGATCAACATACAGTAATGTCTATTATAGTCAATTGATAACATTAAGGTATCAATCAATCTATCACTCAATCAATGCATTTATTTCAAATAATCATTTACAGGTACTGGTCAAGAAGATAGTCAGTCAGAAAAAGAAAGCTATTAAGAAAAATAAACTATTAAATAAAGCTATTAAGCGCTTTGGAATATGCTATATTCCTTTAGAATGGAGAAGAAAGTGCCCGTAGCAAAATACCATAAGACATGATGCTATAAAATGAACATAAATAGACCAGTTTCGTGGTACCTATGGTAGGTAAGTAGGTACTATGAAAGTAACTTAACTAAAATAGTCCAGCATCGCGGAATTTACATTTTTAACAGCATATGCTGCTGAACTAAGGTGTTCTGCAAGATATGTTAAATGACAACCCCCATTGTAACCTCGAGTCGAGCGTGATCCTCATTAAAACTGTGTTTTCGAATAAGTAATTCTAAGAATTCTAAGTTTTAAATTTTTAGGTAATTACCCTGTTTGTCCTTTCACTACAAGTGACTATTAATAGAAAGGCATCATATTCAATAGGAATAAGTAAAATCTTCACATAGAACCACCAACTAGCATCGTTTTTTTTTTATTACGTGACTGATTGGTTGAAAGGGAATCGTTTTTCTTGGTATGTTCATGTAAAGAGGAGGGATGAAAAGCATGTTACTAAAAGAGTTATGAGTATACATGTGGATGGGTGGAGAGAGAGACTAAAGAAAAGATGGATGGATTGAGTGAAGAGTGATATGAAAGAAAGAAAGTTAGTGATAGCATGACTGGTGACAGGATAGAATGGAAGAAAATTACGTGTTGCGCCGACCCCAAATAAGACGGGACAAGGGCAGGAAGATGATGATGAGGGAAATCATCAAATAACTTCTTCCGCTCTAGGTGAAGCGGGAGAAGTGTCAGACTTTTACGGACTAAAATCCATGTTCCTGTGTGTTCCTTCAGTATCCTTTTATTGCGAGGGCGACGGTGACTCCTTCGAGCAATGCGCAGTCCTGACCAACTAGTACCCTGCAAAATTAGTACCAAGCCAGCGTGGAGGCCGCACACTGGCTTGGCAGAAAATTCTACCAAGGGGCCCATCTAACTATCTTTATAAATGACAACGAATTAAAACTCCTTTAACTTAATTCGAGGCCCTTAGCTAGCGATGGGTCCATAGGTAAGCCAACATTGTCGGTATGAAAGATCTGGAAGTGATTAGAATTCATATTATATGGTACAGGCACTCTAACATGAGCTACATGTTAGAGTACCTTAAGTGCCCACACACCTGCACTATGAAGGATTTAATGAGTGCCATCGATGCTGCAGTTAACGTAGCCACCTACTGGGCACCGACAGTTTAACGAGTTTACCAACGATTCGAAAAGAAGAAGAAGATGCTACAGGTGTGGAGCATACGGTGGAGGTGTGCCTCACTTGTGTCCTTGTGGGGATCATCGACGGCGGCGACCTCTAGCGCCGGCCCTGGTTCAGGCCATGGTCTGGAGGGAGGGGGAATAGGTGGCGGTCGCTTTCTTCTGCGAAGCAGTAATGCTAGAGAAGGAAACGGCTGCACGCGTGAGGGAACGGACATCGTCACGCTCCGACCCGACTCATAGAATGATATAAACTAATGCTTGACTGCGATCTCACCTAAAGGTAAGCAGTGATGCAATCGTTGATGGCGAAGCACACTAGTTTATTAAGAGCCTTTTCACTCTAGCCTTGCAGACGCTTCCTCAAGAGATGTCAACAAAACTGTAACGGCCCAGCACGGCTGAAACCTACTTGGGGCATAGGTCGACTACTGAAAAGGTTACCCTAGAACGCAAAGGGCAACTGAAAGAACATAGGTGCGCTTTTAGTCAGTAAAAGTCTGACTCGCCCTCCCGCTCCGCCCAAGAGTAGCATAATCAGCCTTTTAATGTTCTCACTGCTGGGACTCAGGCCTCTCTCTAGAAGAGGGAATGGGCCGTAATCCACCTCGCGGGCCCAGTGCGGGTTGGTAGCCTCCTATAGTAGAAGAAATCATTAGATGAATTCTCACCTTAAAAAAAGTATGGCACAGGTATCTTGACTAGTTTTTTTACATCAAAGCGGGACCCACCCCAATGCACCGGGCCCATAGCATTTGCTATTCTTGCTACGTGGTTACTCCGGCACTGCATCAAATCATCATAACGAAACTCTAAGCAGCAAGTTATTAGTTAATTATACAATTATCTCATTCACGCAGACTGTAATTATGCTATTTGGAGCGCCGAGCACCTCACAATGTGCTATTTACTTGCCGAGCCAAGTTTACGCGGACCAAGTAAGTAGATTAACAGAATCTTTCCAACTTGTGTAATTTAGTTGCGAGTTCCTGCTCTCTGAATTATGAAATTTTCTTGTAGTTCGGTAATTTTGGGTTTAGCTTAAGCTTAATTTTCAGTTAGGGCTAATTTTAGCTGTCGACGTTTTTGACAATCTGAGGCAATAATTAATAGTTGAATCAATACGCAACTCATTTTTACACGACTGCCCAAAAAAAGAGTTAAAAAATTAGTCAACTTTTTTTCAATTTCTGTCGTATAAGATACCTATAAAAAAAACTTGTTGAAGTCTCTTCCGCTCGTTTAGTTTTTCTATTAGTCTTCAATCTAAGGCTGAGTGAAACTGCATGTTTTGTTATATTATATACTAGTTTTTGGCCGCGGTTTCACCCGGGTACATAAAATATGTCACTTAGGAATATAGCGACTTTCTATCGATGAAAAAATTTTAGCAATCCGACCAGCCCTCCTAGCCAAGTTACGACCGTTTCGTTTGCGCCGAACGCCTCAAGTAGGCCACACCTCCGATTTCTTTGTTCTGACCACGTGACTGAGCGTTGAGATGACGTCGGAACAAAGCAATCGGAGGTGTGACCTACTCGTTCGACGCAAACGAAACGGTCGTAACTTGGCTAGGGGGGCAGTACTTTCAGAGATAACAAAGAAAAAAATATAAAAACAAACTCTTTATAATATTAGTGTAAATGTAGATTTATTATATTTTTTATTGTATATCGCATTAAAATACACAGGACAAAATTTATAAAAAAAAACGAGTACACAATGGGCGGTATTATCGCACAGGGCAATCTTTTACAGACAACCTTTGATGGACTAAACGAAAGGAAGATTAACGGCTGTCAGTTCAGTCCAGTCCAGTCACGCATCAGAAATAATACCAATAGGCAATAATAACACCAAATACACGAAAAAAATATCTAATATATATAACTGAGTAAGGAGTGGAAAAAATAGAGTGAAAGGTTTCTATGGATATTGTGATAGAATAACACACTGATTTAAATAGAAGGATGCTCGTTGTACTAGTACCGTATATTCTACCTCGGCTAGGAACCTTCTCTCCACGTGAAGCAATCCTAAAGTCGTATCTTACGACACCCCTGGGATGTTCGTAGACGAAAATACAGTGTTATTTATTTGGATCCAGCAAAGAACATTCATTCACAGCCTTTATTTACATTTTAGGTTCTACTTGTCTAAATTTAAGATAAAGAAAGAAAAAGAGTTTATTTACGACAAACATGGCGCAATAAAAATAAAAAGAAAAGTTTCTTTAATATCGATCAACGATTCGAGAATACTGTCATTCAGCAGCATCCGCTTAGACTAGAAGCTGATTCCAATGTACCATATATCGAGCCTATTCAGGAAAACGTCGTAAGTGATAGTTTGCGCTTTTAGCAAAAAGGGGTTTTTCCTTTCGTAATTAAATAGTACATTTTTGATACAAGTGGAGAAAGTTTGTCATTGCGACCAAGGTGGAAATTATAGAGCCGGGTCCAGCAGAGATTTTCCATGTGTATCAAACGATGTTTTTCAATACCTACACCTACGAAAAAATAAATAAACGGTGGCTGCCTGGCCACTAGTGGGACTGTTTGTGACCAGCCGGATACGATAAATACAATAAATTGTGGCGACGCACTTTTCCATACTAGTGCGGAAAACAGTAAATTGCGTGCCTAAAAGCGGTAGGAGCGAGTTTTAAAGTAGGTAAGTGTATTAAAAAAGTATTTACAATAATATGTAATTACAATAATATAAAAATTATTCTAATAGATCAGTAGTTGTATGATTTATACTTTTTTTTAGATAATTAATACTTTTTAATTAGGGGAGAGAAAACCCATTTTGGCTAAAAACGCAAAATGTCGTTTATTATTAAAGATAAACGCAGTTATAACACATAAAACATTTAATTATAACTTCAAATCATTCAGAAATTATACCACCGTGAAAAGGGCGCGTAATTCTCTGTTCGATCGCCAAATATGCTAGTGCCCGGCGATGATGCGCGACGACCATAGGGATGCGCTCATTCATGTACTTTTTAGTCTCATACTATGTTTTTCCTTAAGACTTCCCACTGATGGGCGAGGCCAGAAAGCGCGTTGTCTCTTCTGACATCGTGATACAAACATCGTTCTGAACATTAACGACATAAGACAGTGCGTAAAAAATTACGATTAGTACTTCGGAAAATCGAGTTTTATGAAAAAACCACTGCATATGTTAATTATTATAGAATATATAAATATTACAGAAGTCTTTTGTAACTGACCTTTGTCGGTACCGACTTAATTTTTGGAGACTATACGATTTTTGTTACTTTTTTACATCCAAAGTTGCGTTATTTATTAAGAAAAACGAAACTTTGTTGGTTCATAACTTTTTAATAGCAATTTGTTTTTCTGTTTCCAATTACCAATTAAATCTACACTAATATTATAAAGAGGTAAAGTTTGTTTTTTTATTTGTAGGAGGTAATCTCTGAACATTACTTTCAGAGATTACCTAGTACAATGTCAAACTGTGGAGAAATTTGTATAGAAAAAATACCGACAAGTGTAACCAGAGGGTCGATATCGATATGTACCTAGTTAGAAAAAGACTAGACGGATTGATTGATACGAGAATGAATGAAAATTATTTAAATGAAAAAATATTTCTAAGAAATAGTTACCTAAATTACACAAATTTTTCAACAAACATTATAATTCGTTTCGTTTCTGGATTCGGAGAGATCTTACTATTGTTACTACCAACATTCTATATCTATCCGGTAATACCAACCCACATACCTAAAGGTAATGGGGTCACACCTTTTATTAGTGAAGAAATAGCGTGGAAATGAGATTGCAAGAGCAAGAATTTTGCAATTGTACCCTCGGTAATAGCAGCCCGAATGCTCGTCGCTTACGACCGTGCATACATACGAAATGCATTCTCTCCGAGACGATTCCAACGAGCTTCTCCGGAAGGTAGGCTATAACACTCTATAATTTTCTTACATTCTCCGAATACTGGGGAACTTCCAAATTAATACTTAGTAGAGGAACTTATATTAAAAAAAATGCTTCTTTCCATAGTGCGTTGGCATACTTGTATTTTGCTTTTTATCTCGTTGTTGTTGGGCACGCCATAATCACGACGGTAAGTCCCCCCTTTGAGGAGTGGGTGGAGCGGCAACACAGCGTCCTCACCTTCCGCATGACGCAGGTCCTCACCGGACATGGCAAGTACGGGAGGTTCCTGTATCGGATTCAAGCGGAAGAAACGCCCGGGTGACACCATTGAGTGGACTGCCCAGAGGACACGGTGGAGATGTGCCCCGCTTGGGCGTCATGTCTTCGTGGAGACAATCGGCGTCAGCGACCTCTCGCGTCGGGCCCTGATTAGGGCTATGGTCCAAAGCGATGAGGAATGGTAGACGCGGGCTTGCGGACGTCGAGCAATGGGTAGCTCCCGTCCGGCTGTTCGGTAATTAACCGGACCGAGCCCAGTCGTCAACAGCGCGTAGTGATCCACGCACGCTAAATTGTAATTAAAGAATAAACAGGCTTTATTATTATTTTTTTATTATTTATTTAGAAGAACATATAAATAATACTAATGGTTATAGCATTTCTTTTTACTTTAAGGCGGGCGTGGAACACTAAGCGCCGTCGACGACTTGGGCTCGGTCTAGAGCGCGAGCTACCCATTCCTCGTCGTCCGCAAGCCCACGCCTACGGTGGCTGGAAATATGGGTTGAGATCCCGGCGGCTGGGGCGTGAGGAAGTCCGTTCCCTCACGCATGCGGCCGCCTCCTTCGCTAGCATTACTGCTTTGCAGAAGGAGGCGACCGCCTACCATTCCTCCTCGCTCCATCCGGCGTCATGGCCTGTACCAGGGCCTGGCGCGAGAGGTCGCCGCCGCCAATCGCCCCCACGAGGTCACGGCGCGGTGTTCCACACCCCCGCCGTACAACTCCACCATATGCCCCACCGTGTCCTCCAGGCGGTTTCTTCCGCACGAATCAGGTGCAGGAACCTCCCGAACTTACCATATCCGGTAAGGACCTGCGTCATGCGGGAGGTGTGAACGCCATGACGTCTCTCCAGCCACTCCTCAAAGAGGGGACATACCGCCATGATTATGGCGTTCCCATCATTGATAGTGTGTTTTGGTTCAAAAAAGACACACAATGTTAGCTCTTATATTATGTGCAAGGGCTGTAGGATGATTCGAAAGAGTTACTGCAAATGACAACTGAAGGAACACAGGTAGGTTTTAGTCAGTAAATGTCTGACACTACCTCTCGCTCCACCTAGAGTACGACAAAATATTTGATGATTTTTAAAAAAAAACTATGTTAGCTCTTAGTCATCAAAAGGCAAGCTTTTCGCCAGCCTCCTCATCTAGCACCAATGACACTGACCAAACGCGTGTATACCAATATTTCCATCTGCAATATTTTTCAAAACCCATACGGCCCCGTAACAAAATGTCATGAATGTTGTCTCCAGAGTAGTTTATTTTGTATAGTTATTCCGCCATCTTGGATAATGTAAAATGAAAATATTTCTGTCAGCATTCTTGATGTTTGTAGTCTTACTTATTTACTTTAAACTTTTTGTCCACTGCTCTGAAGGGTTATTTTAAGAAAGGTTTCATGTAGAGCAGTCGCGGGTTGTACTTCTGTTGTTTACATTTTAAAATATACTCTATTTAACATGGATATGTTCTCTTAGAACAAGTTATGAATAAAGTAGTGTAACGAGTTATGAATAGTGTAATATAAGCAGGCAGTGCCTAGGAATTAGTTAGGTTATTGTATAACCTGTTGACCAATTTGACCAGGGGTCTATAGCGTGTTAAAATGCTAATTGTGCAAGCGAAAAAAAGGGATGAAGCTATACATCCTATAAAACTCCATCCCTTTAACAATTCAGTTTAGGTCGTAAAATGGATCGAGTTAAGCGTGGTAGCGCTGTCGGTACCAAAAGCAAAAAGCTCCCAGCGCCAACGGGCAAGTCGGTAATTTCATCCTTTAACAACACAAACAAGAATAAATAACTTTTTACAAAAAAAAAAATACAACCGACTTCAAAGTAAAAAAAAAAACACTGAAAAGTGCAAAATAACTTTAATTTCGGAAGTCGGTGTTTCTATAATAGTTTTGTCTCTTCGTTATTTAACACCGACTTCCGAAATTAAAGTTATTTTGCACTTTTCAGTGTTTTTTTTTTTACTTTGAAGTCGGTTGTATTTTTTTTTTGTAAAAAGTTATTTATTTTACACTTTTTAGTTATGGTACCACCACTAAAAAGTACCCCTCAGCCAAACTTAAATACCTTATAGCCAGAGTGCATCTCGTGACAATTCTAATAATCCCAAACACGGTTAGATTACATTAATTTAATACAGAGTTCCGGTGACTAACTTCAGGCTTCATCATCAGATCAGTTCGATATATTCCCCCTCTACTTTTAGTCAGTCATCGACTACACGTATAAACAAAGCAATTTTGCTTGTTACGACGGTTCTGCTGTGATCCTATGAGGAGTTCTGTTCCATATCTTCGAAGTTCATGATCAGATCATAACAATATTTCTATGGGACCAACTCGGAAGCATAACCATACAATCAAAAAAATAATTTTCAAAATCGGTCCACCATTGACCGAGAAATCGGTGAACATACATAAAAAAATAAAATAAAAAACATACATTCAACCGAACATATAACCTCCTCCTTTTTGAAGTCGGTTAAAAACAATACTTTCTTCTAATATTTATTAGTGTTTAAGTCTGTCATGTAGTCGTGATCACTCACGAATTACGACGGCCACCTAATGCCATACCACGAGCTTAATAAGGTCCATTTTACGACATAAACTGAACAGTTAAAGGAATGGAGCTATATAGGGTGTACAGCTCCATTCCTCTTTCTCGTTTGCACGACTGACATTTTAACACGTCATGGTAAGACCCCCGGTCACCCGTGACGGTACATTTTGCTTTGTCATGTATACGTGACTATGGCGCTCAAAAGGATACTGCAGAAAGTTTAATTTATGATCCCTCTAGAAGCAAAACAAACTAGTTTTAGAACTTATTATTATATAATTTTTGACCAGGCATGCCTTTTTAGTTTTGTCGTTTGAAGAAAAAAACACAACTAGAACCTTATAGTACCTACTTTTTATTGTTTTTCAAAGTATTCCACGTAGTACACCACGTAGCTTAATACACTTTTCCATTCGCTCAAACCAGTTATTATAACATTTATTCCACTCTAAAGTGTGTGTTCAAAATGGCTGACTTGAAAGCGTCGACTGCTTCTTCACCGGACTTTCCAGTCCGGTGACCTTTGACCACGAAGACTTTTCTTAATTTTAGGAAATGTAAAGAAATCGTTAGGGCTTAGGTCAGGACTGTATGGAGGATGGTCAAGAATTTTTTTTTTCTTTTTCCTGCTTTAAATACTCAATCGTTTGACGAGAGCTGTGTGAGCTTGCGTTGTCGTGGTGCAGGATGATGCGTCGCTTTGAGTTAGATTTTCGAAGTTCAGCGATGACTTGTGGTAAACAAACTGTGGTATACCACTCTGCGTTAACCGTTCTACGATCTTCAAGTGCAATAGTCGCAACATGGCCGGTTTTTCCAACGAACGTGGCCACCATCTTCTTTGAAGTGCTTTGAAAACGAACAACTTTAGTCGGCTTTGGCTCGTCTTGAAAGACCCAGATTGTAGATTGTTGTTTGGAATCAGGATCGTAGGCATAGATCCAAGATTCGTAACCACTGATGATGTCGTAGACGTCATTTGACTCTCCTCGGTTGAACCTTTGCAGAGTTTTCTTACACCATCTGATGCGGGCCGCCTTGTGATCGTCGGAAAGCAGATGCGGTATCCAACGGCAAACTAGCTTTCTCACACCAAGCGCTTCATGCAAGATCTTCTGAATGGTTGTCCCTGAGATGCCTAATAGAGCCTCTATTTCTCGATACGTCACATGACGAACTTCGTGAATTAGTTGTCTCACAGCAATGATGTTATCTTCAGTGAAGGTGGATTTTAGGCGTTTTTCGCGAGATTTGTCACTAACACTAGTGTGTCCACGCTGGAATTCTAAATACCAGCGTTCGACAGTCCGCAGACATGGGGCTTCATCACTAAACACAGATTTTAGCTCTTCAAAACACTGAAGCCGTGTCAGGCCTCTTCTAAAGTTGTAGAAAATTATTGTACGATCCTTAGAAAGATTCATTTTCGTACGTAACCTGACAGATTCCAATCGACGCTGTGATTAAACAATAACATTAATCCTAATACTTTCAACTGTTTTGAGATTCAAAATTTAAACACATTCGGATATAGAACAGTTCCAAATTCAAAATTGCCGGGAAATATGGAAACGACAGAACTTAAAAGCAAAACTTTACAAGACTTGTTCTTCGGTCTTGAAATATATTAAGATGTAGATAGGTAGATGTCTTCCTTTGTAGTTCAATCTTAGGTACCGTTTTATCAAGTACCAACATCAGCAGTTACATAGGAATACTTGTCAAGTAGATCCTCCTAACTTGCGTCAGATGCGGGCTCATTGAAATCGCTTGTTACCTACGTTTTCATTAACAACCCTGCACCCACAACGGTACTTAAGGCGTATAATCCCTTGAACATCTGGCCGGAGTTAAATGCACAGATACTGCCGTACTGTACTGCCCCCTAGCCAAGTTACAACCGTTTCGTTTCGATTCTCTTTACGTTTATTGCCTCGAGTAAGCCACGCCTCCGATTCCTTTGTTCTGACGCCATCTCAATGCTCAGTTACGTGATCAGAACAAAG
Organism: Mythimna impura; assembly: GCA_905147345.3. Lineage (NCBI taxonomy): Eukaryota > Metazoa > Arthropoda > Insecta > Lepidoptera > Noctuidae > Mythimna > Mythimna impura. The sequence goes on along the minus strand of LR990348.1, from coordinate 9,701,726 downwards.
GAATCGGATTCGTGGCGACTCGAGGCGATCAACGAAAAGAGAATCGAAATGAAACGGTTGTAACTTGGCTAGGGGGCCTGATGTACTGCCGCCTGTGCCCTCATAGAAACCCGCTGACGTTTAAATCCATTTTCTTTGCGAAATATATGATTGATTTACATTATGCTATGTACACTCTGAAGAACACTTGACCAGCAATTTTTTTGTGTAAACATATTTCTAAAAATCAAAGCCGTTTGAAAGGTTAAAATTTTTTTTTGGCAACAGTATTAGTCATACGAAAAAAATCATATGTTAATAATAATATTGTATATGAATTTATAATAAATATATAACTTTTTCAAACCTATTGACCAAGTCGTTATCAAGGCGTTGGCTTCAGAAAATCACTGTTTTATGGTACTGCTCAGAAGCTAGGGCTTTAACTAGAAAATGAGAAAACGCTTTCTGTTTTACTTCATTTTTACGTAGAAATACGGTAGCAGTAAAATATCGTGCGGATTTATTTAATTTCATCATCGTAAATCTGTGAGCAACGTTAATTAAACAGGGATATAAATTATCCTCTGTTTTGACTCACAGCTACGTGAGTGAAATCCCAGGCATGAGCTTCAATGTTTCAATTAAGTAAATAAGTATTGTTTATTAATTTAATGGTGATTAATATGGGGTAGGTAGCTGATATGTTTTACTGAGATTTTCGAATGGTTCCCAATACTGCTTTCGGAATGTATCCGAAATGCATGTATGTATTTGCCTGAACACCTAGAGTACATTTTCGTAAGTGTAGCCGTGTAAGGTTATTAATTTGCCTGCTGCAGTCTTCCCGTCGAACTATAATTTAGGTGTCTTCTAGGCTAGAGTGAATAGGCTCTTAATAAACTAGTGTGCCTCACCATCAATGATTGCATTTCTGCTTACCATCAGGTGGGATCGCAGTCAAGCACTGGTTTATATCAATAAAAAAAATAACCGTCGAGTGTATTCATATATTACGTAACGTACAGGGCCATTCATTTATTACGTAAGAAGATTTTTACTAGTTTTTGACCATTTTTCCTTATTTAGTGGGGGAGGGCCCCCACTAAATAAGGAAAAATAAGAATAGGCCGACCTGTTTAATATTTATTTCAAAAAAATAATAATTCAAAAGCATTTATTTCAAATAAACCATTTACAGGCACTTTTGAAATGTCAAGAAGTCAGTAAGTCAGAAAAAAATATGCTAATTGCACATTCCAAAGCGTAGATCTCTATGGAGAAGAATGTGCAAGAAACTCCATGGACACTCTTTTCAATCATGGTTTGTAATTACAAATATCTCTGTTACATGTTTCTTGTCGCTATCATATGAGAACAATGTCAATAAAGTAAAAATAAACACTAAATATAGATATTAAAATAGCAACTGGCAGCTAAGAGATGACCAGTCTCAACTGACAGCGCCCGTTCACGGACATGACGCGAATATTAGCACCACTCAGCTCAACCATTTTGAAGGGAACCGAATGATCCAACACACGCGCCGCCATCAGTGAGACATTTGAGTGAGCATGACAAACTCTCACTGCCATGCTCATTTATGTCAAACAAGTCCAATAGTAAAAAACCATAAAATAGCTCCAATAGCTTATTACGTAAGAGTCTAAAGGAAAAATGAATATACCTACGTTTGGTTGGTTTTGATGTTTATTTTTAAAAGTAACAATTTTTAGGAACGTATACAAGTGTGTCAATTACGCAAACAAGTAACGTCTAGTTCACAAGCGGGGAAGCGCAGTGACGTTGCCATAGAAACAGTTTACTTATCCGCATTAGAGCGCACATCAGCACATGCCGCGTGGTTGCCCGCGCTTTTTCAAATCTTAACTTTGTGTACAATGCGTTCCAAATAAGAATAGGATCGATTGCCATATTGTGACGTCATGTCATACTGTCAAATCGAAGAATTAATAGGGCGAGCAAAACGAGAAATTTTTAAAATTTAATTTATTTACGAACTGTGAATGAAAAAAGTTTAATCAGAAATTCAGAATCCAGTTCCTCAATTTTGCTCATCTCTGAGTTCTTCAATTTTACCCAATTTCTTGCGATTTGACAGTATGACGTGACGTCACAACATGGCAGTCGATCCTATTCTTATTTGGAACGCATTGTATTTTTGTGATCTTACGTCAGACCTATCAAGACCCTCTCAATCCTATCAATCCTCTCTTTTGTAAGAAAAAAAATTAAGAAATGGTCAACCAAAGAATGGCCCCCTAAATCGTCTTACGTAATAAATGAACGGCCCCATAGCGGTAGGTAACTATAACAAGGTTAGCATCTATTGTCCGCTTATTTATAAATAAACTACCTGTTGACAAATTATCCCAAGGGAACATACTCTTGGGATGTGGTCTAGCCGTGTGCCAAATTTCTTCCATATCCGTTCAGCCGTTCAATCGTGAAGACGTAACCAACATACAGACACACAAACTTTCACTTTTATTATATTGGAGTGATAACTGTGATATAATAATAATATAATATTAATTTTATTTTCAGACATCATAGTCCATACATTACACACAAAATTAAAATCAAATAAAACATTAAAATAATCAAATCAAATACACGTACATAAGATGTCATAATACACATAAAATTAAAATACAAATAAAATAACACATTACGTATGTCATAAATCAATAAAATTAAGATACAATAATTACAATAAATTTCACACACACAATGTCACAAAGTCAAATTATACGAGGAGAGCAGCTAACATGAAGTTGCATCCACCTCTGTATCAGGGACAGGTCCCACCGCTCGGACAACATCCTCAGGAGACTGTTCGAGCTGCTTCGTAGGCGACTTAATAGTGAAGCGCTCCGCTTCCTTATGATTGCGAAAAAATCATCCGTCCGTGCCTCAGCAAACATCGTCGAAGCACTACAAAACCGCGGAAGCCCTAACAGTATCCTGAAAGCATTGTTGTACTGCACACGCAGTGCGCTGTACGCCCGCTGCGTAAAGTTGGTCCACTGGCTGCACGTGTAAAACGACTGGCAATATGCCTTAAATAGAGTCACCTTCACAGGTCTAGTACATCGCGCAAACCTACGAGCCAACATATTACACCGGACCGACAGCGCCCTGCGTTCTCGCTCAATGTCCAGATTGTCACATAAGTCGTCAGAGACCCAGTGGCCCAAGTATTTGAATTGCGACACCCTTTTTAAAGGAATGCTGCAAAGAGTGATAGGAGGTACAGAAGAGTAACATATGAGTTTTGGATATAGAAGACAGTTATCCTTTATATTTATGGCGAAAAAAATATATTTCTGAGTATTAGTAGTATAAGGCATAAACATATTATAGCGGGTATATAGTTAAATTTACTAATAGTTGTCTATATAAACATATGCCTGACTAAAAAAAGCAAAAAAAAAACTTGAAGAACAAATAATTTTATTCTCCTTATAGGCAAAGAAAGTCTGAAATAATTTCGTTTTATTTCATTTGGCGTGTCTGTTGTCAAAGAATAAGGTTCCCAAGGGTGTCGTAAAAGGTGACTACGGGATAATGGTGAGGCGATAGCTACGATGGGTAGAAGCTTTCCCCTAAACACTAATAACAATATATTGGCGCGCACAATGTTTGTCAAGCGTGCTGATTATGGCAATGTTCGCTGCGAGAACCGTTCGTTCTTACGGTCTATTAGCAAACCTTGCTTACTCGTAAATGTTACCGAATTGTTACGATTTACATTCGTAATACTTGACTACATATTGTTACTTTTAATCCTACTATTGTTATTAACTAGCTGATGTAGAAAGTTATCCCAAGGGAACATAACCATGGGATAAAAATTATTCTGTATGCTAATCTAGGACATGATGTACCCGTTTACCGAAGTTTCATCGAAATCCGTTCAGCCGTTCGAGTGTGAAGAAGTGACAAACATTCACACACAAACTTTCGCCTTATATTATAGTGTGATGTGATTGTTTGTGTGTGACAAGAGTGTTTGGATAGTTTGTTATTTTCTAATTCCACAACTTTCACACAACGCCATCTAGTCCTAAACTAAGCAGAGCTTGTGGTATGAGTATTAGACAACTGATAAACACAGTTATCATATTTCTAAATACATATCTACATAGTATAGATAAATTACACCCAGACACAACAAATGATCGTGCTCATCACACAAATATTTGTCTTGGGTGGGAATCGAACCCATGTCCTCCGGCATAGCAGTCAGAGCCATTGACCATAAGACCAACAAGCCTGCTAATTGCCACGCCTCGAGAACAAAAACCATCTAGACCATTATCTCCAGGGTTTCGGGATTGTTCGTAAGAGCTGAGCTAACACGGCTGCAGGTCGATTAAAGTCAGTAGAAGTCTGAAACTCTCGCACCACTCAGAAGTAATTTGATGATTTACTGCCAAAAAATAAGGTAGAACATGGTCAGCATTAGGATACTTTTTGACTCGCTAGTAGGTAGGTCTCCGTGGAATAATTTTCAACATTCACGTGAGCATAGCTCGTAATGTCATGCCACCAGCCTCTCATGCATGGGGGTTACGGGTTCGTAACCGAGCAAGTACCAATGTGAATTTTTCAATTTAACATAAGTACTTTTCTGTATTTATCTAGGATATTACTGACACCACGTAAAGCCTTTGGGTTCCAGTTGTCATTCGTAGATCTTTGACAGTCGTTACAAGTAAGTTAGATGCCAGAAAGTCTGACTATCAGTCTATCCAAGGAGTATTGTGTTACCCAGTAACTGGGTTGTGGAGGGCTACTAGGCTGTCACTCCATGTATAACACGGTTATTTAGCTGCATCCGTTTAGACTGGAAGCCGACGCCAAGTTAGTTGGTAAAAGGCTAGGCAGATGATAATGACGTGAGTGTAGCTATTCGTAATAGCTAGTTTATTTTTGTGGAAAATCATCCGGGAGGACGTGTCAGACTTTTACTGGCTATAACCACACCTGTGTCGTTCTTGCGGATGGCGGGCAATGGGTGGCCCGCCGTCCGACCGTCCGGTAACCGTCCGGACCGAGCCCAAGTCGTCGACGGCGCGTATTGTTCCACGCGCGCCTCAGGGAGATGTCAGCAAATCGTAGGGGCCCAGCAGGGTCGAAACCTACTGGGGCCATGGGTAGTGTGAAAACGAAACCCGGGCCCTGGGACGAAGGCAACGAAGGAACAGGAGTGGGTTTTTAGTCAGTAAAAGTCTGACACTATCTCTCGCTCCGCCCAAGAGCGGGATTTGTCATAAGATGATTTTCCCACCTATAAAAAAAAACCTGTGTCGTTCAGGATAAAAAATACTATCGTCTTATAGACACAGTGGCGATATTTTTTATCACTGAAAGAAATGTTGAAATCGTATCAGCTGTGCTTTCAGGTTTGTGTTCGTTTACCCTTTGCGTTCTAGGACGACGGGTTTCCTTTTCAGAAATTTACCGTAGCCCTTCAGAAGAGTTAGTAGGAGCAGGATATATTTTCAAAAATAAAGTCTTAAGTATAAAATGTCTCATTTCAGTAACGGCTCGAATATGGCGTCTGTTTATTTTGTAAGAAACAGTTTTATTTCACGGCACACCGATTTGAAAACCAGATGAATGTTATAACAGCAGTGTATTCTCTAGATCGCATATGTAGACTAAAGTTGGCATAACATCTCTATTAAGTACATTAAGATGTTACATGTTATTTCAGCGCATAGATCTGAACCAAGCTCTTTGTAGTGATAAGTTCTACAATAGATGCGAGTAATAAGACATCATCTGGATTTTTTTGAAACCGAATTGACTTGACTCTGACTGACTCCGGTTCGGTCCGGACGGTTACTGGATGGCCGGACCGCAAGCTACCCATTGCTCGTCGACCACAAGCTAACGTCTACGGTGGCCAGAAATCGGGGTCGAGGTCCTGGCGGCTGGCGGGCGTGAGGACGTCCGTTCGCTAGCATTACTGCTTCGCAGAAGGAGGCAACCACCTGCCATTCCTCCTCGCTCGCCATGATCCATCCATCCACACCGTGTTTTGGCTATTTAACCCATATTCATCCAGGTAGTTTTAAAAAAGAATTAAAGATCCATTTATACACTTCAATTACAGGATAAATAAATGAAACGATAAAGTAATGCTGTATAATTTGTTTAATCGAAACTAAATTAGGTTTCTAGTGTCGTTTCTTGGGTCATAAACTCTATAGACAGGCTTATTTGACTTTTTTATGCGATCTGTGTTCGAGTAGTAAAAATTTACTGGCCATTACCCTCAGGCTCCTTTACGATGCCGGTGAATGTGCACCCGTTGTAAACCGGGACACACCCGCCTGCTGCGCGAGCCAAAGAGGATTTTCATGTTTGCTCAAGGGCTCTCCACATACTGCTAGATAGATCGACTATGTTACTTCGAATACCTCCATTAAAGCTTACATTTTAAAGAAGTAAATTGTTTGTCTGTTTGTTTGTAGGAAATCGTTTCTGAAAGTACAGCTGATACAGTTTCAACAATTCTTTGTGACAGAAAATATCGCCGCTGTGTGTATAACATGATAGTATTTTTTTATTTTTAGGGTTCCGTAACAAAAAAGGAAAAAACGGAACCCGGCCTTATAGGATCACTTTGTTGTCCGTCAGTCTGTCAAGACCCTTTATCACAGGAACGCGTGGAGGCATTGAGTTGAAATTAAAACCATATACTGAGGTCTGCGATCCCTTGAAGCTGTGAAAAAATCAAACCTCTGAGTTAACGAAAATAAATGATACTGCCGTTTATGTCACAAAAAACGTATATTTCGACACTCTCAAGAGAATCAAACTTCATAGGGTACTTTCCGTTGACCCGGAATCCTGAAATTTGGCATGAAGCAAGGTCTTTTGGGATTCGGGAAAATCTTCGTAACTTAATTCGGGAATTACGAAACTGTTTTCATAGGTAAGTTTGTACGGAACTCTCAGTGCGCGAGTCCGACTCGCATTTGCCCGGTTTTTTTTTAAATATATCTATTTGTAACCATTTATATGCAATGCCGTAATAGTTAAGTTTTAGGAACCTGCCTATCGTTAACACCTTCAAAATTCTGTACAATTAGTTCGCAGTAAAGAATTTGAATTAATATTTTATTATAGTAGGTATTCGTAAAATAGGCTCCTACTGTTATCTAAAAATTTAATGCTAGAAAATGAAAATAAAATCAATTCGTGAAAGTCGAAATGGGTAAAGTTTGGTTTTTATTAGAAGACTGTTAGCATAATAAATTCTATCAGGTGGCTGCGAAATGATCGATGAGTTAAACTTTACAAAATTTCAGGATATCTTAACGTATAGCAGTTACTTACTTATATATAGTCAGCGATTTTGCATTTATTTAATATTAAGTAGGTACCTAAATGCAAAATCGCTCACGATACACTCAGGCCGTAAAAACATAACTTTAAACGGAAATATTTAAATGTCTTTTGACACGCGAGCTCGTTTCGTATTCAGGTTCACGTCGGTTCTAAATCTTATGCTTAGGTATGTAAAATTAACCTTTCCTGGGGTCTTCAGGTCATTTTAAAAAGAAAATTGAAATATAACTTTTGTATATGTTACTTTAAAACTATTTGTTATTTTAAAACTCTTTCTGTGGATTTTACCGGTCTCATTCGGATCCGTGAATTTAAGCTATGAAGTCCTTATTTTTTACCTAGGTATTTACATTTAAAAAAACTAACTATAATTACAATAAAATAGAAAAAATAATAATAAAAACCCTACACTAATTACAAATAACTAAAATCAAACTAAAATATAGCGTCAAAAAAAAATTCCACATCGCTGTCGACTGGTAATGTGCCCAAAAGACTGGCGGTATTGGCACGCTGTATGGCAATTCTGTGAAGTAGCATGAACATAAACCACTTAGTATAAAATACTAAACTCATTTGTTTCTCTTCTAAAGAATTAACTGACAAGAGCAACATCTTCTACCTTTCTGCTTTTTCTTCTTTTGTCAATAAACGCAATTTTCTTTCTTCCTTTCTCTTCTTCTTTTTCTTTTTCGTTTTAAAAACGTCGCTCGGCAGGGAAAACCTCGTAAAGCATATTTTCTTCAGAGTTTGTATTCAAAAACTTGCATTTTTTTTATTAAAGAAGGATATGGATTGCATTCAACATTTTGTAAATCAAAAGTCTCCACCAATCTCTTACGTTCATTTTTTTTTTCTGTAGACATTTATTTCTTCTTCCTGTAAATGTGATATGTTCTGACGATGTTTCACAGCCGAGGAACGAAAAACCGCTAATACCCTGCCAAGTGTTCATGACACAACATGACTGGCAAGTTGGCACATATTACGAAGCCTTAATAACATTCGAAGAATTTATTTGTCACTGAACTACATACCTCATCGATTTTCCTTATTTAACCTGCAGCTAAGTTTAGGAGATCGAAGTTATTTGGCATTCCTCTGTGTTCTCAAGTGCCTGTAAGTGAATTTAGCGCGTAGATGGAATATTTGATTGTGAAAGGAATACCAATGAGTTTCCTCGAAGAAGATAATGCAAGTTCAATTGGAAATAATAGGTCCATTTTCGATTGCTAAGTTGTAAGTGAGCGTTGTATGTGAGAGCGTTAATGAGTCTGCGCTCTCAGTACCGAACTATGATCCTACCGTGACCGTATTAGGAAAGTGCCAGACAAAAATATATTCTGTGTTTTGAAACGTATGAGACTATGTCCGGTATTCCAATACTGTAGCTTTGAATGTGGAAATCATCCAGTGACATCTTCCGCTCTTGAAGTACCATGTACAACTGACAAAACAGGAACGAATAAGATACGTGGATGGTACGGTATAATACCCAAAGGAATTATATGGGTATTATTCCCGGATGTGACTCTCTAGTGGGCACAGTAGTCCGTATCGTGTTTCTTTGCGTGCTTGATACGTTTCTAGCACGGGCATGGCATGACACGGTTTAGCGGACAGAATCCATTATCGTACCAAGCTGTGAGAGTTCTAATAAAAACCATAAATAGTTAAGGTTGAAACAAAATAGAAGCTTGTCCAGAGTCAAGTTTGACAATGAATGCTGTTAAACCTGTAGGTAAAGCGAATTTAATTGAATAAACAATAGCATTTCAGTGAAGGGTTCAGGCTCGTAAATCACGGGAAACACGCTTATTTGAACTAAAGCCTTTGTGCCTTCCATAACCAAATAAAAACCCTACATTCAGTTTGCATCGAAAAGCATTGAAATATCTTTGTACCGCCGTAAAGCTCACAATGCTTTGAAGTAGCAAAATATTGACGTTTCAATCAATAATTCAGGCAGTTTCAGCCCTATTTACTTGAAACTGAAATAGTTCTAGTGGAAATTCAGCGATTGTAGAATGTAGGTTTACAATAATTTAAGCAATGGTCCCAATTGTTAACGGAATTTATCTCTGTTCAATTAAAATCTGTTTGTGCTCTTCTATCTGTATTTTTTCTTTTCATTTTTAAGTGTTTGTGTGTACATAAATTAATAAATGAATAGTTCAATAGAAGATAATGCCTAGAAATCGATTTCGGAGAGTTTCAGCTAAAAAACTGTCTACTGTCTTGGTTGTGTCTTGAGGCTGTGCAAGAGTTTCTAACTTCTAAGTGTAGTTAACATGATGTGAAGGTTATTTCAAATAACACAGGGAATTAGAAATGAGCGATGTGTGTTGTGTGTTCTGGTGAGAATATTTGCAGTAGAGATGTTATAGATATGAAATTTCGGATTTGCATACGGACGTATATAGAATTAATATTATATCGGTTTCGGATACGGTTACAGATATGAAATTATTTCGGCTTATCCACTTACTTCGGATATTTTCGGTTACGTATATATAAGATTTCAAAAATGAAAAAACAAATAGGCAAGATTTTAAATCTTGGCTATTTGTTTTTTCATTTTTCTGCTTTGGCCGGGCAAAACAAACAAAAACAGGTTTTTATTTGTCTGACTCCACTTTTATCTCAAACTATCTGAAACTTTTACACATCGGTTTCAGTTTCGGTTACGGAGCTCCATAACATCCTTGATTTGCAGTGTATGTATTTCTATAGTGTTATACAGGTACGTAAGCTGAACGCTCTCTTGACGAATGTGTTAGGTGACGGCAGCGTTTACAGTCCACAGACAATGCCTACCCGCTTAAAGGAAATTCTCGCTCAACTTCACTGTTTGCTGTCAGTTTCCGTCCACTCGCGCTCCAGTTATTATTGAGAGATTTTTTTTATTCTTTAACTATAAACTGGATTGTAGGGCCCAGTTGTTTGCTCAGCACGGGAGCTGTTGGATCGATGATGGGTCATTACTTGATGTTCTTATTGCCACTTCTTTTGTATTATTTATATTTCGTGTAAAATAATGCAGCGGGACCACTAACTTAGCATGCAAAATAGCAATTTGTTAAATAGGTGAATTGTTTTATTTCAGAAATAGGTTCCGAATATTCTACCAAGTATTTAATGAATATGGTTCGTAGTAAAATAATGAGATGCGGTAAAGAGCTATTGTCATTTTCGTGTCAGTATTTTGCAGGCGTGCCGAGCCGAGCCGTTCATTGTCTGTGTCACGTCCTACCTCTGTGAAACAGAATTGTTCGATTATTTTCGGCTGTTTCATCGGCTCGAAGCAAATTAGTCCATTTGTATGCTAACGGACTTTCCGATTCGGATGTGAATATGGGTAAAAAAGTATTTATTGTTACCGGCTTTTTGTTTTTTATTCGCAAAACGGCAAGTCCTTTTCGTGCAGCCATTACTGTCATAGTGTGTAATGTTTTCATGACTAGGGGCCCTCGCCCACAGCGACGCTTTGTACGATGCTGTAGCGCGTTCGCATCGATACAGTCGCGATGCTGTCACGCGCTTACGAAACGCGCGACAGCATCACTCTAAAAAGTCGCCGTGGGCGAGGGGCCTAGGTACGCCACAAATATTAAAATAGAATGCGTGTAACGTGGTGTATTTTGTGGCATAATTGCCGTGCTTTGTAAAAAAATAAAATAATAATTGTGTATTTTAAAATCTCAGAATTGTCATCTCATGACAATTCTAATAAGTCCAACCACGCCTATTATACGTTGTTTTATTACGAAATTCCCCTGTTTCCTTTCTTGCGTCATCATCAGATTAAAGATTTTTTTGATTATAGTTTTCTTTGTGTTTGTGAAGTTCCGTTGACCATCTATGGTCTTTTTCATCAGTTCCACTTTCTCAAGTGATACTTTCTGATTTGTTGGCTTCTTGTTGAAAATACCTAAATCGCTACATACCTGCAAAATTTGAGAAGTTTCCACAGTTCCTCATAGGTCCAATCATTAAAACTTGAATTCGATAAATTTGGAATATCCCTTCAAATACAATAATAACTTACCAAATTGGTTCATAAATAACATAGTTGTGAGGTCAAACAAAAAAATATAACCGAATTGAGAGCCTCCTTCTTTATTTGTAATCGATTAAAAACGGTGAATTTTCTCTGAGGAATCAACCATTTCATATGTGTATGAATAACACTCGTTTACCTACTTTATCGTAGCTCGTAGGAAGAGTTTGCTAGTAAATACGTCAAAGTTTTAATTTCTCCCCAGTTAGCTGTAATAACTTGCGCGTAACTCGCTATTTGCACATTCAGCAGTCCTATTTATGTTCTGCAACAGCTATTATTACTGTAGGTACCTAATATGTAGATGAAAATAGCAGGAATGTAATCTAAAGGAAATGATATAAAACCTTGAAACTATAAATAACTGAATACTATCCGTAATAAAAGGCTTCTCAGCCGGTCGCAAGGCTGGATCTACTTCTTATGAAAAATGATGCCATCCACAACAAGGGACGAACATTATGAGGAAAAGTATTTTTGTAACAAATAAAATATGATTTTGAATATCATGTTGCAATGATAGAAGACTGGATTCTATTTTGTTTTGGTTATTGAAGTGTTGTTTTCATGCTATTCAGCCCCCTTAGCCATGTTACAATCGTATCGCTCGCGCCGAACGCTTTGAGTAGGCCACGCCTCCTATTCTTTTGTTCTGACCACGTGACTGAGCGTTGAGAAGACGTCAGAACAAAGGAATCGGAGGCGTGGCCTACTCGAGGCGTTCGGCGCGAACGATACGATTGTAACTTGGCTAGGGGGGCAGGGATATATATCGTTTTTATTCTTATTTTGTAATGAGATAAAGTTATTGTTCGTTTTGAATTTTGCTAGGTGTCATAAAAATAACTGTACATCGTGTTGTGTAATAGCGTCTAGATACTTTTTGGCACTGTGGAAATGCTGAATAGTCAACAGTTGATTAAAATATTTTCCAGGGTTCACAGTCCTTTACGAAGTTCGTGTTTTCATCAGCTTTATTGTGACTGGTGGAATTGCATGAAAAGGGTGGGTCGTCGCCTTCCCTCAAATAATAATATGCTTTGTGGAAATAGCGGACACGCTAGCGGAAGATCACGCGTCGATTAGCCACATAACAATGGGTCTATGTTAAAGTTTACCTGCTTTCAGAATAAAGTTTTGATTTCTTTCTGACTTGGCTATAAAGAGCTTTACCAACTATTTTAACCTAACCTATTCTTTTTTATCATCTCACAAATGATTACAACTCGTGACTTATTTCATTTTCAAATCTAAGGACGCTTTGTTTTTTAGAGAATTATTTATATATGTTTTTTGATTTTCCAGGATTTCTGACTTCTTCGTAACTGATTATTTTTTGTCAATTTCGGAGTACTCTTTCACAGCATTCTTAATCTAATGAAATGGTTCTTTTGATGTATCAAGTTTTGGCCAGTTATCAGCCAGGTAGAAAATATCCACAGATTGTGCTGTGAACCGGATAATTCATATAGACACCACTGAGCCGTAAATTATAGGTTCCTTTTATTATTCCTAACACATGCCAAATTTTGGAGGTATATGTTGGAAGCAAAGGGACTTTGATAAATAGTATCCACACGGATGTATACAATATGTGACATAATAAAAGCACATCCGGAAAAGTAGGATGTTCAGAATCGGCTGCTGAATTGAATTCAGATATTTTTGAAATAAACAATTTTTTTTATCCTAAAATTGGCTAATTTTGGCTTAATTGATTCTAATTTTACAAACTGTGAATTTAATTGTGACTGGTGGTGATTATTACTTTTTAAATTTGAATATGAATGTCAATGTTACTCGCAATAAATAAATTGTTATAATTATTATATTACATAAAATAATTAAGAATTATTTTAAGATAAATAAATGACTTATTTTGATAAATCTTGATTGCGTCACTAGAGTGTTTGTATGTGCGTGCGTAGATACCAATACCGATGCGCTACTAATGTAGTACGTCGATGCCCATATTATATACCTTCAATTAAGATAGCAAATTTCTCAAAAAGCCCTACATAAGTACATGTAAAAAAACTACAAATAAAACAGTGCTTAATATATTTGATTATAACTTAATTTTCTAACTGGGATGTATAAGGGTGTGCATTATGCTAGTCACATGTTGTATATAACTATTAGTTTAGCTTAAACTACTGAATAGCCAATGTCTTCAACAAACATAGGTAAGCGACAGTTTATAGGCTTGCAATAGTATGATACAAGCAATCAGGATTAGGCCACCGTGAGCCAGTGTTCGTAGTAAATCCGGTAGCCCAACTTCGTCCGTGTCCCATTGACCTAGATCCGCGCCCTTGAACCCCGACCCCCCGCGCCCGACACCCGCACGCTCCCGTGACGTCATAAATGCCCTCCCCAAGCATTGTCTCTTAAGTATATTGTTTTGTTCTAAAATAAGATAGCTCCACTGTATGTCAACAAAGCCATTTAATGAGGAGCGTAAAGAAATACTTCGCTGTGTTATCGCCATTCGCTTGTTGTTCGGTCTGGAGATTATTGATTTAGAGCTCTTTGAGGTCACAAGGGATTTGGGATTGCAGTAGCTGTTGTAAGGTACAATTGGGAATCAAACGAGCTTACCTGTTAAGCGAAGTCTTGATTCTAATTTTATGAGCGCCGAAACTGAAATGCAATTCTATTATTGTTCACATAATGTAGTAATATTTTCATTACGGGTCAAAGGATTCGCAAGTTTAGATATATATAAAAAAATACAATCAATGTATCCTGGCAACACCATCGCGTCTAGATGTCACTTACTTTAGAGATTATAGGACAAGGAACAAGCTGTCTTTTGGACAGACTTGTTACCGCATACTTACATTCACTATTTCCCTGTAAGGATAACTGTGAGTTAGGTAGGTTAATTATTGCAGCTTTGGGGCTATTAACTAGTGGTGGGTGGGTGATTGCATTTCAGTTTCGGCGCTCATAAAATTAGAATCAAGACTTCGCTTAACAGGTAAGCTCGTTTGATTCCCAATTTTACTTCGCGCCGAAACTGAAATGCAATTCTATTATTGTTCACATAATGTAGATGTTTAGAGTTTGCTGCAATAATTAATTGTTACGCTATTGTTAGTACTGGTACTATCAACTCAAGTGCGGTTTCTTTTTATAGTAAGATATGAGTTGATTTCAGTTTTCCCTAAGGTTTTTTTGTCGCTACAGTCATACGTTCTTGCTGGGAGTGTCCCAAGGTGTTGACTAGACTATCCGTTCATTTTTTTAAAGTATTGTGTGACAAGTATTCTCGTATTGTAAAAATATATTTGATTCATTGATAGGCAACTGATTTAGATGAGAAGCATGTTATCTTCAACAGGGGCAGTTATAATACCACGGTGTGAGACGTGTATTGTAATTAATTGGATTATTCTTAATGAAAGTCACTTATGATTTACTAGCTTATTTTAGAAATATTATATCATTACTCTCAGTATATTTTAGTACTTACTTGGTTATTTGTACATCATCGTTATATGTACCTAGCCAGGGGCGCCGATTATGAGAAATAAACAGTGGGTGCCGAGCACCCCTGAGAATAGACATCAAGAAACAGATAAGTAATCGCCTTTTAGGTTACGGTTACATTATAATATTTCTTGATACTAAAAACTAGTTTCATTTTTATAAAATGATTTCATTTTATATTTTTATCGAACATAATTAGTAATTAGGTACGCAGTATGTAAGTAGGACATTTATTTATTTGTCGGTTGATCAGTGTGCATTCCTCCTCTCACACTTCGCCACTTTTTCGAGTCCATCAAATGAGCATGAGCACCCATGGGGCTTTCTAAAAGCCAGCGCCCCTGTACCTAGCCGTTGATGTCGGCTATATTACAAGGTCATTATTACTAAATGTAATCAGACAAAAAGTTACTTTGGTTTTATAGTACTGCTGTTCCCACTTAACACAAAGACAATTTGTTGAAATCTATTGAAGTAGAATAATCTCATTAGTTGTTTTTATCATACCATAGTGATGTTTTAAATGTCACTAGGGGTAATGTAATTACATTACATGCATCATATAATTAGCCTTGCATTAGGCAATGCAATTAGGTACATGCATTATATATTATCACATTCATCATTTTCGTTTCAAACGATAAGTATCTATTCACATCTAAGTTATATTTGTGTTGACATTGTAGGTGACTGGTATGGAAGTCTAGCTTATCGATTTTATTATTATTATTCCGTTTGTTCATTTAACATAACATATAAATTATATTTTATTATATAAAATTATTATTATTATTAATATTCCGTTTATTCATTTTGTAACATATAAATTATATTTTTAAATATTTCAATAAAATAAATAAAAAAACATTTAAAAATATAAAAAACAGTGACCCACCGGTATCGGGAACAGGGTCCAAGCTACCGGCGGTCAGGGCTCCAGAGAAAGGAACCTCCTGACAATACGAGCCGTGTCCAGGAGTACCGCTTTCTGGATCAAGCCCTTGATCCAGCCGCCTAACGCGAGCCTCCTAAGGTGTTGGTCGAGGCTCTTGGCTATTAAGCCATTGGCTGACACGACTATCGGTACAATGATCACCGAGTCTACATCCCACATGTCGACAACCTCGCGAGCCAAATCAATATACTTGATTTGTTTGTCTTTCTCGGCTTTCACGAGGTTCTCGTCATGCGGAACGGATATGTCAACAATCATTGTACGCCTCTCTCTTCGGTCCACCACCACTATATCAGGCTTATTGGCTACAATAGTCCTGTCAGTGATGATGGACCGGTCCCAGTACAGCGTGATGTCGCCATTATCGAGAACTGGGTCGGGCACATACCTGTAGTATGGCACCTCCGATTCCACAAGAGAGTAATTCAGAGCAAGTTGCTGATGGATAATCCTGGCTACAAGGTTGTGTCTATGCAAGTATTCCCCGTTAGCTAGACGAGAACAACCAGAGATAATGTGGCGGATTGATTCACCCGGTCGGTGACATGCCCGACAGATGTCAACCGTGCCGTCCTTCACAATAAATCTCCGGTAGTTATTCGTCATGATAACTTCGTCCATAATTGCACAGACAAAACCTTCGGTTTCCCCAAAGAGGTCACCGACGCGCAGCCAGGCTACGGACGCTAGTTGATCTACATCGGGCCCATGAAGGGCCCGGAAATAGCGTCCGTGGAGTTCCTTACTCTGCCATACTTCCCTGCGATCGTTAGTGTCAAGCACTACAGGTTATTAATATTATTATTATTACAATTTTTTTTTTTTTTTTTTTTTTTTTTCTCTACTGCATGATACAGCTAGTATACTAACGTTTATTTCAGCATGTATGTGTATACTTGTATATACCTGTATGTATATGCATATGGGTCTATCTAAATATATGTAAATACAATTATTTTATACTTATGAAGACCATTTTATGTCATTTTTTTGTGCCTCCCGAAATGGAAGTTAATGCGATTGTCTTTCTCTGTCATCACAGTAGTATTTTTGTGTCACAGTTTATGTTATATGTAACGAGAAACTTTGTTTCTTGAGGGAGGGGTTTATGTCATGTCGATGGAATGAACTTCCTGCTAGGGACTAGATACCTAGAGAAGTTGTATGGTCACTGACTTTTCACGAGGACCTGTTGCACTAGTTGGTCCCCAGCATACACCCCCCCCCCCCCTTTTTGTTTCAATGCAATTTTACTTTTGTATTGGTAAGTTAAGTACTTATAGTTTTGATGATACTAGTAATTCAAATGGGGTAATTCATTGCCTCAATTAAGTAAGTGTATTTTGAACATTCAGTCCCACTTAGCTATTTTAGAGAATAAAGAGGAGATAAGATATGTTTATTCTACCTGGATAAACATGAAATAAATTTAAAAGTATCAGCCAAAGAAAAGACTAGTTTTATTGTAGGTCATGTGTGGACCGGGTTTTAGCTGCACCGTAGACAAAGTTGTCTATTGCATTTCTGACACTGTTTGACAGTGACAACCTAACAAAGTAGAGAGAAGCCATAATTTCACCATATGACTTATAGGATACATAATTATAGGCTTATAGGTATGATATTAAACTGTGTTCAGCAAACCATCCCTGTTCCAAAATTGGTGGGTATGCCATGCATGTTTTGGGAATGTCTGAATGGTCTAACATAAAATCTAACATCATTTCTTTACCAAGTGATAGATAGTTGTCTACTTTTATGTTAAATTTTTAAGTTCAGGAGTCATGTATACTGCAAAGTAATTTTTCTATTAAGCGCAGTGAGATTTTTTGATTGTCATAGAAGTGAGTCCTTTGTGAAACAAGTTGCTTTGGTGCACACTTTTTGTGTCCCGTGGCATGAGAGCTCTTATTTGCCAAATGCATCAGAAGTAATGTTTCCATGACAAGGCCAGTTGTCTAGTCATGGGAAGCTTGTTCCTAGGTATTCCCTATAATAAGGCAATTTCCCTCCATACAATATTTGCTTTGAACACAGAAAATATTGTCAATATAAGACAATTGCTACTGGAAATGTTATACCAGTGCAGATCAAATTAAATCTGAATCTTGTTATTTCTGTTTTGTTACAACAAAGATTTCCCTGTTTATTCATTTATTAGGAGCACCAACCAGGTAAGTTTTTACAAAAGATTTGAATTTAGGTTTAGTTCTGTGCAATTATGTCAATAGCAGGCGTACACGGTTTGTGTAATTTGACATTCATTTATATTGAATTTTAGTTTATTGAGTGATTTAGGCATTAAGTACGAGTAAGGTAGATACCTCATACCATTTTGTTCTAACAACTATTTACAAATATATCAGCACATATTTCATTATTTAGTTGTTGTATATCATTATAAGTTTATTGCTGACTTACTCCCTTGGGGTGATTATAAGTAAGTAGGGCTGGTGGTTTTGCCCGTCAATATTATTCCCTTCTGCTTTCAACAGTGAGAAGTTACTTCTTCTTAAAATCAATGGTAGCTTCCTCAAACCGCTCAGCCCAGCGGGTGGCCACACCAATTGTGGCATTGGTGTCATACATCAAGTATTCCAAGGTGCTGGTGCACGGGTTCTTCGAGCCTGTGAGGAGTTCCTGTAATTCTGGTATTGAAACTTTAGAACCTTATAATTTTATTCAGGACTGCTGGTATCAGCAGAGGACTTAACCTGCGATTTCCTTAGGTTTTGGTTCCTTAAAAGTTAGCTTACATGCTCTTTGAGCAAGGTTTTTACTATAAGCTTAAATACTGAGGATGTGGAATGATATGCTGTACCTATGAATTTAATCCGTTTAAATTAAATCAAGATTTTCCATAGATATTATTACATGGAGTCATATCATAATCAACACTTACTGATATTTGTTGCTATAAGTGAACATATCATTTGTAAATTGTTGATGAAGTATTCATGTCACTTAGTGCTTAGATATATATCATTGTGAACATCTCGTGTTCCATGGTTTGTTTTCGTTTTTATTATTTTGAATATATTGCAGGTCAGTGTACAACATAACCATAAGGAAATAATAATATTTCTATTGAATAGGTCTTTACTATTTAACTCAGCAAAAAATAGGTTTGATAATCGGCCACCGTTATGCTCGCACTATGGCAGTATTTTCCACCAGCATTGTAGCCGGTGAGGGTGTCAATAATTCTGCCTTGCCTTCTCCCATGGTTTTGGGTTGGCTTCTAGTCCAACAACTGGACACAGGTGGGTATCTACCGGCAATCCGGCTAGGTACATTGGATTAACTTATGACAGTTTGGAATATCTCGTATTCTTTAGCATTACTTTGGAAAGTTTATAATTTACATATTAGGCAGTATAACTTGCCACCTTATGGTGGTTTGGAATATCTCGTATTCACTAAAGGAGTTTGAATGTTTTGTAGCGATCTACACATAGGTGGTGTACTGTTTTTACACGAATTAATAATACACAGATGGGTAGTATGAACTTGGCCTTCTCGTGACCTTTATAGGCACTGATAAAGTGGAGCACGTCGAACTTAGTCTTTTTGCCATTTTTGTTCTTTGGATTATAAATGAATGGGACTCACCTGCTATAACAGATGCATACCAGATTAGCAACGTAGAGTAACGAAGCCAAGAGTATCGCGTACTAGTCTGGTAGCTTACAATCAGTTGGCGCGTAAAAATTAACGTCGCCAATGGTATCTCGTACCCTGATTGAAGATTAAACGAGGCCTCGACTCGCAAGTCCGAAAAACAGCACTCGCTATGATCACTTAGTGCCTCCGCCATTGCCCGATGAGGATCGCGTCCTCGATGACAGGTTTCAGGGGCCTTTTCAGACTAGCAACGTAGAATAAACCGCTAAGAGCATCACGTACCAGTCTGGCAGCTTCCAATCAGTTAGCGTGCAAAAACAACTTCGCTAATGGTATCTCGTACCCTGATTGAAGATTGAGCAAGGTTTCGACTTGTAAGTCTGAGATGCAGTACTCGCTATGATAACTTAGTGCTTTGGCTTTTGCTGGATATCGGTTCTTCATCCTGTGTGATTGTAGATTCAAGGCTTAAATTCGACACTGAAATTCGTTATTGCACAATACACTTTATAGGTTATCACTTGAAATTTTGTTATTTTGCTAAAGAAGGAACTATTTCATGTATTATAAATGAATAATAAGATGTATCACTTGGGATTTTGTTAAATTGCTAAAAAAATACTATTCCATGTATCTTAAATGAATAATTAGATAGGATAAAGTTTTTTCCATGCGAAACTTTTACCGCAAAAAAAATAAGTGACATCTAGACGCGATGGTGTTGCCAGGATACATTGATTGTATTTTTTTATATATATCTAAACTTGCGAATCCTTTGACCCGTAATGAAAATATTACTACATTATGTGAACAATAATAGAATTGCATTTCAGTTTCGGCGCGAAGTAAAATTTATAAGTTGCCGTGAGGATTTCACATTAAGCATTCATTTTTTATGAACATTTTTTTTTTTTTGCTTGTTGTATCTGCAATCAGCATTAGCTATAAGCAGATGCGCTGTAGGTAATGGCAGTTCGAGTATGCCCTCCAGTGAGGACATCTCCTCTGAATTGGCTATATTTATTTATATAGCTATAACATCCTTTCGCTTTAGCCTCTTAGTGTAGCTTCTGGTTGTCAGGTTAGCAGCCAATTGGTTAGGATGATTTTCCAACCACCCCAGGTATGTCATTGCAGTTTTGAGGATTTCTTCCTTCACAGTGTTAATTTCAAGATAGTGATGTATTTCTGTGTTTGTGATAAACCATGGGACATTGCTCAGGTTTCTCAGTATCATATTTTGTATTCGCTGTAGTATGCGCTGCCCCAGAGTTGTACACCATACATCCAGACAGGTTTCAAGATGCTTTTGTAGATTAGCAATTTGTTTTCGACAGATAGTTTGCTATTTCGGGCCAGTATCCAAGATAGGTGGTTATACCGTAGTTTAAGCTCTTGTCTTTTTGTTTTGATGTGGTGCCGCCATGTTAAGCGTCGATCCAGGTGTAGACCAAGATATCGTACACTGTCTTGGTGAGGAAGTGTGGTATTTTCTAACTGTACTGGAGGACAGTTTCCTTGGCGTAGTGTAAAGGTAACAGGTGCACAGACTTTGAAGCGCTAGCCTTTATTCTCCATTTTTGAAGCCACTTGGTCACATCGCTCAGATTTCTTTGCAGTTTCTGTGTTGCAATCACAGGGTTTTTGTCGCTTGCCAAAATAGCAGTATCGTCAGCAAATGTGGCTGTAGTGACATCTTGTTCTCCTGGCAGGTCAAACGTGTATATGATGTACAGTACAGGTCCCTAGACTGACCCTTGCGGCACACCGGCCTCTATTTGGTAAAAGGCAGATGTAGACTCAGCTTCCTTCACTTGGAAGAGTCTCTCAGAGAGATAAGACTCGAGCAACAAGTAGTAGCTGTGAGGCAGGTTACTCTTGATTTTGCTAAGGAGGCCCTTGTGCCAGACCCTGTCGAAGGCCTGTTGGATATCAAGGAAGACTGCAGAGCAATACTCCTTCTCCTCCAAAGATTTTCTTATTTTGTTCACGACTCTGTGGACTTGTTCCACTGTTGAATGTTTTAGTCTAAAACCAAATTGATGTTCTGGTATGACATTGTTTTTCTCCAATATGGGTAATAGTCGGTGTAGCAACAGTTTCTCAAAAACCTTAGACAGAATCGGCAGTAGGCTTATGGGTCTGTAGGAAGTCACTTCATTAGCTGGTTTTCCCAATTTATGGACCATTAAAATTTGTGAGACTTTCTAGAGTTTTGGAAAATATTGTACTCTTAGCATGCTATTGAATAGAGTAGTAATAAAGACTATGGCCTTTTTTGGAAGTTGGCGTAGTACTTCTTTCGTGATTAGATCAAATCCAGGTGCTTTTTTGTCTTTGAGCTCTTTGTTGATGGTCCTCCAGACTTCACGTGTAGTTATTGGAACTGGTGGCGGCGAGATTTGCAGGTCCTGATTGATAATATCATCAATTACTTTCTCTGAACTTGGATCGCTTGCATTATTCGGATGAAAGACATTGGCTAGGTGATGTGCAAAAGTATCTGCCTCATTTTGTGACGTACGCGCCCACTCATTGTTGGGTTTTAAAGGAGGTTTAGCTATTTGCGGTCTATCATAGTCTTTTGTGAACTTCCATAGTGAGTAGTTGGTGGATGCAGTGGCTGTGAGAGACTCCAGTTGAGATTCAAGAGTATTGTTGTGCCCGTTATGTAGCATGTTCTTTAAGTCTGTTGCCGCTTTTGTGAAATTAGGTTTATCTGAGCTTAGTCGACTTTCATGCCAAATCCTTCTCAGCTTTCGTTTCTCAAGAATAGCTCTTTTGACTTCCATAGGGTAACTACCCTATCCTGTGCAACGCGAGGGTTTAAGGCAGGGGTATTTATCCAGCAGGCTTCTTGCATCAGAGTTGTGATATATTTAGTAGCATTCTCAATGTCATCTTGTGTTTTAAGAGCTACTCTAAGCTCAATCTTCTCTTCCAAGAATTCCCGAAATGATATCCAATCTGTAAGTTTATTATAAAGCTTTTCTGGGTTTAAGGTCTCAACTAGCATAGTGCTGACAGTTAGAATTACGGGAGTGTGGTCGGACGAGCTGTCGTAGAAGGATTCAGTTTTAATGAAGTGCCTGCAATGCCCTTTCATAACAAAGAAGTCCAGAAGATCGGGAATTTTTTTAGGATCGGCTGGCCAGTAGGTCGGTTCACATGAGGAAGTAGTTTGAAGCTGATTTTTGTCTACGCTTATTTTTAATTGGCGTCCTCTAGTGGTGGTCAATCTAGATCCCCAATGTTCATTTTTGGCATTCCAGTGGGGACTGGAATGCCAAAAATGAACATTGGGGATCTAGAAACGATGCCCAAGAGTATCGAAGAAGGCAGAAAACATGGATTCACTGATCTTATGTTTAGGTGGGCAGTACACTGCAGAGACATTGAAATTTCCAGTTTTGTCCTGCACAGCAATAGTAGTAGCTTGGATGTGATTTGTTTTGTAGCATGGCATTAGGTGGTGCTTGATTGTTTTCTTTATGATCACGGCTGTCCCACCGTGGCCCGTTCTATCAGGGTGGTTTGTGACATAGCATGCATAGTCCGAGAGTTTTATCAATGATGTACCAGTACAGTGGGCTTCAAATATAAGGAGGATGTCCAGTTTATGTTGGGTGATAAATAGCTCAACTTCATGTTTATTTGGAGTTAGCCCGTTGATGTTCCAGGTGGCTAGCCGTAGTGCAGACAATATGTTAGCTTATCAACTAGTTTTGCTATGAGATTTTTTATGAACATAACCAGAAAATATGTAGAGAACAAATAATAATGAGCAAAACTTGGTTAAGATTTAGGCAAACATCTTAATGAAGGATACTGAAGAACATATGTGACGGCAGTTGCTGTTGTAGGTTGCCCCGCCTGGGCAGAGCACCGCCGTGTCCTCGTGGGGGCAATCGGCGGCAGCAATCTCTCGCGCCGGGTCTTGGTACAGGCCATGGTCCGGAGCGAGTAGGTGTGGCAGGCGGTCACCTCATTCTGCGAAGCAGTAATGTTAGCAAAGGAGGCGGCCGCACGTACGAGGGAACAGCCTTCAAGCCCCAGACGCCGGGATCCCAATCCCGATTTAATTTAATACCAGCTTGATGCGCTAGAATCGATTGAGAGGCGAGCCAAGAGGATCATCGGCAATGATGCACTTGTTGAGTCGAAGCTCCAAAGCCTTGGGCATCGCCGCCGAGTTGCTAGCCTGTCGGTTTTCTATCGTTTACATTTCGGGGAGTGTGCACTGGAATTGCACAATCTAATTCCGCCAAGTCCGTTCCATCATCGGACCACTAGACGTACGGCGTTGCGCCACCGGTACATGGTAGACATCCCACCCATACGCACAAAACGTTTTAAGAACACATTTATTATGCGTACAGCCAAGGAGTGGAATTCCTTGCCGGAGTCTGTGTTTCCAGATAGCTACAACTTAGGGGTCTTTAAGTCAAGAGTGAATAGGCTACTTCTAGGCAAGCGTGCTCCATCGTCGACCACATCATCGCTTACCATCAGGTGAGATGGTGGTCAAACGCGAGCCTATCATTAATAAAAAAAAAAAAAAAAAAAAAATTCCAGCCACCGTAGGCGCGGGCTTGCGGACGACGAGCAATGGGTACCTCGCCGTCCGACCCAATCGTCAGGTAACCGTCCGGACCGAGCCCAAGTCGTCGACGACGTCGAAGCCTACTCAAGCCATGGGTTGTGCGAAAGAGAATCCCGGGGCTCTGGAACGGAAGCAAAGATAGAACAGGAGTGGGTTTTAGTCAGTAAAAGTCTGACACGCCCTCTCGCTCCGCCCAAGGGCGCGAGATGGCATTAGATTATTTCTCACCTAAGAAGAAAAGGCTGTTGCAGGTTAAAATTTATAAGATGCCATGAGGACTTCACATAAAGCATTCATTTTTTATGAACATAATCCAAAAATATGTAGAAAACAAATAATAATGAGCAAAACTTTAGTTAAGGATTTTGCGAAAGATCTTAATGAGGTTATTAAAGATCATTATGGACTGACGGACACGCAAAGTGAAACAAAAAAAGTTCATAACCTTTCCATAATGCTGCAGTACCTTTCTGCAGTAGTAATGAATGCTTGTTTATGACAAGTAAACATGTTGAACAATGCCAATCAACGAATAAAGCTTAAAGCAAATAAATTACATGTTTGATGTTTACACTTCAACGAATGACTGCAATTTATTGAATGCAGGTTCACGCTTTAAACCGGTGTTAAATTCTTTCTTTTCTACATCCCCACATGTTTATAGGTAAATTGAGTAATTTTATAATACCATGTATTATTAGTTTGTTTATTATTTGTATTTTGCATTCTTTTTTTTTTAATTGATATAAACTAGTGCTTGACTGCGATCCCACCTGATGGTAATGCAATCGTTGATGGTGAGGCGCATTAATTTATTGAATTTGAACTGTAAGAATAAACAAGACTTAAGTTGGTTCCAAATTGGTTATTTAATTTGCACGTCGATTCTAACGTAGTGTTTTTAAGGCTAAGACATAAATTTTAAATACATTCCGTTCAATAATAAGAAATATGTTAAACATTTCATATTATTTGTTATTAGTTTGTTTATTGTTGGATTAACAAATTTCTTTGTTCTAAGAGAGCAACTATCTAATTTGGTTATGATCTTTCAGAATAAGAAATTGAGCGACTGGAACAATAAATTGTCCCCAAAAGAAATACAAAATACTACCATTCAAAATGTGTTTTGACGGCCTCCAAGGCTGGATCCTTGAAAGAAATTAACGATAAACAGATACTTAATTTATGATACAGAGACGCGTACCCTTTTGTTACATATTACGTTTCTGAAAAACAACTTACGCAAATTCAACTGCTCTTTTATTGGCTATAACCGGTCCATTAGGAAATGGCTTTTTTAATGTTTTGTCAGGTAAAAATGGAACAATGGATGTTACAAATATTATCCTCTTTGTGTATGCCAAAAATATACTGTCATATGAAAGCCGAATATCCATTCAATATTTTTTGTTGGCACTATAAATCTCAATAGTTTGAAAATAACGGAATAATTTAGTGGCAAATACCGGCTAGCTAGTGGCTCAGTTCGGTTCAGTGGCGCCTCGTGGCGGTTGTAGGCAAATTTTCCATTTGGTTGTCTGTGGTTCCAGCTTGTTTTCCGAGTCAGTGGCTCGTTTGAATCTATCGCTCTGAAGACATTTTTACGTAATAAAACGTATGCTAGGCATATGTTCTCAGGTAGCATAGCGCAAAAGTGTTGTATATCATATCTGTACGTAGACTTATTTCGTGCCATTGTCATGCAGTGCTAGGACAGCATATTTTCGTTAGTTTTCTCAAAAAACCACAGTTTTTAGAATACCAACTGATAAAATAAAAGAATATTAAAAAAAAGTTGTAAGTACCATAACAATAAAAACCAATAAGCTGTTGTAATTGTACATAGCTTAGTTATTTACATTTCATGAATATCGTACTCGCTGAGCTGTTAGGTGCTATCAGTGGTCCCATTTTTAGAAATATTTCGAATCCATTTGGCGCTCAATTCAGCGCAATTAAGACTGGAAATTCGCTCGTTTCGAACCGAACGTCTTATAAAATTCAATTAGTGAACTATTTTGCATTCTATTGACTTTGAACTGTAAGAATAAACAAGACTTAGGTTGGTTCCCAATTGGGACACCGAATTGGTTATTTAATTTGCGCGCCGATTCTAACGTAGTGTTTTTAAGCCTAAGACATTTTTTTTAAATACATTCCGTTCAATAATAAGAAATATCTTAAACATTTTACGTGTGCTCTCATAATAATGTTTCTGCCACAAGTTTTTCCCGAGGGAGCTACTTATGGTCATAATCACATGCTTGGCACGGCTCGGGTCGTTCATTGCAGTATGGTGTTATTATTTTACATCTGGACACAGTTCACTATCCCTTCGGTACAATCCGTTAGTTGGCCTGAACGAGTCCCAAGGGCACCTGTGGACTCGTAACCAGAACACGCAGTGTAAATAAGATTAGCCGGTTATAAAGTGAAACGTATACCTACTTAGGTTCTTTATTTACTTTTGAAGATTTTATTTTTATTTTATTTTATTTTATTAGGAAAACATACAGTGTATTCATACAGAGTAGAAACAGATATAAACAACTGAATACCATTTACATGTTTCCGCATTTAAACATCTAGAAAGCTTGTTATCAATCTTTAGTGATATAACAGGTAATGTAAATAACCTAATATTAAGCAAAATTTAAAAATTTAAAAAAGTGAAATTTGGGGTAAGTATATTTAATAACTAAATTATGTTGAAGTCAGAGAACCAAACCATGATTTCGTTAATGTTCTGTTGAAAACGCGTGGCCTTGAATTAAACAAATCCAGTTCAGGAAAGTCAACAAGTTTATTAAATTCTCTAGCGGACCTCACAAAAAATGAATTCTGCCTGTAGTTTGAAGAACTCTGAGGCACGTCCACACATGCTTTACGTCTCGTCATTCTATTCGGGACTTTAAGTTTAACTCGAGATAGTAAATCCGGTGAGTCAATGTGATTCTGCGCGATTTTAACAAGGCACGCAATATCCGAAAACTTTCTTCTTTGGTACAATGGTAAGATATGGTGTCTTCGACATCTCGCCTCATAATTGGGGTCATATGTTTTAGACTTATGTTGCAAGTGTTTCAGGAACCTACGTTGAATGGATTCAATTCTATCTATATAAACATTGTAGAGAGGACTCCACACTTGGGAACAATACTCAAGAACGCTGCGCACCAAAGAGCAATAAAGAATTTTAAGTACTTTCAAGTTTGAAAACTGAGAGCTGGCTCTCAAGACGAAGCCCATGGTCCTGTAAGCTTTTTTGACAATATGATCTACATATCTTTCATAAGTTAGCTTGGAGTCATGAATGACACCTAGGTCCCGTACTGAGTCTACTTGTTCTAACTCATGTCTTTTGATAAAATATTTAAATTTAATAATTTTGACTTTACGAGTAAAGGTAATAAAAAAACATTTTTTGACATTTAAGTCTAATTTATTGATTAAACAATATTGTTCGAAACTATCTAAATCATTTTGGAGAAGCTGACAGTCTTCAAAGCTGGTAATTTTTTTGAAAATTTTCATGTCGTCAGCATAAAGGAGTAATTGTGAGTATTTAATGCATTGAGTGACATCATTTATAAATATGTTAAAAAGAAGGGGCCCAAGCAAAGAACCCTGCGGTACCCCAGACGGGACGATGCTCCATTTAGAACGGTACCCATTCAGAACCACTGCTTGCGATCGATTTTCAATGTACGAAACAAACCACCGATATAAGTCTCCATGGATGCCAGCTTGGAGTAACTTCTGTAGTAATATTTTGTGGTCGATTCGGTCAAACGCTTTACTATAATCAGTAAAAATTGCATCGACCTGTCCACCAGCATCCATGCTAGACGTCGTAAACTCTGTGAAAGACAGCAGATTAGATAAAGTTGACCACTTGCTTACAAAACCATGCTGCTCCGTGATCAAAGTTGGTGAGATACTCTCATAAACTTGTGTATATACGATTTTTTCCAGTATCTTAGCAAAGATGCATAATTTGGAAATGGGGCGATAATTTTTAGCATCACTCTTGCTACCACTCTTATGTATGGGTGTGATAAATGCAGATTTCCATATTTTAGGTACAAGTCCTTCCGAGATAGACCTTTTATAAAGAATAACAAGAGGTTCAGTTAAACATGTAGCACAAGAGACAATAAATAATGGTACCACATTATCGGGCTCTGCACCCTTACTTAAATCTAAAGATTTTAATAATTTAAGAACCAGGTCAGCAGTGACTTCTATACTACCTATGTTGCTTGGTGCGTTGTTATCGAATTAACGTTGTTATCGAAGATTGCGGAAACCTGTATCAATGTAAAAAAACTGGCCAAGTGCGAATCGGATTCAGGCACGAAGGGTTCTGACATCTATACAAGTTTTTTTTTTTACACAATTTCTTTTATTCTTTTTTTAGTATTTGTTGTTAGAGCGGCAACAGAAATACGTCATTTGTGAAAATTTCAACTGTCTAGCTGTCATGGTTCATGAGATACGGCCTGGTGTCAGACAGACGGACAGTGAAGTCCTAGTAATAGAGTCCCGTTTTTACTCTTTGGCTATGGAACCCAAAAAAGTTATGTAAAAGTACAAGAGTGAAAATACATAAGTATACAGAGTCATCAACGACAAAAATATTCAAAGTCCTTAAGACTTCTTTTTTTAAACATAACTTGAAGATAAAAGTTTCTGGGATAATATTCTTTGCCTTTTCCTCAAAGTTTGAGGATGCCTCTCGTAAGGCTTCAAGAGATATAATCATTAAGATGGATAGATAGGAGAAGTATCTTTTCAGAGAAGTAAACATTTCACATTCGAGGCTTATAAAATTACGAGTGCAGAACTAAAGTTTTTACTCTGGCTTTTTTTTTTTTTTTTTTTTTTTTTTTATTAATGATAGGCTCGCGTTTGACCACCATCTCACCTGATGGTAAGCGATGATGTGGTCGACGATGGAGCACGCTTGCCTAGAAGTAGCCTATTCACTCTTGACTTAATTTGGAAATGTCTTTAATAGGATTAAGTAAGCACGGGTTCTGTTATATTCTTAGTGTATCTGTTGTTCCTGTACCTAGCACGAGGCATTCTTCTTGCCTAAGTGAGTCAGTAATTTTTTGCATCAGTTTAAATGTTCTCGTAACAAAACAGTCATGAAGAAAAATGGTATAAAGTTTTACAAATGAAATTTTCTTTTTCTCAGCTCAAAGGAAATAAATTCCCATTGTACCTTTTCTGTATTTCTTTAGTAGCTGAGTTATAGTCTTATTTTCTAGTAGGCAAATTGCAAAAAAATCTGCGAGACTATTTTCGGGCGGGCGACTGCAGAATTGAATTTATAAGGTAAAAGCTAACAGTGCCCTACTCCCAAAGGACCGAGTGCCTACCTACCTGCTTTTCTTCTCAAAAAACTGAATTTCTCGGTAGGACTTTCAACGGGTCTGAAAGGTTTTTTATAAGTTACTGCGCATAACCACAATTAGGGTGCGACGCTGAGCAGTTTCGTTTACGACTCTGTACGATATGTACAAAACCTTGACATCAAAAAAGCTGAAAGTAAATTTTCCTTCAAGCGTAAAATTCGGAACTACTACTTGAAGTTCTCTCAACCTTAGTTCGGTCTTCGTCATAATTGTTATATTTTAAGTTCTCTTAATTATAATGATTTCATATTTATCATAGTATTTATTAGTTTATTATTTTAGCATATATACGTATTTTATTATTTTATGCAACTTAATTTAACTATACTACTTTCTATTTCAAATATATCTGTTATTTATTTATTGTGCACACCTACCACAATGATGAAAAAAGATTGCACGTAGCGGAGATGAGAATGTTGAGATGGATGTGTGGTGTGACGAGAATGGATAAAGTGAGAAATGAGTATATTAGAGGAAGTTTGAAAGTGGCGCCAGTGACTGAAAAGTTGAAAGGGAATCGTTTGTCTTGGTATGGTCATGTGAAGAGGAGAGATGAAACGCATGTTACTAAAAGAGTTATGAGTTTACATGTGGATGGATGGAGAGGGAGAGGGAGACCAAAGAAAAGATGGATGGATTGTGTGAAGAGTGATATGAAAGAAAAGGAAGTTAGTGATAGTATGACGAGTGACAGGGCAGAATGGAAGAAAAAAACGTGTTGCGCCGACCCCAAATAACACAATGGTTGACTGGTAGAGAATGCCTTGTGGTATTAAGTCCGCCTATGTACTATCACTGTACATGAAGTTTAAATATAAATAAATATGTGTGGGTTTTATGAATGTACAAATATGTGCGAAGGTTTAGTGAGTACTCTACGTGTAGATAAATACCTACTCATGTTTAATATCTACCTAAACGATCATATTTTCTCTAAGATTCTTATTTGTATAAAATTATACAAGAATGATGCAAAGAAACGAAACCTTGCGCTTTGGTATTTGTTTCTTAAACAGTAGACACTACAAAAAAAAAAATGCTTTATATTTTTTTTATTTCAGACTGCATATCCCATTTTAGCAAACCGGTCTAATTTGAACCTTATTACTTAGCCTTTTTCGTAACAGTTGAAAAACATTTCGAGCTCTACGAAGAAAGAAAATGCAAATTCTTATCAAGAATTCTTTGGAAAAGCTAATAAAGTATAATGTATTCTGTTGTTTAGGTATCTTGAAATGTTTCACCGGCAGTAAAAATGTATGAGACATGAAGTGGCACGACGTAAAATTGATATAAAGTTGTAGGATGCGAGTCAGTTGGCGGCAGCGCGGGCGGGCCCGTTGGCTCTGCGCCAGCGACTCATCCGTCCATCCTTGGAACTTGCCGAGATAAATTATCACAAACAAATTGCATCCGTTTGGCCAATTTCTTTCAATAATATTTAAGTCTGAGTACTTAGTTTTATTGTCAACTGTTGCGTTGATTTGTAAGTGCTCTTTTACAATGAAGAATAAAGAAGAGAAAAATTACTATTGTTTTAGTTAACGAGCGTAAGATTTGATGTTAGTTCTAGCTGAAAAAATAATACCTATATTTAATTTTTGTAACATAAATAAGTTACAATCAAGGATACTACAATTACGCGTAGCACTCATAGCGCCCGTAGCACTTTCGTAGCAACCTCTACGAACATTTAATATTCTTGTTTAAGTTCACTACAAGTTCAATGGGGTTTTGAACTCGCAACCTTTGTATAGGCAGTCAAAGCCTTAGCCGTAGCCTCGCCTATTCGTAACCCGGGTATTTACGGGTCATTCTTAGTTTAGTCAAGGTTCTTTTTTATAATGTGGGTAGTAGATAATAACGTGATAAAGTTAAAAGGTCACATAAGGGTGACTGTTTTATTTTCTATTTGACTGAAAAAGAATGGACAACACAAAGAAGGATATTTCCTCAAGGAGGTTTCTTTTGTTACTTTTTGTTTAAATCGTGGAAAAGGAAAGGTCAGTTACGTCCATTTTATCGCGTCATGAATTTTATATGATTTTAGATATGTATCAGCAGGTGGCCGCAGTGCAGACGTTATGCAACGGACCAGCGTTTGGTTCCGGCTCATCAACTGACGACGTCATGTCACCCGTGCCTCTGCATTGCTCTCCAAATTGGCCGAACAAGGAGGACTATTTTTACAATCAGTTATTTATATAACTTGCAATATTGTATGTTTGTTTAGATTAAAATATTGCAAATGAATTTTAAAACAGTTACCATAGTTGAGCTGAAATTGTACTGAAATGTTCAGTTTGGATGACAATACATCTTTATTTTCTTCTTATCTACACTATAATATTATAAAGAGGTAAAGTTTGATTTATATCTTTTTGTTTGTAGGAGGTAATCTCTGAAAATACTGGTCCGATTGCGAAAAATTTTTCACCGATAGAAAGCTGCTTTATTCTCGAGTGACATAGGCTATATTTCATGTATGCGGGCGAAGCTGCGGGCAAAAGCTAGTTTGAGCATAAAGTAAAAGCATTTTTAATGGTTTTTAACTTTAATTTGTTGTATAAAAAAGTTATTCTATGGCAGAAGTCTACTTCATGTTTATAGACAATCACAGTTTCATTATAACAAAAGTATTTTTTTTGCGCTACACTGTATTATTGTTTGTGTTACTCATAAACATATTATTAAAGGTGTATCCTTTAATAATATGTTTGTTAATGAGACGGACTTATTTTGTTATACTCGGGGTGATTTTTTTGCAATACAATAATATTTATTCATTCCTCCAAAAAGTAAAAAAAAATACCACAATAACAATTCAAAAAGAATGCATTATTTATAATTAGTTATAGATGTTACTTTTATATAAGTTAGGATAAGTGCATTTAACGTATTGGGGATAAAATGAAGAGATAAATAAATATATTTGTACATAAATATCCAAATGTTCATAACGAACCCGGTTTACCAAACAGAAAGTCGTTTAATTATTCAGTTAATAGGTGTGAAATGGGCCAAAGTAGGCAATTGTAAATAAGAACCCTGTAATTTGTAATTTGTAAGGTGGAATTGTTTTATTATTTTTCTTCGCACTGCTTTAGACAGTGTTATGTTCAGAAAGTTCTGAGTGTTAGGTCTATAACACAGCCACTTTGTTTTGCATTAGAATGCTGGTGTATCTCTTGTAACACAATTTAAAGTTTTTGCTGTATTTGGAAGCAAAACTATCAAGTCTTTTGTTGTTCCGAGCAAGCTTCGCTGCGGTAAAGCATTACCGTGGCCCTAGAAAAAATATAACTATAAAGGAACATTAGGTAGGTTTTAATGAAAGTCTGACTCACTCTCTCGCTCCACCCTAGAGCATGAAAAGTCATTTGATGATTTCCCACTCCAAAAAAGGTACTCAATACTACGGGATTCCGATCCCGATTTCCAGCCACCGTAGGCGCGGGCTTGCGGACGGCGAGCAATGGGTGGCTCGCCGTCTGATCGTCCGGTAACCGTCCGGACCGGGCCCAAGTTGTCGACGGCGCGTACTGTACCACGCGCGCCTCAATGTCAGCAACCGTAGGGGCCCAGCAGGGTCGAAGCCTACTGGGGCCATGGGTGATGCGAAAGAGATCCCCGGGGCCCTGAAAAAATGGCAAAGAAGGAACAGGAGTGGGTAAAAGTCTGACACTATCCCCCGCTCCACCCAAGAGCGAGGGATGTCATTAGATGATATTCCCACACGAAAAAAAAAAATTGTATTTTCAAACCATCTTATTTATGTTCTATTTTAGCTAACCTTTATTAATTAAATCAAGAATTAAGTGACAACCAGTAATTAACTGGCTTTTTTTAGTCAAAGTAATTATGAAAAGCCATGATATTATTCTTTACGTTTTTTTTTCGTAATATTAAGGCATTACAGGTAAAGTTTCTTGAATTTGATCCAGTATTTTTTTTAAATGCTGTAAAACAGTTTTGTTTTAAATTATTTTTAAATCTATATCTAAGTGCTGATTTTTCAATAATCTGGTACCTAAGGAATACATGAGGAACAAAAATAACGCAATGGAGGTTTTGTATAGAAAATAATTTCATATAACCATGTAGATATTCTTTAGGTAAAAGTTATCTAACAATCAGCCCTTCATTTTATAATGATAAATGATAAATGATAAATGAATGATAAATGATAAATGATATTTATTTTGTAAATAGGTTTAAAAAACACTTTTACACGTCAATTTTTTTTTCGTCATTTTTAAACTAGATGAGGCCGGTGTTTCCTAGCTGACTACCCTGAGAAGAAACACCGAAACAAACTCAGGGGTCAAAGTCTCTTTTAAAGTCCATACAGTAAATATGTAATGGTCAAATCACATGAGAACCATGCAGATTTGTCTGAAATGGTCTTTTGAAGAAAGAACCATACAGATTTGAGTGGACCTGTCCAGTCAGTGCAAGCATTTGTCAGTATTCGTAAAGCTCAACTCAGGACTACTAAGGAGCTCAACGACTTGACGAACAATACCAAGGAATGGACATTTGGGTAGGCCGCAAAAAATACTCAAATTGCCAGACATACATTAAAATTACTGAAAAGGAAAAAAAAAAAAAACAATCAACATAGTCCTCACGTTCACAATAATAAAAGGAAAAATATAGTTTACAAAATGTAATACTTTAGCAAAGTAAACATTTTTGTCAAAAATAAATAGAAAAAAAAAAAGTCTAATTGCAAAATAAAAATAATCTACAATATCGAATTGTAATAAATAATAAAAAAAACACATTTAAAAATAAAAACAAAAGAAAAAATAATAATAATAAGACAACAGTTGCAGTGCGTACTGGAGCAGATCAATCCCAAGCCTTTTGGTCCTCAACATAGTCCTTTATAGTGTAAAAAGCCTTTTGGCAAAGTTTTCGCTTTACAAATAATTTGAATTTATTAAGGCTTAGTTGTTGAATATGACTAGGAAGTTTATTATAGAAGTGTATACATTGGCATCTAAATGAGCCCCCTATTTTTTTCAGCCTGGTTGTAGGAACCACAAATTTGTGTTTGTTCCTAGTATTAAAATTATGAACATCACTGTATTTTTTAAACATGTTTATATTTTTATGTACATACAAAATGTTCTCGTAAATATACTGTGAAGGTACAGTCATTATATTGATTTCTTTAAACTTATCTCTGAGGGAGTATCTGGGACTTAATTTATAAATTGAACGAATAGCCCTTTTTTGCAATACAAAAATTGACTGTATTTCGGCGGCATTTCCCCACAGTAGAATACCGTACGACATGACACTATGGAAATAGCTAAAGTAA
Organism: Mythimna impura; assembly: GCA_905147345.3. Classification (NCBI taxonomy): domain Eukaryota; kingdom Metazoa; phylum Arthropoda; class Insecta; order Lepidoptera; family Noctuidae; genus Mythimna; species Mythimna impura. The sequence continues at coordinate 9,666,863 of LR990348.1, read as the reverse complement.
ACTAAACGGGCAGTCTCTACATCAGTTAAATTTCGAATCTGTCTAACAGCGTCTGCTGCAGAGCTAAGTTTTTTTGATAATTTGTCTATATGTGGGCCCCACTGCAGCTTAGCATCTAGAGTTATGCCCAAGAACACTGTATTATCTTCAGGACTAAACTCTTTACCTTTTATTAGCACACTAGTTTCTACTTGCCTAACATGAGGCATGGTAAACTTTATACATTTAGTTTTTTTTTCATTAAGAAGAAGGTTATTTACATCAAACCAGTGTACTATTTTTGAAAGAGCTATATTTATATCGTCAGTAACCGGCTGCTGACGTTTAAGTTTAAACAAAAGTGAAGTGTCGTCTGCAAACAACACTATGTTATGGTTATCCTTTATGAGGTAAGGTAAATCGTTTATATATATAAGAAACAAAAATGGGCCAAGAATTGAACCCTGAGGGACACCCATTTTTACTACAGATCCAGGAGATCTTTTTCCGTTTACATCAACTCTCTGAATCCTTTCACTCAGATAAGATGTAAGAAGATCCAGGGAGGAGTTCCGGATTCCGTAATGGTGTAGTTTCCTGATTAATGTTTCATGGAGAACGCAATCGAAGGCCTTTGACAAATCGCAAAAAATGCCCAGGGCATCGCATTTGTCTTCCCATGCATTATAAATATGTCCTAAAAGTTCAACACCGGCATCGGTTGTTGAACGACCCTTTGTAAAACCAAATTGTTTGGTATGCAATAATTTATGTCTGTTAAAAAATCTTTGTAGTTGCTCCAAAATAAGTTTCTCAAATATTTTACTAAAAGTGGGTAGCACTGAAATGGGTCTGTAATTCGTGGGGTCAGATGTACTATCCGTTTTGAACAATGGAATTATTTTACTATTCTTCATTAGATCAGGAAACTCACCGCGATCAATACAATTATTAAAAATAAAAGCTAAAGAAGGAGCTATAATGTGGATTATAGACTTAACAACTTCCACAGAATTACCCCATAAATCTGCAGTCTTTTTTACATTCAAGGAGTTAAACGTCTTAATAATATCTACATAAGTCACATGTTCGAAATTAAAATCAGAATCGCAAACTTTAACATTTTCTTTAAGCAGAGACTCTGCAGCAGTGGGTGACGAGTTCAGAGATTTTGTTGTTGATATGGGGATCTCTGAAAAGAAGTTCTCAAAAGCCGCGGCAACCTGTGAGTCCGATGTGATCACATTGTCATTAATTACAAGTTTATAGTCACTAGATGGTCTTGTAGACTTTCCAGTTTCACTATTTATAACATTCCAAGTAGTTTTAATTATATTATTACTGTTTTTAATTTTGGAACTCAAATAACGCGATTTCGCTATAGAACAAATTTTTTTAAATAATTTTGAATAATTTCGCACATATGAACTAAATTCAGCAGTATTAACAAGAACCCTTTCATCATACAATTCGTAAAGCCGAGTTCTACTTTTATGAATACCAGTCGTAGCCCATTCACAGAACGAAACGTTACTATTGACCGAAATAGTCTTAGGTATAAAAGTAGAATTAAATTGATTACAGTACATGTTAAAGAAACCTTCATATTGGTTATTGAGATCATCATATGTAGACAAGTCTGGTAAATTATTAATGAGTTTAGTTTTCAAAGTTTCTAAACGACTTGCAGTTTTAGGGTTAACAGTGATATTCTTTTTAGCCACTATGTTTTTTTGGTTTTGAAAAGTAATTAACTGTCCACAATGATCAGAATCTAATAAATTTATAATTTCTTTGTGAGTTGGTACAACATCCGTATAAATATTATCTATGCATGTGGCACTAGTAGGAGTTAATCTTGTGGGCTCCAAAAATAAGTTAACAAGATTGTAGGACTGAAATAGACTTAAAATTTTACTACGTAAACCTGAGTTTTCTAATAAATTAACATTAAAATCACCACAAGTGATTATGTACTTGTTTGAATTGGAAATCTTGTGGAAAACTTCATCCATTACCTTTTCAAAGCAGTCGTACAATCCAGAAGGGGGTTTGTACACACTTAATATAATAAACTGCTCCAATTCAATACAGGCTATTTCAACTGACCGCTCAACAGATAGGCTCACAATATCCTTTCGTTCTTTGAACTTAAGGTTGTTGCTTACTAAAATTAATGAGTCACCACGTATGGCATTAATTCTACTAAACGAACTACCAACCTGGTGATTACTAAAATTGAAAATGAACTGATGGCTCTTAAGCCAATGTTCCGTTAAGCATAGAATATCAATATTATTGCAATTAAGGAATAAGTCTACTTCTAAATCCTTGTTCATAAGTCCTTGAATATTTTGATGTACCAGGTTGATACTATTTAATGATTTTAAAACTTGATTGGAAATATTTTTGTTCGTTAGTACATTCATGCTAGAGATTGTCTCTGTTGTCTTCATTTCTAATTTAAACGAATATCTATGTCAACATTTGGTGCCAATTTATTGGCAAAATCATATAATATGTCATTGCATTGCTCAACAGGAGCAATTTGTTTAGCCAAGTTCTTGGCTGAAATAAAAAAATAATATGATAGCGACACAGCTATCTGTCTCCTATAAAAGTTTGAAAGCTAGTATCTATCTACAAGATACCTATCTTTTGTCAAATAAAAATTAGTGCCAACATAATTGTTGATGTCAATTAAATGAAACAGATCATTATTTAATATCACATTGTACAATGTCATATTAATCTTATATCTAATACGATTTTCTTCCTGTGGCAAACTCTGGCTGTATGGGAATGTGAACATCACAATTTTTCTTACACACAAGTTATTCAAAGTCCTATAATATTGGAGTAATTCTCCTTTGTTCACATTTCCCCTATTTCCAACAAAAATTAAAAGTATGGCATCCTGGTTAAAATTACATTTAATTATTTTTTTCATTATATCAAATAAAGAACAGCCAGGCATACAGTTATTTATTATCGAGTGTCCCGGATATTCATTTGTCAAAAAGTGGCCTAAATCTTTTCCAATTTCATCACAAAAAATAACTATTTCCTTATTTATGAACTGTTGTGAAAAACAATCAGTAATTTCTACTGGCAAACTGACACTAGACTGGGGTAAGGGGGTATCACATATTGACAATGAATGATCCGGCGCAGATGCAACAGATGTTGGTTGACAATGCTCACAGTTGGTTTTTTGTGAGCTCACCAGCTCATTCATTGCCAATACATATTCCCTCATTTGGTTTTCAGAGGCTGTATATTTGATGGTCATTGAATCTAATTTGTGTTGTAGACGGTTTAGTTCACTCTGCAAGTCCTCAGTGTCAGTTTGGTATTTCCTTGTACTTTTTTCTAAGTTTGAAGAATACACATCTAATTGTTTCAGTAAATGTAATCTTTCCCTATTTAATTTAACATTTTTTATAAAAAACTTTTGTTTTTTAACCATTTTTTTGGTTCTCACTATATATTTGTTAATTTTTATATATTTTTTAAGTTTATTTTTACTAGTGACTACCCTCACTGTTTTACTTGATTTTGAGTCATCATCACTTGTCAAATCAATACAATAAGAGGGGTTAATTTCTGAAACTAGTGATGGGGCAATAGGCACCAACTCGCTGAATAGACTTTGATTCATTGAGGCAGTGATGTTTAGATTTGTTGTCTCTAGTTGTGATATATGACTTTTTGCCTCTTGCAGCTGTTGTTGCAATAAATATTTGTGACTTAGAGCATGCTCATACTCTGTGCTACATTGGCTGAACCCGTCCACAACAAGTTGGAGCCTATCCCGGTCTTCTATGGCCTCAGTGAATTGAATGTATACCTAATGATAAATAAATAGTTGGTCTTAGTCTTAGCTCGTATCTACCGCACGAAGATTAATTTTACGTATGTTTAGCTGACTTCCAGTTAAGAAATGACAGGGCGCATTGTTTGTGGAACAATAAAAAAACCTCCCATTTTCCTAATTAGCTCCGCAAGCACACGACTGCGCCAGGTGTACTGGTAGTCGCCAGAGATCGCGACACTGCGTAGCGCGTGCAATGCCGCGCGGCGCCAGTACGCCAGGCACCGCAGGCGCCGCATCCGCCCGCCGGATGCGGAGGCCAGAGAGGCGGAGCTGTACGAGAGATACAGAGAGGCGAGACGCACCCTCCGAGCGGAGATAAAGCGGGCGAAGGCAGAGGCCCGCAACGTGTGGCTGGAAACTCTGAACGGAGACCCATGGGGGCGCCCCTACAAGGTGGTGCGAGAAAAGTTCCGCCCCTGGGCTCCCCCGCTGACGCAGAGTCTCCGGCCCCAGCTTGTGGAGGGTGTGGTTAGCGCTCTGTTCCCCACGCGAGGGGAACACTCTCCCCTGCCTATGGCTCCGCCACCTGCGGTGTCCAACGTGGACCACGACGGCGACGACGACGACATTGCTCCAGAGGTGACCGAGGTAGAGATGCGAGTGGCGGTACGTAGGCTTAGTGCCAAAAATACCGCCCCAGGATCCGATGGCCTGCCTGGAAAGGCCTGGGTCCTGGCCATGGAGGAACTCGGGCCTCGACTAAGAGGGCTCTTTAGCGCATGTATGGAGAGGGGCCAGTTCCCACTTCGCTGGAAGACGGGGAAACTGGTCCTCATTGCGAAGCCGGGGCGCCCTGCGGACTCACCGTCCGCATACCGGCCCATCGTGTTGCTCGACGAGGTGGGCAAGCTCTTTGAAAGAGTAATTGCAGACCGCCTCGTCGCGCACCTAACACGGGTGGGGCCGGATCTTTCGGACGGCCAATTCGGCTTTCGCAGGGCGCGCTCTACGGTGGACGCCATCATGCGCGTGCGAGCCCTCACGACGGGGGATGCGGTGTCCCAGGACAGGTGTGTCTTGTTGGTGTCTTTGGACATCGCCAACGCCTTCAATTCCCTGCCCTGGGGTAGCATTAGGAGGGCACTCCGGTATCACCGGGTGCCTGACTACCTCTGTCACGTTGTCGAGGCCTACCTGTCGGACAGGTACATTATCTACCCTGGTCACTTAGGAGAGTGGAAACGGCGAGAGATGTCGTGCGGTGTTCCGCAGGGATCGGTACTAGGCCCACCCTTGTGGAACATCGGGTACGACTACGTGCTGCGCGGCGATCTACCTGACGGGGTCAGCGTGGTCTGCTACGCAGATGATACGCTGGTCCTGGCGCGGGGAGAGTCGTACCAGGCGGCGGTCGAACTAGTGACACGCGGGGTTGCGACAGTCGTGGAGAGGATCCAAGAGTTGGGACTCGAGGTGGCATTGCACAAGTCCGAGGCCATGTGCTTCCACGGCCCTCAAAACGCGCCACCATCGGGTTCCCAACTAACAGTAGGAGGAGTTCACATTGGCGTCGAGTAGACGATGAAGTACCTTGGACTTGTCCTCGACAGCCGATGGAATTTCGAGGAGCATTTCCGATGTCTGGCTCCCAAACTGGATCGTACAGGGGCTGCCCTCAAGCGGCTCCTGCCCAACCTAGGGGATCGAGACGCCTCCTGCCGGAGGCTCTATGCAGGAATCGTTCGGTCCGCTTCGAAAGCGACCGGCGGCCAAGCTGAACGCAAGCCAGAGGGTCATGGCGATCCGGATGGTGCGGGGATACCGCACGATTTCCCGCGAAGCAGCGAGCCTCCTTGCTGGCCAACTACCGTGGGATTTGGAGGCAAAAGACCTCGCACGCATGCACGATCTGCACATGGAGATGCAACGCCGGGGTGAAACTCCGATGCCGCGCCAAGTCGCGGCATGGCGGAAAGACTCCCGGCGCGATCTCATGGTGGAATGGCGACAACGACTGTCGCAACCCAGTGCTGGGCACGCCATAATTATGGCGAATAAGTCCCCTCTTTGAGGAGTGACTGGAAAGACCTCACGGCGTCCTTACCTACCGCATGACGCAGGTCCTCACCGGACATGGTAAGTTCGGGAGGTTCCTGCACCGGATTCGTGCAGAAGAGACGCCCGGGTGCCAACATTGTGTGGACCACCCGGAGGACACGGTGGAGCATACGGTAGAGGTGTGCCCCGCTTGGGCAGAGCACCGCCGTGTCCTCGTGGGGGCGATTGGTGGCAGCGATCTCTCGCGCCGGGCCTTGGTACAGGCCATGGTCCGGAGCGAGGAGGAGTGGCAGGCAGTTGCCTCCTTCTGCGAAGCAGTAATGCTAGCAAAGGAGGCAGCCGATCGCGTGAGGCAACGGTCCTTACGCCCCAACCGCCGCCGGGATTCCGATCCCGATTTCCGGCCACCGTAGGAGCGGGCTTGCGGACGGTGAGCAATAGCTGGCTCGCCGTCCGATCGTCCGGTAACCGTCCGGACCGAGCCCAAGTCGTCGACGGCGCGTAGTGTTCCACGCGCGCCTCAAGGAGATGTCAGCAACCGTAGGGGCCCAGCAGGGTCGAAGCCTACTGGGGCCATGGGTGATGCGAAAGAGATCCCCGGGGCCCTGGAAAAAAAAAATGGCAAAGAAGGAACAGGAGTGGGTTTTTAGTCAGTAAAAGTCTGACACTATCTCCCGCTCCGCCCAAGAGCGGGGAATGTCATGATTTTCCCACCCGAAAAAAAAAGCACACGACTGAAATTTTTATTTTCTCTTCATACACCTACGAGAGGAATAAAAAATATATTTTCTGAGAATCATCGAACGGTGGACTAGTCGGATATTTCATGATCATAAAAACGTATGAGTCATTAATTATTTTCTTATAATGATGCTTGCTTTACCAGCGACTTCGTTCACTTGAGAGTCTGCAATTATCCTGTTGTCTAAATCGTTATTATCGGGATAAAATGCGTACAAACACAATTCTGTAAGTCGTCTAAGTCCTCAAGTCCTAATGCAAGCCAACACAAGTTCACATTTAAAAAATGATATAAAGTAGAATCGTGGTAACAACTAAACCATGATAATGAATGATCACGATACTAGTTCACTTGGATAAGTGGTAGTAATGCGGTCAGAAACACCTTCATGAATCACAGGCTCGAGTGACCATCGCATTTATCAGACTTGCTAAGGCCACAGACGTACCAACAATTGTACGCGTATTTAGTAATACTGTTGTCGAATTCCGTTCGGACTTAAACTCAGGTGTATTAGATCATTTAGATCACCCATATTTCGTTAGTAATACACATGTTTTGTTAGTCAGTTAGTAATGTAGACATAAATAACAACGGCAAGGAAATTGTTGATGAAATTATTAAGTGTCTGCATATGTCACCATGATATATACCGGCGAAATAGTTTACTAAGTTTTGTTAAATCAATGACCAGTCTAAGTTTCGCTAAAAATCGTCATAATTGGAAACTGAATTGACTAGATTTTTACAATATTAAATAATCATGGCTTAGTATTTTTGCTAGCTTGACTTCATGACTTTTGACTAAACTGAACTTTTATTTAACTATTATAAATCTTGGTCAAGTAATATATATAATATGCTTTGCTTTATGTATTGCATTAATATACTTAGAAAACACATTTCCGCATTTATAATAAACATAAAAATAAAAATAACTGTTCGCGCTTAGAATATAGTGGTTATAATGATACACGTGACCTTGTAGTGTAATTCGAGTATAGCAAAATCACCAGAAAAAAGCATGGCATTAAAACATTTCCACAGTCATGCAGCCTAATGACTTATTGAAAAATAAACATGACATTATGATATGACATCTTGTCGTTCGGTTAAAAATGCGTTTATTGATTTTTTAAGTTAATAAGGAGGAACGGTACGGTTGTCGGTGTCAATAATGACATAATATACATAAACTCACCGACTTGAAACTGGAATATCTTTAATGCGAGGATTCTATTAACAGAAATTCTGAGACAGAATTGTTTTCTATGTTTTTCATCACTTGACGCTAAAAAAATATATCACCAAAATTTTGTTTGAGAGTCTGCCATCACTCTTTAAATAATAAAGATAGGGCAGTTGAGAGTTTTTTTGACTCACGAACACTGCTGTTCCCGAAGATTGCCGACCGCTCCCGAACATTTCGGGCCAATCAAGAGCCAATTTATGGCATCATCAAAACGCACGGTTCGCCTTGCCTTTACTATCTATGTCAATGGTACTTTTTTTTTGAGGTGGGAAATGATCAAATAACGTCTCCAGTACTTTTACTAATTAAAATGCCACCTGTGTTCCTTCAGTTACCCTACGCTTCATTTACCCTACTTGCGTTCTAAGGCCACGGTAACTCTTTCGAACATTACCGCAGCCCAATGTCAATGTTACTAGGATGCAAATCCAGGCTAATACTCAAAAAGTTGTAATAGAATTGCTTGTGATTACTACTTATCGACTAGACATAACAACAGCCTTGTTCATACTCCCCGAAGGGTTTGTAATAGGGGTATTGTACACCCACATTTTGGCAGTTTTTTTATAAACAGCGTTTTTTTTTATAAATTAGGTAATGGTTAAAAAATATGTTTTTTTTTTTTTTTTTTTTTCTCTTCTTTGGAAAAAATATGTTGTACAATGCGTTCCAAATGAGAATAGGATCGATTGCCATGTTGTGACGTCAAGTCATACTGTCAAACCGGAGAAATTGGGTAGGGTGAGAAAAACAAGATTTTTTTAAAATTTAATTTATGCGTCGTGAACGAAAAAATTTTAATCAGAATCCAGTTCTTCAATTTTGCTAATCTCTGCATCACTGTGTGAAGTGTCTGAGTAGTGGCAAATGCAAAGAGAAGGCGAATAGTTCCTAACAATGAAAATTAGAAAGAAAATAGTTTTTTTTAAACTAATTATGACTTAAATTGTATATATTTAGCTAATTTAGATTAAACAATAACGTCTTAGTTATTTCTAGTTGAAGTAAAAAACTTCAACTAGAATTAACTAAGACTCAGTAATACAAAGCAAAAAAAAAAATACCGTTATTAATACGCAAATAAGTTTTCTTTGCAAAGCGTACTTTTCAATCAAAATTTGACAGATCGAGGTTATTGGCTTTCCTATTCTTATTTGGAACGCATAGTAAGCGATTTCTCGCGTTTCTTGAAATTTGGAGGTAGCATTATAAATGGCGTATAAACAACGTGGCTCGAAGGGCCGAGTTGACCGGAAGTGGACCGCCACGCCACCGGACATCGCGCCCAATGGTCGGAAGCTTATTTCGTACTTAAGCCCTCATTACGGATTTTATGACAGTTTACGACATAGTCGTGTCCAAGTTACTGTTCTTTGACACGAGGTTTTTTGCATGATAGAAATTCGATGAAGATACAGTATAGTATTTTTTTTTTATAGGGATTCATTATGACTTGAATTGAGTGGTTAATGAGTACCTATGTTAGGTAGTAATTTTTTCCTTGCTAATCTGAAATAATTTCTAACGTGTAATTACTATGTTTTCCCATGTCATCGATGAACCGTTGTATTGTTATGGTATAAAAAATAACTTTTCATTCAGTGGTGCCACTTTCTAACTTCATCTAATGTACTCATTTCTCACTTTATGTATTCTCATCAGTCTCAACATTTCATATTGTCATCTTCGTTACATGCTCATATATCTTTTTTAGCTCTCTTTTTTTAACTTTACATTCTGATCCACAGTATTACAGATCTTAAACTTGAGGGATATTTGTGGGTCCCAAGTTATTCCTATGACCTGTCGCCTTTTCATCCATTATCTACCTCGATATCGCTTTCATAGTTCAAGTAACCCGAGATACCGAAAGTCGATCATCGGCATGGGCTTTTCGACAAGAGCTACGAGCATAGCACTAGAGAGACCATCGAAATCGCAAAACAAGTTTCTGCCCAATTTTAGGTCAATACTATTCAGTCTTTGCCACCATACCTCTATCTACTTTGGACTTCTTGATGAATCTCGGCAACCATCACAATGCCAGCATACACCAGGAAACCCGTTTCTGGATGTGTGACATTAGAGCATTCATTACAATCACGAAGAGGCAAGGGCTAAAGGTTGACTATTGATGTAAGTCGACAGCCACATTGTAACTTTCAGTAGTGCCCACTGTAGACCGAATTTGGGTACGACATCGACTGTACCATGCTCGAATCAAGTACACAAGTTAGAGCCCACCTCACGAGACACCCGGTTGTATGCTTTTTCGAGGTCAATGAAGACCATGTGCAAGTTTTTAGGTGCATCTCTGTATTTTTCGCACAGCTGGCATGTAACGAAAATTGTATCTGTTGTGCTCCGACCAGGCATAAAACTGAATTGGTTCTGTAAAATTCCACTCTCTGCTGCTTTTCAATAACGTTTGTCTACTTCCAAGCTTCCATAGATTGTGATATTAGCTGTATTCTTCTATAGTGGGTAGTGGTTGGTTGGTTGGTGGTGTGTGTGCCACCAACAAACTGTTGATGTTGTATCAATCATCAGGTATGGCTTCTTCCCGCAACAACTTATTGGAGAACAAAGTTAACCATCTCCATCCATCTACCCGCAATAACTTCCAATTCTCCGAACTAAGTATTTTGATAAATCTCTTGACATGTATATCTTATTATGCTTTGTTCGAAGTATGTTGTAAAATATACAATTTGTTTATCTAATCAAAGATACTTTTTGATTTATCAAGCTCAAAACAGTAAGATTCTCACTCCCCAAGACGTTTTGAAGAAAACACAGTTTCTTCAAAACGTGAATGTCTTAAGACAGCCTTAAAATCTGTACGTACATTCTAAACGTACATAAACTTAACCAGCTATGAAGACCGTATTTGTAAAACAATTTTAAATTCTAGGACTCTTAGTTCTCTCAGCTAATAATAATGTCAAAATTAAAATATGTTATAGGCATATTAGATTAAAGCGTATTCCGTTTGGCTACCCGGGCTATAATTATGATAATTATGTCATCTACCTAGCCTTTTGCCAACTATATTAAGGTCGGTTTCCGGTCTAACCGGATGCAACTGAGCAATAATTATGATTAACGCACGATGGGTTTGATAATTATTTATTGAACCCAGGCGGATTTAATGCCCTAGGTTTTGTCTAGCAGTCAACCATAGGTGGTGAAAAGACGATATGGTAGGCGCACAAAAAAAAAAAAACAATAAAAAGAAACATGGGTTCAAAGGCCAAACTATATAGGGAACGTGTACTGTTGTGAGTACTATAGCATCAAAAAATGCAATAATACATTTTAATCACAATTTACGTTATTTTTCGCCGAAATGACTAAATCAAATAAATTGTTAGGGTAAATGTTTCGGATTTGTGCCACCAGGCGGCAGAGCTTTCGTCGAGCACGTTCCCTATAGTTAAAATATACATACATATATATTTAATAAATATTTATTTTATTTAATATATCTGTTTTGATTAAAACCCTAAAATAAATTAAAAAAAAACCATGATCAATTTGAAATCTTAACTGACACTGGATGGTGATAAATAAATAATATAGAAGTAGTTGTTAATTGTTCCTTGAATTTACAGATTCACGACGGCGGCGCATGTCGTTTAAAGGTTGTTACCGCAATCGCTTTCAAGTAAAAAGTGCCGCCGCAACTCATTATACTGTGGCAAACTTTTAGAGCCACATAAAGCTTTATGTTTTAGGTCACCAAATGGCTCAAGAAAGTGTCCTAAAAATGAGAAACTAATGGCAGTTCTGAAAGTTTATTGGTACTGCAACTGTCTTCTTATATATATCAAGTATACAAAAAGACAGTTTTGTACCCCAGTTTACTGAATGAGTAAGTAAGTGCCAATACGTACAATGTATGTGCATATTTTTATACATACCTTAAATATAAAGACGCTTCTCCCGTTAAAAAAGCCGTCAAAAGTAATCCCTCGCGATATAAATTTTATTCAGTTAAGACGTGTCTCTAAAATGGAAAACTAGTCTTGGCAACAGCCTCTAAATAATTGAAAACAATGAATGAACTAGAGTGTCCATGAAAAATGTATGTTGTAGTTCACGATCGAAGCTCGAGTCGTCGGTCTCATAAATTGGACCGCGCCCAGGTGTTACGCTTGCTACTAGTTACTACTTCCGCCGCTAAATTAGAATTGCAAGAAGGCGATCCTGCGAATAATGCTCCCTGCCACTACTTCCACCTTCCAAGAAACTAGCCCCAATCCTAGCAACTCTTTTAATAACAAATTTGAGTGGATTCTGTCTCCGGAGTGAGCTGTAATATTTTATAACGCAGCACTACGAGTTTTATGGTCCGGAATATTTCTTTAAAGTAACCTCAATTTAAGTTGGTTGTTTTTGCAAGACTTGGCGTTTTAGAAATAAGATTTTGCGGACAAAGTTTCATTTTAAGTGAATTTTAATAAATATTAAAGCTTTCCACTTAATTGTTGTAGTTATTCTTGTGGCAAGAGTTTTTTGCGTATACTGTAGCCAAATTCATTTTCACATTTTCTTAAATCTTCATTTTCACATTTTCACGTAATATGTCTTTATCCGTTGTTCCAGAAAGCATCGTGACCCCCGGCATGAGGTCGGGGGAGGCGGGCTCGGGCTCGGAGCTGGCCGAGTTCGGTGCGCGCTGGCCGCAGCCCTACAACCAGGGCTACGGCTGGACGCGCTCCGCCACACCGCAGCACCCGCCCGCGCATCACCTCGCCCGCCACTCCAGGAGCCACCAAGTACGCTACATGTAGCAACATACATATCATCGAACCGTCATGCTCAACCTTATTCCATTTTATGTAGGTGTCTCAGCATGTTTTTCTTCGTGGTCTTTATTGTTCGGTAGTCATTATCTGGGTAGTACCCCTTCTAGCCGGCTCTTTTTAACTGTGGAGCTTACATCGCTTTATAGACACCTATATAAAAAGAAAAGTAAAAAGGCTTTTACGCCGCATCTACATTGAACCTGTTTCTTCCATTACTTCCAAGGAAAGAACGGAATAATTTTGACTGACTACAAAAACAGGTTATCCAATCAGCCGTTTAATTATGAATTCACAAAAAAAAGAAAATCACAAAAACGTCAATTCTCCCTGTAGCTCAAATTGCCTCCCAACCCTCAATAAATTAGGGTTACAGTTTTCCAATTTTCTCAATAAAATATTGCTTATTGCTCTAAATTTCTAAAATAACTAGAAATATAGATTATAATATATCTTTCTTCGTAGATAGAAAGATATATTATAATCTATGTATGACTAGAAGTGGCTTCAAAAAAATAGTCTCAACGGCTCACGGGTATGTCGGTCACAAGCGGTTGCTCTGTATAGTAGACGCTGTTGTCCGAAACTTCTAAATTGGGTTGGACACAGTGGACACTTTAAATTAAAAGAAATCGTATATCGCACATTGCATTTCAGTTTCTAAAAATTGTTTAAACAGAATTGTACTACTATTCGATTCTTACGACTTGATTGCTTAACTGAAAAGAAAATCTTTAATTTCAACCTACATTTCCAGACACCATGCTTCTTTTTCTCTTCTGGTTTAAGACCTTAACCCATTTATTTGTGGTCGGCCCTTCATGTCTTTATTTTCTATTGAGCACAATTTTGTGCCATGTCTGTGTTGAGACGTCAGACAAACTGAGGGAGGAGGGCATGTGCTTCTTCGTAGGCAGTTCAAAAGCAAGCTACACCATATGATGTCTGGGCGTGTTTTTAGTTTTTACGGTAGTGTGGCACGTGACCATACTACCGTAAAAACTTTTATTTGACTTTATAGACTATTTTCAAAAACCATTCAACTCATAACAATGTAACGAATATAATTCGAACTCCTACGCAGTCGCTAGAGTGCGGCCATACCTAACTCGTGAACTTTTTGTTCAACTTAACTTCTGAGGCAGGCTCTTGGCTCCTTGCCACCATTTTAATATTTAAATACCACTTTGCATGTAGTCCAGCGTTAAAATAGGTACCAATAATTGCAACGACGATTCAACTTTCCAAGTGCATAGTTACTATTAAAAGTTGAAAGAACAATGTTTGAAGAAATTTTAATTTTACACTGTTGGATTTATGAATTCTTAGCAACATCAACAGTTGATTTTTAAAGTATTCGTAATCATGGAAAAGTTCTTGGTTGCTTTATCTTTGCTTAACTGAAAGTAAAATCGCTAGTCGATCGAAGAAAGTAATCCGTCTGCTAGGCACTGGATCGAACAAACCAGTTCATGTCATCGATGGACTGTAAACTGGGTGCACCTTTAGGTGGACTATTTTAATTGCTTCGAATATGATTGAGTTGGATTCTGTCATAAGCAAGTTTTGTTCCAGGACAACCGTCACACGAGCTACGAGGCGGAGGACGCGCGGGGCAGGGCGCGCGGCGGGGTGTACTACTCGCCGCCGGGCACCTCGTACACCATCGTGGAGCGCCCAGCCTCCTCGCATGGCCACCACACCTCGTACTCGAACCAATACGCCGGCAAGCTGTCCAGGGCGCCCTACCTCGGTTCCACTACCATTGCGAACAGTGCAGGTGATTCTCATGATGTTGATTGTTTTTTTTTGTGCTGGGAAATCATCAATGACTTCGGTCGCTCTTATCTTAAAAATCGCTTTTAGCGATAAGACCGCCCATTGTGACACCCTATTAATTTTAAGTTCCTAATGCAATTTGTATTTTTGGTGTACAATAAAGAATATATCTATCTATCTATCTATCTCTAGGGTGGAGCCAGAGGGCGTGTCAGACCTTTATTGACTAAAATCCACCTTGGTCCGTTAGTTACCCTTAGCTTTCCAGGACCAAGGCTTAAAATTGAAACTACACCGTGCCTTAGAGAGGTTGAATGTGGAAACATTTGTAAGAGTGTCAGTGGTCCTAAAACGCAAATGGCAACTGAAATAACACATTGGATGATTTCCTGATTCAAAAAACAAATAAATGATATTGATTGGAAGCCCTTCTGAAACTCATTTCTATAGATAGGGAAATAGATAACTAGTAACTCTCAAGTTATGCTTGTAGATAAGACATAGTGTATTATTGTCTGTGTAGCCGGAGCAACGAGCTTGAGGAACAGTACAAATCACCTGAGCGCGGCCAACGGCAAGAAGAGGCCGATCTCGCCGGAGCAGGTGCTGCGGCTGTTCGGGCAGGGCGGGGCAGCGGCGCTGGGTAAAGCACTGCCCCCGTCGCACCCGCCTGCACCTTTGCCTGCACCCTTGCCCGCGCGCAGGCACTCGCCTGCCAGTAGCCCCAGCAGCACTACGCATCATGTAAGTGGTCTTACTACAACACTAATTGCATTATTTAGATGCTGCCACGGCTCCACGACCTAACTGGAGCACTACTAAATTAGCCTCCTACAGCGCTAACCAGAATTCAGGTTAATTCCGAGAACGTTCGTGATTAATTAGAGTTCAATCGTTGTATAACTCTCTGTTCAGTTATTCATAACTTGCACCTGCTTGGTCACTTTATATGTAATCTATTACCACAGTTAGTTATTATCAAGTATGAAACTAAGGTCGACGTTTCAGTTAGCTATACCTGAACTAATCATCCACATTTCATTTTCCTAGTAATGGAACCTTGAAATTCAACAGCTGTTGAAATGGCAGTGCACTAATTATTGAATCAATACGAGTATCGTCAAGGATGTCAGTGGGTGAATTAAAGTTCCAAAAATAGCTAAATATGAGGCGTAGCGGGGTGGGGGGTGTCATGTGTGTAAATTATTCTAGGGTGAGGCCGCGCGCGCCAGTCGATACCACTACTTTATTCATGACCACCGCGGCGACCGTTTAGGTGCCGACAGTATGGATATGACCACACAGAAATGAATGGGTTTTGCTTTATCCGCGTATATACATAGGATGCTTGTCTAATAAATTTCTGGACCACGTTAAATATTTGAAGTTCGCACAGGCTTGACCCAACTACTGGTTAAATGTCTAAAAATAACAGACGTGTAGAATGAAAAATATTTTTATTGGTTTATTGGAGTGTCCATACAAAGCTTATGGTGTCATGGTCACAGGCGGCAGCTGTCATCGTCACGTTCAGTCGCTGTCAGGAGACAGCCCCGACAACCCAGCCTACACTGTATTTAACTGTTATTTATTGTAAAAGTAAACCACAACAAATTTTGATTCCTTGCGAACTTTTCCCAACTTTATCATAAAATCGTTAGGGCGGTGTCGTGCCGTTTGACCCAATTACACTGTTTTTTTTCCAAAGCGGGAACGATAAATATTTCAATTTGTGAACGACGTACGACTCGCCGACGACGGCGAGGTCTCATTTCCTCGTAACTGACGTGGTTAGCCGGGAGACATCAATACAAATAAATAAATAGATAGAAATGTGAAAAGAGTAGTGGACGTAAATTGTGTTATCTTTCAGTCGTATAAAGTTTAAAGACATTTTCTCGTAGTAAATTTATAAAGATTTCCGCAGTTACTTACAGAACATAGAAAAAGCAACCGAAAAATGAGTTCTTAAATAGTGTTCAAACAGTGCGTGATGTTTCTTAGTGAAAGCTGGTTTAGCGACAACATACACTTGCCAGACGGTCCAAATTGGATTCCACCGAGAATAATGAGGTAATGAGGTTTTGAATCTATCTATATATATAAAAATGAAACCCGTTTTCCTTGGTCACGGCATCACGCGTGAATGGCTGGACCGATTTCACTAATTCTTTTTTTGTTGTATTTGTTATTATTAGGAGAAGGTTCTTACGGAAAAAAATATTAAGAAAATCTCTCAGAAATATTGAAAAATATAAGTACAACAAAATAAAGTAGTGCATCATTGCTACGCTAAGGCGGTACGAAGTTCGCCGGGTCAGCTAGTTTCATATAAATATGTCATTTTTTTGGGCTCCGTACCTCAAAAGGAAAAAACGGAACCCTTATAGGATCACTTGTCTGTCTGTCTCTCTGTCAAGACCCTTTATCTCGGGAACGCGTGGAAGTATCGAGTTGATATTAGACCCATATACTCAAGTTTGCGGTCTCTTAAAGCTGAGAAAAAATCAAATTTCTAAGTTAACGAAAAAAAGATACGGCCGTTTATGTCTCCCGTTGACCCAGAATCCCGAAATTTTGCATAAAGCAAGGTCTTATAGCACAGGTATAGGAATAAATCTGAAAACTGTAAATTGTTTGTTACGTCACAACAAACGACTTCATTCGGGAATTGTACTTTGTACGGAACCCTCAGTGCGCGAGTCGGACTCGCACTTGCCCAGTTTTTCTATGTTACCAATGACTTTGATGTACATAGATATAACCATCGCTAGATGTTAGAAATTCCTTTGTTCAAACGTAGCTACAAATTAAGGCTGGAAAATTGTGTGCAATAATAGTAGTTTTTGAACTTTCGATTTTAACCAATTAAAGTGTACTTAGGGGTTATAATTAATCACAGTTGGAAAGTGTAGGTGGCTAAGTGTATGATATCTATGGTAAAGTTGTATGAGCGTGGCTCGGCGTATTCCCTGCAGAGCTCTTGAGCGATCGCAGCTGGGATACACTTGTTGATGTAATCTGCACATATGCGCCGTTATGACGGTAAAATTTATGATGAAAACTTCGCTCATAATGTAATATTCTGCTTTAAAAAAAATCATAATATATTCTGGTTTCTATCGTTATTTATTTGGTTGGGTCTTATCGTTATTTATTAGTTTATGAAGGAGCGCATTAATAATACCTACATTTTACGAGACTACGCATGATGAAGGGTTAAGGTTTTGCCAAACTAATGCTAATATTTGTGTATGTCGTGTAACAGAATAAACACTGAACCTGAAAAGTGGTTATTGTGCCTACGTATCATTATGAAAAACGTAGTACGTTAAAGGCATAACACAAAAAAAAAATATCGCGAGAAATAATTGCTGTTTAGTACAGTAGGGTCTAAGACCAAGTTGACGGCGCGTTGTGTTCCATGCGCATCTCAAAGGTGTCACACAGCAGCACATTGCAGAATAGACGGAGCCCATTAAGGCCGATACTTGCAGTAAGTGAAGCAAAGCGCAAATGAAGGAACACAGTGGGTTTTAGTCAGTAAAGTCCGACACTAAATCTCGTTCTACCCAGAGCAAGAAAAGTTATTTGGTGATTTCGATTTCAAAAATAATTAAATGGTCCAGTCGATTTTTCTCTCATTTTCGTTACAAGTTCTGTTAAACGATACTACCTCGAAATACATTAACTAGAAAACCTTAAATAATTGTTTGTATAATAATAAAACACAAGTTTCTACCAATACAAAAAATCACAAGTTATTCCATCTCGGCCAGCCTTTGGCAATTTATGTTCTTTAACTGACACTTATATAGACGTGAAATAAAATATGCATGAACATTGTACAATGCAAGCGAAAGCAAAGCATAGTTTTGAAGTAAATCTCGGGCGGATGAAAATATTCGCGGCTGGGATCGCTTGCAGCGAGCCAGGCGGGCGGGCGAGGCGTGGGGCCGCGTCTAGCGAGCGCCCCGCGCCCGGCAAATAAATACTGCTTCTTGGAGATGTTAAACGTTCGCCTCGTGAAACATTGTTTACGCAAAAGAGGGCGCGGGTTTTATTGCTTATGAACGAACGCTGCGTCGAGTACAATATTGAAGTAAATTCTTTGAGCAGTCACTCGCGTTTCTAGAAATCATTTCCTTTCGCTATATTTGGATCAAATACCCTTTTGTATTGCACCTTATTGTAGTATAAAGGATAAGAACGTTATTGCTTGCTAGCACGCAGTGAGTAGGTATGTGTTTGTATTATTATTTTGGAGAACGCCGCCGAACATGCCAGGTCACGTTGTAATGTAAGGAAGCACGTCACTTAGTGAAAAATTAATAAATGCGGAAGGCGACTGTACCTTACCCAATATAGCTGCCTACTTACATACATGTACGAGTATTTTTTAAATCGACCGAGTGTAGCGAATATGAGGTTTATGCCTCGTGCAATATTTCTAGGTTTAAGGCTCTTTCTGAAGCTGTGGTTATTCGCTTAAGCTGAAGCTACATTTTTATTTTAGGTACACGAAATATATAGTAAATTAAATTAAAATGTTGTTAATACTTGATTACTTTCTAAATCTGACACTGTTTACTTTCGATAATAGTGGCGAGACCATCACAATTTAATGAGAGATTTTACATCGAGAGTCTCCTCTTACTTCCTAAAAATTTTACCAGACAAACAATGAGAAACACAAGCGATATTTCAACGACCATAATTTGACAAGCTTCTGTTCACCAACAAAGGGGACGCACCGTTCATTTTTTAGACAAACACAATTTTGTTTAAGGAGCTAAGAGGCACATCGCTCACGCCTTTCAACCTTTTTAATATAGACAGGGCTTTAAACGTAAGAAAAATTAAGCGAGTTAAAAGCTTCAAATAATAGATATTTATGAGTTGTTTGTTAAGACTTTTATTGTGAGTGTAAATAACGTTGAAGAATGATAATCTTTATATGCAAGTTGCCTTTACAAGATGAGATGAAAGATAGAAAAACCGGGCAAGTGCGATAGTTTCGTACAAACCTATGTAAAATAGTTCAATTATTTGAGTATGTTTCCCAAGTTTGGAACCCACAATATGAGATTCACAAATCTCGAATTGAAATTAAACAAAATTGTGCTCCTTCAAAACTAACCATCGATTCAAAACATATTAAAGACCCAAAAGATATTTGCCGAATTTTTAACGAGTACTTTGCCACGATAGGCCCTCTTTTAGCAAATGAAATACCTAGATTTTTTGTGATTACTTTTCATGATGATTATACCTGTGCATTACCAATAACACCCTCTGATAATACTCCAGTGCTTTCCGATTTTGATCTGTGTTCTTTCACTGAAATTTCAAAAAATATTTCTAATCTCGACCCTAATTGCAGTACTGGATTAGATAGGATTAGCACTAAAGCAATAAAATGCATAAATAATATAATAGCGGATCACCTGAGCAAATGTTTCAACAAACTGCTGAGTGATGGCCATTTTCCCCGATACTCTGAAAATAGCAAAAGTAACTCCCATTCACAAATCAGGATCGAAGACGGATCCAGGCAACTACCGGCCGATCTCAGTGTTACCTGTGCTATCAAAAATACTAGAAAAAATTTTACACAGCAGATTAGAAAAACATTTAACTTCTTTCAACTTTCTCTCAGACCGACAATATGGGTTTAGATCTAAAAGCAGCACACTTACAGCCACTGTTGATCTTGTTAACAAAATTAAGCAAAATGTAGACGCTAAGAATATAGTCCTAGGTATCTTTATTGACCTTAAAAAAGCGTTCGACACTGTTAGTCATAAATTGTTACTTAAAAAGCTAGAAAAAATCAACATTACTGGTAGTGCCTTAAATATGTTTAAATCCTGTCTAAAAAACAGAACACAACAAGTTAAAATGGATAATAATAATCAAAGTGACACTTTACCAATAACGTGTGGTGTTCCCCAAGGATCTATTCTGGGTCCCCTGCTTTTCTTAATATACATTAACAACATACAAGAAATTAAACTACATGGTCACCTTACGTTGTATGCAGATGATACTTGCTTATTTTATTTCGGATCGTCCATTCATGATCTAGTTTCCCAAGCTCAAGAAGACTTAAACACCCTTTTTTCATGGTTTCAGTTCAACTTGTTAACGATAAATATATCTAAAACATGCTATATGTTATTCAAATCAAAAAATAAAATAATACCCCCACATAAACCATTACATATTAACAATGTTCCCTTACAGCAAAAAACGTGTGAAAAATATCTTTGCTTAAGATTAGATAGCTCACTATCGTGGAATGCTCACCTAGATCATGTAAAAACAAAGCTTTCGTCCCTACTGGGATCTCTTCGACATATAGTAAGATGTATTCCACCTAAGTTGCGTTACACTATCTATAACGCCCTAGTAAAACCTCACCTGCTATATCTAGTTGAAGTCTGGGGCAGTGCGGCCAAAACCAAGCTAGCTAGTCTCCAAATTGCACAAAATAAATTAATAAAAATGATTTTTCGTTTCCCTTATTTATCACCAACAAGCACAATATATGAAAAAACAAAAATAATGAACATTAGGCAGTTATATATTTACAACACTTGTATTTTTATCCGTAAGGCTCTCAACAAGACTATACAGACTAACCTATCGTTTACTAAAGTGAAAGAATTAACACAACGTAGCAGTCGCCGGGCTAGTTTTCTGGTCTTACCAAAGATGAGAACTAAGTTCGGTAAAAAAAATTTTACTTTTGAAGGAGCACAGTTGTATAACAAAATACCCCCATTTATAAAAAATGTATGTACGCTCATTCGATGCATTCAAGAACCAACTAGCACAATATGTAAGAAACAATTATAAAATAACTACATAAAGACTGAATGCATTGGATGAGTTTAATAACTTACGTAGGTACGCGGTGACGAACCCTTGTTATAATATTAATTTGTTATAAGGAAAAATTGTTCTCAAGTAAGTGACTTTGTGTCTTTTTTGAGAAATAAATATCTTTAAACCTGAATTGAATCCGTTCAGAGGAAATTTCTGCGGTACTTAGTTTTTAAAGCGAACCAATTTTCAGTTGACTACGAGCACCGTAGCAGGCGATATCATTTTCTACCGTTACACATAAGGCGTCATATTAATGACATATGTTTTTTGGCAAACATAGCAAACGGCTTTATTGATTGTCCCGAATTACTCAGAAAAATTCTTCTTCGCACTAACCAGAACAACCTGCGTAAACGGCCTCTGCTACAAACACCATACACATCGACAAAGTACAGCTTTCTCCATAAGCAGTGTAACAGCCTTTAATAATTTGCAATCGCACTTGGGAATCGATCTGTTGTGCACTAGCGCACAAAATATAAGAAAGATAAAATAAACCAAGACAAGAACAAGACCAAGACCAAGACCAAGGAATATTTTGGTGAAAACCATGGCTAACTAATTAATATTTGTTCTAATGATTGGGCACACTTAGGTATACTTTATCCTTGATATTAAAATACTAGATATAATTCTCTAGAGTTGTTAATTTTTAATCTTATTTTACATACTATCCTAGTAAACGCAAAATATATAGATATGATTATGATATGATTTTCCCCAAATATGTAAAAAAATATATATATTTTTAGTCTGTAAGCTTTCTTAAAAATAAATAAATTCCCGAGTAAGAAATTTTTGTGTCGTAACTACAAATTTACTGTTTTCAGACTTTTTCCTATAACTTTTGCAATGAGACGTGATTAGACCTTGCTTCATGCCAATCAGGATTCTAGGTCAACGGGAAGTACCCAATAAGTTCTGATTTCCTAGCGAGATTCAAAATATGCACCTAAACGGCCTTATCTTTGGATCGCATTGAAGGAAGAAGGTGATTTTTTCACTCTTGCTTAGAATATCAGACCTGCAGGCTGCAAAATTCGTAGTCGTTCAAAATGATAGAATGAAATATGTAATAATAATGTAATCGTTTTTATAATGTTCAACGCTACATCCTGTAGAATTATGGTATAAATGGTAGCCAAGTTACAATTTCTGTAGAACGAGCGATCGGCTCTGGCGCGTCAATATGGCTACCAACTTATCGTTTTCTAAAATCGCTTACGCGCCGAGGCGTTTCCGATTGTAGAAAGAGATTCGACACGAAATGGTCGAAACTTGGCTTGAACTAAGCCTGCTGAGTATTTGATATTAATTTAAACTTCATACCTCCACGCGTTCCATAAAAAGTGTAGGTATTGACAGACAGACGGACGGATAACTAAGTGATCCTACAAGTATTTCGTTTTGACCGACTTAGGTACAGAACCTTAAAAAGGACATAAGTCTAACTCAACTCCGTTATATAAACATATTCAAATAGAAGCGTAGTCCATGATTCCAGCTCTAAAATGTAGATACGGCAACGGTATAACTGGCGTCGTATTGATCCTGCTCTTAAAATACACCCCGATTTATTTCAGCATCGCATTAGCCGTATTCTGCAGCGATCAAACTATAAGTTTATTGGGACATTCCATTTAACAATATTGATTGCTTTTTCGACATGATTAATAATCATGTGTAATCTTAATTATCTAAAATTATTAATAATCTAATTTTTTACGGAAAAATCACTTATCTTGCTCTTTTTCGGGGGCGATAAATGTCCAAAATGGTCTGAAACGTCCACCCTAAAATGATTAATGTTTTTCTGTAAGACCTTATGGCCTGTGTCAAACCCTACTTGAATACTACATTTTGACAGGTTTTCAGGCTAAAGTAGAGTTTGTGAAATACTCAACTTCAAATGTTTAAATCAGAAATTGGGGGTAAATTAAGGTCATAGCTCATTAGACCCACCCGACACCCGACCAGCACCACCTCATCACTCGGTGTCCACTCGTTGTCGACAGGTGGTCCACGGGTTGACACCGTGTTGCTAACCAGTAAACGTATTGAAGGAGTGGACATTGCGTTATCCGTGAATAGATTAGTAATAATGTATCAAGGAATTACGGAAAAGGGTGCTGTATTTCACCAGTGCATAGCCTTCGCGCGTGAACCAGTCGCAGACAGCACACGATGCAATCGGGACCAGCGTGTAGGCAACGCAAGGCAAGCGTGCGAGCAACGGGTGACCAGCGAGTGATCCACTCGCCGTCCACGCGTGGTCAGCCTGCGGACGAGTTACTCCGAAGTGGTTGTAGTGAGCGTATATCCATAGTGCTCTATACAAAGAATACTAACCGCTCGAAGCGAGGTGCTGTTGGGTGCTGGTCGGGTGTCGGGTGGCTCTAATGAGCTATGACCTTTAAGGACACAGGACGTCGCTGTTGAGTCCAGCAACGACAGCATCCTAAGCGTGTTTGCAGACAGGTGGGACTCTCCACTGCTGCCCCACTTAGATACTTGCACACTATACTGTGAGCAGTGGACGGTTCCTGTCTTGTATGGTTTTTATATTGTTTTTAGTACGAGTAGGTAAATGCTGGTCCTAGGATATTTTTATTATTTTTTTTTTATAAATCGTTTACCCACACTAGGAATTACTCCTATATCGTAGATGTGTTCACAAACATGTAAATTCACATACACAAGACACCCAGACCCGGAACAACTATCTGTAGGCCATACAAATATATGTTCCATCCGGGAATCGAACCCATGATCCTCAGCGCAGCAGCCAATCCCTCAACCACTGCGCCAACCTTGCCGTCAGAATATGACTGCTACAGGCTGTAATAAACGTCAATCCCAGCCAGGCGCATTACTTGGTGAAATTTATTTCATCACCACTACTCTCAAAACGGTGAAGGAAAACATCATGAGGAAACTGGCATGTCCTAGAACCAAAAATTCGAAGATATGTGACATCCACCAATCAGCACTGGGTCTGCGTGGTGAATACGGCCCATTCCCATTCCTAGAGAGGAGGCCTGAGTCCCAGCAGTGGTAACAATACAAGGCCGATTATAATTATGATTTGTTGTGTTATTTTATGTTAAATGCGAATTTATTTATTTAGTATTACTTGTGTCTAGGCAATATACCGCGGGGGTGAGCGGGAGAGGCCGTACTCGTCGGGCGGGGCGCCGCCGCCGCCGGCGGAGCCCGCCACGCGCACCGTCACCATGTCACGCGACCCCGCCGACTCACACGGCTTCGGCATCTGTGTCAAAGGCGGGAAGGAGGCAGGTGGGAACCTTCCTTGTATATAACACGTTTTAGTAGACACCCTCGTCCTAGTGAGTTGCTGACGATTCGGACACAATATCCGAATCGACACATTCTATTTTTTATATTTTTTCACTGACAATTCGGACACCACCAAATTTATTCAAGCTATTTAGTACAGTCAGATAAAAAAGTTTTAAAATACAGTATAAAAAAAAAATATCTGAAGTTGCCGCCTTAAATCCAGCCTAAAATAGTTTTGGTAACGCCATCGAGATATAAGTACTAACGTACTAGAGAAGCTACGTCAAATAACTGAATTGTCCTATTTTCGTAATTTGAATCTTTAGTTCGCTGCAGCGCTAAAATAGTAACAATTCGTCTAAACCGTAACTAATTTACCACAGCGCTAGATTTGCTGCGGAAGTGTATTTATTCTCGGCAAAAAGGTCTTAAGCGCCATATAAATCACGGCACTTACGCGTTTTCTTCGACAAAGTGCGGCGCGATCGCCGCAGTTGAACGAGACAAAGTAGGAATTTACGGTGTTTTCTCTAGTACGTTAGTACTTATATCTCGATGGGTAACGCTTTTTTTCCCATATATTATATTTTAAAACTTCTTAACTGACTGTACTAAACAGTGCGTGTCCGAATCGTCAGTGAAAAACATATTGAAATAAAAATGTTTCGATCCGGATACTGTGTCCGGATCGTCAGCAAGTTTTCCTTGTCACACAGACAGCGAACACGTGACGAAACGTTTTCTAAATTGTAAAGGACACGACAGCACGTGAACAGAAAACTGTAGTGACACAGAAACATGATTATTTGTTACATTTAATCTAAACTTATTATGTATTATAATGAACCCGTGAAATATTGATCGAATTTAAATGTCTGTTGCTACATTATTACACATTAGAGCTTATTATCCCATAAAAATTACGGGTCAAGTAGTCCACGGGGATGAAGCCACAAGAAAGTTATATCATGGGTCTGTAAAAGACTTCTGTAAAATAAATAAATAGAAAGCTTTTGGTCAAGTTTCGCTGTCTGTTCATTTACATAACACATCTACGTCATCGAAAACATGGAATCATTACAGTCGTTTCGCCATCTCCATTTCGTATCGACTCATTGTAGAGCTTTTTTACTATTGAACCGGCGCCCTAGACAAATCTTGATAGTTTAGAAATACAAATTCATATAAATTTTTAAAAAGTAGGTACCTAGGTACCATTGCTATCTCGCAGTAAATAAACAGCTGAAATTTTAGGTACGCATTATCATTAGCCGATAGCGGTAATCTACACAGCAAACGATGGGCTGTCCCATCGATTAGGAGCAATAAAGCGTGGGAGGCTCGCAAATAGCGCCCAGAGCGGTCAGTGCCTAAACAATGATCCGATGCTATTTGTGATTGCACGTTTGTGAACACGCTTCACGTGTTCTATTTGTATAATACTTTTTTTTAAAATATTTACTAGCTTTTGCCCACAGCTTCGCTCGCGTACATAAAATATAGCCTATGTCACTTAGGAATAAAGCAGTTTTCTATCGGTGAAAAAATTTTTAGCAATCGGACTAGTACTTTCAGAGATTACCTCCTACAAAAAAAAAAGAACAAAAAAAACAAACAATACCTCTTTATAATATTAGTGTAGATAACCCTTTTTGTGTGGAATAATAATCGTGTGTGTACTATCGCAATAAATAGGGGGTTATGTAACTGTTAACCTGTCATTAATTACTCGTTTTGGAAGTAATGTGGGGTTCGGATTTCATAAGCCACATTTGAAACAGGCTCTTACGCCGAGGTTTCTTATTATTAGTGACTGAAACTATTACTGTATAATAAAGAAAAATTATGTTAGAGAGAAAGTTAAAGTCAAATAGTAATTTAGTGTGGCCAATCAGCAGACCAAATATACTTTGACTTGGTTTATAAGAGCGCAAGTATTATAACCTTTTTTTTAAGTTTTAAAAGAAAATAACCATGAGCCACACAGGAAAATACGTTGCAGTACACAAAGCTTTAGAGTACAATACGTTGACGGGATGAAAAGAAAATACATTTTTTTCTCGACAGCTGGTGACGTTCATAATAATAAATCCTGGGTAAGACAAGAGATTATTATTCTTATTGCAATGTACCTACGAAGAAAAAGGTCTAAGTAGGTTCCCCGTGAATGAAGCGGCATTAAGGTGTAAGTAAGATCTTGTATATCTTCGTATAAAAATTCCAAAGTAAGTCAGCTAAGTAAAGTTTAATATTCAGCCACAAAGACAAGATAAGATCCTCCTCGGTTTATATTACATAAAGCCCCCACTGTGAAGGTTACATTGCCACGTTTTCAAATTGTGCGAGTTTCATATCTGAATTTGTTCAGACTAAATATGCCGTAAA
The DNA here is from genome assembly GCA_905147345.3 of Mythimna impura. NCBI lineage: Eukaryota > Metazoa > Arthropoda > Insecta > Lepidoptera > Noctuidae > Mythimna > Mythimna impura. The sequence goes on along the minus strand of LR990348.1, from coordinate 9,639,852 downwards.
AATTTAGTCAAAACCTTCTGATTATTGGGGTGCATTCATGCATTGTATGATTAAGACAAAAGCAATGTTTGGAGAATTGCCAAAGTAGAAGCAAAGTATTCTCGCTTTTATTATACAGTTACGTTATGTATGTCAAATTAATAAAACCTTTTTCAGTAGTCTTCTTACTACCAACATTATAAGCAAGAAGATGAGAAAACCCAACGATTGTCTATGGATTTTTGGCGCCAAAGCTGAAGAAAGAACAGCGAACTTCAAAATGCTTACTATTTATTTTCGAATTTTATTTTGCATTTTATTACGTTGGCTAGTTGTACTGTAGGTGTATAAATTTTAGTTAATGTAATAATATTTAGGCGTAGGTGTGTACATATCGAGAGTCGAGGAGGGATCGGTGGCGGAGCGCGCGGGCCTTCGCCCTGGGGACTCAATTCTGCAAGTCAATGGCACGCCGTTCTCCGGGATCTCTCACGAAGATGCTCTTAAGGTAAGATATGCTGCCTCGTAACATTGCCCTGATATTTTCGTAGAATATTTATGTAGCGACGGAAGAAACTACGGAGTACTACCTTCATATCTACTTACTGCCTACGAAAGGATTCTTAGACTTGTTATTATGTTTTGTTTTCTAGTAAAGTAGTCATCCAGATCTTGTATTTTCTACAATTTCGGTCCCTAGGTGGTCATACATCATTCGTCTGTAATTAAGGACGTTTAACTTGACAGTTTAGATAAATAAATCAGCCTCTAAGATCCTCATTCTAGCGCTTGGCCCATTTAGAGTAAATGTTTGCTAGTCCAACACCTCCTAAGCTAGGCAGCTTGATTTACATAATGTTGGCGGCAGGTTGATATCTGTGAATTACTCGGTGATTATGTATGACAAGGGTTCTAGTCGGACCTGTTGCTGTCGAAGTCGCTGGCAGCCTGTCCTGACGGTAAGCCAAATTACCCTAAATGCCTTCACAACCGAACAATTTCAGTGTTAAAAATATTTTAAACATTTACCTTCAGCGTACCTGCCAAAACAGAAAAGGAATTCGGTTTTGTTTAATGGGGCATTTACTTTTTAGGACCCAAGTCAATAAAATGATTTAAAAAAGGGTCCCTAGAGCGTCTTGCTCGATCATCTCCATAGAGATCTACGCTTTGGAATGTGCAATTAGATTCGTTTTTCCTGACTGACCGACGTCTTGATAATTCAAAAGTGCCTGTAAAAGGTTTATTTGAAATAAATGCTTTAATTTATTTTGATTCACACTGTTATTCTGATACTGATTTGTTTAGTTTTGTGTTCCCGCTTTTCCTCTTTACATCTGTAGTTGTACTTGTAAGAGTAAAGAGCTACAGCTAATAAATATACATTATGAAACAAGTTTCACAATGTACTTTACATACTTAATGCAAGCATTAAGTATATAAAGTTACATAATACTAAGGGAAACCAATTAACACACTGTAATTGCAAAGGCTGGAAAACTCAAGCGATGTTATTAAAATTAACAACGTGTTCGCAAGCGCAGACGAACTCGTCGGCTCATACTCGGTGCTCGGTAGCACCACTTAACGGATGATAATCATATGATTTATACGACAGACAGGTCTAGGAAGCTAACATTATGCATATTTCATGTACTAATGGGGTCGAGCGGTAAAAGCTTTTTAACATCTTTATCTTTTAAACCTTGGGTGTTATTTTTAATCAGATCTTTTATTTATTTATGTTTAGGTGATGTTGTTCTTTTCTTTATTTACGGTTATTAAAATCCGAAACTTTAAATCAAATAGACCATTAACAGGTACTTTTGAATTGTCAAAATGTCCATCAGTCAAAAAAAGTGATCTTTATGGAGAAGAACGTGCCAAAATCTCCGTAGGCACTCTTTTGTACCATGTTATTTATGAGTTCCAAAAATCCTGGTTACATATTTTTTGTTGCTTCTATTATATGAGCACAATGTAAATAAATAATGAAATAGTTTAGTTTTTTATATAACATTTCAAAACTTTGTAGTCGAAATTGTGACTATAAGCCTAGCTATAGTATATTTGAGAAAGAAATGTCCACGAGATATATTATCGTAGGTTGTACATTATCTAACTGTCACATCCAACTCGGGTGGGACGTGTTTAATATCGACTTAGCAGTGTGTGACATCGGGAAATAGAGACCCTATTTCTATCAAAACCTTTATATAGAGTGAAAAATATTACAAGATCTCATCCATTTGAAGCACAAGGTTTCAGATATGTATAAATCAGAGTTAATTTTGATATAGTTTTGGTTACTCGAAAACCACGTTGATACGATTAGTTCTAATTAAGCATTTAAGGACTTTTGCAAATGGTTCTTAATTATACAGGTAAGGGATGAAAGGAAATGATGTAAAATTTGTTTAAATGGCCTTACCTTGCTGCCGGCTAGTTTGTAGCTACATAAAACCGCTGATTGCCGAATAGGGAGTAACACGAATTCGGAAACAAGAGTTTAAAAGTGTCCAAATAAAATAAATACTAAGTTGCTTATCATATTGGGATTGTAAAAGCTATAATCAAATGGAATAAAATTAAAGTTTAAATAATAGCCCTCAAATATTCTTCTACATTTTGAAAATATGTGTGACAGTAAGTACATATCTATATATATAAAACAAAGACGGGTTTGTTACAACACTTATAACTCGAGATCGGCTGGATCAATTTTCATGGTTTTTGTTTCGTTGGATTTGTCTCCGCCCTGAATAGCAGAATACATTTTAAAAACAATGAAAACTTGACGAATACATAATTATGAAAATGAATCATTTTCCATTTAATTATGTTCCTTTGTTTCGTACCTGTTCCTCCCGTCATCCTGTCAAATACTGTGATTGACATTTATGCATGCGTTCAGAAATGTATTTTGTGTAAACTATTTAAAAAGGGTGAATAAACTTTTGTCTGTATTTTTTTAAATCAATTAAAAAGGTTGAAAAGTGTAGCTAGATGCTAACACTATTTATAACTCAAGAAAGGCTGAACCGATTTGGCTGAAAGTTGGTGGGGAGGTAGCTTAGAACCAGGAGAAACACATAGAATACTTTTTTTTTTGTAGGGTAGAGTAGGGCAGAGTAAGGTAGAGTAGGATAGAGTAGGATAGAGTTGGGTAGAGTAGGGAGTAGGGTAGAGTAAGGTAGAGTAGGATAGAGTTGGGTAGAGTAGGATATAGTAGTCAGAGTGTCCAGGGAAGGTTTAAACGGTGAGAAAAAATGGAAAAAATCCGTAGGCATACAACGCCATCTCTAATTAAAATGTCATTAAAAATTAATTATGCTGTTCTGGTAATGCCAGTAGATGGCGTTATCCTTACTATTAGGCGGTACGAAGTTCGCCGGGTCAGTTAGAACACGGATATAATGCGCTTTCTTTCTAAAATATAAAAGAAAGTCGTGTTAGTTACACTATTTATAACTCAAGAACGGCTAAACCGATTTGGCTGAAAGTTGGTGGGGAGGTAGCTTAGAACCAGGAGAAACACATAGGATATTTTTTTTTTTTTTTAGTAGATTAGAGTAGGGTATGTAGAGTAGGGTAGAGTAGGATAGAGTAAGGTAGAGTAGGATAGAGTTGGGTAGAGTAGGATAGGCGGTACGAAGTTCGCCGGGTCAGCTAGTGTATAATAAAGCAACTAGACCTAAATAAAAACTTGTTTTTTTTTTTCCTATTTGTGTTATTTCATTAATATTGTTTTAAAGTTATATACCTACACTAAAGTAACTTTGTAATCTAGAAATTAAAATATTCTCATTCTGGCTTTAATCCCATACATTTATTTACAGTTTACGACATACAAACGGCATTACTGCGGGTTTAGGAATGACAGGCGGACACGATAGGGAGACGATTTCTATTTCCGTGCTAATACGGACCGCAGGCACCTACGCAACAAATAATGCTGAAGTTTTCGCAAGCTTAATACATAAAGAGATATTTTATTGCTGCGAAACTCCGCTTCATGTATGGAATACCATATTTCTTCTGGTTTATTGCTTGACCAACATATCGAAGGCACTTTTATGATTGTAGCTGTCTTGAATTATACAGAAATCGATATGTTTTCTGTTATTATATCTCTCTTATAAGAACTAAAGATTTCAGGAGTGAGGGGTGTGTGGCTAAATAATGTGTGGGTAAAGCAACATTTGTCGGATTTGGTTCGCGGTTGGGTCATTTAGTGCATACCTAGACCCCTCCGTGCTACGGAAAGTGTGTTAAGCCGTTGTTGCCGACTAACATTTTTCAGAAGTTACCAGCAATCGGACGTCAGTCTTGTCTTGTTTCGTTTGTGGAGGTCAGCTAGGCAGTCGCGACAAATGAACTATTGATATTTAACCACATCTGGTTAGACTGGAGACCAACATACGTGCACGGAGGCATTAGCAGGATTCATTCATTGTTAAGAAATAAAGATTTCTATGATAGGATTAGATAACATTTTCTAAAACTGAACTGGGGCTTTTCAGTTTAAGAAAATGTCATCAAATCTCAATGTAACATTTCCCTTTTGAAGAGGAAACATCTATTTGTTCGTTAATCTTGCATTCAGTGTGTCGTGACTGACCAATGCTAAAGCTAACAAGAAACGGACGGCGGCGCTTTTCCGTTTGATATTTTTATTTTATTCGAAAGGCTAATGGCAGCTGGCGCTCCTGATACATTTTTTGATAGACTTGTTTGATTTATATTTCTATAAACAAATTTCCTTGCTTTTTCTTTTGTTTTTCAAGATCTTTTAAAACTTAGAATATTATTTTAATTATTATTTATATTTTGCGAAGTATAACAAGGCGTGAAACACTGCCTTTTGGAATAACTGGAAAGTAGAAAGTAGGTAATTACCTACTTTGAACGTTTCATTTAAATTATCTGCGTATTTAAATTAACTTCGATAAGTAAACAATATTGACTTTGTGAAATAAAGGTACGCAAGTCGTATACATTTCTAAGAGAAGCGAGGTGAAAGTTCCTAAGTAAACAACGAGTTTTGTTTTCTTTTCGGGAAAGTTTGTTTTCCTTTTGTTTTCTCAGAAGGTACCTACAAGTCAGTATTAGACTTGGAATGATATCAGCTATGGCAGTTATATTCCAACTGTTACCAAGTTTTTATGAGCCTCATTTAGTAAGTACCAATCTTCCATACTTATTATTTTCGTAAGCTATGTGTTCGTATGAGAAGAATAGAAGAGATTCATTTACTCGTTTTATTTCAATACCTATTTGTAGAAATAGCGCAAACAATATACGAAGTACGTTTGTCCTACACCTACGAAGTATAAAAATAACTTTGACAGTACGGTTGGCGCAGTGGTTGAGTGATTAGGTGCTGCGCTGTGTTGCGGGTTCGATTCCTGCACGGATCAAATAGTATATATACTCGTAATTGTGTGACCTATAAATAGTTGTTTCGAGTCTGAGTGTCTTGTGTATATCAGTTTGAATGTTTGTGAACGCACCCACGATACAGCAGTAAATCCTAGTGCGGGGCAACATTTATAAAATTATAAATTTTATGGCAAATATTTTGGAGTAGGTAGCGGTTAGGTACTTCGGTAGTATAATAGTTGGTAGGTCAGGTAAGCGGTACTATTTTTGCAGACGTTGTTGGACTTTTCCTTCCGCACTTGACGATATCGCTTGATTTACGATGTCGCTTCCTGACATTTACCGAGACCTTTTTGTAAAACACGACACTGCTACAAAGACATTGTGTTATATTATTAACTTTTAGCTTTAGAAACTCTTCCGTTGTGTAATATATCTGAATATATTTTAACTTGTAACATAAACTTTGCACGGAAGAGCTTTTAATCAAGTGGAAGAGCTTAATCTGAAAAAATATTGTTCTCGCTCAGAGATCTAATTTGTTAAATGGTTATATTACGTAAAAGCATGTGACATTTATACAAATGTAACTATATGTGAGATAGGGAGTGGGCAGCAGCGCCGCGCCGGCTGGCCGCGCCGCTCGTCGCCGGGGACGCCGCTATCCCGCCCCCCTGCCCATCAGCTGACGTGATTTTATCACACAAATAAAACTAGACGCACAGATAGCCGTTTTCATTCCTTTTATAGAATATCCTCGTGATTTACCCACTGTGTAAGTTTAAAATGTACGCAGAAATGGAGCCAAGTTATTTTAATGCCTTCATGGATAACTTTTGTCGTAAAAGATCTGGGCATGGACTATTTACGTACATATATGTAAGTTCGTTTGCTACTTACTTCAGTATTACCATTGGTTCGCCGGAATTATACGTTCTATGGAAGTAAAATGCAAAATAGTCGCAGATAGGCAGGGTAGGCTACATAAAATGGCGTTGTTTTCGAGAACACAGACTATTTCCTACGATATTTCGTGTAGATTTGTTTCGAGCCCCTCCATTTCTGCAGCACCGTTGTCCTTCCTGTGAGATACTCTTGATAAAGTTCAGCCATTATTGCTCGCCCGAGCGTCCAAACCTTCGCCAGCGAAAGCGTATACCTACGCGCAATGTAAGATTATATAGGAAAACCAAACTGTATATTTTCTAACATATTTACTTACCAGCTATTCAACGGTTTCATATAGAACCAAATAAAACATAGGCAGCAGAATGAAATATAAATCACTGAGTTTATAACATAGAGCTTTTAATACCACATAATAGCGATGTCAGCGCAGGTAAATTAATTTGTTTTAAATACAAATGACTTCCTGGCCCAATTTCAGAAGTCGCACACGAATATGTTTCTAATGTGTGTGCTATTACGAGTTACGTCACATTAAGTTAGTTTTACGAGTATTGGATAGCATATATACATTTATGTGAAACATAAAATTTTATGCAGTATTAAATAAAATTCTCTTCTTGAATACCTATTAGCTTGAAGGAAAACGTAATATGTTTTGGTATTGAATTTTATTTAGATTTCGAATGCCTGATATTGTGTCTTTAAATCAGTGGAAACAGTGGAGTGATATTGAAAACTGAATTATGTTCAGCAATCTTTGATATGAATTATAACTACATTTTTTCGTGTAGATGTTGAAGTCATGTCGTCAACTGACGATGACGGTGCGGACGGCGGGCGCGCTGGTGGGGCGCGCGTCGTGTTCCTGGATGGACCGTTACGGCAGGCCTGCGTCGCCGCCGCCGCAGCGGTCCTCGCGATCCAACAGCAAAGACCGCTCTGTAAGGAGGGTGAGTTAGAACTAAATAGCAGCTATTTCTGTTGAACGTCTGCCAATACTGACTCTATACTACTTGAGCTATGTTATTCGTAAAAACACCCCATTCGTCTCAATAGCTTTACATAACACACACAGTCAGTCAGTCGCAGTCGTCAAATAACTTGCTACGGCCTACACAAATGTTATATGCCGAAGTGCTCACGATGACGACGACAGTTACTTATAAACACGTAAATTAATTTATGACATAATAATTTTTATGGTCAATTCCGTTACTCGTAAATATTTTATGTCATTGCATATTGAGGTTAGAGGTCGGAGCGCTTGTGGTATGCTAATCGCAGTCAGCTAACCACAGAGCTCTGTCGTTAGTAGTTGTAATGACGTGGGGCCGCAGCGCGCATCGATCTCTGTGACATCACCGCGCGATGAGTCCGATCATAATAAAGTACATTTTGGTAAATGGAGCCATTCTTAAGCCGTTCCGAGCACAGATTACGTGTTTATGAACCCTTATGTATTATAATCACGTAACGTGCCAGACTTTCCCTATTAGCAATTTCCTTAATCTTTTATCCGGAATGCCATGAATTTTCGTATGTGTTCAACGCTTTTTCAGTTTCATGTAGCGTAGCTCTAATGTACCGTAATAAATAGATAATCTTATGAATTTGTGTGCAGGTCGACCTTTGTATAGAGCCGGGACAGTCGTTAGGACTAATGATAAGAGGAGGGCTGGAGTACAACCTCGGCATCTATATCACCGGGGTCGACAAGGATTCCGTGGCAGATAGAGCGGGACTTATGGTAATTATGCTTTCATGTTCAACTTACTTGATAAGTTCACCCGTTTTGGCAACTAATGACGCTCTGAAGGGCAGACAATATTGGAAATTCTAATGAAGTGACGGCCTTTCCAGAATTGAGCTTATGACTTGATTAATTATAGGGGAGCAGAATACTTTTAAGGAAAACTAACATCAAATATAATTTATAATTTTCGCCGTTGTGTCACACTTACATATTATATATTGTAAGTCACGCGTACTTTTTATTTATCCCATATATATATATATAAAGTTAAAGAAGCTATTAGGACGACATATTTATTGGTTATTGCCACGTTGTGTTCTCTTTGATAAATAAAGATGTATTTTTTCCGCCATACATTTTCATAAAAAAATATGTAGTTTCCTACTTACAGATTTAGATAAACAAAAATTTGTTTCAATCAATTGCACCTAAAACCATTCCGTGCTATGTAAAAGGAATACGGAGCAAGTTTACTGTGAATATAAATCTCAATTTAGTGCGCATAGTTTGCTGCAATTCGTTGTAAATTAACGCGACACCCAACTCTGGGAAACTTGCTGAAGGAGGCGGCTGCAAGAGGCCGGCGAGATGGAATTGCATCGAAGTTTGTGCCGAAGGCGCTTCATAGTCGGCTAAATTACTGGTTTGTTTCCCATTAAACTTGCAGCGCTATGGAAATTACATTTTGCATAGCTGCTATTAAACGAAGCCCTAGTTTTGGAAGCTGTGTATTCAGAACTTATTGAACTTGTAGGTTAACTTTTACATTACTGTTTCTGTTTGCCGAATTAAACAAATATTATTAAATTTTCGTGCCGCAGGTAGCGGTGCGAGGTGTGTTGGCAAATTTATAGCATTTGAACTCTCTCTCACGGTTCCTGCACGCTACATACCTACATCTGAGCGTCGTAACTTACGTTTGAAACTTCTACCACTAACGATTTCCCAAGAATTTTCATTATACAAACGCCACTTGAAAATTATTGCTCGATCACACCTACCACCTCCAACCTATTAGTATTATGAAAGGTAGCTAAGTATCGATAAATTTTAGAGGTGAAAGGAGGGAGTTTTGGTTGAAACAATTTATAATTTGTACTAATATTTGTAAAAGCGATTGCGCTTAATTTGCGCAAAATTAGGAATGAGTTCTGAGGTGTTTCTGCGGAGCTACGACATGAACAGCTTCAAACAAAAATTACAGACAACCTTTGTGAATAAGCCAGGCAACGCTGCTATTTTTATTTTTTTTAAGTTGGGAAATCATCCAATAAATTCTCCTGCTCTTCTTTGCTTTGAGTCCCAAGACCCCGGGATTCCCTTTCGGACAACCCATGAGACAACGCTGCTGTGTTACCCCCTGAATACTTATTATCAAATGGGCCGCCTGCTTGTTCGCCACGTAACGGCAAAAAAAAATCTATGAAGTAATTATCAAAACTAACCATTGTTTAACTATCTTAATTATCTGCTAGGTTGGAGACCAGATCCTGGAGGTGAACAACCAGTCCTTCATCGATGTGACGCACGACGAGGCGGTGGCGCAGCTCAAGTACCACAAACGAATGTCCCTGGTCGTGCGGGACGTCGGCAAGGTTCCTCATGCGTGCACCGCGTACGGGGAACGGGATGCGGCACCTAGGTAACTATAGCATTTATTTTGTGATCATATTACTAACTAGCGTTTACCAGCGGCTTCGCTCGCGTGAAAGTAGTTTTCTTCATACAAACTTTGGACCCCCGTTTCATACATTTAGGTAGAGAATTTAGGAAAATCCTCTCTTAGTGGTCACCTACGTTATAAAAGGAAACCTTGTGCAAAATTTAATGTTCTTAATTCCAGTAGATTTGGCTGTGTATTGATATGTCAGTCAGTATTTAAACTTGATGTACAGTAGTGGTACATAGGCGTACTTAATGCAACAGTGCCTTCTCTACCAGCCAATCTTTGGGTTAAACAAGATAATATTATAAAAAAGCTTAGAAATAGAATGAAGTATCATTAACATTAGGTCCTTATAATTATAAAATACTTGTATATATATGCTATAATAATGAACTAATATATATTATGATCTCAAAATCTAATAATTATGACGTAAGACGAAACTATGACACTACTATTTATGTTTGGAAACACACACACACACACAGGTACATACACGTATATGTAACCATCCGGTGAGATTATGCCTCGTTGATTCGGCGTGGTTTTAAATTCGTCCTCTTTTATGGGAAATATGGGTGTTATTAAACATCTGTTTGCTTCTTCGGAAATTACGGGTCTAATATCAGGTTATTACAGATCACAATCACGTAGTTCAAGTATTACGAAAGACCTCGTATCTTATAAGATGTATCGGAAACTCATTTTGTTTGACTGCAAATTAACAAACGCTGTCTCAGCTTGGGAGGCCGCTCGGCAGATGGCCGGACGATAACCTAAAGAAATCGCTGAACTAAGTTATGTCTAACCTCGATAAACCCTTCATCAGCACTGGACTTCGCATAGTACCTAAATCTTTCTGGATAGCTTTATGTTCATAGTTTTCACTAATGTTAATTAAAGTGTATATATATATTATACTCGAGTAAAAAAACAAAGCCATTCCATTCGCTTGAGTTAATTTTAATTTAACTTTGTTTGTAGAATTATGGAGTTGTCCTACAGTATTAAATGGAATAACATGACTTGTAACTCGTAAATGGGGTAAAAAACTAATTTATTAGAGTGAATCTTACAGCTATTTGGAACTCCATTCTAAAATTGTTTTTGGCAAACCGCGAAAGGGGAACACCTGTCAGCCCAAGGCTCAGAGATTAATCGAATGATGCATTCGATTTCCTTTTCGGCTTTTCGACAGTCAGGCGGTTCGGGTTAATCTGATAAACCCGAATATGATTTTTTAATTCAAGTGAAGTCAGCAAGTAGGTTTTCAGTTAAACATATGTACATCAATTAACTTCAGAACTTACAGGGTCTCCCGAACTTTGGCTTAAGGGCATTTCAAAGACAGCGGTCTGTTTCGGGTATATGTGAACAAATACCACACATAGTTGTAAATAAGTTATACAGAATCTAGAGAACACACAGATGAATATCTACGACTTTGTCCGACTTTATTCAACCGGAATCTCCCGCTCGTTATGATGTAACGACCTAGACTCTATTCAGAGCCTTTATTCATAATGAGAAACTGGCAGTAACGCAGTCTCATTATCATCTGAATATGCAGGTGGCTAAATGGGGATTATATTTATTTACTTTACCGGTATTAGAGATATAGACGGAGTTATTGAAACGCTGTTGTAGAAATAATACGTAAGGAAACTAAGCTTTCTAAGACTCGGCACCTTAGTTCTTGGGTCTTGATTCAGAGTAATTTGTTATTCCAAGAATCCAATTTTTTTTTCACTATGATTTATAAGTATTTCAGTTTCTCCCTCACTATAGGTAGGCCAACAACCTGGAGAAGGGAGAGGAAATCCATTGAAAACGATCGATCTTAATAGCGACGCTTTTGTTTTTTTTTTAGGGTGGGAAATCATCTAATAACTTTTCTCGCACTAGGGCGGAGTGGAAGGGCGTGTCAAATATTTACTGACTAAAACCAAACCTATGCCCCTCAGTTGCCCTTTGCGTTCTGAGACCGCGGGTATCATTTTCATACTTTTCCCCATGGCCCTAGCAGGCATCGGTGCTACTGGGCCCCTACGGTTTGCTAACATGTCTTTGAGGCGCCGTCGACGACTCGGGCTCGGTCCTTTACAGGACGAACGGACGGCGAGCTACCGATTACTCGTCGTCTGCAAGCCCGCGCCTACGGAGGCCGGAGATCGCTCTGCTATTTTCGATGCCCGGGGCGTCTTTTGTCACGGCGGCTGGGGCGTGGGGTTGTACGTTCCCTAACTCTTGCGGCCGTCTCCTTCGCTAGCATTACTGCTTCGCAGAAGGACGCAACCGCATCCTATTCCCTCTCGCTCCGGACCATTGGCCTAAATCAGGGCCCGGCGCGATTGGTCACCGCCGCCGATCTGTCTACACTAGGACACGACTGTGCTCCGCCCAAGCGGGACACATCTCTACCGTATACACACTTTCGGGTAAATATTGATTTAAAAAAAATCTGTGCTTTAGAATAAGCGGCTGGGGCAAGCGCCGGGGAGCAGCATCAACAGCTGTGGAACAGAAGGCGCGCTCGCTGTTGCCGCAGTGCGACCTGCCCGCCATTGCCTACTACATGGAGGAGTACGCCGCGAGGAGACTCACTCCGGACTCCTTCCTCACTGTCGTCAGGGACCTGCTCGATACGCCGCAGAAGGTACGTCATCATTGTCAACAGTAGACAGGCGACGTAAGGAACATCAACGCATTTTTGGATTTAAAGCGTCGACCCAGCCCCGTATCATAAAATCCAAAGTTGTAATGTATGCCCCTTACGATGTAAGAAATTTTCACTTATTAGAAAGCCAAAATAATCCCCATAGCGCGTTCATTGGCCGGTATATTTGTGTACTTACCTTAAATTGAACTGTAGTATAAATACCAAACGCAGTCATAACGCAAGACTGAACTTCTTCTTAGCGTGTATGCCAATATAGGTTGTATCAATCCAGCTGAACTACGACTGTAAACTAATGTCTGTATCCCTATGTATACAAACTTGTACTATTGCAAAAATCGATCCCAATCCCTCGTGCAGAGTGGCTCCGGCATCCGTTGTATTTAGGTCATCACACAAATATGCCACAACACAGCATACACAGATAATTAGGTAGTAGGCTACATTCCCAGTTATAACTGGATCTGTAGGGTTACGAAAAAAAATATGGTATTTGATCTTGTAACAGCACCAACAATGTACAACACACATCTGCACTTTATTTTCCATCCTAAGAGAATAGTAAAACGTGTGAATTGCGGCATTGTGTACGAATAAGGTAAAAAATACGCACACCAAATACCATCTAAAAAACCTCATACAAATGTAATGTATGTTAACCGATTTCGGATACTTTCAAAGACTTCTTCCTACTTTTTCCGAATTCCAGATTGTGCTCTGTCGACCCTATTATCTTGGCCTCTTTGATCCCTATTTTGGGACATTTCGTACTATTACTTACCTACATCTACTACCTACTGTAAGTGTGTGTATAGGTTACACTTATCTCGCTTGTGGCGTGTATGTCCCATGAATACGGAAAACTGAAGGCTGTGGTTACACATAGACATAATGTTTGTGATGACAACATGCACAAATATTGTTTAAGCACCAGATTATCTAAGTACTTTGTCTGGTGCCTACTAATTGATTCTAAATGAGATCTTCTTTCGGGACTATTTTCGAATTTGTGCTCGTTTGTATAAATGGTTTTGTCTCGTTAAGTTAGCCACTTTATTTTTCCGCGACCTGCACTCCGGTTTTTCGTTCCATGAAAACTTGTATAATTTTATCACGTTAGTTCAGGTTTCTTGCTAACTTCAGCTTTATGTGAAAGTAGTTTTTATTGATAAATAGAAATCCACTTTATTTTGATTCCAATCTCTTGATCGCAGATAGGTCTAGAGGTTTCGAAAATAGGCCACTTACTTGATTAAAAAGTCAACAGAATAAATATTATTAGGTTCAACGAAATATACATTATATTAAGGTATAACAAACGACATCACGTTTTATTTTAGGAGATAATTTAGTTACACGGAAACTATCTGGGAATATTATCTACTCATGTCTCTAAACTATTTTACAGACATGCTTCAGGGATCTAACTTTTAGATCACATGAATAAAGATCATAATAGACATTCATTGTGCGGGTATTCGATTCTGAGTTAGCACGTACAAAACGTCTTTAATTCGACGTCATGTATTGCATTATTCAACACATCCAGAATTTTGTTCACTGAGACATCTCTTTCTATCGTATTTTACGCCTTGGCGCGGTTTTTTTATTTATAGGTCTAAAGTAATTTGTGGGATGTCATGAAGTGCGCGTGTAGACGCTATATCAATACATTATCATCAATCATTCGCGGCATAACTTATGCCTCGTGCAGGCACGCTCGTCACATTACCAAACAACAATTTATCTTTTGGAGCAGCCACCGTGCACGAAACACGATGCCTGTTTATGTTCAATTAATGATGTGTGCATAATGAGTTGGTAATTTAAAGATACTCTGCAGATATGATATTTTGTCCTTCTTCAACCACGTTGAAGTGTGTTGAATTTTGACTTTAAAGTTCAAAATTTATATATCATAATACCATCTAAATTTTTCCAGATAAAAAAATATCTTCCATATAAGAGCGTATCCTTTGTTTTCCTACCTACCTGTTTAACCTACATTCTCCGCTCGTAAACTCGACGATTTCGGTCTAGTTCTGTAGTGTATTTGTTTGTACAAATAATAAATGAGTGTTTCGTTACAGTACACGCTTCTCACGGAAATTCGCGAGTTCATGGTGCCCGAGGACAGGGCGCGGTTTGACGAGCTCGTGTATAGGAGAGGAGAGGAGCCCTCCGACCATCACATTAAGGTAATTAACGTTTACATATTAAAAATAACACAGCTATATATGGATTAAAACGAAAGTACAGCAAAATAAGTGCTTTTATTTTAATCCATACCACGAAAAAGGTACTTCCGATGGACGGATGTACTTTCCCTCTGTTTTCATAAGAGCGTAGAATAATGATCATTTAAAGCTTTCCCGTGGTATGGATTAGTAAAAACGTGCAAACCAGCACTGTTGCCCTCCTGAAAAAGTATCTACCTGTACTTTGTTGGTATTATAGATAAGACTCTTGTATCACAAAATTTAACGAAAAAATATAAACACATCTGCACACACAGACACCACAAAAGAAGCTTTGCAAACTGTAGAGTAAAATAATCATGTAAATACAAAGTAATTCGCAACGTTTTCACAATTAATCTCTTCTCTTCTTCAGCGAAAAATAGAGGTAAAATGTGCATTTTCTCCGAGTTTATTAGGCAGGCTTTCGTCTTACAATGTTGTAATCTGTGCTCACCTGCAGTACCTAATTAGGATTCCGCCCTCTTTGCAAGATTGCTTGGGCTATCTTAATTTAAACGATGTTTTTATTTCTACTGTAAGATAATTAAGTTTGTTAAATAAACTACGCCTTTCGTTTATCTTAACAAATAATTAAACTGGTTGTGATAACTTCAGTTGAAGAGAAGACTCAATTTTTGTTTAGCATCAGTAATTTTGTAGAGTCTACATAATATAGGGTGACTGGTAATTAGTGTACGATACTTAAACACGTGATTGTGCTCATGATAACCAACAACTTTTACTATGGGAACAAACCTGAAATCGCGAAAAAAAATCAGCTGTTCAGTACATTTATGTTTGCCTAATGTACTGAACAGCTGATATTTTTTTCGCGATTTCGGCTTTGCTCCCATAATAAAAATTGTTTGTTATCATGAGCACAATCACGTGTTTAAGTATCATACACTAATTGCCAGTCACCCTATATAATATGGTACCTATATGCACAAGATAGTCAGTACATTCACATCACTAGTACTCAAAATTACACAGCTGCTCTGCGAAAACTGCTCAAATACATAACATAGATGAATTCATAAATCTTCATACATAGAACACATGAAAGTATGTTCACTTCAGTGCAAAATCATTTGCACAAAAGTTAGTTGATGCTTACGATTTGTTGGTAGCGGGGTCCCGAGCGACACATGCTACCCTCCTCGACGATGCATGAGTTGCACGACCCGGTAAGTGCACACGCTTTACTTATTCACTTGACTGAACACAAGGACGTACACAGCTGCTCTAAACAATATTCCCATCTTCTTAAATAATTTTAAAGAATATATTAGCATTAAAATAAAACACTTCAAAGTATTAAGGATCGCCGAGTACGCCCCTGTTTCTGCATGTTCCATCGATGTCATAGTTTGATTGCTTTCTATAGTAGATTGAGCTTGTTTATAAATGGTTCATAAATGTATTATTTTAATAACACGTAGGCATCATGAAACATCAATGATACACCCATAAGGTCAGGCCTGACAATTGTAAGACTCCCATTGTGGCAAACTTAATGTGACCCATGAATTTACGCGTACTTTTCTGTACACTATGCCAACCACAACGACTTCAATGTCTTTCATAAATCTGTTTATCTCAGTTCATGGGCTTTATAGAGTACTTTAGAGTTCAAAGTCCCTAATCAAGTAAAAGATAGTAACTCTTCCATGTAATTAAAGTTACGTGAGAAGTGGTTGAAAGTGTTGGGGCTTTCGGGTCAGGTTGCGGGTTATTGTTATAGGAGGGACCGGCGGAGGCACCTCTCGTAGCCGACCATCGCTCGCCCTCCGAGGACTCCGGCCTGGGCCTGCCACCGCATGACCATGCTTACAGGTGACCTCATTATATGACTGACCACACTTACATTAACATAGTTAGAGCTCTTTACACTACGATTAAATACGATGTAGCGGTTTTCATGAAAAGCGGAAGGATATGAAAATAATTTGTCATTCATCTGAGGCCGTGCGAGATCAGAGAGCCGCCAGCGCGAGAGACCGCACCTCTCTAATGAGCGAGGCGTAAATCTCTCATCGCCGGCGGGGCCTCTTATAAAGGCGCTTAAATGCTAAAGTACCATTAAAGTGCGAAAGCAAAGGCTGAGTCCTCGTCGAGCGTTCGCTTTCGTCCGCTCTTTTACATCTCACAGCGAAAATAACCCACAGTTTTCCACTAGCCCTTGTCAGCGCTCACTCTTGCGAACCGAGCATCTCATTGGCTGGTCGCCAAATACTTCCACTTTTATTCAGTATTGGAATCGATTGTTTTATGACGGCATAAACGTTCCCATTTATTGTCACCGGCGGTTTAGTGCCATTGTCCTGCATCCGTAAGTAAGGGTTTGCTTTAAATTTACTGCCAGTAAAATCGATGCGAAAGCGACGTTTAAACTTTTATCGAAGATCAATTTTCAGATTTATTATTGTCGCAGTCCATTTTCACTTAGAGAAGTTATTAAACGGTTTTGTTGCATGGAGTTACTATGAGAATGATATTGAGAAGATCAAAGAATGTGTTATTTAAATAACAATGAATGCTCGAATACACAACATAGCGGCACAAGTGTAACTAACTTGACGTAAAATTACGACACTTGTATTCAGAGCAATAGCGATTTGCGAAGACTATAAACGAATACATAAACAGTAGTGTCTGTTTACTATTGAAACTTTTGTAACAGACGTTATGTATTGTAAGGCTGTAAATAGAATAAAAATCCAATAGGAGTAGGAACAACATTGACCGATTAAACCACAACCATTTAAAGTAGGCCCTCCGGACTAAGTGCGTCCCAGTGAAGTTTTGAGCGATCAAATCGGTCGATGGTTGAGTCTGTGTGTTATCGTATGGTGTTATGTGTGAACTAGTTGGAGTAGCGATGTGTTGGTGTTATGTGACGTGGTGTTGTCTGGGGCAGGAGCGGGCGCGCGTGGCGGCCCAGCGACGCGCCGCCCCCGGACGACGAACTGGAGCCCCCGCACGAGGTGATTTTGCCAGAATTACCTTCTACACTTATCTTGTCGACCACATTCACTTCTCTGCGCCTTGTCTATAGCAGTGTCCTGGGTGTCACTCGCGTTCTCATCACCGACCATTCACACTTTATAGATATTTTCTACTGATCTAACTAACAGCTGTTCTAGCTCATGCTCAAGTTCTACTTTAAGCTTGATCTTATATTTATGGTCATAATAAAATGAAACACTGAACAAATACGGGAGCAGGTGATGCTGTATCGCTTTCATCGCATCTGTTCTTTTCATCGCAAAAATAAAAATATTTTTTGCATTATTTGGAATTTGCTATTTAATTGAGTAGCTTAGCTGGAGTGGCACCTCGGCACTACCACTGTATAACTATGTATCTCACATTTTCTTGCATGAGTCGATAACGGCTAGCGAGTAGAACTAATACAGCTCACAATATTATGGCCGTTATTTCCCGTATACCTATTGCATCTCATGGGTAAATCTGGCAAAATTCGGTTACCTATTTATTTTTCACCTCGCATTGAGGTCTCTGGGGAACATTGGCAATTTAACTATGCGAAAATACCTATTCGGCAATAGCGGCCAATAACAGTGTTTTCTTTCGACTCTATTAGTATAGAATAGATTCAAGTAGCATTCTTCTCTTGGACAATGCCTTCATTTATCTGCCAATGTGTGTGCGACGCTTACGTAACTTAAAATATCCCAGTTAGGGCGATCACCATTAAATATATACCTCACCAGTGTTTTAGGACAAAAAATAGTTTATGAGTTACTAATTCGTTATATCTAATATGAAATCTAGATGACTAATGTAATTGAAAACACTGTGACGTCATTGATAACACAGTTATATAGGGCGTTTGTTTAGAGTACTATTTTAGCTCAGAGACTCATCGGCTCGTTGGTCTAGGGGTATGATTCTCGCTTCGGGTGCGAGAGGTCCCGGGTTCAAATCCCGGACGAGCCCACTGTGTTATCTTTTTGCTGTAACTTTTATTTGTTTTGTTATTCTTTATTTATATCGGAGTATTCTTTATTTTATTTTACAATAATAATAATGTTAGCAAAATTATGCAAAATTATAGATACAATTAGGAAACAAAGTGGTTTTTAGACCAAAGTAAATAATATTTATTAAGGAAATGCCAATATTTTATATTCACAAATAATTGCATATAAGTAGAAAGGTATTTTAATAATTATTATAATATTTTTAATACGAATTTTCAAGGAAAGATGTCATAGTTTAGGACTGTAAATCGCCTTGGTCATGCGATGTGAAGTGCCTACTTCACTACTACCTATTAATGTGACAGGTATAATATTTAAAATAATGTACTTATGATTTCTAAGGACAGAAGTACAACCAATAAAATAATTTGGTGAACAAGCATAGAATTCTTGCAATCGGTTGCAAGGATTATTCACATGTGTACCAAACAAAAGTCTCATATAGTTTTTGACTGACTGGACCTGTGCCATTTTAAGATAAAATGTTGTAGAATGATATCGATACGATACTTGTAAACTTACTTCTGAGCTACTTTGTACCTTATCTAATAAAATCATCAAAACTATATTGCTAAACAAGGATGTCACTGGAAAACCTACTTTACTAAACTAAGTGCTTAAAAATAAAACTTGTTTCGCATAGGACGTTGTGGCTCAGTGCCAAAAAGATACCAAAAGAACCCTATCGGTGTCGCACCTTTGTCCGTCTGTCTACCTGACTGTATCAAGATATAACCCTCAAATATCCGTACCATTTTAAAAGGTACCCAATTTTTGCTAAGGCTATTTTTGGGAGCCGAGTGACAGAAACGGAAATAACGAAAACGTTGTAGCTACATTCTGTCCGACGGTCTTTTACGTACATATTGTCTATTACTTCAGTTATTACATTTGTCAATACCTATGTCATATTGCTGAAATTCTAAAATGAAAGGAGCGTAGATATATATATACAACATGTGATCATAACAAAAGCACATCCAGAAAAAGTATGTTCAGAATCGGGTAATTATTTATCCTAAAATAACTTTTGATTATTTTAGGATAAAAGTTACCTATTTTGATAAATCTTGCTTGCGTCACAAGCGTGTTTGTGTACCTATACGTGTGTAGATACCCATACTGATGCGCTCGACATTATTATTAGGATAACTAACTTCCAATAAAAACAACTACCTAAGTGCATTTAAGTAATATTTTAGCACTTAAATTATATTATGATTGAAACTTAATTTTCTAATTGGGGTGTACAAGGGTGAGCATTATTCCAGTTAAATGTTGTATATACAGTCAATATAAATGTAACTAGTTTGCAATTTTTACATTTGTCACATTTTCCATGAACACAAATTAAAAAAAGCTTGTTAAATCAAAGGTTCAGTTTTAATTATAAGTAGTAGTGTATCAATATTTAAGTACTACCGGTAGATACCATATGTACCTACATGTTCTAAAAACACAGAATAGACAAATAAATCATTTTGTACGATTACCAACCAATCTTTGTATGCTGGCAAGTAACAAACATCATTCCCGATGTTTCTAGGCAGGTCCTATTCATTGCTTTTATAATATTACTAGCTTCTGCCAGCGGCTTCGCCTGCGTGAAAGTAAGTTACTCCATACAAACTTTGGACCCCCGTTTCAACCCCTCAGGGAATGATTTTTAGAAAATTCTCTTTTATTCTTTATATACATCATAAAAGGAACCTCTGTGAAACATTTCGACGTTTTAGCTCCAAGGATTTGGGTTGGGCGTTGATGAGTCAGTGAGTGAGTCAAGACATTGCCTTTTATATATACACAACAACTTTATACACATAAACGCTCTTTGACGTACGATGTCAAACATTTTAAGGTACCTACTACTCAGCACACGTAAAGGGGTAACTTAAAAGGGATTTACCATTACCTGCCTAATAAACGTACATACCTACTCACCTATCTCTTTTACTGACAGTACAATGTGCGTCATATATTCACGTATTAATAAATCGCTTCTATTTGAGAATTCTCTTTTCAGTGTCGTTTTCATATATCTTGGGATGCTGATTGTATGTATGAAATTCAGATGACTTATTGCATTATATAAATATACGGTGTGCTGAGATTGGTTTATACAGACCAAGACCTTTCCGGTCCGGAATATGAGAGGTTTCTTGGAATATGCCCTTCATTTTTACAAACGTTGTCTGTCTTTTTAAGTTTTTGAAAACTGCAGAGAGACAATTTAATGTACGATTACTAAAACGTTACTGATGAATTTATCACTTAACTTTAACATTGGTATTTTATTATCTACTTGAAATAAATTAGGAGTACGCCTAAAGTAGACTAACCAGGGGCGCCAACTCCATGGGTGCTCGGGGGCTCGAGCACCCATGAGAATAGACATCAAGAAACAGATCAGTAATCGCCTTTTAGGCCACGTATAAATTATATTATTTCTTGATAGTAAAAACTGGTTCCATTTTTATATAATGGTTTCGTTTTATATTTTTATCAAACATAATTAGTAATTAAGTACTCAGTATGTAAGTAGAACATTTATTTATTTATCGGTCGATCAGTGTGCATTTCTTTTCTCAAACTTCGCCATTTTTTAGAGTCATCAAATGAGCATGAGCACCCATGAGGTTTTCTAAAAGCCGGCGCCCCTGAGACTAACAATATTTCATTAAAAACATCTTCTTAAAAAAACGGCTGTTTATATAACCTTACTTAACCTTCGTTGAGGTTAGTATCGATTTAATTAAAGGTGTACTTTTCACCGCGCCTTCTCTTGTTAAAATTAATGAGTGCTAAAGGCTAAACGCTAAACCATCTAACATTGTGACGTCGGTAAGTCGAGGCACGCGCCATTTTGATACGTCATAAAAATAAGGCGAGCGTATACCATCGGCTTATACTATACCCAAGATAACGAACTTGCCACTGATCAATTCTCTTTGTTAAATCTTAATTTTCAAAAAAGCTGACTTAAAAACAAAGAGATATGCGAGCGAATCTAAATCATCGATCTACCGCTGAATGCTAAGAGTAAATCTAATTATAAGTTATTGCATTAATCAAGAAAGCATTCATTAATAAATATAGGACATCTTTTATAAATGAAGCTCAATAAAGACGAGTCAAGGAAGGCCTCTTTGTCGGCAAACTGCTTTATTCTCCCCCAGTGTAATTAATTAGCTAATATAAGTATATAACTATACATACAGGGATAGTACTTCCTACACGAAATTAGTCTAATAGAAGCTTGTTATGTAAGTTTATCTCGTTAGTCAATCATTCTATTTACCTTTGTGTCCGAAATAGACAAAGATAAATATGGGCGAGGCTTCTTCTCAACAAAATGTTAAAAACGTTAAATGGATAGTGCAGCTACATATTATTGGAAGAATTTATAGAATCGGTTCAGTAGTTTCAGAGATTATTACCCCATACAAACTTACAAATTTTACCTCTCTATAATATTACGTAGAATAGATAAAACACATATTTAGAGTTATGGTTTGTGTTCTTTTAGTCAGTAATAACTACCCAGCTTATCTTCTAATAAGGATCTACAAAATAAGTCCTTAGTACCGTATAAAATGTTTGAAAACAAGCAATTGTTAATTAAGCTCTAAAACGAAATACATTTCGCGGGTTTAAAGCGGCAGTTATTGACCGCACGTATTTTACTAAGAGGGTAGAAAATTAAAAATATTTCCGGGCGTGCTTGCCGCGGGTGCGGGTAAAACGTAAAGTTAACAGGGAGCCTCTTAAGTAAACCGTAGATCGGGTGAGCCCCAAGGGCGGTAAGGGCGGCTAGGGCGGCAAGGGAGGCTAAGCTTAGGAGGCTTCAGGCGGCTGGCTCCATCAGTGCGCGGCGCGCCGGCCGCTCGGCATGACGTCGCGGCGGCGGCGCCGCGTCGCTTTCCGCGACTACGTACCTATGGACGTGCGCGCCATGGCCAAGGTACCTACCTCCACTTTCTTTCTTCCACACACAGTTCGGTAACTTTCTCATCCTCTCTGTGAAATAACTGACATGTAATGAGATTGCTTTCTATTTTCATTTAGAAGTTACAGGGCTAGTTTACAGTTTCGCTCAGTTTCAAGATTTTGTCCTCCAAGCAGTTCAAAGCGTTTGAAATATCTAAAGAGTATCAAAATGTTTAAGCTTATAAACAAGTTACTTCATAACAATTATATGTTCGTTCGCATAAACGTGATTGTTGTGTGTGTAGACTGAAGGTACTCTTTAATGGAAATTTCGTGTTCCTACATGCAGTATAATTATAAGTTAGCAGAAATATAATGAATGTTAATATCTAATTAGAGAGCCCGTTAAAACAGCCATTAATTTTTAATTAGTCTTTGGGTGTGTACAGTTTTACTTTTGTGATTTTATAAAATTAGGATTTGTTCAGCGCCTGAATTATTTTGTGCTGCAACAATAACTGAACAGTCAATTTTAACTTACAAAGCATTCAACTTTGATCTTGAAAATAAGCTTTGTTTATTTAGTGTCTAGCCTTTTCATAGTGTTATAAAACACAGTGTTTATGTTTTGACGTTTCGCGACTCAAAGAGGTTCCCTAAACATAGAGAAATTGTGCGCTTAAAATTATTAATTTAAACATTATGCATAAATTCCCGTACGGCTCTTAGTTAGAAAGGTGTGAGCAAATTCTACGCAGACCACGGATTGTCCTGCATAATTAACGGGGTTGTTTGTGAACAGATCCCGTCCCTAACCGATACTACCGCGAATAAAGAGAACAAAAACGTCAATATTTAACATTTTGAACAGTAGGTAGGTTCACAGCGACTGTGAACTCGATGAATAAAATGAATGTGAATGTTTTAAAAATGTCTCGTGTAGTTTTATAATCAATAATAACTAAGTTCACAAAATACAAACTGATCAATAAAGTTAATTTAATTAGCAATATACTAACCCAGTCGTTGATGTCTTCTCTTTAGGGAATCATTGTTGCAGTTCATTAAACCGTTTACATGTAACCTATGACAGCGTTATCTGTGGTATTTTAATTAAAATATCGCAAATTTATCGCGATAACTGGAGTAGACACTGTAATGGAGTTACATATGATAGCAATAGCAAGAGGTGATAGTTCGTAGCAAGCGTAGCGCTTCGTAGCTGTGTAGTCAGTCTTTCGTAGTCCCAAGGATCTCTTTTTGTAAACTGACGAACAAAACCCCGACATTATCAACGATCTGTAGCAGTCAGGTGCTACGATAAAGTCGTCTTTAAAAGTACCGGTTGAGTCAGTGGGCTACGACTGCTACGAGAACCGAAATGACCTATTTTCTGTGTTGACACTTTGGATTTACGCGGGAACATACCGCTGATAGGCTACGTACACACTGCATACTGGGATTTATGAATAGATATTGCAGATTTATTGTCCACTTCATGTTTATTTGTGTTTTTTTTTTCTTAGAGAGTGAAGAAAGTGGGAGGATTTGAAGCCTAGCTTAGAGAGATAGTAGTATATTTTCAACTAAAATTCAACACATACAAAACCAATCAGACTACAACCTTTTATAATGAAAACGATAAAAAACAAGGTAGTTTACTTCTTAAATCGAACTAGGACTTGGGTCGATTTTACTTCATATTACAGGGTTCTTTAGCCTTTATACGTTGCGTGACTATTTATTGTAGTTACACATAAAAGTATGGCGTTCAATGGCTCCAGCAACGCGATAATAGCGTATGAGTTCGATTCGATATTAAACACGCAAGTGTCCGACGGGAAGCTCACACCTGCTTAAGGTTTCAGTAACAATTTTAAAAGTAGCTTTAACTTTATATTTTAAACTGGCTTTTCCCCGTGCCCCATACCAGAAAAACCTTGATTTTCAACGTGAAAGTATAACCGCAATGGCACTCGGTAGTGTATCTTTGATAAAAAAAATCAGGTCAATACTTTCAGAGATCAAGAACTTCAAACATACAAATCATTGAACCTCTTTATTCTTTTTTATAATTTTGATCTATTCTATATTATTCTAGTGCTTATAATAATAATAATAAATAATTTATTTTCAGGCATCTTGGCCCATAGATAGAGTAAATAAAAGTTATCGTTAGTAAATAAGACTTAGGACTATGTTAGTAACACATTACACTAAGTTCACTTCGTGCTGTTATGTGGCACCTGTCAGCGGAAGCGACGGAACACCACGCCCTGCAGACAAAAGTCTTCCTTCAACATGAGGGGCAGAAAAGTGTTTGGGACTCGCACCACGAACGCCTTGAAATTGACGTCACGGTGCGACTCCAGCAGCTGTACCCTCAGAGCTTACTTCGTCTTTTGGCGCACGTACTCCACGATGTCTTCCACCCTTATGGTTATACATAAGCACTATGGCTTTACCATATGAACAGTTAGAATTAGGTAGATTTTGAGGCAGCAAATTGACTATACTCCATTCGCGTTAAGATTAGGTATTTATGCAAACAGTTTTTACTGTCCGTTTAACCGATTTTGACTTTTATTGTGTTGGTGGCATGATACATGGCGGCTGCAGTAAATAGTTGGTATTTGTCAACACCGCTTTTAATGCCATCCTTACGCCTACGAAATAGAAGTCAAGACATAATCGAGAGGTTTTTTTAATGTCTAATCTTAACACGAATGGAGTATAAGTTTACCGGACGGTCTACCCATTGCTCGCCGTCCGCGAGCCCGCGCCTACGGTGGCCGAAAATCGGGATCGGAATCCCGGTGGCTGTAGCGTGAGGGCCATTGCCTCGCGCGTGCACGTGCAGCCTCCTCCTTTGCTAGCATTACTGCTTCGCAGAAAGAGGCGACCGCCTGAATAAAGAGGTTTAATGATTTGTATGTTTGAAGTCCTTGATCTCTAAAAATATCAAATCTAAATATAAGCAATATTACATATATATATTATTACTTAAGTATTACTTATTTAAGAATTTATTTACTTCTTTAAAGACCTAAAGATTTTATAAATTGTTATCGACAATAACGTGCACATATAAAAAACTCATTTTTTTTGTATAGTTTCGATATTAAAATAGATTCATGATAGCACAAGTTTAAACCTTAGTGGTTTTTGGTTGCTATTTATCTTAGATAATCCTGTATTCTTTTGTAAAAATGATAATTAAATAAATAAAAAACTTAATAATGCTCCCATACGTTAAAAACAAATAAAAATAAAAATGTTGAGTTGAGCGCCATCTAGCAAGAACGTGGCCGACGCCTGGGCTCGTATCTTCCAGCTTAAGTAGATCTGAGTGCCTAGTGCGATTTGTTTTACTTTGAGGGGATCGACACATTTATGACGGACAGCGCTCCGATTGGCCCGCTCCAAATTCTTAACCAATCAGAAATTCAAACGCGATAAACGTTCCGATCGCGTTAACGTAAAAAAAGTCGCACTCACCTCACTGGTGCTCTAAGATAGATCCATCTAAAAATAGAGGTGCTACTTGACCCTCAAGTAGCACCTCTTTTTTTACTTGACCCTCAAGTAGCACCTCTATTTTTAGATGGATCTTAAGACGAGACGACAAAACGTTTCCGTTATCAGTTTTTGACGAAACTACTTAAATTAGGGGAGAAACAAATGTTTCAAAAATCTACTTCTTTGATCATACAGATGGTACTTCTTTAATAAACAGTCATTATGTTGAACTTATGTTACGCAACAAAAATTAAAAGTAAACAATTCATTACTACGTTTCGTGGGAATGTTTTTTTTTGCAATTTTACTTTTTTGTTACTGAAAACGAAAACAGTCTCATATCAGACAGATTGCTCACATGGTTTGCTATTTTTCGCAAGTCGGATGGGAAATGATCTTTAATTCTGTGAAAAATCTTTCATAAACATTACCGTTAACTTAAGTTTTTATTTGCAGATTTATATGTGAAGCATAGACCGAGGCTCTGCCAGTAAAATTACCATATGTTTTTGCGTTATGTGACTTTTTGATATTTTTAGCATAGTTTAGGTAGCAGTGGAGCGATAACAATACTTAACAAGCTAGCACTTCCGCGTGGCGTTAGTGCTAGTCGAAACTGTGCCAACATGCAAAAATAGCTTGAAAAATCAATTGAACAGGCGAGACAGTTAGTTGGTCATCCCTCGCCCTGCAGTTTAACCGCGAGTCTTCACTGTTTCACAACCCTCTCTCCTTAAGTCTTAGACGTTTTTTATAACTAATAAACAACTTTGTATGTAGGTTATAGTCTAGACGTACTTTATCGTGTGCTACATAGAGTTACGTAGTTTGCTTGTATTACTTTCTTGCGTGTAAAGTGTGATGCATGTTATGATTTGTGACACGGTGCTGTCTAGTGTTTTGTACTTGTAGTTCTGTCGCGGTACACATTGGTTGGTCTGTGTATACTGTATAACTTGCATTTTGTCTATGTGAGGATATAACGCACGTCCATGTGCAGGAGTACGAGGAGGAGGGGAGACGTTCACGGCGTCACTCGTCCCCGTGCAACTCGCGAGAGGGCAGTACTACTGCTCTACACACACAACACTACGATGATTCCGTAAGTAACCCATTGATTTTTGTTTTGTCCCACCGAATTGTAAGTTAATAAAATTGTGTGCAACTCGCATTGGGCCCGCGCGGTGGATTACGGCCCATTCCCTCTCCTAGAGAGGAGGCCTGAGTCCCAGCAGTGGGAACATTATAAGGCTGATTATGCTATGCTATGCTATAAAATTGTGTGCTAAGGTTCTGGAAATCTTTAACATTTTTTTTCTTACTAATGTTGGGAGATACAAACCAAATGTTGCCGACATAGCGCGAAGAATCGCCAAACTTAAGTGGCACATTGCTCGCAGAAAAGATGGCCATTGGGGCCAAAAGGTTCTGGAGTGATGATCGCGTACCGGAAGACGCAGCGTTGGAAGGCCCCCTACAAGGTGGACCGATGACCTGGTGAAGGTTGCGGGAATCCGATGGATGCGAGAAGCACAGGACCGTTCATTGTGGCGACATTTGGGGGAGGCCAATGTCCAGCAGTGGACGTCTATGGGCTGAAATGATGATGATGATGATAAACCAATCTGCATAGTTCTCATATGTTTTGATCATTACATGTTTACTGTATGACCTTTAAAAGACACCATGACCCTGAGTTTGTTTCGGTGTTTCTTCTCAGGGTAGTCAGCTAGGAAACACCGGCCTCATCTAGTTTAAATTGACGAAAAAGTTGACGTTTAAAAGTGTTTTTTGAAAACCTATTTACGAAATAAATATCATTTATTAAAATAATTTCATGACATACGTGATTTCCTAGTGAGTTGAAATCGAACCTAGCTAGTTTTGAATGTCTACAATGCAACTAATCAACGATATTATTTCGACGTATAGATTTGTTTAACACAACAAAAACAAATTGCAATGCAGAAAATTGAGGCATGTTACGTATACTGTTCTAAAACTCTTGTTCCATCGAAGCATTTTATGTTATACAATCACGAACTTTTCAAACTTTGTATAGTAATAACTAGATTTCTTGCTGCCGGGAGAAACATTTTGATCTATAAAATAATAAGACGTTAAGTTAATGTTTATGTGTATATGAACTTTAGTTGATCTTACTCTTTGTAATATGAACACAGGAAAACTTAACAAGCATTACGATGATATTTACTAAGGTAAATGTTGTGACATTTCATGTCAGTCATGCTGTTAACATTTTAAGTTACTTTTATGTCGGTACCTCCTTACTTATAAATATCAAGTTAGTGCCCAATCGTATTTATTGAAAGAAAAACATAGTCAACCAAGGAGATAAGTAGCCAGGGTCGTCAGATATAGTTGAATTTATCATGGAAACCGATTGATGGATATTAATGAAACATAATTAATTTCATAGTAAATAAACAGCTCATTAATAAAATTAAAATTCATTCATATCCATCCATCAGTTTCCATGAAATCTTCAACTGTGTCTGACGACCTCGGTTACTTATCTGTTTTGTTGACTGTACGTTCACAAACATGTATGTACCTAGCCATGTAGGTATAACTTACTTAAGTTATCGAACCATTTCGTTGGAATAAGCAGAAGCTGTTGTTTATATGTATGTTTGTTGGAATACAGTGGATACCCACCAAAACTCATTTGTAACTGAATAGTTTGGCACTGTGCCAACCCTCTGACACGGCCATCTTGATCTCACAGGTCCATCTAAAACGTTGTATGAAATATTACTTGCGAGGCTTAGATATTTCTACAATAGAGGAAGGACATTTATAAAAGTTAATAGGAACATTATATTAATATCCATTTTCCTGAGCATTTATATATATTACGATTTTATATACGTACCAATATTTCATGGGTCAAGTAAATATGAAGAGAACTTAATAGCTTATGATACATAAAACAACAATAAACGATACATCAATGTTTATTTATAAAAGTATTATAATACTCATCGAGATTCAATAAACTTATTCTAAAATAATGTCAGTCTAAATAGCTATGTCTAATCGTAGCTAACAATATTATACTGGTTCCGTAGATAAACGTGATTCAGTAACACAATCAAAAGCCATCATATTTTTTTGCTTTATGGCAAGTAAAGCAATATTGTTATTAGTTTTTAGTTAAACAAGAGAACAAATCTGTGCAAATTAATACTGACAACCTTTTTACATAAGAATCCCAATATCTTTTCGATCATTGTAACTTTGTAACACAAAATTGTAATTGAATATTGTAACAAAACACGTCACACCTACCATTTCTGTTATAATACTTGGTCCAGGGGCATTTGACATTCAAACATAAACCACTCACTTTTAAATCTTGCGTTATACCATGACATGGGTATGATTTGTGGTTTTATATTTCATACCATGAAGTGGTTTTAATTTCAGTTTTAACAACGTTATTTTGATTTTAACTCGCGGATAGTAAGTTCATTTTATATCAATCACTGAACTGAATGTTTAACAAAATAATAACACTCTAAATAGTAGCTATGATAACAATAACCCAGTCGATTAACACGTGTAATACGTGTCCGTAACACTTCGTAAATTTAGCAAATCACGTTCATTAGTATCGAACAATGTCCGTCAAAGTGCTTGTGTAATCGCTTAAACGGGTGCGTATGGGTCACTATGCCATTGATTGGCTAGGGTTAAAGCTAAATTAGACCTAATGCTCTGTTGGGAGGTCATAGTTTCTCTTGTAGTGATCGACGCAGCTCTTCTGTCGCCTTAGTCAGGTCTTTGTCGTGGCGGCGTTGTTTGCCAAGATCCCCTCCACAATCTTCTAGGTAATCCTTCGGTGGTTCTACGGGATACTTGCTCCCGAATTTTGGCCGAGGGATTCTGACACGTTTGACATCGCCCAACCAGCTTTCCATTTTCGATAGATGAATGCTCGACTCTGTAAAAATAAGTTATCATTGTTAAATAAATTATTAAATCTGACAATTGGAGCTTAATATTATTCGATATCTATTTACGCAATAACATTGTAGCACAAAACAATTCATGAACGGAGCAGTTTAGTACTTGTATAGCCTGATACAAGATCTATTGCAACATCTAGGAAACTGTTAATAGTCATTAATTGAAACAGATTCAATCATATCTGATCGAATAAGTACAGGCCGTGCAAAAAGTAGCAACACGCACTACTTTGGCGCAGCACCGTTGGTTAATAATTGTGTAAGTGACGATGGTCATCGGGGAGTGGTGAAATCCTAAATAAGCGCGGTTTCATCTGGCGCCAAGCGTGGGTGCCGCCGTCAGCTAGTGCCG
Source organism: Mythimna impura (assembly GCA_905147345.3). Taxonomy (NCBI): domain Eukaryota; kingdom Metazoa; phylum Arthropoda; class Insecta; order Lepidoptera; family Noctuidae; genus Mythimna; species Mythimna impura. The sequence continues at coordinate 9,609,449 of LR990348.1, read as the reverse complement.
ACCACTCGAGACATTTATGGTAAGGCCACACAGAACCATTTTGAAATTATTACACAAGTAATCTTAGTTGATCCAAGAGAAAACGGCGCCTGTTTGAATAAGCAAAAAGTAAAGTAGGTTGGGTTGGTACAGGATTTCTTAAAGCATGATTAAATCCATCCAAAGTATTTTAACGTCCAATGATCTCATCAATCACAATCCTACCTGTCGTTCGTAGTGATTAAAGATCCTTCTGGGACCAATCGTTGACATCAATAACAAGGTGTAATCAATTAATTATTCCTTTCGGAATTTGTCACAAATATTAGTCTCTAATCGTATTTAGGTTTAAGCATGTTAAGTAAAAGATATGTACATCAAATGTAAATTTTATTACAAACGAACACAATATTATACGCAATAAAACTAAATGAATAGCAACATTAGTAGCTAGGTTTAAGTAAACAAGATCTTTATATGACAACATATCACTATAAGAAGACCTCGTTAAAGATCGTATTGTATGGTAATCGCAACTAAATCGTGCTCGTTCGTTGGGTAGCATAAAAAGTGATTAATAACTAGTCAGTCGTTCCGCGCATCTTAAGCGCAAAGACAAAGATATTTTATTGCACGAATAGCTTTCTCTAGCGAAAGTGTTGCTAAACGCGGTGGCATTATTTCTTCTGTGACGCTTTCAAATACAATTTGCTTCGTTATTAATAGGCACTTGATTTATGGGTTCTACGCTGTGGTATTCGAAGTTTGTCAAAGCAAAACAATGTGGTAAAGGAGCAGTGATATTATATAATCTGTAAATATTGAAGATATAGACCAGTCATATTTTTCAACATTTGACAGATATGAAATTATAAGAAGTAAGTTATCGAAAAGTATCAGGATATCAAAGATAATATTTTGATCGTGTGAAACTTTATGCGAGACGGTATCGTAATACACGTAATATCCGAGAAAGCGGACCGACAGAATCAAATGCATTTACAGGTCCGGTAGTTGGAACAAATCGTGACTCACAGCCACCTACCGTGGGTGAGACCCGACACGACAAGCGGACACCCAAATGAAGCACAGAGAATAGATTCTCAGAAATCTTTGAGTCAGCAACAATAGTGATATCAGCTAAAATAAGATATGATAGGTATATATGTAATATACTAATAACCCACCCCGACTTTGCACGGGTGCAAATTATATACCCAAACCTTCTTCGTTTATTCGTTAATTACTGCTAACTAATGAGTTACAAAATATAGATAGTGTTACGAAGGAAGCAAGTATATTCACAATTATTCTAAAGTAGGAAAACCACATCAAAATCTGTTGCGTCGTAGTCTATCTGTTTAGACAGATGCAGAAATCGACTTTGTTACTTATTACATTATGTATGCAATAAACTTAAAAGTCAATCCACCATTGCAAAAACGATTGATACTGATATAATAGTTTTATGCAATTATTTTTTAACAATTACAGCAACCAATTTTATTTGAAAGTAAGTATGAAGAATTGGAACGAAATATTGTAGAAAATCTAAATGTTAAAAAACTGAGAAACTGGATTAAAAACTGAGCAGTGCTTATAAAGAGATCATTGCTCTCTGATTTAATAGGTGTTACTAAATTGACTTGGTTAATAAATACACTTATGAGCTTATTTTGTCTCTATACAGGAAATAGCCCCTTCTTCAGCCTTTCCATTTTTCGATGTCTATTTAAATGTTTCAATTCTCTAGGTAGCAGTCTAACTCCATCTGGGCCTAGTATTTCTATGAGTTGCGACATGCGGCAAATGTGGCCTACCCAGTTCCATTTTCCTTTTGCGGGTGTATGGCCTTCGTTTGCGATGTGTGTTTAGGACGTACAGTTCTTTGTAGGTACGGTCTGCAATTTAGACTCCGATAATATCATACCTAATACATTGTTTGAAATAAACAAACTACGTTAACAACAATACGTGTACATGTCGCGCTTGAGAGGAGCACAGACTTGCCGGAAGTGGGACGTCGCGTGCGCATCGCCCACGCCTGTTGTCGTTTGTCCGTATTAATTTGTGTATGTAAATAAAGGAAAGTACATCAATACTGAAACATTGTCTTCTACAGAAAGAGATGCAGACGAATAATATCGGAAAACAATATGTATGAAAATAGTCGTCATGCATCATTGTGACGTATCGTCGCTTCGCGGCTCTCTGGGAGCCTTATATCTATGGAGGGATATTAAATCTCCGCTGCACTTATTTTCTACTTTTTGTCGCTCATTAAGAAAATATGTCGTGTGTCGAAGGAATGTTAAGTTAACCATGGTGTAATGGTGAGATAGTGGCACTCTTACGATGCTCTAAATTGCTTTAGTACGTGACATCGTAAATAACTCAGAGGACTATAAGTATATGGGACTTTCTCTTTCCATTGCAGCTGATAGGTTTCAGATAAGGCTCGTGTTGGATTTCAATATGGCGCACAATTTAAAATGCAAGTCTTAAGTTAAAGTACCTAGGAACATATATAATTCGATACTAATTAACTAGTGAGTTATTATAAACCCTTAAAGGTAAGTTATATTGTCTAATCAAAGCCATCAGTTACTTCCCACCTCCAACAATACCTATTAATACAAAATACTTGAATTGCAATATATACCTACGTTATTCTAAATGTAAAATTACGAGTTCTAAGAAAAAAAAACAAATCAATACGTTAACTGAATAATGCTTATTCAGTTATAATAAAATATTCGAGTAGTCAATAAAAACGTGATTAACATTTTTAGATTCTCACTGAGTTGAGGCCAGTAGACCAGTAAATCGTAAGGTGCCAAGAAGTAGGATACTTTCGCTACAAAAACAAGAATATTGTATAGTGTCGCACATTTAGGTGAGTGTGTTAGATATATCTATGGCAATTGTACGTAATGTACTGTCATGACAATTTGATACCGTTACCTTGGTGATATTAGTGATAATATACTGACGTTCCACTTAGCAATTCCTTTGCGTCGCCGCATCTGTACAAGTGGGCTTTGATATATCCGTGTGGATACTTCAATGTCTTCAATTAGCAATTGCTGTTACCGGACAGAATTTCATTTTTGAAATATGTTTCTCACGAATCTATTGTAGCTAGTCGTAATTTTTAACTGGTTAATTCTCTTTTTTAGGAATGACTCGTGCCAAACTTTTTGATTATCTTATCGTTTCTGAACACGTAGGTGTAATAAAAACATATCATATACTTGTATCTGAAACCATATCGTGCACTGGCTAGCTAAATATCGCGTGACAGTTGCCACTGCAGTTTAATAAAAGAAAATTATATAACTAAAATGCAGCACCTTCGCGATTATATTAAATTTAAATGAACGGATAAAACAGTTCTTATTGCGGAAGAATTACATTGTAAACGTTATTTGCATTATGTTGACCAATTAAACGCAGGAAACTGAAAAGATTGAGCGTCTAAACAGGAAGAGCAAGGGGTACTTGTATGGTCTGACCCAATATTTCCTGCAATTACCTGCCGTTTCCCGTAAACTCGTCGTACCACTTTCTACTTCGTGTTTCTGGAAATGTTTTAAGTTGTCGACTTATAAAAAGTGTTTATTTTTACTTCACTTGAGCCAAACAAGTTGTATCAAGATACTGAGCATGAAAGGTTGTTACTTTATTCACTTCACATTATACTTTTTTGTAAAAAGGAGTTTAACTGGTCTCATAACTTGCTGCCAGCTACTTCAGACCAGGGCAATACCATGACGTTTTAAGAACATCATAATTCCGATGTAAGAGAGTGACGGAGCTATACATACCGTATAGCACTATCCCTTTCTCACACCGGATTCATAATAATTTAAAATGGCATGGTCGAGCCCCAGGCTGTTATTACTTCCGATTAATCTTACCAATAAAAATCCAAAACAACTATAATGATTACTTAAACAAATAAGTAAGAAATGTCTAAAGAAAACGAAACAGAAATAGGGCAAAATAATGATAAAATGAAAGTCTGATAGTTAAAGATAAAGTTGGTGGTCTTTACGGATTGTATTTCATGCAAGAATTTAATTTACTAAAAAAATATCTAAGTGCAGGTTAATAAATAAAAACCTTTTTATTTTTAATTTTTCGTTGACATGTACACTCTGGACTATACGATCTTATATATCACGCAAAACATAAATGTCTTGGCATGAATGATATAGTGTTTACTGTCACTCATAAAGTTGGGCATGAAACTGACGTATTACCTAATGCTGTAATATGAAAACTTGCGGTAAAAATATAGTTGATATTTCAACATGTTTGCACGAAAATAAATGGTGATCGCTTCACAGTATAAAGCATATTTAAGCTGGAAAATATATTTTAGAGCGAGCGCTTGTGGACCATGTACCGAGTCACGATATCGAATTTGCATAAGTATGTTAGTGGTGAAGAAAGGAGAAAGATACTTATTGGAAATCATATGTGTATGTGCCGTTCGATGGTGAAATAGTGCAAGGGTTGTGAGATGCCGCTTGGACCGTCAGTCGGTGAACGTCCGCTTTGTTTGGCTAGCGGGACTGCGACGTTATGCTCTCCCACGCCACCTCGCTAATTGCCAGTCTTGTTTGTCCATACAAACCTGCTCAAGAGCTCACGAACCTCTGCGATGCATACTCATTTGCCTAAACCGCCTATTTATTATTTATCCACTATCGTCTGACTCATTAATTCTATCCACGGAAATACAATTGCAATGACAAGGTTTGCCCTATTGGACTATTGTTGGCTGGTGAACAAGACTATCAGCGTTGTGCATTTAAATGAAACACCATTGATGTACCTTTAAAAACTCAGCTTGGTGAAAAGCAAAGAAAATTCATAGTTACATTTGTTTTGTCATTTATCATGCTGATGTATAAAAGTTACCTACGTACCTACCGTGAAGTTTTGATCGTATCAATCCCTCACTTGTAATAATATTACAAAAGAAACACCTTTTCTACAATTTTCAAGTCAAGTGCTACGTATATTAAATAACCAACTTTAGTGTTCTGTGTAGTTTCTAGGGCTCGTTGCAATCTCTCCATGTTGGTCGTGCGCTATTGTGACCTGCGGGTCGACATTAATCTCTACCTACACAGCTTTCGCGTACCGTATACCTAATATATGAGCCCAATCAATGCCTCTCTCCCTATTCGTATACTGCATTAATAATGGGGCCGTGTCGTGGAAAATGTTTCCGTACTCGACTATAATAATAAGGAATTTACGTAAGCGACTACGACAGTAATCCGCTAATATAAATCAAGTAAAACGAGAGAACGGTTCTTTTTCAAAGGGCCGGAAAGCTGTCAGTCGGTCGTCTCAACAAACTGTATAAGGAAGGTGTGCTGTAACATTAACCCCTTTGCAAGGCACGGCTCCGGTTCGTGATCTCAACAATATTTCTTGTGTAGTGCTATCTCGTGAGCGGCGATACAATAGAAAATAAAGACCTGTCGATTCAGCACGATAACATAAAATTACGTAGAATTACGTACTTTATCCTATCACTCATGTATCTTATGTATCGGAACTTGATGAGAAGTGGCAAGTAGATAACGGTAATAAGCTAATTAGTTTACCTATACGATAAAAATGGAAATTAAGTTATGCACTTTTATTACTATCATTATCCTTAAACGAAAGTGCCTAAACCCAGTGCATCAATCATATTATATAGGCGAAAACAGATATAGAAATGTTTTGCTCAAACATAGCAGCCCTGATACTTTTGATAGTCTAATGCACTTAACCCAATCTCAGTAGTGCTCGCCAGCTATCAGATGCCTACATCACTGGTTCAGAATCTCTCCTAGCAAATGGTGTATAGTAATAGTGTACCATTCCATTCCAATCGTAGAAAGCGTGTCATGGAGCTTCGTCGGCTGTGTTGTGGATAGATAAAAAAGTGCATAATTTACGATAACACAATAGCAATACAGACGTTCTGTAGAGTTGTGCTGTCCTTGTTGCATTCAACAAGTCGGTCACGCGTGGTGCCATAAAACGCAGAAAAATATATTTTACGCAATGCAATGGGAGTTGATTAGGAAAACTTCAATCTTAGTGAAACTGCCTACTAGAGATCTGAACATCTCATGAAATTAAACGCAAAAAGTTAAATGAAACCGTGTTAGCAAATAAATCGAGCCTCAATAACTAAAAGCCTTTGAGTTGGTTCCAATGCTTCATTATATTGCATGATGAGATAAAAATAACACAATACACTTTCTCCGCCAAAATCTTATAAGTAAATCATCGAATCCAAGAAATAAACAAATTAATAAATATAAAAATATCGTGTTTTGTCAATGTCAAACCGGTTTTGTATGTTATTGACTTTAACATTGTAAAGTTATATTTATCACTGAATAATGATCGATAATCGTGACCTTTGGTAAAATTAATATTTCATGAAAATGCATTCGAATTACAAGACATGTCAAGGAGCTTGAGTCATGACTCGGTAACCAAAATTATATTAAAACAAAGTAAAAACACAATCAGAATAACAGATTCAGTTTTTATAACAAAGATTATGATTTAATTTTTTGAAAAAAAAAAACCGAATCAGATGCGGTGAGCGTGGCTCATAATATTATACAACGAAGTAAGACAAGGACCATTTTTTCTGGCCATGGCCGAAAAGAACCTGCTGAATGCAAGCTAAACGTGCTTTGATTGATGAATGTGTTCTGAATAACAAATTAAGTAAAACCACATGACGGTACTTGCTTAGGTAGGTAATATAACACATGGGATGTACGAATCTACCTACTTGTATGAACTTAAATACATGTACTCTTACCAAACTTATTTGATATCTAGCTAGAATCTTTTTATAAAACCAATGTTGACATACTAAACTGTACTGCTACCTACTTTAACGATGTCTTTACCACTAGAATTTAAAAACATTTGCAAAATTATATAGCCCAGCAACTTTAAAACAAAGTAAACTTAAATTCTATCCACGATCTTTGTATTATTAGCACACATCACAAAATGTCCAAAAACAAAAGGTACACAATCGTATTGTTTTGTTTACAGCCTAGTAAACTAACTGCGATGGTGTAAGCGGATCTTTTTCGAGAATGTATAAAGCTGTATTCGGCACACTGGCCTCCTTTTAATATTTAACTTACCTGTCACGGGTATCCTGTTGACAGCGAGATTGCACTACCTTCTATTTGTAAACAAGTCAGTGACTGTGAAGTTAGTTGTACGTGCACATGTGTCGGCGCTTGGAGCGAAACTGACCGCGAGAGCAAAGCGAGCGCCTGGCTCGGCCGCTGTGCGAATCGAGTTCATTTGATACTTAACTGGCTGCGCAAGCGTCGGCGTTGCTTCGCTTTGAGGTAGAATTGGTTGTATGCTACAGGCAATGGCCACCCACGCACACCATTGTCAATTTGTAGTCAATAACATCCCTGTCCCGACCGAATAATCGAACATCATGTAGGACAGGTACGTACTAAAAAGAAATTATGTTGATACTAAACCAGTCAAGTCGAAAATTTTCATGATGGATTTATGAATGACGTGATGAACGTTGTCTGTGAAAGCGAGCGTTACATAAGTGTCGTCGCAAAAGTAGATTTTAGTGAAAATGATCTTTGACGACTGCTGAAGTGGAAGGAAAACATTAATCAATGTTAATTAGGAAAGAATTCGGTAGCAAAAATAACACTATAAACATACATTTATGCTAAAGCTATTCAGATTTACATAACGGTTAACATTTCATTAGGAGTTATTGTTAATTAGGATTTAAAAATACACAAAAATAAAAGTTAAAAGACATCATGTGGCAAACTTTCTAGAAATACGCTTGTAAAATAAGTACCAAGGTATTATAGAATCATTCCTCTTGTGTTTAAAGATCACTATTGACGCTCGATAACCAATCACAACTAGCATCGTGTCGAGGCATAACTAAAAGATTCATGTTCTTGAGTTAATCAAACACAATGGTCAATGGTTATGAACAAATCGTCTTACGAGCCCGCACCGTTAGTTCCCACGCGGACATCATCCAAAACTGGACAAACCGGACACAAGCAAGCCAACCACCTGCGATTCCCATGTCTCGTGAACACTATTTATTTTTTACCACTTCAATCACGCCGCCCGATAAAACTTAATCATGGTAATGATTAACATACATAATTCGCCATTGTTGTAATAATTAGAATTAGGAGTACCTACACAGCTCAGTGGAATATTAATCTTGTTTAATTTAAAACTCATTCGTATAAATTTGGTTGCTTGAATTATTTACACGCTTAGATGCTCTATGATTCACTGAAATACGCATTATATTATTTTTACTGGTGCTATTCGACCAAAGTAATTTCCAGAACTTTACGACTTGGGCAAAAGTTATTCAACACGATGGTAATAGGTATCTACGAAAAATCATATTATATATATGTATTATAAACGTGTCCATTATGTTTTTTACCTGCCTGGATTTTTACGCAAAATTTTATATTACTGTCTATGAAATTTAAAAAAATTGGCACATACCTACTACAATGCACTAGTCTAATGGTGTCATGGCGTGTATCGATCACACGGTAAGCAACGTATAAATAACAAATCTTTAGAAAATGAATCAAGAAATGTAAAACAAAACGAATTAATTAAACATCTTTGTTATACACTCCATTCATTACGCATTTGTTATGTAAAATAGTTTAGCACTTAGGAAGAAATGAAAGAAACAAAACTTTTCCTGAAATCATAATCGTGGTCGCATGTTATCTTAACAATAGGTGCCACGTTACCTATTTATTGTTTCTCATACTTTTGTTGCGGGAGCTTTGTAATTTCAGAATGAAAAACCTATTTATAATTACGGTACCTCAGGCAATTGAGCAGTGTTAGCAATTTTGGTTTTCTGGAAATCCTGGTTCAGTAGTTAGAACTGTACGAGATTAAAAATAAAAAAAAAACCTACTCAAATAGTCATTATGCCAGTCTGATTCATAAACCTTCTTATTTTACATAGACAGGATTCTTGTTTAAAAAGGTGTTCAGGGTTGTGCTCAATGAATGCATTGCCGAATCTACGTGTCCCAGTTTGTAACACAATTGTCACGGATTTCTTTCTTTTGTTCATTGTATCAAACCACTTACATTATTTCCAAAGTCGATTACATTTTCTATGGGTTTTCAGTGGGGTATTTGCTATTATTGAACAGAGAATAATTACCATAAAACTGATACATTATACTAGTAACCTTTTCCTCTGTTATTCGATGTATGATCTTGTAGTCATCAGACACCTCTCAACTGACCACACAGGTTACACGTCTCTGACATATAGTTATCATATTTCACGCAAAGAAAGTCTGTAATTCAATCAAACGAAGTGTTTACACCGATTAGTGAAGCGTGCTCGGTGGTTGGTAAAAGTGAAATTAATGGCAGCTTTGTTCGATACGGTTACAGTATTAGAGCGGGTTTCACTAACTGGGCGTGGCTTTGTCTCCAGAAGCTTTCACGGTTCACTATACGTAGCTTACCAGTAGTCGTATGTTGACTTAAGCGTATTACACAAGAGTAAAACCCGACGGCTTATTCCCGCAGTCCCGCTATACAAATAGAGAATCGAACGAAATAAACCTGTCATCTAATATGATGGAATTGATATCAATAAGTGCGAAATAGTCCTGTTACTGTGTGCCAGTACTTTCATATGTGGGAACATGTTACTGTAATAATATTTACACACTATCCTCTTCAATCAACTCGCTTGGACTGGTTTCTTTTAGTAGATTTATTTATAGTCCGCGGGACGGCACCCACTTTGTTAAATGATAAATACACACTTGAAAATTCGTGAGTGGCTTCCTTTTGGCGAGTGTACCACACCTTGGATCGACGACTTTTTTAAAGTACTGCGTATGTATTCGGCATATTTCGATCATGCTAACTTAAAAACACAGCACTTTTACACGTCCCGCGGAGAGCGTCCCGTTTTTGGGGTTGTTTATCATTTTGACGTTTACGTAGTACAAATATGCTTTTATCCATTTTAAATAAGTGTTATTCGAGATTTATTAATAACTCGGCAAGGAAGTTGTAAAAAATATGATTATATTTACCACTAAATATTTGACCCTTACAATTAACAGTCCTCTGAAATGATAAAATAAAATTACGATACAACATTGTAGCCCGCTTTCTTGCGAATCCAATTACCATTAGCTATCTCAATAGGATTATATTGTACAAAAGATGTACGTTGCTATTCATCGTCCTGATTACAGTTCATTCATCAACGATATTATTGGCTTTCTTAATACATAAAAGATGATTTATAAGCGACCGAGCTCAGTCTTACAATTTCACTCAACTTTTGCTTAAAGCTAAGTGATAGAGCTTCTCATAATATTTTTACATCGGTTAAATGTTTTCTTGAAAGTGTTGAAACCATCATAAAGATATAAAAACCGGTAAAAGAAAACCATAAGCAATCCATTTTCTTTTATCTAAAACTTTCATGATTAGTCTGCCAAATAAGATATTGGGATAACGTTAAAATTGGACTGGCTATTTTGAACAGGATTGCACACTTATCGTTCAGTGTAATAAATCTACTAACATTTAATAATGTTACTGTGTAAAATTAGTGGCGAGGAAGTGTATCTTCGATTAAATTGGTAATTACTACACACATTAGTAGATAAAGGGCTGACCAACACCAAGCTTCATGCGCTGGTGTTCATACAATACTTGTAATTTCCTTGTATTGCTTGACTTTAGTAGCGCCTTTAACTCAGTGGATTTCGACATCTTACTCGACATCCTTAAATCCATTAATCTTTCTTCTTCCACCTTAACCTGGTTCAATTTATATCTTCGGTGTCGCTCTCAGTGTGTCCGCCTTGAAGTAGTGTTCTCTGACTGGTGTAGTCTCACTGAGGGTGTTCCGCAGGGTAGCGTTCTCTCTCCTCTTCTTTTTTCCATCTTCATTAACTTGGTTACCAGAGTAATCTTTTCTAGTTTCCATCTTTACGCAAATGACTTGCAGCTTTACTGACATTTTTCTGTAGCTGACGCGGTATCTCCTAATACTGCTATGAATCATGACCTGGTTTGTATCATCGCTTGGGCTAAGTCATGTGGCCTGCAGACCAACCCAACTAAATCACAGGCTATGATCATAGGCAGTAGATTCGTTCGCAATACGACTGTAGTTTCTTCTCTGCAGCCAGTAGCTTCTTCACTTTAGTTCTCGATGGTGTTCGTATTGACCGAAACTGCAAAAGATCTGGGTGTTATTATTGACTCTAATCTTTCGTGGCCTGCGCAGGTCAATGAAGTCAGTCTGAAAGTAAACTTTTCCTCAAATGCCTCCGCCTTTGAAAGCGAAAATATCTTTGGCCCAAACTCTTATTCAGTTGATTATAGATTATGCCGATGGCTACTACCTGGATGCTACTGAGGAGCTATTAAACAAGCTTGAGCGACTGCAATACTTATGCGTTCGCTCTACGAAAGTATGATCACATCTCTCATCTTTGCAAGGAACTCAAGTAGCTCCATATCCGTCTTTGCAGGAGCACTCGGATTTTATGTCTTCTTTTCAACATCCTACATAACTCATGTTATCCCTCCTACCTGCGCGACCGTTTTTCTTACGCTTGCCCCCGCGACGCACCGTGCAGATCACACCTAAGATTCCTTCTCAAATCCCCTCCTCATAAATCCAGCTACTACACCTACTCTTTCTCTGTCCATGCAGTAAGGTTGTGGAATTCTCTTCCGCCTAGCATTAGTGATTTAAAACTTTTTCACTCTTTTTGAAGAGCGAAAAAGTTTTTAAATCTAAAGTAAAAGAGCATTGGTGTGATAAATTTATATGTATATTATGCATTTATTTTGTAGTATAAGGTATATATAGTTATATAAGTATTTATTAGTTTAATTTAAGATTTCACAAACTCTTCTTTTCTCATTTCTACACACTATTGTCTACATTTCTTTTTATCTCTCCTTTCGCTGGTCTGCTGGAAGAAATTTCTTTTAGAAATAAGCAGTACCTTTGTTGTATTTTTTTATATAATACTGTATCTTCTTCCTATTTATAAGTATGTACAAAAATCATAAAATTAAAATAAATAAAATACGTTATCTAATGACTAAAATTAATTTTGCTGAAATCATAAAGTATCTAACGGATAATGAGATTTGGAACATAGATAATGTAGAAGCTTTGTTTGCAATTACGACTGACAATGACTGCGCATCGTTATTCGATGAGACTATATCGGGTTATCTTTACAATTTTTAAGCTAACGGTGCTTGAAGTTTGTAGTGATACGTTAATAATCTTCTATTGTCACGGAAACGGTTAAAACGCTTAACTGGTCTTGCTTGGGGTTATTAATGGCTATGCCGCATCATGTAGGTACTTTACAGCTTAACTATGAGAACTCTAAACTTATCTATTGTAAGAGCAGTCAGATAACATATGCTTAATAACACCAAAAGAGCCGTAAACGTCACGTCCTAAAAACTTTTACTCATAATGTGTGTAGCCTCCATTGTAACGGACTTCATACATTTGCTCCGTATGTGTTACGTATGATTATGAATTAAGATTGTGAGTAAGCGTGCACTTACAATAAAACTACGGGAAGGTCAACGCAAACTACAAAAAAATATTTAAAAAAAAATCGTTCATGCGTGCAGTCACGACACCTGAAACTAGCGCTAGTCGTTGTACATAATATACAAGGTGAGTATATTAGGTGAAACTAGGCAAGCTTTAACAGGGCAGTTTATATCTGATTCTTAATCAAAAATGGTCAAAACAACCTTACAACTATCTAGTAAACTAGATCGATTCTTTTTACCTGTGTCGAGAATCGTATTAAATTGGAATTTTTGGTAAAAAAGCTACTTATCTTTTAAAGTTTTCAGCTATACATGACAAAGAAAAATATGTCCAGCAACGCCACGGTCACGACTACATGACAGACTTAAACACTAATAAATCTTATAAGAAAGTATTGTTTTCTTATTTGTATAGATAATGGATGAAATTACCGAGTTGCCCGTTGGCAAAAAAGATTAAATATCTTAATCAACAACAACAAAACTGAGTGTTCACTAAAAGCAATAAGTTTTCGATTTCCAATTTGTCCAAGAAATATTTATTTATGCCAAATCGTAACGGCAAATATTAACTCTGTGAAATGGGATTGTGAGTCGCCGATAATAAAATATAGATGGCAATGGTTCGGGTGCTTGTATCGGGCAGCGCGCGTCGTACATCGCATCAGATCGGCGCGAGTCGGACGACATCGGCCGATGTTATCTCATTATTTATAGAAGACGCTAACGAGACGCACTATGTCGCACCTGCTTCTAGATACAAGCTGGATTTGTAACGAATAATCTCGTTATGACGAACGAAATGCTTTTGATTTTCTACGTGTCCTTAACCTTAAGATTGCGCGTGATAAACCACTTTTAGATCTTCATCTAATTTCAATGTCAATTTTAAGTAAAAATGTAGCAATAAATAAATAAATCATTTTATTTCAGATAACAATACCCATATTACAAATACCTTAACATACATAAATATATTACATTATTTTGTTAGTATATATGATTTAGAAGTATGTTAGTAACACTTCACTTTGTACTATATTGTCTAGGTGCAAAAATGATGAGGCAAGAGGATCCAGGTTGTTTGTGATCCTGAATTATTTTATCATACTGTTTTAACACAAACACATAGAAAGCCAGGTTTATTTCAGTCATGCATGAATTCTTGATTTTTTTATATTGATTTAGTTACGTGGCAAAGTTAAAAGCCTTGACCGTAACATTTAAACCTAAGTGAAAATACTTATGCGCAGTACAACAAAGAAAGATTTATTTTGTAACAAAGATATTACTTAACTACAGTCTACCAAAAAATAAACAAAAGAAGTATTCGTTTCCAAATGTATGACAGATTCAAAATACAGTACAATTGATGGAAAGTTAACGCGACGACGAGGCACACAATAGGTCAAAAATTGTTGCATGACTTGAAAGTTACCAACTAGGTACGTTGTTGCTTGGCTGGCGCTAGACGCAGTGATAAAATCTTACCATTTTTGTTTCATGCTATCTGACCAATCTCACACGTAGGATCAGGTATGTATTTTTATTTTAACATAAAAAACTTGTTAAGATAATTTCTTTATTACGACAGCGTGCAGTGTAAAAGACCCTGTAACAATCCAAACAAAACAGAGTAAAGGGTTAGTAAGTAATGTTAATTAAGGCTTGGCAAATAATTTCACCTATACATACCTAAGTAATGTTTTAATGTAGATAGCTAGCAATTTGTAGTATTTGCTCATTTTTCTAGCATCTTATAAAGTTTTTGATAGAAAAATACCTACTTATTCAATATAGATGTTATGATGTTACCTTACACTTTATACGAGTATACTGATTACGTGTTTTGTGAACCTACTATGTAGCATAATCGCATCGGACTGAATTTTAAATCTATTAAGTAGGACATATCCTATTGAATCCTATAGTGTACCCGTCTTCAGCTAGATTTATGCTAGATGCTTAACAGTCACTCGAACATTGAACATGACAAAGAACACAAGCGGGTTGCTGTGTGGCAAAACTCAGGGTGTTAGGAGTCGCGATGCGCGAGATAGATGAGTATCGGAGGGAGAACGATCTGGTCCTGAGTGAGTGTGATGTTTCAGTGCGGCTATCTCGAGGGGCTGCGCTCATCACTCGGTGGCTGGACGCAGAAAGTAAAATCATGGTACTGGGGACGACCTCTAGTAAGTGGCCCGGCCTCTCGCCGCCGGAATGACCAGCGGACTGTCCTAGCACATTAACGATTCTTACATTTGCACGAAATTAAAAAAAATCTTAATTTTTTTATTGGAAGTTCTTGCTTCGAATTCAAAACGATTGCTTGGTGTTAGTGAATTATTCAATTATTGTATGTTTTCACTTCTCTTATCGTTGCACTTCATTTCGGTGTTAATTTATTTAGTAAAACATTTTATTTGACCCATGAATTTATTTCGAAGTAGTGACGCACATCTCAGTGATTTAATTTATCATTCCGGTTATCTCATTAGCCTGTAGAGGTACTTTGTCTTGAATGGATCGAGCTAACGTGCTGCATGAAAATTTAGTATAAACTGATGATCATGTCACAAATCCTTAATGTAATAAACTTCAGTACCTAAATTTATTTTGTATTGAAATCAAGTTTTATTCATTTACAATTCCTTAGAGCATGGTGGCGTAAAAGCATAACAGGAAAAAATGCGTTTATTTGGTTTCTAGATAAACATCATTTATTTGTTGCATTTCTATTGTTTTCTTATTCAGTTCGTGTCTGCTATATTTCTTGCTGTAACTAAATTCGCCTACTCAGGTAGGTAAACGGGATAAGAACTCTCTCCATAATACATTGTAACACTTGTAAAATATACCCACCTTGAACCACGCCACCGAGTGATCGAAACGCATGAATCCAAGCCTCTAGCACACATCTCACTTACAGCTTCTCAATACATTCGACGTATAATACTCACTGTATATTTTGTAACTGAGAGGCACAAGGTCGTAAATCAAGTGTACCCGTATCTGTTCCGCTAGCCAGCAGTCGCCGCCGCCGCGGCTGCACGCGTCGCCGTCTGAGCTCTGAGTTACTGCCCTCTGCCGCCCAGCTACACGTCTCCTCAATATTATTAGAGCACAACTTGTACTTAGAGGCTGAATTGAATTTGCTATTTATTAGCATAGTAGAGTAACAATTTTAGTGTGGATGTGTAAAATTAGCTACTAGGATTTAGGAGTTGCGAGGCATATCAGTAATTTTTATTCGTATTTATGATGTTGAAATTTTACACATAAGAATCGAAGTGACTTATTGTTTAGCTAGCAATAAAATAAAATGAAAACAAACATGGAAAAGTGGTAACGTTTTTATAGGAGTTAGCACACAATTTGTCACGAAGTTTCGACATGAAAGAGGATAGTGGTGCGTTGTTGGAGGAGCGGGGCGGCATCCGGCGGCACCAGTCCATGCAGCGGCTGCAGCACGGCGACGCGACGGACGACGGCCGCGCCGCACGCGTCGTGCCCGACCACCACGGCAACCTGCACATCACCGTCAAGAAGACCAAGCCCATCCTCGGCATCGCCATCGAGGGCGGCGCCAACACCAAGCACCCGCTGCCCAGAATCATTAATATACATGTGAGTTTCTACTACTACCATTCGGCCACCTGTGGAAAGGTAGTATCCTACCCAACATTTTTTTTAAATATAAACCTGTATGTGCTACTGTTCCTGAGGCTATAGTTTAAAATCCGTCTCTAACTAATAATATAATATCCTCCCTCAATGACGCTCTGAGGCTCGTACTCCACAGATAGTGCCCTCAGCGCGTAGTCGCTTAGTTTTTAATTTAGTTTTAGGTTATGTGTAGTATAAGTCCTGGCTGGAGGCTTTCACTTATTAAGGCAGTCACAGGTGACTCCGATTTTATAAGCAGGCGACAACATCATAGTAGTTGACCTGCGAGAAGCGACCCGTAAAAAAAAAGTTTGGGTGTTTGTTAATCAAGCACGCCTCTATGACTGAATGGATCTGTTGAATGTTAGGACTTTTGTTTTTAACCGGGTAACATGATTGGAATAACTTCTGACTTTTACGTGAACTCAGCTCCCGGCAAAAGCTCTATACTCCATTCGAAATGAGATTAAGACCTTTAAACGAACTTTTACTGTTCGCTCAATCGATTTTGACATTTATTGCGTTGTTAGCCAAACAAATGGCAACTGCAGGTAATAGTTGGTACTGTAACCTCTTTTTAGGGTTTCGTACCTCAAAAGAAAAATACGGAACCTATATGGGATCACTTTGTTGTCCGTCCGTCTGTCTGTCTGTCTGTCTGTCTGTCAAGACCCTTTATCTCGGGAACGCGTGGAGGTATCGAGTTGAAATTAAAACCATATACTCAGGTCTGCGGTCCCTTGTAGCTGTGTAAAAATCAAACATCTGAATTAACGCAAAAAACGTGTATTTCGACACTCTCAAGGGAATCAAAATTCATAGGGTAGTTCCCGATAAGCTGGAATCCTGATATTTGGCATGAAGCAAGGTCTAATAACACAAGTATATAAAAAAATCTGAAAACTGTAAATTAGTAATCACAAAAAAAAACTTCTTTTGCGATTCGGATAAACCTTCGTAACTCAATTCGGGAATTGAACTGATTTCATAGGTAAGTTTGCACGGAACCCTCAGTGCGCGAGTCCGACTCGCACTTGCCCAGTTTTTTTCCTTTAAATGCAATCCTTACGTCTACAGAATAGTAAAAAAGGTTTGTTTAAATGTCTAACCTTACTTCGAATGGAGTACCATTTATAGCAATAATTATTATTATAATAAATTAACATTTTTTTATTAGCTTATCGGCCGGATTCCTCAACAACTAGATAAAAGATTATTGCGTTCATGGTTACAGGAGCATGGGGCTGCTTATGAAGCTGGCGGGTTGGAGGTGGGCCAGTTGATCCTCGCGGTGGATGGGCACCGTGTGGAAGGCCTCCAGCACCAAGATGTGGCGCGGTTGATCGCCGAGTCCTTCGCGCAGAGGGACAAACCGGTGAGACATCATCACTGTTCAACACTATACAATAAGATAACAGTAACAAATTATACATTAGTCATAAATTTATAATCCTAAGCTAAACAAGAACATTATTGCAATACAAATGGTTTTCGATTGGTCAGTAATGAACCAAAATTCATACTCATTCGATATAATTATATGGTGACCTGCCCTGGCTTTGTACGGATACAATATATTTACGGTATTTTTGTATTATATTTACAAACCTTTCTCGTTTATTGCTCTTTATATTAATGAAAACCGTATCAAAATCCATTGCTTGGTTGAGGAGAAGTTAGTGCATAAACAGACAGACGATAAATACTGTCGCAGAATAAAAATTTGAAAACCCAACTGCAGCGCCACCTACCGGGTCTAATTGTGTTTTCAAACCATCCAGGGCCCACTCAAATATACACACAAAATTTCATCTAAATCGGTTTAAACATTTAGGAGGACTTAAATGGCAAACACTTGTACTGAAGAATTATATATATAATGATTCTATTATATTATTAAGCAACAAGTAAAAACAATGTGCTGCTAAACTTCCGCAGGAGATCGAGTTCCTAGTTGTGGAAGCAAAGAAGTCCAACTTGGAGCCGAAGCCAACCGCGCTGATTTTTTTGGAGGCCTAACATCTACTGTCCCTCCCCGCCAGCGACCCGCCGGCCGCGCAGGGCAGCGCGGCGGCGCGGGCCGACCTCACCGCGCACACCACGGAATAGCCAACTCCAACCTGCGCTGCCACATGCTCTTCTGAGCGAGTGAGCACGTCACAGTGACGTCACCGTCCGCAGGCGCGCACGGCCACAGGGAGGCGACACAGCTGACGAGCCGTCCGGAGCGACGGAACTACACTACGGACCTTACTGCACCGCCCGACGGGTTTTGGATGAAATCTCTCGAGACCGATGCGACCGTCCCACGATGGACGCTACGGGAGTGCTGAAATTTTTTAAAAAGTTTTCTAGGAGAGTAGCTATTAATCCGATTTTAACGGTAGGCGGCGACTGAATTTTATAAAAAAGAATCTCCTACTTTTACCGTTTACTATAAGTTCATCTTAAAATCACAAAATTTTAAAATCACAATTTTTAAAAATTAGAGAGATCAATCAATTCCGCGACTAATTTAATAGAACTAGAGTTGTAAAAAGATGACGATAACATAGATCTTTCGAATTTCATTTTGAATCGTGCTAAAAATTCAATGGATCGGCAACGGTGCTACGAGAAGATATCATGTTTCAAGTAAAGTATCGTCCTCGAGTTCAGAGTCATGTTCCCATCAGTAGTTGTCACTAGTGTTCGTGTAGAGTGCTTCCGGTCGGCACATCGCAAGTATCGCAGTACGATGAGTACGATGAGTACGATGAGTACGACAAGTACGGCCCAGCGCGGCCAGTCGGCGCGCTCCTAAGCAAGCTCACTTTATGGTTTCGTCGGTTCCAACATTGCTTGTACTATCATTATGTCAGCTTAAAACTATTCATACATTTTCTCTTAGAAATGAGACCGACAATTTAGTTCCAATTACAAACCACTCGTTTCGAATCAAAATTAAGAACCATTTCGTAAAAGCCCATGTTCTAATACGTTCAGCTGTCTCTTGATTGGAACGCATAAAGTTGTAGATTCGGTTCGTCCTCGGTATCGCTTCGTTTAGTTTGCTTAGAGAGTGTCACATAGAAGGTGCGTCAAACATGTCATTCCATCAGGTAGTTAAGCGGTGAGTTTACGAAATTATGGCGGAGAGGGATTTTAGCCCACTCTTTTATGGATATTTAATAGATATAAGTGAATGTGTGCAATATAATCAAACGTTAGATGTTAGAATCAATAAACAGTGTTCGGCGTCGATGTTATAGGCGTTCACGCGGCGCGGCTCATGTCGTGTCGTGTCGTGCGCGGAGTGCGAGCGGTGCGATTCATGTCGTGTCGTGTCGTGTCGTGCGGAGTGCGAGCGGCGCGGTTCATGTCGTGTCGTGTCGTGCGGAGTGCGAGCGGCGCGGTTCATGTCGTGTCGTGTCGTGCGGAGTGCGTGCGGCGCGGTTCATGTCGTGTCGTGTCGTGCGGAGTGCGAGCGGCGCGGTTCATGTCGTGTCGTGTCGTGCCGAGTGCGAGCGGCGCGGTTCATGTCGTGTCGTGTCGTGCGGAGTGCGAGCGGCGCGGTTCATGTCGTGTCGTGTCGTGCGGAGTGCGAGCGGCGCGGTTCATGTCGTGTCGTGTCGTGTCGTGCGGAGGGCGAGCGGCGCCGCGTGACGCCGCATGCTCCCGGCTCCGGGTATCGATGTGAGTGTTGCTAGAGCTTTTACTATAACGTACAGCTACTGCTGTAGATATTGTACACGTTCCCACAATAATAACTTGTATTGTATAAATATAACATGCTGTAACTGAACCTCATTACCCCTTATTATCTCAAAAAGCAACCGTTGTAAATATATATATCTGTATCTACTAAGCTGTAAATATCAAAATTTGAATGTATTGTAATATAAATTATTATTATAAATATTTATTGAAGTTAGTGCCAAAAGCATTTTACATTCCCCCACTAGGCGTGTACAGTATAATAAGTGTCGCAGAGCCATCGAGGGCGGCAGGCTCTGCCGGCATCGAGGTGACTATCACTTACTACAGTTTATCGATTGCTAATCTCACTCAATACGCTTCTAATGTTAGGATTTGATCATGACGACATATACTTTGATTGTATCTATTACAATGCATTGCGCATTCAAGTAAATATCTATTGAAATTGTATACTTTCACGTTGTACACGATATGGCGGCATGACTACTTCAGTTCCCTTTGAGAACACTTCTTGTGAATAGTTGAAACGTGTCACATATATTTATATTATATACATCCGCCTTTCCAGATTACTGTTTTATCCACAAAATTAATAATGAGCAGAAGTGCACTGAAACAAATATATTTTGTACGAGTAATTATAGTTAATTTTAAACTTATACCTAATTAATTGTATTTAAAGTACCAATAAGTTTTTATGATTATATAAGCGGTCATGTATGTAGAGGCAGGCTCGTGAGACCGGCCAGCCTTCTATTTGAGTCAATTCATCATTTACGTACGTATTGAACACGTCAAACCAAAAGCAATGTAAGTAGGAATAAGAGATTATTTTAACAACAAACTATTTTAAGTTAACTTATGTGTTTATATCAGGGATGTTATGGAGTAAGCGTAAATGAAACTATCGGATATCCGAAATAAAAAAATATCCGTAACCAAAACCGATATAGAAGTTTCGGATAGTTTCGGATAAGGTCCTCCGACCTTATCCGAAACTTCTGTATTATGTCTCTAAATGACAGGTTACGACAGGTTTTTGTTGGTTTTGCTCGGCCAAACAAATAATAATCTAGACTAGAAATAAAAGTCAAATCTTGCTATTTGTATTTTACTTTTAAATTTCTTATATCCGTAACCGAAACTATCTGAAACTAGCGGATCCATCATCGTCATCATTTCAGCCGAAACACGTCCACTGTTGGACAGAGGCTTCCCTCAAGTATCGCCATAACGCCCGGTCCTGAGCTTCTCGTATCCATCGGATTCCCGCGATCTTCACCAAGTCATCGGTACTAGCGGATGATTAGTACGCTAAACGCAGTCGAAACGTTTACCGCGTTTGGCTTACTGATTGTTTAAAAGCTCAGCCCCCTAGCCAAGTTACAACCGTTTCGTGTCGAATTCCGTTCTCCAATCGGTAACGCCTCGGTGTCAGCAATTGTAGAAAAAGATAAGTTGGTAGTCATGTTGACGCACCTGAATCGGCCGCTCGTTCTACAATGTCGTTCTACAATAACAAAGGATGTAGCGTTGAACATTGTAGAAACGATAACAATTCATTCTATCATTTAGAACGATGTGAACTTGGCTACGAATTTTCTACTCGTTTGTTCTGACCACGTGACTTAACGTTGAGATGATGTCATTCCCATACATTTGATTTGTTTTCGACTAGCGTTAACGATTGCAGATTATCAACTTGGTAGACCTGGCTAATCGGAACGCCGAACTTTATAAACGTGTCGATCGCGTTACGGTAAACCAAAACCCGCACTAGGCACTCTGTTATAATGTGACCGTATCCGAAACCGGTATAATTTCTTCCTACATCCGTGTCCGAATTCAGAACCGAAGTTTCAAATCCATAACATCCCTGGTTTATATGTAATGATTTCGCGAACCTGCAGATTGTTTTCTTAGATTTGTTTACCAACAGCTTGCAGTCGATTGTTTGAACGCGTCTCCAGCCTTTGAATCCCGCAGTGCCTCTGATCGCTGGCAAACTATTTATCCTAAATGTTATAAGCCGTCCATTTATGTTGCATTTATTTCGTCCTCGGATGCTGTGAGGTGATCGTGGATTTACTGTATAATGGACCTTAGCTAATCTCAATGTGTTGGTAAACATTTCGCAGGCGTTTAGGTGATGTTTAAACTTCGTGCAGGTGTTTCGTTGAGAAGATCTATGTTGTAGTCTGTTGTTAAGTTTGTCGTTGATGACAAAAATATATTGTTATCTAGATAATTACATATTGTTTTATTTGACTACTGCTTGATATACTCCATATACAACAAATAACTGGAATTAGGTAGTTAGGTCACTAGGAAGTATACGCGAGTATTTAAGTACTTCTCTTGTATACATTGGAAGACCTTGATTAAAAAGTGATTTTCAATACATTTACTCGAAAACCCGCTCTTATCCCACCACTTTTAGGCATGCAATAGACTGTTTTTCGCACTAGTGCAGAAAAGTGCGCGTCTCTTGCAATGTTATTATATTTATCTTATCAGGCCGGGCGCGCGTCGAAACTCACGAGTAGCCGGTCAACCCCCGTTTATTCATTTCTTCGTAAGTGTATTGAAAAAAGTTGTTTGATACACGTGTAAATTTATCACTGCAGCCCTCGGCTCTATAACACACTCACCTACGGCTCGTGCGAATTTCGCCTCGGTCGCAATGACAAACTTTCTGCACTTGTATCAAAATGTACTATACCAATCTATACGCGAGTAGTTTCACACCCTTGCGTTCTGGCCATGTACAGAATGTAAATACGCGCGCGTACACGTTACAAACTATACAAGACCTGTATGCAGAATTCGTATATTGTAATTGCAGATTTAAAAACAACAATACAAACTATACGCGAGCCGTTTCCTATGGCTGCTTTCTGGCCATGTATAGAATGTACACCCTTATACACCTCAATTAGAAAATTAAATGACAATCATAATTCAAGCACTTTACTTAAATGCACTTCGGTAATGTTTGTCAAAGAAGTTAGTTATCCTAATTGTAGGCAGATAATATTATGAGAATCGATACACTAAACTGGTAGTGCATCGGTATTGGTACACACGCACACATATGCAAACATGCTAGTGACATAATTAAGAATTATGCTAGTGACATTATCAAGAATTTATCAAAATAGGTATTTTTAGGGTTCCGTACCTTAAAAGGAAAAAATGGAACCCTTATAGGATTATTTTGTAGTCCGTCTGTCTGTCCGTCAATACCCTTTATCTCAAGAACGCGTGGAGGTATCGAGTCCAAATTAAAACCATATACTCACGTCTGCGGTCCCTTGAAGTTGTGAAAAAATCAAACTACTGAATTTACGAAAAAAAAAAGATACGGCTGTTTATGTCGCAGAAAACGTACATTTCGACACGCTCAAGGGAATCAAAATTCATAGGATACTTCCCGTTGACCTAGAATCCTGAAATTTAGCATGAAGCAAGGTCTCATAGCACAAGTATAGGAAAAAATCTGAAAAATGTAAATTTGAAGTTACGTCACAAAAAAAAAAAATATTTTGCGATTCGGAAAATTTTCGTAACTCAATTCGGGAATTGAACTGTTTTCATAGGTAAATTTGTCCGGAACCCTCGGTGCACGAGTCCGACTCACACTTACTCGGTTTTTTCATCATAAAATCATCCAGCCGGTCCTGTGCGTCTTGAATCCATCGGATTCCCGCGATCCTCAACAGATCATTGGTCCTCCTAGTGGGTGGGATCCTAAAATAAATTTCTTAGTTCTTCCACATACTTCTTCATAGAGATCTACGTTTTTGGAATGTGAAATTAGCATCATTTTTTTCTGACTGACTGACTTCTTGACATTTCGAAAGTGCCTGTAAATGGTTTATTTGAAATAAAATGCTTTGAATCTTTGAATTCTTGGTTATTTTAAGATAAACCTATTTAAAACAAAAACTTTTTACAAAAAAAAAAATACAACCAACTTCAAAGTAAAAAAAATACACTGAAAAGTGCAAAATAACTTTAATTTTGGAAGTCGGTGTTTCTATAATAGTTTTGTCTCTTCGTTATTTAAAACCAACTTCCGAAATTAAAGTTATTTTGCACTTTTCAGTGTATTTTTTTTTTTACTTTGAAGTCGGTTGTTTTTTTTTTGTAATAAGTTTTTTATTTTACACTTTTTTGTTATGGTACCACCACTAAAAAGTACCCCTCAGCTAAACTTAAATACCTTATAGCCAGAGTGCATCTCATGACAATTCTAATAATCCCAAACACGGTTAGATTACATTAATTCCGAGTTCCGGTGCCTAACTTCAGGCTTTATCATCAGATCAGTTCGATTTATTCCCCCTTTTCTTTCAGTCAGTCATCGACTACACGTACAAACAAAGCAATTTTACTTGTTACGACGGTTCTGGTGTGATCATATGTGGAGTTCTGTTCCATATCTTCGAAGGTTATAATCAGATCATAACAATATTTCTATGGGACCAACTAGGAAGCATAACCTTTCAATAAAAACAAAAAAAAAAATTCAAAATCGGTCCACAATTGACCGAGAAATCGGTGAATATACATAAAAAAAATAAAAATACATTCAGCCGAACATAGAACCTCCTCCTTTTTGAAGTTGGTTAAAAATAGCTGTAATCGATTTAGCAGTCGATTTTGAACATATTACTTCGTGTGTTTATTATGTTACACGTTGTAGACCTGACAACCGACTGCATCTATAACGATCTTGTGTTGCCGTTGACATAATCCATATAATCAGCAGCAGATTGATGATCAGATTATGCTGTCATTCTCGCTCAGTCTGATTATGCTATATCTTACACCAATGCCAAGGCACTGTTTATTTGTTTGAATAACATGATAGTGGATGATGCTTATCTTTGTAGTGGAAGATGATTCATAGACTTGTATTTATATTGTTAAGTTCTCGCAGTAAGTAAACAAGGATTCCGATTCACTATAGTTGAGACAGAAATGAATTTATTCTAAATAAAAACGCAATAGTTTACCCTTGTATACTCAGTGGCGGTACCTTCATACAAGCAGAAAAGCCAGGCATGCCTTACTAAAATGCTCGATAGAGAATCAATATCAAACCCGAACTATTTAAAAGTTCGCGCGCTTTAATTCTTATCAAAATAACACAAAGTATCTACCTATGCCACACTACTACACCACAGCGCGCGCAGAGTTTCGCATTAGCAGCATCTACGCGAGAGCTATATCTATCTCGCTTACACGTACCGGCTTTTACCGGGCTTTCAAATACTATCTCTGTCACTTTCGCACTTATAGCGATGTGCCGTATAACGAGTTAGGACCTTATGCGTCTACAAATCGATCAGTATGGAAGATTTAAGCCGGGCATTCGTATGAAGTTGCTCCGGTTGCTCGCGTATGCGTGACCTTGTCACCTTGCCAACTCTGCAGTGTTGCCGTTTTAGCGACGTTGTGAGATCTTGGAGATTTTTAACGAGTTTGGAGACTTTTTTTAAGATTTAGCAACAATAAAAACTAGCGACTTTTTAAAATAACGAAATTAAATATTCAAAAATAAAGGCAATTTTTTAGAACTGGTCTCGTTAATTTCAAAATATGATGTCGTTTTAGAAAAGCATAAGCAGCATCAGGAAAGTGACAAACCGGGGCCGAGTTATTTATCTAACAAAATTCAAAACGATATTATTCATTCCGTAGCCGATGTGATGCAAACTTGCATCGATTACGAAGTTAGGCAAACAAAATTTGTTTCAATTATTATTGACGAAACCCCCGATGTTAGTCATAGAAAACAACTGTGCTTGATTCTCAGATATAATTATAAAAATGAAATTCATGACTGTTTTTTGGGCTTTTAATTTATTGTACCTAATCAGTAGTTTATGAGAAAATTGCGATGATACATACGTAGGTACCTACATACTCAGTCGAAAACTGAACTTTCTTTTTTTGAAATCGGTTAAAATTTTATTGGTCTTGCCTTATTTTGAAACCCTAGGCACGCCACTGTGTATACTGAAGAAATTATTTATACTACGCCATCAAATGTTGTTAACCTATTTCTTGTAGAAGGCCTACGGCGTAGCGCTACGCCGTAGCAGGGTGCGGAGTACAGGGGTAAAAAATTGGAGCCGTCCTAATTCCCAGCTGATGATCTTCTATATTTATAGAAGTTTCGTTCCGTTTAAGCTAGTTCTAAATTTATCAATATTTTTTTATTATTATTATATTTATATATCCTCCTCCTCCTTGCGTCATATTCCTCAATTCTGAGGGTCTTGACCTCATCACTTTAAATTTTATGATATTCCTCCATCTGTTTCTGTCTCTGGCGGTGTGAAGGGCATTGTATATCGTAGAGTCAAGAGCAGTGCGAATCTGGTCGGACCAACGTATTGGGCTGCGCCCGTGAGGCCTTTTCCCATCCACTTTATCGGTCACAATAAGCCTTTCGAGGTTGCCACCGTCTTTCCTTGCAATGTGACCGAAGTATTATTTATAAAAATGGATACGTTGGTCCGAAATGCTGTCCAAGGGATACAGAGCATCCTTCTCTAGCACCAAATCTCAAAGGCGTCGATGCGTTTGCGGGCTACAGCTTTCAGCGACCAAGTCTCAGCGCCATACGAAAAGATCGAGAAGACTAGTGTCCGTACCAGTTTGGTTTTGGTCTTTACGGAGATGTTGCAATCCCTCCAGACTTTATTGAGCTGAGACATGGCGCTCTTAGCTATGCCAATTCTCCTGCGAACTTCCCTCTCGCATGACCCATCGTTACTGACATTGGAGGCCAGGTAAATAAACTTGTCCACTCTTTCTAGATCCAACGCGCCAGTGAGCTCCAATTTTCCAGATCTATCCACCACAATGACCTTGGTTTTGGACCTATTTACCGAATGGAGCATCATTCGGTCTCGGAGTGTAACCACGGCACGTGGTAAATTATATTATAAGAACTGAATTTCCACCTGTGACAAACAATAAATAATTTTAATTGATTGATTGATTGATCTATATCCAAGAAAAAAATATCTGTCAGTTTACAAAATTACCAACATAATCGATACTTACTCGTATAATAATATAAATCTGTAGAAGTGAAAATTCTGTACATTCAAAATGTCAAAAAAATAAATGGCAGGGGGTGTTACTAGACCGACACCGAACTCAAAAATGTGATTAAAAAAATTTTTGTCTGTCTGTTTGTTCAGGCATCACGCAAAAACTAGCGGTTCGATTACGATGAAACTTGGTATAATTATTCTTTAATATCCTGGGCACCACACTGGGTACTTTTTATCCCGGAAAAGTATATACAATAAAAAACAAACTTAATTTTGCGGTTCGATCCCTAGACCCGATTACTGTACCAACCGCAAATAATAAGTTTGTCGTAGGTTACGTCACCCGCAGTGGAGTTCACTAAGGGGCGCTGTACACGGCTAATATTTAGATACTATAATATTTTATCTTAAGATACAATATTGCTCATCATACAATTCAATGGACTATCGCACACTACGAAGATAATAAATAATATTTCATATTTTCGTATCTTAAGATGAATTTGTATGGCGAGCGACATTGTATCTTAAGATAAAATATTATAGTATCTTAGCCCTGTAAATGTAGTGCTGAAGGTTGAATTTGGCTTGCACCGTTCGCAGCACACGCGTGTTAGTTCTGACTACTCGGTATCTACCTACTTACGTCATGATAGGTAGCTATCAGAAGCGTGGTTTGTAGAAGTAAAGGTAAATTACCTACTACAAGCATATTATTATGTAAAGTGTCGTTTCCAAGAAAATGAATAAAAATAAAAAAAAATTGTGTGAACTTTCCATCTGCAAGACTGCCAGGACATTTAGGTACTTACTATTTATAATAAATCTGTAGAAGTTTAGTTTAGTGTAGATAACTTTTATACATTAAAATTGTGTGTAACTTGATTTATTACTTAGGCTTTGTTTCATCGCAATCGGTTGACTATATCGAAAGATAGAGACCTATAGGTACTACATTCATTGACTGTTAGGCGGTACGAAGTCAGCTAGTAAATAAATAAACTAGGTACTCTTTTTTCTCCCGACTTCGCTTCACCCTCAAGAGGTATTTAATTAAACAACAGTACCTGTATTAATCACTTTTTCAGTTTGTTTGTTTTGTCCTCTTTTCTGAGAAATTATTTCCACAAGATGAAGCAATCGGATTAAAACACTAAATAACATATTGTCTGCCCCGATTTCGGCTTCTCATGAGTCCATGTGATTTATATTTCGTCGCGGACTCTTAGAACACTGTACAAAACAATAAAACACAAACATATTCAACGATTTCGCATCGCATCTTTTTGAAATTTTGAACTTCAATTACCATTTCCGTAGAAACACTCGTCACAATATTAATGGCGTAGCGTCATAGCATGCATCACTTCCTTTTCACGCACGTCATCGCGTCCATAGACTATAGGTACATGAAAACAGAACCGCGTACTTTGGCACAGACGGAAAGTAATGTTGCCACTTTATATATATTATGATTTCGTATTTCCACTTTATTTATTCATTGTTCTTTTTTTTTTTTTTCTCCTTTCCCCATAATTTATTTATATTTATCTATTTTATTCAAATCTATTAGCACACAATACCGTGCCGACGTCTTTATGTCGATACCGTTACCGGCCCACGCTGAAAACCAGCGCCGTAGACTCATCGCATTTTGCGTGTGGTCACGGCATTATGCTGAGCGTTCGGCCGTTTTGCGCGGATGTGGCGCATATTTCTTCAACATAATGTACTTATAATTTGTTAGTTCTAAATTTGCGCCTTGTTCCGCCAAATAAAATGTTTTTCTTTCTTTCTTTTCTTTCTTTCTTCTTCTGTACTCTTTAAATTACAGCGGCCGGCAGCAAAATAAGAGCAAAAGAATACTAATGTGGGCCTAATATATTTGAACACACCAAAGTATGTAATTAGAATTTCTCTAGCACGTCAAATTTCGATGCGATTCTCACATAGGTATTTAAGTAAAACTAAAGAAAAGCCTTATTTTTCTCAAACAAGTAAAATCTATAATTAAGTTCAAATAGGTGAACGACAACACAGCCAACCCAGGCTAAGTTGATGGGACGAGCTTAGAACCTTTTTCTTCAGTAGAACAGACAGAATAAAATAAATATTATACTACCTAAATATAATTATAGTAGGTATATTGTAGAACTCCTGTGTAAATCTTTTTTTTTTCAACGAAATGCGAATTATATTATGTCAGTACCGGTTATTTAAATAGAGATATCCTAAGAACTGGACGTGACAGATTTAATTTGGGATCAAATTTGGCAACCTCCTTGACCCCGATTTTTGTTTTGAGCAGCTAATTAAAGTTAATTGTCGACCAGTAATATTTACGTAAAATTTTGTAGAGATATTTATTAATAACATCGTTAGAATATTGCTATTTTGACTCCTATACAAATCATAAGAGTGATTTTATGTAGGAAGGTGTAGTTGTGTTGTATGTTTGATTAAACCCGTACGCCTGCTGTAGAGAGCTTAGCAAACACTCGCGTTGCTTACTATTATTAGCCGATAAAACGGCATCAAAGCACATACTTCTTACTAATAAATTACTGAGATAAGTTAATTGTTATTTCAAGTAAATATCGTCATATACATATTTTGAACTATTGAAGTGTTGTTTCTGGGTTAAACAATGTCCTTTGTGCTTTACAAGTGACGATAAGATACTAAACTATATTCAGTGTTAAAAATATCTTCAATACTTTCAAATATAAGGTGGTAGTGGTAACTACTGGTAAGTATGATTAATTTGCTGTTATGTCCCAAATATCAATCCACCTGCACCTCCGATGATCTTAATAACACCTAGTTACTGCAAGGTAACTTATTACCACAAAATATAAATTGTTAAGTCATAAAAGTTAAACAAAATGTATGAACCAGATAGTTGAGTTACCTGCCAACATCGAGATACATAAATGTAAAATAAACATTCATTTATTTTACTTTCGGAAAATAAGATAAAACTAAATAACAATTATTCAGTTCCCATGGAGATTACAGAATGAAAACTTATCGCATTGTTATCATTTTCAAAATATGTACAATATAACTCCGGTTAGGTAATTGTTGCTATGTAGGTACGGACTGTTTGTTGTAATAATCCGATATAATTATGCTTTAATAAGACGAAATCGTTGAATAAAAAAGTTGATTTAAAACGTTGATTTGGAGCGTTTGAGGGCTGATGCAGCTGGGATTGACTGGTCTCCTGTGCTCACCTGCGAGGATATTGACACAAAGGTATCAGTTTTCAGCAGGAGTATGTTGGATTTGTATGAGACTCATGCTCCTCTTAAAAAGGTTAGAGTCAAGCAACTTTTTTTTTTTTTTTTTTTTTTTTTTTTTTTTTTTTTTTTTTTTTTAAAGAAAAAAAAAGAGTCAAGCACCTGCCTGCACCATGGCTTTCTCCGGCAATAAAAATCCAGATGGCGAAGCGGGATAAAGCCAAGCGTTTGTATAGGAAGAGGCCTACAGAAGAAAATTGGGATTTTTATAAAAACATGCGAAATCGCTGCAGTCGTTTGTGTACAGATGCGAAAAGGCGTCACATTCACAACTCAATCAACAATTCCAATTCAACGCAAGTATGGCAGTTTTTAAAGACTCTTGGTATTGGCAAAGCCGTAAGGGTTTTCCGGATAAAATGGACTTCAATGCACTTAATTGCGCACTTTTCTATGTCACCAGTTACAATCGATGACGATGTTAAATCGTCAACTCTTAATGATCTGACTAATCTTCCTCTGCCAGATAATACTTCTTTCTCTTTCCACTCAGTTACAGAGCTAGTTATTATGAAAAGTATCCAAACCATATTTACCAAGGCGGTAGGCGACGATGGCCTTCAGCTCCAAATGTTCCTACCTATTTTGAGTGAAATAGCTCCTATCGTAAATCACATTATAAATTTTTCTCTCTTTACTAACTCATTTCCTTCTGCTCGGAAGAAGGCTCACCTCTTACCGCTTCCTAAAGTTTCAAAGCCCACTTCACCATCCCAGGTCCGAGCAATATCCATCCTCCCAATCCTCTCCAAAGTCCTTGACAGTGTTGTTCAGAAGCAACTGTCTCGTTATTTATCCTGTAATAGCCTACTAAGTCCCTACCAATCTGGTTTCAGACCTGGCCTTAACACTGTAACAACCCTTATCAAAATAACTGATGACATAAGACTGGCTATGGAAAATAAATGTCTAACTGTATTGGTTTAATTGGACTTCAGTAGTGCTTTCAACTCAGTTGATTTTGACATCCTCTTAGGAATCCTTTCTTCCCTTAATGTCTCTGCACCAGTAATTGAGAGGTTAAAATCTTATCTTCGGGACCGCTCGTAGTCTGTTCGATCTGATGAGGATTCCTCTGAATGGTGTAATTTGGCTGTGGGTGTACCTCAGGGTGGCGTCCTCTCTCCTCTACTTTTTTCAGTTTTTATAAATGCTCTCACTAAGGTCCTAACTTCTAACTATCATCTCTATGCAGACGACTTATCATTTATAGCAGTTATATCGTCATTTTAAAGTCGGTAAACTCGCTAAAACTATAACTGCCATCAATGTTGACCTTGAAAATATCAACAAGTGGGCTAAGTCCTTTGGACTCTTACTGAATCCAACTAAATCTCAAGCGCTCATTATTGGTGGCAGATATATGCTTAGTTTATTGGATCACCAGTCGCTCCCGTCAGTAGTGTATGATTATATGTCTATATTATACTCTAAAAGCGTTAAAAAGCTTGGCGTGCATATGGACACTAACCTCTCTTGGGAGGTTCAAGTTGCTGATGTGAGTAGGAGGGTCTTTTACTCTTTTCAGTCTTTTAAACGTCTCCAAAAAATCCTACCATATCACACTAAGGTAAATCTTGCTCAATCTCTTCTTCTACCGCTCATAGATTATGCGGATGTCTGTAATCTAGATACTACGGAGGTTCTTCTAAATAAACTTGAGTGACTGCAGATCTTGTGCAGCCGCTTCATTTTTGGCCTCCGCAAATACGACCATGTGTCGGAGTTTCGGACCAGATTGAAGTGGTTGCCGATTCGGTGTCGACGAGATACCCATATCCTATCTCTTCTCTACACTATCCTACACAATCCTAATTCTCCACAATACCTTCGTGAACGCTTTGAGTACTTCGTCTCGAGGGGTAAACCCTGTCGCACTGCCAATTCTCTTCTTCTTCCTACCCCATTTCACAACTTCTAGCCTTTATGATGGCTCCTTCTCTGTCACTGCAGTGCGCCTGTGGAACTCCCGGATCCCACACTTCCTACGTTACAGCCCTTCTTTGGATGTTTTCATGAGAAAAAATAAAGAGCATTTCCTTTCACAATGACATAGTATATATATTATATGTTTATAATATATAAGTATGTTTGTATTTATATATTTAGGTATATTTATGTATTATTTTATTCGTTTTATTAGTAATTTTAAAATTGTACACTGGATCCTACCCTCTATTGTGATCTCTCTCTATCACTCAATGGTTTGCTGGAAGAAAACTCAATCGCCATGAACTTTTTTATCTACTTATTTTATAAGTTGTTTTAGTGTATAATAAAGAATTAAAGAAATCACTCTGCGTGGCTTGCAGCTAAAAACAAGCCACGTAGTGTGACATTTTTAACATGAGCTGGCTTAACATAGTTCTGAGTTTTAATAATGTTAGGCCAGTTTATACTTGTTTCTTACCGCTTACGTGTAACCAGAACTCAATTGCAATGTTTAAATCTGATATCTTCTCTACGACGAATGCCTCGCTACAAACATGTAGATACGGCCTAGTTTACGATTTGCAGATCTTATTGACTCCGCCCGGAGTTATTGCCATCCGATAAGGCACGGATCGTGACGATATTGCAGTGGAAGTAAATACTCGTTGTCAAGGGCGTACGTAACCGGAGGCAAATGGGGCATCTGACTCTCTTTTGATGCAGACCAAAACAATAATAAATCCCGGAATAGATTTGTAGTGATAGATATGAGCATTTGCGGTCTGCTTATGTCACCGGATTAGTGCAAGAACCTTAAGATTGTTGTTTATTTTATCTATATACACCATTAATGTTTAATTGGTACAAATACTTAAAGGGCTTATTAGCAATAGGTCTTGTTATTATTTAAGTAAAGTCTTAATAAATAATATTCATAAACAACAAAGTTATTAGCGTTTGTTTGTATCCCAAAATGTCACTCAATTTATGGAAATATTGTACAGGCTATTGATTTTAAATGAATGAATGGCGATCAAAATGGAAAAACACTGCGCGTAGTATTTTCTAGTAGCAATTGTTACGAATGATTCATTTAATTATGAATTTACCAATTAAGACAAATTTTTGTGGACAATTTTAGAACTTCGTTTTTTTTTACTGTAGACTACACAAATATGATCAGTAACGGGTACGGATAGAGCCCCGTTTTTTTTGTACTGATTAAAAAATATTGGTGTATAAGCACATTAATTGTAGCCTTGTTTTCTCAATAATCTTTTTTTTTGCACTTGCCATGTTTTCTCTTCTCCACCTTTGGTTGACTGGTAGAGAATGCCTAAGTGTGTCTAAATGCCTAGACGAAAAAAAAATTAAAAAAATCTTGCGAATATGATAAGTCCTATTAAAATACGATAGTTTACAATGTCCCCGTGTCTTATTGAGAAGATTGAATCTACAATTTTACTGAGCAAATTATAAACTAACTGTGTTTGCAACAATCCGGTGACATATACAACATGTAACATAATAAACGCACATCCTGAAAGTAGTATATTCAGAATAGGCTACTGAATCGATTTTATCTATTTATTAAGCTGTTGATCCCCGCATTAACGCCGGCGTTCACGCGCCATTGTCTTTCTTTTGTGTCTCTAATTACGCACTCAAAAGGTTAAAACAGGTAATTTTTGAAAATTGTTTTTTTTTTAGAAAAAAACGTGTCGCGTCGACCCCGTATAACACGAGAAATGGGCAGGAAGATGATGATGATGATGAGGTAATTTTTTATGCTAAAATATTCAAATTGTGTATCTCATGAAAATTTGCTATTATTTGTATTTATAAAAGGATTAAGAAGGAATCAAAATAATTAGAAGGTTCATTAGAATGCTTTACAGTTATACTTCCTGGTAAAAATGAAATGTGTGTACGTAATCGCGAGCGGGAAACTATTAAATATGCGCTATCTCTAGAGTCCGACGATGATCTGTGTAATTATTCTTTAATTCGTTGGTTTGTTTACACACACTAGCTAGTAATTAATATTTGCAATACTAGATAATATATGTCTAGATTTGTTCTAAAGCAATCACTTGTCTAACTTTAATACTACACTTTAAAATGATAATTTTATGAACGGTACTGGGTGCCGATTTCAAGGGGTCGTTGTTAGGTGCGTTCAAGTTACGTAGTTCTAAAAATGTATTGACACCTTACATTTACGCTCAAAAATTGCTGTTTTTGTTAAGGTCTTTTTTACATAAAGTGGGTAGGATGACAGTCGGATGAAAATCTGCATCTTTAAGATGAGAGAAAGGGATAGGTAGCTACATTGTATGAATCCGACAGCTGTCACCCACACCAAGCTAAGGATAGCAATTGTAGTGTAACCTTTATCAAGCCGTGGTGACGTATATTACCAATATTATCTAATCACAGCACGGGCCGCCAATTCAGGGCTCGTAAAACGTGTGCCTCTTAGTTTGTCTTTAATTTTTGGAAACAAACAGAAGTCGCAGGATGCGAGGTCCGGCTGAAAGGCGGATGCCTCATGAGTATAGCAATTGTAGTGTAACCTTTATCAAGCCGTGGTGACGTATATTACCAATATTATCTAATCACAGCATGGGCCTAAAGTGACCCCAGTTTACAAGCCTGTCCAGAAAGATCCAAAGACAATGCCCAAATATAAATTATTACGTAGACCAATCAACAATCTTATACAAAAATATTGCATAATAATAATCTGAGGCCCGGCTATCAAGTTGAATGTCAACATGTTTTTTTCATATTGATATTTTTTACATCAAACTCCATCCAACTTAACCTTAGTAACCAATACTCAAAGAAAATTTACCCCAAACCCATTTACGAAACAAAAATCATAACAACACGAGAAATATTCCGAAACCATTTACCAATGACTAAATGGCGATTCAACAATGATAAATCATTAGACAAATAGAACAAAATGCTGAGTAGAAACCAGGCAAGACACATGACCACACACCCAACATGGGTTCATCGTTCAGGTCCACCTCACAGCCGCCAGGACTAGCACTAGCCGTGAGTACAATGATTTCAATCGCTGCAGTTACGTCGAACTCGAACGACAAATACTTCTCGCCGAGTCGCCGCCAACGACACTACCACCTGTGCGTCGATGAGGAAGAAATCGACCTTTGACAAGTTCGGAACCTCGGGGCCCACCAGCCTCTAATATCTCTCGGGGGACCCGATGGAAGTGCCTGCTGCCGGTGGAAGTGTGCAACTGCAATGGACAGAATCCATTAACGAAAACGGCATGCGCCCTTACTTTGAGGTTACAGAGGGGGGAAGTAACAAGGAGTCTTTCCAGATATAATAAAGTACAGTAAAGTTATACCACTTTTTAAATCTGGTGACCATAATGACACTAATAATTACAGACCTGTATCAGTAAGGAAGGAATGAAGTAAGGAATGGCAGCGTATAGATCCGGAAAACACTAGCTTAAAGTCTGCAAAAAAAAGTGAATATGATGCTTTAAAGAAAAAAGCCAAGAAAGCCGTGGCAATAGCGAGAGCAAAAGCACAGGACAAACTATACGACACACTAGATAGTCCGGCAGGCCAGAAAGATCTATACCGGCTTGCTAGAGCAAGAGAGAGAAATGCGAGAGATGTTTGTCAGATAAGATGTATAAGGGATGAAACTGGCATGATTCTATCAGAAGATAGTAAAATCAAAGAGAGGTGGAAGGACTATTTTGAAAGACTGATGAATGAGGAAAACAACTGGAATGGGATTTTAGAGAGCAAACCAGTGAACGTGGGTTTAGTGAGAATGATTAGTATGGATGAAGTCAGAATAGCTATAAATGGAATGAAGAATGGTAAGGCAATTGGTCCAGACGGAATACCAGTCGAAGTGTGGAAGTTGCTGCGAGTGGATGGATGGATGTGGTTAGCTTTGTTCTTCAATAAGTTGTTGCAGGAAGAAGCCATACCTGATGAGTGGTGCAACAGTTCCCTGGTGCCCATCTTTAAAAACAAGGGTGATGTGCTTGAATGCAACAATTATAGAGGAATAAAGCTAATGTCACATACTATGAAAGCCTGGGAGAAAGTTATTGAAAGGAGGCTAAGAGAAGAGAGTGAAATTTCACAGAACCAATTCGGTTTTATGCCTGGTCGGGGTACAACGGATGCCATTTTTGCTATACGCCAGCTGTGCGAGAAATACAGAGGTGCGCATAAAAACTTGCACATGGTATTCGTTGACCTCGAAAAGGCATATGACCGGGTACCTCGTGAGGTTCTGTGGTGGGCCCTTAAGGAGAAAGGTGTGCCTGGGAAGTATGTGCAGTTGATCCGAGCGATGTACAGCCAATGCAGTACCCAAGTCCGGTCTGCAGTGGGCAACACTGGCAGCTTCAGTGTGGCTGTCGGCTTACATCAAGGGTCGGCCCTCAGCCCTTACCTCTTCCTGATGATAATGGACGCTCTGACGTCGGGCATCCAGGAAGAGGCTCCCTGGTGTATGCTGTTTGCCGATGACATTGTGCTGGTTGCCGAGAGTGGCCTAGAGGTCCAAAGCAAATTGGAGGTGTGGTGGCACAGACTGGAGAGTGTTGGCTTAAAATTGAGCAGAACGAAAACCGAGTACTTGTTCTGTGATTTCGGTGGTCTCTCCGGTCCTATGCCCTTAGCTCTCGCTGGAACGCCCATACCAATCTGCTCCGACTTTCGGTACCTCGGGTCGCTTATCCAAGGAGATGGCGAGGTAGACCGAGACGTATCAAATCGGATCAATTCAGGATGGATGAAATGGCGACAGGTCACTGGAACAATTTGTGACCCACGGATGCCCCCCAAGTTGAAGGGTAAAATCTACAAGTCCGTGATAAGACCTGTCATACTGTATGGATCAGAATGTTGGGCTGTGAAAAAGACGGATGAAAAAAGATTGCATGTAGCGGAGATGAGAATGTTGAGATGGATGTGTGGTGTGACGAGAATGGATAAAGTGAGAAATGAGTATATTAGAGGAAGTTTGAAAGTGGCGCCAGTGACTGAAAAGTTGAAAGGGAATCGTTTGTCTTGGTATGGTCATGTAAAGAGGAGAGATGAAACGCATGTTACTAAAAGAGTTATGAGTATACATGTGGATGGGTGGAGAGGGAGAGGGAGGCCAAAGAAAAGATGGATGGATTGTGTGAACAGTGATATGAAAGAAAAGGAAGTTAGTGATAGCATGACGGTTGACAGGATAGAATGGAAGAAAAAAACATGTTGTGCCGACCCCAAATAAGATGGGACAAGGGCAGGAAGATGATGATGATCAGTATTGCCAGTTTTCAGTAAGGTGTTTGAAAAAGTTATGCTTAATCAAATGCTTTACCATTTTAACAGCAATAAAATCTTTCATGATCAGCAGTATGGTTTCACCAAAGGACGTTGTACGACTGACGCTGGAGTCACTTTATTGAAACATATATTTGCAGCGTGGGAAGAAGCCCAAGATGCGATAGGAATTTTTTGTGACCTCTCAAAGGCTTTTGATTGTGTTAATCACGAAACCTTGCTATTAAAGCTAGAACATTATGGACTAGGTAAACTTGCACTCAGCTTGGTGAAATCTTATTTAATTGACAGGAAACAGCAAGTTCAGATAAACGGTGTCAATTCTCCGAGTTTGAAAGTCAAAATGGGTGTACCACAAGGCTCAATATTAGGTCCTTTCCTCTTTTTAGTATATATAAATGATCTACCGCATCTATTAAAAAAACAACCACATATTGTATTGTTTGCTGACGATACGTCGTTAACTTTTAAGATCAATAGACGTTCCACTAATCTTGATGACGTAAACGATGCTTTACAGCAAGTCCAAAACTGGTTTACTGTTAATAATTTAGTATTAAATGGAAAAAAAACGAAGTGCTTATGATTTGCGTTACCGAATGTTAAAAGTAATTACTCCGACATAGTGTTGAACAAGGAGAAACTTGAATTCGTCGAGAATACGGTTTTCCTAGGGATCACGCTTGACTCGAGGCTACATTGGGGTCCTCATTTAACATCTCTGGCAGGTCGGCTTAGTTCAGCAGCATATGCTGTCAGAAAAATCCGTCAATTTACTGATGTGGATACTGCGCGACTAGTTTATTTTAGTTACTTTCATAGTATCATGTCTTACGGTATTTTGCTATGGGGACGGGCTGCAGATATAGAGTCTATTTTTATTCTGCAGAAAAGAGCTATCAGAGCCATATATAATCTTCGCAGACGCGATTCTCTTAGGGAACTATTTAAGGAAATAAACATCCTGACGGTCCCTTGTCAATACATTTATTAAAACATTATGTATGTTCGGAAAAATATTCATCTTTTTACTAAGTTAAGTGACAGGCACAATTTTAATACTAGGAACAGGAACAAATTAGATCAACCTCGGTTCAGATTGGCTAAAGTACATAGTTCTTTCATGGGGTACTGTGTAAAATTTTATAATAAAATACCAGTTGAGATTCTACAACTAAATGAGTCCCAATTTAAAGGTTGCATTAAACGCACACTATGTAGACAAGCGTATTATAAACTGGAAGATTATATCCTTGATAAAAACGCTTGGCTAAATGCCGGTCCTGCTCCGCAGCCACAGCCACTTTTACCTTCAAATTAGTTTTTTTTTTATAATTTTGGAAGAGATACTGTTCCCCTTTTTGTATTGTTGTTTTGGAAATGTTTTTTTATTTTATTTTATTTGTGTATTTCAATAGAGCTTATGATAATTTATTACCTTTTGTATTTGGAAACAATAGTATTGTATAATGTAGAAGCACTTTGTTTTTCAAGTTTTGTGAATGTGAAGTACCATGGAGCATTTTTATTAGGTTACAACTTGTTTGTCATTACGAGCATGGCAGTTGAGAGTTTGTCATGCTCACTCAAATGTCTCGCTGATGGTGGCACGTGTTATTGGGTCATTCGGTTCCCTTCAAAATGGTTGAGCTGAGTGGGGCTGATGCACGCGTCATGCTCGTGAACGGGTGCCGTCAGTTGAGACTGGTCATCTCTTAGCTGCCAGTGACTTAATTCAATTTCTATTTTTTTTAAAATTAGTTTTCATTTTATTCTTTTAATTATTATTACTTATCTACATTGTGCTCACATATTAGAAGCGACAAGAAATATGTAACCAAGATTTATGTAACTCATAATATGATTTAAAAGAGTGTCCATGGAGTTTCTTGCACGTTCAGCCATAGAGATCTACGCTTTGGAACGTGCAATTTAGCTTCACTTGTATTTTTTTTTTGGCTGACCGACATTTTGACAATTCAAAAGTGCCTGTAATTGGTCTATTTGAAATAAACGTTTCTGATTCTGATTCTGATTCATGACTGCGACCCATGGTCGAATGCTCTCTTTGTTTCAGATGCTTAAGCCAACTGTCAACGTTTCGGCCCAATGACTGTCGGATTAGGTGCGGGTCATCCTGCATAACAGTATTTTGGATGACGCCGTGGTTAATAGACTACGCCTCGGATCACGGAGTGGCAGTGTCTTACTTGCAACTTCAATCTAGTTCTTCACCGCGATCTGACTACGTTGGTGAAGACGTTGTTTATAGGGCTTAGTAGCGAGCGGACCAAGGTGTGACTGATGTGCGCCTACCGGATAATGAAGCCATGCGTTCATAGTACGAGATTGTCGACATATGGACGTTGGATACAGCAGTAATTATGCAGATACTCATGACGGCCAATGGCTCAATAGCCAAGAGACAATGAACATCTGAAGACGTTCTCGTTGGGCAGTTTACACGGAGTAGGGTACCTGGACACGGAGTATATTGATAGGAGATTCCTCAGTCAGGGCCCTAACCAGCGAGCGGTAGCTTGGACCCAATTCCCGAAACCGGCGGGATATTATTTTATATTTATAATGCAAATTATAATGTAAACAATTGTACGTAAATAAGATAATAACTAAATAAATGACACGTCTTTATTGGACGAACCCAGTGAACAGTACATCCAGAAATGTATTAATATATTGTATTGTGTTGCAAAGCTTTGACTTTGACTGATGATAGAGATTTATTGCAAACATTTATTTTAAGGTAACGTTATCGCCTTTTCATTAGTTTTTAACCGACTTCCAAAATAAGGAGGAGGTTATCAATTTGGTTGTTTTTTTTTATGTCTGTTATCTCAAAACCCCGTCGTTTATGGACCGGATTTGTAAAAAAAAAACCCCATAAGGGATATGTTTCCAGATTGGTCCCATTTTTTTTAAATCCAGTTCTGATGATGGAATCCGTGAGGTATCGAGGGAACTTCTCAAATATTATAAGCAACCATATAGTGAATTTGGTATTTTCATTTACAGTCAAAAAGTAACATTTGATGAAGTAGGAACTGATGAAGAAGACCAGAAATGGCCAACGGAACTTCATAGTCAGATAGATATCACAATGATGATAGTTAAACGACTATGAGACAATACAAATAAAGAAATGGTTCTGAATATAGTTATGTTGAAAATGGTATCATCGAAGTGACCTGATGAAGATGGAGCCAGAAGACAGGTACCGGAACCTCGTAATTAATCAATGTATCCTAGCCGTGTTTGGGCTTATTAGAATTTTTATGACATGCACTTTGGCTATAAGGTACTATCGAACTGATCTGATTATGGAGCCGGATGGTGGAAGGTAGACACGGGAACTTCATAATAAAACAAGTATCCTAGCAGTGTTTGGGTTAATTGGAATTGTCATGAGAAATAGGTACTCTGGTTATAAGTGTATCGCAACTAAAAAGTGTGAAATAATAGTGAAGTCGGTTATTTTTATTTTTGTAAAAAGTTTTTTCATACCCATACAGAGATAGTATCTACTAGTTCAAAGTGTTAAAGAGAGTCCAGAGAGTTTTTCTCGAATTTTTTTTATGTGTGAGTATAGTTCGCATGTCGATGTAACCCAACTATGTAATTCGTCATGTTATAAAAGGCAGGCTCTTCAAATATATTTATTAAGATGGATACTCCAGCATTGCGTGGCCTGGCTATTTCACGAAAAACTCATTCTATAGGGTTTTATTTTTTATCTGGGAAAATCATCTAATGACAAATCCCGCTCTTGGGCGGAACGGGAGATAGTGTCAGACTTTTACTGACTAAAAACCCAATCCTGTTCCTTCGTTGCCTTCGTCCCAGCGCCCCGGGTTTCGTTTTCACACTGCCCATGGCCCCAGCAGGCTTCGACCCTGCTGGGCCCCTACGATTTGCTGACATTTCCTTTAGGCGCGCGTGGAACAGTACGCGCCGTCGACGTCTTGGGCTCGGTCCGGACGGTTACCGGACGGTCAGACAGCGGGCTACCCATTGCTCGCCATCCGCAAGCCCGCGCCTACGGTGGCCGGAAATCGGGATCGGAATCCCGGCGGCGGTTGGGGCGTGAGGACCGTTGCCTCACGCGATCGGCCGCCTCCTTTGCTAGCATTACTGCTTGGCAGAAGGAGGCGATCGCCTGCCACTCCTCGCTCCGGACCATGAAGAATCCCCCTTGAATCATAGGCTCACAATGTTTAACAAAGTGTATAATGAAATCAATACAATCGTTTAGACACTTAAACACAATATACATAATCCTCACATCCTTACGAGAGAAATAAAGAAAACTAGTTTTGCATGAATTCTTATAGCTTCCTGATCCTTGTAGCATTGTGTTTAAGAAAACAAAAGGTCGATGTACAACCTACACAAATACTTATGTATCTATACCAAAATGCCTACACCACATTTACGTATTCCTTGTAACTGCAAAATATAAATAAACTAGCTGTCCCCCGCGGTTTCACTCGCATCCGGTTTGGAGCACAGTGGTTCCATGATTTCAAAGTCTATAACGAACAAAGGTAGAATCAATTTTTGTGCTTTAAGCCGGTTTTTGACTATGGGATATAATATAATATAAATTACATCTTGAGATATAATATTTTATCGCTCATCATACATTTTGTATGAGACCGTTCACACTATGCTATAATTACATCCTGATCTATAAATATTTTTTCGACCGACTGAGCGATATTTAGAGGTCATTTGAAGGTGCATATTTTACCTCACATCTCCGGACACTGAACCTTCCCCTGCCTCGCCTTCAGCTTGAATGGTGACGTTCGTGTGCAGACGTGTCAACTGATAACGAGTTTTGAATT
This sequence comes from Mythimna impura, assembly GCA_905147345.3. NCBI lineage: Eukaryota > Metazoa > Arthropoda > Insecta > Lepidoptera > Noctuidae > Mythimna > Mythimna impura. The sequence continues at coordinate 9,566,910 of LR990348.1, read as the reverse complement.
TTTGTTTTTAATTTAACTCTAGATTTTAACTATAGGTATTTGAAGTACGCAATCCTTACTTACGCATTAAATTATGGAACATTTTAAAGAAAGTGTTAGGAAAATTTATCATAATCTTCTCTTAGTCTAATATGATTCGATGGACGTTTATTATGCTTTTTTGTCTTAATATTGATACATGTAAATCGAATACAGCATCATGACGGCCTATCGTAGGAATCAAGCAAAGTAATCTCCATATATTATCCATTTCAGAATTCAACCGTTTCGATAAAGGTGATGATACAGTGGTGACCGATAAATAGGTATATGTATATCTTACAGTGTCAACAGCAATCGCTGGATGTAATATATATTACATCCCATAGTCAAAAGCCGGCTTTACAACACTACAAACTAAGATAAAAAAAGGAAAACATTTTGTTAGTTTGTTAAAAAAAAAATGCATTTTTTTCAATGCATTGTTTTAAAAGGAGTCGTAAAGCCATCGATACCAGTTTGAGGCACATCGGTTGGAAGATTTCAAATTATATAATATTAGACAGAGGTAGATTTTTTTTTTGTATTTTCTATATTAGGATAGCCTTCCTCCAACACTAAAACAATTTTTCAATTCGAACAGCACTTCTATTCTCTAAGAAAACAGCCTTGAGCGCAGCGCTGGCCGCAGCGATGAAATCCAAATAGGTACAGAATCAGAATCAGAATCAGAAACGTTTATTTCAAATAGACCAATTACAGGCACTTTTGAATTGTCAAAATGTCGGTCAGTCAAAAAATATACAAGTGAAGCTAAATTGCACGTTCCAAAGCGTAGATCTCTATGGAGAAGAACGTGCAAGAAACTCCATGGACACTCTTTTAAATCATCTTATGAGTTACATAAATCTTGGTTACATATTTCTTGTCGCTTCTAATATGTGAGCACAATGTAGATAAGTAATAATAATTAAAATATAAAAAAAAAACTAATAAAAAAAAATAGAAATTGAATTCAGTCACTGAATACATTTAACTCACATACAAATCCAATGTACATACCTGCGGCCAGCACTGCGCTCAAGGCTGTTTTGTTAGAGAATAGCACTGCTGTGAGATTAGCGCGTGCAACCAAACAAACTATTCAGTTTTATAATATTACTGGTGACCCAGCTTCGTACGGGACTTAGAAATCTTTGAAATTGACGCTTTTTCTCTACAATATGCTTGGATATGGATGCGTTTGTTATAGAGCAATGTAACATAGCACGTCTCTAGTGGAAAATAACCCTAAGAGGATGCCTCGGCTAAGCCGATTACTTAAAATAAAGTATGGATGTTTGCTCAAGTACTAGAACTCACATTTTGTACTCTGTCAACGCTTACCGATAGAAAGAAGATTAGAAGAGAAATAATTATTTATATAAGAAATCATCCAGAAAGATTTAACAAGTGCAAAATTTAGATACTAAATTAAAATTATAACAAAATAAATTAAAATCATTACAAGCATTCAAAAAATTCAAATCCCAATATCAGGATCAAGTTACTCGTACTTATAAAATAAAAAAATACAAAGACACCTACATATTAAGTGAGGGATAGCAGTTCAATATTTGTTTATGTATGAATGAGAGATTCTATCTGTGTGTTTACTGAAGAGAGCTATGACAGATATAACAATGTACGTAATTAGCTACCTAAAAAAGAGAACCCCAGGCTTGGGTTCATTGCTTAAAAACAACATTATCATTTGTTACTATAGCAAAGTTGATGTTGACTGTCATAACAATATTTAAAGTTATCTGTGGAACATTCGAGTGCTGATTTTCAAGTTCAGATGCTGGAACTGCATGAGTCATCGGTCGTCAGTCCTGTCGATATGAGAAATGAACGTGGATTAAGTACAACTGCATGTGAAAGTGATAAGTTTGATTCAGGTAAATACTTATTTATTTATTTTATTATTTATGTACACATAAAAAATAGTAAGAGATAATACATATCTATTAATCATTAGTACAAAGGAACTGCTTATTTTTAAAGAAATTTCTTAAAACAGACCTGCGAAGGGAGAGAAATAAAAAAGTAATGTAGATATTGGTGTGTAGAAAGCAAAAGAAGAAGAGTGTGAAATCGGTAGGTGTACTCCATAAAAACTAAAATAAAGATTATGGCAGTAAGATCAGTAGACAAAAATGTAGTTAGATTATGAGAATGTAGTTATGTAGAGAAAGGCTAGGTACTGTACATGAAGTTTATATGGATTGATCTTTCTGGACTCAATAAATACCAAGATTCAATCTTTAACTTTCCAAATAAGTTAATAGATTATTTAATCAACTTCCAAAAAATGTAAATAAGCGACTTCATTTAATAGTTTTAAAAATAAATAAATTAACCACATTAACCATAATGTAATTTTATCATTTTACAACTTATTTTTAAATAACACGTCTCTGACAACTAATAATGTATTTTTCATGTACCCACACTGGGACAATATAACTACTTTTTATTATTTATTTTTTTTTTTCGGTTGGGAAAATATTCTAATGACATCCCCCGCTCTTGGGCGGAGCGGGAGATAGTGTCAGACTTTTACTGACTAAAAACCCACTCCTGTTCCTTCTTTGCCATTTTTCCAGGGCCCCGAGGATCTCTTTCGCATCACCCATGGCCCCAGTAGGCTTCGACCCTGCTAGACCCCTACGGTTGCTGACATCTCCTTGAGGCGCGCGTGGAACACTACGCGCCGTCGACAACTTGGGCTCGGTCCGGACGGTTACCGGACGATCGGACAGCGTGTGCCTACGGTGGCCGGAAATCGGGATCGGAATCTCGACGGCGGTTGGGGCGTGAGGACCGTTGCCTCACGCGATCGGCCGCCTCCTCGCCGCAGAAGGAGGCAAACCTCTTCTCCTCGCTCCGGACCATGGCCTGTACCAAGGCCCGGCGCGAGAGATCGCATGTTCTCATGTAAGTGACGATTGTGTCTTTATTGGGAATAAAGATATTTTTAAACCGAATAAGATAAGAATCCTAGTAATAGCAACCAAAACTGGTTGTGACCAAACCTACAGGCAGCAGGGCCCGCCTGGCTGCGTGTTTTTGATGAATTATGTAACCGATATTTTGTAATACATAACATGATTTAAAAGAGTATCCATTGAGTTTCTTGCACGTTCTTCGTTAATAGATCTACGCTTTGGAATGCAATTAGCCTCATCATTCTGACTGACCTACTTCTTGACCATTCAAAATTGCTTGTAAATAATTTATTTTAAATAAATAATTTGACTGAGTATCGTCAGCCTTTTTCCAACTATGCTGAATAGATACCATTTTTGAATCGAGCCAATCACCATCTGAATAACTGAAAAAAGTCTGAGATACAGTTTTTAGACCCCATGCTGCAAGGGTGGATGCGGCTTCATTAGTGGTATCAATTAATACTAACGTCGTGGTATATCGCTCAATATTTATTTTTATTTTTTTATTTTTTTTTCTGAACTTACTACTCTGTCAAGAAAGTACCGGGAAAAGATCAATAATACACAAAATGTTTATTATTCATCCAAATTTATTTTATCACCTTCAAAGTATGCTCCTTCAGAAACGATATACTTATGCCAACGAATAATCCAATCATCAAAACATTTTTTAAATGCTGTTTCCAGAATTGAGTTCAGTTCTCGCCGCGAATTCTACTTTATGTCTTCTACCGATTGAAAACGGGTGCCACGAAGTGGTAGTTTGAGTTTAGGAAAAAGAAAGAAGTCGGCTGGAGCCATATCTGCTGAATATGATGGTTGCTCGATGGTATTTGTTGAGTGTTTGGTCAAAAATTCGTTCACAATGATAGCCTTGTGCGAAGGCGCATTATCATGGTGTCAAATCCAAGAATTTTCTTTCCACAAATTTGGCCTTTTTCGTCGAATTTGCTCTCTTAGATGCCGCATAACACTCAAATAATATTCTTTATTTACCGTTTGACCTTCCGGCAAGAATTCCGAGTGCACATCATCACGATAATCAAATAAAACAGTCAACATGACTTTGACTTTTGATCAACTTTGGCGTGGTTTTTTCGGTTTCGGTTCAGTTGAAAGGCGCCACTCCAAAGCTTGTTGACTAGTTTGCATGTCAAACTCGTAAACCCACGTCTCGTCACCAGTAACAATGTGTTTCATGAATGTTGGGTCGGAATTGACTCGTTCTAGCATGTCCTCAGCGACTCTCATGCGATTGAGTTTTTGCAGAAAATTCAGGTCTTTTGGGACTAGCCGAGCGGTAACATGTTTCATACCCGAATGATTAGTTAAAATAGTACGGATCGACTCGTGAGATACAGAAAGTTTGGCGGTTATCTCTCTCAAAGTTGAATGAGGATTTTCAGTCACTATTTCCTTCACTTTTGCGATGTTAACTTCAGTTGAAGACGTTGATGGCCTACAAGAGCGAGGCAAATCTTCCATCACATCTCGACCGCTTTTGAACGCTTTATACCACTCATATTTCCCATCTTATGGTTTCGTATGAGGCGCTGGAATGGTTCTCTTCTTATCTTCGGGGACGTCAGCAGTCGGTTCGCGTTGACGAGAATTCGTCGAGTTGGCGTGATCTAGATTCTGGTGTTCCACAAGGCGGTATTCTTTCTCCGTTGCTATTCTCCATCTTCATAAATTTTATAACTCACTGTCTTAGGTGTTCGTATCATCTTTATGCTGACGATCTTCAATTATATACAACTGCGCGAGTGGAGAGTTTGTCGGACGCTATAGAGGATGTAAACCGAGATTTGGACGCTGTTAGGGATTGGTCTGATAGATTTGGGGTATCCGTAGACCCCTCAAAGTGTCAGGCCATGCCCATTATTATTGGAAGCTCGCGCATGATGGGTAAAGTAGTGGTTAATTCTCTTCCTCCAATTATTTTTAATGGTGCCATCATTCCCATCAGTCCTAGATCTCGGTTTGCATCTTGACTCGACCCTTGGCTGGCAAAGTCAGGTTTCCAGTGTCTGCCAGAGTCAACGGGACTTTGCGGTGTTTGTATTGTCTGAGGAACTTTCTGCCTGCAAAGACAAAGACTATGCTTGTGCAAACTTTAATATTCCCTATAATCGACGATGGTGACGTGTGCTACTTTGACCTGAACGCGGTGTTACTCGATAAAATTGACAGGCTCCTCAACAACTGCATCCGATTCGTATATAATTTGAGAAAATATGACCATATTTCGAGCTACAGATCTGAGCTTAAATGGATGCCCATTCGCCAGAGAAGGAGTCTGCGCGCTTTGACTACTCTTTACTCTCTGCTCAACTCTCCCACCCCTCCTTCTTATCTTATATCACACTTTAAATATCTATGTTCTTCTCATGCTAAGAATCTGCGTTCTTCTAACAATCTTCTACTGCTTTGTCCTTCTCATACTTCTGACTTTGTTCATTCTTCGTTTCATATACAGTCCATACTATTGTGGAATGCGCTTCCTCTCGAGATCAGGACGGCCACCAACCTATATGCATTTAAGCGGATGTTGCGAAATTGCTTTCTGCACAAATAGTGAAGTCGTCTCAATAACCCCTTTCTTTTACTTTATATAAATATATATGTATATATTATATTAAATTATATATGTAGATATGTTTATTTTGTATATATATTCTTTTGAACTATTATTTTCTTAATATTCTTTTGTATTTTTATGCACCTGCCACACCACCAGCCTAGGTTGACTGGTAGAGAATGCCTAAGGCATTAAGTCCGCCTTTGTACTTTTGTGTTGCATGAAGTTTTTTTAAAAAAATAAAACACGTGTTTTTGATAAAGTCGATTCATCGTAAGCCTTCTGTAACATTTTTAGTGACTCCGAACACGAAATTCCATTGGCGATGCAAAATTTAAGATAAACTCTTTGTTCGCTGTTTTTGTCCAGTATGAAATTCGCAATGCACACTAGATATGATATAACTAAAAACGGCACTGTATTTAATATAAATAACAGATGCAACTCAAACTCCGCGCCAAAATGGAAAATAGTTGTGCCAATCTAACAACAAAAAAAAATTGAATTTGGAACCATAAACAAATCATCCATTCCCGATACTTTTCTGACTGAATGTAGCATTAAAACTGGAAATGCTGATTGTTTATTTCAAAAATTAGTATTAAGAACCTATTCTTCCTCATACCATGGTGTGGTCGTCGTAGTAGCAACATCTTGCTATCTATTTTGACACGTGCGTAACCTAGTATTGGTGACGTCACATTTTAGTTTTGTGCATCCTTTTTCTGTTACTTGACAGTGTCCTCTTCCACCAAAAAAAAGTTTCTAACTTTCTTACTTTTGCATGGATACAAAAAAAATATTTATGTTTGCGATTTTGGATAAAGTTATTTTTTATCAAGTAATAATAAAATGTCAACTATCAAATTATACAAACTGTATCATATGTGTTGAACTCAGTCATGTTATTATAACAGGCGACCCAGAAAATGTTTAGATGACGTCAGCTACATAATAAGTATCAAATGAGAAAGAGAAAAGCTAGGTACTGTACATAAAGTTTCAATAAATAAATAACCTAGCACTTTTCTCGCGATTGCGTTCGCGAATGTTTTCATAAACACCCATTGACACCAATTAAACCACATTTTGAAGGTAGTTTTAAAAAACTATTAATGCTGTCATTAATAGAAAAATAAAAATAATAATAGAATAAAATAAATAAATAATCATGAGAATAGATTATAATGTCATCAATAAATAATAAATCATAGTCTTTATTATTCATATTGGTTGTAAATTGTGTCAAGTTTCAAGTTTACTAACCCAAGAAATAAGAATTGTCGATAATATAATCTTCAAAACCCCCTAAATTGTTTTACTGGGCTACACCAATTTGAAAAATAAATAATGACTACCTTTATTATTTACTTATCTTACTATTTATATTGGCAAGCAGAATGAGGTTTTGGATGCAAGAAACCCCTTACCCCCTTTTCCCCTTAAAGGTTGAATTTCCAAAAACTTCTTAGAACTCGCCTACGTCATGAAAGGAAGCCTTGTGTAAAATCTAATGCTCTCTAGTCGAAATTACTGAGTCTACTTAGTAATTTCGACTGTGCATTATATGTCAGTCAGTCATTTTCTCCTTTTATTTATACTTACATATAAATTATCTAAAACAAACAAACAAATAAATTTAATTCTCTATAATATTGGTCGTGACGTGGTTTAGATGAAGATATAGTGAAGATACAACGTCAAAGTAAACGTTTACATTTCTAATGAAAACGATAAGAGAATAACTGGTTATTTCTGCTTGCAAGCTGACCGCGATATCATTTACCTACCTATTTCCTTAACATTGTGCTGTGTTCAGTATCTACACAGATAAATTGATGATTTTTTGAGAAAGTATAAGTATCAAAAAATGCATTATCTACCACAGCAAGATAGTTCAAAAGAGTTAACGTGGCCCTGGATCACAATGGACAGCTGAAGGAACACAGGTGGGTTTTAATCAGTAAAAGTCTGACAATCCTATTCGCTACACGTGAGCGGGATGATTTCCCACTTTAAAAAACTGGGCAAGTGCGAGTCGGACTCGCGCACTGAGGGTTCCGTACAAACTTAAAAGGTAAATTGTGGTTTACGATTTATGACGTATTAAAAAAAAAACTACTTACCAGATCTCGTTCAAACCAATTTTCGGTGGAAGTTTGCATGGTAATGTACATCATATATTTTTTTTAGTTTTATAATTCTCTTATTTTAGAAGTTACAGGGGGGGGGGACACATTTTACCACTTTGGAAGTGTCTCTCGCGCAAACTATACAGTTTAAAAAAATGATATTAGAAACCTCAATATCATTTTTAAAGACCTATCCATAGATACCCCACACGTATGGGTTTGATGAAAAAAAATTTTTAGTTTCAGTTCTAAGTAAGATCATGAGGAACCCCCAAAATTTATGTTTTTTTTTTATTATTTTTGTGTGAAATGTTTCAAGTTCTTATAGTATCTGAAAAAAGTGGCTGAGACATACGGACGGATAGACAGACAGTCATGACGTATCTATAAGGGTTCCATTTTTTGCCATTTGGCTACGGAACCCTAAAAATAACAATCTCTACCAGGCAACCTTTGGATTAATAAATACCCTCTAATCAATAGCTAATCTCTAGAAGTAGGACTATAGGTGCTACAAATACCGCTTAATGGTAGACCAGACGGTTACAATTTAGCGTCCCAACAGAGGTGACCTTGCTAGTTTCAATCCGTGTAGACAGCAGTTGTAATCCATCCTTTAATCACCTTCAACGCTCTTGGTTAGGAGGCGCGTTTTTCTAACCGCAGTGACTGATTTGGGTAGGTACGTTTTCCTGTGACTTCAATGGTTATGGTAACAGCCCTTACTGCCCCTTCTGAAAAATCCACCCTGTATAACGAAAAAACCGTTTACTTTAAAGTGTAATTTAGTAATTTAAAAAAATATCCAAAAACGATCGAATTCGTCCATTACAACTGTATTTTGAAGGTGTAAACCTAATTTGACTGGACTATTTATCTAAATAAACATACATTCAGCCGAACATAGAACCTCCTCCTTTTTGAAGTTAACAAAAAGATTTTGCATTCACTTCTTATTTTGCTTCCGGTGCTGATAGATGGCGCTGATCACGAAAGCGTAAAACCTAGAGGGCGCTATTTCTTTCGTTAAATATAATTATGACGAAATATGAGCCAACGAAACTTTTTTACTAGTTTATCTAGACTGAACAATTGATTAAAGATTTTAAGCACATATAATAAATCTGTAGAAGCTTTCATTTGTGCGCTAAATCGATGTAGATAACATTATACATTCAAATTGTATGTAACTTGATAGATTACTTAGGCTTTGTTTCATCGCAATCAATTGCCTATATCAGGCGGTACGAAGTTCGCGGGTCAGCTAGTACATTCATATATTAATTAATGTAATTTTTGACAAATCAGTCTTATTGAATGTACAAGACTGATTTTATGAACTCGTGTTAACTGATCATTAGCACAGGGTACTTAGGTAAGTACTATACGTAATAGTAAGCTAGCAGTACTTAGATAAAAAATAGAAAGAAATAAAAAACCCGACTGCGTAAAAAATAACATTAAATAAAAACTGAAAAGAAAAATACAAGTTCAATCCAGTAGCGTAGAAACCAATTTAACTGCATTAATTTTAACACATAAAATAAAACAAAAAATAAATTCTAATACGGAAAATATTGACTGCAACAGTCGATGCAACAACCCATTAAAATAATCCAGACTAAAATCATTCCATTTAATATGATTTTAGGTAGGTTTTACAAATGTAAATGTAATGTAATGTGTAATGTTTGTAAATGTAAGTGTGTGTCTGTTTGTAATATCAAAAAAACATTTGTTTATTAAACAAAAATGTGAATTTTGAAATTTTTGATAATCTATCGGTTTTTTAAAGCTAATATTCGAAATGGCTAGACCGATTTTGATGGCATTCAATGACGGATAGCAAATGTTACAAGCAGTTACTTAGGCTACTTTTCATTTTCCTGTGGGAACGGGATTTCTTAATATGGGATAAGTCTTCGAAATGGTTAAACAAAATTTGATGAAACTTTTAATGTGGTATGTAGCTAATGTTAATAACGAGTACCTTAATTTGCTTATTACATTAAATGTCATGATCTTAATTCCCAGGGAGAGTGTATATCTCCGAAACGGTTGGACCAATTTTGACGGACGTTTTACTGACGGATATCTAATATTACAAGGAGTAATTCGGATTAATTTTCATTTTTCCGCGGGAACGGGGTTTCATAAAACGGGATAAGTTTTCCAAACGGTTGAACTTTGACGGGACTTACATTGGGAAATAGCTAATGTTATAATGAGTAACTTAATCTATTTTTATAAAACCACGGGACAGGACTTAATTCTCGAGGGCGGGGGCATCTTCATTCTCGAGAGTAGCCTGAGTTCTTTTTAATTCCCGAGGATAGGAGACATCTTCGAAAAGGCTCGACCGATTTTGATGGGACTTTCGGATGGTCCGGAACCGAGCCCAAGTCGTCGACGACGCGTGCTGTTCCACGCGCGCCTCAAGGAGATGTCAGCAACTGTAGGGGCCTAGCAGGGTCGAAGCCTACTGGGGCCAAGGGTCTGATTCTGAAAGGAAGACTCGGCCCTGGTACGAAAGGCAACGAAGGAAAAGGAGTGGGTTTTTAGTCAGTAAAAGTCTGACACTATCTCCCGCCCCGCCCAAGGGCGGGGGATGTCATAAGATGATTTTCCCACCGAAAAAAAAAAAAAAAAAAAAAAAATACAACAAGCAAAAAGCTATCTTTAGAAGAATTCTCTAAAAATTGTTTAGTATTCAAAATTTCCCAATGTATTAAAAACTGTATCATTGATTAAATTAAGGGTGTTTAAATATAGTTTTTCTGTAAACTAGTGCAGTTATATATGTTTATTTAAGTGTACTATGAAAGTATGAATGCACGTATTTAAAATAAAAAAAATGACTTTTAATAAACCATAAATTACTATTTTTCCACATTCAATTACACCTCCGCCTCCGTTAACACCACATCCGCGGAGGCGAAACTCGTCGCCCCCGTATCCGCCTCCGCCTTTGCTAAGATATTCTCCGTTACAACCCTAGTCAAAACTACTCTTGGATATTGTAATAATAGGTACAGAACGCGATTTTTTTTTCAAAATCAACAGGGTTTTTGCGTAAATCGTTAGGAATATTCATAATTATAAGAAATATGTTAAATAAGCAATATTTTGAAGATAATTCTCTAGACTTATAAATTTTGAGTGGTCTTCAGCGCGCACTCACAGTTAGACGTGTTGCGAGTCGCTTCGATAACCAAAGACTTATTTTGCCGTATTATATGAAATTCAAACTGAGACGTACTATCTATTATTAAGTTTTAAAAGTTATAAGTACCTAATCTAAATTGATAAACAAAGATTCCAATCAGTGAAACAAATAAGCTAGTCATCGCATTGAGTCATACGGCGCGCTTCGCGTTGAGAAACGCTACCTTATATGGTCACGGACAATAACTTCAAACATTGTTGACGACGAAACTGGTGACAAACACAACCGCAATTTAGCAAGCAAAAATTAAGTTCAAATGGCTTATTGAAGATTATCTAAGACTTCCATGTCGGGCGACCCTAGTTCGAACCCAACCTCTAAGCTTCGCTGTTTGCATTTTTTGATCAATGCTTTGGCTTGTTGAATGATTAATTCTTTCAAAATCATTGCTTTTTGCTGTTTTGCTTAGTTGAAACATTTTAATTAAGTACTTGATTTGCCTATACTAAAATACCACTAAGATGCCACCTCACAAAAGTCACACCACCAAAGACGCCTACGTGCAGTGAACCTGACGCGGACTTGCTGGATTACCATGACGTAAACGTCTAATAATAAAACAATCTTACTTTAAAAAGTAAGATTGTTTTATTCTTATTCCATTGTGGGTAAGAGATGGCGCTAGACAACCTGTATAACTCTGTCTATTACCCACACTGAAATAAGAATGAACCAATCTTACTTTGAACGTCATGGTAACCCACCTGTTAGTTTCACAAACAGCTATACCCGCTCCAAACAAACGCGGGCAGTGAAAACTTGATGAATATGCAGTTTTCATGGAGGAAATTCATGAGCTTATAAAAACTAACAAACAGATAGCATGTTGAAATCAAGGCTCAAAATTCTGAAATCAGGGACTCAGTTGACCATATCTCTAAGCAATATGACGACATGATGATCAAATTGCAAGATTTGGAAGCGGCTAGAAAAGCTGACCGCTCTTATATAAATCAGCTTGAAGAAAATCTCCAGTCGGAGAACATGGAAAGAATGATGAACTCATCAAAAATTGAGTTTAAAAACGTCCCAAAAAGTCAAGAAGAATCCAAGGAAGACTTACGCAGAATAGTCACCGAAACGGCATGCGTCCTGGAAACCCACCTACAACGTCAAGATATCATAATATTATCATGATAAATCTTTCTGCGTAAAGCTGAAGGCGGTAAGCAAATATGGATTAAAAGCGAATTTGACCTCAACAACCTTCGTCTGAAAAATTGACTAGCGAGTAGGTCACGTCGTCTTGCTTGTACTGATTTCGAAATTACTAATTATCTAATGCATTTTATCTTATTTTTACCTATATACTATAAGTAAGTACATAAGTTTATACCTACAAAGTCGATGCACACTAATCATTATAATTCTAATTTACTTATATACTCGATATACATACACAACCACGTTTACCAATTCATGACTCATATGACAAATAATAAGGCAATCGTTTGTAGCAAGATCGTTTTTGAAGCAATCCATTTTCGTGTATGCTTCTTTTATAAAATTCTAATAATATGTGACATAATATCTAATTCTATTCCCAATGGCTAATAATCTCAATACAATTTTAACAGATCTATACACTGGCTCTGTGGCTAATAGCTTTCTTTATTTATATATTTCACTCGCAGCATATTTAAAAACCTTGATCATTTTCAGGCGCAACTAGCCAGATTTTCTTTCGACATCGACATTATAATTCTCACTGAATGCTGGCTAAATGAACATAAACCAGTTCCTACTTTTGAGAACTATGTAACACTTTCTTCTAAGACGAGGTTTAATCAAAATGGTGGCATCGTAATTTATGTAGAGTCAAATGAAGCTAGTTTCTTATTGCTTCAGGTTCATCCAGATATTAACATATTAGCAGTATATAGATCCCCATCTACTCACTGTACCAACAGTTTTTTGGATTCATTAGATGCGATCATAAGACCATTTAAAACTAAACGCATAGTTATTGCTGGGGACATTAACATCGATATTAAACCAGATAATAGTGTCATCTTACCTGAATTTGACTGCAGAACTAGGTTTACTTCCAGCTCATACATATCCAACAAGGATATGTATGAGCTGGTCAAGGAAAGACAGTTGGCCAACTGTCTTGATCATATTATGATAAACACACCCGACTCTGCAGCGGCCTTTGTTATGGATTCTACTGTGACTGACCACGCCTCTGTCCTCTTAAGTCTATGCTCTTCAAATCATAAATTAAGTAGAAACAATATGTACAAGAAAATCGATTACGAGTCTGCCTTTGCACATTTGCAAACCATTGATTTTTCCTTCATAAACAGTGATGCAGATGCAAATATCGCCGCCGCTCGCTTTGTTAACCAAATTTCAAATGCTTTATCGCTACATTCGACATTAATCTCAAGACCCTGTAGGAAAAGATTGCTTAAACCATGGATCACCCCTGGATTACTACGATGTATCCGCCATGGAGCAGTGGTGGCCGAGTGGTAACGGCTCCGACTTACGAGTTGTAGGTTGCGGGTTCAAACCCAGCCAGGCGCATTACTTTGTGTAGTTTATTACATCACCACTGCTCTCAAAACGGTGAAGGAAAACATCGTGAGGAAACTGGCATGTCCTAGAACCAAAAATTCGAAGACATGTGACCTCCACCAACCCGCCCGGGCCCGCGTGTTGGATTACGGCCCATTCCCTCTCCTAGAGAGGAGGCCTGAGTCTAAACAATGGGAACATTGTAAGGCCGACTATGCTATGCTATGCTATCCGCCATAGAGATAAGCTTCAGAAACTTACAAAAAATAATCCTCAAAATGAATCTGCTCGATTGATATACAAAAGGTTCAGAAATATTTATAACACTCTTCTGAGAAAGTTGAAAAGGAATTATGACAAGTCTTAACTCGAAAATGCAACTTGTAATAAAGATAAATAGCATGCTGTCAAGTCTGTTACCAATTCATCTAAACAAAAATTTTTCGAGGATCCAATAGATCCTCAAAAAAGTGAATCAAGTGCTGTAAACGGCATTAATATTTATATTAATGCCGTGTTTTTTTGAGGATACCACTGTGTCAGCTACCACTTACCTACTAGCGGCAAGATATTTACCTACGCTGATGACACGGCACTAGTTTTCCATGGATTGACTTGAGACGGGGTTCGACAAAATGCTGAACTGGGACTGCATAAAGTAGGGCATTGGTTAAGGTCTAACCGAACCCTCACCTTGAACCTTTTTAAATCTACATTTCTTCAATTCTTCTTCAAATACAATTGTCATCTCCTGCATTATTTTTACAATCCAAAAATTTCGTTGAAACTACACGTAAAATAATTTTTGGGTATATTTTTGAGCAAATCAAAGCTCAGTCATGTACGGGCGGGGTAATATGTGCTACTTACACAATAATCACGACTTAGTGTTTTTGCAAGCGTAAAACTCGTGGTTTTGCAGTTCCGTGCCTTATTTTCTTTTGTTTCGATGTTGTTTTTAACCGACTTCGAAAAGGAGGAGGTTCTATGTTCGGCTGAATGTATGTTTTTTATTTTTATTTTTTATGTATGTTCACCGATTTCTCGGTCAATTGTGGACCGATTTAAAAAAAATATTTTTGATTGAAAGGTTATGCTTCCAAGTTAGTCCCATAGAAATATTCTTATGATCTGATCATGAACTTCGAAGATATGGACCAGAACTCCTCATAGGATCACAGCAGAACTGTCGTAACAAGTGAAATTGCTTTATATATACGTGTAGTCGATGACTGACTGAAAGAATAGGGGGAATATATCAAACTGATCTGATGATGAAGCCTGAAGTAGGCATCGGAACTCTGTAATAAATTAATTTAATCTAACCGTGTTTGGTATTATTAGAATTGTCATGAGATGCACTCTGGCTATAAGGTATTTAAGTATGGCTGAGGGGTACTTTTTAATGGTGGTACCATAACTAAAAAGTGTTAAATAAAATCTTTTTACAAAAAAAAATACAACCGACTTCAATATAAAAAAAATACTGAAAAGTGCAAAATAACTTTAATTTCGGAAGTCGGTGTTTCTATACCTAATAGTTTTGTCTCTTCGTTATTTAACACCGACTTCCGAAATTAAAGTTATTTTGCACTTTTCAGTATTTTTTTCACATTGAAGTCGGTTGTATTTTTTTTTTGTAAAAAGATTTTATTGATTTGTTCGGGTACTCCGGATAACCAGGGTAATCACCTCCATATTTCAACATCCAATAACCGTTTGGGTTACGGTTATTGGATGTTGAAATATAGAGAATGGGCCTCGCTACGTGCACGTGCAATATTGACGTCATAGATAACATTGTCGCGTTAAAGAAATACCGCATTCGGGGAAAAAAAAAAGTTGACTTAAAACTATCCTGACTACCTCACTATCACTGTTCAAGGTTTTATAAGTTTTTCTTTAGAATTCCAATTGAATTTTTCTACTCTCGGAATGTGCAATGACAAGTGAGAGAGGAAAGTCATCAGCAAAATTTGTTGCAGACTTCTATCTGTGAGACATCAGATAACCGTCACGCAAAAATCTGTTTGATTTCTATGAGTTAGCAAAAAAAAAAAAAATTCGGTCCCCAAATTTGCCGCCCCAAAAATCTGCCGCCCTAGGCTCAAGCCTACTCAGCCTGCTGGTAAATCCGCCACTGATGCTCATGCACAGCCATCTCTAAGTCTACACATGTTAAATACCTTGGTGTGATGGTGGACGAAAAGCTTGGCTGGCAACAGCATATTGATATTACCACAACGCGTATTATTTGGGCATTCAAAAAATTTAGACACGTAGCAAACTTTCAACTCCTTCTGAACTATGTATTTTGCGCTCGTGCAGTCAGTGTTGGGACATTGCATTGCTGAATGGGGCGGTGGGTGCAAGACTTTTATGATACATCTCGAGAGGGCCCAAAATTCCCTACTTAAAGTCATGACTTTTAGGGCTTTCAGATTTCCCACCAAGGTCTTATACGAGAAGTGTGAGCTGCTTAGCTTGATTCTGTCTTACCGTTAGCGGTAAGACAGAATTTTATTTCGCAGGTTGTTATAAAACAGCATAGTAGTACACCTTATAATCCTCAAATAAACAAGAAGCGCACCATTACGAACGTTTGCACACCTGTGCTCTACCATACGACGTCCGCTAGGCGACAACAGGCATTTCTCGCAACTTTTCTATACAATAAGATAAACAAAATCCTGAACATAAATCCTCATAAAACTCGTGAAACTAAATCCAAGGTTAAGATCTGGCTACTGACACAGGATTACTTACTACGAAACAGAAATTGAAAAGCGATTTTCCCTACCTATAAAAAAAATATATTTATAATTAAACTGTAAGCTTTCTTAAAAATAAATAATTAAATAAATTAGTTTTTATCAAACTCAAGCCACTGAGTAGATACACCACTGAATATTTTAAATAATATTATTTCGAATTTCATTATTCACACCACTTATAAATATAAGTAAAAAGGTCCTTAGTGACGACAGTCTATTCGACACATGAGGCAGCTCATACTTCTGTTGCTATGACCAATCATGTTCCGAGATAAAAAATCTTTACGACGAGATAAGAATCAGGCTGATGCTTTTAAAACAACCTTAGATTAAGAAACTGATAATCGTCTATTTCTGGTTTTAAAAGAGCAGAAAAACAGTGATCAGTTGTTCCAGTAAACATGCACAGATTAAAAACCGGATAATACTGCTTTGTTTTTCATAAAACCGAACCAAGATACCAATTAACGAGTATTTAATTAATAATAATTATCATTTTCTCTGCTCGTAATAATTTAACGTAAAATTGATTGCCCACTTAAAATACAAAATTTTATCCTTAATTTTGAACTTGTTTAGATCCTAAGTTTTTGCATTTATTTGTGCTAGCTTCGGCCAGCGGCTTCGCCTGTGTGAAACTTGCAAATTATCTTAAGGGAACAACACTCCCGGGAAAATACACCCATACGCCCATTGTAGGTGTGCATGTGATTTAGTTTCCTTTTGTTGTGTAATGGTGCACAATAAACTATATATCTATAATATAAAAATGAATCGCAAAATGTATTGGTAAGCGCATAACTCAACAACGCCTGGACCAATTTGGCCAATTCTTTTTTTTAAATGTTCGTTGAAGTTCAAGGATGGTTTTTAAGTAGGGTAGAGTAGGGTAGAATAGAGTAGGGTAGAGTAGGGTAGAGTAGGGTAGAGTAGGGTAGAGTAGGGTAGAGTAGGGTAGAGTAGGGTAGAGTAGGGTAGAGTAGGGTAGAGTAGGGTAGAGTAGGGTAGAGTAGGGTAGAGTAGGGTAGAGTAGGGTAGAGTAGGGTAGAGTAGGGTAGAGTAGGGTAGAGTAGGGTAGAGTAGGGTAGAGTAGGGTAGAGTAGGGTAGAGTAGGGTAGAGTAGGGTAGAGTAGGGTAGAGTAGGGTAGAGTAGGGTAGAGTAGGGTAGAGTAGGGTAGAGTAGGGTAGAGTAGGGTAGAGTAGGGTAGAGTATTCAGTTGACGGGAGCGAAGCCGCGGGCAAAAGCTAGTATCTATAAAAAAGGCGAAACTAACTGACTGACATATCAACGCAAAGTCGAAACTACTGGGACTAGGAGCGTGAAATTTTGCACAAGGGTTCCTTTTATGATGAAGGCAAGCACTAAAAAAGAGTTTTTGAAAATTCATCCCCTAAGGGGGTGAAACTGGGTTCCAAAGTTTGTACGGAGAAACCTTTTTACACGCGGGCGAAGCTGCTGGCAGGAGCTGGTAATAAATAATAAGCATCCCATATGATATTCCAGGTCATGGTCACGGATGAAACTTAGTATACGCGTAGCACCAAATTTCATCATAATCATATAATCCGTTCGAGCATATAGAAGTAACAAACATACACATTCACAAACGTTCACCGTTATAATATCAGCGTTATCCTTTACCTAGATAAAATGTATTTATTAATTATTAGGTTACATATTGTGCAAGGGTTTTTCCTCTCGGAAAAACTCGATTCTAAAAGTCACTACCTAACTGTAGGTACCTTTCCAATTATGTAGATACCACACATATTACTTTAGTTCCGATTTCTTTATAGGTAACTAGCGCAGCAAGGGTTTTTTTTTTCAATGGGAAATTCAATTTATAACATCCCCCGCTCTTGGGCGGAGCGGGACATAGTGTCAGACTTTTACTGACTAAAAACCCACACCTGTTCCTTCGTTGCCTTTCGTACCAGGGCCGAGTCTTCCTTTCAGAAGCAGTCCCTTGGCCCCAATATTCTTCGACCCTGCTGGGCGCCTACGGATTGCTGACATCTCCTTGAGGCGCGCGTGGAACAGTACGCGCCGTCGACGACTTGGGCTCGGTCCGGACGGTTACCGGACGGTCGGACGGCGAGCCACCCATTGCTCGCCGTCCTCAAGACCGCGCCTACGGTGGGCGGAAATCGGGATCGGAATCCCGGCGGCTGGGGCGCGAGGGTCAATTGTCTCCGGGTCGTGGCCTCCTCCGATGTTAGCATTACTGCTTCGCAGAAGGAGGCGACCGCCTGCTACTCAATGTGAGAGGTCGTTGCCGCCGATCGTCCCCACGAGGACACGGCGGTGCTCTGCCCACGCGGGGCACACCTTCACCGTATGCTCCACCGTGTCCTCCGGGCGGTCCACACAATGGTGACACCCAGGCATTTCTTCAGCACGAATCCGGTGCAGGAACCTCCCGAACTTACCATGTCCGGAGGACCTGCGACATGCGGAAGGTGAGGACGCCGTGAGGTCTTTCCAGCCACGCCTCAGCGCAGCAAGGGTGCAAATATCTTTTCTTTTTAATCGATTTTTCTATTGTGAAAACCGCATCAGAATCTGATAAGTGGTTGAGGAAGAAGTAGTGGTAGACTTTTTATAGTACTATACACACATACACACACACTTTTGTATATTAATCATATTTAAGTAATATACTATCATTAGGAGTTACAAGCCTATCAAACCTGACGCGGATCCTCATCGGACATGATCTTTTCGGGAGGTTACTGGCATTTCATTCCACCAAAAAGAGAATGGAGTTACCTATCAGAGGAAATAATAACATAGTTAAGTACTTGACTTTTGCATAATTAACAATCAAATTATTTACAGCTATTTTATTTATTATTTTTGTCAGATACTATATTATACACAAAACAAGCACATACTTATGAGTGTATGTGCTTGTTTTGTGTACATAGGCTGTGGTGAACTTTTAACTCAAATTGCCAATGAGAACAGTTTTATATCACAACAAACTTTACTACAGTGTACTCACTACAGTGAAAATAGTGCAGACTGTTTTGCAAAACACAGGATTTGAAGTACAGGTGCTTGTGAACTTAGTGTGCAAGAATCTCAGTGAATAAGAAACTTAAATACTCAGTGAAAACCGTTTTATTTCAAACCAACGAAAAAAATTTTTAAACGTGCAATCTATTGGACTTTGAACCTATTCACATAAACAAAGAGATTCGATAGCCGTGCGACCGTAAACGGGTTACTAATTTCAACAACGTTGGGCAGCGTTAACTTGGCTCAGTTGGTTACCACATTGCATCTGCGCGTCAGCGTACCCAAGTTCGAATCCAGCCCGCCCATTGCTGTAGTGCAGCCTCACCTTTTTTTTTCGTTTTTTGCACACGTTGTTTGTACATTATTTTTATTATGGCCACTACTCAGAGAACTCCACCCGAAAAATCCACCCAAACATTATTGAAACCAACTTTTTTGACACAGGAATCTGATACAGCTTCGGATTGCGTGGGTTCGGAAACTGAATTAGTTGGTCAGCGAAATATTACGCGACGTTATAAACGTGGATATGATGAATCTATGCTGAACGAATTGAAAGATATGCTGGCCGATGTACAACTCCAACAAAAAAGTCAGGCGTTGAAGTTTGACGAAGAAATGCAGAAACTGATACAGCAAAATATTAAAATTACAGAGTCCATTCAATACATGTCGGACAAATATGATGAAGTTTTATGTCAACTTCATCAAACTAAATCTGAAAACTCTGTCCTCAAGACTCAAATTAAAACGCTGGAACAAAAACTTGAGATTTTTGAACGTCACTCAAAGGCGTCGACACTTGAACTGAGTAATGTACCAGAGTCAAATTCGGAAGACAAATCTGCGTTAACTAACTTAGTCAGAAGTGTTTGTGACGTATTGAATGTCAAAGTACTCGACACAGATATAAGAAACATATACAGAGCTAAAAAATCTCCAAACAAATCAGCGCCCATAATAGTGGAATTTTCTTCTACCTCACTTAAAGAAAATATAATAACTTTTTCAAAAAGATACAACAAGGACAAGACAAATGAAAAACTCAACTCGACCCATTTAAAACTAACTGGCGAAAAGAAACCTGTATTCATAGCAGAGTCCCTCACCACCTGCGGTCGGAAATTGTACTATAGGTATGGCCCGTCAATACGTCAAAAATCATAGGGGCGCGAGTTGCTGGACCGCATATGGTAGGGTTTATATACGCCAGAAAGAAGGTGGCCCGTCTATACTGATTTCACGAGAGGAAGATTTTTCTGAGCTAAAATCGCAATGACTATTATTATATCCTGCATGTTCTTTTCATTATATTTTTTCTAATTACTTTTATTGTTGTGGAAAAACTAATTCTAAAATACAGTTTATTGTTTTTCAACTTAGCATGAAAATGTTTACTATGTCTCTGTATAATACTTACCTTAGAATCACTCTGAATTTTGAACAACTTTACACACCAATACCTTTAAAATATTATTATTTACAAAGCTACACTTCCATATTATTCACTACCATATTCAGTTGTTATACTAAATTATATAATCAAATGTATATATATACTATAAATAAATACAATACCTTATACATACTAATAAAGTATAATTATTTACCAACGTACATACCTATAATTTTTAGTAATACAAGTACCTACGTTTCTCAACAATACATTGAAATACGTAATTATACAATAGATGCCTATAATATTCTACAAATACTCATAAAATACACTTTTATTCAACGACAATCTAAAACTGACGCTACCAATCAAAATAATCAAATCTCTACCATCGTATCGTTCTTTAAAATACTAAATAGATTACCTACTCCTACCTTATATAACGTCATCACGCCAAAAAATTTTCACGGATACCCTACGAACAGTCACATTCGATGCCACAAGTAACCTAATGAGGGACATTGACCAATTTGATATTTCTGTCCCTGTCACATGTGACCCTGAGCAATGCAACTCATATCTTAAAAAACCTGCACATTTCTTAAAAGTCCTACAACAAAATATTCGTAGCCTAAACTGTAACTTTCAAGAATTACACGTTCTGCTCAAAAGACTGGAGTTATCATGTGATATTATTGTGCTTTCCGAATGCTGGTTATCGCGTGTTGTTAACTTGCCATTACTCCAAGGCTATAATTCATACAAAAGTAATGATAATTACAACCAAAATGACGGTGTAGTTGTTTACACAAACATTAATCTTGAATGCAGTGTGGATGAACCTCACCTATCAGAAGCAAATTGTTTGACTATTAAAATTAAAAATGAAACAATAATAATTGCAATATATAGGCCCCCTAGTTTTAAATCACCTGATATTTTTCTAAATTCATTGCATAATTTACTGTTGAGCGTGTCTTCTTTTAAAAATATTATTATAGTCGGTGATATAAATATTGACCTTATCGGAACCGGTCACGTGACTACCGCGTACCTAGATACCATTGCTTTCCATAGACTACTCCCAGCCATAAATACTAGCACCAGAGGAAAGGCATGTTTGGACCATGTTATACTGAAAACAAATCTAAAAGCGTTCACGTTTTCCTTGGGTACCACTATTACCGACCATGAATCAGTCTTATTCTGCATAAAAACCCACTGGACTAAACCGTAAACCTAAAGTCAATTTTAAAATTGACATAGACAAATTAAAATCAGATTGTAATAGCTTAAGTTTTGACTCAGTGAATCAGGAAGAAAATTTAAATATCGCTATGAACAATTTCATTCATATAATACAACAATTGATTGCAAATAATTCAACCAAACAAATAATCCCTAGAAATAAAATTATAATCAAACCTTGGATAACTGCCGGTATGTTACGCTGCATCCGAACCAGAGACAGGATGCACAAAAAACTAAAAGCAAATGATAATGACGCCATATTAAAAATATCGTACTTGCGATATCGGAACTATTGCAACAACCTTTTAAAAAAACTTAAAAAACAATACGAGAGAGATCAACTTATAATGTCAAAAAATAACTCTAAAAAGCTTTGGTCTACGATTAAAACCATTACCAACCGCAATATAAAGCAGATACCGCAACAACTATTAGCTACAGAGAAAACTCCTAAAGAATCGGTAAATAAAACGAATGAATACTTTTCAAATATCGGTAAACGATTGTCAGACATGATTCCTTCACATATACCATCCTTTACCAGAGTCACTAAGCCACCAGTAAACTCTTTTGTTCTCCTTCCCACTGACATTGGAGAAGTTGAAAGGACCCTTCAACTATTAAAATGCGATTGCTCACCTGGTTGGGACCAGATTAGTGCTGATGTATTAAAGAAAATATCTGTTACTATAACGCCAGTACTTACCAACTTAATAAACCGTTGCTTTGTTTCTGGAGTATTTCCCCTCGCATTAAAAAGAGCTGTGGTGCACCCAATACATAAGGCGGGGGACAGAGGCAGCGTCAGTAACTATAGGCCGATTGCGATTCTAACAACCTTATCTAAGATATTTGAACGCATAATCAACACCAGGTTAACAAAATACCTAGAACAATATAACTTGTTTTCTGACGCACAATACGGTTTCAGAGCTAACCGCTCAACTGACAATGCAGTACTTGATCTTGTAAACTTTTTAGTACATAAATTAGATAATAAGGACAAATGCTTGACTATATTTCTCGATCTAGCTAAAGCCTTTGACACTGTTTCTGTTCCACGCCTTGTGCGAAAACTAGAAGATCTTGGTATCAGAGGTGTTCCACTGGCGTTACTATCTGATTACTTAAATAACAGAACGCAATCAGTAAAAGTTGGAGAACACATTAGTGATGAACTTCCGGTTGATTTTGGTGTGCCACAGGGTAGTATATTGGGTCCTACTCTTTTTCTCTGCTATATAAATGAGCTATGTTCCCTTAAGATAAAAAATTGTCGCATCTCCGCATATGCTGATGACACTGCCTTAACTTTTTTCGCAGACTCGTGGGATGAACTTTTTAATCTCGCCCAGAAAGGTTTTAACACAGTGTGTCACTGGCTATCATCAAATTCTCTCACTTTAAATGACGACAAAACCAAATACATTTTATTTTCTATTCGGAATCATAAGGAAGTCTCTAATCTCGCTAATTATAATATCCGTGCTCATAAATGTAACTTTCCTCCAACTTCAAACTGTAACTGTCCCAGTATTAATCTCATCAAATGTATCAAGTATCTTGGAATTCAAATTGACGCAAATTTAACTTTTGGTAACCACATTGATTTTCTGTCTAAAAGAATACGAAAGCTCACATACATTTTTAAAGAACTTCGTGGTGTAGCGGAGAAACAAACGATGAGGATGGTATACGAAACCCTGGTGCAATCAATCATCACCTACTGCATCACCACATGGGGTGGAGTATGTAAGTCTAAACTGGTGATTGTTGAAAGAGCCCAAAGGATGATATTGAAAGTCAGCTTAAACAAACCGCGTCTTTTCTCC
The DNA here is from genome assembly GCA_905147345.3 of Mythimna impura. Lineage (NCBI taxonomy): Eukaryota > Metazoa > Arthropoda > Insecta > Lepidoptera > Noctuidae > Mythimna > Mythimna impura. The sequence continues at coordinate 9,543,201 of LR990348.1, read as the reverse complement.
ACCGCAACACTTTACGAAGAAGTCCAAGTGCTAACTGTTCGTCAACTTTACATATTGCTTACTGTACTTCTTCAACACTCCAACTTACCTGAAGAACGGGAAAAACGCATAGCACACTCCAGAAGAAATTACGCAATATGTAGGACGACTGCGGTTAATACTTCATTCGCGCAAAAATATTTCCCATTTCGTGGAGGCGAATTGTACAATAAATTAAATAAAATTATAAATATAGCCAACTGTCGTATAAATGAATCTAAAAAGAAATTGATTAAATTATTACTGTCTTTAAATTATAAGGAAACGGAAAAATTACTTGATGTAGCAAAGTAGTAGCTAGGATTATCTGTATGTATCTATTTACTGTGTACTTTCTTATTTTAATATATAATAATATATACAAATGTATATTTCTACTATACCCTATCTATTTACACATTATATTTACATGTACACACACTCATGCATGCACATACACTCATGCAACACACACGCACGTTGACTATTGCAATTTGTGATGTAATGGGGAGGCCTGGAGCTCTAAAATACAGGCCTTCGCCTAGTTTGGACTCCAGATCTCCCACAAATTACCTTCTTTCTCTTGTCGAACTACTTGTCAACTAAAACTGTGTTGTAATTTGTTGGAGATAAATAAACGTTTTTATATTATTATTATATATATATTATGTTAGTAGCACTTAAAAACTATGTTAGTAACATTGCTCATTAAAATAGATAGAATAAAATAAAATTAATTCATATATCTATAACTGTGCTCGCTTGCCGCAGTACCAGACATGCTGCGGCTTGCTGCTGTATTATTTGTTTCAATCAAGGCTATTAGCAACAAAAGAAAAAGAAATGTCACGACGATCACATGATGCTTATAATAGCCTGTATATTATATTCATATGCTTAAATTATGCGATAAATACAAATTTCGTGGACTTGTCCCACGCCACTACAAATTTGAATTCCGATAGAATAGAATTAAGACACGAAGTTCCAATAATAAATCAATAAAAACAACTTTGTTTGCATCAAACTTAAAACTTCGTTCAGGTAGATGATTACGTCATCTTAATCTACTACACTAAAGGCTACTGTAATCTAAACTAACAATAAAAAACTTGAAAGGCAAATTGCGGTTTACGATTTATGACGTATTATAAAAAAACTACTTACTAGATCTCATTCAAACAAATTTTCGGTAGAAGTTTATATTATGGTAATGTACATCATATATTTTTTTTAGTTTTATCATTCTCTTATTTTAGAAGTTACGGGGGGGGGACACATTTTACCACTTTGGAAGTGTCTCTCGCGTAAACTTTTCAGTATATAAAAAAATTATATTAGAAACCTCAATATCATTTTTAAAGACCTATCCTTAGATACCCCACACGTATAGGTTTGATGAAAAAAAAAATTTTGTGTTTCAGTTCTAAGTATGTGGAACCCCCATTTATTGTTTTTCTTCTATTTTTGTGTGAACATCTAAATGCGGTTCACAGAATTCATTTACTTACCAAGTTTCAACAGTACCTATAGTTCTTATAGTTTCGGAAAAAAGTGGCTGTGACATACGGACGGACAGACAGACACCTGACGAATCTATAAGGGTTCCGTTTTTTGCCATTTGAATTTAGAGGAGGGATTTCTGCATGAACTCCTATACTTAAATAAAAAAAACCGGGCAAGTGCGAGTCGGACTCGCGCACTGAGGGTTCCGTATAAACGTACCTAGGAAAACAGTTAAATTCCCGAATTGAGTTACGAAGATTTTTCTGATTCGCAATTTTTTTTTTTTTGCTTAACTACAAATTTACAGTTTTTAGATTTTTTTCTATATTTGTGCTATGTGATCTTGCATATATTATTATGACAAATTTCAAGATTCTAGGTCAATGGTCAAAAATGAATTTTGATTCCCTTGAGAGTGTCGAAATATACGGTTTTTGCAACGGCTGTATCTTTTTCATTAACTCAGAAGTTTAATTTTTCCACAAGTACAAAGGTCCGCAGATTTGAGTATATGGTTTTAATTTTAATTCGATAGCTCCATGCGTTCTTGAGATTAAGGGTCTTGACAGACAGACAGACAGACAGACAGACAAGCAGACAGACAGACAGACAGACAGATAGACGGACAACAAAGAGATCCTATAAGGGTTCCGTTTTTTCCTTTTGTGGTACGGAACCCTAAAAAGTGCCTTTCCATAGCTACAAAGAAGAGACGAAGAGGTAGACCGCTAATTACCTGGATGACAAATGTCTAGAAGAACATGTAAAAGCTTGGCCTTACACATGATGATGCTTACTAGCGAAGTGAATGGTGCCGAAAGATTAAAAAAACCTGTCCTGCGCAACGGGAAGTTACGAGGGCAAAGAAAATCCTGGATAAACTCTGATTACGCAGAGCTCGAATAGAGAATGAATAGAATAGAATAGTTCTTTATTTGAACAAAAAGTCCTACTTTTAGGAAGTTGCTCCGTCAATGCGTGCTGTAGGTTTTTTACTCAGACTGTAATATATTATTGGTCTGAGGTTTTTTACTCAGACTGTAATATATTATTGGTCTGAGGTTTTTTATCCCAAAAAAGCATGGTTCCTGGTATGTGGCCACTGGCCACAGAGCCGCGGGGAATAACAAGATAAAAAAAAGATTGTTTCAAATAATACTATGTTGAGTTTTTGAGTTAAAAAATAGCCAAATTAGACAAAAATGGAAAAATCTGCTACAACCTTAAACCTATCCAAAAAATATCAAGATGCCACTTGTACCTATGCATTTTAACTGGTATTTGTATTATTTGCTTGTTGTTTATATATTCTATATTTCATTTCTTTTGACCTAATTCTATACCTATTTCCTCTCCCCTCCCTCCCTTTTTGTTTTTCTACCTGTTTAAATTTATTTAATTTTTACTTATGTCGGTGTTCTTAAATATAAATTTTGAGTTTGTATAAATGCACTGGACAACGCTTTGAATTTTTCAAACTGTAAAGTGGTTCATCTTCCTACTTATAAATTAATAAATGAATAAATCACATTGTATAATATGCGCTGCTCTTTATTATGAATTCTGAACACCTGCAAAGATAAAGACCTCTTGATTTAAATAATGTCTATTCATGTGCCGCTATACTAAGTAGACCCGGTCCGGGTTGCCCGCGGAGGCTTCAAATATTTCTGATGCAACAATTTGTGAACGCATATCATAGCGATGCAGCGACTGCAGCGTAGGTAGTATTTTAGACGTCAGACTGGTTAGCCCCCCGCGAGTGTCGCTGGGCGCGTCAATCGTCATGCCATTGGCCACGGTCGGCCTGCGCGCGAGACGGCCCAGCCAGACGCACATGCATCGCAGGTACGCGCACGGCCGCGTGCCGTGACTAGGGTCGCCATTCTGACAACTTTTTTTAGAAGAAATAGAAAATATCTGGTTTTAGAGAGGACAAAAGAATATTTCTGAATAGGTTAGCTAGGTACAACTTATTAATTTTATTTTTAAACTCAAATACAAGACAATTTTCGCAGTTGGTTTTGGGAGTTGGCTTCGGTCCCTCGTACTTCCACAGGTCCAGGACCACCAGATCTTGATAAATAAAAACTTCTTTTTTTTTAAGTTTAATACAATGTGTTTTTGCCTAAGTCATTTCACAGCCTTTTCAGTCACCTGAAAAGGCGAAAGCTGTTACTGAAATGGGAGCAAATAATTCAATTTAATTTAAATTCAGAGTCAAATAAACAGTATTTTAGCGTTCCCTATGTCGATTATTATTTAAGTAGGCTCTGCTAAATTTATGTATTTAAGTACATTAATAACGAACAATACTCTCCCTCTCTCGTTTGACAGCCCTAGGCCATGTCTCCAAGCCCACGATACAAGCCTAGCAACTTGCATCAGCCACACGTGTTCGTTCAAGTTACTTTAATTATACAATCAGTAGTAATCGGCAGTTTTATATCGCTTTCTTCAATGTGCACTTTGACTTGCAAAATAGTTTCCGTAAACATTTAATGGTTCATATCAATTGCGTGAGTAGACTCAAATTTTAAGATTAATTCTGAACTGTAGGTCAACATAAATTGGGTACATATCGTACATAATGGCAAAGGCTGGATGAAAGATATAATAATAATATTCCACAACTATCACACAACGCCGTCTAGTCCCAAGCTAAGCAGAGCTTGTGTTATGAGTACTAGACAACTGATGAACATACATACATACATATTATAGATAAATTACACCCAGACACAGAACAAATGATCGTGCTCATCACACAAACATTTATCCTGGGTGGGAATCAAACCCACAACTTCCGGCATAGCAGTTGGTGTCACTAACCACTAGACCAACAGACCAGGCCAGATGAATGGCTAATTGAAGACTTGACGGAGATGGAGCACATTATCTACCTACTTGTATTTTTATGACTAGGTATTTTATGTTGGAAATAAATATATATATTATCCAAATTGGTCATTTCCTGTGGAGAAGAACCGGCAAGAAACTCCATGGTTACACTTTAAAAAAAAAATGGTTGATCTTACAAATTTCCTTATTACAGTATTAATAGATATTATGTAAGGACAGTGTAGACCAGTCAATATTGTACCCAAAAGCACAATAAAAATAATCATAATGACAAAATGTTCCATTCTCGCCTCAATAAGATGTCAGTAAAACCGTAGGCCAACAAGCCCAGCAGGGCCAATGCCCGTTAGGGCCACGGGGAACGTCTTACAAGAAAACCTGTGCTAAAAGTCTGACACGCCTTCTAGCTCCCACCTGGAGCGCGTCATTGGATGATCAAAAAAAAACCGTCTCTTACACAATAAAATAAACTGTCACGCCCATTATGATAATTTGCGTGTGCTTAGAGAGAGGTCAACAAAGGTGTATCTTACTGTTCATACGCGTATCTTATAACGGCACAAGTCATAATGAGTCGGGTCGACACTATCACTAATTGAGATTAACTCGTCATTATCGGAATTTTCTGTGTTTTCTTATGTAATAAGCAGCCTGTCTAGCTGCTGCTATTTTAGTTACCTAGCATAAAACATGTATGCAGAAATCGAGCCTTTTCGGAAAGAACATCGTAAGCGATAATTTGCGTTTTTTGCAGGAATGAGTTTCCTCTTCTTTAACTAAAAAGTATTTATGAAAAATGTTAATAGCAACTGTTCTATTAGATCAGTAAATAAATGAACAATTTTTAGAATGGTAATATCTTAAATTCTTTAAAAAGCAAAAAGTCTGCTCCTAAGCAAGCTCTATGCGTCAAATTGCACACATGTGAGTCTGCCAAGCAACCATCTTCATCTCAATGCCAATGCCCGGCTCTTGAGCAAGTTTCGTGCATAAAATACTTAGGCGTAATGATTGATGAGCACCTCTCGTGGAAATCACACATCGATGCATCATAATTATTATTATTTTAAAGATTTATTTTGTAAAGCTTCGATGAATACTGTGCAGCACCAAAGATCTGGTAAATGTATTGCCTTTTTTGGTGCCCACAACCAGCAGCATGCAGCCGAAACATATAGTAAGGAAAGTCTCTTTATGAAGTACTAGCCAGATAAAGTAGACTAAGTTCTTCCTTGGAGTTCAAGCTTATTCCGTACCAAATTTTATCAAAATCGATTTAGGCAGTATAACCATGAAAGCATAAGTGACTGACAGAGTTACTTTCACATTTAAAATATGAGAATACCTGCATTCGAGTCTCCCAAGGGTTGATTAACTCAGTATATCAAAGTCTACTGCTGGGCACGAGCCTCTTTCAAGTTGTGGCACAACATCAAGACAACCAGCTTGTCCTATATAACAACACGTTCCGGGTGTTGATGGAGCTGTCGCATTGTAGCATGTGTTGTTTGCCGACGCAAATGGACAAAAAGTGTGCCTTTTTGCTATACCGAGTACGCGTCAACCGCAACACCTTTCTCAGAACGCTGGTTGACAGAAGAGACTCTCTCTCTCTATTGGGGCGTTGGATACGACTGCACGCAGTTAAATAGATCAGGATCGATGTGCCTCACCCAGCTTAAAATAAGCACCTATTTGTTCACTATGTTTAAATAGTTAATAACAAAACATGACAAGTTCCAAAGTAAATGTTTTATTATTATTGATAATAAATAACACCTTTATCTGCAGAAGAGAAATCACGCATAGCATCAGTTGAGATACAGCATTGTTTACCAACTATTTAGTCTCTAATAAAGCGATCTGTAAACGCTCGCAATTTATAGATATGAGGTACATACATAATCATAAACACAATAAGGAAGTGTCCGTTTGCAATGTCATAACAACAGTTTTTTACTTAATGTATACGAAAATAACATAAAACAATTCTTCAAATGTATGTTTGTCGGTTTGTCCCGGCTAATCTCCGAAACGGTTAGACAAATTTTGTCGAGACTTTCATTGAAAGATAGCTGATGTTAATTAAGGTCAAGCGCAAAATAATTACAAGTTTGACACGTGCAAAGTCGTGGGCAATAGTATACACAGTAATAAACTATGATAATTATGATAGTTGTTTATTTTTTTGCTACGACCGGCATATCGTAGGGTCACTATTGGATAAAAGTAAGTAGATTGACCGACATTATCGTCTATTTCGCTTATTATTCCCTATGGACATGGCCTCTCTGAGAGGAACTACCGAAATCACGCTGGACACCACAGATTGCAAAATCCACTCTCCGCTTTTTGAGACGCTGTTTGCTGCATTCCTCTTTTTGCCCTGCCCTTTGCGTTCTAGGACTACGGGTTTCCTTTTCAGAAATTCCCCGCGGTCCTAGCTAGCGGGCATCGGCTCTGCTGGGCCCCTATGGTTTGCTGACATCTCTTTGAGGAGCGCGTGGATCACTACGTGCTGTTGTCGACTGGGTTCGGTCCGTTTAATTACTGGACGGCCAGACGGCGAGCTACACATTGCTCAATTCAGTTTAGGTTGTTAATCGCGTTAAGAGCTCGTGATAGGGCCTCGGCTGCGGGACTGTTTGAAAGTATCACTGCTGCCCTGAAACGCAAAGTGCAACTGAAGGAGCACAAGGGTGAGCTTTAGTCAGTAAAAGTCTGATATTCCCTCTCGCTCTAACCGGAGCGTGAGAGTTTATGTGGTGATTCCCATTAAAAACAACATTGTTAATGATTTCAAAGATGATGATTTTTGAATGATTTTTCGTTTTAATATTCACGCATTCATATGGAAAAAAAAAAGCAAAATATCAGATAAAAGGTCAATTTTGTTAACATTTTAGTACCGCAATTGATTTGTTTGTTGTCATCAGATCGGAAGTCGGGCGACCACATGCGAGCAGAGCCGCGGCCCACGACACGGCGTCAATACATTACATCATCCGCCCCACGTGCGGCACGCGAGGTCTCACAGTTCACACCTTCGAAATGTAGAACAGTTGTAATTTTTACAAACTATTGCTAAGCCAAACTAATGTCGACGCAGCACGTGTGTATATTTATGGCATTTAAATGTATGATTGAAAATAAATGAGCATTTTTTGTTGAAAATGGATCATTGGCAGAAATTAGTTTCTCATACGTTTATATGAGAAACTAAATTCTGCTAGCGGTTTCGTTCGCGCACATGTTAGAAGTTGCGGACATGAAGTTGGAGACTATGTCCATCCTTGGAGTTTAGCTTGCTCTGTACCAAATTTCACCAAAATCGGTTCAGTAGTTTAACCGTGAAAGCGCAACAGACAGACAGAGTTACTTTCACATTTATAATATTAGTATGGATTAGAATGGATAATACATGCAATTTTTTATTTAGAAACTCGGTTTGGATAATTTAAGCCTCGAATGTAAAGATAAATTGGCCAAAATGTATACATTAATGAGCGCCTAACTAAGCCTATGTCAGACGAGGCAAAATAGATAGATAGATATACACTTTATTGTCCACCAATAATAAAATTACAATAGGAACTTAAAATTAATAGGGTGTCACAATGGGCGGTCTTAGCGCTAAAAGCGATTTTTTACAGACAATCTTTGGATGGATTTGTCAGAGAAGGAGAAAAAGATACGCAGGTAGTGCGTGGTGTACTATTTATATATATACAAGAGTTATAGTTGTAAGAGTTATATATAAAATATATTACAATTATTTAAATAACTTGAAATCCAAAATTTGGCTATATTTTTTTTAGCTTTGTCACAATATTGACTATGTCGCTCCATCATAGCCGAATTTTGAATTTTAAGTTATTTTAAATGATTGTAATATATTTTATATAGAATTCTTGCCTCGTATGACATAGGCTTAGCTAAGATACTGTTGCAAATGCCGATTTCAAACATATTTACAGTGTTAAACAGATTTTTCCTGTGGCGATCGCCTCGCTCACACTTTACCAGAATTTGATGAGTACGTCCAGACCCATAAGGAACGTAAACTTTTTCGTATATTTGGCTATGATTCGATATTAGTGTGCTATGGTGGAGCGAAATAGTCAATATTGTGACAAAGCTCCATAATAAAGATTAAAAAAAAAAACGTTTTTTTTTCTATTTAGCTTATTACAATACTATAGGTATAGGCGAAAGTTTGTAAGTGTATAGGTTATTGTTACTCCTTCACGCTGAAACTGCTGAAATTTATTTTATAGTAGGTAAGTTATTAAATATTATATTTTTTATTATATAATAATTATTCATAATTTTGTTGTTTAAAAGGATTTTGAAGTATGTTGTATGTTTTTCTTCCTTGACCATCACTGCAATTTTCTATTTTTTATATTTTATTTTCCACATAATGTTCCATTGTTATGAAATTAAATGACATATGACATGGGTAGACTGTCCTGGAATAGCACGTAAGATATTTGTTATGTTGGACGTATGTTCTGTTGGGATAATTTTTTTTATTGTCACGCGGGCGAAGCGAAGCTAGTATTATTATACCTAGAGATAGGTGTCTATGTAGGTATCTAGGTCCCAGAGGACACGGTAGAGCATACGGTGGAGGTGTGCCCCGCTTGGGCGGAGCACCGCCGTGTCCTCGTGGAGGCAATTGGCGGCAGCGACCTTTCGCGTCGGGCCCTGGTTCAGGCTATGGTCCGGAGCGAGGAGGAATGGCAGGCGGTCGCCTCCTTCTGCGAAGCAGTAATGCTAGCGAAGGACGAGGCTGCACGTGTGAGGGAACGAAGATCCTCACGCCCTAGGCGCCGTAATTCCGATCCCGACTACCAGCCACGGTAGACGCGGGCTTGCGGACGTCGAGCACTGGGTAGCTCGCCGTCCGGCTGTTCGGTAATTAACCGGACCGAGCCCAGTCGTCAACAGCGCGTAGTGATCCTCGCGCTCCTCAAGGAGATGTGAGCAAACCGTAGGGGCCCAGCAAGGCCGATGCCCACTAGCTAGGACCGCGGAGAATTTCTGAAAGGGAAACCCGTAGTCCTAGATTGCAAAGGGTAATTGAAGGATACAGGTGTGGTTTTAGTCAGTAAAAGTCTGACACGCCCTCGCGCTCCACCCAGAGCGCGAGAAGTAATTTTGATGATTTCCCACCTCAAAAAAAAAAAAAGGCATTTAGCCTTTATGGCTTTCCAACTTCCGACTCTAGCTATTTGTCTTAGGTATTGCTGCACTATTTTCCGAAAGAGTTACTGCGGCCCTGAAAAGCAACGGGCAACTCAAAGAAAACAGGTGGGTTTTAGGCCGCGTTACACTTTGGCGTGACGACAGATAATCGTGTAGTGTTAAGTGTCGTGCCTATATAGGGTGACTTATAATTAGTGTACGATATTAATCACGTGATTGTGCTCATGATAACCAACAACTTTTACTATGGGAACAAACCTCAAATCGCGACAAAAAATCAGCTGTTCAGTACATTTATGTTTGCCTAATGTACTGAACAGCTGATACTTTTTTCGCGATTTCGGCTTTGCTCCCATAATAAAAATTGTTTGTTATCATGAGCACAATCACGTGATTAAGTATCGTACACTAATTGCCAGTCACCCTATATATTTAAATGGAGGTGTTCACATATAGGTCAACACGGTTAACTGTCGTCTGCGACTATTGTTGCGGTAACAACAGATTGTCATGACAGTGGGAACGGCTAGCACGACAGTCGTAAAACGATAAAAAATTTGTCACAACTAAACCGTTATAGTAAATTATTTGTCGACTATCTATCGTGGCCACGACAACAATTGTTATAGAATAGAATAGAATAGAATAGAATAGAATAGAATAGAATAGAATAGAATAGAATAGAATAGAATAGAATAGAATAGAATAGAATAGAATAGAATAGAATAGAATAGAATAGAATAGAATAGAATAGAATAGAATAGAATAGAATAGAATAGAATAGAATAGAATAGAATAGAATAGAATAGAATAGAATAGAATAGAATAGAATAGAATAGAATAGAATAGAATGGAATAGAATAGAATAGAATAGAATAGAATAGAATAGAATAGAATAGAATAGAATAAACTTTATTGCACACCAAAATAGTAACAAAACTTTTATACTAGGCAACTTAAATCTATGGGTACAAAGGCGGTCTTATCGCTGACAGCGAAATAATCGGAAATGATCGGAGGATCGGCTGTTATAATCGGAATAGTTAGAGACGATAGTAGTCCGACGACAAATTAACCGTTACGACATAGAGGGAACGCGGCTTTAGTCAGTAACAGTCTGACACTCCCTCTCGCTCCACCCAGAGCGGGAGAAGTTTTCATTTTAATAATATCCCAATTTAAAAAAAGGTATCATGCTTGTATAATATGGTACATACATGTGATTACGTCAACGTCAATCCGGCCAGATCAAATCTGGATTTGTACACAGAACACCTATACACCATCTGTTTAGGTAATTAACTGAATGTAAACAATCTTTACACGTCATTTATCTAAAAGTTGTCTAAAAAAATTTATCTAAATATGTTTACTACTTATTTGTTATTTACCTATAACGATGTTTGGTAATTAACTAAATTTAAATAATCTTTGTACGTCTTTTACACGATTTTTTTTAATAAAAAGACATTACAAGATTGTTTACGTTTAGTTAACTACCTAAACAAATGGAGTATACTTGTTATCCCAGTACTGAATACCTACGTTTGACTGGCAGCTAGTTGTATCTATCTAAGTAAATAATAATAATATTCCAACCACTATCACACAACGCCGTCTAGTCCCAAGCTAAGCAGAGCTTGTGTTATGGGTACTAGACAACTGATAAACATACTTACATATTTCTAAATACATAGGTACATATATAGATAAATTACACCCAGACACAGAACAAATGATCGTGCTCATCACACAAACATTTGTCCTGGGTGGGAATCGAACCCAGTAAATGAATCAATTAAGCCTTTTCCCAACAAAATGTTGGCGATTGGGGTTTAGGGGTTTACAGATATCTCATTCTTTTGTTCTACAATAATATAGCCTACAAAACTGTTGCAAAATTGTAAATTTATTTGAATAAATCATTATTATTATTATTACATTTATTTTCTATATATACATATTATTTACATTTTTAAATATTTCTTAAAAACAAACATAATAAAAAACATTTAAAAATATAAAAAATAGTAGCCCACCGGCATATTATTATTGCATTTATTTATTTTTATATACATATCATTTATATTTTTAATTATCTCTTTAGAAAAAACACATTAATAAAAAACATTTAAAAATATAAAAAATAGTAGCCGCCCGGCATCGGGAACAGAGTCCAAGCTGCCGGCGGTAAGGGCTCCTGAGAGAGGAATCTCCTAACGATACGCGCCGTGTCTAGGAGTACTGCTTTCAGGATCAGGCCCTTGATCCAGCTGCCTAACGATCAGATGTTGTTCGAGGCTCTTGGCTATTAAGCCATTGGCCGTTACGACTATCGGCACAATGATTGCTCTATCCACTTCCCACGTGTCGACAACCTTATTATTATTATTGGTTTTTTGTTGGTTGTTTTCCAGTATAACTGGAGTACCTGTATTTTCCATGGAGCGACAGCCTATCTGACCTTCATAACCCAGTAACTGGATCACCGATCTACATACCGACCTTGGCAAGTGTTGCTTTACCTTAATTAAAGATCGACCCGTGCATTTGTTATTTACCTATATTGAGCTCGTATCGAGTTGTTAATGAATAAAAGGTAAACCTAAAGAAATATAAAACTATACCTGTATTATATTATGTTATTCCAAACTGTCACCTATCCATTTAAATGTTTACATAGACACCTAATAAAAAGTACCTAGAACCTGTTCGTATCGTGATTCAAATATTTTCTTCTCTTATTAATTATAAATTATGTTCGAATCAAAAAAAGTTTTCGTTAGAGTAAAGATTCACGAATTCACTTCGTGGATAGAACTCGTTTCTTTGACACAGACCAATGACATGGACTCGCACACGATATATTAAAATCGGGCAAAAAATCACCGCCAAAGTAACTATAATTAACTTTTTATTTTTTATTATTTGTTTATTTTTGCAGAATGTTACAACAAAACAAATAAAAAACAAAAGAAACAAAAAAAAACAATAAAAATTTCAACTCTCTACCTCTTACGTTTTAAGAGAAACAGGCTGCTGACAGACAGCCGGACAGACAGCAGAGGCTTAGCAATAAGGTCCCGTTGACCCCCTTCGGGTACGGAACCCTAAGGACTTGAACAATTTGCCTGCTGCGGTCTTCCCGTCCAACTATAATTTAGGTGTCTTCAAGGCTAGAGTGAATAGGCTCTTAATAAACTAGTGCACCTCACCATCACTGCTTACCATCAGGTGGGATCGCAGTCAAGCACTGGTTTATATCAATTAAAAAAAAAACCAACGGTTTTGAGAAATATTTCACGTGTGAACTAATATGATACATTTCTATAAGACGACCTTCACGAAGGCCCACTGGGATTAATGACCGATACTCCTATAGAGAAAAACAGCGTAAAACCAGTCTAATTATGCCAATACATTTTTTATAATTCGTTCATAAAACACTCATTTGAGAGCTTGTTTTTAGGGTTGAACAAAAACTTTTTACAAAAAAAAAAAAAAACAACTGACTTCCCTTTCTTTCTTTCTTTCTTTTCTTTCTTTTTTGTTTTTTCTTCTTGACTGACTTGAAAAAACCGGTAGCCTGTTTTTTTTTTTGGAAAAAAAGATATCATTTATTTCACACTTTTTAGTTGTGGATATTTCTCAGCTAAAACAAAATAGTGTGCAAGTTCTATTGTAAGATATCTATGGAGTTATAACCATTAAAACCTTTTATAGCTAGAGTACTTACATCTTATGACAATTCCAATGAGCCCAAACACTGCTAAGATACATTATTTTATTATGAAGTTCCCCTGCCTACCTTCCACAGTTCCACCTTCCGGCTAGCTACAAAATTAGATCAGTTCGATGGTGCCTTAGCCAAAGTGTACCTGATGACAATGCTAATAAGCCCAAACACGGCTAAGATACATTGATTATTTACGGAGTTCCGATGCCTACCTTCCGGCTTTATCATCATCATCAAATCAGTTCAAAAACAGCACTTACTAGAAGGCAAAGCTACGGGCCCGTGCGAAGCCATATTTTCGCTCGAGGGCGATTTCAACTCAGCATTATTAAGAGGGCCCTTCCCGAGCCATATATCGTCAACCTGAGCATCTTTAAAAGTTAGTTGGTTCATCCAACGCAATTTTTGACAAAGAGGCAATGCGAAAAAAGAGAGATAATACTTGAACGCACTGTTGGCATTCGGTAATTCTGTCATTCACACAAATATTTCAATAAACTTATTCCAGGAAATCCGTGTTTTTTAAAAACCTCAAAATTTAGTCATTCACTTGATAAAATGTACTACCTAGAGACATATTTTTTTTGATTTTTTTAAATTAATGAGTACATTGTGAAGGGCCAAAGTTCACGCAAAATAGATTTTCAGAGGTCTTCACTGGATTAGTTTAAACAACTTTATAATTTTATTTCAGTAGAAACTTTGGTTCCACAAGACATCTTGTTTTTTTTTTATTTTTTTAAGGTGCTAAATCGTCCAATGAATTCTCCCGCTCATGGGTGGTGCGAGATGTCAGACTTTTACTGACTAAAACCACTCGTTTGTTCCTTCTTTGCCTTGCATTCCAGGGCCCCATAATGAAAATGTATCTCAGGTAATTAAACTTTTTTAAATTTTTGCCTCAAAATTCACATAATTCTGGACAGTTCATGTCTCTAACTAAAGTGTTTAAGAATAGCGCTTTACTTAAGCACTATTACTTATATAATAGATAGGTACCAGCTTTCAGCTCAATATGGGCGCCTGGTTATAGGCACATTCTATAAGATTACGATTTCCAAAAAGTACAAAATGTGATTGACGTGCTGTACCGAAATGCTGCGATCAATTTCTTACATTTTGATATTTTTGTCACTATTGCTGAATTTTCTTTATTTTTGGGTAAAAAATTATCAAATAGGTAACTTCTCCCGCTCTGGGTTGAGCAAGAGGGAGTGTCATCAGCCTTTTAATGACTAAAACCCACCCGTGTTCCTTCAGTTACATACCTTTTGCGTTCCAGGAACGCAGTGACTCTTTCAAAAAATCCCGCAGTCTTGGATATTATCTAAGTATCTACTCCATATAAACTCGTTAAAAAATAAAAGGCCCGTTTTGACATTTGAGAAATACCCTAGAATGTAACTTGGAACGAAACTGAAAGAAACAATAAAATAATAATTAAATAAATAGTGTTTTAAAAAAATACATAAATATTTTTGGCGCGTTAAATATAATGATGGAAATTATTGCGAGTATTCTTTTTGCGTATTTAAGTATTTGTTTTGACAGATGTCAAAACGGGCCTTCTATTTTTTGTCAACTTTAGTAACCTAAGATAATCTACTATCTTTTTTTGTTCTAATGAACTACTTCTTGTGAAAGGTCCAATATTATAAGTTATAAAGCGTATAAAAATGACGATATCACCCACATTGTCACGGCCTCGGTGTATGTCCAACATCTGACTCCTGACCTGAGATCAACTAGTGATATTTACTCCAATTTCATCCGGATTGAGCCTGATCTTTGGATTGGTACAGAACGTATCAGACAGCTTGTATGTGCAATATCTGTTTAGTTGTAAGTAATGATAGGTGCCTACTTACCGATTAGTACTTATAACAAAACCTAACGCTGTCTGGTACTATTGCCGTGTGGGCAGTCCTCATAACTCATAGTCTTAACCTTCGAGCATCCATAAATTTACTTCTTCATATTCCTTCTCACCACACTGTGTGTAGGTATGTCTAATTTTTAAGCTGTCTCTACCATACAACTCTGGAATGTGCTTCCCCTTGACATCAAAAAAACAGAGAGTAAATTTTCTATCAAGCGTAAAATTCGGAAGTAGGTACTACTTAAAGTTCTCTCAACCTAAGCCTAGTCTTCGTCATAATTATTATATTTTGAGTTCTCTTAAATATAATGATTTGATATTTATCATACTATTTATTAGTTTATTATTTTAACACATATATATGTATTATATTAATATCTATGTATTATTTATTTTTTGTGCACACCTAACACAGTGTAGTCTTTTTTATTAATTTAAAGGTTGAGTGTTAGAGAATAATTTGTTGCATTAAGTCTGCCTATGTAGGTACGACTACTGTACATGAAGTTTAAATAAATAAATAAATTACCATATCATAGAAAAAAATGTAAGTATTTTCCTTTGGGATCAACATCAGAAAAAAAAATATTATCCTTCGAAATAGGTTTTAATAACCATTTAATGAATACCCTTGATAGTAACTTAATATTACACAATATTAGCAATCCTGAGAAGCCAAAGTACTTATTAAGAAGAATAGTAGTAATAAATGAGACGTGCCTTATCAGCTGCGTATCGCGCGGTCTGCCATTGAACAAAATTGGCACAGCACCGATAAGACCTACGTTAACTATTCAGGTTTTATCGATGCCGCGTAGGCCTTAAATATTTAAGATTTTATTTTTATGATGACTATTCCAACCTTATTTTGGGTGTGCGGGAGCTTCTCCCGCTCTGTGAGGATCAAGAGTGTCAGATTTTCACTGACTGAGACTCCTCCTATTTCTTATGTTCCCCTTTTCGTTCCAGCGAAATATGAGAGGGTTATGCAAAGGGTTTCTTTATTACCCAACTGCGCGGTGCAATGGAAGGTTATTGACCTTTTCGGTAGTATTGACTCTGTGATAACTCTATCAACCCAGACGTAGATGCATAGTGAAAATTTCAAAGAGCTTAATAAGCCCTTTTTACATAGGTACAGCTATGGTAAGTGCAAAGGAAAGCTTAACCTATGAACGGGAAACTGTTACTTTTAAACTATGACCCTTGCCCTTCAAAGGGTATCCCTCTGAAGGGCAAGGG
Organism: Mythimna impura; assembly: GCA_905147345.3. Lineage (NCBI taxonomy): Eukaryota > Metazoa > Arthropoda > Insecta > Lepidoptera > Noctuidae > Mythimna > Mythimna impura. Next base: position 9,526,747 of record LR990348.1, on the reverse strand, counting down.
TCATTATAATTGGATTTCCGCTTGGGTAAAAACAATTAAGCCAGACAAAACGTCAATGTTCAATTACAGTAACGATCTAACGATTCAACTTGTAACCGGTGTTGTGCGGTCTCTAACTATAATTAATCTGCGTGTAACCGGTGTCTAGTGCAAGTTGGATTTACGTAAACGTGATCGATACTTTATGACGTTAGACGGCGCTCCGATTGGCCCGCTCCAAACTCTTAACCAATTAGAGAGCCAAAGCGTTTCGATTGCGTTAACGTAAAAACAACACTAGGCACCAGAAGCGTAGCTAGGCATGGGCAAAGTGGGCCTTCGCCCATGGCTTCGCATCCAAAGGGGCCACGCGTGTGCGAGGGCTCTATAACGAAGGTTTTGTTTTATAATTTATAGGTTCGCGTTTGACCACTATTTCACCTTATAGTAAGCAACGATGTAGTCGAACATTGGGTTGCGACAGTCGCTATCTAGTTTTCGAATTTATGAAAGAAAAAGGCCTCGCTGATGCGCCTTCACCTACGTCTAAATTCGTCCACGCTACGCCTCCGCTAGGCACCTAGAACGTAGATTGTTTGGTATCGTTACTACTTACTTACATACCTTCCATAATGGAAGGTCAGGGAGCCCGTGTCCTCACCGTAAGAGAGTGGTGGAAATATAATTGTAAGTATAAAATAATGTACAGGTAGGTACTGTTATATTCCAAACAGCCCCTCACCTTGTCACTCACGACCCACACTGACACTGTTTATAAGCTTTATTATCGTTACGAAAATCCAATATTTATTCTTAAATATCTTCAATACCTCTTAATTTATCGATTTAACAATTCCATTTCATTGTTGCGCAATGCAAAAAGTAACACACATTAATGTTTCAACTGAACTCAGATATAAAAAAAACAGGGCAAGTGCGAGTCGGACTCTCGCACTGAGGATTCCGCACAAACTTACCTATGAAAACAGTTCGATTCCCGAATTGAGTTACGAAGATTTTTCCGAATTGTAAAAAAAGTTTTTTTGTGACGTAACGACAAATTTACAGTTTTCAGATTTATTCCTATATCTATACATAAGACCTTGCTTTATGCCAAATTTCAGGATTCTGGGTCAACGGGAAATACCCTATGAATTTTGATTCCTTTCAGAGTTTTGATACGTTTTTTGCGACATAAACGACAGTATAATTTTTTTCCGTTAACTTAGAAGTTTGTTTTTTTCACAGCTTCAAGGGACCGCAGACTTGAGTATACGGTTTTAATTTCATCTCGATACCTCCACGCTTTTCCGAGATAAAGGGTCTTAACAGACAGACGGACAACAAAGTGATCCTATAAGGGTTCCGTTTTTTCCTTTTGAGGTACGGAACCCTAAAAAATATTTATTTATGTATTATCTCCCTTACCACTATCATTACAGGTACCTAAATACCTAATGCGATAGCGCGGTCTTAAAATTAACTGACATACAATTATAAAACCTAAAAAACAAAAAAAATCTAGTTGTATCCATATCATAGTTATCATTAAAATAATACTTTACATACGAAGTTCAATAAATATTTCTAGGCAAGCGTGCTCCATCGTCGGCCACATCATCGCTTACCATCAGGTGAGATGGTGGTCAAACGCGAGCCTATCAATAATAAAAAACAAAAAAATATATATAAAAACACAATACTTAAAATATACAAATATATACCTATAGCCTACTCCAATCTACCCTATAACATAAAATAAACAATAGCATTTTTTGCGAATTGAATATCATTATTAAAATATTATTAAATATAGGTAGATACAAAATATAAACTTTACACAAATTAACACAATTAGATACATTTTTTAACCAAATATTGAATCTGATCAACTAACTACAAAATTAAAATAAAAGATGCAACAATCTGTAGATATACCTATATAAAAGGCAAAGTCCTGACTCACAGACTCCCCAGCGTACTGTTCCACGCGCGCCTCAAGGAGATGTCAGCAACTGTAGGGGCCCAGCAGGGTCGAAGCCTACTGGGGCCAAGGGTCTGATTCTGAAAGGAAGACTCGGCCCTGGTACGAAAGGCAACGAAGGAACATGCGGAGCGGGGGATGTCATAAGATGATTTTCACACCGAAAAAAAAAATAACTCACATTCTCACCAATGCCCAGTCCAAGCCCTTACACCTATATGAAATTTTGCAAGAACTTTTACGATGTATACAAAGAGTAAGAAAGGATTTTCTTATTTTAACCCCTAAAGAAGGTGAAACGGGTTCCGAACCTTTGTTTGTATGGAAAAATCTTCTTTCACCCGAGTGAAGCCGCAAACAGAAGCTAGTAAAATATAAAATTATCATACTAGTTTGACAGAAGTCAAAACATAAAATGAAGTGGGTCCTAGATTCCCCTAATGATACGATTGACATTAAGAAACTTTTTTGACAATTTCAGTTATAAAATAAAATAAAAATTGTGGGATGAGCCACTTTTTCAGAACTATGTCGAAACCCGATATTGGCTCAAAGATACAACTTGTGCCACACAACAAAAAAAAACTATGCATAATTTTCTGTAAGGAAGGTCAGTTATAAAGTTTGGTATATCGAAATTTTAATCAACTCCAGTTTTTTCGGCTATGCCTAGTCTTTACCTACATCATAATTTTAATCCATTAAAAATAATAATTAAATTCCGGCAAAATGCGTTGTTCAATCAATTGTTATCTTGACTAATGTTCAATTATATAACTATTAGTCGAGAAAGAAAAATAAAAATGCTCATAGACATTTTGAGTTCGAATTTTTCTATTCATATGTTCTTGTCTAAGTCTATCTAGGACATTACTGACACTCTGTGCCTCGGAAAGGACCTGAAGTCATTGGTCCCAGTTGCCATTCGTAGATCTTTGACAGTCGATACAGGTAGTCAGACGCCAGAAAGTCTAACCGGTATCAGTCTATCCAAGAAGTATCGTGTTGCCCAGTACAATGCGTTCCAAATAAGAATAGGAATGACGCCATGTTGTGACGTCACGTCATACTGTCAAATCGCAAGAAATTGGGCAAAATTGAAGAACTCAGAGATGAGCAAAATTGAAGAACTGGATTCTGATTAAACTATTTTCGTTCATAGTTCGTAAATAAATTAAATTTTAAAATTTTCTTGTTTTGCGCACCATAATAATTCTTCGATTTGACAGTATGACGTGACGTCACTACCTGTCAATCAATCCTATTCTTATTTGGAACGCATTGTAGCTGGGTTATGCAGGTCTGACAGGCAGTCGCTCCATTTAAAACATGGGTATTCCGCCGCATCCGGTTCGACTGGAAGCCAACCCTAAGTTAGTTGGTAAAAGGCTAGGGAGACGATGAGTGGTATACAGAAATTTTAGCGTAATTTTATAAAATTAAATTAAATTAGTTTTTCTTTTCAACCGTGGATAACTACGTATCAAAAAACTGGTTCTTTGGAAACCCCATATTTTCCACATACAAGCAAGATCCAACGGGAAACAAACAATATGACTCAGGAGTGCGTCAGTCGTATTGTTTGTTTCCGTACCCTGAACATTATGTTATTTTAGCTTCACAGAAATTGCGCTTTGAAGGAAAATTTCGAAAACATGCGTTTACATAAAAAACATGATGTACGTAAACTATAACAATATTTATATAAACAAAGATAAAGATTCATTAAAAAAAATAACAAAAGTTGGGGAATTTACTTTGCACGTCATTCTATAACCAAAACATACAAGTACCCAATAGCCAATGCGGCAATCATAGGTTATATTTACATATGTAACTGATACTATATCTCCTACTGGTCTTGTTAGTGTGCCTACCTTGCTAAGTGTGCTAAAAACCTAAGAAATCAGCTAAATTGGAAATGAGGTTGACTGTTCGGCAACATTTGATAACAACGTTGTAGCTGCTTTTGAACAAAGCAATTAGGCAGGTATTATCCTGTGATTACTTTTGTAAAATATTTTTATACTAAACAACAAATAACACTAAAAGAAGAAAACAGCATCAAAATTGTTTATTAAATGAAGCCATAATTAGCTTTTAAAATATTGATACGTGGAAGAGTGGGGCGTGGTGCCTCATCTCGCTGTCTTTTGTACACACGTACCTAACCTAGTGACGCTGAGTCGCTGACGTCACATTTCAGTGTATGCATCGTAATTCTGTTGGTTGACAGTTTCCTCTTCCACCAGGTTTGAAAGGTTTATAACTTACATAAGTAGGTAATATTGAAGTGATTTGAATATTTTTGTTCTATTTGTGATTTAGGTTAGGATAGTTTCTTTTTGATACGATAAATTAAAAAAAAATCCAGGCAAGTGGACTTTCAGTCAGTCGGACTCTCGCTATGAGGGTTCCGTAAAATCTTACCTATGAAAACAGTGCAATTCCCGAATTGAGTTACAAAAATTTATCGATTCGAAAAAAGTTTTTTTGTGACGTAACTACAAATTTACAGTTTTCAGATTTTTTCCTATACTTGTGCTATGTGACCTAGCTTCCAAATTTCAGGATCCTAGGTCAACGCGAAGTACCCTATGAATTTCGATTCCCTTGAGAGTGTCGAAATACATGTTTTTTGCGACATGAACGGCCATATCTTTTTTTTCGTTAACTCAGAAGTTTGATTTTTTCACAGCTTCAAGGGACAGCAGACCTGAGTATATGGTTTTATTTCAATTCGATACCTCCACGCGTTCCCGCGATAAAGGGTCTTGACATACAGACAGACAGACGGACAACAAAGTGATCCTATAAGGGTTTCGTTTTTTCCTTTTAAGGTACGGAACCTTAATTAAGTCAACCACCCTAACTATTTACGGCTGTATATCCTAAAGGTCAGACTAAGGACTGGTAGATTATATTAAAATCTCATAATGGTGACGAGCCTATTTTCATCAACTGGAACAGATCCAAACTCAAAGATGCTACTGAGAAATTTTAGGTAGATAAAAAAACATTTTACAAAAAAAAACCGACTTCACTAAAAGGATCAAAATACCTAACTTTAATTTCGGAAGTCGGTGTTACTCGGTATTGTTTGTTTCTTATTTAACACCGACTTCGGAAATTAAAGTTATTTTGATCCTTTTAGAGTTTTTCTTTATGTGACCTCAGTTATTTTTTTTTTTTTGTAAAAAGTTTTTTATTTCACACTTTTTAGTTGCGATACACTTATAACCCGAGTGTCTATTTCTCATGACAATTCCAATTAACCCAAAACACTGCTAGGTTTCATTGGTTTATTATGAAGTTCATGTGTCTACCTTCCACCTTCCGGCTCCATCATCAGATCAGTTCGATAGTACCTTATAGCCAAAATGCATCTCATGACAATTCCAGTGCCTATCTTCCGGCTCCATCATCATCATCAGGTCACTGAGATGATACCATTTTCAACATAACTATTCAGGACCATTTATTTATTTGTATTGTCATAGGCGCTTAACTATCTTCATTGTGATATCTATGTGAGTATGAAGTTCCGTTGGTCATTTCTGGTCTTCTTCATCAGTTCCAGCTTAAGTTCTCGATGAAAATACCAAAATCACCATATAGTTGCCAATAATATTTGAGGAGTTCCCTCAATTCCTCAGTTCATGGGGTCCATGTCCATCATTAGAACTGGATTTTGAAAAAAAAGGGCCTAATCTGAAAGCATCTCCTTTAAGAGAAAAAAAATTTATATCGGTCCACAAATGCCGGAGTTATAAAAAAAGACATACAACCGAATTGATAACCTCCTCCTTTTTTGAAGTCGGTTAAAAACGATAACACTGGCTAACCCGCGAGAAAGGAACCAATGACCTTAGAAGTAGTGCTCGCGGCCAGTAGGCAACGAAGCAGTTCAATTAGTTCCATAAAGAAGCGAGTACGGATGGCCAGAGGATCAGGTCACATATATTAGTTTTTTTATTTGGGATATCAACCAATAACTTCTCCAGCTAGCTCTGAATGGAGCAAGAGGGTGTGTCAGACTTTTACTGACTAAAAATCACCTGTGTTCTTCCAGTTGCCTTTGTGTTCCAGGACTACGGTAAATCTTTCAAACAATCCCGCAAAGAGGGTCAGGCCAAAGTCTTTTGTTAGGTAGCGTCATCTCAAGTCACCTTTCGAATAATAAATTCACAATCAAAACCAAGCGAACCATGTTTTATCCTCAGACCAATAAAAAATATCATGTAAAAAAATATTTTCTCCACCGTCATAATCGAGCGATAACACACGTAAAGGAATGTTATGAACATTCTCAAAAGTATAAACATTCTCACCAGCCTTGATCTTGCGTATGAATGTCAAGAAAATATTATCCCCACAGTTCAACGTCTGCGAATAAGCCCAACACTTCGAGATTAATGGTTGGTTTGGTAAACATGTTGCTAGTTGGCTATCTTATATATGTATATATATATATATATATACATATATATACTATAGCAAGTATATATATATATATATACTAGCTTCTGCCTGTGCCTTCGCCCCCATGAGAGAAGGTTTTCATCATACAAACTTTGGAACCCCGTTTCATTCCCTTAGGGTGTGAATTTTGAAAAACCCTCTCTTAGTGCTCGCCTACGATATAAAAGGAAGCTTTGTGCAAAATTTCACGCTCCTAGTTTTAGTAGTTTAAGCTGTGCGTTGATATGTCAGTCAGTCAGTTTCTCCTTTTATATATATAGATGTATAATAACATCTCTGGTTATAAGATACACTTTTAACCAGAGTGCCTATTTCTCATGACAATTCCAATTAACCCAAACTGTGTTTTTTATATATATATAGTTTTTTTTTTATATAGACCGTATGTAGTGTAGATACCTACTTTAGAATTCTTCTTTATATTCAAAGACTGTCTAACCCTACCTGATATATATTAACCCTTTTTAGAAAACACATCGTTAGCGACGAAAAAAATAATAATAATACGAGTACGGTAGCTTGGACCCTGTTTCCTATACTGGTAGGATACTGTTATGTATATTACAATTAATACAGAGAATAATACTAATAATGAAAAATGCAAAAAAAAAGTTTCAGTCGAACGGAAAACCTTCTCCTTTTTTTTTTTTTTTAATCAGTTATTATGGGTGTTATAGAAGGGGGAGTGGTAGAAGAAAATGGTTCCGCCGAGCCCAAGTAACGTGGATCCAGGTCAGGAAGATGAAGACTGAAATATAGACATCAAAGGCGTAGTTGAACGGCAAACAAATAAGTTATGTCTTCTTTCTTTTTAACTGACGTTATCATATTCCATAAACATACAAAAGCACTATTATTCTGAATTTTCTGATATCCTGGTTAACTTTCTAATTTTTCTTGTACAACCATTTCAAAATATTATGATTGTTTCTTTTGGCAAATGTTTACTACCTGTGCCTACATTTTAGAATGCAATAAATAATTGAGTATTGATTACGCAACAAGTATGCATCAAGTTACATCAATTGTCAACGAATAATATTTTTTTTACATCACCTGCTCGATAATGCCCTTTTATACGTCATAAAACCATCACTTAAAGCAAGTCATTATATCCCTAGGGAGATAATGCAGTATGGGCGATCCCTAGGGAATAATGAGATTTGAATTTGGAACGTGAAAAACCGTCAGCATTATGTGAATTAAAATGTAGTGCATCAAACAAGTTTATTAAAATTTCAAACTGGCCACTAACAAAAAAAAAACAAAATACTTAAAACGAGTTTCTAAAAAAAAGTAATGAACAAGCGGGAGCGTTATAGAAAATTTAAACTATAGAATCTTTGAGTAGTGAATTTTGCTAGTTTCAAATCTCAAAACATTTTGAGTGATAGTTAAGATTAACTCGTAAATAATACTTATATTTCTCTATTATATGTTTTGTTTGACTAAATTGTCTTTTATTTATCTCACAGATGGGGTAAAAAGTAGAGTATCCAACACGGGGATAAAGCTGTCTTTGTCTTGGGTGGCTTGAATTCCTCACTTCACTCAGGTTTCTTTGTTAACTCCCTCGCAGTGCTCGGGAGTTAACTATATAAATCCCTCACTGTCGTTCGGGATTAAAATTAGCAACCTTCGTTTCGTTCGGAATTCAACATACCGCCCGCGACTTAAAGACACTGCTTTATCCCCTAGTCACATAATCTACTATTTTATATACATATATTATATATAAATGTCTGTAGCCAGAGCCTAGAGTCATATGGTCACTCGGGCCTCTGGACATCTAAAACTATATCTAACTTATCAATCTACAATGATAATTTAAGCATAAAAATCCTAATCATATCATCCATTGTATTCATGAATATTTTAAAATACCAAGAATTGTGAACTTATCGCTTAATATTTATTTCGCGGATATGCTATCAAAAAAAGTATCATTCCGTCTGTCCGACTACATTATCACAAGATCGTTATGAGATGAAAAACATCTGTGACGTGAGATCTGCCTTGCCTCCTAAGATACGTCACACATAATATTTGGATGACGGTTTGACGTACGCATAATCATGCATTGATACAGTAGTAGGTACTAGAAAACATAAATAAAAGAGGAAATTTAAAAACCCGACTGCCAAAAAGTAAACTAAAATTATAAAGGGTTAATAGAAACTACAGAATGCCACCTGCTCTTTTTTTCTATTGTAAATCTTACAAATATGAATCTTACATATTGGTCACATACTGCTTTACAAAAATAAATGCAAAAGGAATAATTATTATTATGTAAAAAATATAACGAACTAATTTGATGTAAATGAGATGTAAATCGTATTATCTAGTTTTGTTTTCGTATAGATAGCTTAGTCATTGTGACATGAACACCATATCTAGCCTATCGCCCTGCAGTAAGAATAATTTAGCACCGTGGTAATAGACACGCGTTTAATTATAAAATCCTAATAATTTTAAAGTCTTGTTTTTTATGAGGCCACCCACCATTCATTCCATTTCTCTAGGTCTAAACCCTACTAGCCTACCTTTCAAAGATATTCTTCGTTTTGCAGCGACCACGCATAACTTTGCCAGGGTTGCAGGTCTTGCGATATACGGGCCAACAACTTACACGATATTTGACAGACATGGCCTGCCTGTCCAGTCCCACTTTAGCAGTTCCTAATGGAGATGTCGTGGCCAGATCTTAGAATTGATGACTTTATGATATGGCTAACTAACACTGGCCAGCCCCCCTAGCCAAGTTACAATCGTATCGTACGCGCCGAACGCCTCGAGTAGGCGACGCCTCCGATTCCTTTGTTCTGACCACGTGACTGAGCGTTGAGATGACGTCAGAACAAAGGAATTGGAGGCGTGGCCTACTCGAGGCGTTCGGCGCAAACGAAACGATTGTAACTTGGCTAGGGGGGCAGATCGTTTAAATGTTAACATTTTATGTTATGTCAATCCTCGTTTGCCCATATCATTGATGTATGTGATTCTATGATAATAAAAGGTCTAAAGAAGAGAAGCCAAACGAGGATTGAAATATCATCAAACTTTAACGGTTAAAACGATCTGGCCAGTTTTACTTGGCTATATCATAAAATGATCAATTTCTAAGATCTAGCCAGGACAGAGCATTTATGAATATCTTAACATATCTACCTAACAAGTTCGTGAACTGTTATCTTTCTAATTCATGGAAATTCTATCGAAAAAGGTACGTCCCGCAAATCCGGCAACAGTATCACAAGATCTATTTACATTATGAAATGAAAAACATTTATGACGTCAGTTCTGCGTGTCACCCAGTGTCGCCTTTATTATGATAGTCTACGACACTTATTATTTATTTTGATGAAGATATGTTTTTCAGATGAATGGATGAATGACTGTATCATCAAATTAATAACACAATATTATCCGTTATCACAATTAAGATAATGCAAATAATTATATTGGCTACAACTTAGGTAATCTATTGATTCTAATTTTAGTTTAATACCTACTCTCAGTAATGTCGTCACTTAGATAGATAGCCAGTTAACGATATACAGAGCATCGCTACCTACGTGACGATCGCGCCAATCTTGTATATCATAATGGCACAACAAAGTATAAGGTAAGCCTTACTGATACTTGTAGTATCGTTCTACTCTACGGTGCTATATCATCTACACTAATATTATACAGAGATAAAGTTTTGTTTTTTTGTTTTAGAATAGAATAAACTTTATTGTACACCTTCTTCTTCTTAGCGTATCGATGGCAAAACTAGTTAAATTCCTTGCCTGGCCCAGTATTCGGCCACGGCAATGCCGTCCGCTGGTGCTGTCATTAGGTCCCTACATGAACAGATAACAGGGCACGTGATGCAGGATCGAAGGTGGGACATGGTCTGCGGAGAGACGCCGCACAAACACTGAAGATCGGAACCGTCCGAGAACCCCCATCTGTGGATATTGTCTTTGCTGCGCCCAACTTGAGTGCGGAGTCTGTTTAGAGGTTTCCAGGTGGCCCATGGCAACTCGTGTCCATGAGAGAGGCTCTCCGACGGCTCGACAAAATCATCAGGAGGTTTAAACTTCTCCCGCCAGAGGTCGCATCTCTCCGAGGTGGTGTTACCTTGAGATGGGCTCACGGTTGCAACAGTACTTTTACGACTTATAAGTCCCAGGGGCACCGAACTGTACCTAATTGTGCATTGGGTGGCGAGGGTCGTTTTTTTGTTTCGCCCTTTCTATGCATTGTATTGTACACCAAAAAAAGTAACACAACTTATACATATCTAAACTTGTTTTTTTTTTTGTTTGTAGGAGGTAATTTCTGAAAGTACTGGTCCGATTGCAAAATTTTTTTCACTGATAGAAAGCTGCTTTATTTCTGAGTGGCGTAGGCTATATTTTATGTAAACGGGCGAAGCCGCGTGCTAAAAGCTAGTCTCACGTAATATAGCAACTTTTTTATATTCACCAGGGGTAGGTAAAACTATTTAGAGTGTTGCAGGGGTAGTCATTATTTTAAATACAGCTTTAGCCCATAGAAATGAACTGCAAGAAAGTCGTAGTCAATTCCGAAAAAGGTATTTTATCTCCTGTATTATTTTGTAATTTTGATCAGCTAATGATAACTTTGTTGGTGCGGTATTGTTTAAAAGATTTACCGCGGCCCCTGAACGCAAAGGGCAACTGAAGGAACACAAGTGGATATTAGTCAATCAGTCTGACACTCCCTCTCGCTCCACCCAGAGCAAGAAATTTTTTTTGATAATTTTCCCTAAAAATTAAAATAATAGGGGTTATAGTATAAAATTGCCGTTTTTTAAAACGGGTTGCTTTGAAGTGTTATATCTTTGTATTGACTTGGAATTATAAATTCGTGCAGTTTCGATGTTTAATTTCAAGTGACCCTGTATTTTATACGCGATTAAAACATCTGGATTCTTGCTGTTCACGCTACTTATTGTTATTTGATATACTAGTGTCGATACTCTTTTGAAAACAAAATGATAGCGTTTGATTGTGTTAATGTTCAACGAAAATAAATAAGAGGTCTCATCACATCATAACCTCGTGTGTAAGAAACTATTGGTGTACCTTGAAATAATAATTTGAGATAATTACAATACATCTCCACCATCTCAAGTTGTGTATTTATTTTAGTAGGGTTGCAGTTTAATTTCAACTGTGTTTTTTAAAACATAGAGTTGATTGTTCCAAAATTATACAATTAACTCGAGTTCTAAATTCAAATATAAGTATGTAGGTCTTCATCTCATACCAAGGAGAAGATTAGAAGAATGCTTCATGGCACACATGATAAGAATGTTTTTATTATAATATGGGGAATTATAAAACGAGCGAATAAAACAAAACTTAGCGACTGATGATGAGATACTGTTTTAATAACTTGAGCGGTATGAATTTGAGTAAGCGTAAAATTACTAAAAACTGTTGGGGATGGTCTGTTGGGCCACTCTTTTATTGAAGAGCACACTCCGCAACAAATACTAATTAAATAATAATAAAATTCAAAACGAGCATACTAAAAGTGGGTTGTGATTAATCCATTACAGATATTTAAAATTCAGCCGTGCGACTAAATTACTAAGTGAGCGACTAAATTAGTAAGTAAGCGACTAGAAATAAAATTGAGGTTTTACATAACGAACTACTAAAAAGTTCACTTTAAGAAATGTTTTCACCATTGTCTAATTATCTAGTCACAGGCAGATTCATCATTTTGAACTGAGTGAAATAGGTTACGTTAGGTTAGAACTGTGACCAACCGCGCGTGAGCCGAGCGAGCGAAGCTAGCGGTGCCATGGCAGCGGCCGACAAACGCTACATCCAAGACGTCGCTCGCAGATTTTATTTTACCATTTTTTAATTATCCGAGTTTTCGCAATATCCGAATTATCAAATTACCTTGTGACATAGATAATACATAAATATCAATATTTAGGACATTCGATACACTTAATTATAAATAAATAATTTTCCAAATATTGTAAAAAATGCAGAACACGTTGACACTCAAAGAAACATTAGGTCGCTTAAATATTATGAAGCTTCTCATTTTGTATTTTAAGTAACTCAAATAATTTTTTGTAAGTTGCTGTTCTGTTGATTTCTCGTCACTCGCAGTCAGTCGCTCACTTACCACTTACTAATACTATAACCTAAATTAATTATTTTTACTTAAAACTTTAATTTACAGTCACTCGTTTAAATACTATCCTTATAATAACAGACAAATAAGACTCCTTTCAGTAAGGAAATGTTTTGAAATTTTTTTGACTGCATTTCCTGAAGGGTCAGACAAAAATGAATGTATCTGTATACTCGTAATTGTGAATAGAACAAAAAATATTAACTAGGTTCTGCACGTGGCTGAAATATTTCAAGGAAACATTCTCCCTGGATAAAAAGTATCTAAAGTCCTATTCCAGGATATGGTTTACTTGTATGCCAATTTTCGTCCAAAGCTGGTTACAAGTTTGAGCGTGAAGGAGTAACAAACATATAGACAGACGCATATATATAGCTACATATAAATTCCGCGTTTATAAAAATAGAAGTGTGTTTGTTATAAGTATTTACAAAATAAAAGAGGTGTTTCTGCCAATAATGTTAATTACAGAGTATTGTTACTCTACATAACTAACATAACTCTACATAAGCACCTTTATAATGTTCCCACTGCTGCAGCAGTAGGAGGGAATGGGCCGTAATTTACCACGCGGGCCCAGTACTGATTCACAGTATAGATATATGGAACAGTACGGAAACTACCTACAAATGTTCGAAACGGCTCACTCACACAAACATACGCATCGAAGAGACTCCTAAGCGGCATTCGCTTACTGACAGGACCGCGAGAAACGCTTAGGAGTCTCGTCGATGCGTATGTTTGTGTGAGTGTGCCGTTTCAAATATTTGTAGGTGGTTTCCGTACTGTTCCATATATCTATACTGTGACTGATTGGTGGATGAAACTCTACAGCTACTTGGTAAAGAAATAGTTCAAATATACTTGGGATACTTGATGTACTGAGAATCGTAATTAAATACAATAATTATGTAGTTCCAAGTAAACTGCAGGCTGATATAATCTTCACAAAAAATTTAAAAACCGTAAAACCAATCTCAATTGTTTCTATTATGATTAAATCGTCGGAAAACACAGGTCAAAGCGTTTATGCAATGTACAGTCAGCAATGTTGATTAACATTTCAATTTAACCTTTCGAATATCGTTTGTCTTGGTATGGTCATGTAAAGAGGAGGGATGAAACGCATGTTACGAAAAGAGTTATGAGCATACATGTGGATGGATGGAGAGGGAAAGGTAAGCCAAAGAAAAGATGGATGGATTGTGTGAAGAGTGATATAAAAGAAAAGGAAGTTAGTGATAGCATGACGAGTGACAGGGCAGAATGGAAGAAAAAAACGTGTTGCGCCGACCCCAAATAACACGGGACAAGGGCAGGAAGATGATGAATACCGTAATTAGAGACACAATAGAAAGACAATGAGAGAGCGAACGCCTACGTTCGCTTGGGGTTTAATGAATTAAAAGACAACTTTTAAGTTTATATGTAAAAGAAAACGAAATAAATAGGTACATGTAGGTACATATGCAGAAACATATGTAGGCAAAATTAACCGCTTTTCAGAATTTTATAAATTTCAGCGTTGGAAGGCCCCCCACAAGGTAGATCGATGACCAGCATTGCTATTCTGAAAAGTTTATTTGCGAAATCACTTCTGAATCCGCAGTGAAATCAAAGTTTCGTATTCTGAAATGGAGTGAATTTGACACTGGCGCCACCAAGTGATGATCAAAGTGAGAGGAACTAAAACGGTTGAGTATTTTGACGTTTGTCTACAAATTTGTCTATAGGATTTGGTATTCTGAAATACAATTCGCTGAGTGTGACATTCGAGATGATTTGTGAAATGATTTTTGAAATGATTTACCATTTACAGAATAGCACGGCTGGTAAAGGTTGCGGGAATCCGATGGTTGCGAGACGCACAGGACCGTTCGTTGGGGCGGCACTTGGGGAAAGCCTATGTCCAACAGTGGGCATCTTTCGGCTGAAATGATTGATTGATTGAATTTGAATGTTATATCAACATTCAAATTGAGTAGTACCTAATCGTCTTTTGCTGCTGGCTGTACTACTACAATTTTAGTAACTGTTCCATGGTATTTTTTCTCGTTTAATTTCGCAATAAATACTAATATTTTTACTTAATCATGAACAAGATTTATAAGTAAAAGCAATTATCTGACTTGATAGCTAATGATCTGTCAATTTTACTTGAGAATATAATTTCCTTTGACAGCACATTTATGCCTCGTTGATCCAGTGGACGCACGCGCGACTGGTGACTGTCGTTTTGTGTTTGGAGTGTGAAGTTCTGGAGTTCTAGATCAGGTAAGAAATAGTAAAATGCGAGTTCAGTGAATGTACATCTTTACCTACCCCCACGGTTGTCTACCGTAGGAGTAGGTTGTACATTCACTACATACAGACGATATATGTAGGTACATAAAGTTAAACTAGCGACGCGACCCGCCCCAACTTCGCGGGGCCCTGGGACGAAGGCAAGGAAGGAACAGGAGCGGGTTTTTAGTCAGTAAAAGTCTGACACTATCTCCCGCTCCGCCCAAGAGCGGGGGATGTCACTGAATGATATTCCAACCGGAAAAAAAAACGGGTGTTAGTAATCTTTGAAATTCTCGGCTTTTCTCTACTATAATACATCTATCATACACCTAAACCTTTCTCACGTATCACTCTGTTTATTGATGAAAACTGCATGAAAATCCGTTCAGTAGTTTTTGAGTTTATCGCGTTCATACATGCAGACAGATGGTGGGAAACTATGTTTTATAATCTACATATATATATAAAAGGAGAAACTGACTGACTGACATGTCAACGCACAGCCGAAACTATACTGGGACTAGGAACGTGAAATTTTGCACAACATTTCGTTTTATGACGTAGGCGAGCACTATGAGAGGATTTTCCAAAATTCAACCCCTAAGGAGATGAAACGGGGGTCCAAAGTTTATATGGGAGACATACTTTCACGCGGGTGAAGCCGCTGTCAGAAGCTAGTACGTTATAAGATATAGACCATTTTCACTTTAACAAGTGTCAAATATCGTGCTGCAAGCCTAAATAATATCTGGGGCCATGGGTTGCCTTCCGAAAGGAAAACCCGTGGTCCTGAAATGTAAGGGCAAAGAAGGAACTTAGGTGTGGTTTTAGTCAGTAAAAGACTGACACGCTTGCGCGCGAGAAGTCATTAGATAATTTCCCACCTTAAAAAAGTCAACAGAGGAACAACTAGGCCGTAATTCCCGAAGCAACTAAAACATATTAATTAAATTTTTAATTAGTTCTCCGTGGAATAACTAAGATATTCATCAAATAAGTCCTACCGATTTACAGTAGAAAGCGAAAGGGTTTCAGGCTTATACTGACTAAAATCCCCCTATATTATTGCCCAATGCGTTCCAGGGCCACAGTAAAGGTAGAACTACACTGCGCACTTATATGCCACGTACGCCGATCTGGGCGCGTCGGTCTCCATACATTTTATATGGCAACTAGACTTGTAGAGCTACATTAGATCCTCGCCACGCGACGTCGTTCTACGTACAAATCAGCCCCCCTAGCGAAGTTACAACCGTTTCGTTTCGATTCTCTTTTCGTTGATCGCCTCGAGTCGGCCACGCCTCCGATTCCTTTGTTCTGACGTCATCTCAACGCTCACTCACGTGGTCAGAACAAAGGAGTAGGAGGCGTGGCCGACTTGAGGCGATCAACGAAAAGAGAATCGAAACGGTTGTAACTTGGCTAGGGGGACTGGCGTGGTCCACGTGGGCGTCGGTCTAATGTAGCCGCCCTAGTCACGCTGTTTATTTTGCCGACATCTGTTTGAATGCCGAACACATGAATTCATTAGGTATATGACGTAGGTTTGCGTCATATAAGGAATTACCTACGTATGCATTCATGTTAGGTGCCTACTTTTCACCTGATTCTAATGTGACATTTTGCTGAACACGCATTAAGTATCTAGTAACCCGTTATAAATATTGCATCATTCGTTGAAAATAACTAAAATTAAGTAATTTATTGATGGTAAGGTGATGTTTTTGTCAACTCAGGCGCAAACGCAATCGCGAAAACGGTTTTCATCAGATGATAAATATTATGTTATCCAATTAATATGTAATTCAAAGACCGGCAGATTTACATCATTCAAGTGTTTGGCTATGATAATCATTATAATATTATAGCACATTAGCACCTGTAGTTTTAAAAGGTCGTTTTTTTTAATCTAATATCATACAATAGTGTTACATAATCATTATAATTCTTATAGCAAATACATTTAATACGTCACTTGCATACTTCCCTAAAAAAAAATATTAAAGTGAGAAGAACACCTGTTATCTTAATGGAGACATATAAAAAAATCTCCATAAATTATGAACCGGACTTTCAATGAAGAAATGGCACCAAATAACGATTATTTGACTCAGAAAAATGCAACATTGGAACGCAGACACTTAATATATACTTAGGATTAGTTTGATGACGATGAGAAGAAGCGTACCTACTAGGTATCGTAATTTATTTATACAATATCTAATTTTGTAGATCCAATAAAAACTAGATAACACAAAGGAATAAAAAACAATTATACTTAGATAGTTATCAAACCTGGTAGGGTTAGGTGGAGAGGGCTATGCTCGGACTTTCCTTCCGTGATCGGATCAGAAATGAAGATATCCGTAGGAGAACCAAGGTTACGGACATAGCTCGAAGAATCTTCGCCAAACTTAAGCGGCAGTAAGCAGGGCACATTGCTCGCAAAACAGATGGTCGATGGGGCCAAAGGTTCTGCAGTGGCGACCACGTACCGGAAGGCGCAGCATTGGAAGGTTCTCCAGGTCGTCGGTCCACCTTGTGGGAGCACAAGGTAGACCGACGTCCTGGAGAAGTTCGTGGGAAACTGATAGATGCGAGACACACAAGACCGGACTTTAGGCGACACTTGGGGGAGGCCTATATCCAGCAGTGCACGTCTTTCGGCTGAAATGATTATGATGATGACGATCAAACTTGAATGTAATACCTACCCTAATGAGCCAGATGGCGGCAGTTTCCATGTACAAAATGCTATCGGACTAATGCTTCAATCAGAATTCTAGGGCTTTTTTTTTCTTAGGTGGAATCATCTAATAACATCTCCCGCCCTTGGGCGGAGCGCGGACCCTGCTGGGCCACTACGATTTGCTGAAGAATTCTAGGGCTACGGGATTGTTCGAAAGAGTTGCCCTGGAAAGCAAAAGGCAACTAAAGGTACAACTGCGTTAATTGATGGGGACCACTCTTACAGCAAAATACCTTAGAAAAGACGGCAACTAGTTGATGACGCTGTCCGTAGGTTTCTCTTGGCTTAAATCAATCTTCACGCTCCTCTGCTAGACTCTTCCATGATTTTACTTTCCCATGAAAATTCCTTCTAATTTGAGAAAGCAACGTAGCACAGGTACCTCATTCACGTCGGTTTTCTGAAAAGGAAATCGTGGTCCTAGAACACAAAGTGGAACGCACTGGGTGAAGGGGTGGGTTCTGGTCAGGAAAAGGCTGACACTATCTCGCCCCACAAAGAGCGCAAAAAGTTATTTGATGTTTTGCCTCCTAGAATAGGAGTAACGCAATCTAATCAGTTAATGAATGTACAATATGATTAATGTAAAGAGGGGCGAGGGAAGAGGGCGGGGAGGCAGCGTTCGTTCATGAATGTATCAAAATAATAACAATTCATGGAAATTGGGTCAAACATCTGTTTGGTTAAAGAAATACGCTGCAGTATCTAACGATTGATAACGTTATGACGTGAATTCGTTGTTTGTGGGTGTCGTACGATGGGTGACGGAGGTTCGTTCAACGCCCTACGTTATGTCACTTCTCACAATCTGAAATGACCAAAATATTAACTACTTACTTAGATCTCAAATAGTTTGAATATAGGAAAAGTTGTTATAAATTGACCCAAAACCACCGTCTTGATGCACTGAAAACATGATTTACCTCTTTTTGAAGTGAGAAATCATTCAATGACTTCTACCGCTCTACGGTGGAGCGAGGGGGCGTGTCAGACTTTTACTAATTAAAACCTACCCCTTCGCCCAGTCCTTCAGTTCCCCTTTTCGTTCTAGGACCACGTTTTCTCAGAAATTTCCCGTGAATGAAGTAGGGACCTGAGCTTCGTTGCTTTCTCAAATTATTAGGAATTATTCATAGGAATCATGGAAGAGCCTAGCAAAGGAGCATGGTGATTAACACAAGCAAAGAGAGACATACCCTGCAGGGGCTTTTCTTAGGTGGGTAATCATCAAATTACTTCTCGCGCTCTGGGTAGAGCAAGAGCTAGGGAGTGTCAGATTTTTGCTGAATAAAACCCACCTGTGTTCTTTCAGTTGCCCTTTGAATCCTAGGGCCGCGGTAACACTTTCAAAAAATTCCGCAGACGGGGCTGAAGTCGGCCTGTAGACATTGATGATGGAAATCTTTGATTGATAGGTATGATTATTTATTAAAAACAGCAACAATCATCACAAAAAAAATATATAACCCAATATTTGTGTACGATTTCAAGCATAAGTTAAGGTCAGAATAATATGAGTAGTCCCGACACTGTACGTTGGTACTGATAACTTCTGCAGGGGTGTTGGCAGCACACGCCAACGCGGGAAACGTGCGAAGCGCGGCCCGTGCCGCGGCGGCGCGCGCGCAAGATAGCGCATAGTTACATCAGACTAGCGAACCAACCGCGGCGCGTGCGCGGCCGCTATATAACTCACGCCGCCGCGACGAGACACTCATTCACTAATCACAAGTAATCGATGACAAGAGTATATTAGTTTTGTGGCAATGTTCTACGCTCTCATGCATTATCCTACTATAGTGATTAATAAACTGAAATACGAACAACTGTGGCATAGTGACAATTGGTGTGACAGTCATTCTCCGCGATTCGAACATCAACAGAGATAACCCAGACTCCTTCAGATCCAGTGCAGTGATTAAAAGGTAAATATTATTTGTTTTGAAAATATTTCTTATTTTCACAACAACACTATTTATTCACTTCCCCAAGAATAAACAATAAGTAGAGTCGTGTAAATTATTCTGAAAAAGAAAAATCTTTAAAAAAGATCAGTCTCATATTTTATTGTAGTGCCTTTATATTGTACCACTATCTAAATTGTCAGTTAAAAACTTTAAAATACCTATAGAAGTTAATCAGTAGGTAAATTTCATTATCAATGAACTTTTCGTTTACGTCAAATGCGAGAGATAACTTGCAACTGCCGATCGTTATTGCAAAAACGTCTCTTGATAATATAGCGTTCGTTATCAAATTTAAAAAATTAAGGGTCACCTCAGTGGCACGATAAAATGTTCAAAGACACTGCCGTATGAGAATGAAGCTGTAAATTACCTCTAGTTCCCCTTATATATAGGAAAGTATTGCCAATCCTTTGGCGGTGGTTGTCTAGACGTGTAAAACGATCCCAGTTAACGGTATCGTATTTTAACTATTCACGCTCTGGTGCTTTCGCTCAGGGTTGGCACTACTCCAACAATATTTCAGCTCAGTATTCACAAAACTTATATGAAAAAATATAGTAAATTATTTCATTGATATTTACAAACATAGTATCCCCTTGAACTTTATTTTTTTTTAACGAGTACTTAGCTCAATCTAGATATTACACGCCATGCTTGACACCCCTAACAGTGAATGAAATGCGGGCACTAATATGGTTTCATAATTCTTTTACAGAGTGACAAGCGGTCGATCGATCAATCGAGTCTAGATCACCTGAACGAGCTAACGTGTCTGTTAGACGAGAAGAGACAAGCAGAAGACTTTATTAAGAACAATCAATTTTGAGAAATATTAAGATGGCAACTGTACAGACCCCTCCCGAGATGAGCCTTTCGGCGTCTCTGCCGGTACAGCAGGAGCAATCTGAAATAGATCTGATGGCGCTAACCATGGCAGCATTACGCTTCGTGAACCCCTGGGCGGTGGAGGCCAAACCGAGCCAGTGGGACGACCAGATCACCCCAGGAACGCCCGAGGCTAAAGATCGCACGATCACCCTCGCGGAAGTCAGGCTTCACGACTCGCCGCAAGATTGCTGGGTGGTCATCTACGATCGAGTATACGACATTACTACTTTCTTTGATGAGGTAAGTTTGAAACATATTAGCAATCAATATTCCCTTTTAGTCAAACGTTTCCAATTTGCCCTCTTGCAACCACGAGCTTTTCCTGAAATAAACATGTAGCTATAATCATATTTGTTGTTGTTACAGCACCCTGGTGGAGCGGACATAATGTTCGAGTACGCAGGCCACGACGCGAGCACGGCGTTCCGAAGCTCCGGCCACTCCCGCATGGCTAACAAAGCCCTGGAGCGATTCCTCGTCGGAGAACTGCCCCTTCAGGAGCGCATGTACCGACGACCTGGCGGAATCCGACTCAGTGACATACCGGAATAAAAAGCCCAAGTTCATCAGCACATGGCCCTGGCAAAATAATTGATATTATGTGGTAAATAACCCCACCCATCAAACTTGTTTTTCATCCTCCTGTTGACGTCATTATTCAATTGATGTTTACGGTCCAATAGTGACCGGCCTTGGAGGAGAATCAAATTTTGTATTCATGGGAAAGAGAGGAAAAAATGTGGCCTTTTAAATGCTATAATTTCTTTAGGTGTCACGACATTGTACGTGATCGTTTTCCATCGATTAGATTTTGTTTGGTGTTATTAAACCACCAGTTGTATTTTTTAAAATAGTTTCGTTAAGAATATATTGTTACAATTTCATATGCTGTGGCTACATTATCGTGCGAATATTCGTGTCGTGTTTTCTACATTAGCGGTCAATCGCATCTCTATGCGGCTGTGTAAGTTCCGACAAGCATTCGTGTTCGCCTGAATAGGTACTTCGCGATTGGACGAACTACTCAGCCACATTTGTCGCGAATATTCGCCGAATCCCGCTAATGTAGCCAGAGCATAAAACAGAGATAGCGAGAGTAGGCACTGTACGTAGGTACGGACGATAAATTGATAATTTATTTCGCTAACTATGACTTTATCCGAGAATTTGTACTTTATAATAATTATTGTTACTGTTAACCTCACGCATGATGTCAGAGCTTTGATAAGCGCAGTCTTGCGAAAAGGAACTTGCCAAGTGTACTTTTACCAGTCTCCATCATATCTGTTGCCAAGTGGTGGACGTCCCTTAGTATTGTATGATATTTCCATTTATTTAAGTACCTAGGTATTATTATTAAGTTTAATTACAATGCGGGGCAGTAGATAAACGTTCATAATAATAACTTATGTTCGTTTGTTTTACGTCATTATTTTCAGGCCGACGATAGCATTATCTTGTTAGCCAAATTTTGCCAAGCTTGTTCCCAAATGAGGACAATATTATCTATAGGCAAGCTAAGCTTACGCCCTTTGTTTGTATTGTTACTTTAGCTATAACTCAGTATTAATTCTAAAAGAGATGTATTTTAATTGTTCGCTTAAATCTAGCAATAAGTGCTGCCTCTTGTGTTCCTATTATTTTTTAATTAGAAAATATAATTTTTGCATAAATCAATTATCTACCTTCTTTTATTTATCACCATTTTACAATTGAAATGGTTGAAATCGGACAGCTTAAAAAAAAAAACACCGAAAAGTTCACCTAGTGACAAAATGGTTCTACCTTTTTGGTAAAACCCACAATGGTTGACAATAATAAAGTTTTCCTCATTGACAAACGAAATCAACTTTTGATTTCGTTTGTCAATTGATTATCTTATTATTTTACGAAACGACATGCACAGTGCATGTCAATTCGTAAAATAATAAGATAAGACAAAATTCAGAAATTATCAGCTAGTTTTATTACTAACTTATCTGTTTATTACAACTTCATGCATCACAAGCACAACTATCACAAGAGTACCTACAAAGGCCTGTCTTTAATTCATCCCACCTTATTAAAAACATTACACTACACAGGACATTGCTTGTATAAACGGTGAAAGTTTGTGGTGACCATAGATTACAAGGGCTGCTTCTTAAACAGTAAGCCGTGTGTAGGTACATTTGAAACCAGACATCTTAATGTACTCTGTGCAGACATCGACAGTAGATAACCATAGACTATCTACTTCTTTTCCGCTTATTTTTTTTGACCGAACATGGTGCCAGCTGGATAGCTCTATCGTTGTCTTCGTTTAAACATGAAAGCTGTAGGTATTTGTGCACGCTAGCAAAGAGGTGACGCAAACGCTATCAAGGACCTGAAGACCAGGTATTTTTTACAGCGGCTGAGCATTTTTTTTAACGGTTTAACGACTTCCAGATGGACCACTGTAGTGTCGTATCCAGGTAGCAGATCACAGCAGATGTTCTTCAAAGTATAGAGAGAGCACTATAATATTATAGTGCTCTCTCTCATACATGGACAATTAAAACACAAAAAGAAAGTTTAACTCAGCGATTTATACAATATTATTTTTAGTATGCGAAACCTAGTTTGATCAGAATCAGTAACTGAATCGATTCCAATAATTTTTCCAACCCCTCAGTCGCCCGGGTGGCCCGAGGACCATGTATTTATGTCGCCAACCAGGTACCATAACGGGCTTATAACTTTGTGATTTTTCATAATTCAGTTTTGAAATTTTGTACATAGATTCTTGACATAAAATACATAGAAAATTCTTTACATAGAAAAGCTCATCTCGACACCGACATGGCACAAAATCGCGCACAATGGAAAACGAGGACAAGGAGGGCCGACCCCAAATAAATGGGATAAGGTCTAGCCAGAGCATATTTACATTTGCGTACTACTCTTGTATACATTGTAATCGCAAATATTAAAACTGCACTACAATGTATACGCGAGCAGTTTCCTATGGATGCGTTCTGGCCATGTACAGAATGTAAATACGCCTAGCCAGAAGAAGAGATTCTTTACATAAAAATACTAGACAGGTCTTTCAGGTTTCGCATATACCTACTAAAAATAAGGTTGTATATCGTTACAGCAACCTGTGTACTTTTCTCAACTCTTGTTATTTTCCATCAAAATAAAAGAGGCCTTCACAGATCAATAATATTATTATTTATTTATTAAAGCAGACGAAACCTTGAGGTACCGCTACTATAATTTAAATGAGCAATCACCTCTATCGCAAGCCCTGATAATTACAAGCAAGGGTCTCGAACTCTTGACCTCGCTTCCGACAACTAGTTAAAGCGGATATTGAATTGAAACAGCGAGTAAATAAAGTCGCATTTAATAAACAATTATTATGGTTATAAACAATAATTACTTAGCTATATACTCGTAATATCAATACAGTTACATTAAGTACCTTTTTTGCAGTCTCACACTTTTTTTCCGGATCTAAAACAAAAAAAAAACATTTTTAGGTTATCTTTACAGTTTAGGAGCCCATGATACTTCAGTAAGAGCAGTGGTGGCCGAGTGGACGACCCCGACTTACGAATTGTAGGTCGCGGGTTCGAACCAAGCCAGGCGCATTACTTTGTGTAATTTATTTCATCACCACTGCTCTCAAAACGGTGAAGGAAAACATCGTGAGGAAACCGGCATGTCCTAGAACCAAAAATTCGAAGACATGTGACATTCACCAACCCGCACTGGGCCCGCGTGGTGGATTACGGCCCATTCCCTCTCCTGGAGAGAGGAGGCCTGAGTCCCAGCAGTGGGAACATTAAAAGGCTGATTATGCTATTATGATACTTCAGCTCGAATTCTAATTTCACCCCCACTTCCGCGCGAACCGCGTCGCTTCTAACACTAGTGAACCGCGCTCCTATCCTACTCGCACTTGTGCGCAAGAACGCGCGCTTCTAAAGTGAAAATAATGGTTATTTCTTTTAATGGTTAATTTAAAAACATAGCACCTGCTTTATATTTAGACCAGTTATAATATAAAGATTTACGGCCAAATTCTAAGTGTTTATTAAATACTTACGAGCAGTTTATTGTACGATTTGGAGGTAACTTTATACTTTTTCTATCGAGAAAATTTTACGAAAGGTCATCATCATCATCATTTCAGCCGAAAGACGTCCACTGCTGGACATAGGCCTCCCCCAAGCGTCGCCACAACGAACGGTCCTGTGCGTCTCGCATCCATCGGACTCCCGCAATCGTTACCAAGTCATCGGTCCACCTTGTAGGAGGCCTTCCAACGCTACGTCTTCCGGTACGTGGTCGCCATTCCAGAACCTTTCGGCCCCAACGGCCATCTGTTCTGCGAGCAATGTGCCCTGCCCATTGCCACTTTAGTTTGGCGATTCTTCGTGCTATGTCGGCAACCTTGGTTCTCCTGCGGATATCTTCATTCCTGATTCGATCACGCAAGGAAACTCCGAGCATAGCCCTCTCCATTGCCCTTTGGGTGACTTTAAGCCTTCTAATGAGGCCCATTGTAAGCGACCACGTTTCGGAGCCATATGTCATCACTGGCAACACGCACTGGTCATAGACTTTCGTCTTGAGACACTGTGGTATATTGGACGAGAAGACACCGCGCAGCTTCCCGAACGCTGCCCAGCCGAGTCGGATTCGACGATTGATCTCTTTCTCGAAGTTAGACCTTCCCAACTGGACCGTCTGTCCCAGGTAAACGTATTCGTCTACAACTTCGAGTGTAGAGTCCCCGACCTTGATAGGAGTGGGTGCTACATGGCTGTTTACCATGACTTTGGTTTTGTCCATGTTCATTTTAAGTCCCACTCTTTCGGAAGCTCTACTGAGGTCACCAAGCATTATACTGAGCTCCTCCGTAGTCTCAGCCATGACTACTATGTCGTCGGCAAACCGAAGGTGAGTGATGTACTCGCCATTGACATTAATGCCTAGCCCTCTCCATTCCAAAACCTTGAAGACATCCTCCATTGCTGCCGTGAACAGTTTCGGAGAAATAACGTCTCCCTGCCTCACACCCCGCTGCAAGAGGATAGGTTTCGAGGTCTGGTCTTGTAGTCGGACTGACATAGTGGCGTTTTTGTACAAACACTTCAGCACTTCGATATACCGATAGTCAATTTGGCACCGTTGGAGAGACTGCAGTACAGCCCAAGTTTCAATCGAATCAAAGGCTTTCTCGTAGTCCACAAACGCTAAGCAGAGAGGCTGATTATACTCCTCAGTCTTCTGTATAACCTGCCGCAGCGTATGTATGTGGTCCACGGTGCTGAAGCCTTTACGAAATCCGGCTTGTTCGGGAGGCTGGAAGTCGTCGAACCTGCGCGCGAGACGATTCGCGATGACTCTGGAAAACAGCTTGTAGACATGGCTTACGAAAGGTACTTAGGTTTAATCCTCAACTTTACCATATATTTACTGCAAAGTGAATATTTCAGTAATTTTGATATAACAAAGGTGATGATGATGAAAGGATCATGCAACATACATTTACGCAATGTGAGGTATCATTCTTTCCAAGACTAATTCTCACTTCATACTCGTTCTTTTCTCTTTTTAAAACAACTTTGCCCTACACTAGGGCAGTCATTTAAAGACTCATTACTTCTGTAACGTGGGTGCGTTCACAAAACACACGTACACAAGACACCCAAACCTAGAAATGAACAACTATCTGCATGCCATACAAACATTTATGCCGTGCGGAAAACGGCGTACCGGTTAATTTATTATTATAATAAACAGTTTTCATATATACAAATATTATATCTATATATCTCAAGATCTCGGGGTCCAGGACGCTTTCCAATAAAGCGTACGACGGGCCGAAGCTAACTCACACAGGCCCCATAAACACTTTTCATGGAATGTGGTACCAATCGACGATAATCCCTGGATGCGCTATGCAAATGCAATGAGGGCTGCGCGGCGACCAGCCCGATACGATAATTACAATAAATTGTGGCGGGGTGAGCTCGCGCATTTTTCCGCACTATTACGGAAAACAGTAAATTGCGTGCCTAAAAGCGGTAGGGATAGGAGCGGGTTTTCGAGTGTCGACTGTCAAAGATTTACAAATAACAGAAGGGAATGACTTCTCTTCTGTTCCTGTTTCTTGTTCTTCTGTTGTAATGGACGGTCACCCATCCACAGATCAACCTCGGTAAACGGTGCTTAACCTAGACGATCGTCCTGTGCGACCGTTATTATTTAGCCACAAACTGCTCCGATAGTTGGCTAAAATGGGTAATGACTCGAAAACCACTCAGCTGATTTACATAATATTTTTCTATTATTACACATATCTGGACAGGTTTTAAGTAGAGGCACGTCAGACCATGCGTCTAGACTGGAAATAACTAATTTTATGGTTTAGTTTTTTTTTACATACTGGTGGATAGACTTTCCATTAAGAACAGTTGAACTTTCATTACCCACATAATGAAAGTTCAACTGTTCTTGCTCTGTTTTGTTTTCAAATGGAAAGTCACGAATAAAATTTGTTTCTAAACATGAGCAACATATTAATATGTGCTTAGAATGATTAGGTTAAAGTAAAAAATAACACTTTCTCAAAAATTAAAAATTCCATACTTTTGTTCAGTAAAAAGACTAATGTCATTGGCCGTGCAGATTATAATAGTAATCCATGGACTATACAGAGCTCCTAAAGACCCACTGCTATCGCTTTGCACATGTAGACAAAAAACTTTTTATTTAGCGGCGATTCTGAAGCACAAGTCACTAGTCACACATCAGCGTCAGGCACTAGTTGTCTGGCATTCATGCTGAACCTGAACTAGATCTATTTTAGTGCAGCCGTGAGGAATACAACTGTATTATTTGCTTCTTTTTTGTTTCGTGTTACCTAAATATTGTGTTTGTCATCATCATCATCATCATTTCAGCCGAAAGACGTCCACTGCTGGACATAGGCCTCCCCCAGGTGTCGCCACAATGAACGGTCCTGTGCGTCTCGCATCCATCGGACTCCCGCAATCGTTACCAAGTCATCGGTCCACCTTGTAGGAGGCCTTCCAACGCTACGCCTTCCGGTACTGACTGTTGAGTTTGTGCCTTGTGCTATACCAAATCATTATTTTTCTTTCTTTCTTTTTTTCTTAGTCAGTTAAATAGTTGGATAATTCTATATCTATATATATAAAAGAAGAAACTGACTGACGGACATATCAACGCAGAGCCGACACTACAGATACTAGGAGCGTGAAATTTTGCATATGGTTTCCTTTTATGACATAGGCGAGCACTAAGGTAGGACATACATACATATTCAGCCTTTTAATGTTCCCACTGCTGGGACTCAGGCCTCCTCTCTCTAGGAGAGGGGATGGGCCGTAATCCACCACGCGGGCCCAGTGCGGGTTGGTGGATGTCACATGTCTTCGAATTTTTGGTTCTAGGATATGCCGGTTTCCTCACGATGTTTTCCTTCACCGTTTTGAGAGCAGTGGTGATGAAATAAATTACACAAAGCAGACATATCAACGCAGAGCCTAAAGGGATGAAACGGGGTTCCAAAGTTTGTATCAAGAAACCTACTTTCACGCGGACGTAGTCACGGGCAAAAGCTAGTATTATATAAAAGCGAAATACCACTCACTGATTAATCACGAAATCTCCGAAACTATAACACCTACAAACTTAAAATTTGGCAGGTAGGTTCCTTATAGGGTGTAAACATCGAGAACGGATTTTACGAAACTGTACCCCTAAGGGGGTAAAACGGGGATTGGAAGTTTGTATGGAGAAACCAACTTTCGCGCGGGCGTATCCGCTGGCACAAGCTAGTATGATATAGACATACTATAAAAATATTTTACTGAAAAATATTGGATCGATTTTGCGCCATGTTGTGACGTCATAGCTGTAAAATCGAAGAAATTGGTTAGGGTGCGCAAAATCGATACGGATAATGAACGAAAAATTTTTAATCACAATCCAGTTCTTCAATTCTGCTCATCTCTGCCTCATTGTGTGAAGTGTCTGAGTAATGGCAAATGGAAGAAGAAGGCGAATTGTTGCTGACAATGAAAAGAAGAAAATCGTTTTTTTTAACTAATTATGACATAATTAATATATTTCTATGACATGCCGGTTTCCTCACGATGTTTTCCTTCACCGTTTTGAGAGCAGTGGTGATGAAATAAATTACAGAAAGTAATGCGCCTGGCTGGGTTTGAACCCGCAACCTACAACTCGTAAGTCGGGGCCGATACCACTCGGCCACCACTGCTCTCGAGAAAGAAAAATTAAAAACCTAGAACCAAAAATTCGAAGACATGTGACATTCACCAATCCACACTGGGCCCGCGTGGTGGATTATGGCCCATTCCCTCTCCTAGAGAGAGGAGGCCTGAGTCCCAGCAGTGGGAACATTAAAAAGGCTGATTATGCTTATTTTATGCTAATATATTTAGCTAATTTAGATTCTAAACAATAAAGTTTTTACTTCACCCAAATTTTACTAAGACTCAGTAAAACAAAGTCAAAATAGTTATTGATACGCAAATAAGTTTTATTTGCAAACCATACTTTTCAATCAACATTTGACAGATCATTGACTTTCCTATTCTTATTTGAAACGCATTGTAAAATTTTTACTAAGGGAAATCAAACAGTTATTTCTTTAAATGTGACTGAGTATCTCTCTGAGACCGTTTATAATACCTGTTATCTGTCTGACCCAAGTCACGAGTGTAAATACGTGACTGCATAAGGCAATCCACAAACTTTCTGCATTAGCAACATCACAACTATTGAATATTTACTCTCATAATTCATAATTCTTTATTTATGTTACCGGCAATCTGTATAATTCAGGTATTCTATACTCCTAGGCTATGTCTAGAATAGGGTTGTAATGGAGGCGGATGCGGAGGCGACGAGTTTCGATATTCGGTTATTCGGTGATACCACTTTTCGGCGCATCTTTATAATAATAATAATAATAACCCCATCGCCGTATCTCTACGTTGACGTCGTGGTGGGGCTTGCGTGCTCCAATATACCCTAGGTCTGAATCGGTGAAGTTTGCTTTGCCGTAATATGCCTAGGGTGAGGGGCCAGACTAAGAGAGATACAATCCGCAGTGCAGTTTTGTGGCGAACTGTTGGGCATTAGCGACCCCACGGACCCGATCTCCTGGGAGAATTCTTGTTCTTCATCTCCGGCTTGCCTTTATTGGCCGGCCGTAGTGAACACTGACGAGGAACTGAGCTCCCACCTCTCTCTTGCCTTTATTGGCTGGCTTGAGTGGAGATTCGCAAGAGCAAACGTGCTCGGGAGAAGGATGTATAATCCAGTAAGGTGCTGGTAGGGATCTTGACCGTACTTCCGGGATTGTCCTGATAGCCGTGGTATACCTCTCCACTCCTCAAGCACCTCAGGATATGTTGCCCTCTTGTTGCTACGTCACTTCGTGCTAGCGGCCGCTTTTGGGGGCCCATTTATTGAGTGTGCAAGTCACCCCCTGCCTTTTTTCGATGCATATTTATAACGTTGTTCAGGCAGGGGCCATAGTCTTGACATAGTTCCATGTTACCAGTCCACTTAAGATTCCAAAAACCATAGCCCTATTATCTTTGTTCTCCATATGTCGCAACAGTTTTTCAATAACCGGGGGTTGTCCTTTGGTGCACTAGCATAGCGCATACAGGGATAATCGTCGGTTGGTATCATGTTCCATTATAATTATCTAAAGGGCCTCTGCGAGTTGGCTTCGGCTCCTTGTACGCCTCCCAAAGGTCCAGGACCTCAGGGTCCTGAGATAAATAAAATATATAAAAATAATAATAATAATAATAATATATAATAATAATAATATCCCACAACTATCACACAACGCCGTCCAGTCTCAAGCTAAGCAGAGCTTGTGTTATGAGTACTAGACAACTGATAAACATACTAAATACATACATATTATAGATAAATTACACCCAGACACAGAACAAATGATCGTGCTCATCACACAAACATTTTTCCTGGGTGGGAATCGAACCCACGACCTCTGGCATAGCAGTCAGGGTCACTAACCACTAGACCAACAGGCCAAAGGCCAGCTTTATAAAATATGTATCATTGCCTGAGGGTAAAAAAATTGTTTTTTTTTTTTTTGTAAACTAGTGTATAAGTTTATTTAAGTGTACTATGAATACACGTATTTAATTAAATACAAATTACACTTAATATTAAAACAAAGATTTTTGACTACAATAAACTATAAATTACTATTTTTTCCATATCCAATTTCACCTCCGCCTCCGTTAACCTCCGCATCTGCCTCCGTTACAACCCTGGTATAGAATACCTGGGGCGTCCAGGCAATGAATGAAATATTATGAATATTATTGTCCATTACATACTTTACCAAGGTAATGTATACAATTCCTAGGGATTATATAGAGTACCTGCTGGTCGAACGGCAATGCGTAAAATAAATAGATTTTGGTCTACATTTATCAATTTTAACCGACCTACCTATAAAATGACAGGCAAATGAAACATGTTCTATTACTTAAGATCAATGTGTGTAAAAGACGATAGCAGGGAAGAAATTGACGTAATTATAGGGAACCCCGACATGGACAGGTTAGGTTAGAAGTCTAAGGTGGGAGCGGAGCGGAGCTCCCGCTTTGGTATGTATATATGTATCTACTGGTATGGCCATTGCGGAGTCTTCTTTTTGCAGTCAAGAACCTACTGTTTTGGTGAGGGTTATAACTTTATCCAACAGTGGCTTGCCTAAATGATGATGATAAAAATATAAGCCATAATTTCGTCAGATAGCAAAATTAGTAAAGCCTGTAGCGACATCTATGTCACCACATAGGAACTAAAAATTCAAAATCCTGCATCGTGGTATCAAAGTTGGCACGGGTGGCGCAGTGGTTGAGTGATTGACTGCTGCTCTACATGTCTTGCGTTCGATTCCTGCATATTTCCCGCATTGTATGGCCTACAGATAGATGTTCCGGGTCTGGGTGTCTTATGAATGTGAATTTACATTTTTCTGAACGCACCTACGTTATAGGAGTAAGTCCTACTGTGGGGCAACATTTTTTAAAACACAACAAAATTCACCGCTACCCAGTGTGCTAATTCAGTTCATATGCACAGGAACGACGAATGATAGGTCTGCCCCCCTGGCCAAGTTACAACCGTTTCGTTTCGATTTTCTTTTCGTCGATCGCCTCGAGTCGGTCACGCCTCCGATTCCTTTGTTCTGACGTCATCTCAACACTCAGTCACTTGGTCAGAACAAAGGAATAGGAGGCGTGGTCGACTCGAGGCGATCAACGAAAAGAGAATCAAAAACGGTTGTAACTTGGCTAGGGGGGCAGATTATACTTACAATTGTTTGTAGCTAAGCGTGTTGACACTAGTATAGTATCTTAAGTAGACCAAAAGCGCAAGTGTCATCAGTATGGCCGTGATCTGCAGCGTCCACTCGCGAGGCATACCGCATTTAGACACCTTCACTTCATCCGGTGTTATCGTCAACTGGAAATACACAATAAAAATCGTGTAGTCAGAGCCACTGTTACCAGGCACACGGAGGAGGGGCTGTAGGAAATCATACTAACATAACCTTTTTTTTTGAGATGGGATATCATCGGATAACTGTGTGTCAAACTTACTGATTAAAACCCACCTGTGCTCCTTCAGTTGCCCTTTGCGTTCCAGGGCCACGGTAATTCTTTTAAACTCTCCGCAGCCCATCAACATCACCTAGCAGGCCAGTGCCAATACTACAGTCCAGTCAATAACCTGGACTCTAGCACTAGGGGCCATCACACATAGAACATCAGAAAGAGCCAGGTATGAGCAACAGAGGTAACGCTTTGCAAAGTCAAGCTTTTCCTTGAACTCGATACTGCTTTCATGAACAATATTTAATGTTCGATCTAGCCCGTCCCTTGCTGTCGTCGTCCTAGCGACGCCCTAAGCCAATGTTTGTAGTCACTTAGTTATAGGTTTTTATAAGTCTTGGCTGGAGCAAGTCTGGTTAAGCAGAATGTCAACCTCACAGCCTTTCGCGGGTCAACCCGCGAATATAATGTTTTTAGTTTAATCAAGTAAAATTTTCTAGCATATTCATAAATATATAACCAATTGATCCTTGACTCCTAGATACCGTATTATGCCTAGGCATCTATATTATACGCCTGTGTTAAGTTATAGATAACTAAATATACAAGCATGATAAAATAACAAGCATCGAGTTTTCAAAATTTGAAAAATTAACACTTACCAAATAATACTTAGGGTCAAGTCTGTTTCTCCACGAGAAAGAAGGTACCGTGTACTCAACAAACTCTATCTTATGGTCGGGAGTGGGCACGAAGCTATGTCTGACCACGCAGCTGTGATGTGTATGCGCACCGAATGCGGCGCGCGGTCGCAAGCTTTCTACCAGGTACTCTGTTGACTCTTTGGAAAGGCAATCCCAACGCTCCTCGAACAAACTGTTGCGTTCAGGGAGAGGTGCCGCGTCGGGCTCGGTGCATCCACTGTCCGATTCTCTGTATAGAGGGTAGTGCTGAAAAGTAAAATTTTCTTTATTTTTTACCCTTGTGCCCCAATGCGCGGCGGCCATGAGGCCAGTTTGCAATTCTAATTTCTGGCCTTTCGCTGGACTGTATTTAATGCTTTGAAGAAGTTCTGATTGGTTTTAATTAAATATCTAAAAGTATCTAATATCAATAAATTACATCATTTTTTTTTTTTTGTATTTTCTTAGGCAATAGTTATCTATTTAAGAGGTGAGTATCTGCGACATAATGATCAATACTAGTTCCAAATGCAACAGAAGGTATACTATTATTCAAAAACACTCACTTGCATAATAATTGGTCTGCTATATCTTTCTAATTTATTTTTGCCTTTACACAAACTTGATCCACTACTGCACTTTAAAATATCTGTCAAAAACAAAAAGAAATATTTACTATTAAAGGGGTGACCAGACGGTTGCAAACTAGCGTTCCATCCAAGGTAACCTTGGTTTATATGTTTGGTTTGTGTTGCGGCTACATGGATGTAAACCACGCGCAAACACCGGACGTGTTTGCGCGTGAAAGGGAAAACGCTCCTCCCAACCAAGGGCGTTGAAGGTCATGAATTACAACTGATGTCTACACGGATTGTAACTAGCAAGGTCACCTTGGTTGGGACGTTGGTTTGCAACCGTCTGTCACGCCTTTAGGCCGAAATACATAATATGCCTGTAGGTGGCACAAAATTATGTAAGGAGCTTGCATGCCATAGAACATACATTATAGTACGCAAGTAGCGTTACTGTGCCATATCCACCAATCAGAACTTGTTATGGCTCACTAGCATACAAGCTACAATTTTACTTGCATACTGTTGTGCGCTGGTTGTGGCTTGCACAGGTACAAGCATGTGTATGTCGGCCTTAAGATCTAGTGTATCTACTTAAGTAAATCCAATTTTAGTATCTAAGTCAAAATATAACTCACTTGATATGTTAGCTATTTGGGCAACAGTCCGCGCACACAATGTGCACCCGTCTCCTTCCATCGCCATAGAGTTGATAAGGACGAAATGATTCCCTCTGACGCTGACTAACTGCACTGGGGGTGACTTTAACCTAGTCTCGAACCTCTTGACCAGCTGCGGCGTTATCCTTTGAACATACTGCAGTTAATTTATAACGGTACCTAAGTTGACAGTTTTGGATAGTGAAAGAAATAATAGAATATTGAATGTCATTTAGGCATATTTTTACGTGATGCTCCCCAGACACCCCAT
Source organism: Mythimna impura (assembly GCA_905147345.3). Lineage (NCBI taxonomy): Eukaryota > Metazoa > Arthropoda > Insecta > Lepidoptera > Noctuidae > Mythimna > Mythimna impura. Next base: position 9,492,405 of record LR990348.1, on the reverse strand, counting down.
CATCTATTTTACTGTTTATAAATTCATATCACTTTTGTAAACAATGTGTACACATTAGTACATGCTTAAAGAACTGCGAGTCGGACTCGCGCACTGAGTTCCGTACAAACTTACCTATGTAAACAGTCCAATTCTTGAATCGAGTTTCGAATGTTTTTCCGAATCGCAACAATTTTTTTTTTTTTTGTAAAGTAACTACAAATTTATAATTTTCATTTTTTCCTATACGTATTCTATGAGACCTTACTTCATGCCAAATTTCAAGATTCTAGGTCAACTGGAAGTAGCCTTTAGTTTTTGATTTCCCAGCGAGTGTCAAAATATGCGCCCAAACGGAGCATAAACGGCCTGCACCCCTAGCCAAGTTACGATCGTTTCGTTTGCGTCGAACGCCTCAAGTAGGCCACGCCTCCGATTTCTTTGTTCTGACCACGTGACTGAGCGTTGAGATGACGTCAGAACAAAGGAATCGGAGGCGTGGCCTACTCGAGGCATTTGACGCAAACGAAACGATCGTAACTTGGCTAGGGGGGGCTGATCTTTAGATAGCGTTGACTTAGAAGTTTGATTTTTTCACTACTGCTTATAATCAGCTTTCATACCTTCACGCTTCCCTAAAAAAAAAGGGTCTTGACAGATGGACAGAATTACCTTAACAGGTAACAGGTACAGGCAACTGAAATATGGCTTGCTGTATAATTCGAGCATCTCCCCAGCAACACTAACAGCTACTTATCCCACCTATGCAAAATAAGTGCATGGGTGTGAAATCATGGACACCAGCCTGACATGCATGGTTAAATCTATACATTTAATAAAACTATAGAAGTTTTTAGTTATGCGCGCATCACGTAAAATGTACGAAATCGATGTACTTAGATAACTTTTATACATTAAAATTGTGTGTAACTTGATATATTACTTAGGCTTTGTTTCATCGCTATCGGTTTACTAAATCGAAAGATATACTATATTCATTGACTGTTAGGCGGTACGAAGTTCGCCGGGTCAGCTAGGATCTAATAAAAAATTGGTACCTGTAATGAAAGTCAATGTCATGGTTGCCAACAACAGAGTACATAGCTGTACCTTCCGGGACTTTGAATAGTTGATGGTATCTCTCCACATAATCGTCGAATTCTTTTTCAGGACACCACAAACCCTCATCAAAGAGATCACCTGGAAATAATGTAAAGAACATTTACACACAAAATTTTTGCATTCCTATACTTACTGCATATGTATAATAATAGGGATATTTTAAAATTATGCCTAATTTTGCATGGAAAAAGAAAAGTTTGACTTGTTGGTACCATGAATTGTTTTAAATTCTTAAATTAACTTTTTCTCAAAGTTAATTCAAGAATTCAAAACAATTCAATTGCTGCCTTAAAAAAAATTACCTAACCAAAATTTTACTTAAACATATATATTTATACCTATATATAATATTTATATTTTTATTTATACTTTTTTTTTCTTAAGCAAGCATGGACCTTTATTACACAATATGCCATTAAACATACAATATAAAAAAAAAACTATGTAGTCTCACACAAAACTGAAACTAAATTATACCAATAAGTCTTTATTTACATTCCAAAATTATTTGACAGCAATGTTTACTGTTTTTTTTTTCATAGTAATTTTTACTAGCAGTTTCACCCACATGATAGTACAAAATTAGCTCTTCCAGGATAAAAGTGTCCTGTGTGCTATTCCAGGACATGATTTGCTGTATCAAAATTCAAGTCCAAACATTTGAGCATGAAGGAGTAACAAATGTAACAAACACACATACATAGAAACTTTCGCCTTTATAAGTTTGATAAAAAAAAATTAGTGTAATTTTTTTTACTGCTGCAAATTACCTAGATATCTTACATTGTGATGTTTTTTTTTTATAGATTTTTTTATCCCTGTCCTTAAAACTATTACAAAAGGTTTGCAGGCCACCAATTAAGTTACATCTTTTTTTTTTGTTGGCTACAACAATACTGTCATATGTATGCTGGAAGAGAATTCTTTACAAATAAGCATCACCTTTGTACCTATTTATCTGGTTTTTTGTCTTGTCTTTATCCATACTTCCACCACTATATATACTGTCCGTCTGTTACACTTTCATGGTTAAACTACTGAACCAATTTTGATGAAATTTGGTACCGTATGGAGCAAGCTTAAAACGCAAAGAAGCCACCTGCTACTTTTATAAACATATGTACATGTGTGTGTATATTCATTGTTAAATAAATAAGGACACTAAGTATATCCCACGTGTTAACATAAACATTATTCTATGTATTAGATATATTTGAGATGAATTGGTAAAATTACATACAAAAACTTGCCTAGAACAAACACAACATCTGGACTATGTAAAGTCATCGCTGACTGAAATGCTCGATGCATCTGCCACTCTCGCCGCCATTTATCCAACCAGTGTCCATTTCGAGAGCCAAGGAGATGTGTATCAGCTATAACCATCGCATAAACAGGCTCCACACCGTCGGTTGGTTCTTTGCTTAATGTTGACCAGCCACACTAAAAAGAATATTAAAGACGGGTTATTATTGATAAATGACTTAGTCATTTATTATTAGTGCAAGACAGTACCTGAATTTGTGTAACATAGTAAATTAAGTATTCACAATAAACGTAAATTACAATTAAACCTATAAACAAGCGCGGAATTAAATTACTAAGAAAACTTCGTCGCAATCTCCGTAACATTAAAGCCATGGTGTTCCTGATTCAATTATATAGTTGATTGTTCCCTCATATTCATTCCTTAATACACTTTCAATTCAGAATTTCATTAAAGTATAGTCGAAATACCCGGTTTGTGTGCAAACAAAATTATTCAACAACGTCAACATACATAACATTGACACTAGCTGTGACACTAGCGAATCTAGCGATGTGCCGAGTACGGCTTGACTCGAGTCAGCCTCGATTCCTACTTTGGACTCGCTTTTCAAGTACCAATTTATTTTGATTCGAGTACTTCCGCAGTGTTGGAAGGCTCCCTATAAGGTGGACCGATGACCTGCGGGGCTATTGCGTAGGTAACTCTGTTGAAAGTTCAAGTGATGATCACTTGTTAACAATGTGCATCATTGAACTGTCAAACAGCTAGTTTCGTATTGCCTATCTTCAGTGACCAACTGCAGTGACGTCATTAGTCACTGGTGCCTTTGATAGCCACCGTAACACATTTTGACGGATGTTATTGTATCGATACTTTTAAAATTGCGATTGTGTAAGTTTTTGAAGCTGTATAATAGTCGATAAAATTTTAGAGTGGTCATAATAGGCACCGTAAATTTTTATAATTCACCACATTTCCACCGTAGTTTGTTAGTCACTTGTGTGATACGTAATACCAATTATATGAAATTGTCAGTTGACAACTAAGTTTAGTGTGCAACGAATGCTAGTTGTCAACTGATATTGAAAAAGTTAGTCAATAGCCCCCCTGGTGAAGGTTACGGGAATCCGATGGGTGCGAGACGCATAGGACCGTTAATTGTGGCGACATTTGGAGGAGGCCTATGTCCAGCAGTAAACGTCTATCGGCTGAAATGATGATGATGATGACGTCGTACTTGATTCCGGTACTCGAGTCAGGAAGAATCGATTTTGTACTCGCTGACTCGAATCTATTATGGATGGGAGTTAAACTGACTCGAGTCTAGTATTCGAGTTAGATTAACTCCCTAATGCTGTAGTATTACAACGCATAGGACCGTTGATTGTGGCGACATTTGGAGGAGGCCTATGTCCAGCAGTAGACGTCTATCGGCTGAAATGATGATGATGATGACGTCGTACTTGATTCCGGTACTCGAGTCAGGAAGAATCGATTTTGTACTCGCTGACTCGAATCTATTATGGATGGGAGTTCAACTGACTCGAGTCTAGTATTCGAGTTAGATTAACTCCCTAATGCTGTACATTCGTAGTTTTTAGTTTTTAAACGCCAAAATTTTAATATAAATGAGTTTCGATTAAAGAAATTTCTTTAAACCTATTTGATTTGTCTTGATGTGATGTTTCTAAATTAATAACTTGATTTATCTTAATAGATAAATAAGTAATATTTGCAAATCTTTTTACCCATAAAAGTTAACCACCAAAATAAATACTTCTTTTTGTTGTGTAATAATAAAACAAATAGAGCTTGATCTCATTTCTGATTCCTAGGTACCTCCTTAGTATGTTCTATTTTTTTTTTTACTTTTTTCTTAAAAATGATTGATTTACATGCTGTTTGTGTTTTTCATCACCACTGCTCTCAAAACGGTGAAGGAAAACATCGTGAGGAAACCGGCATGTCCTAGAACCATAAATTCGAAGACATGTGACATTCACCAATCCGCACTGGACCCGCGTGGTGGATTACGGCCCATTCCCTCTCCTAGAGAGAGGAGGCCTGAGTCCCAGCAGTGGGAACATTAAAAGGCTGATTATGCTATTATGCTTATGCTACATGCTGTTTGAATAAGTGCACTCCTACTTGATTTTTCCGTTTTGCTCTAAAATTGACACTTCACTTTTGTTTAAACTTAAACGTCAGCAGCCGGTTACTGACGATATAAATATAGCTCTTTCAAAAATAGTACACTGGTTTGATGTAAATAACCTTCTTCTTAATGAAAAAAAAACTAAATGTATAAAGTTTACCATGCCTCATGTTAGGCAAGTAGAAACTAGTGTGCTAATAAAAGGTAAAGAGTTGAGTCCTGAAGATAATACAGTGTTCTTGGGCATAACTCTAGATGCTAAGCTGCAGTGGGGCCCACATATAGACAAATTATCAAAAAAACTTAGCTCTGCAGCATATGCTGTTAGACAGATTCGAAATTTAACTGATGTAGAGGCTGCCCGTTTAGTTTACTTTAGCTATTTCCATAGTGTCGTACGGTATTCTACTGTGGGGAAATGCCGCCGAAATACAGTCAATTTTTGTATTGCAAAAAAGGGCTATTCGTTCAATTTATAAATTAAGTCCCAGATACTCCCTCAGAGATAAATTTAAAGAAATCAATATAATGACTGTACCTTCACAGTATATTTACGAGAACATTTTGTATGTACATAAAAATATAAACATGTTTAAAAAATACAGTGATGTTCATAATTTTAATACTAGGAACAAACACAAATTTGTGGTTCCTACAACCAGGCTGAAAAAAATAGGGGGCTCATTTAGATGCCAATGTATACACTTCTATAATAAACTTCCTAGTCATATTCAACAACTAAGCCTTAATAAATTCAAATTATTTGTAAAGCGAAAACTTTGCCAAAAGGCTTTTTACACTATAAAGGACTATGTTGAGGACCAAAAGGCTTGGGATTGACCTGCTCCAGTACGCACTGCAACTGTTGTCTTATTATTATTATTTTTTCTTTTGTTTTTATTTTTAAATGTGTTTTCTATTATTTATTACAATTCGATATTGTAGATTATTTTTATTTTGCAATTAGACTTTTTTTTTCTATTAATTTTTGACAAAAATGTTTACTTTGCTAAAGTATTACATTTTGTAAAGTATATTTTTCCTTTTATTATTGTGAACGTGAGGACTATGTTGATAGTTTTTTTTTTTTTTTTTCCTTTTCAGTAATTTTAATGTATGTCTGGCAACTTGAGTATTTTTTGCGACCTACCCAAATGTCCTTTCCTTGGTATTGTTCGTCAAGTCGTTGAGCTCCTTAGTAGTCCTGAGTTGAGCTTTACGAATACTGACAAATGCTTGCACTGACTGGACAGGTCCACTCAAATCTGTATGGTTCTTTCTTCAAAAGACCATTTCAGACAAATCTGCATGGTTCTCATGTGATTTGACCATTACATATTTACTGTATGGACTTTAAAAGAGACTTTGACCCCTGAGTTTGTTTCGATGTTTCTTCTCAGGGTAGTCAGCTAGGAAACACCGGCCTCATCTAGTTTAAAAATGACGAAAAAAAAATTGACGTGTAAAAGTGTTTTTTAAACCTATTTACAAAATAAATATCATTTATCATTTATCATTTATTTATCATTGGTTATAAACTCGAGTTCTGGAGTCGAATTTCTAGATTTGAATTCGAATCGAATTTTCTCGGGTCCTTAATTCAAGTCCCGGACTCGAGTCCTAGACTCGAGTCAACATTCGAGTGCTAAGCATAGAATTCGAGTATTGAACTCGAACCCTAGAATCTAGTCATGATTCGAATGCTATAACAAACCGACTCGAGTCAACTCGATCTACAAAAACGTGACTTGGCACATCACTAATTGACACTTGCATAAATGTTGCTTACTTTTTGTTTAAATAATTTACCAAAAATCGAAAAAACTTGTAGCAGGAATATAAAAAACTGCATAATTAATAAGTATAGTCATAGAACATACGCGGTCAACCAAATTTAAATCTGTTATTAAAATTTAGAACTTGTACAGTTAAGTTATCATAAACAATTATATGTATTAGTCTTGGAAAAACTCCAAAAATAAATACTATTTCAAAGGATCTTTTCATAGTGGCAATATTCACAGTGGCAAGATTTCACACTTCATTACAAGCATAAAAATACTTAAAACAATAGTTGGCGAAGATTGGGGCCGGGCCATATATTGTTTTCCGCAAATTTTAATAGATGTTTTAGTTTTACTTTAATATATTTGTCGTATATAGGACAAATATTTTGATTTAAAATCTGCAGAAAGTAATCTATCTAAGCGTTATTTGGCATTGAGTAGTCTCCATTCCATAAAAAACGAAACGTTTCTCCAGCTGATTGTTGATTGTCAAATATGTCAAATAAATGCCAAATCAAATTGTCAATATTATCGAGTGCAGAACAAAAATTATAAATAAACCATGTTTTCAATTAAACAATTAACTAGTAAATAAGTGTATAACCTTAATCGAATAATTTTTAAGCATGTCTATACATTGGAGTTCAGAAATAATGAAATGGGAGTATCGCGACTTGCAAGCCACGGCTATGTCCGTGGATTATTCCGGCAACAACGTGCTTTTAGCGGGGCGACGATGGCTAGCGATCAAACAGCTCACCCAGGACGACGACTCGGGTGACATCGTAAAGAAGTACCCTCGTCATAGCAAGTACGATGCGGCCGGTGCTGAGTGGTGCCAGTCGTACCACGGACAGAAACTTTGCGCAATCGCGGTATGTACCAAACTAAATCAAAATAATGTGTTCTGATCAGCCAATCTGCAATAGAATAACTATAACATTTTTACCATGTAAACGAATGTGTAGAATAAAAATCAATCAAAAGAACCTACTGTAGTGAAGTAAGCAGTATATAAACATATAATTATTTTACATATTCCAGAGTAACCAAAGAGTGGACGTGTATGAATGGCGTGGAGGCAATGACTTAACCTGCATCTGTTCCCTTCGTGGACACACTAGGGTGGTCAGTGACACTCACTTCCATAGACAAGATCATAACTTGATTGCAACTTGTTCTATTGATACATTCACTCATTTGTGGGATCTAAGAGATGCAAGGAAACCTGTGGTCTCATTATGTGCGGTTGGTAAGTGTATCATTATTTCTACAATGAATGAATGCTTAAACTTAGTTAATAGTATTATATTGCCAAACTTTAATATAGTTTAGTACTAGCTGTTTCCCGCAGTTCCACCCGCATTTTTGGTTACTGCTCCGCGCCTGTGGGTCATAGTATAATGTTATATAGCATATAGCCTAGATTATATACTTGTCTAGATAGAGCAATGCAAACATACGACGCGCTAAAACTGTCTCCAATTGAGTGACATGTGTGATTACCGCACATGTACTTATTGTCGTCAAACTGTCAAGGTGTGCGTGTTGAGAGATGCCTGCTCCAAATTATTAACTTTCCTTTTCTCCATTATTTATTATGACGAAAGTTTAACAAAATAGTTTGAATGAAATAATTATTTTGTAGATTAAAGAAAGAAAGAAAATACATTTATTTAGCACAGACTTAAAGACACCCAATACCCCAGTTACATGTAATTACATAAAACCAACAAATAAAAAGTATAAAGTCCGATGTAAGGATATAGTAGGAATGTGTGCCTCATGGTTACACCAAACAGGCCCAATTCAGCAAAAATCTGAAACCCAAAATATTAAAAAACAAAAAAAGAATATTTAGTGTCAAAAAAAGATGTCATGGGTTTAATTTTTTTTGTAGGTTATCATTTACTGATCAAATAAATAATGTAATTTTTAAAATAATAATGTTATCCTGATCGAAAGATGATGTAATGATATTTGTATTTTGTCTCCCATAGTTTCGCCAAATCTCCCTAGTAATAAACTGACAACACTGGCTATTCGGAATGACATACAAAAAACGAATTAAAAAATCGTGTTTTCTATAATAATAGTGGTTAAATAACAAAACTTACCAAAGAAAAGTGATCTTAGTGTTATTATATTTTTTTCCCACATAATTATGGCACAGTCTGACAGCACAAACGGCATAATTAATTTTTTTTTGTGAGCACATTATCCTTAGTTGTTTCAAATGACACTGACGTAAGGGAGAAGCGAGTCTACCAATTTTAGTAGACTTTATTTGGGCCGTTTAGTACGGTCAATGTGGCATCTAGACAAGAATATAATCAAAGCATATAGCTTCCTTGATAAATCATTTTTTTTTTTTTTTTTTTTTTTTCTTTTTTTGGCAATTGAGCCGGTTTCGACTATTCTGCCAGTGTCACGTTGGGACGGCGGCCCGGTGAGAGCAACCGTCGAACTTTGTACTTCGTGGTAGGTGTTAGTTTAACTGAAAAGACGAACACAAGGGTTAGTATAAAACATATAATCTACATACCAATTTTATATACAACACAGATTAATACTACAGGATATAATTTAACTACATTACGCACCAATCAGAACTTTAGGTCATTTTCTTTCAAAAATGTAGCCAGGAAGTTAATTAGTTTGGGGGAGAAGTGAGAAAGAAGGGAGTGGAAGTTGGTTGGCAGGGGAATGTTACATTTGGGAAGTTTACGATAGAGGTCAAAAGATTTATTATTTAAGGAGCAGGAGAAGAAAATATGGTCCAAAGTACCCTCCGCTAGACCACACTCGCACAGAGAACTATCTCGGACATGGATCTTATTCAGGAACACTGGGCTACAACAGTGTCCGAGTCTCAGTCTACAGAGCGACGAAACAGTTCTCTTCGACAGTTTAGGGCATTTAAAGAACCAAGGCCTACGTTGAATTTCGGGCTGTATAGCTGCATAGTAGGTGCCCTTGGTTTTGGAGGTCGTCTTCCATGTTTCAGTCCACGAGTTAAATAACTTGGGTTTGGCACCATTCCGCAAATCGTAGCTATGAACCACGTAGTGCTTTCGATCAACCGGATTCGATGTGGCATACTTTGCTAACGAATCAGCGCACTCATTGCCAACAATTCCCGAGTGACCGGGGATCCAGGTTATCTCGATGTCCAAGCCGTTTTGGGAACAATCAAATAGCAAGTTCTTAATATCTACAATTATTTGACTATGGATTTTACTATAAAGTTGATTTTGTTTTAAGGCCTGAATACTACTAAGTGAATCTGAAAAAATTACTGATCTTGCTATTTGATGTGATTTAATATAGTGTATGGCTTCTAGAATACCAATGCACTCTCCTGTAAACACTGACGCTTCTGGTGGGCATTGAAAAAGCAGAGCAATTCTAGAATTTTGAAAGTAAACTGCCACACCAGTATTTCCTGTTTCAGTCAATTTTGAAGCGTCAGTGTAAAAGAAATTCCATCCTACCCAGTAACGCTTGAGAGCTAACTCAAAGTCGTCTTTCGCGTTTTGGGTATTCCTTGATATCCCCAGTCCCAAGACGGCTTTTGGTTCGAAATGAATCATCTCATATGCGGTAGAGAAGACCGGGAGAGTTGGATATTGACAAACTGGCGCGGAGAGTTGTTTAAGTTCTCTGTACCTGTTTATCAATAAAGGAACTGTTTTATGGTTCCAATAAGGAGAATTATTAAACGAGAGGTTGATTTGCTCTAAAATTGGGAGTAAGGGATGGGATGAAAGGGAAAAAACTTTAGACAGGAAACGGTCTGCCAAATACTGTCTTCTAAGGTGCAGAGGCGGTTCTGCACATTCCACTTGAAGCGCATTAATGGGAGAGGATTTCATGGCCCCAATAACAATCCTCAGGCATTTGGCCTGGATGCTGGTTAATGTTTTCAGGGCATTTTTATTGCAGGGCTCTATAAGGAAGCTGCAATAATCCATCGCACTTCTGGCTAACGCATTATAGACTAATTTGAGGGTGTATGGGTGAGCTCCCCACCACACCCCGGCCAAGGCCTTAAGGACCGACACAGATCGTTCACATTTTTTGACCGTGTTGTTAATGTGTTCAACACCGGACAGTCTTGAGTCCAAAGTTACTCCCAGAAACCTAGCCTTATCCTTGATTGGAATGGTTTGTCCATCGATATTAATATCTATTGAGGGTACAAACGCCTGCGGGTAAAAATGACCGCTGTACTCTTTGGTGCACTTAAAGACAAACCGTGATAGAGAAGCCATTGATTTAGCGATGACAGAGAGATATTCATTGATAGAGCGGCATCCTGAATGGAACTGCCAGAAACCAGGAGTGCAATATCGTCAGCATACTGAAGGATTTTGCAGTCGTAATTGAGACAAGAGGGTAAATTTGCTGTATATATGTTATATAATGGGGGACTAAGCACAGATCCTTGAGGTAATCCTCTCCAGACTGTTCTTTGATCAGAGTCCGCCCCAGGGATTCGTAATTGGATAGTGCGGTTGGTAAAGATGCTACCGATGATACGACAAATCCTAGCCGGGATTCTCAGCTCGTGCAATTTTTGCCTGAGATTAGGGAGGAGGACAGAATCATAGGCAGCCGATATGTCTAGGAAGACGACAACCGCAGACTCATTCCTGCTGAGGGTCAGCCGGAGCTCTGACGTGAGGATACCCACACTATCAGCTGTGCCCAGACCTTTCCTGAAGCCAAACTGAGTCGGCGGGAGCAGCCTCCTATTTTCCACCAACCACTCCAGACGGTTTTTAATCAGATGTTCCAAAAGTTTTACAAGTATGGACGATAAAGCAATAGGCCTATATGAACAATGATCACTAGGATCCTTGCCTGGTTTTAAAATCGGGATGACAACTTGAACCTTCCATTCTGTGGGAATATAACCGGAAGTAAAGCAAAAGTTAGCCAGATCCAGGTAATATCGGTGAGTTTTTGGACCAGCTTTAGAAATAAAGGAGTAGGTGAATCCGTCCACCCCCGGAGCAGAGTCTCTAACATGGGATAGCACAGTTTTTAATTCATCTAGGCTGAATGGCATGTTCATAGGGTCGGCAGTGCTGTCTACATCATCAATGCCAACACTGCTCTCCTCTATGTCCGGAACATAAGCCGGAGCGATTTTTGAGAAAAACCGGTATCCCAGTTCTTCTGAGATGTTGTTTGAGGAGTTTGGTGCTAGACTGCTCCTGTAACTCCTCACCTTTCGCCAGACCGTCGAAACCGGTGTGGACGGACTCAGCGAGCTACAGTATTTTGACCAACCTTCCCGTTTTTTCTTTTTTAAGAATTTCCTGGACTTAGCCAATATTCGCTTGAAGGAGAGGAGGTTTTCCAGGTTCATATCGTTGTTAACTGTCTTTTCCGCCTCATTCCTGGCCCTAATCATGTCAGTGCATTCCCTATCCCACCATGGAGGAGAAGGAAGTTTGCCAGAAGGGGTTTTTTTGGATGGGAAGCAATCATCTGCTGTGGAGGAAATGGTAGAAGAAAAGGATGAAAAACATTCCTGGGCATTATAACTGTCAACTTCTGGGAGGGAAGATACTCTTAGGTCTATTATTTTTGAATATAAATTCCAGTCTGCCGCATTAAGTTGGTATTTTAAAAGGGGGGGGAGAAGATTTAAGGGGAATATTTTTGGAAGGGAATTCAATTATGATGGGATAGTGGTCACTTCCATGGGTCATGTCCAAGCGTCGCCAAATGAGAAGGCTAGATATATTGGATGAACAGAATGTCAAGTCAACACAACTTCTATTCTGCCCAGGTGCAGTCCTGCGTGTAGTACTGCCATCATTGATGAGACAAAGATCTAGATCATCCAATATATCCAGCAAGCCTATGCCAAAGTTATCACAAGTGTCTGATCCCCAACGATAATGGTGACAATTAAAGTCACCCATAACCAGAATTGGACCACTAACGCTGCATAACAAGTTTTTGATTACTGGAAGATATTCAGGTTGTGGGTGCGCAATATAAAATGAAAAAACATTTATATCCTCAGCCTTAACAGCAACAACATTTATGTTATCGCCAACGAAGGTTAGAGGAATCTGGGAGTATGATACCTTGCTATTGATGAGCAAAGCACATCCCCCATATCCATCATCTCTATCATTACGAACACCACCAAAACATGGCAACCTGAAATTGCTATCAGGCAAGAGCCATGTCTCAGCGATGCTGCAGATGGATGGTTTAAATTTATTAACTAGAAAAATAAGGTCAGACTTTCTGGGAGTAATACTCCTCACGTTCCACTGAAGGAATATCAGGGGATGGAACATCGTGGATAAAATTTAGAATAGAGGTCAGTTTTGAGGCAACGTGGTCAGGTATTGATCGGGTCGGACTAGATAAAACAGACATTAACATATTGGTAATGAATTCTAATATATTTACCGAGTTGTTTTCTCGCCTATGAGTCAATGGCTCTGCAACTTCTGTTGGCAGGGCACAACCGTTTCCTGTAGGGGAGAAGGAATAATTTTGTGTAAGTTCCCTGTGAACTTTTCTATTGTAGCCGGGTGAAAGAGGGGCATGGGTCTTAGGTTTTAAAGATACCGTTTTACGGTATGATTTTTGGGTTACCGGCATGGGGCTCGAGGATTGGGATTGAGATATATTAATATTATGTTTATTACGAGGGGAAGATTTGAAAACGTCAGCGTATGATCTTGAAACAGGAGGGAATACCCGACTAGCCTCCGCATACGAGATTGATTTTTCCGACATCAGAGCTTTGATGCTCTTCTGTCGTCCCAATTCAGGACAAGCACTGTCATTTGCGAAATGATTGCCAGTACACGAGACACAGAAGCCTAATTCCTGGGTAGTTTGACATCCATCCCCTGGATGGTCATCACCACACTTGAAACACCTTGGTTTGGATCGACACAAGGTGCGTGTGTGTCCGAAGCGGCAGCAATGATAGCAAAGGATGGTAGGGTAGGTGTATCGCTCAACTGGAAGAGATGAGTAAAAACTGATCACACGTTTGGGTAGGACCTGTCCATCGAATGTTAGTACCACAGTTTGAGTGGGCTTCCACTCAGTAATTCCAGAAGAAGTCACCTTACGGCTCATCCTTCTGGCCTTGATGACAGGGCCACAGCCCTCCGGAACCTGGATATTCTGGATAACTTCATCCTCCGACCACTCAACCGGTATATCCCTAACAATGCCCATTCGAGTGATATTGAACTGTGGGATGGTTGCTACATAATTATTTTTAGCCAAGACTGTGTTGTTGAGGAAACTATTCGCATCCTGATGTGACTTGAACTCAACCGACACACGATTTCTGCCAATACGTTTGATCCCGTCAAGACGTATATTACTGACGTTATTGGTCGTCAAGAACATACCAAACTTAATGGGTTGTAGCACAGTGCCTGAGGTCTGTTCATTTTTTAAAGAGACGTGGACGATATACGGAGGGTTATCTCTCATGGTGTAAGTCAATCTACCGGGTAAACTTTTAGGTATCTTAGGCGGTACGTTAGAAACCGCAGGGGGCGAACCAGCAACCCTTTTGCGAGTTGAATTCTCTGTATCCATAGCGGGATCCTGCGGGGGTGTTTCTATTGTTTGGGGTAGAGTTATGGTCAACACAGGGGAGGAAATATCAAAAAGTTCATCAGGGGGGTCCGGGTCAGGAGGCTTTTTGGAATTCATATTGGTAAGTGGCTAAAAAGACAAACACAAACAAAAACAAACCTTATACCAAGAACACACACACACTAAGAACAGTTTCGATCAAGTTTAACACCAAAAAATTCACTAAAATCGAAAAAATTCGTAGGACTGACAAAAGCACGTGTCGAGCCTTCACCACTACCAACGAAAGTCTTGATAAATCATATAACACTAAAAGAAATTTCTCTTCGATTAGTGTGTTCATATTATCTATTTCTTACAGACAACCTTTGGATAGAATAAATAAAAAGAGATAGATTTAGGGCAATATAGATTCTATTCTACTAGATACTATGTCAATCTGAAAAGCCACAAAATTATAATGTAATATGATTTCAGCTGGTGCATCACAAGTTCAGTGGAACAAAGTAGCAACCCACATAGTAGCCACTGCCCATGATGGCGACATCAAAATTTGGGATTACCGTAAACACTCTGCACCAATTCACTACATCTCTGCACATCTGTGTAAAATCCACGGAGTTGATTGGAGTCCCCACCATGAATACCAACTGGTTACTTCCAGCCATGATGGTAGCATAAAATATTTTGATATTAATAATGCAAGAAGACCTGAGAATGTTATAATGACAAACTTCCCTGTGTGGCGCGCAATATACACGCCATTTGGAAGTGGCTTACTGACCATAGGAGTAGGTTGGGGAGGAATGCCCAGAGTGGAACAGGCAGGGGTCATTGGCATCTGGGTAGGAGGGGCACTAACACACCGTCTTGTAGGTCATACTGACACAGTCCAGACCATGGTTTGGAGACCAAACACCTCCCCATCCAATTATCAACTAGTTACATGGGCTAGAGATCAATCACTAAGAGTCTGGACAATGCATCCATCATTGTTAAAGATGTGCAACCATTACCTTCCTGATGATGGAGAAAATGATGAGGACAATAATAGTGACAGTAAGTAATTTGATTCCTTTATTCTTATCACTAGAAAAAAGGCATGATGCAACTTTACAAAATATTAATAAGCAATTGATTTGGTTTCAGATGTTAGCTATGCTTCTACAGCTGGTTCTACAAATGATATCTCTACAGGAGATAACAAAGGTCAAGATATTGCATTGGTAAGTTGTTATCATGATAAAGGTTGTCTAAGTACCAAGTTAATTTTTACAATGACGATAGGCCTACTACTTGATTAACTGAGACCGTACCAGAGAAAGCTGCGCGGTGCGATGCCCTATGTGCGCGCAGTCGCCGCTTCAGCCGCCATTTATTTAAAACAACTCGCCACACCGCAAGAGTTCGCGCGAAAATATCAAACCGTCACAGATTGCGTCCGCTTCACTTCGCTCGTTGACGCACCGCATCCACGTGTGGTCGGTCATTTAGGTCACCGCAATAGTGTATCAATTGTTTGTTCTATGTTCATTTAATCAATCCAAAACATTAAGCACGGGAAGACCAGCGTCAGAAGCATCGGTCTGGCAACATTGCTGATACGGACATTTTTGGCGCAGCCGTGAGGCACGCACACTTTTTTTTAATAATTGTTATCTTTTTAATTGCTGTTGTTGGTTATTTTATTGCATCTGGTGACTGTCACCAAATAAATACTTCTTTCTTTCTTTTAAATTTTTCTTTATATAAACCAAGAGTTTTTCTTTCAGAACAAACTTCCGCACAAAACAATCACTTCAATCGACGAGGAATTCGAATCCATCCGCGAGATGGCGAACATTGAAGTAACGGACATGAACATCGAGACGCGAACCTGCCAAATCCACTCGGAACGTAACGGCTACGTCGCCAACCTTCAAGTCACATTCCCGAGGAACGTCACCGAACAAACCATACCAAAGTTCTCCTGGCTATCAGGAACAAATGTTGATAGCCCCACTACTATCAAAATTCTACAGTCAATCAATAGAACTGCTTACCGCAAGAAAAAAGAAGGCCACAGATGTCTGTTGCACTGTTTGAAAACATTAGCTACGTCTATTGACGAGGTATTTTGATTCTTTCTATATATTCCTAAATATTTAAAATAAATAATCTATAAAATATGGAGTATGCCTAAAATTGCAATAGCTTTTGAAGAGTGTGCGCAGGAATTACATGACTTGATTCCGCCATCACCTTTCTACCATCGGACAATTGAGTGTCCAGTTGTCCACCCTTACGTTGTTAACACCTCTACAGTCCGGACTTAGCGTTTCGCCTCATCGTTTATACCACGTACATCGAAGGATTGGAACAATTTGCCTGCTGCGTTCTTCCTGTCCCATTATAATTTAAGTGTCTTCAAGGCTAGAGTGAATAGGCTCATAATAAACTAGTGCGATTCACCATCAAAGATTGCTTACCGTCAGGTGGGATTGCAGTCAAGCACTGTTTAATTTAATATATTAACTAAATATTTTTGTTGTTTTAATTTTTGTATGTTTAATTTGTTTCTGTATGTGTAATTTTGTTTCTGTTTAAGTAATTTGTTTCTGTAAGTGTAAGTTGTTTCTGTATGTGTAATGTTTTATGGACTCTGATTGTCCGAAATAAAAATTTGTTATTATAATTATTATTAAAAAAAAAAAATGTTAATAACTACATTATGTTATTACTTTTATATTTGAATAACATGGCATTAATTACAAAAGTAACTAACTTCTAACTTCTAGATACCAGTAAAATCCAGCGACGACACCGACTCGATGAAATCAAGTCAAAGAAGTCAATCGGAGAGCGAAAACGCTGGTGACTCGTGTATACCATTCCCCAGAACGTGTGGGGCAAAATGGTGCGGAGTTAGCACACTAGTTGTCTTCAACCGTCCGCCGAACGCGCGCCGGCTGTCCCTGAAACACGAGACCGGCACCCCGCGGTCGATGTCATCGTTGTCGTTAACACCGGGGCTATTTGGCACCACTGGGTACAACTCCGTGTCGCCGCACGCGACTACGACTCCGTCCCCGACGAACGCGTCCGGTTTCCCACAGCTGCATCATCGACATCCGTCGAATTCTATTACTACGTTCTATTTCCAAGATAGATGGGTAAGTTTCTAATTGTTACGTTTTTTATTGTTGTCATATAAAATCATCATGTGGGGCTTTGGAAATCTTAAATGCTGCACTACGCTCAAGATTAATTTCTATAATAATTCATTCATCACATTCTGCCACAGAAGATGTTTTTAAAGACTCGTATGGTTTTATGTGTCTAGTGATTCGTACTACTATCGAGCCCTTTATTCGATTTTATTGCTTTACTACAGTAAATTCAGGTATATGATTTAAAATTGCATCCTGTTGCCAGAAAGCGCAAGGTCGGCGAGCGGGTAGCATGCGTAGCCGCGGCAGTATATCTGGCTGCATGGCGCCGCGCGTCGTGATGTATGCCGCGCCTAACCTCTTTCCGCTCAATCGCAACCTTGCTGAGAAATATGTCATCAACGCTGACAATCCTATTGGTATGTATTATTACAAACATATTTATAATTCTTGGACCTAAGACCACACCCACCTCTTCCAGTAAAGGTCTAGAGGTGTTTATATAAGCCAAAATTATAACTTTTTATATTATATAAGCTATGTAATAATACAAAAAATATAATATTCAACAGAAATGTGCGAAACAAACGCCAAGTTGGCAACAGAAGAAGGTGAGACCGACATAGCGCACGCATGGAATCTCGCAGCCCTGACCGCTCGGTCGCTGCGTGCGCGCCTGTCCGACCACCTGGCGTCCAGCGAGGAGAGCATGGGCTGGGTGGGCCACCCGCTGTGCTGCAACCTGCTGCAGTCGCTGTGAGTACAAACAATGAACAGTAAAACCTCGCGGTCAGGCCGCTCGGTCGCTGCGTGCGCGCATGTTCGACCACCTGGCATACAGCGAGGAAAGCATGGGCTGGGTGGGCCACCCGCTGTGCTGCAACCTGCTGCAGTCGCTGTGAGTACAAACAATGAACAGTAGAACCTCGCGGTCAGGCCGCCCGGTCGCTGCGTGCGCGCATGTCCGACCACCTGGCGTCCAGCGAGGAGAGCATGGGCTGGGTGGGCCACCCGCTGTGCTGCAACCTACTGCAGTCTGTGAGTACAAACAATGAATAGTAGAACCTCGCGGTTAGGCCGCTCGGTCGCTGCGTGCGCGCATGTTCGACCACCTGGCGTCCAGCGAGGAGAGCATGGGTTGGGTGGGCCACCCGCTGTGCTGCAACCTACTGCAGTCGCTTTAAGTACAAACAATGAACAGTAGAACCTCGCGATCAGGCCGCGAGGTTGCTGCTTGCGCGCCTGTCCGGCCACTAAGCGAAGACATCATAGCCTGAGCTAAAAGCGTATAAAATTATCACATCTACAATACTCATCGACCTATATTCTAGCGATAGACAAGCACGTTCATGGAAACTGTTTGTCAAAATACTGAAAAGTTAAAACAAAAGTTCGCTGCAGCGCTAGATTGGCATTATGTCGTCTAACAAAACTATTCAAACATACAGCGCTAGATAGATACTTTTTTCGCAACCAAAAAGTCTGAAGCGCCATGAATTTCATGGCACTTACGCGTTTCATTCAACATAGTGTAATGACATTTCATCCATATAGATTTTTATACCGCAGAAGTGACACAGGTTTTTGCCTACAATACTTCATTACAATAATACTCTATTTCAAAATGTAATAATAGTCTTCGTTAGTGTACATTCGCTTCGCTGACATTTCTTGATGAGTTTTATCGGGTATCGAAAAACGCACGTCGTCATAATTTCTGAACCTTTTTAAAAATCTTTGATATATTATTTATACAAGAAAAGATAGAACATAATAAAATATTAAAAAAATATCGAACTGGTTATAAAACACCCCACGAAGTCTGTGTTCAGTAAACCAGTTGTAGGTAAAAACCTACAACTGGTTTTCGTACGGGGGAACATCTGCATGTTTTTTAGTCTATGATTGTAAAATGGGAAGGCTTTTAAATAAAATAATATATTTTCTAACATACTATTACGATATTAGAAGCTATTAAATTGCTCGAACAACCAGTAATTTTACTTACATGACTACAGAATTATTATTTACGTCCAGATTAACTTTGATTTGAATTTATAAGCTCCGCTCTCACACTGCATGAACGTCAAAACTGCACTAATGTCATCAATATCAAGGTGCATAGAAGACACTGCACCTGAGTTGATTGAAGTGAGTGTACGGCACGCGTAATCTAGTGCGTAGTACATATATATCGATGACAATACTATTCGTTGAAATATTTAAGCTTTAATACATGTAAATAAAGATATTTACATTAACATTGTTACAGAATTTCACACTATGCCAAAGCGTCCAACCTGCAGATGGCAGCTATGTTAGCATGTGCCTTCTCTGTCTTCAATGACACCAGTAATTCTAGTTCACAGTCCACTATCAGCACTTCTAGTTATGTGAGTATACCTACTAGACTTTGCATGCACAGGACCTGTCGTTGTGGTGTCGCTTCGGGTAGGCCTTTGTCTAGCAGTGGACCAAAATGATGAGGATGACATTTGAGAAGGGGCCGAAAGACAGAGAGATTAACCGTTGCAATTACATGAAAAAGTTCAAAAGAGAAAGCTTATGACAATTTTCACTTTCGCCCATTTTTGTGATTTCCGTCATGATAGGTTTCGATTTTACATAAATAATACGTGTATATCATATCGAAAATTATTACAAGAACAGTTATCAAAACTCATAGCTTTCACAGTAAAAACTATTTTACTGTAATTTTTTATTGCCATGCGTATTTAGTGTCAGACGCAGTGCAGTAAAAATGCTATCTGGCCTTGCTCCTATTTCTTATCTCTATTTAAGGCCAGGTTTTATTTTAATAAAATTGATTATTTTATTAAAATTGACCATATGACCAACCATCATCATCTTCCTGACCTTGTCTATCAATCTGACCCTAACTTACGATTTCAAACGTGTATGTCTACGAGATTAGGTACTTACGTCACGGAAATATTTGAAAGTTACAAAAAATAATAAAGCTTGTTTTTTAAAAGGGCCTCGCAAAAACAAAAATCTTGAATAGTTATTGTTTTTTTTTTTTATAAAAATGAAACCGCTGTTACGCCTCGCTTTAAAGTTTAAACCAACCTATCACCCCACATTAAAGATTATAATTGTAAAGAGGTGAGATGATGTGATTGTAAGAAATTATTCAATATTTTTGATCAATTTTTGTATGTCTAATTAAATCGATTTCTATTTATATGACGTACCATATTCATTGGTAGCATGAGGCAGAGGGAGGAAGGGTTAAAACAGTTTCCCAAGCTAAATCATGGGGATGACAAGATCGAAAATGTTAGGAACCAATGGTCTATTACAACAATTTTTTTCAATTATAGGGCAATGGCACATCTCCATACAGTACAGTGAACCAATACAGCGAGATCAGCGCTGATGGCTGGACGCTCCCTATTGTGCGAAGCAACTCATGTTCCGAAGCAGAAAACTTCTACACCGACTCTACAGTGTCCAAGTCTGAACGTGCATCTTCTTGTGTACTTGACGAGGCTACAGTGCACCTGTATCACTGCTTCAAACGAGTGTACGCGGATATCTTGCACCGGTGGCAGTTGATTTATAAGAAGACTGAGGTGAGTTAAGTTTATTCACGTTTTGTAGGGTAATTTTAATAGTGTGTATTTAGCGTAGCGCGCACGTGCGACTCCAGCCGAGGCTCAGATCATACTGCTCGTCAGTAGCGGTGCGCGTTTCAACGACGAACAGTTTTCAAAGACCGTTTTTTGTTCTGCAAAGTAACAACCGTTTTCCATCCTGCAACCAAACAGTCTTCGTTGCACAAACCAGACTTCGAATTACTGTATGCGAATTGTTATCTTACTGTTAAGAAAATAAGGTCGAGAGTCATAAAGTTCATTTTTCATTGTAATAATTGGTTTTGAAACGACGACGCGACGAGCACAGATTTTATTACCGTCCTCAAACTAGTTGCGACAACGAACGTTTTCTGCAACTACTTCACTCCACGATAGTTTCGTCTTCAAACCAGTTGCGACGACGACCGTTTTCTGCAACCGTTTTTGTCGTCGCCAAAATGGTTACGTCTCGTCCGTCTAAAATTCGACAACGACCCACCACTACTCGTCAGTCTTCGACTTACATCGCACGAGCACTCAGTGTTGCGTCAGACATATCATTGAAGCGCGCGTCGTTCGGGTAAGGACCAAGCCCGAGACCATACCGGACGGACGCATGACGAGCTACCCATTACCTGCTGTGCGCATTTGCGCAAGCCCGCGCCTTCGGTGGATTGTTTAAAAAAACTGCCTTGACACTACAGAGCACTACACTATTTCTGCTTTTTCCAGTGGTGTACTGATTTATTTTCGTCAATATTTTTTAAAACTTTTGACCGCCACAGTCATAATACATGACAAAGCAAAATGTGTCCAGCACGCCACGGTCACCACTATATGATAGACTTTTTTAACGCGAATAAATCTTACACATAAATTGGGATGAGTCTACCTACATAATTAACAACACAAATAAGAAAAACAAAAAGGATTGGTTTTCTCATCCCAATTTATATTAAGTGACTGCTTATTATTTATTTCATCCTTATTAGCATAAGATCACAAAAAGGAACATTAGTTTTAAGGTTTGAAAAACATAGTGTCCTCCACGCCACAGTCGCGATATCATGACACGGAGTTATGTAGTTAGCGTACCAATATCGATCTCGACAGAAACGTAGGTTATCTTTAAATGCTGTGTAAAATTTTAATATTGAACTTTTATGATTGCTAAATGCGTATAAAAATATAATATGTACCATACTCATCATCATCAATCACTCTAGTTTTTTCCCAACTAGCTGGGGTCGGCTAATCGGCTTCCCAAAAAACATAATAACAAACTATGTTCTCAGAAAAATTCAGCGCCAGTTGATTATCGAAAAAAATACAAAAATTCGCACCTAGCTGAAAATTGGTAGGATTATTCAAAACACCATCATAAATGAAATCTAAAATGTCCTCATCGATCCGACACCTGGATAAAAAAATACTCGGGGTCAAAGGTCACAAAAACGATTTTTTCGCAATTTTCAGCCAAACGGTAAGTTTTATCATAAAAATAGCTTTGACAAAAATTGTAGATCAGATAATTATCTACAAAAATGTCTAGAGACTTTTTTTCCTAAGAGCCACCGTTTTTTTAGATATAATGATTTAAAAAGTTGAAAGTGGTAATCGTCATAATATGCACACGTTTTCACGCCACCTTTAAGGTAGTGTACTTAGCACGTTTTTAGGGTTACGTACCTCAAAAGGAGAAAATGGAACCCTTATAGGATCACTTTGTTGTCCATCTGTCTGTCTGTCGTAGGATTGTTCAAAACACCATCATGAATGAAATCAAAAAATAATTTATGATGATGTTTTGAACAATCCTAACAACTTTCAGCTGAGTGCAAACTATTTTTGGTCTAATTTGACTGGACTAAGGGCTGAAGGTGGTAAAAGGTATAACCCGAAATCTTCCTTTTTCAGGGTTTTCTATACTTACATACTTTCGTCTTCAACAGGGATTTCATCTAGCGGCGGAACACTAAAATATTAATATAATTACTGGCTACAAACATTACTATAATTCTTTCATTTTTTTATACCAGTAGAGAATACCTATTATTATTTCGATATTATTAATAAGTATCGGTTTCAGACTTCTATAGCAGAAGCGATAAATTTAAATCACTTCCGTGCTAGCCACACCACTGTCATCATAACATGGTGACAAAACATTACGTTATTATGGACGACTAGCTTGTGCCAGCGGCTTTACCCGCATGAAAGTAGGTTTCTCCTTACAAACTTTGGACCGCCGTTTTATCACCTTAGGGGATGAATTTTAGAAAATCCTATCTTAATAAATCTGCTCGCCTACGTCATAAAAGGCAACCTTGTGCAAAATTTCACGCTCCTAATCTCCGGTAGTTTCGGCTGAGCATTGATATGTCAGTCAGTCAGTTTCTCCTTTTATATATATAGATAGTTCTGTGGCAGGATTGGCTAGATTTTATCGATTGTTTTTCCTATTTGTAACTTTTAATATGGCACAAAATGCTCTAAATTACGTTTCAAAGGACAGAGGACTAGAAAATAAAATTCTGTTATCATGTGCACATGGTATATTAATCGATTTTTACAATTATAAATAGCTGCCCGTGTGCTTTATTGATGTTATTCCGGCTACTGTTTTGATGAAATCGTAGCTTGGCGTCGAGAGTGCGCGCTTTTGTTTTTTTGAGGTAGTGGTCAAAAGTTAAATAAATTTAAGAAGATCGCTTTTTCTTTTTATTAGGTAGCGGTACTGCTTACTATCTCTAAGTATCCTCTGACTTATCTTGTGTCGAATTGTTCCCTCAGGTACTGAAACTGGTAGTGGACGGTGTTGGCGCGGCGCCGGGGCGCGGGCCGGAGCTGGCGGCGGCGTGCGCGGGCTGCGGCGCGGCGGCGCGCGGGGCGGCGTGCGCGGCGTGCGCGCGGCTCGCGCTGCGCTGCGCCGTGTGCGCGCGCCCCGTGCGCGGCCTGGCCGCCGCCTGCCACTACTGCGCGCACGCGGGCCACGCCATGCACATGCTGCACTGGTATGCGCGCGCGCTATTATATTATAAAAGTAGTAAAAAAGTATACGAGTTGAAATGGAATTTGATCTTTGATATATATAAATTAAACGTGTACGCTGCGCCGGCGCGCCGCCGCCGAGGTACCTGGTTCGGATTTGGCGGCAAAAATCGCCAGGGTCGGCGGCTCGACCGGAGGATACGGTAGAGCACAGCCCTCCTCCACCAGTTCCCACGTGATGAACTTAACCCGTCTATAACTCCCCAGGTTCACCCAACACGACACATGCCCCACGGGCTGTGGCTGCAAGTGTGTCATGGAAGGCAACTCCGTGTGGAAAGGGGTCAAGTACTAGTGAGCTTCGAATAAAGTATGTAACTATGACTTAAGTGTAATGTATGTAGATATCTGATTAAATTGTGTTTCTATGGGGTAGAAGTAGAGTAAATGTCGAACGCATTAACCTACTGGCTTTTTAATAATGTTTGTACTATGAATTTTGGGCATAATGTAACGTTTGTGAGTATGTACGGTATAATTTCGGCTTATGACGTCACTTCATAGGCCCCAGGCCTTAGACATAGAGAAATGGACTAAACGTTCCGTAAGTGAAAACCGTCAGGAAATGTGAGAGAAAGCGATCGTGCTGCCAATAGTTGTATCTTTTTATACTCCATGCGAATTAAGATTAGACATTTAAACAAACCTTTTTTACTTTACGTTCAACCGATTTTGACCTCTATTCCGTAGTCATAAAGATGGCATTAAAAGCAAAAAGGAGATTACAATCTCAACAATTTACTGCATCCCCCATTTATCATAATCTTATTTCGAATGGAGTACAGAACTCGTTATTCCCTCTCCTGGAGAGGAGGCCTGAGTCCCCGCAATGGGAACATTAAAAAAAGGCTGATTAGGCTATGCTATAGAACTCGTAATTGGTCCTTCCTTCCTTCCTGCGTTCATTGGCACTTTTGACAATACGAATTTATTTTTTTAATTGATATAGAAAAGAAACAGTTGTAAGGCGCTCAGTCGCTTTATCTATTATATAGAGTATCTAGTCAATTTTGTGACGATGTTGGTCGGTCCATCCAGCTCTATGATGGTTAAGCTCGATAGCAATCTGGAAATACCTCAATATGTATATGACGAACTTTTAAACTGTACACACTCGTAAACAATTTCGATTTTAAGAAAAATTATTTGCCTAAAATATTTAATTTGTAAGTAATTAGTTAATCGTAAAGACTGGCAGTTTCATACAATCCATTGTAATAAATAATGACACAATTTTTATTAAGAATTTTATTTAACAAACGTTTTTATATTACAAATATTTTAAAACAAACAAATGAAAGTGTGCTTTCGATTATCTTAAAATGAGTGATTTAATAATATTTTAAAGAATAACTAAAATGCTTTACTTCAGTCTCTTTCAAGCATTTACTTATGCGAAATTTAGAAGCAGATAATATTATACAGGTAACAAGTTTAAGGTAAGTAATAGTATAAGTGAGTTTAAGATTACACAAAAAAAAACAACTTTGTAATGACTAGTGGTCAAATTAAGTAACTAGGATAAAAAACAGTGTCTTAAGTCGCCGCTGCCATATTGAATTCCGAACGGAGCGAAGGCACAGAACACTAATATACAGAAATCAATCTACATAAAAAGCGCGCTCGAGCAACACATAGACACCGCTCACGGACACGATATCTCAGAGCGCTCGGACCAGTGCGAGCGAGAGTGCATCCGCTTGAGACACGCATCTGTGAACTTTTTGTGCAATTTTTGAGCAAAAAATAGTTATTTTAACTGTTCATTGGACGGTTATTTAAATTCAACATTAAATGGTGAATTATCGTTCTTTAAGCTACCAGTTATTTCAGAAAGGTACCTCCTAAGTAGGTACTTATGTAGGTGATTGGCTTGTATTTCGATGGTTCATTTGAATGTAACACAGAACAGTTAGGTAGGTAGGTAGGTAGGTAAGCGCACGTTTTTTTTTTTTTTTTTTTTTTCGGTGGGAAAATCATCTTATGACATCCCCCGCTCTTGGGCGAGGCGGGAGATAGTGTCAGACTTTTACTGACTAAAAACCCACTCCTGTTCCTTCTTTGCCTTTCGTACCAGGGCCGAGTCTTCCTTTCAGAATCAGACCCTTGGCCCCGGTAGGCTTCGACCCTGCTGGGCCCCTACAGTTGCTGACAACTCCTTGAGGCGCGCGTGGAACAACACGCGCCGTCGACGACTTGGGCTCGGTCCAGACGGTTACCGGACGGTCGGACGGCGAGCCACCCATTGCTTGCCGTCCGCAAGCCCGCGCCTACGGTGGCCGGAAATCGGGATCGGAATCCCGGCGGCGGTTGGGGCGTGAGGACCGTTGCCTCACGCGATCGGCCGCCTCCTTCGCTAGCATTACTGCTTCGCAGAAGGAGGCGACCGCCTGCCACTCCTCCTCGCTCCGGACCATGGCCTGTACCAAGGCCCGAGGTAAGCGCACGTACGGTTCCTATTTACTATAGGAACTGTTTGGGGAGCCGGCCGCCCTCGCAGCCTCCGCGCCGCCGCCGCACCCGGACGCGCGCTTTTCTCGTGACAAGACGGCAACCATTTTTTTTTTTTGGTGTGGAAGTTCTCTTGGATGTCCTCCGTCTACTACCCTGGGGTAGGTGGAGGGGTCTGTCAGACTCTTACTGACTAAAACCACCCCGGTGTTCCCTCGTACACTTGGGTCGACGGCTGCGGGTGCAGTTTGACTTCCGCTGCCCTGGACTAGTGGTGACCCGTTCCTCGTGGGTCTCGTCCCGTATAGGAGAGTCCAATACTCCTATACATCTAAGAGAGGCGCGCGTGGAACACTACACGCCGCCATCTCGGGTCCAGATGATGGGTCGACGGATGTCCCCTAATCCTTGGGTTCGAAGAGGGCGTTATCTGCCCTTCTTCGACGCCCGGAGCGCCTGTTACGAGTTGGGAGAAAGCTCGTCTCCCTTTCCCTTTCCGCAGCCTCCTTCTGTGAGATGACATTCTCGCAAAAGGACATCACCGCATCCCAAGACTTTGCACTGCCGGCCATAGACTGAACCACGGCCGACAGCGACAGGTCGCATCCGACTACTGAAACGAAAGCACGGCGGGGCTCCTCCCATGCGACACACTCGGCCAGCGTATGCCACGCCGTGTCTTCTGGACAGTGGACGCAATGATGGCACCGAGCATCCGGCTCCCTGTTTATACGAAACAGATACTTCCCGAAGCAGCCATGCCCCGAAAGCATCTGCGTCGCCCGAAACGTCAGAGAGCCGTGCTTCCTCCCAATCCAGCGGTCGAGAACACCGGACTGCCTCGATCGTTACGAGGCCAGCGGTAGGATGCAGGAGCCTCTCCCGCCATACCGTCACCAAGATCTGACGAAGCTCTGACCGGTACAAAGTGATCTGTAGCCCGGTCCTTCGCTTCCTCGCGCCATTGGTGAAGTGTCGCGAGTACTTTTGCCTCCAGGTCCCAGGGGTGGAGGATAGCAACCCTAGCGCAACCGCCGAGCGTAGGTATAAAAAGTGAAGTACATACATGAGATTGACTTCTGTACCTATATCTATTTTGTGAGGAAGGTTACTGAGGTTAAATCACGAACGCAGTGAGGTCCCTTGCTGTGCTCGGGAGTGAATTATATAAATCTCACTGCTTTTAGAATTCGATCTCGGTAACCTCCGCTCCACTCGGAATTCAATATACCGTCCGCGGCTTAAAGATATGCCCTAGTTACATAATCTACTATAAATTATAATCAAATAAATTAGAAATCTCAATTAGTTAGCATACGACCGTCGAAATGGTTAAATAAATAAATGATGAGAATTGCATTTCCTCTAAACAAATATACTCGGATACCAAACTATTTACAGGCTAGTTTTTTTATACGATGAGGCTTATAAGATTATACATAAAAATATATACGTATGTAAAATATGTATATTGGGTCTAGTGAGCAATCAGGGGGTTAAAATGCATTTTTTAAGATAAAAATATTTCTCTTGATTAGCTGGATTATAATGTTAATACATGATAATATGTCGACAGCTTTGTATGTACATTTTTATTTCTTATTGCAATATCAGAAACTACCTATGTATCTATAAGAGAAAAAAAAAAGTACATTATAAGTAGGCACAATATAAAAACGGAATTGTTTAGGCACCAATTGTTTCAAGCGAACTACATCTAAAGGAATAATAATAATAATACTTTCAACTAAATTCAAATAAAATATAAATACCTAAACAATATCAAACAAGAGATTCTTTCATTATTGATTTCTAATATCTACTTTAAAAATTCGTGAAAATTTTGTAAAATTTTTCGGGTGTTTCTGTACCCTATATTATTTGTATTTTCGTCTGAACACAATGTTAGGTGTCAACTAGTTTAAATAATTCGCAAGATCGCCAATGTGGCTCAAATAATTTTTGTCTTTAATTAGAACAAAGCAGTGTTCAGAAATAAATCATTGTTTTTATCGATATAAGGAACAGAACACTAACGCATTTTTTTCTATAACATAAAATTTTAAAGTTGCCACTAAATCTAAGTATTAAATCTACTGTAGTGGTACAAAGTACGCATGCGCGGCGCAATGGCATGGATGCGGATCTCAGAGGCGAGTCGTTCTATTGTAGCAGCTAAAACAATAAACTCTTATTAGTAAAATTAATGTTTCATAAAATATTAAAAATAACTGCACACAATCAACAAACTATTTACGTGGCAATGGCAATGTTTAGGTATAGATCTGTTTATATACAGCTATACATTATAAATTATTATAAAATCAGCGGGGACTAGAAACTCTTTAATAAAAATCTGGATAAAAACTATCAGGAGCTATCTCGTCGTTTCCAAACTTTGATTGATTATTAAATCTACTATCTGACCTTCTATTTTCATAATAGGGTGCCTGAACTACTGAAGTACCTACCTATTGGTAGAAATTAATTGAGCGATGTCATTAATTTTTGAATCAATGCACGAGAAATTAGTTTAGTTCATAATAACCACTATACTGAAGGATCAAAGCGTGAAATTCCTACATAGGCTATAGTAGCATACATACATAATGTTATTTTTAGAGAAGAATTTTCACACGTTGTTCCTTCATCTTCCAAACTAAAGTTCCCGTGTCCACCCTGTACAGTACATGTACATATACTTGCGAAATTTTCCGGTTGATTTTTTGATCCTTAAATCTTAGCAATAAGGTTGCAAATCGAAATGAAATTCAATCGCTCAATTAATTCATATCAGAAAATTCAATAACTACTTTCAAAATCACCTGTGCATTTTTAAAATCTCGCTATAAAAGTGAGTTAAAACAGTTCAAGTAAGTGAAACTAATGGATTATCTAGAGCTAATGTTCACTGAGATTTAAACATTTTAGTTGTTAACGTACAAACCCATTTTTTATGATATTTATTAAAACTTCACGAATCCATCAAACTATTATAGCCTTACATTTAGTGTTAGCTGGTCCAGTTGAGCTTGAATTTTCGATAGAGATAAAGATAAGTTATTAAAGTCAATATATTGGTAGCTTTAGTCGGATTTCGAAAGACAAGAATTTGCAAATTAAAATCATTATCAGACTGATGAGAAATATGGAAATGACTCCCTCAATGAAATCACTAAAATTATGAAAGATTATCATTTATAAAGCACTTCTTGATAGCCGAATATTCAACGATGAGGCTCTACTAATCTACCCGTGTTTGCCTGATAAAAGGCGACAGTATGATAAGGGTGAGTTTGTTGGCTCCGTACCTCTCGAGCAGGCGTCGCTTGAGCTCGGGCGGGTAGGTCACGTAGATGTAGTGGTCGTCGTGCTCGGGGTCGTCCAGCAGCGCCTCCTCCGCCGCCAAGCGTTCGCCACGCGTGGGCGAAGAATGCGTCGTCATCGACACCGATGCGCTGCCCGCTACGCTGCCTTCCTCCGAACTATACAGTTGTTGATAAGCTCAATTTTGGAAGAGAAAGGAGATAGGATAGTAAAGTAACGTCTGTACCTAGATCTTGGCGGGAAGATGGGCTCGTCGAAGTCTTCATCC
Organism: Mythimna impura; assembly: GCA_905147345.3. NCBI lineage: Eukaryota > Metazoa > Arthropoda > Insecta > Lepidoptera > Noctuidae > Mythimna > Mythimna impura. Next base: position 9,462,648 of record LR990348.1, on the reverse strand, counting down.
TCGACGTCTTGACGGTAAAGGTGTTGGACCATTGAATTAATCAGAAACGTCTGTACAGAGGGCAACCTTTTCCAAAACAAAAATAGGTCATCTATGAGCATCTGAGTACGGTTATCGACGAAGTTCGTTTACGCTTTAGTGTTAGCAAAACTTCTTTAATAACACAACATATTTTTGTAACTTTCTTCAGACAAATTTGTATTTTTATGTAAGGAATCTACCTTGTTTTGATTTTTTTAGATAAGTATTCAGTTAAAAGAATTTTCAAAACTGAAGTATAACCGACTTTCGTTGCTGACCGTACCTCTAGAAACCCGGCTTCTGAATAGCCAGGGCTGCTATAATGTTTTATGTTATTTGAGCCTCAATTTTATCTTACGGCAAAAGTTTTTAGCAGTAATTATAGAAAGAAAATTGTAAACAGATGACGAACATTGATACAGTTGACAGCAGTTTTCTTATAAAAATTATTGAGCAAGATATCATTATACATAAGAAATATTACCCACTTCTGGATAAAAGCCTCTCTTTGCTTGTGTTCCTGCGCTAGTCTCATCGAAGTTTGGCGACAATGGACGTGATGTCGTCCGCCTACTTCGCCGCCGGACAACACTTACTCAAACACGATCCAGATGATGTAATAGCACATGCAGAGCGCGAGCGCGAGGCCGGTGGCGAGCGCCAGCAGCAGCGGCCAGGGGAAGGCGCGCGCGGACGGCGCCGTGTCCTCCCAGTAGCGGTCGCAGCTCAGGTACCAGCACACGGCGCGCTGCATCTCTTCTGACAAGCACCGACACACACCAGTCAGACGATTGACAACAAACATGGAGAAATTATGGTGCAACTAAATTGCGGTAGGTTTATACAATTATGCCACATTTTGAGACACAATTTAAGTAAATATAATTTAGATGATATAGGCATTCAATATTCACTGATCGATGTCAGTAAACTGCAGTTTAGTTGCATCCTTACATCCGACCTACTAAATTGAACGGTAACATTGCCAGCTTAGACAGATGACTGAAAAGTCAACGCTAAGCCTGCTGATTAGTATCAGAATAATCTATACGTGGGGCATACCGAAAGTCTGTGGGTCTGGCCACTTACAATAAAAGAATGAAAAAGCAATTATAGAATGTGGAACTGATGACGCATCCTCCTTACAGCCCGGACCTCGCACCCTGCAACTTCTATTTGTTTCCAAAAATTAAAGACAAACTTAGAGGTACATTTTTTATGAGCCCTGATTCAGCGGTGAACGCGTTCCATAAAGCCATTGAAGAGGTCCTTAAAGAAGACTGGTCCAACTGCTTTGTACAGTGGTATTAGCAAATTCAAAAGTTCATTGCGAGGGAATATACTTTGAAAAACAATAAATGTATTATATTTATCAGAATCCAAAAACTTTTCTTATGCCCTAAGTATTCGGTTATCCTCGTCAAGCCGTACGTTTCAGATGCCGACAAGACAGAACGAAAATCAGTAAAAAGTGTAATTGAGAAATCAAGTTGGCAATAAATAGTAAACGTTAAAAACCTTCAAGCTCCGTGAACTGATGTTGAGTAAGGTGCAGCAGAAGCGTCGCTATGCAGGAGTGCACGATCCTTTCACAGCGAACCTGAAAACACAAAATAGACATTGACATTCAGAAACAGATTTGTAAGAAATGGCACTCAGAATCATCAAACACATGGTTTACTTATTCGAGTAAATAATAAGAATAATAACTTTATTGCGGGCAGACCATAGAAATCAACCTAGTACAATTTTTTTTACATTTTATTTACCACACCTAAACAAGACATGCAGGGCTATTGCGTAACTCTGTTGACAGTTCAAGTGATGATCACTTGTTAACAATGTGCATCATTGAACTGTCAAACAGCTAGTTTCGTATTGCCTATCTTCAGTGACCAACTGCAGTGACGTCATTAGCCACTGGTGCCTTTGATAGCCACCGTTACACGTTTTGACAGATGTTATTGTATCGATACTTTTAAAATTGCGAATGTGTAAGCTTTTAAAGCTGTATAATAGTCGATGAAATTTTAGAGTGGTCACAATAGGCAACGTACATTTTTGTAATTCACCACATTTCCACCGTAGTTGGTTAGTCACTTGTGTGATACGTAATACTAATTTTATGAAATTGTCAGTTGACAACTAAGTTTAGTGTGCAACGAATGCTAGTTGTCAACTGTTATTGAAAAAGTTAGCCAATAGCCCCCATGATCTACTGACTTTGAAAAGGACAGTCAAAACGTACAGCTATTACAAAAAAATAGTAAAAAGTTGGGTAGGTAATTGAGAAGGGTATAAAATCAAATGACCTTGAGTGTCTGAAGGCGGGTAGGGTCACAGGCTGCCCGCTCGGCCTGCAGGTCTGCTAGCCTCTTCTGCCGACTGTCTGGAGGCAACGACGACTCCACAGTGTCGGCATCGCACAGCTCTGCCGTTTGATTGGCATCACCGTCACTGTCTTCTGTTCTTTTCTCTTCTGGCTCTGGAAACATAATTTAAAGCATGATTTTTAAAGAGTTCAACAGCAGATAAATGCGTTCAGGCCCGCATTTGATTGTTTTAACAAACAATAAAAACACTAAGCATGATTTTTAAAGAGTTCAACAGCTGATAAATGCGTTCAGGCCTGCATTTGATTGTTTTAACAAACAATAAGAACACTTCAAACTTCCCATTGTTACTTATTAACAACACCTTCAATCTTTATTGTTCTCATCTTTCCTATCATACCAGCAAGCCTTACAATTGTCATCTAAAGTGGCGCGATCCGCTTACTACAGCAACGCTGACCGGCTGCCTGGCTCGTCAGCTCACAATTCCGCGGATTTGTGATGCCAACAACATCGTGGTTGAGCTCGCTGGTGGATCATACCCCTAATGTGTCGACAAAGTCAATAGTACGGAAGTGTCAGCGAAGTCAATAGTACGGAAGCCAGCTTAATAACGGGATGTCAGCGGATACGTCACACCACACCCACCTTGATAGAGTCTGGGCTGAGTTCGTACGAGCCGAGCAGTTAAAAGTTGCAACCGCACAAACGCGGTTCCCTTTTCCCTGTCGGCAGCCGCGTGGGCAACACTACTCTAGAAACTGTCTCAGGGCTCATTGTGAATTTAATACCTAAAACCTACATCATAATAAATCAGTTGCGTAGTCTGGAATAGTTTGTTTATTGCTCGCTACCCACACCTCACCCAAACAAATATGCTCTTAAGGAGATACTCACTGTGATTGGCATCCTCAACCAACATATGGGTATGGGAACTTAACGCACTGAATATGAGAACTCTTATAACAGTTATCACGGTGGGTATCTAGATAACAGTTTTATTTAGTAAACAAATACCAAATACACATTACGTGCAAAATTGCCGCTGGATGCGAGACATGGCCGGTCGATGTGGCGACATTTGGAGGAGGCGTATGTCTAGCAGCGAACGTCTTTCGGCAGACATGATGATAAAATAAGTTAGTAAGTACGTACCGGCTTCCTGCTCTCTTGCATCGGCATCTGTCCGAGGACAGCCGGCGATAGGCGGGGGAGGTACGGTGCGCGGGCGGTGGCGCCTGCGCGTCGCCACACGCGCGACACTCCGCGTCGCCGCCGGCGCTAACGCTTTTTTCACTGCTTCTACGTCTTGCCATACCTGTTATGCATTAGGTGGATCGTGTTTCCGTTAGTTTGTCTTTTATTTCCGTGTCTTTCTTATGAATGAATGAGTATATAACAGGAAGTTTGAAAAACAAAGTTTGAAAAAGAAAGTTTTGGCGCCCGTGACTGAAAAGTTGAAGGTACTCCCCTTTAACTTTTTAGTTAAACGTTTGTCTTGGTATGGTCATGTAAAGAGGAGGGATGAAATGCATGTTACTAAAAGATTTATGTTATGAATATACATGTGGATGGGGAGAGAGGGAGAGGGAGACCAAAGAAAAGATGGATGGATTGTGTGAAGAGTGATATGAAAGAAAAGGAAGTTAGTGATAGCATGACTGGTGACAGGATAGAATGGAAGAAAAAAACGTGTTGCGCCGACCCCTAATAAGACGACAAGGGCAGAAAGATGATGATGATATTATGAATGAAACGGGTCAACAGTCCGCGGTGGGTTACCTCAATATCCGTGCTTGGGCCGCCCGCGCCGCTGAGTAGGCCGTGAGCGACCAGCACCTGGCAGCGCATGATATCGCAGTAGTCTGCCAGACACACTGCATCCTCTGCCTGTACATCATTACATGTGTTATTGTATGTTAACTTTTGTTACGTTAATAAACAACACTTCAAGCGCGTCATCGGGCGCAACCAAGACATGACCAAAAATCAGATTATGGTTTCTACTTTTTCTCCTGTTTTTTATAGACAAACACCGTGAACTACTGCACCTTGTTAATCTGGTTCTTGTGTCGGTGGTCGAAGTGCGTGTCGAGGTGTCGTTCCTCGTAGAAGGACTTGCCACAGAAGGCGCACGTCCACTGTGACGGTCGGTGCTGCAACTTGGCCGCGTGCTGTGGCGCGAAGATGTCGCGCGCTGGGTGGAATGGACACTCCAGTGGTAGTTTCACCTGTAACAGTTGTAGCACGTGAGCCAGTTGTATCTGCCTTCTTTTTATTTTGGTTCCGATTGGTTACTAACCTGCCTAGGGAGCAGATCTATCGCGATATGTGAGCCTACTGCAAGTACACCTCTACCTAACTCTTCAGCCAATACCGTCGGTATTAGCTGAAGAGTTAGGTTAGTTAGTTACTGTTTGTGATTATACCTACATGTTAAGTTATACATATTTAGTAAGATTTGACTGCAAGGGGCCATTCATTTATTACGTAAGACGATTTTTACTAGTTTTAGACCCCCTTCCTCCTCTAAATAAGAATAGGCCGACCCCTCTTCCCCTGTTTAATATTTATTACGTAAGAATCTAAAGGAAAAAAATAATATACGTTTGGTAAATAATAATAAAAATTGTTATTTTTTAAAATAAATCAAAACCAATGATTTATTTTAAAAAATAACAATTTTTAAGAACGTTTACAAGTGGTGTCTCGTTTACACAAACTAGTAACTTCTAGTTTACAAGCGGGAAGGCGTCGTTGCCATGGAAATAGTTTTCCTATACGAATCCGAGCGCACATCACAAACGCGCGGTTGCCCGCGATTTTTTCAAATTTTTCTTTGTGAATTTTTTGTGATCTTACGTAAGAACTATCAAGACCTCCCACCCCCTTGTAAGAAAAAATAAGATATGGTCGACCCCCTTCCTCCTCTAAATCGTTTTACGTAATAAATGAATGGCTCCTAATTATTTTTAATTATTTGTGCTTTGAATTTGAATTTTTTTTTTAGACTGGATGCTTTTTACGTGCACGTAGTCTTTCTATACCGTTCTTACATATATGTATAATGTCTACCTCAACGATGTAACCATAAATTTTGTGATTATATTATTTACTGATTTAAAAAAGTGTCGGAGATGGAGATTCTTGTACATTCTCCTCCATAGAGATCAACGCTTTGGAACGCGCAAATAGCTTCACCTTTTTTGTGACTCGATCAAACTCGATCGACCTTGATAATTTAAAAGTGTTTGCAAATGGTTTATTTGAATTTGGGGAGTATGCGGAACAGAGAGTAAAGTCCCACAAACCTCCGTTGAAAAGGGAGGATCCTCCGGCCAGAGGGGTGTTATATCTGGTGGGCAACTGCCCGAAAGATGATTTCGGGCTGTTCTATATGTTCTAATCGCGCGGAGAACTTTGATTGCGCGATGCAGGATTAGTTCATATGTGACGCCATAGATGTCGCTACTCCGGAGATCGGAGATCGATGGTTCTTGATGCTCCTTATGCGTGCCAGGCCAGTGGTAGGTTGGTTCCAGTGGGTCGGAACCGAATGCCGCATAGTTCTCGGTGAGTCGGAACTGTCTGCGGTGATGCCCTAGTGAGTCGGGATGATGTCCCAGTGAGTCGGGGTGATGATGTCCCAGTGAGTCGGGATGATGCTGCAGGCTCCAGTGAGTCGGAGTAGTGCTGCTGGCTCCAGTAAGTCGGAGCGGTGCTGTGCGACGTAATGGCTTGACTGCTGGCGTCGACTAGGAGAGGTTCTTCATAGCTCTTCATGTGACTGGCCGAAGGTGCGGTGTGCTTAGCCAAGGTCGTTGATGAGGCTGAGGGTGATGACCAGGTATGACCAGATAGGCATGCTGGTGGTCAGGATACCCTTTATAGCCGTGGGTGCTGACTGTATGGCTCGCTGCTCGAAAGCTTGAGGAAGTGAGGATGAAGTCACGAAGTAGTGGCTGCACGAAGGTTGCGCTGACGTCCATTGTCGAGGGTCACCAGTTTGGAGATATGCGGAACAGAGAGTAAAGTCCCGCAAACCTACGTTGAAAAGGGAGGATCCTCTGACCAGCCGGGTGTTATGTCTGGTGGGCAACTGCCCGAAAGATGATTTCGGGCTGTTCTATATGTTCTAATTGCGCGGAGAACTTTGATTGCGCGATGCAGGATTAGTTCTTATGTGACGCCATAGATGTCGCTACATGAAATTAATACTTATTAATACTTTGAGTTTGGTTTTGAATTAATTTTGGTTTCTCATAACTTATATTATAAATTATTATGTTTGTTACTACTTTTTTTTTTAGGTGGGAAATCATCTTATGGCTTCTCCTGCTCTAGGGTGGAACGCAAGGGTGTGTTTTACTGTCTAAAATCACACCTATGTTCCTTCAGTTGCCTTTTGCATTCCAGGACCATGAGTATGTCCTTTTCAGAACCGATCTCATGGCCCTAGCAGGCATCAGCCCTGTTGAGCCCCCTACGGTTTGCTGACATTTATTTTAGGCGCATACCTATATAACACTACGCGCCATCGACTATTTGGGCTCGGTCCTTATAGGAGGAACGGACGGCGAGCTACCCATTGCTCGTCGTCCGCAAGCCCGCACCTACGGTAACCGGAGATGGCTCTGCGATTCCCGACGCCCGGGGCGTCTCCGGTCGCGGCGGCCGGGGCGTAAGAGTGTACTTTCCTCATTTCTGCATTCTTTGAGATTTTTTTTTTCGATATAACATCGTCTTAAAGTTTTAATTATCATTGCACACATTACGTTAAATGTTGAGTCAGAGCATGAAAAATCGTGTTTATAGTTTTTCAGTACATTTTTGCGTATCTGCGCTCTGTTATTTAATTCGAAACTTATTTTTTCCGTAATTGTGGATTTTAATAAATGATGAATAACAATTCTGTCGGACATTCCTCTGATCCAGTGGAATCGATTCGCGGACAGATTATCTCAGTGTATTCTCGTCTAGCAAGCGGAGAGCAGCTTAAGCGCAACTTGGAAGCCAGGATTATCCATAAGTAACTTGAAGAAAACACATAAGTGCATTTGTTTTATAGTGAGTGTTTTTATTTTATGCGTGTTTATTCTGAGACCGTTCTCTCATCTAGTAATTATATTGAGGACGATCATAGTAAACTGGTGTTAAAACTGGAAACTTATTCCTGCTCTGAGATTGATTTTGGACCTTTCATTAACCCCCGATTACTGAAATAAGTAATTTGAAATTGAGTAAGTGTTTGTCAAACTTTACTTTCCGACTACCTACTGATTCCACTTTCACTAAGTACATATTTAAGATTTCTCTGGTTATTTGTTTCATTAGTGCGAATCTCTTAGCTCTGTCGTCACATACCAACATTATTTTTATCTCGGTCTTATCAACCAGATCTCTTCGTAACATATTCCATTTGGTTGGAATCGTATTTTGAGAACACTAGATTGTTTTGAACTGAGACGGTAGGCTTATGAAATCTATATTTTATTATTTGGCTAGATTAGTAACTAGGATCTAATCAAATTCCGCCAATAATTTAATGAAGCCAGTGTAGGTACCTTCCTGGAAATGTTAACGCGTAGGTACAATAATAATAGGTCTTACCTATGAAATAGCCGTTTTTTAAAACGGGTTGCTTTGAAGTGTTATATGTTTGGATTGACATTTTTTTTTTTTTTTTTTCGGTGGGAAAATCATCTTATGACATCCCCCGCCCTTGGGCGGGGCGGGAGATAGTGTCAGACTTTTACTGACTAAAAACCCACTCCTGTTCCTTCGTTGCCTTTCGTACCAGGGCCGAGTCTTCCTTTCAGAATCAGACCCTTGGCCCCGGTAGGCTTCGACCCTGCTAGGCCCCTACAGTTGCTGACATCTCCTTGAGGCGCGCGTGGAACAGCACGCGCCGTCGACGACTTGGGCTCGGTCCGGACGGTTACCGGACGGTCGGACGGCGAGCCACCCATTACTCGTCGTCCGCAAGCCTGCGCCTACGATGGCCGGAAATCGGGATCGGAATCCCGGCGGCGATTGGGGCGTGAGGACCGTTGCCTCACGCGATCGGCCGCCTCCTTTGCTAGCATTACTGCTTCGCAGAAGGAGGCAACCGCCTGCCACTCCTCCTTGCTCCGGACCATGGCCTGTACCAAAGCCCGGCGCGAGAGATCGCCGCCGCCGATCGCCCCCACGAGGACACGGCGTTGCGCTACCCAAGCGGGGCACACCTCCAACGTGTGCTCCACCGTGTCCTCCGGGCGGTCCACACAATGGTGACACCCGGGCGTTTCTTCCGCACAAATCCGGTGCAGGAACCTCCCGAACTTACCATGTCCGGTGAGGACCTGCGTCATGCGGAAGGTAAGGACGCCGTGTTGCCTTTCCAGCCACTCCTCAAAGAGGGGACTTATCGCCATAATTATGGCGTGCCCAGCACTGGGTTGCGATAGTCGCTGTCGCCATTCCGCCATGAGACCCCGTCGGAGCTCTGTCCGCCATGCCGCGACTTGTCGCGGCAGCGGAGTTTCACCCCGACGTTGCATCTCCACGCGCAGATCGTGCATGAGTGCAAGGCCTGTTGCCACCAGATCCCATGGTGGCTGGCCAGCAAGGAGGCTCGCCGCTTCACGGGAAACCGTGCGGTATCCCCGCACCATCCGTATGGCCATGACCCTCTGGCACGCGTTCAGCTGGGCCGCCGGTCGCTTTCGCAGTGACGGCGCCCACACCGGCGCCCCATAAAGGGCCATGGATCGGACGATGCCTGCGTAGAGCCTCCGGCAGGAGGCGTCTGGACCCCCGAGGTTGGGCAGTAACCGCTTGAGGGCAGCCCCAATGTTTGGATTGACTTGGAATTATAAGTTGAAATAAACTTTATGTACAAAACACAAAGAAACCAATAAATACCTAATTTCGAAAAAAGAATAACGTACCTACCTGTAATATAAAGTTTATTTGAACTTATAATTCCAAGTCAATCCAAAGATATAACATTTCAAAGCAACCTTCAGACCTACTCTCCGAGTAATAAAATGTGACTGGGGATAAAGCAGTAGGTATCTTTTAGTCGCGGGCGGCATGTTGAATTCCGAACGAAACGAAGGTTGCTAAGTTTTAATCCCGAATGGTAGTAAGGGATTCGTGCAATTAACTCCCGAGCATTGCGAGGGAGTTAATATACAAACCTGAGTGAAGTGAGGAATTCAAGCCGCCCAAGACAAAAACAACTTTATCCCCGTCTTGAATACTCTACTTTTTACACCATCTGTGAGATAATTAAAAGACAATTTACTAAAACAAATTACATATTAGAGAAATATATGTATTATTTACGAGTTAATCTTAACTATCACTCAAAATGTTTTGAGATTTGAAACAAACAAAATTCACTACTCAAAGATTCTATAGTTTAAATTTTCTATAACGCTCCCGCTTGTTCATTACTTTTTTTTAGAAACTTTTTTTATTCTGTTTTTTTTTTTTTGTTAGTGGCCAGTTTGAAATTTGAATAAACTTGTTTGATGCACTACATTTTAATTCACATAATGCTGACGGTTTTTCACGTTCCAAATTCAAATCTCATTATTCCCTAGGGATCGCCCATACTGCATTATCTCCCTAGGGACATAATGACTTGCTTTAAGTGATGGTTGTATGACGTATAAAAGGGCATTATCGAGCAGGTGGTGTAAAAAAGGGCATTGTGAAGCAGGTGGTGTAAAAATAGTACATTTTGATACAAGTGCAGAAAGTTTGTCATTGCGACCGAGGCGGAATTCGCACGAGCCGTAGGCGAGTGTGATATGGAGCCGAGGGCTGCAGTGACAAATTTGCACGTGTATCAAACGACTTTTTTCAATACACTTACGAAAAAATGAATAAACGGGGGTTGACCGAGGGGTCGAGGCGCGCCCGGCCTGATATGATAAATGTAATTAAATAAGACTGTGGCGGAGGAGAGTACGCGCACTTTTCTGCACTAGTGCGGAAAACAGTCTATTTCGTGCCTAAAAGCTGTGGGATAAGAGTGGGTTATCCAGTAAGTGTACGAGGGGTGTTCAAAAAGTAGTGAGAATGACGTAGTAATGGGGAGTACTTGAAAAAAAAAATATTGTCACGGAAAGATTAGGTCTTTATCATAATACCCTCAAATAATTAGCTTTCTATATTGTCTGTGTCAGTTGTATTAATTATTTGTTTGTGACGTGTCGACAACTCTCGCTAAAAATGGATAAAATTGAAACCCGTGCGGTGATAAAATACTTTTGCTTGAAAAATTTTACTACGGAACAAATTTTTAAAGATACATTGGGGGAGTCGGCTCCTCCATATTCCACAGTGGCTCGGTGGTGTGCAGAGTTTAAACGTGGTATAACATCGGTTAAAGATGACCCGCGCTCGGGCCGCCCTTCGACGTCAGTCACTCAGTGATTTATCATATCAAGCTGGGCTTGCGTCGACCCCCACGAGTCGCGCGTCATCCCCCGTTTGTCTTTGCCCCTATTTTTTTACAAATACATATAAATTGTCTTCGTAAGTGTATTGAAAAACGTAGTTTATTGCACGTGATTCGTCACTGCGGCCCTCGGCTTCATAACACCCTCGCCATGGCTCGGGTGAATGCCGCCTTGGTCACAATGACAAACTTTCGCCACTTGTATCAAAATGTACTATTGTATACGATAAATCACATCCAAATTCATTACTTACCAACACAACCGTGTCTTATTTAGAAAAAATTGTTTACAATTTCTCGCGATATTTTACAATCTTACGGCGTTTGCAATTTTCCAGTGACATCTAAGCCAACATGATCTTAGGAACAGCTGTAACATCATTACTACCTAATTACCTTATAACTTATTTCGAAGCAACTAATTCTAAAAGGTATTTGAAAAAAGTAAGTAGTTTACCTGAAACCTCTCCAACACTGGAAGCCATTTGTTCTCTATAACTTTTCTTACGATTTTGGAGTTGTCACGAGAGCAGGTGATTTTGAACACGGATGGCCCCGGCCAAGGGATCAGGGTGAGGAAGAGTAAGGCCAGGACCTGGGAACAAAACAATTTTCATGTTTAATAAAAATAACACAAGAAAATATTGATAAATAAATGATATTTCTGTTTGCAAATAAATAAAATAAAAATAAAAATATAATATAATATTCCACAACTATCACACAACGCCGTCTAGCCCCAAGCTAAGCAGAGCTTGTGTTATGAGTACTAGACAACTGATAAACATACTTATATATTTACATTTTATAGATAATTTACACCCAGACACAGAATTAATGATCGTGCTCATCACACAAACATTTGTCCTGGGTGGGAATCGAACCCACGACCTCCGGCATAGCAGTCAGGGCCACTAACCACTAGACCAACAGGCCAGTCAAAAAAACACTTTTACACGTCAATTTTTTTTTAGTCACTTTAAACTATATGAGGCCGGTGTTTCCTAGCTGACTACCCTGAGAAGAAACACTGAAACAAACGCAGGGGTCAGTCTCTTTTAAAGTCCATACAGTAAATATGTAATGGTCAAATCACATGAGAACCATGCAGATTTGTCTGAGATGGTATTATGTTTAATGTTGCGAAACTCCCGGGAGTCCTACAACATCGTTTCTTATCATATACAGAGTCCGTGCCACGAACTCTTAACACGATCCACTTGACGATCTAAACTCAACTGGAGCTATACAAGGTGTATCTCCATCCCTTTTTCTCGCTCGCATGCTTGACATTTTTCACGTCATGGTTAGGCCCATGTATGTTTCAATGCTGTACTGTTGAAACAAAGTTACCTATTAATTATATTTATAACGTACGAAACCCAATTAAGAGGTCTATTCTTGCATAAAATAAAAATGTTTTAGTCACAATTCGGCTCCCGCTCGCATTTTCTACATTTCTATCGAAACCGTATGCGTTCAAGAAATATACTAATTAGCATAATAAAGTTATGTGCAAAAGTTCTCTCTTGCCAGGTTACCTGAATTTTGAAATCATCATCAGATACGGTTTATAAGGATTTGTAGAACTTTCTGTTACACACGGTCACATGCTGGGTTTGTACTTTTGTAGAACGGATTTAACAGACGTAAACGAAATGAAGAGTGACCGAGTCACGGTTCCTGAATTCTTAATTTCACCCTGACATTCGGAGAATCACTTTCTAAATTGAAACTTGACTCATTTAACACTTCACAGTTTAATATTTATCTTTATTATCACTCACAGAAGTACACCATAATGCACAACTCCACTGAATATACAGGATACACGCAGAATTATGGAAGTCACACTGAGAAATAAGGTTATGCTTGTGTTATTTAACTATCGATTTTCAAGCATCTGAGGTAACCTTATCTCCAAAGAAACATTGGCTTACCTCGAGAGAAAACGAAGTGGTCCTCATTCATATCTCTTATGCGGCAGATGGTCAAGGAAACTGTTTACATTAAGCGTGAAATATGCTAGTTTATTACATAAAGTACAGGAGCCTCTGTATGCGTTGCCATCACCGGTTCTTCCGCGCATGCGTACTGAACGCTCGGTCTCCCCTCTCGAAAAACTTATAATTGTAATTACCAAATTACTGTGACCTTAAAATTGTGCTAGCTAAATTATAATCATTTGATAAACTTGTAGCAGTTTGATACATATTGATTAAAATCCACAATATATTACGAGTTAAAATTGTAGATTTATAGACATAACATTAGATAATTATATGAAAAGTAATTAATAATAATTGTACATTAGTTTGATTTATTAACTATTTACAAAATACACTTAGGCGTCGAAATACCTACTCCTCGACATCGGAAATGTGCCCAGCAGACTGGAAGTATTGCCATATTGAATGCCAATTGGATAGTGAATTGATTATTAATTAAGATTTTAAAATGCAAAAATGTCTTGTCTTATTATACTCGTACATCTAAAAATTAAATACCTCCTAAGCACAAATGTAGTAGACAGGGCTGGGGAAAATACATGCTTTGCTTTAATTGAAATACAAATTACAAAATACAGTATCGCAAGTAATTAAAATACAAAATATATTTAACTAAGGTATTTGAAATATAAAATACAAAAAACAGTATTTTTGCTATTTTTAATTGAAATACAAAATACAAATTACAAAATAGGTACTCTAGACCAGCATGGGCTGAAAATTAGAGGAAAACAAGATTAATTAATCAGTAAAACCAGAGTTTCCTTCATAAACACTAGATTTTTAAATGTACTGTCAGACAAACAGCCTCTTGTTGGAGAGTGAATAAAACCTGCTAAAGAAAACAATCTTTCTTGAGGGTTAAATTTATTTAATGTTAAAATGTATTTTGAAGCCCCATGTTTTTGAAATACTAATTACAAAATACTTCGCCGTCAGGTATTTGAAATACAAATTACATTTTAAGGAAGTAATTGAAATACAAATACTAAATACGTATTTGTATTTCAATTACGTATTTTAATTACAAGTAATTCAAATACTGCCCAACCCTGGTAGTAGATAAGTCGTAGACAGCTACGACGGGACTACACGTGCTCGAAGCGGACATGCTCTGCTACGGTCCGCTACGAGCCCCGTAGTCCAACTTTCGTAGCATGCTATGGCTAATTTAACTGTAGAGATTCTTAACGTAAATACCAAAGAGTTATTTAATTTTGTTTCAACTCTGACTTTTTATTAATATTTCGGTAATTATATTCATCGCTTTTTTTTTAACTGACGACTTCGTTTTATTTTTTTAAAGTAAATTCTGCCATATTTTTTTTTATGTATTATTAGATGTTTATGATATTTTTTACTTTGGGTTCCATCAACAATTGTAATAATCACATATACATTGAAACTTGGAGGTACACCAGAGGATTCCTCAAGATCGAATAGGAAGTATAAAGTGATTAAGGCATTGCAATGTTTAAGGTAATTTCAAAACAAGCCTAAAGCCGAACTACGAAGGCACACAAAAGGGGGCCTAGACAAAGTCACATTTCATTAACGATAACTCCGTAATGTATGGAGCTGACATAAGCTTTCGAAACGTCACGTGATCAAACGTTTTCGATCGCTAATTTCTATACAACGTCAATCTGCGTAATGAAACCTACACTTATACAATTACTATAGGATGGTCCGTGTGACAGCTGTCGGATTGGCAATGTAGCTGTCTATCCTTTAATTTTCGTCCTGCTTTCATCCTACCCATGCTATGTAAAATAGAATATAGCGAAACCGAATAGGCCCGCTGAATTCTCGTATTACTAGCTGACCGCCGCGGCGAACTTCGTACCCAGCGCGTTCGACCGCGGCGGCAGCGCTGCAGCCACGCTGCCGTCGCGCGGCACTTTGCGGCTAATTTGAAGGCGCTCTAAATGACAAGTTACGACAGGTTTTTGTTTGTTTTGTCCGGCCAAACAAATAAAAATCTAGACTAGAAACAAAAATTGCTATTTTTATTATAAGTACTCATAGTATTTTAAAATTCCCTTAAACGGATATTATAATATTAAAAATCTATATATTAAACCGAAATTATCCAAAACTAGCGAATATAAAATACCGAAATAATTTCATATCTTACGGATATGAATTTATTTCGTATCCGAAACTTAATAAAATATTATTGTTATATCCGTATCCATTTCATACCCATAACATCCCTGGCTTAATGTAAAAATAAAAACACTTTACCAAAAGACAACCGGCAGCAAAAAAAATCTCTTGCCTATCAACTTCCGAAATCAGAGTTATTTTACACTTTGTAGTATAATACTTGCTGTCTCTCGAAGTAGAGACATCGCCACCCAACACCAGAATAATATTCCCGTACATGATCCCCCTCTACCAACCGCGCGTTGGAACTGGCAGAGAGAGTTAGAACTGACTTTTATATCACCGCTACTAGATTCTCAATGCTGTGAATTTTGCACATTATTATCCTGTTCAGTTTATCACGGGTTTAAACATTTATTTTCCCCGGATTTGACTAACAACTGACTGATTCTAGCGTATTTTGATGCACTGATTACGAATATGAATTTAGTTTTTCACATGACATCCAGTTTTTTCCCGGAAAGTTTTATTTTCCGCCGAAAATATTTAATTCAATAAACTACCTAAATAAGATTTCATCATAGAAAGAATAAAAAATAAGACATCAAGACATCAAAAAACAATGACTTTAGTGGTAATCTATTGCTTTTGTACCGAAGCTTTGAATACGCTTGTTGTGCTTGGTTTGTCTTGCTTCAAAAATCAAAAATAATCCACTATCATTCGAATATTCCAACTTCCTTCACACCTACGTTCCATCTCTTTCATGTTCTGGTGCAGTCATTCCCATCATTCTTCACTTACGTCTCCCAGATGATTCGGCAAGTAGTTCAAGTGAGAATTCAGGAAGTGAAACTTGACGCTCACCGAACACCTCATTTTCCCGTAATTGTCTTTACGGTTCCTTCACAATTGTTAATTTAATGATTTCCAAGAAAGTTTCCCACAACTTCCTTAAAAGATTTCCACGCTTATAATTCAATTGGACTTAATTTTTCGTCGAAACTTATGTCTGTCATCCAGTTTCTTATATCTGGGCCAATAAATTCCTTCTTTTAACTTATAATAGCCTAAAATAAAACTGGAAAGATTTGTTGCAGGTATTTTAAACCTTATCCTTTTTTATTTAGAGCCTTGGTGAATTATTTTATAATTATTTTCAATTATATTGTAGGTGTGTAGGTGCAGCAAAACTTTTTCCAATACACTTCCTCGAAAACTAACCCATGTCTCACTACGATTACATTAAACAAATCATCATCATCATCATTTCAGCTGATAAACGTCCACTGTTGGACATAGGCCTCCCCCAAATGTCGCCACAATGAACGGTCCTGTGCGTCTCGCATCAATCGGATTCCCGCAATCTTCACCAGGTCGTCGGTCCACCTTGTAGGGGGCCTTCCAACACTGCATCTTCCGGTACGCGGTCGCCACTCCAGAACCTTTCGGCCCCAATGGCCATTTGCTCTGCGAGCAATGTGCCCTGCCCATTGCCACTGCACAAATAATGTCTAACAAACTCCTTTTTTTAAGTTTTTACAAGGGTTTTATTTTTTCTGATTTCGTTTTATGTAACAATATTATAATCATCGGTGATTTATTTTCAAAGCAAAGAAGCGCACATTTATAAGATTTTAATATTCATGAAAATTTAAATTGTGTTTATGAACAGAATAGGTATCATAAATAAACATGATTATTTATTGTAAGGGGAATGAAACTTTTGCCATACATAGCCGGCATGTTTTTTTTTTCTTTTCGCCAATAGTGATACCTAGGCCATATCTTAAAGGACTATATGAGAAATCAACAGCAAAAATAATTATGTCTACCAACCATAACCGAACGAAGTTAGAGACTATTTAGTAGATCGCTATTGCTTTTTATCAGGCGTTATTTTTCTTAAATAAAAATATTCCGTGTTTGATATTTTAAGTTTCTCATTGTTAAATATACTACACGGTTTCTCTAATGAGTTATTCTGCGTCCCTCGCTTCAGCATATATAACGCCTGACAAAAAGTGCTAACAATGCTTCTATAGGTATCTTCGTTCGGTTACGGTTTAAAGACTTGGTTCTTTTTGATATTGCTTCCTCATATAATTGTCCTCTAACTTATAACCTAGGTTTCATTTCTGGCAAAAAGAATAAAGTAAATCATGCCAATATTTTGCACTGGCTTTTACTTTTACCAACAAATTAACATTATCTGTGTTTTAAATTCAAAAATATTTAAATTTCTTAGTTTTAATATTGGGATGTATAGTGGTTACATACCTTTGTTTTTCAACCTGCAAAGGCGGAAAATAAGCAAATCAAATCTTACAATAACTTATTAATTTGGCTTTGTAATTTGTGAAAAAAAAAATCGAGAAATTTAAAAGAAAGAAGAAAAGTAAGAAAACATGTTTATTCTGCCTGAATAGACGCACAATTCGTTTTCAATTTGAGTTTTGAAGAGAATTCTTTAGATGTTACGCCGTCAGATATTGCGATTGAGGAAGAAAATGTTTGCCATAGCTTGTTGCCATCTAAATCAAAACTAAAATGCATAACAACTCTGTAAAATTTTCTTCAGTGAAAAATGAACAAAAATGCGTCGTCATTTTTAGAGACAGTATTTTTTCGTAAGTGTATTGAAAATAGTCAAAAAAATCAAATCTCAAATCTTTATTACAATTAGGGCTTTCATCTCGAGAGTTTCGATCTCGAAAATATCGAATGTCTCGACGATCTTTTCGCATTTTCGAGACTCGTGACTGATACCTCCAGTCTCGGGAATATCGAGACTTTTGAGACTTGCGTCATCATCATTTCAGCCGAAAGACGTCCACTGTTGGACATAGGCCTCCCCAAAATGTCGTTGCGTGTACTAGAGAAGCTGCGTCAAATAACTGAATTGTCCTATTTTCGTAATTTGAATCTTTAGTTCGCTGCAGCGCTAAAATAATAACAATTCGTCTAAACCGTAACTAATTTACCACAGCGCTAGATTTGCTGCGGAAGTGTATTTATTCTCGGCAAAAAGGTCTTAAGCGCAATGTAAATCACGGCAATTACGCGTTTTCTTCGACAAAGTGCGGCGCGATCGCCGCAGTTGAACGAGACAAAGTAGGAATTTACGGAGTCTTCTCTAGTACGTTAGTACTTATATCTCGATGGATTATTGGTACAACAACCAAATTAACGTTGTAAGGTGGGCAAGCGTGACCTCCGATACGTACACATTATGGTGTGATGTAAGGCAAAGAGCTTTAACCTTGCCTCGTCTCTTCAATCTGTACGTAAACGGACTCATCGAGAGGCTCAGCAGCACCAAAGTCGGATGTTCTATAGACGGAACATACGTCAATAACATTAGTTACGCAGACGATATGGTGTTGTTGGGTCATTCCATAAGCGCTATTAGAAAGCTACTCGCTGTGTGTGAGGATTATGCTGGGACTTATGGGCTCAGGTATAATGTAAAAAAGCGAGCTCTTGGTGTTCCAATTATCAGGCCATAAGGTCATGTACGGCGACCTGCGAAAGTGCCTGGATAGTACAGAAATAAAATCGTGTGAAGCGAGAAATGACGCCATCTAGCGTAAAATCAGATTTAAATGTTGTTATCGACAACATCTCATTATACTGTTACTAAATGGCGTTGCTGTGCTTCAAATGTTTATGTTATGCTAATGCTTATTTTTGTTATTTCTTTTTGTTTCTTCAAACATTAAAATAATTTATAGTTTATTTTAAAGAGATGAAGATATTAAAATTGAATATCAATTTATAAATATATATCTATTAACTATGTGTTAGTTTTCAAACTTAAGAGGGTAGGTTGAATATGGATTTATAAATAATAATTAGAAGGTAGTCTAAATAATACTTAAACCGAAGATTGTGACTAAGCTTAATTGATTGTTCGCTAAGTTCATTTCGGTTACCTCGTTCGCGCTCCTTTCGTTCAATTTTATTTTTAATCAGGAGAATTTATCTACTTGTTTTATCAAAATGAGTACGAATTATTGTAATATCGATTTAGTAACAAGAGCTCAAATAATTACTTTGCATAATCAAGGTAAAAACTTGTCAGAAATAGCTAGGGTGACCGGTGTAAACGTAAGTAATTTTATTTATACTCTTATATAACAATAAACCCACTATATAATAATCATAATTTTGGGTATTATATATTTTTGTTTTATTGTTGCAGAGAAAAACAGTTGTTCTATGGGTACGACGATTTGAAGAAGAGGGTTCTTTGAACCACCGTCAAAGAACTGGTAGACCAAAACTCATAAACTTGTTTCAGGGTCAAACCATGGTAAGGGAGTACGAAGAAAATGGATTTCTGCCGACGAATCACTATGCTGGTTTATTTGACACAAGTGTTGACACTGTCCGTCGTGCTCTTCATAGCGAAGGGCTGCATTATCGAAGGCATGCTGTGAAACCCTTGCTTACGGAAAACCATAAAAGAGCAAGATTGCAGTTTGCTATGGATCACATAAACTTTGATTGGAGTAATGTCATCTTTACTGATGAAAAAACTTTTAAGTCCAGCGAACACGGACGCTTATGTTTGTGGCGTCGAGATAATACGCGATACACAAGTGGTCATGTAGTGCCCAATATGCAATCTGGTCATATAACTGTGAACATGTGGGGATGGATGAGTGCAGCCGATCCGGGAGAACTTGTCAGAATACCTAGTCGAGCAAATAGTGCAAATTATATAGAAGTGCTGGAGGAGATCATGTTGCCTACAGTTCGAAATGTGTATCCAAGAGAAGAATTACCACAGATAAAATTTGTACAGGATAATTGTCCAATACACCGTTCCCACAATGTGCAGGCTTGGTTTCGTCAGCATAATGACATTTGCACTATTCCTTGGCCTGCTAGATCACCGGATTTAAATCCAATTGAAAATTTATGGGGTGTCATTGTTCAACGGTGGAATAATCAAAATGAGCGTACTCCAGATGCGTTAGAGGCTCATTGTTTACAAATATGGGAGAGTATTCGTGGTTCAGATTTGTGTAAAAATTTGATTAATTCAATGCGTTCCCGAATGCAAGCTGTTATTGACCAAAATGGTGGTTACACGAGCTATTAAATAATTTATACTTAATTTATTAATATTATTTACTCAGTACTTATTCTCTATATTAACTGGAGATCTCGTTATGTGTGTTTAACCTAATACTTGTAAATATTTAAAATAACTTAAAAAAGTTATGAACACTTCAAGTTAAAACACAACATAATTAAACCTACTAACCATTTGATATTTCGTTTTGCAATTTTGTATTTTTTAGCCTATATTTAATCCTTTTGACCTTTGTGATAAAATTATCTAGTTTTGTGTTTGTTTTTGTTAAGGTTACATACGCTTCAATCCTCTTTCGAATTTTGGAAACGAATATTTAAGCTATGGCCTCAAAAATAAATTATATATAATATTATAATGTTATTCGATGATTAATAAACTGACAGTTAAATTTGAATAATAAACTGTAAGAAATAAACATCTATATTTTTTCAATAGTCCCTTTTTGTTTGGTGAGCCTGTTTACCTGCTCTTTTATCATTTTGATGATTAACTACCGACTTGAATATTATATTACAAATAAATATCCACTTGTTAGCTTTGTTAAAATTCCTACCGATTTCTTTTGTTATTCATAACTTACAAAAAGTGTAAAGTACTACGTGAGATTTGAACTCACGGCTCACTGATTCACGCATCGATCTGCACATGCTTAACCGCTAGGCCATCATGACTCTAATTTTAGAATAAAATAGATGAAATTATGAACTACAATCAGTTGTTGACAACAATGATGATGCTTGTGTCTATTTTCTGTCAAACTAAAAGTCAAGTTTATACTTTGTGAGATTGGCTTTGTTGCTCGCCACTTAGCTGTGAAGAAACCAACGCCATCTAGTTTAATTTTCGAAAACTTGAACTTTAACGTGCAAGGGAATATAGGCGTTAAGGTATCCAACCACTTTTGCAGGCGTCTGTACCTATGTACCACCACACACAGAGTCTTCATAGATGGTGTGTCATTACCAAGAGTTTCCCGATTCAAGTATCTTGGCTACTGGGTCTCGGATAACCTCTCAGACGGCGAGGATATTGAGAGAGAGCGCCGGGCGTTGGCTGTCCGATGCAACATGTTGGCCCGTAGATTTGCACGCTACAGCATGGCAGTAGAGAAAGAAAGAAAAAACGTTTATTCGTGCCTCACACAATCGTATAAACTAAAATTACACGATAAAAAAAAGAAAGGTATAATCAGTAAAAGTAACCCCGTTCCGGGCGTTTTGCCAATCCTTTTACACCTGCAGTCTATGGGTCAATTATACGCAGAAGACAATCAACGCCCTGCGCGTTCAATATAACAACGCTTTTAGGATGCTGATGCGGCTGCCGCGGCATTGTAGTGCATCTGGCATGTTTGCAGACGCGCGTGTCGATGGTTTTCATGCCATCCTTCTCCTTCCTCCATCATCTTCATCTTTCATTCTTCTTCCTTTTCGGTTCGGGCACGCTCAGCGCAACTATATTGTAAAGCTGTTTTTTTATGTTGTTGCCTATTGTATTTCCTGCGTCAAATAAATACTATTCTATTATTTTTCTATTCTATCCTGCGAAAGAGAGCCGCGTCACTGCTAAGTCGTGTTCACGGTAGTAGCAGTATCCACAGCGTTGTGGCGGGTCGAATAGAATGCCCAATATTGTGGCATTGTATTCAATTACATGTCGAGCGAAATGCTTAATTAATCTTAATTTTTCTTTGAATATTTAATTAAATTGTTCAGTCCAATTTAATTTTAATAGAAACTAATTTTATAAATTCATTCATTCATTTCAGCCGAAAGACGTCCACTGTTGGCCATAGGCCTCCCCCAAATGTCGCCACAATGACCGGTCCTGTGCGTCTCGCATCGATCGGATTCCCGCGACCCTCACCAGGTCATCGGTCCAGCTTGTGGGAGGCCTTCCAACGTTGCGTCTTCCGGTACGTGGCCGCCATTCCAGAACCTTTCGTCCCCATCGACCATCTGTTCTGCGAGCAATGTGCCCTGCCCACTGCCACTTAAGTTTGGCGATTCTTCGGGCTATGTCTGTAACCTTTTAACTTTTACTTTTATAAATAAAAATTTGCAATGTTTATGATTTATTTTATTTGAATAAATATGATTTAATTATTACATACTTAATATAATATTTTACTTAATTTAAATTTAGACATTTTATGTGTTGATGTATCTACGTAATGTTTATTTGTATTTGTTTAGGTACATTTTGCTACTTTCTAAATCATATTAAGGACAAACCTCTACGGTCCGTACCAAGCGTTTCGCCTCGTCGTTTATATCGCATACGTCGAGGGACTGAAAGAATTAGCCTGCTGCGGTCTTCCCGTACAATTATAATTTAGGTGTCTTCAAGGCTAGAGTGAATAGGCTTTTAATAAACTAGTGTGCGTCACCTTCAACGATTGCATCACTACTTACCATCAGGTGGGATCGCAGTCAAGCACTAGTTTATATCAATTAAAAAAAGTCTCTATTTTCCCATGAATCCCGAGACTGGGCTGAGCATCGATTTTTTAGTCCCGGGACTCGAAAATGTATCGAGACTGAAAGCCTCAATTGCAATCCATAATCTACATGTCAGGTGATCAATAAAAAGTGGAAACAATTATGGACGCTGAACTTTTTTGACGTTTGATACACATGGGAATTTGTCACTGCAGCACTCGGCTCCATAACCCTCTTAGCCTGCGCCTCGTATGCAATGACAAAGTTTCTCGACTTACTCATAATGCACCTACTCTTAAAAGTATTTCTGTTTAGCAGTTATTCTGATATTTATGTATTCATTGTGTCCAATTAACCTCTTTGTTATCACCCTGATAACGACCTTATTAACAAAACACCTTTTTTGGAGGCGAGAAGTCATCAAACGACTTCTCACGCTCTAGGGTGGAGCGAGAGGCCGAGTCAGACCTTTACTAACTAAAATCCACCACAAAAATTAAACATGTAAGAAAAATCCTCGAGTCATAAACTAACAAAATTAAACATTTATCTTTCTCCCCTAACTCTATGTCCATCTTGGGCGATCTCTGCTCAAGTTTACCATGTCCATAACCGCTGTGACTTGTTAACGACAAAGCTGATTATTATTTTTCAATACACCTTTTTTTTTTTTAATTGATATAAACTAGTGCTTGACTGCGAAAACACTCAAAAACCCCCCTCGAAAACTGACGCTTATCGCACTACGATTATGTTCAACATGCCATATAAAACACACTCGTGTTTTTTTTTTCATTTATTACAACAAAGGCTTTTTTCTTTCTGAATTCTTCACGGCGCATATTTTTAAGGTTTTAATATTTAATGTACCGGAAGACGTAGCGTTGGAAGGCCTCCTACAAGGTGGAGCGATGACCTGGTAAGGGTTGCGGGAATCCGATGGATGCGAGACGCACAGGACCGTTCATTGTGGCGACACTTGGGGGAGGCCTATGTCCAACAGTAGATGTCTTTCGGCTGAAATGATGATGATGATGAATATTTAACGTAAATTGGAATTGTGTTTATGAAAAGAATATCATAAATAAACATGATTATTTACACAATAATTTGTTATTACCAGCAAATTAATATTTATCTTTGTTCAAAAGTCAAATATTTGAATTTCTTATTTTTAATTCTAGGATATATAGCGGTTTGATACCCATTGCTTCTCTTTCAACGTGTAAAGTTTAGGTTAAACGCGGGAAAAAAGTAAATTAAATATTATCTAACATTAATTGTGTTATTTGTGAAAAAAAATTACGAATTTAAGTTTTGAAGAGAATTCTTTAGATGCTGCGCCGCCAGATATTGTGATTGAGGAAGAAAATCTTGCGATAGTCTGCTGCCATCTAAATCAAAATGGTATGGTATCTTTGGAAAACTTTCTTCAGTAGAAAATGAACAAAAATACGTCGTAATTTTCAGAGAAAGTATTTCTTCGTAAGTGTATTGAAAACGTCGTTTGATACACTTGAAAAATAGTCACTGCAACACTCGGTTTTAGGGAATCCAATCCCACATCAAAATCGCGATCCTGCAAGCCTGCCGGATTGAAGCCGTTATCCCGTGGGATTTTCGGGATTGAATTTTTGCAAAAAAGGTGCAGGATCCCGCATTTGCGGGATTGGATTCCCTACTCGGCTCCATAACAATTTCACCATTTCGCCTCGGTTGCAATGACAAAGTTTCTCCCCTTGTATCAAAATGTACATATTGAACACTTGGCCAAATACGAGATGGAGGAGTGCCTTTCCTCGGTGATTTCTGGTTTCTGAGCCGTGTAGGCCGAGAATTTCCGGGCTTTTTAGAACTGGTCTTACCCTGATCTTAGCGTTCGAAGTCGCTAGTAATGATGTTCCATGTGCTATGGTTTTCCTCAAAAATTTTGTTAAGCATATAATCAGCCTTTTTAATGTTCCCACTGCTGGGACTCAGGCCACCTCTCTAGGAGAGGGAATGGGCCGTAATCCACCACGCGAGCCCAGTGCGGGTTGGTGAATGTCACATGTCTTCGAATTTTTGGTTCTAGGACATGCCGGTTTCCTCACGATATTTTCCTTCACCGTTTTGAGAGCAGTGGTGATGAAATAAATTACACAAAGTAATGCGCCGCGTAAATAATGTAAGTAATTTTGTTAAGCACATCATAAAAGTCTTTGATCTGTGTGACGAAATTGGTGCGTACGTCTAAATAATGGTTAAGTTAGTTTCTCTGCGATATTAAGTTTGAGAACCGCTACCCTCTCCGGGTATCGGAAAAACTCCATATTATTCTTTCACTTTTTAGCCACCAAAAATACAATTCCATAAAGGCCTCTGATGGTTCCAAAACAGGAAGACCGATCTGAAAGAAAGAAAGAAAGAAAACATGTTTATTCTGCCCAAATAGCAATCTCACCCCGTGATTCTTAGTACCACCTGCGTGTGGAAAGTACCGTGATTTAAGTGAGGTTCACCAGAGCTTCCGGGCACTGGGCCTAAGATTATTTTGTTCTGATATAGTTTGGTTTGAGAATTTGGAATTTGTGGAGTTTGGGGGTCTTGGATCTCACAGATTTTAATGGGCCTCTTATACCCTATATCATCATCTTCCTGCCCTTGTCCCGTGTTATTTGGGGTCGGCGCAACATGTTTTTTTCTTCCATTCCGTCCTGTCACTTGTCATGCCATCACTAACTCCCTTGTCTTTAATATTACTCCTCACACAATCTATCCATCATTTCTTTGGCCTACCTTTACTTCTTCATCCATCCGCATGTATACTCATAACTCTTTTGTAGTAACATGCATTTCATTCCTCCCGCAACACTTTTGCCTGACCTACGAATCGAACCCAGAACACTACGCTTGACAGTGGTGTTATATCACAACCAGCGCGGCAGTCATGCAGGTAGATGCTATATTAAAAGACCATATAATTGAATCATGTTCCATCGTCATATAAGGTTTACATCTGCTCGAACTTATCAGTACGACTGCTAAGTATAAATAACAAACACTTTTGTTCCAGGCGCTGCTACTTGCAATGCAATCAATAACCAAGTGAGAGTGTTTTGTGTTCGTTTTAGAATCGGTCGGAGTGTTACACTTGTGCTTACTAACAAGCCATTAAAACTGTAATTAACAGGGTTTTGTTTGATAACAGTTGTAAAGCCGCCGTCGTGTCGTACCACCGCCGCGTGATCTGACGTCTCCCACAAGCTACAAGGGAATTTACCTCAGTTAATAAACAGGTCAGTAAGTGATAAGCGTTCAAACATCTATGTACAATAGATAATTCATCACAAAAAAATCTTATAAAGTTCTTTACATTTTTTATTAGCTGTGTGAACTCGGTATCGTATGTGCAATACTGTAGGCACCAACAGAAATAAAAGATATTAAAAATATTTGTATGTTTAATATCTTTTAATCATGTTTTTATATAAGCTAAGAAGGTAGCTACTTCATGAATGTCTTGGAATTTAAGACTTTAAAAGCATTTGCACAATGTGTGTTTAAAATTATTTTGATGCTGCTGTAGAAATGTTTCGTTCTTTAAAAATCCACACGATACCCACGTTTTTCAACAGTGATGAATGTTATTTAAACATTAGTGTTCTCACCACAGACGTTGAGAAAAGATCTATGGCAACGTTGTTTTAAAAAAATTTTCAATCACAGTAAATTTGTAAATCATTATTATTGTCACTTTGATTTATCGATCCTCCATAGAAAGGATGAAACACATAATTTTACTCATTTTAATGGAAATTATAATATTTGGTAGAATGACTTGGTGCGCCATCTTCAGAAAAGGAGCTCTGCTCCTTGAAGACGAAGAGCCTGAAAATGCGCAGGAAATCTATAACGACGAAAGTTTTACCATCAATACTATGAACTGTATTATTCCGTCCTTTAATTTCGAAGACACGTCAGTAGACAAATTATTCAAATCCAAAGCACAAATAAAAGTATGTCAATATTATAACAAGCGTTTGTTAGAAAGCAACCTAACACACATTTGGATAGTAAAAAATAATTTTAAACATTATAAAGTTTATAATGAATCGAACTTTGTGTGTTGTTATCGATCCTTCCACCAACCTCTATCATCTCGAAACCTACCTTCTAGCATGATTGACAATAGAATCGAGTACCTCGACTGCATAAACTTCGATAATTTCATACAAGTGAGTAATGAATTCGTAAAAGTGACTTGTTTTTATGAAGATGTTAACAAAGCTGTATATGAACAATATTTCATATTTACGCCGAAAAAGCCATTTACTGAATTTAGAGATGAGCCTTTTATAACGCCTGCTAACCAATTAAAGTACAATGTAATTATAATGGGAATAAGCTCTATGTCAAGGCAAAACTTTCATCGAACCATGACTGATACTTTAGAATTGCTGAACAACAATAACGCAATTGAATTAAAAGGTTACAGTACAGTAGCACAAGACACTTTTCTGAATATGATGCCGGTTCTAGTAGGCATGAACAGCTCCCAATTGAGAAAAACTTGTTGGACTGGCAGACAGTCGACGTTGGACAGCTGTCCTTTTATTTGGGAAAGGTTTAAAGATGTGGGATATTACACGGCATTGATGGAAGATACTTCGAGACGTAGTATGTTTAGAAGAAAATCATTGGGTTTTAGAGGTAGCCCTACAGATTATTATGTACACCCATTTATACACCAGTCTGAAACCTTGCACATACAAAAAAGTCGAAGGAATGATACGTCAGTATTAAAATGTATGGGAGACAAATATTATTTTCAAGTTTTGATAAAATACGTTCAAGATATAACTACAACTCTGAAATTTTTTAAGTTTTTTGGTGTTTTTTGGGAATCGTCGATGACTCCTTATGGTATAAATGCTCCTAAAAAGATGGATTATGATTATTACAAATTATTAAAAAATATGGAAATAAATGGTTATCTAAACAAAACAATAATAATATTTATGAGTGATCACGGTCTGGATATTGGAGATATTCGTATATCAAAACAAGGTCGTATGGAACAGAGACTGCCACTGTTATTCATTCTGTTGCCTCCTTCATTTCGGAAACAATATAGTTTAGCATACAATAATTTAAAGAAAAATGAAGGACGCCTCTCAACTCCCTTTGACGTACATAGAACGTTATTAGATCTTATTGAAATGACTGAATTAACTGATAAAAGAATTGAAGAAAGAAGTACAGAGTTCTATTCGCATAATAGAGGTATCAGCTTGTTCCTAGAAATACCCAAAAATAGAACCTGTGAAATGGCTAGCATTGATAAGGCATGGTGTGCTTGTAGTAACGAAGTACCACTCCTATCGAGTGACCCATTACTTGCAGATGCTATTCAATTTTTAAATAAAGAAGTAAATGAGATGCTGAAACCCTATCCAGAATGCCTAAAACTCGTAATAGAGGAAATTGTTATAGCAAAGGAAATGATACCCGTTTACGAAACTAACACCGAATGGCGTGACATTAAATTGGTAATAGGTATGGAGCCTGGGGGTGGGATTTTTGAGACAGTGTTGCGTTATTATAAAAAAGAATGGACCATCATCGATAACATAAAACGTCTAAATTGCCTAGGATTTCAGAGTTTATGTGTCGAAGATCCTGTCATAAAATTGTTGTGCTACTGTAAAGGTCATAAATAAATGCTGTTAAAAATACCTTGGTTTGTTCTTTAAATTACTCCTAACAACACCAGGGATTTACTGGATTATTAAGTGTTACAGGGAGATCAGTGTCTTTACTAGGAAAAAATCCTTGTGGACGTCTTAAGCCATAATAATAGTTTAGTTAGCAAGCGTCAAATCGACTGGCTTTATTCAAATAAAGCACTCACAAATCTCACAATCCAAAACGACCGGA
Source organism: Mythimna impura (assembly GCA_905147345.3). NCBI lineage: Eukaryota > Metazoa > Arthropoda > Insecta > Lepidoptera > Noctuidae > Mythimna > Mythimna impura. The sequence continues at coordinate 9,434,254 of LR990348.1, read as the reverse complement.
ATCCCTAACCCACTATTTATATATATTGTATATTTTTATATATATATATAATTAAAATGTTGTTTGACCTACTGCGAGTATTGCGATCCACCTGTACCTATGCGAAGTCGATTTAACTACTCCTACCTAACACTTTGAAGTACAATATGTAGAGAGGGAATTTTTAGCTTTTTAGTGTATTACCAGGTTATACCTAGTCTGGCCATAAATTTTGTATCAATTAAAATAGTATTTTTTTTTAAATTTGCAATCATTAAAAAATTCTATACGATATGCAGTGGAACTTTTCAATGGACACAGTTCGTAAAGCGATTAACTCGTAGCCATGGACCTTACCATTAAAATGTCAGGGACGAAGGTAAAGAAGGAACAGGAGTGGGTTTTTAGTCAGTAAAAGTCTGACTCTATCTCCCGCTCCGCCCAAGAGCGCGATTTGTCATAAGATGAAGATGAACGCTTAACGCTTAAAAATCAGTGTTAAGGCTAAGAGAGCATTGTGAGCAGATCAGAGTAGAAGCATGTATTCATTTCTTGATTCTCTATCACATGTACAAAATTATTCATGTGTTAATTTTACACACATGCATTTTTATAAAGTTATTATTGTTTTTATTTGTAACAGAATTTATGACTACTAGGTATATTTAAATTAGTCTACCTGGAGTTTTCCAGAAGCAAAACTTATTTTAAAATTGCGGTCAGTTTGATTAGCTCGTGTCTAAGTAATAACAGTAACTTGGGTCGATCTTAAGCTTAGGCTACGCTTGTTGAGGTTGGTTGGTGGATGGGTGATCAACTTAACATACCGAGATTCCGCCATACCTCGGAAAGAAAGTTAAGCCGTTGGTCCCGGTTGTCATTTGTAGATCGTTAACAGTAGTTGTTACGGATAGTTTGAAACCAGGAAATCTAACACCAGTCTTGCCAAGGCGTATCGTTTTACCCAATTGCTGGGTCAGACAGGCAGTTACTCCCGCTGCATCCAAAATTGGCGGTGGCGGCCTCTCACGCCGGGCCCTGTTTCATGCCATGCTCCGGAGCGAGGGGGAACTTCAGACGGTCGCATTTCACTATTCTAACGAAGGAGACGACCGCACGCGTGATAGAACGAGCATCCTCACACCACAGCCGCCACGACCCTGATCCCGACTACCAGCCACGGTAGGTGAGGGTTTGTGGATGACGAGCAATAGGGAGTTCACAGAGCCCAAGTCGCCGACAGCGCCTAGTCTTCCAGCAAACCGTAGGGGCCCAGCAGGGCCGATGCCCGAGGGCTATGGAAATTTTCTAAAAAGGAAACTCAGGGTCCTAGAACGGAAAGGGCTACTGAAGGACACAGACACTACTACCATTTACTGACTAAAACCACACGATTTTAGTCAGTAAACGGTGTGACACGCCCTTCCATTTCAACCTAGAGCAGGGGGGAATTGGATCATTTGGATTTCCAATGACTTCTCCTGCTTGTCTTTTCTATGAATATAAATAAATTAATATTAACAATTTTAAGTCACATCATCTATCCTTCCTTACTCCTTACTTATTATAAAACCAAGTCGCCCACCGCGTCTGTCTGTCTGTATGAATACGATAAACCCAAAAACTACGGAACGGATTTTCATGCAGTTTTGAACAATAGACAGAGTGATTCATAAGAAAGGTTCAAGTGTATAATAAATACATCCGAATTATAGAGAAAACCGTGAATTTCAAAGATTTCTAACACGCGTGCGAAGCTAGGGCGGAACGCTAGTACTATAAAGCTGAAAAGTTTGTTTGTTTGAACGCGTTAATCTCAGGAACTAGATACTGGTTTGAATTGAAAAAATATTTTAGTGTTCAATAGCTCATTTATCGAAGAAGGCTATAGGCTTCACGCTAAGGCCCACAGGAGTGGAGCAGTAACCAAAGACGCGGGTGAAACCGTGGGAGATAGCTAGTTTTATATATGGGTAGTAGTTTTTATAGTTACCTACCTTTTAAAGTACACATTGGGTAGCACTGTAGCGAGCGCGGTTTAAGTGTCAAGGGTCGCCGTGCTCCAGCACGCTAGAGGGCGCATGCGCGCAGCCTCCACCCCGACTCTTTATTCCGTCTCCCAGTGCGATACTCGTCTAACTAGTGCTATCTTGCTTACATGTTTCATAAGGCAAACATTAGGACGAACTTCATACTGAGAAATTTTCAGTCGGTATTGAATCCGGGCACAACATCCCCCGGGACGCGTCTTGTTCGGCTTCAGTGCTCGGCTGCTGCATATCTCAATCACAAAATGAAATATGTACTTACCTACACAGGTTCCGCTGACATTTAATGTCAAAACATATTCGCTCCAATCAGTGAGAAAGTAAATATTTTTAATTCAAAATGAACACCCGATTGCACTTCTCGTATTGTTGTAACTTCAGTTTCCAATGTTTTTGCCACTTTGTGTTTACACGACGTTAAGTCAACTGCTTCCGAGGTAAGTGAAGTGAAGACTTTCCAACCGAAACTGTTTCAATAATGTTACAAACTTACAAACACTGAATTCTCGAAATTCTAAACTTAATGATTTACCCCCAGTTTCTGAACTAATAATTTGAAGTTAAGGATGTGTCACACGTATCTAGCTGAATGCCAATGTTTGGCAGGTTTTCTTATTAAAATTGAGTTTAATAATAATATTAATAGTTTATTTCAGAACATAATAATGCACATAAGTATAGAAGATTCAAATAATAAAATAGTTTTGCCAGTTAATAAGTAGTAAAATGTCTGTCTTAACTTTAAATTCCTAAATCAGAAATTGGGGATCAGATGGTAGATCAGACTGTAAGAAAATATTTGAAAAAGAAACATTACCATCCTTCCCTTTCTTAATTTCCGTAAGTGCGTATGTTGGTCCCTACTTTAATTCCTGTTTACGTCTGTGAATAAAATAAGATTTTTATTGCAATCAATGAATGTTTGAAAATAAGATATTGTATTGCATCATTCGCAAAAACACAAAATGCTCGTTTTCTAAATATTTTTAGCTAAATATTTAGTTTGGTGCAGTGCATATTTTGTCGATATTTCCAAACTTGGATGTATCCGAAACACGTTTAAAAATAATCCCTATTGACATGATCGTCAAACTTAGTTAATAACTATTGGCTTGGGCTTAAGTACTATCGAAACATTATCCTGTGTTATAATACCAAAGTGCGTAAAAGATATAAAGAAAGTTAATAGTTAATTACCTGCTTCCTAGTACTTAATATACAAAAAAAAAAAAACAAAAAGGTTGAAAAAGTTATACCCTGTGTGTATAAAGTTTATTCTTGTACTACAGAAATCACTAAAAATACGTAGTCTTTCTTGGGAAATCGGGTAAAAATAGGAAAACATATGGATAATTGTCACAATGTTTTTGAGGAAAGGTCTAGTTTTTATTGCCCTATATATCTAGGCAAATAGTAAATAACAAAGTTTATTTACAAATGTTATGTAAGAAACGTTGGCGTTATTGTGATGTTCTTCTTAATTTTATATTTATTTTATTCTTAATTTTACAAGCATCACGCTGAGGTTCCTGGCCTAATAAAACCTAAGGAAACCTACTATTATTATTAAAATTATTTTTCGGCCCATCACTTGATTACTGAAAAGTAAAAAAAAAACATGTACCTATTATTAAGTATATTTTTCCCGTTTCACGGTTTTTCCTCATGATTATCCCGAGGAAAAAATTGTTCTTAATGACAATGGGAACCTACCGTCCAGGATATATTATTATCAAGTTCTAATATAGCTTGTAGGTAACACAATTATATACGTACGGAATAATCACAATTTATTTTCAGCATGGCCCAGCTTGTGAGGGCCAGCACGAGGCTGCACTCGGTCCCGGCGCGGTTGAGATATCTCTTCCTACTCGCAATAGTATGCGGCAGCAGTTTCATTATCATTTCCATCACCAATCGCACAGAGATATTTCTGGTCAACAACGAACAACCCATTTCACCCCTAGATTTTCACCATTACGAAATTGAGTCTGATGGAAGTTTTACAATTAAAACAGAAGGTTGTACGATACCTAGCTTGATAGCCTTAGACGAAACTATTAAACAGTTTAATCAACCTCCAACAAAGTTAAAAAGTTGCCCCAACGCTAAATATTCTCTTTTACAACGCAATAAAACACACATTTGGGTTGATACTAAGCTTTTAGATTATCATAATGTTCCTAAAGATGCAAACATTTCCTGCTGTTACAAATCATTTTTCAGACCAAAGTCGGTCAAAAATGTATATTCGATAAAGGCAGATGACAGAGTTGAATACGAAAACTGTCTGAATTTCACAGATAGCATCAAAGTAAAGCATGAATTTGTCACGGTCACTTGTGAATATAACAACAAACAGGTCTATCAGCAGTACTACCTGTTTGCACGAAAAAAGCCATTGCATAGGCCAAGAAAGAAGTATAACGACACATCTTACAATGTGATAGTAATGGGTATTGACGCCATTTCAAGATTAAATTTTCATAGAACTATGCCAAAAACTGTGGCTTACCTGAAACAGAAAGGTGCTATTGAATTACTAGGTTACAACAAAGTGGGTGACAATACATTTCCTAACTTATCTCCTATGCTGCTGGGGATTAAAGACACTGACCTGAAGAGAACTTGTTGGCCGCGTAATGATGCAAATTTTGACAACTGTCCGTTTATTTGGCATTGGTTTAGTGAAGCTGGATTTTATACAGCTCTGGGTGAAGATAGTGCAAAATTGGGTACTTTTAATTTTTTGAAACACGGCTTTATCAAGCCACCAACAGATTACTACATTAGAACTTTTATACATGAAGCAGAATATAACGTGGGCAATACCAAGGATTTCAATTCATACATCTGTATGGGTAATAAATATTTTTACAAGGTACTTCTGGACTATATTGAAGATTTAACGTCAGTTTTACAATCTTCCAAACTGTTTGGGTTTTTTTGGGAAGTGTCGATGAGTCACGACTACTTAACGTACCCGATGGCAATGGACGACAGCTACGAAAGCTTTTTAACAAGACTTGAAAGTAATCATTATTTAGATAAAACTGTTCTTATACTGTTAAGTGACCATGGAATAAGATGGGGCGCAATAAGATTTACAAAACAAGGCCGATTAGAAGAACGTCTGCCCTTTGTTCATATATTGTTGCCGCCATCATTTCAAGAAAGTTACAATTTAGCTTACCAGAATTTGCAAGAAAACAGTAGACGTCTGACCACACCGTATGACATGTACGCAACACTATCCGATTTAATCGATTTAAAAGTTATTAATGATGAAAATATAAAACAACGAACAGAATCTCTTAACACTGAAACTAGAAGTATGAGTCTGTTCCTGCCAATACCCCAAAATAGAACTTGTAAAATGGCTGGTATTGACGACCATTGGTGTACTTGTCACAAAGGTATAAAAATCCCACCAAAGAGCTTCGACGCTCGTGACGCAGCCGAACAACTAGTGAAGCAATTAAATGAACATTTAAAGGAGCACGAGCAATGTGCAAAGCTAACTCTTGCCGAAGTTCTGGACGTGACAGAGATGATAGCGGGGGAGCCACGAGAGAAGGAGGTGGGGTGGCGTGAGTTCATGGCGGTTGTACGCACCACGCCGGGGGACGGCGTATTCGAGGGTACATTACGCCAGCAGCGCCAAGCCTGGAGCCTGGCCGGCACCATCAGCCGCCTGAACCTGTACGGAGAACAGAGCCACTGCGTCAATCTCTACCAACTTAAATTGTATTGCTATTGTCGATAGTTCGATCAATTTGTTCAAAATTCATAATAAAAAAAAAGCTGTGATATTACGAAGAGTTGATTCTACGAAATGTTAATAGACAGGTTTAGCTGTATGAGAACAAATATTTTAGAGACTTGGAAAGATATTGAAAAAAAATCTGGATAAATTATGAAAAAAATATTGTTTACCTGTATACTTTTTAGACTACTGTAGTACCTACTTAGTTACACTAGAATACATATATTATATACACGAATCAGTAGACCGTATAGGTATCTACATATCTATGTAGATTTTGAAGTGCTTTGCTTTTTAATCTTCGGCATTGGTTTAACGTAGATACATATCTTTTACTAATAATTACATATCTCTATTTGAAGTTTTTTATCACGTTATACGAAGTTGTTGTTTTCAAAATACCTACATATTAACACAAGGCAGGGACATTGAAGAACCTTCACGGTACCTACTTGTGTACTATTTCCTATATCTATGTATTATGTATTAAATATGGAATATTGTTAAACCTCATTCAATACTATGTTTGTGTTGAGGCCACCGCACACCTCAACGAAATCTTACCGTTATTGCTGGTGGTTCATTTACACTAGGACCAGTGCTAGCTTCAGCTTGCAAGCCTTCGTTTTACTCGATGCCAAGCTTGGTCGGCATCAACTGGCAACTGAGTCATCGGACAACTAGACTTTTACTAACGCTAGTCACGAGTTGACGTTAAAAGCTAGTCTCGATAAGTCGACTACTTCAGCACAGGGACGGAGGCCCTACCACGAGCATTTAAAGCAATCCATTTTACGACCTAAACTGAATTGTTAAAGGGATGGAGTTATAAAAGGTGTACAGCTCCATCGCTCTTTCTCATTCGCACGACTGACATCTTACTTAACACATCATGGTAAGGCCCCTGAAAGTCATAACTGTCGACGATTGTACTTTTAAGGCATATGGAATGATATGAGTTTATAGGCTACTTAGACAGTTACTACATATGAATTCGGTTCTGAAAACATGGAGTGCAACCTAGCACGACGTTGTTGCAAGGTGGCTAGCAATTCTGGTGCGTCTCAAGACCAACTACCGCCCACATATCTCTTGTGGCAACGCGTTGTAATCGCGTGGTACACTTGCGGCTAGAAAACGCCAAGTCGATCGCCACATGCACTAACGTCGAGTTGACGACTCGTGAACGCAGATCCGAGAGTTGGTAACGATGTTGAGTTGAGGTGTGCGAAGACCATCCATTTATTTATAACTAAGGCGTAGTCAGAATTGTATTTTTTACCTTGATAGCTTACCATTCAGAATCTCATATCTAGGACAAGTTTGCTGATAAGAGTTTGACAGTAGTGTACTTCTGTAGACCTATCTAAAGGCTTTGTTTGTGTGTCTGTTAAAATAGTAAATGTTTTATAAAAATGCTCCAGATTTATCTTAAATCCTAATCAAGTATCGTATAACCTACATAGATATTTTTTTATAATATATGGTAATTTAGATAAACCAAACTACAGTTCTGTCATGAAAAAGGGATATTAAAAACTAAGTTTACGAATGGTATTAGAGGGTGGTTTATTTCATAAGTTTATCAGAACAATAAAATGGATTTTAGATAATTAGGCTGAGGAGAAAATCTATGCGGAAAAATGCGGCGAAACGCAGTCCCAATTCTGTTACTTTCAAATCTGTGTACCTAAGTAACTTGTTTTTCATTTGGCATTTCATGTGAAACCCTGCCTCGACTTTCCGCTCAGACTTCAATATAACTAGCCTGAAATACTTTTGAGAATAATCATATATCACAAAGATGTGTTTACTTAGAGGACATAATTTTTATATTTGTAATGAAAAACTTTAAGTACATGCTGAGATATTGTCAGTGAAGTTAGAATTATTGTATAAGTCAAACGTCTACTGTATAAGAGAGCTAAATGACTGAGTCAATATGATAACCATAATAAAAAAAAACACCCCTACATCGATTTTTGACTAAAAGTAATTGAAATGACGTGAATAGCATCCTTGTTCAAAACGAAATAAATTGACATACTCTTTTAGAACTTCACTAACAATACTCAAAAGATTAAGGTACGCATCTATAATGATATCCATAGATACATATAGTAATAGGTGTGTAACTGTTTACAATATCAAAAATACATATTACGTATAACATTTAGGTGCAATATTTGACGTAGTTAGTATCATTAAGTGCTGTAAATATTTTAAACGATGTATGGATAAATGAAATTGTTAATAATAAGAAGTGCAGTGGCTAATTGTTATTTTTTTAATAAAATTAAAATTGTTGTTTTTAATTTTATCTTCTTATTCCGGCAACTTCTTTAATTACTTTATACCCTAAAGTTTAGTTCTGCAAGATTTTTCAAAAGAGTTTCCATGGCCCTGGAACGCAGAGGACAACCGAAGGAACACAGGGGGTATCAGTCGGTAAAAGTCTGACGCATCCCACACCACCCAAAGCGGGAGAAATTATTTGATGATATATATATAACCCTAAAGTTAAATAAAGTTTTAAGAGACATGTGGTAGTACAACCTTTATTTTTTACATCTCCTTCGCGCTCCGGGTAGAGCGAGGGAAAGTGTCTTTATTTTATTTTTATTAATAAGGCACACCAACAACTTGTTCACAAAATAAAATTCTAGATTAACCTTTTGAGTGCGTAATTAGAGACACAATAGTAAGACAATGGCGCGTGAACGCCGGCGTTAATGCGGGGATCAACAGCTTAAGTGGTCAGAGGACAGTTCCGTGTAAAAAAATCAATTAAAGCCATACTCATCATTCACAGTGGTTGTTTAAAATTATAAAATCACATATGTAAATTATAATTAAATTAAAAGAGATAAATCGATTACATCACAAATTACAATACTTCAAATGTCAATATTGATCAGGATTGATCGAAAGAGTTACCGTGATCCTGGAACTCGAAGGGTAACTGAAGGAACGGAGGTGGGTTTTAGTCAATAAATTTTTTTTTTTAATTTTGTTACTAATATTGACATTTGAAGTATTGTAATTTGTGATGTAATCGATTTATCTCTTTTAATTTAATTTTAATTTACATATGTGATTTTGTAATTTTAAACAACCACTGTGAATGATGAGTATGGCTTTAAATTTAGTTAGGTATCTAACTTGTTTAGATTTAGTTAGGTATCTAATTGTCTAACTAAACAAATGGAACAAAAGTAAAGTCAAGTGGTAGCTAGGTAGATACTTGGATATTGTAATATAACTTTGTTGATTTCGGCCACAAAATTACCTAAGTATTATTTTATGTTTCGGCTATGCGTTCGTAGGTAATTTTTAAAAGATGGTAGGTAATTCACGATTAGTAATATTGTGAACACGATTATTTAAAAAACATTACCGCCGGCCGCCGCGCCAGCAAAAAATTACGAATCTACTTAATAGCGAAAAATGATGATACGAAAAGGAACACGAATCGTCCTCGTGTCTATAAACTGCAACAATAACCTACCTATTATACCTACATAATAATTATCATAAAATAAGAGCCACTTTATGAGTGTTGAAAATGTTATAATTACTTACCTTTCGGGATCCTTTGGAAGAGTAAAGAATGAAAAGTCCACATTTTTGTTGATAGTCATGCACCCATATACTATGCAGTATCTTTTGGCTTTTTGCGTGCCCATATTTATAATAAAACCTCTGTAGAAATGCGAACATATTTTTTGTTAGCGCGCGTCAAGCGGCATGCGGCAGTTCGAACACGCGTGTGACACTCAACTGAACTAGCCCTATAAAAGAGGCCCCGAGACGTAGGTATAAATTCAAGCGCGCGCCGAGAGTGCGCCGGGCCTGGTGTCGTAGACTGTGCTACGCGCGACCTACAAACTGTGTCGTAGACTGCGCTACGCGCGACCTACAAGTGTCGTACACTGTGCTACGCAGGACCTACACACACGCTTCACACCGGCAAAGCGTGCGTGTGTAGCAAGGTCTACAGACCTTGCTACACGCAAACCATAGGTGTGTCGTTAGACCATGCTACGCGCATCCCACACGATTCGTCGACTTTGTTACATGCGACCCATACGTTTGTTAAGGCTCTAGCTCCCGAGTAGTGCCATAAAACAGTAACATTCAGAAGCCTACTCCTCGGTAACGGCTAGGTTAATAGTTTTGATAAAAATATATGTTTACTTTAAATTCATGTACAACATTATCAACATATGATTTTTACGTATCACTAATACATTTGCCAAAAAAAAAATTAACAACATGATATTTTTTGCTTGTTTTCCTTACTTTACCTTTCAAACGACTTAGAAATATTAAGTATGTTTTCGCAAAAAAATAGCTGGTTAAGTGTTCTTCAGAATGTACATAGTATATGTAAATCAATCAATATTTCGCAAGTCTATTAAAGTTCAGCGGGGCTCTATGCGCAGGCGGCAGTACGAGGTTTAAACCTTATACCTTGCTTCGAGCATTATGTTCATAATGAGGCTTCATTTAGTGAAAAGTGTTTTGTAGATTTAATGGTATACTTAAGTAAGTGGTCACAATGGTTTTATAGATGTAGACACAAGTTTAATATCCACGTCACTGTAATTATCAGAATGTTTAGAAATCATGAATAACTAGCAGGTAAATATTTTGAAATGCGTCGTACTAACCACAGCTAGTAATTTTCTTTCGATGTTGTCCTGCACGGATATTTACACGTTTGGGATAGAACAAAAAACTTATGTTTTTTGTTCGATCCCAAGCAAGCAAGAATTATGATGGCAATGCTTACTCCACCAGTTTTGTGTTGTATTTTACTAACTGTTTTAAAAGATGTACTTGCAATTAAAACTAGTGATCTGTACACGATCCGTACAGAAGGATGTTCTATAACTGGTATGACAGAAGTTAGTGAAAGTATAAAGAAAATAGTGATGGCGCCGCCTGCCATACGCAACTGTTCGTCTGTGGAGCCGCTCGTCGCGAGCAACGCGTCGCATGTGTGGGTGCAGCGCGAAGCTTTCGACTTGTACAACATACATAGTGAAGATACTTTTTATTGTTGCTACAAATTTTTTTCAGCACCAATAAACATTAATAATATAGTTTATAGTGAATGCAAAGAATTTCTAACAGTGATAAAAGTGGAACACGAATTTGTTAATATTGAATGTTTTTACTTAGACAGCGTAATTTACAGTGATTTCTTTTTATTCAATTACCATGAAGATATCCCGCCCGATATGCACAGCGAAGAATCTTACAACGTACTCATACTTGGACTAGAAAGTATGTCACGGCTCAATTTTCATCGTACTATGCCTTTAACGTCAAAATTTTTGAAGGAAAGAGGAGTTGTTGAGTTGCTTGGCTACAGTAAATTAGGGGATAACTCATATCCTAACTTGTTTCCCGCATTAACTGGACTCTCATTCAAGAATGTAAGACAAACATGTATTCATGAGACAGTATTTAACTTAGAGAAGTGCGCCAATACGTTAATCTGGGACAAATTTAAAGAGAAAGGATACCACACCGCACTTGGCTCAGACAGCATCGCTGGCCTCCTGGGCCAGTACGAGTACCGCCTGCCCAGGATACCGACCGACTTCTATTTACAGCCATTTATTTTAGAAACGAGAAAATTATACAGAAACCAATTTTACGATTATCACGCATGCATGGGCTCCAAGTATTATTTCAAGGTTCTTTTAGAATATATTTATGGGTTAACGCAACATTTACAACTAAATAGATTGTTTGGTATGTTTTGGGAAGAATCTATAAGTCACGAGGATCTTAATAACCCGCGCATCATGGACGAGTCTTATTTCAACTTTTTAGCTGATTTACGTCAATATAATTACTTGAGTAAAACCATACTCATATTTCTAAGTGATCATGGAATGAGATGGGGGGACATTATGCATACAGACCAAGGACGGATGGAAGGATTTTTGCCATTACTGGGAATACTTTTTCCTGAAGAGTTTAGACGCCAGTATAAATTAGCCTTTGAGAACATTCAACAGAATGCCCATCGGTTAACTACGCCTTATGATATTCATGAGACACTTTTAGACCTACTGGATCTTGGTTCACTAGAAGATGATATGATCAGAAAAAGGACTAAAAGCTCTGTTAGTGTAAGTAAATCAAGCCTTTTTCTTCCTGTATCAACATTAAGAAATTGCTCATCAGCTGGTATTGCAGAACATTGGTGTCCGTGTCACCGAGGTCGAAAGATTGAGGTTGGAAGCAAAATGAAAAGTATAGCAGCACACAAACTTGTAGAACAAATCAACAAGTTGTTAAACGATTTTCCACAATGTCATCAATTGGTCCTTGGTCATGTATACGATGTTTATTTAGTGGAAAACAATAAGCAGTGGAAAATATATACGGTAATGGTGAAAACAAGACCAGGAGGCGGCATTTTTGATGGCACTCTCATCCAAAGCAGGTCTCACTGGGTGATCTCTGGCACAGTCGGCCGCCTCAATCTTTATCGAAATCAAAGTTCTTGTGTTAGTAGCGATTCGGTTAAAATGTATTGCTACTGTAGCTAGTTCATATATTTAGGTTAGGTTAATACCTAATAAAGGAGCATACACTTTGTAGTCTTTTTTTAATAAGAAATTAACCAAATATGAAATACAATTTTATTTTGTACATAAAACATAAATGTTACATAACTGAAATCGTTTATTTTTAGGGTTCCGTACGTCAAAAAGAAAAAATGGAACCCTTGTAGGATCACTTTGTTGTCCGTCCGTCTGTCTGTCTGTCTGTCAAAACCCATAATCTCAGGAATGCGTGGAGGTATCGAGTTAAAATTAAAACCATATCACCCACCCAATTTACCATCCTATTAATTTTAAGTTCGTAATGTAATTTGTATTTTTGGTGTACAATAAAGAATATATGTATCTATCTATCTATCTTTCTACCATATACTTAGATCTGCGGTCCCTTGAAGCTGTGAAAAAATCAAACTTCTGAGTTAACGAAAAAAAAGGATACGGCCGTATACGTCGCAAAAAACGTATATTTCAACACTCTCGAAGAAATCAAAATTCATAGGGCTTCCCGTTGAGCTAGAATCCTAATATTAAATCTGGAAACTGTACATTTTTTGTTACGTCACAACAAAAAGAAAACCAGTTGTGGGTTAAGCTCGCCTATGTACATCAACTGTCCTATTTTTATTGTCTATATAAAATTGTGTGTACTATAAAGAATAAGAATAAGAACAAAAAAAAATGTGATTTGGAAAAATCTTCGAGACTCCATTCGGGAATTGAACTGTTTACATAGGTAAGTTTGTACGGAACCCTCAGGGCGCGAGTCCGACTCGCACTTGCCCAGTTTTTTATTACAATCTGCCTTACCATTTGTGCTTAACTTAGTAACAGTCTCTTTAGGGTTCAGTAGTCAACTAGGAACCACCTAACCGAACCGATCGAACTAGGGACGCCGCACTAGAAAGCTGAAATTTGGTACCAATATGTATATCAATGACCGACAGTGGTAAAATAAAAATTGTTTTTTTTTTATTAGGGTGGGTGCCCTAATAAAACATTTTTTACCCCCTACACGTAAAGTGGGGAGTGTTTTTTTTTTCATTTCAACCTTAACGTGTGATATATTGTTGGATAGGTATTTAAAAATGAATAGGGGTTTACTAAAATCATTTTTTAATAATGTTAATATTTTCGGAAATAATGGCTCCAAAAGTAAAAAGAAATGTGTGTGTTTTGAACCTGTTTAGAAAATATGAAAAAAATCTCAAAAGTAGAACTTTATATAAAGACTTTCTAGGAAAATTATTTTGAACTAGATGGGTTGAACAGTTTTTGAAAAGTTGTACAATTTTTTTTCTGAATTAAGTTTGTAATTTAACCGTATATGCAAGCATTTTTTTTAACTTAGTTTACATATTTTATTATCTTGAACGTTTATTTTTTTAAATACAAATAGAATTATCAAAATCGGTTGACGCAATCCAAAATTACCAATGAAAACCCAACATACATAACCCGTCTAGTTTGTATAAATTAGTAACCCAATTTCCCAAGAGATGGCGCTGTACTTTAGGCTACTTCGCGCTGTTAAGATTTTTCCTGAATTGGTGGAGTCGGGACGGGTATATTGTCGAATTGTTCGGTTGGTCTCTCGTTGGCATTGGTGGTAATTGTTTTTGTTCGTTGTCTGTCATTCATTAACTCTTAAGTGGGGACACTTATTGTTTTGGAGATGAATAAAAGAACTTCTTCGATAGATTTAGGCGTATATAATCAAAGATTTTGGTTTACAAATTTTTATGCGTGTGCGTTTTATCGACCGATATAAAGCGAGTGCCACAGTGGCGGCGCGCGCGCGTCAGAAATTGGAACTACACCCCGCACTCCTCCTCTGGGCCGTCCAACCGTAGGGGCCCGCTGTGATGACGATGCGTAGACATGCCCCCCGCCTTGGAGCAACAGCCTCCAACGAAGAAGAAGCAGGAACCAGAAGAATGTTGATGTTGAGGACAGTTAGGGTTCTTCCTCCTTTAGCAGCGGACACAATCTAGGGTATGATCTTCTTATTAGTCCGTTAGCTGTTTTGATGTCAGCTACACGTGCTAGTCCATCCTTTCCAGGTGAAGTACTCAGGACTCGTCCAAGACGCCATTTCAAGGGTGGCAAATTGTCTTCTTTGATGAGCACTAAGGTATTGGGTGCTATTGTGTCTGAGTTCGACTGCCATTTGCTCCTTGTCTGCAGCTCCGAAACGTACTCCTGCGACCAGCGTTTCCAGAAATTCTGTCTTGTTTGTTCGATGCGCTCGTAGTGAACCAAGCGTGACGTGTTTGCAGCTGTGAGGTCATCGTAGGCAGGAGCAACAAGCGGCCGGCCAATCAGGAAGTCGGCTGGAGTAAGAGGGAGTAGGTCGTTTGGATCTGAAGACATGGGATACATGGGTCTGGAGTTGAGGATGGCTTCTATTTGTGCCAATAGTGTGGAAAATTCCTCATAAGTGAAATTTACGTTGCCAACACGTCGGAGATGAAATTTAAAAGATTTAACTCCAGCCTCCCACAAACCCCCAAAATGTGGTGAATAGGGAGGGATAAAGCTAAACTTAATATTTTCGCCTACAGTAAAATTTAAAATATCATTTTCACTAGAAATTAAAAATTGAGAAAACTCTTTTAGTGCACCTACAAACGTTTTTCCGTTGTCGGAAAATATTTGAGCAGGTTTTCCACGACGAGATAAGAACCTTTTCAAAGCCATTAAGTATGCCTCAGACGTTAGACTTGTGACTAATTCTAAGTGTATCGCACGAGTAGCAAAGCATATAAATAAACAAACGTAACACTTTTCAAGTTTTGCACCCCTTCCCTTGCGATTCAATATGAACATAGGTCCCGCGTAATCTACAACGCAGTGCAAGAAAGGATACCCCGGTTCTAGTCTTTCAAGAGGTAAGTTGCCCATTTTTACTGATAGTGCCTTCCCTTTCTGGCGAGTACATGTAACGCACTTATGTACTGTCTGCCTGGCTAAGTCACGACCCTTGAGTGGCCACCAACTTTCTCTGATAGTGGCCAAGAGCAACTGTGGACCAGCATGGAGTAAACGTTTATGTTCAAATTGAAAAAGAAGTCGCGTAAACGGGTGTTTGGAACATAACAATATAGGATGTTTTTTAGTATAGGAAAAGGTATCTGAATTCATTAATCTACCTCCCACTCTAATAATGCGATCTGAATCTATGAATACATCGAGACTAGATACGTTTCTCATCGATTTAACAGGTAAGTTCTTCTCTAATGCGTTAAATATGTCGGGAAACGACGTTTGTTGTGCTAAGCGTACCAAAACTAAAATTGATTTATTTAATTCATCAGACGTGATTGAGCCATTGCTACGATCTGATTTGCGTCGTGCATTATGAACGAATCTTAACATGTAAGCGGCTGCACGTCTCATGCGATTAAAATTTGAAAAATGTTTAAAGTTAAAGATACTAGTAGAAGTTGATTGTGTAAATAAAGAATTAACATTTGATTTTATTTCAGGTAAATCGTGTAAAGGAATTATTTCATCGTGATTATTTTGTTTAGAATTAATGTTAAGTTCAGTTAAAAACGTTGGCCCGTGCCACCAAATATCTGAATGTTGAAGCGCGTCGAGCGTGAGCCCGCGAGATAGAAGATCAGCTGGGTTGTTTTTACCAGAAACATGTAACCACGATAACTCACCAGTCAATTCATTTATTTGCACTACTCGGTTCTGAACGAATGATTTTAATAAATTAGGTGAAATTTTAATCCAGTTTATAACAATCGTGGAGTCTGACCAAAAGTATACATTATCAAAAGTTAGTCTCCATGACTGAATTATTTTTCTATATAACTTGGCACCAACTAAAGCCCCGCACAACTCAAGCCGCGGTATCGTGACTGGTTTGATTGGTGAGACTTTGCTCTTGGCACAAAGTAACCTAACAGTGGCCGGTGAATTGTCATTGTATGTACTTATGTATGCACATGCACCATATGCATCCTGTGATGCATCCGTGAAAATATGTAAGTCTGTGTATTTTGTATTTACTTGTCGGACATGACGAGGAATTTTTATGTTTTGTAAATGTTGAAGTGTGTGAATAAAAGTTTTCCACATAAATAAAATATCGTTAGGTACTGGATCGTCCCAACTTAACTTACAAAGCCATAATTTTTGCAAAAGTATTTTTGCGATTATAATTGAAGGTGCTAATAGGCCTAATGGGTCGTACACCTGTGAGATGACAGATAAGATAACGCGCTTAGTCACATGAGTAAAACTTTGATCAATCTTTGTAGTAAAATATAATAAATCTAAATTATTCAACCAACCAAGACCGAGAGTTTTAGTTAAAGAATTTTCGCCAAAAACTAATTCTTTTGTTTGATCTGTTGTAGAAGTCTCCGAATTAAACAACCATTTACGTAAATGGAAGCAACCAGATTTTAAAACATTAGTTACTTCGGTACAAATGTCTAATAAACATTGTTTACTATCATGACCAGTAATCAAGTCGTCTACAAACAAATCTTCATCTATTACTTGCCTTATGACGTCATCCTTACACTCCGATGCCAGCTGTTTGATGCATCGAATACTTAGATAAGGAGCGGACGCGGTGCCGTATGTTACGGTATTAAGCTGGTACACACCGAGTTCGTCTGATTTATTTTCACGCCAAAGAATTAATTGAAGGTTCCGTAGATCGGGTTGAATATTAATTTGCCGATACATTTTTTCGACATCAGCGCATGCAACAAATCGAAATTGCCGAAAACGTAATAAAATCGAAAAAACATCATTATGTAAACTAGGGCCAATATATTGAGTGTCGTTAAGCGATTTGCCCGATGTTGACTTTGCACTTCCATCAAAAACCACCCTAAGTTTAGTAGTACTGCTATGAATGCGTAAAACACCGTGATGTGGAAGAAAATAATTAGGTGTTGGAATTTGATCGATTCGACTCATGTGCCCTAAACTTATATATTCATTCATAAAATCACAATATAATTTTTTATATTCAGGTGTCGACTTATCTAATTTACGTTCAAGTGCGTGAAAGCGATTTAACGCGAGTGCATACGTATCTCCAAGTGAGTCACTGGACTCAGCTAATGGAATGCGCACAGAAAATCGTCCTTCGTTATCACGATACGTGGTTTGCATAAACAAGTTTTCACATAACGACTCATCTTTAGTTAATTTATTTTGCGAAAGTATTTCTTCAAGCTCCCAGAATTGCCTAAGTTGATTATCTAAAGATTGTGAGTAATTGCATTGAACTTGATTGTTGCGTGTAGTTTTATTATAATTTAACAATGATCCAGATATTACCCATCCCAATTTAGTATTCTGGAGATATGGACCACTACTTAGGCGAATTAGTCCGTCATTTAAAAGTTCCCAGAATTTGTCTGCTCCAATTAATAATTCGATATCTGACGGCGAATAAAATTTAGGATCTGCTAACTGTACGTGATCAGGTATATTTATGTGTGATTTTGTACCTAAAGATGGCAACTGAGCTGTTATTTGATTTAAAACTAAACATTTAAAGCGCGTACTATATTGTGAAGTTTTAGACCTTAACTTGATTTCACATGATTGTGTGGAATTAGTCACCGAGTTACCTACGCCGGAGACTTGAACAGTGGACTGTATTAAATTAAGATTTAGTCTTTTACATAAAGATTCTGCAATGAAACAATGCTGACTACCATTATCTAATAAAGCGCGGGTAGTGTGATAATTATTGCTTTTATCTGCAACCTCAACTAAAGCTGTAGACAGCAGTACCGTTTCTAATAATGAATGAATCGTACTTTCATGTGTTGTGTGAGATGCAGAATGGAATGTGGTAGTGTTTGTGGAGTTAGAACTAGTTGTATCCTGCGGCGATGCCTGCGAATTAAGCGCAACAGCTGACGATGTTGATGCATTTACGTTACCGTCACATTTATCGTGAATTAAACTGTTGTGTTTCTTTTTGCATAACTTACAAGGACCGAACCAACACTCATCGACCGAATGACTGGCGCGTAAACAATTAGAACAAAACTTCTTTTCTTCAATGAATTTAACTTTATCGTTAACAGATAATTTTAAAAATGTGTCGCAAGAATAAAGCGGATGATTAGCTTGACACATAATGCAATTACGAGAACGTTTTGAATTTTTATTATTAATTTGTTTATTTTGTGTTGATGTGTGACTATGTGATTTGTGTTGTATTTGTGAATGTGATGGTTTTTTTGTGTTATTATCGGATTTACTATGTGCCAAATGAATAGTTTCTAGTACGTCAGCCCTATTTTTAAGAAAAGAAATCAAAATATCAAGAGATAAATGTGAATTTGACTGGTTTTGACTGTTGATGATTAAACTTTTATGAGTCTCCCATTCCCTTTCGGTGGCTAAATCGAGTTTAGATGTAATTAAATAAATAATCAACGTGTCCCATGACTCGGTTGGCTCACCGAGGTTTTTGAGTAAACGTATATTTTTAAGAACGGTATCTATAAGCTTGCGAATTTGATTGGATGACTCCTTATTTAGTGACGTAATAGAAAACAAAGCCTTGACATGGTTTTGCACAAGTAACCGATTATTATTAAATCTGTTTTCCAATAACTCCCACGCTATATTGTAATTCTCAGAGGAGAATTCTAATGATTTGATAACTGATAATGCACTGCCAGTAAGAGAAGAGCGTAAATAATGGAATTTCTGCACATTATCTATTTCTTTGGAATAATGGATGAGAGATAGGTAAGTATCGCGGTACTCCAACCAATGGTCATAAGAACCGTCAAAGGAAGGAAGTGAAATTGTAGGTAATTGAATTTTACTAGAAATTTTGGAACAATTTTGGTTATTGTCAGAGTTAATAATACACTTAGCTTTAGTCACATAAGCATAGTAATGAGTTTCAAATGATTCTCTCTCAGTTAACTCTTTTTCTACTTGACTATCTGGAATTTTTAAGTCTATTTCGTCCTGAATTTCTGAAAATTGCTCTAACAATAAATCTGCTTTTTGTAAACGAGTTTGTAGTTCCGTTTTAACGGTTTCAGTAATGGGGTTTTTTTTCTATAGAATCTACATACTTCATGAATAATCGAAATTTACCGCGAATAACACCTCTTTTTTTATTTAAATCTCTAAATAAATCCTCACCACCACTACGGTTTTCTTTTGTTGGAGTTTTAGTCATTTTGGAGTTTGTGGAAGACAGTGGAAAATAATTATTCTAAAAGATTTGCAAAGATTTTTTGATATAATAAGGTTGAGGGTAAACGACGAAAAAACTAAAATGTTTACGCGTATTTAAGTATTTAACGGGAATAAAACACTAGAATAACACACAATATTAACACAAATAAAGCACTGAAGACAGAAGAAGGATAGGATAAAGAATGATGATTGACCTGACCGTTTTATGCTGGTACCGTGGATGGCTTCGCTGATGGTCTCGTGCGTCCGATTTATGCTGGTCGCTACGATATATTCTGCTGCATCCGGCTCGAAGGACCAAATATGTTTTGGAGATGAATAAAAGAACTTCTTCGATAGATTTAGGCGTATATAATCAAAGATTTTGGTTTACAAATTTTTATGCGTGTGCGTTTTATCGACCGATATAAAGCGAGTGCCACAGTGGCGGCGCGCGCGCGTCAGAAATTGGAACTACACCCCGCACTCCTCCTCTGGGCCGTCCAACCGTAGGGGCCCGCTGTGATGACGATGCGTAGACACTTATTGTGACGAATGGGAAACTACGGAACCCTACACTGAGCGTGGCCCGACACGCTCTTGGCCGGTTTTTATATTTATTTACAACTAATGGTCCCGGCAGTTGTTGTCCTGCCTGAAAGCAGGTATTTTGACAGAAAAAAAATTATGAACCCGATTGCAGCGCCACCTACGGGGTCCAATTTTATTTTCAAATCATACAGGAATCTACTCAAATATACCCACGAAATTTCATCTAAACCGGTCCAACCGTTTAAGAGAAGATAGGTGATAAACACACGGACGGAAGAAATATTATAAAGATTAGCAGTCCCGACAACCGCGACAGAGTTCCGACGGGATCTCATGGTGGAACGGCGGCAGCGACTGTCGCAACCCAGTGCTGGGCACGCCATAATTATGGCGGTAAGTCCCTATTATTTAAGAAGCTATTTAAGGAGTGGCTAGAAAGATGTCACGGCGTCCTCATCTTCTGCATGACGCAGGTCCTCACCGGACATGGTAAGGTCGGGAGGCACCGGATTCGTGCAGAAGAAACGCCCAGGTGTCACCTTTTTGTGGACCGCCCGGAGCATACGATGGAGCATACGGTAGAGGTGTGCCCCGCTTGGGTAGAGCACCGTCTTGACCTCGTGGGGGCGATCGGCAACGACCTCTTGCGCCGGGCCCTGGTACAGGCCATGGTCCGGAGCGAGGAGGAATGGCAGGCGGTCGCCTCTTTCTGCGAAGCAGTAATGCTAGCGAAGGACGGCGGTAACCGTCTAGTCTAGACCGAGCTCGAGTCGTCGACGGCGCGTAGTGTTCCACGCGTGCCTCAAAGAGATGTCAGCAAACCGTAGGGGCCCAGCAGGGTCGAAGCCTACTGGGGTCATGGGTTAGGTGAAAATGAACCCCGGGGCCCTGGAACGTAAGGCAAAGAAGGAACATAGGAGTCGGTTTTAGTTAGTAAAAGTCTGACACGCCCTGACGCTCCTGGACGGAAAAAGTCATTGGATGATTTCCCACCAAAAAATCTAGTTGTTATATTAAACTAGCTTTTGCTCGCGGCTTCGCTCCCGTCAACTGTCTACTCTACCCAACTCTACCCTGCCCTACCCTACCCTACTCTATCCTACTCTACCCTACTCTACCCTACTCTACCCTATTGAATTAATTTGTTACAAAAAATGTGATAAATGAAGAACCGCTCGACCGATTTTGTGCAAACTTCACATAAACCATCTACTAAATAGTCCGAACAAAGCCTAAACATTTGGTTTGGATAGGTGAACCCGTTGAGTTATAAAATTACAACGAAAAGTGGCATTAATTTTTATATATATAGATTGACACTTGGGAGTTCTACTATGCAGTTTCAATTTTATTAGAGTCCGCGCAAGAACACTCGGCGCGTCGCTGGGGGCGTGCTTAATGTTGCCAACCTTACTAATCTATTTTCCCTCATATAATAAAAAAACAAACTCGTAACTCAAATTATAATATAGAGATTTTTTAATATTTTTTAAGGATTTTCTTAGCTTACTGTCCTTCTACACGTGCGGTCGTGTCCAGACTCCAGTATAATAACGCGCTGACGGTACTGTTAGGGTTACCATGGCGCTACAGTGCGTCAGGAATGTTTGCGGACACTAATATTGACGGTTTTGCCGCCATTATCAGAAAAAGATGCGCCTCACTGATGACGCGTGTCCGTGGCAGTTCCAACGCTATTCTCAGGGTGTTCGCCTATCGCTGGGACTCCCCGATAATACAGAGGTGGTTACAGCTCCACGCTGAATTTTAACTGATTTTAATTTATTTTAGATCAATATATATTTAAATTTAATTCATAACATGGAATTAAATTGAAATATATATTGAATATAAATAATTATTATTATTATTATTATTAATACTAACATTCGATGCTGTCCTGGTGTGAAGCGCCGGCCGTCTAACCTTTGCAAGAATGTCGTTTTTCCTAGTTTTTGTGTTTTGGCGGCGTTGAATATCGCAGCTAAATAAATAGCACATGTTTAATGTTAAATAAACATGCATCATAGATGAATCGCATACTTATTATTTTCATGAATAATCAAAAGTATCAACTCCGTTTAAGCGGCGTACAGCTAGGGTGAATAGCTTCAATTTTTTTTAATACGGCCTCCTTTTTGTTGTGCCATGTTTCGTTGGCCAGAGTCTAGGTTATTTTCATTAGCATAATTATGATAAAAAAAATCATGAGAACTTAGTCAATATTTTATTGAATATCTAGTACACAGAGTACTTTGGTAATATACAGCTAGTAGCACTTTTAGCATCAGAATCCATGGTAGTTTTTATAAGAAGAGTCGGATGAGTCCGTTATAAATTTCTCCGTTTCGAGATCCTATAACCTATCTGATTCAAAATATTAATTTGTGCTCTATTTAGTCGACATGTAGACATACATTCAGTCATTCTTCTGGTGTTACAGTGTTAACTGCCGCTTAAGTAATTGAGACTTTACAGGTAGGCGGAACAGAGTGTAAAGTCCCGCAAACCTCCGTTGAAAAGGGAGGATCCTCCGGCCAGACGGGTGTTATGTCTGGTCAGTCTGGTGAGCAACTGCCCGATAGATGATTTCGGGCTGTTCTATATGTTCTAATCGCGCGGAGAACTTTAATTGCGCGATGCAGGACTAGTTCTTATGTGACGCCATAAATGTCGCTACATCACTCCCCTCCGGAGATCGGAGATCGATGGTTCTTGATGCGTGCCAGGCCAGTGGTAGGTTGGTTCCAGTGGGTCGGAACCGAATGCCGCATAGTTCTCGGTGAGTCGGAACTGTTTGCGGTGATGCCCCAGTGAGTCGGGGTCGTGCTGTCCCAGTGAGTCGGGATGATGCCCCAGTGAGTCGGGGTGATGATGTCCCAGTGAGTCGGGATGATGCTGCAGGCTCCAGTGAGTCGGAGTAGTGCTGCTGGCTCCAGTGAGTCGGAGTGGTGCTGTGCGACGTAGAGCTTGACTGCTGGCATCAACCAGGAGAGGTTCTTCGTAGCCAAAGACATTAAATACATACTACCAATTCGTAGCTCTTCATGTGACTGGCCGAAGGTGCAGTGTGCTTCGCCAAAGTTGCTGATGAGGCTGAGGGTGATAACCAGGTATGACCAGGTAAACATGCTGGTGGTCAGGATACCCTTTAAAGCCGTGGGTGCTGGCTGTATGGCTCGCTGCTCGAACGCTCGAGGAAGTGTTGATGACGTCACGAAGTAGTAGATGCACGAAGGCTGCGCTGACGTTCATAGTCGAGAGTCACCATTTTAGAGGTAGGCGGAACAGAGTGTAAAGTCCCGCAAACCTCCGTTGACAAGGGAGGATCCTTTGGCCAGACGGGTGTTAGTATGTCTGGTAGGCAACTGCCCGATAGATGATTTCGGGCTGTTCTATATGTTCTAATCGCGCGTAGAACTTTAATTGCGCGATGCAGGATTAGTTCTTATGTGACGCCATAGATGGCGCTACAAGGCTATTTCGCTAGGAGCTTAATCAACATTATTCTCTACAATGCACCTCTTTTTAACTGTCCAGACCTTTTCAATAGGATTCAAATTGCAGTCATACGGCGGCAAATGCCCGATCTCGTGTCCATATTGATTTAAAAATTGTTCTGTAATTTCATACTGTGGGTTTCCTCTCTCCTTTTTTATAAATTCGATAATACGCTTTTATCAAAAATCTATATCTTTAAAAAAAAAAAATCTAACAGTTACCGCGATTTCAATATTATTTTTGGTAACCCACTCTTGGAGGAAGCTCTGCTCTTGTATTGCCTATTGTACGGGCTTTTTTTATTTATATGCAGTGGTATAACGCATTATCCATTACTACAATACCTATAATTCGGTTGTAGATTTGGCACTATTTTTTCTTTCATCCGTCGCATGATCGCATGAAGTTTGCAGAATTCATATTGTCATGATAGTCACTTAATTAAGATTTAAATATATTTATTTATTTTATAATTTATGTACACACATATATACGAGAGAAGAAACATTATTGTAAAAATTGTACAAAGGTACTGCTTATTTCTAAAAGAAATTTCTTCCAGCAGACCTGCCAAAGGAGAAATAGGAAGAAATGTAGACAATAGTGTGTAGAAGTAATAAAAGAAGAGAATGTGAAATCTTAAGTTAAAATAATAAATACTTAGATACATATATATATATTATACTAAAAATAAATACATAATGTAAATACATAAATAATTATCACACTAGAGAGGAAAGATAGTGCTCTCTTACTCTAGATTTGAAGAGGGAAATCGTTTGCAAATCTCGAATGCTAGGCGGAAGAGAGTTCCACAACCTTACTACATGGACAGAGAAAGAATAGGAGTAGTAGCTGGATTTATGAGGAGGGGATTTAAGTAGGGATCTTAGGTGTGATCTGCACGGAACGTCGCTAGGGCGAGCGTAAGAGAAACGGTCCCGCAGGTAGGAGGGATAAGATGGGTTATGTAGGATGTTGAAAAGGAGACATAAAATCCGTCTGCGAAGACGGATAGGGAGCCACTTGAGTTCCTTGCGAAGATGAGAGACGTGATCATACTTTCGTAGACCGTATTGTTATTAATACTTACCCGAAAAATTATCAGTCAAATGGGTCTAACTTTGAAAAATGGTACGGCGATATTGTCTCACTCCCCTCGACAAGCACGTTTGACTTTCAAAATAATATCCCTGCCACTACTTTTAATCACTTTTTATAATGATGACATTTACTTGAAACAATTAAAAACATAGAACACAAGACATTCTCCTAACACCGATTCCTCCGATTCCTTTGTTCTGACCACTTGACTTAACATTGAGATGATGTCATTTACATACATTTGAACTTGGCTAAGCCCTCTGAACTAAATGTCAAGATGGCGGTAAAAGATTAGTTCCGATTTCCGCTGCGCGCCGACTTATCTTGCGTGGAGTCTACCGGCTCGTTCACGACCTTGCCACTCTGAGCGGCAGCGAAGAGTGGTGCGGCGAGCGAAAAAATCAAAAGTATGAAAATGTTTGAAGCACGCCACGAGTCGCCGCTCATAGCGAAAAAGCACGCGGTTTTCTCAGAGCGAATCGCTACAGCGGCAAGCGGTGAGGTGAGCGGCGGGAACAAAAGTACCAGCGACTAAGTGCGACGTCACGAAACAGAGCGGCGCGAACGGCGTGTAGGAGTGACGTACTCAGTGGCGAAGCAAAAAAACAAAACAAAATAGAAATGTTTTAAATATACTATGTGCTGTAGAATATAATCAAAGTTTTCACACTTCTTGTGTACTCATAAAACTTATCTGGATATTTTCTGTAATCTTCGTATAGGTGACGAAATTCGCCATTTAAACACCGATCTTTATTCAGATCGTGCACTCCTTCTCTCTTAGTAAGAATATCTTGTTTTAAAAATATATTGCTTTTTAAACAGAGAAGGGATAATTTTGATAATGCCATTATTTTGAGCACGTTCTGACTACCTTACGTCCACCGCGGCCGCCGCCGCGTCGCCGCCGCCGCTCGGGTTCGTGGCTTGCAATTCGCACCGCTTACCGCCGCCGCGCCGCCCGCCGCGCCGCTCGCCGCTAAGACCGAAGTCGTGAACAGGCCGTAACTCTATTCAGAAATCAGAAACGTTTATTTCAAATAGATCAATTATAGGCACTTTTGAATTGTCACAAAGTCGGTCAGTCAAAAAAAAGTGAAGCTAAATTGCACGTTCCAAAGCGTAGATCTCTATGGAGAAGAACGTGCAAGAAACTCCATGGACACTCTTTTAAATCATATTATGAGTTACATAAATCTTGGTTATATATTTCTTGTCGCTTCTAATATGTGAGCACAATGTAGATAAGTAATAATAATAACTCGGAATGCATCCTCCAAAGCGCTCCTCAAACGTGCATTGCACTATATTATAGGATATAGCCCCGTCATCATTTTCCTCACCAACGTGATCGGGTCGCAGTGAGACACTGGGTGCAGTTGCACAGCGGCATCATTCCGTGATTCTAGACGCAGTCTATCAAGTACGGCGTCATCTAACATATGGTTACGCTGGATGACCCGCACCTGATCCGATAAACGTTGGGCCGAAACGTTGACAGCTGGCTCAAGCACCTGAAACAGAGAGAGCATCCGATCACGGTACGCAGTCAGGCGACTTCCTCCCTCTGTAGCCCCAAAGTATGCGCGCATGACTTTTTCATTCATTGCTTGTGTCCAACGCATGCGCTGTACAATTCCACCGGCAGCGGGAACCCTATCAGAGACCGGTGGGCCTCGAGGTCCCAAGCTGCCCTCCTAGCCAAGTTACAATCGTATCGTTCCCGCCGAACGCCTCGAGTGGGCCACGCCTCCGATTTCTTTGTTCTGACGTCATCTCACCGCTCAGTCACGTGGTCAGAACAAAGGAATCGGAGGCGTGGCCTACTCGAAGCGTTCGGCGTGAACGAAACGATTGTAACTTGGCTAGGGGGGCTGGCCGGAGGTCGGCCTCTTCCCCGTTGACGCGCATGTGGTGGTGTCGTCGGCAGCGAGAAGTATTCGTCGCTCAAGCTCGACGCAACTGCAGCAACCGGAATCACTGGACTCACAGCTGGCGAAGGTACTGGGGGTACTGGGGATTCGTTCTTTTTTTGGCAGGTACTGGGGCTGGCTGCGAAGCGGAGCTGAGTGACGAACCCGAAGATGTTGGCTGTATGTTAAGCTGCTGTGCCCGGCTTCTAGTCAGCATTTTTGTTGTTTCATGCTCCCAAAGTCAATTGACAATTTTAATAATTGTTGTTTCTCTATTAGCTGAATTGCCGATCGCCGTATCTCTACGTTGACGTCGTGGTGGGGCTAGTCGCTCCAATAAACCCAAGGTCTGTATTGGTAGCATTTGCTTTGCCGCAGGGTGACGGGCCACACTAAGAGAGATACAATCCGCAGGGCAGTTTTGTGGCGAACTGTTGGGCATCAGCGACCCCACGGACCCGATCCCCCGGGAGAAATCTTGTTCTTCATATCCGGCTTGCCTTTATTGGCCGGCCGTAATGAATACTGACGAGGAACAGAGCTCCCACCTCTCTCTTGCCTTTATTGGCTGGCTTGAGTGGAGATTCGCAAGAGCAAACGTGCTCGGGAGAAGGATGTATAATCCAGTAAGGTGCTGGTAGGGATCTTGACCGTACTTCCGGGATTGTCCTGATAGCCATGGTATACCTCTCCACTCCTCAAGCACCTCAGGATATGTTGCCCTCTTGTTGCTACGTCACTTTGTGTTAGCGGCCGTTTTTGGGGCCCGTTTATTGAGTGTGCAAGTCACCCCGTGCCTTTTTATCGATGGGTATTAATAACATTGTTCAGGCAAGGGCCATAGTCTTAACATAGTTCCCGGTAACCAGTCCATTTAAGACTCCAAAAACCATAACTCTATTGTTTTTGTTTTCCATATGTCGCAATAGTTTTTAACTAACCGAGGGGTAACCTTGGGTACACTAGCATAGCGCGTACAGGGATAGTCGTCGGTTGGTATCACGTTCCATTAAAAGTGTCTAAAGGGCCTCTGCGAGTTGGTTTCGGCTCCTCGTATACCTTCTGATGTAAACTCTTTGCTACAACTCTTTGTTCTATGTCAAAGACATTAAATACATACATGTTTCTCTATATGCATTGATTGTCAAATACTTCGTATTATTTACTAAACTGAATTTTTAGCATATTAAAACCTGTTATTCAATTAAAGGTTTTGTCTATCTATATTTCAATTTAATATGCTAAATGAATAAATAATATAATAACATAAAATGGATAAATATCTTCGACCAGAAAAATTGGATGCTGATCCGTCGAATTCTACTGCAACGAAAATTTGGCAGCATTGGCGGAAAACTTTTGAATATTTCTTAGCAGCACAGAAGGCGACCACAACTACATTAACCAAAAATGAATGGGCTGAAGTAAGCTATCAACTTCTCATAAACCATATTTCCCCGAACGTTTTCACTTATGTCAGCGAAGTCGACAAATATGATGAAGCTATAGATATTCTGTCTAGGCTGTATGTGAAGCCGAAAAATATTATATTTGCACGACACATGCTTGCTTCAAGAAAGCAACGTCCTGATGAAAGTATAGATACTTATCTACAAGCTTTAAAACAATTATCTAAAGACTGTGGCTTCACTTCCGTCGACGCTGAAACTTATAAAAACGACTGTATACGTGACGCTTTTATAGCAGGAATCTTATCAAACAAATATAGACAGCGACTTTTAGAAAACCTAACTCTAACGCTAGATGAAGCTTATAATCAAGCAATTTCCCTAGAAACTGCCGAGGCCAACTCAAGTTGCTTTAATATTCTACCTGTGAACGCAACTCAAAAGGAAACTGCTCAGGTTGTCTTCGATGTTCCTGATCATCAAACTAAGGAAGACGAGAACTTCTCTGCTGCTGCTCGCTCACGTCGACGTAGATGCTTTTTCTGTGGAGGGCAAGTACATCTCCGTAAAAACTGTCCAGCATTAGAAGAAATCTGTCAACTTTGCAACAAAAAGGGACATTTTGCTACAGTTTGCAGAAGCTCATCTAGAACTGCTAATCCAATAACATCTAACAAAAATCATTCAGCTTGTATTATTATGGCAGCATCTCCTTCCTCTAAGAAAAGCTACTGTACCTGCATATATCAAAGGCGTAAGAGCAGAAGCGCTCCTAGATACGGGAAGTTCTGTTTCCTTTATAAATGAGAGTTTCTCCAAACTTTGCGGACTTAATACAAAGCCTTGCAACCAAACTATTTCAATGGCCTCACTTAACCATGTATCACAAGTGGAAGGCCAAACTTTTCAAACAATTAATATCGGTATTCACAAGTATGAAAATGTGAATTTCCATATCGTCAAAAATCTTTGCGCTGATATAATAATCGGTCATGACGTCCTTGGGGAACATGCATCACTAGAGTTCTCATTTGGTGGACCAAAGAAACCACTCCATGTGTGTAATGTGGCTGCAGCATCTGTACCGGCTGTACCACTTTTTGCAAACGTCTCTCCTAAATGCAGACCTATTGCTGTTAAATCCAGAAAACACAGCAATGAAGATACCAAATTTATTAAGAACGAGATCGATAATCTTTTGATTGAAGGTGTGATCGAGGAGAGTAAATCACCGTGGAGAGCCCAGGTTCTCGTAACCAAAAATGAAACGCATAGAAAACGGCTTGTCATTGATTACTCTCAAACAATTAATCGTTATACTGAGCTCGACGCCTATCCATTACCAAATATGGAGGATTTAGTAGCTAAAGTAGCCAAAAACACGATGTTCAGCCTGATAGACTTGAAAAGCGCGTACCATCAAGTGCCCATTTTACCCGAAGAAAGGAAGTATACTGCATTTGAAGCTCTAGGTAATTTATATCAATTTAGGCGCATTCCTTTCGGAGTGACAAATGGAGTCTCAAGCTTCCAGCGAACAATCGATTGGATAATTAGAAAGGAAAAGCTTGAGAAAACATACGCTTATCTTGATGATATAACTATATGTGGCATAACTCAAGAAGAACACGACCAGAATTTAGAAAACTTTATGAGGGCCGCTAAAAAGTACGGTCTTACGTTGAATATGCAAAAATGTAAATTTTCTCAAGAATCTATTAATATTCTTGGCTATAATATTCACAATCGCACTATCAAACCTGACAGTGAGCGTCTCAAGCCACTTATTGATTTACCTCCACCACAGGACATACCAACCCTCAGGCGCACTCTCGGAATGTTTGCGCACTACTCAAAATGGATTCCTAACTTTTCAGAACGAATTCACTCACTTGCTAAAACGACAAAGTTTCCCCTTACAAATGAGCAAAATCAATGTTTTGGGAGCTTGAAAAATGATATCGCAAAATCTTGTATTCATGCTATCAATGAAAACATACCTTTTACTGTCGAAACTGATGCATCTGACCATTCTATCGCAGCAGTGTTGACACAAGATTCAAGGCCAGTAGCATTCTTCTCAAGAACCTTAAACCCAACTGAACAAAATCATTCTGCTATTGAGAAAGAAGCCTATGCCATTGTAGAATCGCTAAAGAAGTGGCGTCATTATCTTATCGGCAAGCAATTTCGTCTGGTCACTGATCAACGTTCGGTTTCTTTTATGTTCAATATGAAACACTCAAGCAAAATTAAAAATGAGAAGATTCAGAGATGGCGCCTGGAACTTGCTTGTTATAAATTTGAAATCGTATACAGACCTGGCAAAGAAAACTACGCTGCTGATACTCTATCAAGGGTCTGTGCCTCCATAGAAAATCACACAGCCAAACTGATATCACTCCATCAAGATCTCTGTCATCCTGGCGTTTCACGTATGTTCCATTGGATTCGTTCCAAAAATTTACCTTTTTCTCTCGAAGAAGTCCGAAGAATGACTAGCTCTTGTCGAATTTGCTCAGAAGTAAAGCCCAGATATTTACGTAATATCAGTGATGAGCATAGAAGACTTATAAAAGCAACTGCACCCTTCGAACGCTTGAGCATAGATTTTAAAGGCCCAGTTCCAACAAATACGCCTAACAAGTATATATTAACTATGATTGACGAATTTTCTCGTTTTCCTTTCGCTTTTCCCTGCTCGGACGTCAGCTCTAAAACAGTGATCAAACATCTGAACAATCTATTTATGATATTCGGCTTCCCGTCTTATATTCATTCGGATCGTGGTACAGCTTTTCTTTCTGCTGACGTACAAGAATTTCTTCATGAGAGAGGTATCGCTACAAGTCGAACCACGGCCTACAATCCACAGGGTAATGGACAAGTAGAGAAATTGAATGCCACACTCTGGAAAACAATACTTTTGGCATTAAAAACTCAAAACTTTTCAGTAGAGAACTGGGAGAAAGTTTTACCGCAAGCTCTACATTCAATTTGTTCTCTACTATGTACGACGACAAATTGCACGCCGCATGAGCGAATGTTTAAACATCCACGCAGATCCTCGAATGGAACTTCCATTCCGACTTGGCTCAACAATTCCGGACAAGTTTTAATAAAGAAACAGAACAGGAATAACAAATATGAACCTTACGTTGAAGAAGTAGAATTACTGCACAGCAACCCTGACTACTCCTTCATTAGATATCCCGACGGAAGAGAAACAACAGTTTCTAATCGGCACCTGGCACCTCTGGGGTCTGAGGACATGGTTCCACAGGAAATTGAAAACCAGGATTCTACATTGCCTGATTCACCTGCAATTTGTACACAGCCAGAAGAGTCAGTCCCTGGTTACAGTAAAGTGTCGCAAGAACTGCCGCCATCATCGCCGCCTACAGAAACAGTTCGTAAATCCTGTCGCGTGCGCCAAGCACTTAACAAAGAAGTATCGCAAGAACTGCCACCATCATCACCGCCTACTGAAACAGTTCGTAGATCCTGTCGCGTGCGCCAAGCACCAAAATTTTTAGATGAGTATGTTCTTGACTAGTGCGGGAGAATGATGTAAACTCTTTGCTACAACTCTTTGTTCTATGTTTCTCTATATGCATTGATTGTCAAATACTTCGTATTATTTACTAAACTGAATTTTTAGCATATTAAAACCTGTTATTCAATTAAAGGTTTTGTCTATCTATATTTCACCTTCCAAAGGTCCAGGTCCTCAGGGTCGTGAGATAAATAGACGAAAAAAAATAATAATAATAAAAAACTAATTAAAAAATAGAAATTGAATTAAGCCACTGGCAGCTAAGAGATGAGCAATCACAACTGACGGCACCCGTTCACGAGCATGACGCGTACATCAGCCCCACTCAGCTCAACCGTTTTGAAGGGAACCGAATGACCCAATAACACGTGCCACCATCAGCGAGACATTTGAGTGAACATGACAAATTCTCAACTTGTAATGTCAAACAAGTTGTTACCTAATAAAAATGCTCCATAGTACTTCACATTCACAAAACTTGAAAAAAAGTGCTTTTGCATTATACAATGCTATTGTTTCCAAATACAAAAGGTAATAAATTATAAGCATAAGCATAATCAGCCTTTTAATGTTCCCACTGCTGGGACTCAGGCCTCCTCTCTAGGAGAGGGATTGGGCCGTAATCCACCACGCGGGCCCGGTGCGGGTTGGTGAATGTCACATGTCTTCGAATTTTTTGGTTGTAGGACATGCCGGTTTCCTCAAGATGTTTTCCTTTACCGTTCTGAGAGCAGTGGTGATAAAATAAATTAGACAAAGTAATGCGCCTGACTGGGTTGTCTTTATAAATTATAAGCTCATCAATAAAATGATCAAAAAATATTTCGAAAACAACAATAGTATCTCTTTTTTTTATAAATGTAGTCTATAATGATTGATAATATCAATAAAAAGCAATAAAAAGTTTTTTTGGGTAAGTACAAAAATCACTGCGTGGGCCATAGAGATACAATGTAGCCGTTGATAAAAGCTAGTATTTAATAAATTGTACATGTTAGATTGTCATTATAATGCCAAATGTAACATACTATTTAACATCTAATGTATATACTATTTCCATACGTATACCATAAACGGGCCATAAACTAGTATTGTGACATAACATTGCCTCATGGTGTGTCGGCCGTCTGATTGTCTCGTCTCAAACAACATTGTCATTGTCAAGGGCTGGCAGATTGTATAATTGGATACAAGTTTTTACAATATATACATAATACGTTACAAAAAATATGCCTTTGTCCAACAGTGGACGTCTTTAGGCTGAAATGATGATGATGATGATATACAAAAACGCGATTTATGGTAAATTATAATTAGCCAGTTAAACCTAAGACTTACCAAGTCTTACTGGTCTTTACCAGTAAGACTTCACTCTGTTCTATTTATTAGTCACTTATTTTAGAACTTTAAGTTCTAAAATAAGTGACTAATAAATAGAACAGAGCCATCCCCGAAGTGGGTATTATATTTCTTAGAAGAATTGTTTCATTATTTTAATATTAAAGAAACGAATCTATTAATGCTTCTTCTTCGATTAACCGATTTAATGAGTCATTAATTTTCCTAATCATCAAGGTTGGAGCAAGGGCGGGGGATGAGGCCGAAAACTTATAAAATTCTATCGAGTAACCCATACACAGTATAAGTTTCTTGGGCACGCGCGCCGTAATCACGGTGGTTAGGGGCCATTCAAGTATTACGCTCTTCAAGGGGTGGGGTGTCTTTGCTTTGCTTATTTTTGATGACATGGGGGATGGGGGGTCTGGATGGTGATTACGTCAGCAGTATTTATATCTTTTTAGTTTTTTAAGAGAACGATGTCGATGTTTCAAAATCACACGAAAATGAGCAGGCACATCACTGAGCAGCAAACATCCAATGTCATTGAAGACTTCATGAGAAGAAGAGTCATGAATTCGTGTGTCATAGACAGAGGACTGTTAATTTGAATTAATAACAATATTTTAAACAAAGTTTATTTTGTTCCTTTATTTCAAGCCTATTCCTTATTTCTAGACTTATAACTACTACTTACTTATAAATTAATAACGAAACCAGAACACACTGAAACATGCATGCACATACCTACCAACCAATGTTTACGTATGTATGGGGCGGGGGGAGGGAGCCCCTAAGTCCCCTTTTAAAGAGTGGCTAAATTTCACCTTCCAAAGGTCCAGGTCCTCAGGGTCGTGAGATAAATAGACGAAAAAAAATAATAATAATAAAAAACTAATTAAAAAATAGAAATTGAATTAAGCCACTGGCAGCTAAGAGATGAGCAATCACAACTGACGGCACCCGTTCACGAGCATGACGCGTACATCAGCCCCACTCAGCTCAACCGTTTTGAAGGGAACCGAATGACCCAATAACACGTGCCACCATCAGCGAGACATTTGAGTGAACATGACAAATTCTCAACTTGTAATGTCAAACAAGTTGTTACCTAATAAAAATGCTCCATAGTACTTCACATTCACAAAACTTGAAAAAAAGTGCTTTTGCATTATACAATGCTATTGTTTCCAAATACAAAAGGTAATAAATTATAAGCATAAGCATAATCAGCCTTTTAATGTTCCCACTGCTGGGACTCAGGCCTCCTCTCTAGGAGAGGGATTGGGCCGTAATCCACCACGCGGGCCCGGTGCGGGTTGGTGAATGTCACATGTCTTCGAATTTTTTGGTTGTAGGACATGCCGGTTTCCTCAAGATGTTTTCCTTTACCGTTCTGAGAGCAGTGGTGATAAAATAAATTAGACAAAGTAATGCGCCTGACTGGGTTGTCTTTATAAATTATAAGCTCATCAATAAAATGATCAAAAAATATTTCGAAAACAACAATAGTATCTCTTTTTTTTATAAATGTAGTCTATAATGATTGATAATATCAATAAAAAGCAATAAAAAGTTTTTTTGGGTAAGTACAAAAATCACTGCGTGGGCCATAGAGATACAATGTAGCCGTTGATAAAAGCTAGTATTTAATAAATTGTACATGTTAGATTGTCATTATAATGCCAAATGTAACATACTATTTAACATCTAATGTATATACTATTTCCATACGTATACCATAAACGGGCCATAAACTAGTATTGTGACATAACATTGCCTCATGGTGTGTCGGCCGTCTGATTGTCTCGTCTCAAACAACATTGTCATTGTCAAGGGCTGGCAGATTGTATAATTGGATACAAGTTTTTACAATATATACATAATACGTTACAAAAAATATGCCTATGTCCAACAGTGGACGTCTTTAGGCTGAAATGATGATGATGATGATATACAAAAACGCGATTTATGGTAAATTATAATTAGCCAGTTAAACCTAAGACTTACCAAGTCTTACTGGTCTTTACCAGTAAGACTTCACTCTGTTCTATTTATTAGTCACTTATTTTAGAACTTTAAGTTCTAAAATAAGTGACTAATAAATAGAACAGAGCCATCCCCGAAGTGGGTATTATATTTCTTAGAAGAATTGTTTCATTATTTTAATATTAAAGAAACGAATCTATTAATGCTTCTTCTTCGATTAACCGATTTAATGAGTCATTAATTTTCCTAATCATCAAGGTTGGAGCAAGGGCGGGGGATGAGGCCGAAAACTTATAAAATTCTATCGAGTAACCCATACACAGTATAAGTTTCTTGGGCACGCGCGCCGTAATCACGGTGGTTAGGGGCCATTCAAGTATTACGCTCTTCAAGGGGTGGGGTGTCTTTGCTTTGCTTATTTTTGATGACATGGGGGATGGGGGGTCTGGATGGTGATTACGTCAGCAGTATTTATATCTTTTTAGTTTTTTAAGAGAACGATGTCGATGTTTCAAAATCACACGAAAATGAGCAGGCACATCACTGAGCAGCAAACATCCAATGTCATTGAAGACTTCATGAGAAGAAGAGTCATGAATTCGTGTGTCATAGACAGAGGACTGTTAATTTGAATTAATAACAATATTTTAAACAAAGTTTATTTTGTTCCTTTATTTCAAGCCTATTCCTTATTTCTAGACTTATAACTACTACTTACTTATAAATTAATAACGAAACCAGAACACACTGAAACATGCATGCACATACCTACCAACCAATGTTTACGTATGTATGGGGCGGGGGGAGGGAGCCCCTAAGTCCCCTTTTAAAGAGTGGCTAAAGAGGCGCCACGGCGTCCCCACCTCACCTTACCGCATAACGAAGGCCCTCACCAGACATGGCAAGTTCGGGAGGTTCCTGTGAAGACCACCTGAAGGACATGGTGGAACTTCCCACGGAGGTGTGTCCCGCTTGAGCGGATTGCGGCCATGCCTTTGTGTAGACGATCGGCAGCAGCGACCTCTCAAGCCGGGCCCTAGTTCAGACCATGGTATGGAGTGAGAGGGAATGAGATGAGGTCTCCTCCTTTTGCAAAGCAGTAATGCTGGTTATGGAGATGGCCACAGCCGTGAGGGAACTCCTCACGCCCCAGTCACCGTGTCAGGAGGATCGGACGATGAACAATGTGGAGCTTGCTGTCCGGTAAGAACCGAGCCCGAATGTTCCACGCGAACCTCGAAGAAATGTTTAGCCGAAAAATTGTTTGTGAAGAGACAACTTGACATAAATAAATCTAATAAGAAATAATCTTTCTAAAATAATCTAATAAGAAATTAAATCTTTTTCCAATCGTTATTTTTTTATTTTCCTTTTAGTAAAATAACTGGATATCGAATTTATACAAATACCTACCCGTTGTGGAATGTTTCGCACAGCAGGTGATTATTGTAATACCTAAGTCATACCATGATGGGTTGCGTCTTCGTGTACCTATAGTGTGCATTGTCGTTCGTAATGAAATCATTACGAATGATTTACCTCGAAGATTTTAGTTATATGAAAAAATAACATGTTTATGAAAAGCTATCAATTGTTATCCATCCCTTACAATATTTTCATTGCTATTATTATGTTAATAATACCTATTGTATAATTATCATAAAAGATGAAACTTTACTTTAACTTTTCCGAACTACATTTGCCATCATAGAAAAGACTAAAAATGAGTGGCTAATTTTTTCTCTTTAATTGTGGCGTACGTACTTAAGGTTCGAACCTTAAAATCTGGATTTTATAAGTACCAAAACAGCTGATAGTAGCTATTTATAGACCCCGAATAACATTCTTATCTCAGACTGAGTTAGTGGGAGCCATTTAATCGCATTTCGCAAACATGCATATTTTAGGATATACCTAGTAGATTTTGTATAATATATTGGACCAGTTGTATAAGCACAACTGGGCTACTGGCAGCCCTATTCTTAATTGTCACTGTCATGTCACTTCAACAATAATCTTATCCCGTTACGCATTTTTTCCGAATAGTATTAAAAATGTTATAGTTCATAAGATTTTTGTGCAACAAAAACAACATATGAATAAAAATGGCACTTACCTGTAGGACTTTATTTCAAAAATATTATTACCTGCAAAATATAACCAAATCGGTGAAATGGAGTGTCGGGGAAAAATATCCAATAAGAACTCTGTCAAGTGGTATTTGCTATCAAAATCCATATGCTCAAAGCCCCGTGATTGACTCAAAAGTAGTAACTTTTCAACCAATAAACTTTAGGCTCTATTGTACCCCCCCAAGGAGCTGCCCCCCAATTCCACCTGATGATCCACCGAAAAAGCTGGGGATAATACAAAAGTTTAAAGCAATGTACAGGGATTACTGGTATGTGTTAATACCGGTCCATTTCGCTACATCTATCTTTTGGTTTGGGAGTTTTTACTACATTGTTCGAAGGTTTGTATACAGCATGAAATTTTAATATTATTCAGTTAATAATCTTTATACTTATGTGATTTTAACTTTATTGCAGTGGTGTGGATGTTTTAGCTCTATTACAGTCAATAGGTGTCAGTGAATCAATAATCGGTCCCCTGCGAGATTCACATGCAGGATATTTTGCAATTGCATTAGCGATGTTCAAATTAGCAACACCTCTACGGTATGCAGTCACAATAGGTAATACTTGTGAGCATCTTAAAATATAACACACTAGTGTGCAACTTATGAAACTTTGCTGGGTTTAAAGTCCAATTCATATAATTACTTAGTTAAGCATGCTCTAGTTCTCTGTGAGAATGTGTAAATATGAAACAGCATTAGCATACATCTATAAAATTTCCTTTCTGAAGAGCATAATGAATTAAAATTTGTTTTAAAACTTACATAGCAATGTCAGCCATGCTAAGTAGTTTTATAGATATAATTATGTCAGATAATACAACATGTTGTAATACATCGGATGAAAACGATGCAGGCAAGGAATTTAGGTTACTAAAAAAGCATATGTTCAACTGCGGGCAAAGTCTAGCTATGGATGATGATGCAAAAATGCTGCCTTCCGTCACAAATAGACAATACACATGTTTATAAATCTAAAATGACATGATAAATTCAAAGTTATAATGATACAGAATACTTACTTTCTTTTTTATTAAAACCTATTTCAAATAATTTTGTTAAACAGAATCAAACTTTTTCCTAGAACATTTCAGCTAATGTTTTAACTAGGAAAATTATAATCTTCCTAGTTTCAAACTTGCTTAATAAGCACAAAGATTTCAAATATAATATGATGTATTTATGCTAACAAAATTTAATCA
This sequence comes from Mythimna impura, assembly GCA_905147345.3. Taxonomy (NCBI): domain Eukaryota; kingdom Metazoa; phylum Arthropoda; class Insecta; order Lepidoptera; family Noctuidae; genus Mythimna; species Mythimna impura. The sequence continues at coordinate 9,395,985 of LR990348.1, read as the reverse complement.
TTCTAGGAGGGACTACAGTTGCTATTAGAAAATTAAAAGGAATAGGTTTCATTAAACCAGTTCCTTCCCGAGAGCGGATAAAAGAAATAATTCAAGAGAAAAAGGAAAATTTACAAGATGCTTTCAAAGAGAGTCAAGCACAGATGAAAGAAAAACGGTCCCAGGTCATGCGAGAAATGAAACGTTATAAAAGTGAAATGCGGAATTTGAAAAATAAGGTGAAGAAAATGTGATACTTCTTAAGTTCTCATGTATAGCCAAGGTCATTAAATTTATAACGAGATGACTAATGCTTTTTCATCAATAACTATTCAGCCCATTTTCCACTTTATAAAAATGCCTACTAATTAGCAAACTAAACAAACCAGTTATGTAGTTAGTAAAATGAAAAGGAATTTAAAAGACTTTAAATTATATACATTTTTCAGTTTTGAAATATTTATTACTTCCTTAAATATAAAAAGAACTACATAACGAAATCATGTTTATTTCATTTAAAATAGCTAGTTACATAATAATCACATAATTTTTCATCAAAATGTACATATAAAAACAGCTTAATCTAATTATATTAAGTACAAAACAAGACAGCACATTACTGGAATGTTCTATTGCGCCTTTCATCCTAAAATATTTCTAAACTTGTGACAAAAATCGTTCATATATACTTGTTAATATCAGGGAGCCTGTTATATAATTATTCTAATATTATGTAGTATACACACCAACCAGGAGTGCTGTCCAGTTTAGTGTGTAAAATTAATAAATGCATTTTACATCAATGGCAAATCAACTAGCAGCCATAATACTTGGGGGCATTATTTCCTTCACAATTTGTAATGAAAAGTGTCAATCTATACACATTTTGTGATTTGCTATTAAAATTCTATGCAAATGAACCCTTACCATTACACATTGTATGTAACAAAAACATAGCTATGGTAATTCAAATCCGTTTATGAAGCCAATTCCATATTGAGATAGATAAATATATTTTATCACTTTCCATAAATCAATTCCTTTGATAGTGTCATCATAATTATTTATCACTTTACAAATAAAATTAGTGGTTATCACAAAATATAATAGGTAAATCTGTTCTTGGCTAAAACAAATCTCATTTCTTAACTGCTATTATTTTGTTGCTATACGTAAAAAAAAATGCTCATAAAATGTAACCAAACATCTTGCTAACCTCTAACAAATGCCTATGCAGGATATCATTATATTCAACTTCCTGTATGCTCTTCATAGATTTTGTAATATGAAATTTACATTTATATCACATTATGTTGAATAATGTATCTTAATAATAGTAACAACACTCGCAAAAATGTTCTACTAGTTTATCATCATTACTTATGTTAGTTATATTAAAGCTAATTACATTAAATGCTAATAGATGCAACATTGGCTATACAAAATCATTTTTGAGCACATACTTGGATATCTAATAGAAATATTAGCCTGTCAACTACACAAATTGTTTTAACGCTAGACGCCGCCGAAAGAATGAAGCTCAGCCCATGTACTGGTAGGAAGCGGGGGAGAGATGAGGCGCTGGCGAGTGGCCCGGCCCCGTCGTCGCTCCGATCGTGGCCAAGTGACAAGCGCGGCACATTAACTTACCTGAAATATTTTCATTGTTATTAAATAACATATTTTTATTTATTTTTGTGTATTATGTATAAGCGTGTAAAAAAATATATATAAAAATTAAATATTAAAAATGGTGACATCATTAAAGATCTTTTTATTCTTAAATCACATCATAAAAAACAAAACATCACACCCGTCTTCCCCAAACTGTATAAGTAATTACTGAATTTAACTGAGATAATAATTTCTGTGTTATGTTCACAGTTGTTTTTACTAAAACAACATACTGTAAAGATTGAGAAGCTATAGAGCAGACCTTCGCCCAGCAGTAGGAAAACAGAGGTTAAAAAAAATAATCCAAAAGGTAGATATTGCATGTGATTGACTACCTTACAATGTTACAATTGTTACTACTTCGGAATTGTTACTACCTACTATGAATAAAACGCATCATGTGCATAAGCGCTTCATGGAAAATCCAAAAAAAGAAAACAATTCGATTTCACTATATTTAGTTCATAATTATCTTGAGTTCCTCAATAGAAAGGTCTAAGAAATATATTTGTTAACTGTACTTAAAAATAGAAAAATATATTGAAGTACTGATTTTTGTTGCTTCTTTAATGCACAACTTACCAGCTAGAGGGTAGCAGCGTTTGTCAGGTTCGTCAGTCAATTGCATTCCACAAAGGCAGCACATATAACAGTCAACATGGAAGTCCCGGTCCATCGAAACAACTCTCACTGTTTCGTCTGTACCTTCAACTGGTGTTATACCTGAAATCAGAAATTTTGTATGTGATATTATTTTTTACATTTAATAAGTTTATTTTAATGAAGGTGTGGCTAAACAATAACAGCTACATAGGTTAATCTTCAAGGTAAGCAGTCAGGCCCGATTTTGGCAAATGTTGCTTATACATTTGCCAAAATCGGGCTTTGGATGACTGGCCATCTATTACAAAGATCTCTCCACTCTCGGAAATACTATTAACTGTGGACTATCATTTGTGGAATTCAGAAGTTTGGAAGTCTGACAACCAGTCTTGACATAATGTGTTATTTATTATAATTTGATATATATATATCATATCCAGTTGCTGGTTTGTTGAGGTCGCAAAGGCAGTGGCTCCATATATATTGGAAACCGAACCTAACGTAGTTCTAGAAAAGGTTAGGCATATTGATTGAGGTTATATTTGGGAAAAACTTACCCTTTCCGCAGCTAGCACATTTAGGCGCAAACATGCGATGATAATCATTGACACAGTAAATCTTGTTGTCAACATCCACAGTAAAGGGCACCCCATCAAGGCACTCATTGCACACACAGCAACGGAAACACCCTGGATGATATGATTTTCCCATTGCTTGCAAAATCTGTAAATATAACCAATAATAAATAAGTGTGTAAGAAACATGATGAATGGGGAGAACACCGAAAATGCCTTACCATTTCCATAATAAGGTGTCCACATATTGCGCATTTTTCAGCAGTTTGTTGAAATCCAGAGTACTGTAATATTGTAAATAAAGGTTACTCATTATTTCCTTTTTATTTGCATACTTTTAATGATATTAATGAAATGTTTATAGATACATAATTCAGTACAAACCAAATAGTCTTCTTCACAGTAAACTTTGCCATGCACATTGTAGAAAGCCTTGCCTCGTAATGCACGTCCACATGAGCAACAGATGAAACAGTTTGTGTGGTAAAGGTTGCCCATTGCTTGGCAAGCTTGGCCTGCTCCTGTGACTCCAGCACCGCATGTGTGGCAGATGCCTAGGTAATAAGGATAAGTCTGAATTCAATATGTAATTACATATATATTGAAAAGAATTTTTAAAATATAATTAACAGAATAAGGATTTTATCTTATTAGAATAATAAAATTACTGTTGTCTTACCAAAATATTCACCCTCCTCATCTTGCCTTTCCATTTCCTCTTCAAGTTGTCTAGTAAGTTCTTCTATTTTACGTTGAGCCTCACTAGGGCCAGGAGGGCGGGGCGGAGTGATGCTGTATGGCAGTAAGCTTTTCCCACGACCACCAGAACCTCGAGAGCCACCTGACACTTGGGACACAGAGCTTGGAGTAGGACTGGGAGCTGGGGACTGAGCCGGAGAACACAATGATGTCAGTCCTGATACTAAATTCCTAGAAGCAATAGATTCAGAAGCAAGGGAGACATTGTCTCTGTTAGCTGCTGCCACCACTGCAGCTGGGGAGCCACCCGTCATGCACACATAATCTGAGCCATTACTATCCTCCACTATCTGCATTCTACTACCAGCTGTAGACTTTGAATTAAACCCTCCATTAATTAACGGTTTCTCTTTTGTAATATTATTCCCAAGGTTTGGTTTAGGATGAAAGAATTTAGGACTTGCTGTAGCTGTTTGTACTTCAGTAGCAATATTGGCTTTGGGTCTTTGGGCACTTGGAGCTATGGATGCATATATTGCTGTGGATGGTATAGTCACAATTTTATCATCAAAACTAATACTGTTATCATTCTTCAGGAGAGCACTCACATCGGTGTATTTGGGAGGGGCAGACTTCATCACTGTGTAGTCACTGCCTGGGTTCTCATGAGATGTGTTGTATGGAGGTGGAGGTGGAGCTTTGTCTATTTTTACTTTCTCACTTGTTATCATTTGTGCCAAGTTTCTAGTAACACCAGTGTTTGGCACTTGTGGACCAGGTACTGAACCCTGTTGTATGAATCGCTGATCATGGTTTTGTTGAGGTTTAAAATCACTTTTCTTATCGTTTTCTGAACACAACATGTTTTCATACACTATAGGATTAACTTTAGTCTTGGAATTCACTGGCACTTGTGGTTGAGCTTTACTATAGCGTGTGTCGTAGTAGCCGTCGGACACGGGCGGCGGCGGCGCCTGCTGGTACAGCTGGTGGTAGTAGGGCGGCTGCGGTGACCGCTGCTCGCCGTAATAATCTATGTTCTCATAAACAGGTGGTGGATATTGAGCATTCGGAATGGCTGGAATTTCGTATAGGTCGTCAGTTTGATAGCTGAGTGATCTTTGCGATATAGAATCGATGGAACGTGTAGGACTTGAAGGCAGAGCTGCAGTGTTTATATCGCGTTTATTGATCGACGCAATAGTTTCAACTCGTTTAGGAGTAGCAAACTTTGAAGCAGCTATGACATTCGATCGCTCATAAAAACTGTAATCTTGACGATTGTTTTGGCTATTATCCAGTACAAAGCTCTCTATTGCGCCCACAGGTCGGGTTTTGGCGAGAGAACTTGTGTTCGATGTTACGGCGCCGTGCGCTTGCTCAGTAACATCCTCAACTTTATTGGACAGTTTTAAATCTTGAAGACCAATAATACACCGTTGTTCGTCCGAGTTACTTCTGCGTGATGAATCCATGTTATGTATGGAATTAAATGCACTAATAAAAATTAAAGTAAACTTTAGTTCTGAGCACTTCAACCCGAGTTCGAATGAATCATCTCAAAAATCGTCAAATAAACTCTCAAACTGTGTTCTCAAACAAAACATCCACTAGGGATGATCGGATGATCTAACGATTCAGATCGATATTCGGTTATTATTCGTTTTTTTTTTTAATAACAACATCACTTTTTTACACTCAGGCCTTTTAAATATCCACAACAATTTTAATACATAGCGAATTTTCATAATAAATGTAATAATGTTTACTATTCAGAATCTCAGCCTGGGTCGTTCTATACACACTTTTCATCGCATTTTATCGCATTCGGTATCCGTAAATCCAAAAAACAACTCATCAAAAATTCTCTAAAAGCGGTTATAAACCACATTACCGTAAGTTTCACAAGTGGCCCGCACGATTCATTATACAAATGAGAGATTATCTACGAACATAATATTTTGACTCTTTATAATATTAGTTTAGATTAGGTGTTCATAAACTACGTCTAACCTACTCTAGAATCTGTTATAATAACTGGCTGCTGCCAGTAGTTTCGCTCGCGCAAGTTTCATCTAAATCCGTTCAGCCTTCGAGCGTTAAGAAGTAACAAACATACATAAATACTCACACTCACAAACTTTCTCCCTTATATACTATTTGTATAAAGTACCGATTACATTACAGCAAAATGTGGTATGTTCTGTGAGAAGCTGTATACAGATTTTGTGAACATGGTATTCTAGTATCTGATAATGTGTCATTTTTTGTGAGTCACTTTGCCCTAAATATAAAAAGGTAATATTATGGTAATTTATCTTAATTATTGAATATTTAATTTCATCAATCATTTAGTGCCGAATCCAAGTAACAGGTAAGATGACATTAGCGATTATGCATATAAAATGCAAGAATCTTTAAATTTCGCGGGTGGTCTAAACTATACCATTTTATCAAGTATATGGAATTATTATATACCTACTATCAAATATCATGATGCCATTTTATACAGTTGTCTGTGGTCAGCTTTCAGACTGTCACTCATTTCCTCATTTCATTCATTCATTCATTGGTCTTAGGCGCAGCGTTCTGTCAAAAAACATTTCGCCCCACAGAGTACATTGAATATAGGGGTTTCGCCCTGTGATTTCATGCAATTGTGCAATTTACGCTACAAAGCGATTAGTTTTTGCGTTTATCAATCACAGTTTATTGTCAAAGTAATTTGACATTAAATAGCATAATTGAGGGGAACTTCTAGTTCTCCTCTTTAATTATGTACGATACTGAAGATGATCAGTATGAAGAAATCGACGTGGAAGAAATTTCTTCTGAACTCTGGCAGGAAGCCTGTTGGATTGTCATCAACGCTTATTTTGATGAAAAAGGTTTAGTACGCCAACAATTGGATAGTTTTGATGAATTTATTCAAATGTCTGTCCAGCGTATAGTAGAAGATTCACCACCTATAGAACTGCAAGCTGAAGCTCAACATTCATCCGGTGAAATTGAAACACCGCCGAGGTATCTCCTGAAATTTGACCAAATTTATTTATCTAAGCCTACGCATTGGGAAAAAGATGGTGCCCCGTCACCTATGATGCCTAACGAAGCCCGTCTTCGAAACCTGACTTATTCTGCGCCACTCTATGTAGATATAACTAAAACGATTGTTAAAGAACATGAAGATCCTGTTGAAACACAGCATCAAAAAACATTTATTGGAAAAATTCCTATAATGCTTAGGTCCACTTATTGTCTTTTAAATAATTTGACTGACAGAGATTTGTCTGAATTGAATGAATGCCCACTTGACCCTGGTGGCTATTTTATTATCAATGGATCTGAAAAAGTATTAATTGCACAGGAAAAAATGGCAACAAATACTGTTTATGTATTTAGTATGAAAGATGGTAAATTTGCTTACAAAACAGAAATTCGATCTTGTCTGGAACATAGTTCTAGGCCTACTTCCACTTTATGGGTTAATATGATGGCCCGTGGAGGACAAAACATAAAAAAATCTGCAATTGGGCAAAGAATCATTGCAATTGTCCCATACATCAAACAAGAAATTCCTATCATGATTGTGTTCAGAGCTCTTGGTTTTGTAGCTGACAGAGATATACTCGAACACATTATTTACGATTTTGATGATCCAGAAATGATGGAAATGGTAAAACCATCCCTAGATGAAGCCTTTGTAATTCAAGAACAAAATGTGGCTCTTAATTTCATTGGTGCTCGTGGAGCTCGCCCTGGTGTAACAAAAGAAAAGCGTATCAAATATGCTAGAGAAATTTTACAGAAAGAAATGTTACCGCATGTTGGTGTATCGGATTTTTGTGAAACCAAAAAGGCTTACTTTTTGGGTTATATGGTACATAGATTGTTACTTGCTGCTTTGGGTCGTCGTGAGCTAGATGACAGAGATCACTATGGCAACAAACGGTTGGATTTGGCTGGCCCATTACTTGCATTTTTATTCAGGGGATTATTTAAAAATTTATTGAAAGAAGTCAGAATGTATGCTCAGAAATTCATTGACAGAGGAAAAGACTTCAATTTGGAATTAGCTATAAAGACTAAAATAATAACAGATGGTCTCAGATACTCTCTTGCTACTGGAAATTGGGGTGATCAAAAGAAAGCTCATCAAGCTAGAGCTGGTGTGTCACAAGTATTGAATAGATTAACATTTGCTTCTACATTATCGCATTTGAGACGTGTCAACTCTCCAATTGGTCGTGACGGTAAACTAGCCAAACCTCGACAATTACACAACACTTTGTGGGGTATGATTTGTCCTGCTGAGACACCTGAAGGTGCAGCTGTAGGTTTGGTGAAAAATCTTGCCTTAATGGCCTACATTTCCGTAGGCAGTCAGCCATCTCCAATTCTTGAATTCTTGGAGGAATGGTCTATGGAGAATTTGGAAGAAATTGCACCTTCAGCTATAGCTGATGCAACAAAAATATTTGTAAATGGTTGTTGGGTCGGTATTCATAGAGATCCAGAACAATTGATGGCTACTTTGAGAAAACTAAGACGCCAAATGGATATCATTGTGTCTGAAGTGAGCATGATCCGCGATATCAGAGACAGAGAAATCAGAATTTACACAGATGCTGGCAGAATATGTCGCCCCTTGCTGATTGTAGAAAATGGAGCTTTGCTTTTGAAGAAGAAACATATTGATGACCTTAAAGAGCGTGACTTTAACAACTATGGGTGGCAAAATTTAGTAGCAAGTGGGGTAGTTGAATATATTGACACTCTGGAAGAGGAGACTGTTATGATAGCAATGAGTCCAGATGACTTAGCTCAAGTAAAAGAATATGCCTACTGTACTACATACACTCACTGTGAAATTCATCCTGCCATGATTCTGGGTGTTTGTGCTTCTATTATACCATTCCCTGATCACAACCAGAGTCCTAGAAATACTTATCAAAGTGCTATGGGTAAACAAGCTATGGGAGTTTACATTACCAACTTCCATGTAAGAATGGACACACTGGCTCATGTGTTGTACTATCCACACAAACCTCTTGTGACCACAAGGTCTATGGAATATCTAAGGTTTAGAGAATTGCCAGCAGGTATTAATTCAATAGTTGCAATCCTGTGTTATACTGGTTATAATCAAGAAGACAGTGTCATTTTGAATGCTTCTGCAGTAGAAAGAGGTTTCTTCCGATCTGTATTTTACAGATCTTATAAGGATTCTGAGTCCAAAAGAATTGGTGACCAAGAGGAACAATTTGAGAAACCAACCAGGCAAACATGCCAAGGCATGAGAAATGCCTTATATGATAAGTTAGATGATGATGGCATTATCGCACCTGGTATAAGAGTATCAGGTGATGATGTAGTCATTGGAAAAACAATAACATTGCCTGAAAATGATGATGAATTAGAAGGCACAACAAAGCGTTACTCAAAGCGTGATGCGTCAACATTCTTACGAAACAGTGAAACTGGTATCGTCGACCAGGTCATGTTAACATTGAACAGTGAAGGATATAAATTTTGCAAAATTCGCGTCAGATCAGTGCGTATTCCTCAGATTGGAGACAAGTTTGCTTCACGTCATGGTCAAAAAGGAACTTGTGGAATTCAGTACAGGCAAGAAGATATGCCATTTACATGTGAGGGAATCACTCCCGACATTATTATTAATCCACATGCTATCCCATCTCGTATGACAATTGGTCACTTGATCGAGTGCATTCAAGGCAAAGTCTCTTCTAACAAAGGTGAAATTGGTGATGCTACACCATTCAATGATGCTGTAAACGTGCAGAAAATTTCTTCTCTATTACAAGAATATGGCTATCATCTTCGCGGAAATGAAGTCATGTATAATGGACACACAGGACGAAAGATTAATGCTCAAGTTTTCTTAGGGCCTACTTATTATCAACGTTTGAAGCACATGGTGGATGATAAAATTCACTCCAGAGCTCGAGGACCTGTTCAAATTTTAGTGAGACAACCTATGGAAGGCCGAGCTAGAGATGGCGGATTACGTTTTGGAGAAATGGAACGGGATTGTCAAATTGCTCATGGCGCTGCACAATTTTTGCGTGAGCGGCTGTTTGAGGTATCTGATCCCTATCGTATACATGTTTGCAATTTCTGTGGTTTGATAGCAATTGCAAACTTGCGAAATAATACTTTTGAATGCAAAGGTTGTAAGAACAAGACACAAATCTCGCAAATACGATTGCCATACGCCGCCAAATTACTTTTCCAGGAACTGATGTCTATGAATATAGCACCAAGGTTAATGGTAGTAAATTAAGAATAAAATTCGACTTTCCTGTAAAACTCAATAAAGAAGGTAAACTTAAATTTTGGATTTGTTTTTATAATAATTATGTATCTTTGATTTAATAAAAATACTTGCAACATTTCATGACTTTTATTATCACAAATCGAGACAACATTAAATGCAGCTTAAACACAACAACCATAATACAAAAGTGTACAATATGTATAATTCTCTTACTCTAATAATTTAATTAGGTAATATCAAATGCAATAAGGTTTTATAAATTGAGGTACTTATTATGTACAAATAGATTAGATATATAAACAAAGTGCATTTTTGAGACGGGATGGGAGGGGGACGGGCAAAATACATCAGCACGGCACGACGCCGCCGTGCCGTAACATGTTGTATTTACACATTACCTTTTTAAAAATATAAATATAGAGAGGTACTTCATGATTTGCTCCCTGCAGGCCAACTGCAGGCGTACCCTTTGACGACGATCGCATTTGGTCGAATGCGCGCATCTTTTTTATTCGATACGTAGTGGAGATTGGGGTCAATATGCTATGTACATTTTTAGATGGACGCTTCGACTCTTCGTCAATGCGTCTTGATTCTTACAGCCCCGTCTCGAAAACCCACACTGTATATTTTGTGCTGAATATGTTATAATGTGAAACCCCAAATTTTTTATAAATAACTAAATCCATATACCTACTTAAATATTGCACATATAATTTTTTTAAATTATGAGTAAAGTGCGCTAAACCTTGTACTTTACTGGTAACGTTCATAATAGACTCGAAAATATTTTTATAAAATATATTTTTTTCGTAAATGTTATTACCGGAATAAATATTAATTACATAAATATTAAACAGCAAATAAAATAACAATATAATGTTATGAGCTTGTAACAGTCAGTTAACAACTTCAGTAACTGTCTCTAAATTTTAGTTAAGAGAGCTTTTGACTTTATAATCTACGAGTAAGAACGCATAATTAAAATTAAGTACAACTACAGCCAGATTGTGCACTTTATCGAAATGAGTTGTTTAGTGCAAGAAATCATTATTTGTAGCGTAGTCCTTATTGGATCTAAATCGTAACCGAAAAAAGACGTTGCACGCATTTTGTTTTTGTTTAGCTCTCAGACTAAATTTATTAGTAGGTAAGGTAGGAACATCATAACAAGATTTCGCCAATTTCAAAAACTTCCTGAATTGAGTTAATAAAATAACAATGCACCATGTTTATTCTTAAATTATAACTATTTTACTGTACAACTTACGTATCTACAATCGATGTAATGTGTTGCATACTGTATGCAGTCATAATTAAATGATTAATTACAATATAAAAAATGGACGTTAGACAGTATTCAAATCATCAGAACATCGGCTAAAACCTTGTATTTTCCTGCCTCCTAAATTTCCATATTTGATCTATGATTTTTAAAGAGGTATTGGAATTGTTTTATGATACACATCTTTCTAAATTTGATTACTTGCCTTAAATTTATTCAGAAATTATTGGCATATTAAATATTAAAATTACTATGCTGAATGTTACGCACATGCAGGTACAGTCGACCTTATAAATGCTTTACCATTTTTGGTTAAAATTTCCAGTACCTACCAAAATTGAAAGATCACTAAGGATGAAAATATCCGTCACATTGGTGACAACTCTACGAGTTGTAAGAACTAGTCCATAGATTGGCGTTTTATGACGTGTATGTGGCATTCGACTTTAGGATGGTGAAACAATTAAGATGTCGACTATACCTACTTCAGAAGCCATGACCGCTGCAGCGGTACATTCAATACAAGACGTAGAACTTAGAAGTCACATCCTACGATTTATCGGTAAAGCTACTTGCAAATAATTAACTCAGCGCGATGGTGGCAGCGCCCGCTGTTCGTTGTCTTCATCCTTGGGTCGACTCCACTTTATCATGGTTTCAGGTGATCGGTACAGGAACACTAATTTAGCAAACAGATCCTCTTCTAAGGATAGCTCGAGTGCTTCCCGTACCTATAAAATGGTAAATTGATGAATAGATTTTATCTTCATTTTTATACAATTAAATATTAAGAAATAACATAGAACCTCCTTCTTTTTTATGTCGGTTAAAAATAATCGACCTGTTACAATTTTAACAGGGGTACAAAACCTCTTTTTATGGATATAGCGCACACGAAGGAGCGGGAGATTTGGCATAGAAAAGTATTTTTAAATTATTAATATACCATGAGCTAACATGGTCGTCAGAATGGGCCTCATCAGAGGGCTTAACTAGAGGGCAATGGAAAGGGCTATACTCAGAGTTTCCTTGTGTGATCGCATGAGAAATGAAGATATCCGCAGGAGAACCAAGTTTACAGACATAGCCCGAAGAATCGCCAAACTTAAGTGGCAGTGAGAAGGGCATATTGTTTGCAGAACAGATGGTCGCCAACGACTATCTGTTCTGCGAGCACTGTGCCCTGCCTTCCGGCCGAAAGGTTCTGAAGTGGCGACCTTGCACTGGAAGACGCAGCGTTGGAAGGCCTCCCAAAAGGTGGACCGATGACCTGGCGAAGGTCACAGGAATCTTATGGATGCGATAAATACAGGACCTCGTTTTGGCGACATTTGGGGAATACTATGTCCAACACTGGTCGTCTTTCAGCTGATATCATGATGATGAGCTATCGCAAAAAAAAAACCAGGCATGTGCGAGTCGGACTCGCGCACTCAGGGTTCCGTACAAACTTACATATGAAAACAGTTCAATTCCCGAATACCTGTGTGCTTGTGGAGCTCCTCCTTGGGGTGCCTGAGCAGGTACCAGGTGAGAAAGGGAATTAAAAATAACGAGTTACTTAACTTAATTTTTTATGGGTGATTTTTATAAATGTTTTGTAGAATATTATTTTATATATATTTTATATATATGATATATTTAACATTCAGACATGTAAAAATAAGTAAAGTTTATTTACTTCTTGTGGAGCTTTAAAGCGTCTGACAGAAGTTTTGGTCCATGGAATGTGTCTGACACTTATGATAATACTTTAAAATAATATTCTACAAAACATTTATAAAAATCAGAAGTTTGATTTTTTTCACAGCTTCAAGGGACCGCAGACTTGAGTATACGGTATAATTTCAACTCGATACCTCCACGCGTTCCCGAGATAAAGGGTCTTGACAGACAGACCGACGGACGGACAACAAAGTGATCCTATAAGGGTTCCGTTTTTTCCTTTTGAGGTACGGAACCCCAAAAACAACAAACTTACCAGATAAATGTCAAGGCAGAGTTGCAACAATCTGTCAGCATTTGGTAGGTCGTCGAACATGATCCTTGTGTAAATTCCGGAGAAGAAACCTCGCAGCACTCGAGACGCCAAGAACACGAACGTAGTGTACAATCCGATGATACTATAAATAAACACACAAAATATTTAAATACACAGAATGAGACAGGTACTTTCGAATTAGTATAATGGCTACCATAAGTATATAGTGAACCATGTGAGTCGGTCAGGCCTACCTTCAGATTCGTCTGACCTTTAGCCATGTCGTAAAGTGACTCCAAAGCAAAATTGACTAAAGAGCAGTACTGTTTGATGGCGTTCGTGACAGCTTACAAATAGTAGGTAACTAGAACCTCGCAGTCGGGTAAAAAAAATGCTGATACGTGGCCAACAATGTCGAATGGCTGTTTACTCACGTTAAACAGTCAATATTATAGAGCATGTTTTTTATTACTTGCACGTGATAGAAGTGTGTTTATAATAACAGATTAAGAGGGATTTAGCGTGAAAACAGGAAAAATAATTCTCTCACATGAAAAACTAACGCGACCTTGATCAATTCTTGCCGCATTTGAAAATCGTATCGTCGCCTAATTATGTCCTATTCACGATAAGAAAATAGTGAAGTCAATAGTGCTAATACAAAGTAAATGCGTATTCATACTGGGGTAAAAATGAAACCATTATAAAATTAAAGCAAACTTTTTATCACACAGTATTTAAAAAGTTGAGGTGAGGTATTTATTTTTACTTCATTTGATCAATGTGAACACAGGTTTCTATTTACTATGATCTGATTGGTCAAGAGGCGTGGCATAGCTAAGTGACAACGATGAAGTCACTATTTTCTTAACGCGAATATGTACCGATAATTTATTTTTTTAATTTAAAAATTCAAGTAAACGTCACGGGCCATCATAAAGTGCCGCCATCGTAATAACATGAAGATCTCAATACTTACCCACTGCCAGATATAAAGTTAAGTGTCTCTGGGAACAGTTTATCGTTAAAAGTGTACATGACGAGCATATCGCAGTTGTTGAGCGGGATTGTCAACAAGGGATCCTGAAAATATAAAAAAATAATATATTAAAACCCACTCTTGTTCCTTCTTTGCCTTCGTTCCAGGGCCCTGGGGATTCTCTTTCGCACAACCCATGGTCCCAGCGGCAATAGTATTCCTGTAACATCCTCAAGTCTACAGTTCTGTTACAAGTTAAAATGATGGATACACATTACATTATTGACATTACTAGCTTCTTCGCCCACGTGAAAGTGAAAAATTGTCCCAAGCATTGATTGATTGATTTATTCAAAAACTACTTACATTGTGCGCTAATATTAAAGTTTAAAAATTAGGAAAACAAGCAGTAAAAACTAATAATAATATGGAATTGCTTAAAACTTTAAAATAAAATAGAATAGTAAAAAATAATAATGTCATAAAGATTAGAATTATGTACAATTGATGAAACGTTACAATATAAAAAAGGAAGGGCGTACTCAAGGGAACATACTCCTGGGATAAAAGGTATACTATATGCTATTCCAGTACATGGTCTACCCATGTGCCAAATTTCATCTAAATCCATTCAACCGTTCTAGTGTGAAGAAGTAACAAATATACTCGTAAACATTCGACTTAATAATTTTAGTCTGATGTAGGTTTTAATACACCGAACAATCCATAGGACCCTTGATTTATCAGCCTATTACTTCTAGACCATAAGTATTGTTACTTACTCGTATAGAACAAGACTCTCGAACGCGCCAGTACATTACGTCTGTACCTTTTGCTCTCTCCAATCGAAGTAGTACGTCTCTATATAAAGGTGCATCCACATCTGAAATAACACAATAATTAGTATAATATTGAACCTCGACTTGTGATTTAAGTACCTGGTGTTGAATATTTGTCGAACTCTAGTCTCTCAGCCATTAAAAAGCCAAGCGAATAATACACCATTCGCATTAAGATTAGACATTTAAACAAACCCCTTTTACTGTCCATTCAACCGATTTTGACTTTTATTGCGTTGGTGGCATGATAAAAGGCGATTGCAGAAAATAATTGGTATTGTAACCACATTTTTTGCTTTTAATTCCATCCTTATGACTAAGGAATAGAAGTCAAAATCGAATGAACGCACAGTAAAAAGGTTTGTTAAAATGTCTAATCTTAACGCGAATGGAGTATAGACTACTTACCTTCGCTTATATTTTCAAATTCGTCGATTGACGACTGCATAAGTTGGTTTACCGCTTTTGTAGTACCCTTATTGAATACTTTCAAAAATTTCGGGAACAAATGGGGTACGTTTAACCTGTTGATTAATTGCAATGTTATTAAAAAATAGACTAAAACACGTGTTTAAGTTTAAAAGAGTTGTCGTAAATTTAAACAGCCGTTGAATAATATCCAGCTTGCGTTCGATCATAGAATTCATTGATTTAGATATAAAGAATGTACTATTTATGAAAAAGTGAATTCTCATACGAAGTTCAAGCGATTTTGAACCGTGTGCGGTGGTGCAGCTACTGCTAACCACTTTGACGGACATGGCTCTGACATAATATGATTGTTGAGTCACCAGGTGTCTGCATCGGCGGTGCCGTCCAGCAGCTTCTTGAGCTTCTCCCGCTGCGGGTTGGGGCGGCCGCCCACGTAGGCGTGTATGGGCACTTCGCGGTGATCCTCTATGGTCGGCGGGTTCGGCACCGCGTTCGTCGGGTGCGTGATCACGAACGTGAACTTCACCATTAATGTTGCATCTGTTGATGTAAATGATAGAACGAATCACATTACGTAACTAACAATTAAATACATTATTAAATTGTAAATCTAATTTTAATATAATTTCTATTTTATTTAATTCATGTACGAGTTGATGACGTCACGTCGTGGTACATATTGTAGTAATGTTAGTGCTGTAGGTACTCACTCGAGTCCGCCTCGCGCTTGAGCCGGTCGAGCTCGGGCGGCGAGATCTCCCACTTGAGCGTAGAGTTGGGATTGATGGAGATGACGTCACGTCGTGGTACTTATTGTAGTAATGTTAGTGCTGTAGGTACTCACTCGAGTCCGCCTCGAGCTTGAGCCGGTCGAGCTCGGGCGGCGAGATCTCCCACTTGAGCGTAGAGTTGGGATTGATGGAGATGACGTCACGTCGTGGTACTTATTGTAGTAATGTTAGTGCTGTAGGTACTCACTCGAGTCCGCCTCGCGCTTGAGCCGGTCGAGCTCGGGCGGCGAGATCTCCCACTTGAGCGTAGAGTTGGGATTGATGGAGATGACGTCACGTCGTGGTACATATTGTAGTAATGTTAGTGCTGTAGGTACTCACTCGAGTCCGCCTCGAGCTTGAGCCGGTCGAGCTCGGGCGGCGAGATCTCCCACTTGAGCGTAGAGTTGGGATTGATGGAGATGACGTCACGTCGTGGTACTTATTGTAGTAATGTTAGTGCTGTAGGTACTCACTCGAGTCCGCCTCGCGCTTGAGCCGGTCGAGCTCGGGCGGCGAGATCTTCCACTTGAGCGTAGAGTTGGGATTGATGGAGATGACGTCACGTCGTGGTACTTATTGTAGTAATGTTAGTGCTGTAGGTACTCACTCGAGTCCGCCTCGCGCTTGAGCCGGTCGAGCTCGGGCGGCGAGATCTCCCACTTGAGCGTAGAGTTGGGATTGATGGAGATGACGTCACGTCGTGGTACTTATTGTAGTAATGTTAGTGCTGTAGGTACTCACTCGAGTCCGCCTCGAGCTTGAGCCGGTCGAGCTCGGGCGGCGAGATCTCCCACTTGAGCGTAGAGTTGGGATTGATGGAGATGACGTCACGTCGTGGTACTTATTGTAGTAATGTTAGTGCTGTAGGTACTCACTCGAGTCCGCCTCGCGCTTGAGCCGGTCGAGCTCGGGCGGCGAGATCTCCCACTTGAGCGTAGAGTTGGGATTGATAGAGATGACGTCACGTCGTGGTACTTATTGTAGTAATGTTAGTGCTGTAGGTACTCACTCGAGTCCGCCTCGAGCTTGAGCCGGTCGAGCTCGGGCGGCGAGATCTCCCACTTGAGCGTAGAGTTGGGATTGATGGAGATGACGTCACGTCGTGGTACTTATTGTAGTAATGTTAGTGCTGTAGGTACTCACTCGAGTCCGCCTCGCGCTTGAGCCGGTCGAGCTTGGGCGGCGAGATCTCCCACTTGAGCGTAGAGTTGGGATTGATGGAGATGACGTCACGTCGTGGTACTTATTGTAGTAATGTTAATGCTGTAGGTACTCACTCGAGTCCGCCTCGAGCTTGAGCCGGTCGAGCTCGGGCGGCGAGATCTCCCACTTGAGCGTAGAGTTGGGATTGATGGAGATGACGTCACGTCGTGGTACTTATTGTAGTAATAATTTACGCAACAAAGTACTTCATTTAACTAAAATATATTGTGACTTGTAAATGTAATCTTTACCAATAAATGTGTTTATCTGTTTATCTGTTTATCTGTTTAATGTTAGTGCTGTAGGTACTCACTCGAGTCCGCCTCGAGCTTGAGCCGGTCGAGCTCGGGCGGCGAGATCTCCCACTTGAGCGTAGAGTTGGGATTGATGGTGATGACGGCGACGTCATCGAACATGTAGTTTGACAGGAACGTCTGCGCGGTGCGGTCGCGCGCAAACATGTTGCTTAACTGATTGTAGTCTTGTTCCGTGAAACTAGAAAATTATAAAAGAAAATATAGATTTAAGGTCAGATCACATATTCAAACAGCGGGACGTCAACGTGGTTGATCTTAAGGACGCTTTTACTTTTTCCACGCGCTCTCAAATTTAGGTATCTTAGCCGCAACACATCGACATTACGCGCATGCACACATAGAGCCCATTGTTCGCTCAATTTTATATTATAACTGAACATATCTTGATACTTAAGGTATTATTTTATTTTTCCTAGTATTGATTGAGTCAAGTTTGTGTTTTTAGTATCAGTGATTACTGATGTGTGTACTAGTGCAATATGTTGGTGCCTAATTATTCAGTTTCGCATGCTAGTCGTAAATGAAAAATAAGTAGTTGCCATATCATTACAACATATCGTTATAACGATCAATTTCTTTGTAAACCTACGATTATTTCCCAGGCTTACTACCTGTATTACTTTGAAAATATTATATTTTTTTAAGTTAAAAATATTACATAATGATATACATACGTAAGGATATTACAAAATCAAATGGGTATCTTAGATTATTTTTATCCGACAATTAGGTACAATTACGTACAACCCCTCTTCGACATTAATTAAATCTTTCAAACTCAATAAATACTCGTATGATGTGTGAAGCAAGTAGGTATTTCGAATTAAAATTCGATCTAATCGTTAAAAATACACTTAAAAATATGAAGACATAAGCTATGATTCTTTATAATTATTAGGTAAAATATACAGTGGATTTAGCTGTTATATGTACTATGTGTACTGTTCAGACCCAATTTGTAGACAATTTCTGTGTTGTATTTGTGTGAAAAGATTGTAAGAGACTGAATAATTTTAATGCATGTAACGGGGAGAAATCATCATTAATTTAATACCATTACATTGTGGCAACTTTAATTCCTTGTATTTCAAAATTGTAACAGAAAAATATTGATTTTTAAATGCAAAACTGTCCTAACTTATCTTGGTAGGTACTCGAAGATATTATTTTATTTTGTACTATACTCGAATGGCACTACGATGTCATATGTGTCATTATAACTACTATATTCTAAGCACAAACAATTATTTTTATCGAGTTTCAAGGTTTATGAGATAAACCCACTAAATGGTTTTCACAAACCCACAATATTTTTGTAAACACCTATCCACCTATAACGACATTCCACACCGTTATACCCGATAGCCTAGAAGAAAAATTCATTCTTACTATACGTGTAGAGGTATCCTGATTTTTTTTAAAGTTATCTTCCGAATACTGTTGTGACATATGGCTATGGTGAGTATTTGGGTTACTTATAAAATGAAAATTATACCTTATTAATAAAGTTCATTTTGCATTATCTATTATTTAACGTAAATAATGCAAAATGAACTTTATTCCTATACTGATAAGCTATATAATTATATTAAACTAGTATTTGTACTAAACAAATTATATCCGCTTTAAATAAAAAAAATAGTGTGTACGATAAAACTAACACTTATAGGTATTTCACTAAGAAATACCTAGTGTGTGTCTGTACATTGACTATTACTTATCTCACAGAAATTGTAAAAAAGTAGAGTATTCAACACAGGGATAAAGCTGTCTTTGTCTTGGACGGCTTGATTTCCTCACTTTTACTCAGGTTCCTATAGTAATTCCCTCGCTGCACTCGAGAGTTAATTTTTTTATTTTTATTATTTATGTTCAAAATCGCAGTATATATTTTTTTTTAATACTAAAACCACAAAAGCCTTTACTGGCTTATATATGGCTAGAGAGTTCGGATAAATTAATACAATTATTTTAATTAAATAATTGTATAACGTCCTTTTCCGTTTCTTTTTTTTTTGATGCGGGAAACTATCTACTGACTTTTTTTTTAATTGATATAAACTAGAGCTTGCCTGCGATCCCACCTGATGGTAAGCAGTGATGAAAATGTTGATGGTGAGGCGAACAAAATTATTTGACTTTTCCCGATCTAGGAAAGAGCTCTTTACGTGTCAGACTTTTACTGACTAAAATCACACCTATGTTCCTTCAGTTGCCTATTGCGTTTTAGGACCACTGATAACCTCTTTAGAAGTCAAGCCATGACCCTAGCCAATTCTCACTCGCTCCGTATCATGGCCTGAACGATGGCCCAACGCGTGAGGTCACCACGAGGACACCGTAGTACTCCACTCAAGCGAGGCACTATAAATCTCTGCGTAAAGAATTTAACTTTACCAACTTTCGTTCCATTCGAAATTCAATATACCGCACGTGACTTGAAGCTTTATCCTTTAGTTATATAATTTACAATTTTTTTAGCACTTTGTTGCAATGAGTCATATTTATTATACACATGCGAAATTATAGCTTTCGATTATTTTCTAAGACCAAGATGAATAAATGTCTGTATCACGTGTTTTCGCTAAGCATTAATTCTATCACAATCGCATAACTGTCGAACTACGAGTACAAGACAAAAACAGGAACATAGCTCAGCCAAAATAGTGCTAAATGCCAAGTGTCCTTTATTTATCTTAGCCTAAGTGTTTCTGAGTTTCGCCGGGGACTGACAGACAGACGAACATGGTTTTTCAGAATCACTACTCCATCTACGACGGAACCCTAAAAATAAATAATATGTACGTCATAACCACCCCTAACACCGCCACAATTGACAACCATAACGAAAAAAAAACTTTTTACAACAATAAAATAATCGACTTCACTAAAAAAAAAACACTAAAAGGATCAAAATAACTTTGATTTCGGAAGTCGGTGTTTCTCGGTAATGTTTGTTTCTTATTTAACACTGACTTTCGAAATTAAAGTTATTTTGATCCTTTTAGTATTTTTTTTTACATGAAGTCGTTTTTTTTTTGTTATGAGTTTATTATTTCACATTTTTTAGTTGCGATACACTTATAACCAGAGTGCCTATTTCTCATGATAATTCCAATTAACCCACATACTGCTAGGATACATTGTTTTATTATGAAGTTCTCGTATCTCCCTTCCACCTTCCGGCTCCATCATCAGATCAGTTCGATAGTACCTTATAGCCAAAGTGCATCTCATGACAATTCTAATAAGCCCAAACACGGCTAGGATACATTGATTAATTACGGAGTTCCGGTGCCTATCTTCCGGCTCCATCATCATCATCATCAGGTCACATTTAGAACCATTTATTTATTTGTATTTTCAAAGTCACTTAACTATCTACATTGTGATATCTATGTGAGCATGAAGTTCCGATGGCCATTTCTGGTCTTCTTCATCAGTTCCACTTCATCAAATGTAGCTTTTTTGACTGTAAATGCTTAAGGTCTCAATGAAAATACCAAAATCATCATATAGTTGCCTGTAATATTTGAGGAGTTCTTTCGATTCCTCATGGACCCCATCATCAGAACGAAATTTTGAAAAATGGGACCAAGCTGGAAGCATATCCTTTAAGAGGAAAAAAAATTGCAAATCGGTCCATAAACGACGGAGTTCTGAGGTAACAACATAAAATAAAAATACAACCGAATTGATAACCTCTTCCTTTTTTTAGAAGTCGGTTAAAAAAAAATTACGTCCACAATCTTGAATCATCCTCCATCCAATTCTAAAAATAAGTATGGTATTTGTACTTATTTTTATTTCAGTCCGAGAAAGTAGCACGTCTTTGCAGTCGCAGTATACAAGTCGGCACTCACTTCTATAGGCTTCGACGTATTTATTTTTTCTAAGAAAGAAGTACAGGCGTCCGTCCATAAGCGCTTCTGAGCGCGGAATGACGCGAGATATCGTGCGTTCGATGAAAAATGTATGAAGAAAAATTGTTAGTGGTTTTATTTTGGTCATAAATCCTAAAGTTATTTATGTAGGTTCAAAATAATTAGCTACATGGATAGAAGACTATATAGGCTCTATTGTTTTATGATTTTTAAGCTAAAAATATGCACTGGATTTAACTTACGTGTCAGACCTATTCAGACCCCGTTTCTTTGTAATTTTCTACGATTAGTGCGTTGGTAAAATCGTATTTATATGAAAATTTTATATGAGACCATAGTATTTTTTTTACGCCATCCTAGACATGAATATATTGTCTTTTATTTGATACCGTGAGATCCTCATAGTTATAGTTCCTAGTGCATCAAAATGGTACCCGAAAAACCAAGATATTTGTCAAAAAACGTAAAAGCGTCCTTAACAGAAGGGGGAAAATATGCAGACAAAACTAAAACGAAACATCGATCCGCAGTAGTAGGGAAGCAGTTAGGTACAATGACTATTTTATCATTTTCCTCAAACTTCATAATAAGTGCCAATACGCACTTATTGAAGTTTGAGAAAAATGATATGAAAATGAATACTTACACATAAATGTTGTGTGATTGAGCTGACATTTGATAAACTGGAAGGAAAGGCCCGATGCGTATCTTTACCGTCACGTCTGTGGGTGGGTTGGGTTTACCGACCTAAAATTAAATAAATATTTTAATACCGTGCTAATTACCTTAAATTCAATTAATATAAAAGCAAATTGATGACATTGATGCATTATTTCATTATTTGAATAGGGGGAGAATGGAATCTTAGATGACTTACACATAATGGGCATTTACTCAACCTGCTTTAGCTTTATGTAGTCTTTATTTATTTCTGAGTGATCATTTATAATGAATTTTGGCTCTGGTGTAGTATTTAAAACGCTTTAATATTTTTTTCTTTTTGTAAAATTTTAATGTTTTTTAAAGAAATATTTTAAAATGAATGTATATAAAATAAATAAATGGAATAATAATAATAATAAATCATTTATTTTCAGGCATCTTGGCCCATAGATAAATACCTTACAGACTAACACATATAAAGTAAATTAAATAAGTTTTGTACGTTGAGTATTGTAGGTCAATCTAAGTATTTGAATTTATTAATTTTTCTTTCTTTCGTGTCAGTATGACTCAAATTCTGACCGACCAGTATGTAGTTACCTGGATAACTCTGTCATCAACTTCGACAGACAGATGGATGGTTTTCCACAGATTCAGTCATGGATTGGCAAGTGGTTGTACATGTGTAGTTAGGATGGGCTATTTGGTTAGATGATTTCTACAGATTATGAATATTAATGTATAGTACAGTGATGCTGTTATTACCGTATTCCCGAACGCGAAGAATACAAGCGGGAACCATATAATGGCGATGACGAACGCGAGTACTCCTCCGCCGAGCATGTACTTGGACGTGTTGGACTTCTTGGAGCCGCGTGGCTGTGGGAACTCGTCCTCTATGTAGCGGGAACACTGGAACAATTACTTGTGTTATAGCTATGACGGCTTGAAAAGTACCATCACCGAGAATCACAATTATTCTTCTGGAGTTTACCCCAGAATTGGATTCTCTAACAGTACACAACATAATGCGATTCATTTATTATTTAAAGGTTTCTAGCAAAGTACAAATATGCACCCTGTTGGGATAGAGCAGGAAGCAGTTTTAAAAAGAAAATCATAATTAGAAGGAAAAATATATGTAATATTAAAGAATAAACAATAAAATTATTAATATAAACAATATTATATTTTCATTCCTGTCATTTCGTTGCATTTACTTGGTGTGAAAATATTAGAAAATTCAAATTTCAACAGGCCGGATGATTTGACGTGCACTTGAGCTAAAGATATAATAATAGTTCAAATACCTTCAATAGGAAGACACTAGCGAAAATGTCCTCCATCTTGAGCCAATCCATGAGGTTCATGGACGTGTCTGTCCATATCCAATCCATAAGCGTCCGCAGCTCGAATAAGAACGGTACTACCATGAACCTGAGAATTTTAATACAAAATTAACCCTATTTAGTTATTTTTTCTTTAAAAAACAAAGATTTCAAGTTAATCTGTCAGCATCAAATCGCGCTTTCCTACAATTCTATTCTTTTCTGTCATTTAAGAATCGTCATATACTAAAGCGATATAGAGAACGGGAATGCGACAGAATCGACAGGTCGGTCGGTAGCACGCTTTGCTGCTGATAGATGTAGCTTAATCCTAAGTCTACATTCCATGAAGGTTTATGCAGAAGTTTAATGTATAGGTATCTGTTAGTGTGAATATTCGTAATTTGTGAATGTGAGATGCACCGGTAATGTCGTTGTCGATAATCAACAATTTGGATGGTATATATATACCATCGCAAATTAAGCTTCCCTTACCCTCTAAAGAAGACCATGTTGAGGAAGTGATAGGACTTGCAGAGGAAGTTGCCGATGATGCGGCGTGGATAGCCGCAGCGGATCTGGTAAGCTGAGAGCAGCAGGTAGATGCATTTCAACATGTACCACATCGGAGGCGGCAGCAGGGCGTTGAACGTCCTAAACACAATTTTTATTTGATTTCACACAATTCTTTATTTTATTTTTCCAGCCATAACGAAACCTAAAAGTCAGAATTGCCGTTGAGGCAGATGTGACGCATATTTTCGCTATTAAGTTTAGTTACTTTTTTTTACATTTCCATGATTAGACAATAGGTTAGATAATAGTTTTTGATGAACGTGTTTATATTGGAATTAAAAAACAACCCAAGCCTCGATCAATTAATTAAAAAGTTATGTTTTACTCAGGGGCCTATTGGTGGCATTTTTGTATCTGTTCACTCTCGTTTAGCTCTGTATTGTAAAACTCGATTTTTGCACTTCGCAATAAACAGTTACTAATTCTAATTAGAATATTCTTTTACAATAGTTTAGCATAATCATTAACAGAAAATCTCTGACCTCTCAGTAATGAAAGGCAGAACGAAGAACATCCAGATATGCACTCCTATGATAAGCGCATACTGGAACAGTATCTTGCCGAGCATGAACTTGCGCAGGTACAGTGCTCGGTCGATGACGATCAGAGCGAACTGGAGGATCAACATCACCAGGAAGGGAATCGGCACTTTGTTCTCTTCTAAGTACACTTGTACGCCGCCGTCGCCTTGATGCGTCTATGGAAACCATATGACAACTTTAAAAATGCAAATCTATTAAATGCAAGGCTGTGAAAACTACACATGGCTGAAAATGAAATGAATTAAGTTTTGAATATTTTCACAAAAATAAAGTGACAATCTTAATTTGAAACAGAATGTTAATGTTGTTTTAATTGACTAGTACTTAGGACTGCAGATGTAGATTGTGTCTGTGGGTGTGTAGTAGATTATTTAAGTACACAGTACGATATTTAAAACTTCTTACCCCAAACGCGGCGAATCCAAAAATAACGACGAGGAAGTTGAAGAAGTCACACAGGAACATATACGCGTATATGTCAGCGGTAACCCTCGCTCCTGGCTCTAGCATACGCTGGAAGAAGCGTTGCATCGGACGCAAGTAGCGCTTTACGCTGTCAATAAGAAACACGTTTTATTTTAAACTAGCTGACCCGGTGAATTTCGTACCGACTAACATTCAATGAATGTAGTATATCTTTTGATATAGTCAACTGATTGCGATGAAACATATTCTAAATAATATTTCAAGTTACACACAATTTTAATGTATAAAAGTTATCTACATCGATTTCGTACATTTTACGTGATGCTCGCACAACTAAAAACTTCTACAGATTTATTATATGTATAGAATAGATTATTTTCTATGTTAATATCAAGCTCATCTCCCACCGAAAGGAGTGCCAGCACTAGAAGACAGAATTTAGGAAAAGCGGGAAAAGAGACAGGGAGGTCTGTGCCCTGCAGTGGGACAATAATTTAATTTTACTTGTATTATTTATAATTATGTATCTACTAGTATTAAATATTAAGCGAATTGTTACTATTAACACTATGGACTTTGTGTGAAATAAAAGTTAAATTATTATTTTAAGGGCGAGTTGAATAGAATATCTACTGTATGGTGTTGGAGTACTGTATGATGTCGGACGTAAAGAATAGCACCATCCCATATCTTCCCGTGGGTGTCGTAAGAGGCGACTAAGGGATATTTAGATTCTGTGCATACTACAGCACCTTAGGTCACCCCGTGGTGGCGGGTAAACTACCAACAAAAGCATTACCAAGGAGGGTTGGTGTCAGGCTGGCGGCCGAGTTTAAAAAAAAAACTAGCCAAATCCCTTTACAACATGTTCGGTCTTGCAGAATGGAAGAAAAAAACGTGTTGCGCCGACCCCAAATAACACGGGACAAGGGCAGGAAGATGATGAGTTGAATAGAATATCGTCAGATTCAATTCGAGCATAAACATTAATGTGAAAAAGGTAGCCAAGTTCAATATTATGATATGGTGTGGTTATTGACTTCATCGACAAAAGAATTGAGATCTAAATGGGTCAAGTTTTTTATTTTTTATAAGCTCGCGTTTGACCACTATCTCACCTGATGGTAAGCGACGATGTGGTCGACGATGGACCACGCCTGCCTAGAAGTAACCTCTTCACTCTTGAATTAAAGACCTCTAGGTTATAGCTATCAGGAAACAGACTCTGTAGACCATCCTGTAATTACTTTATAAGAATAAATAAACTTGATACATCTAAGGGTGCTGGTCCTGATTTAATTCCACCAGTTTTTGTAAAATCATGTGGCAGAGTGCTTGCAGAGCCACTATGTCTCTTATTTAATCGATCTTTAGAGACGGGAGTATTTCCAGATGAATGGAAGAAAGCTCGCATCGTGCCTGACAAAAAAGGACTCTAGCAACATAAAAAATTACAGGCCGAATTCTATAATGTCATGTTTCCCAAAGCTCTTCGAAAGTCTCGTTTGTCCCATTATTACCAACTATCTGGAAACCATGCTATCTGATAAGCAACATGGTTTCCGAGTTGGACGTTCTACCGAAACTAACTTAGTTAGATATTTAACAGACATATCCGAAGTGCTCGATAACGGGCTCGAAGTCGACGCAATATACACAGATTTCAGCAGCGCATTCGACAAGGTGAGTCATCCACTCTTGTTGACTAAACTTGAGCTTAGCGGCGTCCACGGGTCCCTGTTGAGGTGGTTTGCATCCTACCTTAAAAATCGCTCTCAGTTCGTAGCAGTCTATAGCTATGTTTCTTATGAATTCTATGCACGCTCCGGTGTCCCACAAGGTTCCCACCTTGGCCCAGTTTTGTTTTTGTTATTCGTCAATAACATCACAAGTCATATTAGGCATTGTCAACCGTTATTGTTTGCAGACGACTTAAAGATCTACAGAAAAATTACTGGGCTTGCAGACACCGCTCTTGTTCAATCTGATTTAAAAAATATAGAAAACTGGTGCATAAACAACTATATGACCCTACACGCCCAGAAATGCTCCCATATTCGCTTCTTAAGAAAGAAATCTACTATTCTTACAAACTACTCATTATGTAACACTTTGTTGACAAAAGTATGTGAAATACGGGATTTAGGTGTTCTAGTCGATGATAGACTCAGCTTTAAGCCGCACATCAACGATATCGTAAAAAAATCGGCGCAAATGCTGGGCTTTGTAAAGCGAAACACAAGAGGCTTCCAATTGCCCAAGACAAGAATAGTGTTGTTCAACACTCTGGTACGTAGTCGTTTAGAATACGCCAGTGTCGCCTGGAACCCGCTCTACGCAGCTCATTCTCAAAGGGTTGAATAAATACAAAGAGCTTTCACCAGACATCTTGCATTTATATCTAGAGAAATTAGTCATCGCTGTCCCTATGAACAGCGCCTAGATTTTTTCAGAATAAAGACACTGCGTGACCGTCGCCGTTCGCGTGATCTAATATTCCTTTACAAAGTAGTTAATGGGTTTGTAAAATGCAGTGATCTAATAGAGCGTATTCAGTATTCAGTCCTTTCAAAACTTCCAAGACATCCCATCTCTATATATTCCTCCTCCATATTCCTTTCCGTAAAACTAACCTTGGCCTCAACGCACCCTTGCTCCGAATGTGCAAAACCCACAATAGTTTTTGCAAATCACCAGATAGGTATCTCTTAACATAACAATTAATGTCATACCTAACATGGTGTAAGCTGTTCATACCTACTCGTATAATAGGCATGCATACCAGATACTAAATTTTAATATTATTTTTCACAAAAAATCCTGTATATAATGCTGTTGGTGTGCCAATAAATAAATAAATAAATATCTTATACACTCAACATTTGACCTTGCTGGGACTTCTCTCTCTCTCGCAAGTCTAGATTATATTGTGAGGAATTTGTACTTACGACAAAAGCATCACTTCCGGGTAATGCTTGCACGTATTCTCGAGAGTCGTTGATACTGCAATTATTGGTTCTTGATCATCGTTAACACTGAAAAATATTGAATTATCATTATTCTCTTGCTCGCATTCCAATTTATTTGGGGTTGGGGGAACACACATAAATATGTAGTTTTAGGAAAAATACAATTAAGTCCGATTCGCCTGTGACCTCAATTCCGTGTATTTTGGAAAACAGTCTATCAGTATATTTTAATATAGAATCATTCAGCGAGATAAAACACTGGTGTCCAGCTACATTCGGATTGACTAGAAGCCGAACGCAACTTAGTTAAAAAGCTATGCAGATTGATATCATTCCGCGTGGATATGGTTACGCTACAACTTTAAACGTTTACCTACGCATCAAATCTGATCACCCACGATACAGGAGTATCCTAGTGTGAGTGCAAAGGAAAACTAAAAAAAAAATAAGGCATCATTAATTTATTAAGTGTACTCTCCTATGTAAGAAAGAAATAAGAATCAGCCGACCTCTTCAGATTATTTTCAGATTAAGCGAAGTAAACGATATCGTCGGCGTCAGTGCAGGGCTTATCTCTATTTTTAACAAAAATGCACATAGAATAGTGTTATATTTACTGTGTTACTTTTAAGAAATATTTTTGTGTCCTACTAAATAAAGGTTTGTGTATAACAAAGTCCTACACATTAGCATATTAAGCATTTAATGTTCACTTTTAATGATTACTCAGGCCTCCTCTCTCTAGGAGAGGGAATGAGCCGTAATCCACCACGTGGGCCCAGTGCGGATTGGTGAATGTCATTGAATTTTTTGTTCTAGGATATGCCATGTTTTGAGAGCAGTGATGATGAAATAAATTACACAAAATCATTCTGGCTGGGTTTGAACCCGCGACCTACAACTCATAAGTCGAGGCCGTTACCACTCGGTCTCCACTGCTCAGCGCCTACACTTATCTCGATGAAATATAATTATTTTAAAATTGTAAATTTAAAGTGGCTATTTTATTATATTATATTATATTATTGTACGCTGCCCCACACTAGGAACGCACCTGCATCGTAGTTGCATTCACAAACATGTAAAGTCACATTCAGGAGACCCTCAGACACTACACCTATGTTTAGGCCATATTAATGCTTGTTCCGTGTGGGAATTGAACCAGCGACACGCAGCACAGCAGCCAATTGCTTAATCACTATGCCAAACGTGCCGTTGAAATCATTATTTTGCCTATAGTTAAATGTATAGGGGGTCGGTCTGTTTTTTTTTTAATTGATATAAACCAGTGCTTGACTGCGATCCCACATGATGGTAAGCGATGATACAATCATTGATGGTGAGGCGCACTAGTTTATTAAGAGCCTATTCACTCTAGCCTTGAAGACATCTAAATTATAGTTGGACGGGAATTATTTTATTCGTACTGACCGAGTTCATCAAATCTACCCTGTTATTGAGGAAATTATATGAACATGTAATTAAAAAAGGTTTTTTTTCTGTATTCAGATTTACATACTTGTAGTGATCGTCGTCCGTCCCTTTCGAGGGACCAGGCTCGCTTTCATCGAACTGGACTGGTTTATTGGGAATCTCTCCCTCTTGATTGGTTTCAACCTCAGTTCTATAAAGTAAAAATTACACACTAAAGTAGCAAGAAAAAAAGAAAAAATATCTAATTACATAGGAAAGCTAGCCTAGAAGACTAGAATTAAAGGATAGGTAGAATTTAATAAGTCTGCCCAATAGGTAAATACAAAATTTAGCTTATAATCATTATAAGCTATAACTATAATTTTTTTTTTTTTTATTGATATATCACCACATTATGACAAAAATCGAGACCGTAATAAATCTTGATTAGATCTTAATCTCGATATATGTACTGTGTTTCAATTACTACAAATCCCATCCAAATTCTGTAAGTAGTTTACAAGGGCTTTCGCGCAGATGTTCGATTGTCAATACCTGAAGAAACATTGGTTTATTCTAGAAATCCCCACCGACGAATCTCTCTACTGGTGGGGATTTGTCGGTGGGGATTTCTGGAATAAACCGAAACATTACTGTATGGTTCACTTACTGAGCAATCGAAATCTGTGATATATTTTGTGATTACCTAATTAATTTGTTTATGTAGTCTTTGTAATTGTATATATTTTTGTTTTTATTTTATTATGTGCGTACTATGGTCCTTTGTTGGTTGAAATAAACGTTTTATATTATTTTAATGTATCCAGTATCTTACAAAGAAAAAAAGCGTTTATAATTTTATGCGATTGTGACTTACGATATTTGTTTGTTGTTTTGTTTATATGGAAATGGCAATAGTACACCTATCTTACCTAAATAAAAATGATTATTAATAATCTGGTGATATATCAGAATCAAGATTATTGCCGACCTTGTTACTAATAAGCTGAAATTTTGTAATGAGGTTTTTGTACATTCGATTGGTTAAGTTACCTATAACTTTTTAAATGATATTAAACTAACATTACAAGGTACATTTTTTTTTTTCAATTTATTTACAATGCATAAAATTTCGTTACATCTACTGGAAACAATTCTACATACAGTACAGTTTAAACTACCGATTCGAAAAGAAGAAGATAGTTTATTCATCATACATAATTTAACATAATCTAGTTGATAGTTAACAGTCTTAAGTAAATTATTAATCTAAAGCTGGGTCTACGCTAGAGGAGCCGAGCACCAGCGGAGCACGAAATAAGCTCGAGTCGAGCTCAAATTCGTGTAGTGTCGCTGTGCTCGGTCGGTCCACACTACACGAATTTGAGCTTTGCTCGAGCTCAGCTCATGCTCCGCAGGTGCTCGGCTCCTTTAGCGTAAACCCTTCTTAATACTTTCGACGATACGTGTTACGAACATTATCTTTACCCTAGAAAGAACTTCTTTATTAATTTTACTAAATAATACCAATATCGACTGGTATTCTACATACAGTATGTATCAACATTTTGTAATTTAACATTCAACAAACCAACGCACTGACTAGAAAAGACAATACATATACTCGTACTTATCATTTTAAAGTTGATATGAAATATTTTTAGGTAAGTTATTAACTGAATAAGTATATACGACGCTACACGAGCTACATTTACTTATTTTCTGTTAGGATCTTCTTTACTCTAAAAAGTATACGATTACGTTAACGATTAGAAGATCGCTAGTTGTGATGGCGGACGGCGGACCTGTTGGCGTGGGCGCGGTCCGGGCGCACCACGGAGCGCATGACGATGCGCAGGATGGAGTGCGGGCGCGTCACGCGGCGGCGGCGCCGCACGCGCCGCCGCCGGGCCGCGCGCATGCGCGCCCACACCAGCTGCGCCACGCGCGGGTCCGAGCGCGACGTCTTCAGCTCGTGCATGACCTGCGTGATGGTGGCCTGCACGTGGTACAGCCGGTCCACCAGCCGGTGACGACTGTCTGATCCGCACACCTCGATATGTACTATCCGAACACCCGCTATAGACAACTACGACATGTGCTCTAAATATGCTACATGCTGGTCACATTACACATATTCAAACTGTCTGACGACCCTATAATTCGCCCCATCAACATCGTTAAGTCCTGAGAGGCAACAATAGTTGCACAACATTTTTCAACAATATTTTTGCATATTATAGTTATGATGCTAGCAAAATTTTACATAAATTCGAATGTAGAATATTTACAGGAAACTAAAATATCTTTGGTCGTGAATACGAGGGAAGCTTATTGCCATTTGCCTACAATAATTTCATAATTATGTGCGATTAGCGTTAAGAGGAGTATAGTTATAAAAAGAAACTCACGGGCCTGACTGGTCGTGCAACTTGACATATTTCTTTCCTACTTCTGTAATTTGACCTTGTGCCATCAACTGAGTATCTTCAGGACTTAGCGGGTACTCCATGTCTTCTCTTAACTCAATTTCTGGTGTCGATTCCTTCCACAGCCCCAGAGATTTCAGCATGAACCTGAATAGAAAAGCAACTGTGATTTTGTGTTTTTTAATTGTTCCCCTTTTGGGGTAGAATTTAAGTAACATTTTATAAGTACTTATAGAATTAACACAAAAGTCAAAGCATCCTATCGGAATGGCTGTGGAGCATATTAGATGCCCAAGCGACACAGGTGAGTACACACGTTACTACAGGATTTACTTTGAGAGGTAGTCTGGATTTCTTTTCCTATATTCATAACATGGGAGTCGTAAAGTGAATCATTCAAGAACAAACATTTGTTCACATTAAATCCGATACGCTGAAAATGTATAGTCTACTGTAAGCTGTATTAAATCTGGATAGTTACCGATGCAAAAAGATAATGAGCAGCAGAAGTAGATCGTAGAGAGCGTAATTGAATTTCCTCTCAATACCAATGATGCGTGGTGCAGTGAAAGGCATGTTCGCAGGTATCACCTTCTGATTCCACGGCAGAATCTCGAATTGGAACATACTCTTTATGAGGACGATTACCTGCGAATTTGTTACAAAGAAATAAGTAACAAGTTATTTTGTTTATAGTATTAATGATTAGTTCAGTATAACATACCTCAGTGTACGCGATCAGGGTTACCCAAAACGTCTTGGTAGGTCGCGGTATAGTCAGTGTTCCCCACAAAAACACCATCAGCGGGAGAGGTATCGACAATATTGTTGCAGATTGTATCTGTAATATGTTTACTTGCAATATAGTACAGCCAATACATGTATTGTATTAGGTATCTGCCCCCTCTTAATGAAGAGGCTAAGAGCGGTTAGGCAATGCAGGGCACTGATGGAATATACTATACTATAACGGAGTGAAACTTTGAAGTAGTTTTCCAAAGTGTATCTGGAAAAGTAAAAAAATACTGGGCAAGTCGGACTCGCGCCCTGAGGGTTCCGTACAAACTTACCTATGTAAAGAGTTCAATTCCTGATTGGAGTTGAGTTTTTTCCAAAGAGCAAATGAAAAAATGTTTTGTGACGTAACAACAAATTTTCTGTTTTCAGATTTATTCTTACACTTTTTTTTTATTCTTGATAGGTTCGTGCTTGACCGCTATCTCACCTGATGGAAAGCGACGATGCGGTCGACGATGGAGCGCGCTTACCTAGAGGTAACCTATTCGCTCTTGACCAAAAGATTCCCGGGTTGTAGCCATCAGGAAACACAGATTCCGGCAAGGAATTTCACTCCTTAGCTGTACGCACAATGAATGTGTTCCCAAAATGTTTTGTGCGTATAGGTGGAATGTCCACAATGTACATTCCACCTATAATTGGTAGGCGGGTTGCCGTACGCCTGGTGGTCCGATGATGGAACGGGCTAGGCGGAATTAGGTTATGCAATTCCGAAGCACACTCCCCGAAATGCAACCGGTAGAAAACCGACAGGCTAGCAACTCGGCGTCGATGCTCAAGACTTTGAAGCCTCGACTCAACGAGTGCATCATTGCCATTGATCCTTCTGGCTCGCCTCTCAATTGCCTCAAGTGCATCAAGCTGGTATCGGGCAGATCCGTCCCAAAGTTGAGAGCAGTACTCTATACACGATCGAACGTGCGCTTGATAAAGTTTGAGCAGCTGTTCCGGCGTGAAGTACTGTCTGACCTTCGCAAGGATTCCCAGCTTTTTTGCTGCCAGTTGAGCCTTTGCTTCGATGTATGGCCCAAAGTTGAGTGTTGGCGTCAGCGTAACACCAAGGAGATCAAAATGGTCGGTTATCGGCACGGTTACGCCCCGGAAAGTTTAAGTAGGGCTGAATTGGCTCCTTTTAGCGGAAAATAGATACGCCTGTGTTTTAGCAGCATTGATCTTGACCAAATTGGCATCGCCCCATTCAGAGACTGCCTCCAAGGACAAGTTCAACCGCTCGACCATAGCCTCTCGGAGAGACCGGATCTGTGACCCACTAGCTTGCGCGCTGGATATGTAACTCTCAGCAACAGTGCTGTCGTCTGCATACCCAAAGGTACCGGGCTTAAGCAGATCATTTATATATTATAAGCAACTGTGTTCTTTTTAATATTTAATATACTTTATTGTAAATGTAAATGCCCTATGTTATAAATAAACGATTTTATTATTAAACGATTTTATTATTATTTATGTGCAGCAAGAACAATTTTGCCGAGAGCACTGACCCCTGAGGGACCCCGGCATTAATGGCCATTTGACCGGACGAGCAACCATCGATGACCACTCGGATGGACCGGTCACTCAGGAAGTCTGCGATCCAAGCACACAAACCAGCAGGTAAACCGAAAGAAGGAAGCTTACTAATAAGGCTTTCGTGCCAGACCCTATCAAAAGCCTTCGAGATATCGAGGGAGACGGCAAGTGCTTCACTGTGTTTCTCGATGGCCTCACTCCAGATGTGGATGGCATACGCTAGAAGATCACCAATTGACCGATTTCGGCGAAAGCCGTATTGTCGGTCACTTAGGATGTCATTATCTTCTAGGTATGCCAGGAGCTTAGTGTTGAGTACACGTTCCATAGTCTTACAGAGAATGGACGTTACTGAGATTGACCTGTAGTTAGCTGGGTCAGCCCGACTACCCTTTTTAGGCACGGGCTGTACGTTAGCTTGCTTCCATGCAATCGGCACTTTTCCAGCCTCAAATGAAAGCCTAAAAAGGCGTGTCAGGATCGGAGACAGTTCAGGCGCACACGTTCTTAGAACAATTGCCGCTATCCCGTCTGGACCGCTTGCCTTGTTCACGTCAAGGTTCAGGTCACGTCACGCTGCGTAAGCAGCACCCTATGGACGTCCTTCTAATGGATGCGAATATCTGACATACTCGTCTCGCAACCATCAGGATTAACAGGGGGCCGCACGTCACCAGAATCAAGACGCGAAGATTCCGCGAAGAGTGAGGCAAACAAATTCGCTTTCTCCTCAGCGGTATGGGCCAGCGACCCGTCGGGTTTCAGCAGTGGCGGTAGTGAGGGACGGCAGAAGTTCAATTCAACCGACTTAGCCAGGGACCAAAACGCCTTACTACCAGCAGGGTATGATGCGAGTTTGTTCCCGATGCGGCTAATGTGGTCGAACCGAGACCTCCGCATCACCTTCTTGCAAGACTTGGCAGCTCTGTTGAAGGCTCTCTTCTTTTGACTTACGTTATTCGCCGTATGCCGTGTGCTTAAGCGCATTAGCGCGATCACACTCCGCACCAAACCAAGGGCGAGCCTGGCCAGACATTGTTACGTCAGAGAATGGAATAAAGTACTCCATCCCCCGCCGCAACACATCTGTCACAGCATCTGCGCACGACGATGGATCATCCGAAGAAAAGCAAGTAGGCTGCCAAGGATGACATGCGAAGAAAGATCGCATGCCATTCCAATCTGCTGACCTATATCGCCAAACCCGCCTGGTACCTCTAGGGCAGGGATCGGGCGGAGAGTAGACTGATACAGATTTCACCAGACAGTGGGCGGAACTACCTAACGGTGATGATATCGATACTGAATAGCGGTCTGGATCTGTTGTCAGCAGAAGGTCTAAGCAGTTGGCCGTGTGCGAATCAACACCCGGCACCCTCGTAGCTCCCTGGACCAGCTGGGTGAGATTTAACGCTAGCGCAAGCTTTCGCGTCTCTCGACCAGCATGGTCTGTGCACCGGTATGGGAAAAGCCACTCCTGATGGTGGGCATTAAAATTCCCCAGTAACACCAGTTGTGCGGAAGGGTACCTCTGCTGAGCCGCATTAGCCGCCTCACTAAGGTACTGTGTGAGCCTGGTCGCCTCCTGATCACCACTGTGCGAACGGTAGACACAAGCAT
Organism: Mythimna impura; assembly: GCA_905147345.3. Classification (NCBI taxonomy): domain Eukaryota; kingdom Metazoa; phylum Arthropoda; class Insecta; order Lepidoptera; family Noctuidae; genus Mythimna; species Mythimna impura. The sequence continues at coordinate 9,360,167 of LR990348.1, read as the reverse complement.
AGATAATTTTATCTATGCCTGTGTCCACCAGAGCCCAAAGCGTTGAGAACCTGGAATCTTCAAGGTTGCGGAGATGCCGATAGCAGATGTCGTCCCTGGCGTACAAACATACGCGTGTGCAGCGTGCGGGGTGCGTGTGGTTTAAAATTGTGCTCCAGGGTAAACCCTGGGTAAGACAGGTACGACACGTCTGACAGACTTCTTATCTGCGTCTCCGAAAGAAAAAAGAGGGAAGGTTTTTCAGTCTCGAGGTGATGATGGACTGCTGCGAGATTGGAGTGCAGACCTCTAATATTGTTGAGGCGCACTTTAAGTGAGAGGGAGTGCAGCCGCTGTTTAACTTTTCTCTTTATCAACCTTGGCATATTGAGAGAGGTAGGAGAGGAGAAGGAAGTGAAATGGAGTCCCATGCTGCTAACCTTCAGTCACGCACTGGCAGGACAGCATCACTGGGGCACTAGTCTGGAGACTGCGGGGACGCCCGAGCCCCCCCGGAAATGACCATCGGGCCCTCTCATCTGGTCACCAACCAGCACGATGGTGCATTCCGGGATTTTTCGTCTTATGGCGGGGCAGCCTTTCATGTGTGGCTAGCACATTACTTGGGCCCCCAACTAACTGCGGTCGGCCAGCGGTGCACCGTGCCTCGGATCCCACTACCCTCCGCGAATAGTCTCCCGATACGTCAATACCAGCGCGGGTCCAGCTGGTCTGCATACATTAGAACCGCCACTTCGACCCAACTCCTCTAAATTGGCTACACTGGGCATCGTACCGGAACACGGCTAGGCCGTTTGGCGGTACGTCTTTGCCCAGTGAGTTGTCACAAGCCGTCGGTCGAAACCTACCACCAGTTAATGTCACCTGATTAGCACCACCCGGGGACCACGTGTAGGGCCTATCTATGGGTATTCTCCTACGAACGCGGGTGACTCAGCCCCCAAAAAGGCAAAAGGTCTTATAACACTTGTGTTATAAGACCTTGCTTTATGCCAAATATTAGGATTCTGGGTCAACGGGAAGTACTCTAGAATTATCTTTTTTTTTCGTTAATTTAGAAGTTTGATTTTTTCAACTCAATACGTTCACGCGTTTCCGAGATAAAGGGTCTTGACAGACAGACAGACAGGCGGACGGACAACAAAGTGATCCTATAAAGGTTCCGTTTTTTCCTTTTGAGGTTCGGAACCCTAAAAATGAATTTATTAAAAGTCAATAAGCGACATATCTAAAAAAAATCTTTATTTCCATATTATTTGTATTTCATCGTTACCTGATTGATGAAAACCATTATGTAGCACACTATGTCCGTGTGAGCGAGTACGGCATACCATAGCGCGTAGCCAAAGTGCACGAATGGCGTGCGATCCTGTTTGAACATCGAGTCGTCATGCTCATCCAGCGCAGTCATGTCGATACTGCAAAGTAACGCTTTCTTTACAATAAACTGATAAGATGAGTAAAATCTGGATACAGCAGGTCATGCATCGTGTAACAGCGAAATACTATCGAAGACACTGTACACATACCTCTGTCACCTAATATGTCTAATTATAGGAATCGACAAGTAAATCACTTTTCGCCCTTACAAATAAGAACGTAAATTGAGCGCTTTTATAGGTATATAATTTTATAAAGTTATTATAATGTACAAGGAATAGTGACAGACAAAACATAGTGATAGGTGTTGTATTAAAGAACTTATTAACAAAGTGTATATTTTGTTTTAATTTCAGACATTAATCTCCGGTCAAACTTATGCGAAATGCCCGTGGGATGCGGGATGAAGCTCGCGTCAAATGTGTTATTTTTTTTTTATGAAACTCTTAGAATTTAAAGAATAATCGCGTGACTTCCTAGTCACTAAAACGCATCCCGGGGAGGATCTGCGCGACTCAGTGTGCCCAGAGGACGTACCATGACGAGTTAAAACAACTGACGCGCGCAGCCGCATCCCGGGGAAGATCTGCGCGACTTAGTGTGCCCAGAGGACGTACCATGACGAGTTAAAACAACTGACGCGTGCAGCCGCATCCCGGGGAGGATCTGCGCGACTTAGTGTGCCCAGAGGGCGTACCATGACGAGTTAAAACCACTGACGCGCGCAGCCGCATCCCGGGGAGGATCTGCGCGACTTAGTGTGCCCAGAGGACGTACCATGACGAGTTAAAACAACTGACGCGCGCAGCCGCATCCCGGGGAGGATCTGCGCGACTTAGTGTGCCCAGAGGACGTACCATGACGAGTTAAAAGAACTGACGTGCGCAGCCGCATCCCAGGGAGGATCTGCGCGACTCAGTGTGCCCAGAGGGCGTACCATGACGAGTTAAAACAACTGACGCGCGCAGCCGCATCCCGGGGAGGATCTGCGCGACTTAGTGTGCCCAGAGGACGTACCATGACGAGTTAAAAGAACTGACGTGCGCAGCCGCATCCCGGGGAGGATCTGCGCGACTTAGTGTGCCCAGAGGACGTACCATGACGAGTTAAAAGAACTGACGTGCGCAGCCGCATCCCAGGGAGGATCTGCGCGACTCAGTGTGCCCAGAGGGCGTACCATGACGAGTTAAAACAACTGACGCGCGCAGCCGCATCCCGGGGAGGATCTGCGCGACTCAGTGTGCCCAGAGGGCGTACCATGACGAGTTAAAACAACTGACGCGCGCAGCCCCATCCCGGGGAGGATCTGCGCTACTCAGTGTGCCCAGAGGGCGTACCATGACGAGTTAAAAGAACTGACGCACGCAGCCGCATCCCAGGGAGGATCTGCGCGACTCAGTGTGCCCAGAGGGCGTACCATGACGAGTTAAAAGAACTGACGCGCGCAGCCGCATCCCGGGGAGGATCTGCGCGACTTAGTGTTCCCAGAGGACGTACCATGACGAGTTAAAAGAACTGACGCGCGCAGCCGCATCCCGGGGAGGATCTGCGCGACTCAGTGTGCCCAGAGGGCACACGGTATCATGACGAGGTAAAACGTACAAGCGAGAAAAACGGATAGAATTATATAGTGTGTGTAGATCCTTCCTTCTTTTTCACGACTGTCATTTTAACACGTCATGATAAGTCTCCAGAGATTAGAAAAAGTTCTCTGATGTATTCAGAAATTATAGTAAAACTTATATTATCCTGGAACTAAATAAGAAGTAAAAGTGCGTTTTGGTCAGATAAAATCATTTTTGTAAATAGCCATAAATTTCGCATTCGTTTTTTCAACGAATATTCGTTGAAAAAACGAATGCGACCAAGTCACAAAGTAAACGCGACAATGTGAAACTTAGTGTGGTTTTAGAAGGATATGTATAGCATTAATTATGATAATATGTAAACCGGAATACACATTTATAATAAAATTATAATCCATGCAATAAAATAAAGTTTACACGTGCTCTCCATATTAACATTGACAAGTAGATACACGTTACAAAAATTTTAATTCTGTTTGAATCACACTTACCGTTACCTGTGATCAAAACGTTTAAAAAATACAATAAAAGCTGCGACAACGTGTTGCATTGACAAGTGAGAAAGACAAGTTTTTACAACAGTTTAAAACGATGAAAAAGTAGGTATATCAAAAGCCCATCGCAAGCGACGATAACTTCAACGAGACTTGTACTGCGAATCGTTTTACAATTTAGGCTTTCTGTCTTTGCTTAATCTGCTTGAATATTATTTGATTGTTTACGTTATTGTCAGGAGATCGACAGTACAAGCGAGCGTTAAGAGCAGGCCACTGCACCTCGGGGACGACTGCAAGGAAAAAGCGCTCTCATGTTCGGAGGTGTCGTCTTCATCGTCGGAGTGGTGGGTCGGAGACGCGCTGGACAGTTCGAGGCGCGGCGCGCGGCGCGGCGGCGGCGACGCGTCCAGGCCGCGCTCCATGCTGGGCGCTAGGATGCGGATCTCGGGCACACTTATCTCGCTTAATTTACGGCTGGAAACACCCACCACGGTCACACGCGCAGTACCACACTCTCACAGTTTCAGCTGGCGCCAGTCGAGGACATGTTCATTGCCTACTGAACCTTTGGGTGAGCACTACTATGAAATGAAATGAATGAGGGAAAGATTTAAATTCTAAAATTTAACTACGAGCTTTGGAAGTCTAACCATAATTTGAACACAAAATCTATTTGTTTAAAATGCTTACTAATTCTAGGTATTACTTGTCTGACATCGAATTACAACGGCTCGATCATTTAAACGTAAGTAAAGCAATACAAACCCCATCTCTACTGGAGGTGCGAGTAGATTTTTGTCAATTAATTCCATTTCGCAGGTACTAGGCAGCGTGCAAACAGAACACTACTTACTAATCGAAGGCTACATGATAGTGTTTAAATGTCATTCACAAAACATTCAGAATTAAAAAATCTAATACTTAGCTTCTGTTTGTAACGTTGTTTAAACATTTACTTATTCTTTAAAGAGAAGAAAGTACTCCATCTATATACTTACTGGGTATTTTAAACAACATTGAGAAATTCAAAACATCTACATATGAAATATTTTAACTAAATCTAAGCTAAACATGCAGCAAGCATGGGCGTTACTCATGCCAATGACTAACGACTACTCATACAACCTATAACAATACATGGCAAACTTAATAATATAGTTTGAAAGTTCTGTTATGAGTTTGCAAGTTCTTAATGTATTATTAGACAAAAGTATAACTTACTGTCTGGCCAGTGTCTCAGGTAGTGGTTCCCATATCATCTGCGATCCTTCTCTTAAACCGATGCCGAAGCCCTCTTTTTCCTGGAAAACACATAATTATTTCATATCGTAAATTAACTACTTACTTATTGAAGATTATATCCTTGACAAAAACGCTTGGCTAAATGCCGGTTCTGCTCCACAGCCACAGCCTTCAAATTAAGTTTTTTTTTTTTTTTTTTTTAAATAAGTATATGTTTCTAATTATTGGAAGAGATACTTACTATTCCCCTTTTTGTTTTGTTGTTTTCGAAATCTTTCTTATTTTATTTTATTTGTTTATTTCAATAGAGCTTATGATAATTTATTACCTTTTGCATTTGGAAACAATAGTATTGTATAATGTAGAAGCACTTTTTTTTCAAGTTTTGTGAATGTGAAGTACCATGGAGCATTTTTATTAGGTTACAACTTGTTTGACATTACGAGCATGGCAGGTGAGAGTTTGTCATGCTCACTCAAATGTCTCGCTGATGGTGGCACGTGTTATTGGGTCATTCAGTTCCCTTCAAAATGGTTGAGCTGAGTGAGGCTGATGCACGCGTCATGCTCGTGAACGGGTGCCGTCGGTTGAGACTGGTCATCTCTTAGCTGCCAGTGGCTTAATTCAATTTCTATCTTTTTAATTAGTTTTTATTCTTATTTATCTACATTGTGCTCACATATTAGAAGCGACATGAAATATGTAACCAAGATTTATGTAACTCATAATATGATTTAAAAGAGTGTCCATGGAGTTTCTTGCACGTTCTTCTCCATAGAGATCTACGCTTTGGAACGTGCAATTTAGCTTCACTTGTTTTTTTTTTGACTGACTGACATTTTGACAATTCAAAAGTGCCTGTAATTGGTCTATTTGAAATAAACGTTTCTGATTTCTGATTGAAAAGTAGAAAAAAAAAAAACTTTATGCAAATGCAACACCAATAATAAAAAAAAGAATAGCGGCTGTCATACCTTTAGTACTTTCTTTTCAAAGGAAAGCGTTTTCGATACGTATCGATAATCCCGGGAGTACTTCATGATGTGTCGTGTGAGCGTCACTAGGAAGCTCGAGATGAACGCCCACGCCGTATCTAAGAGTGCCTTTATTTTGTCCACTATTGTAAGTTCTGTTTCTGAAACATTGCAAAATTCATTGTGCCTCAGTTTCGCTATGCTTTCATGCTGAGGTTTAAAAATCTAGACTTTCTTTCTACTATACAATGCACATGTATGTAACCTATCTAGTCTTATAATTGAGATTTTACACATCTTGGACCTAACGTATCCAGTTTTATAATTGAGATTTTATCCAAAAAAATTAAACGTAACGTTAATTGCATGCTGGAATGTGATGTCACTTCACATAGACGACGCGGCTCGTAGTCCCTTAGTACTTACAAATTCATTAGTGCGAGGTACTTTGCGTCATTTGTGTCCTGGTTTGTTTGTTACACGATAAGTGAGACTAAAAATTAGGCCTACAAATATTGTATCTTATATTGTTGCCTAAAAAACCTGAATAATTGGTTTTTGCATGTAGTATTAACAACATCGTGAAAGTTCCATGGTACTTACTTACTAAATACATCCAGTAGGTAGCAAAAATAAGTCACTAAATGGCAGTGTGAAGAAGTGTGGGAACTTTATAGTAGTATAGTAATCCTTTAATAAGGGTTCTGAACGATCAAATCAATCAATGAAACCCTAATAAAATCACTTGTGTGTCTGTCTGTCCGTCACAGTCAATTTTCTGTGTATCTACTGAACCGATTTAGTTGAGTAAGGCCTCCTACGCACTGGCGACCATAGACGCGGCCAGGCCGCCGCGGCCATGGTCGCCGTTGCGTAGGCAAGCGCGACATGTGGACGGCCGAAAAATTTGCAGTCGACTTCCAAGGGTGTGTCAAGATGGACGTGCAGAAGATAATCACGCTAACTGTGCTTGTGTATTTACTACGAAAACGAAAACGGAAGATTTCACGTAAAAGACAGTTTTGGGTGCATCCATTACTTTGCGAGAGAAAGACTAAAGGATTATATTATACTTATTTTTTGGATTTAAAAATGTATGAGAAGAGATTCTTTAATTACATGAGAATGTCAACGAATACTTTTAACCTGTTACTGGATACAATAAAACCAAAAATTACTGGAACTGGTAACAACTATCGGAAATGCATTCCAGCAGAAGAAAAATTAGTAATAACAATAAGGTAAGCTTTTTCTTTTTTAAATACAGAATGTTTAAAAAATACGTGATATATTTTAAAGGGTGTTTCGGAATGGAGTATTGTGTACAGGAAAAATAAAAATAATGTGATAGGGCCTTTTTTTTACTTAAACTGCTAAATGGATTTTTTTGTAAATTTGAATTATACAAGACTCGTTTCTGAATCGCCCTAAACCACCACTGTTGTGTTTTTCACAACAACCTGTAAAATTCATTGACCAAGGTTTTGCCACTTTAAAAAATTTATGAACTATTGTTCAGTAGTATTCTATTTTACGACTTTGAAAAGGAGAGGAAAAGGGCTTGCTTATAACATGTTTTTAAATATTAAAAAACTGAAGTAGATAATCAAATTATTTGTATTTTCATAACTTAAAAAATGGCAATTGTGAACAATTAATCATTCAAATTGGGAAATAGGTCTATCATTTCTGAATTTTGAGAAATATCAGAATAATGAGTATGATTATCGCTGTAATTTGAATCATCTGATATCCTGTTGGTAGTAGAATAACCTGAATAACTCGGTCGATTAGGGTCATATTCTTGGTCGTTAAGAGTATTGAAATTACTTGAATAGTTTATGCGCGCTGTTGTAGGTGTACAGTTCGGTTGGTATTTTTCTATAATTTCCATGATTTCCATTTTCGCTTTGGTCTTCATTGCAGCAGGGATTGTTTGAAATCTTTCGAGGAGGGATAAAAGAAACAGTCTGTCACAATTTGAATCATTCTGTGTAGTCGCTATGGTCTTATGCAGAACTGAAATTAGAGGGTCTGTATCGGATTCTTCGTTTGGTATTTTTTTCTTCCTTTTTGTTCTAAGCGACTTTGATGCAGACTGTTGAGTCTCAAGATCAGAAGATCTTGCACTTTTATTTTCTTGACTTGCCTCTTCGAGACTATTTTCTGTTGCGTTTGTGTCCAGCACTGATTTCAAAAACAGTAATTGGTTGAAATAGGTGTATTGTGATTTACGTTTTGCAGCAGAACCACTTTTGACATCTTTAAGACGGCGCAGCTCTCTTGTGAAACAGTCTCTAAGGTTTTTCCATCTTTTTTGGAGAGTAATGCCTGTAAATCAATAAATAAATGTATTACATATTACAAAACTAATATTATGTTTATTAATGTGAATTTTATTTTCAGGTATTTGGCTACTGGGTGTTCTTTATCTCATATAAGTCATGAATACCGTATAGGGCTTCCTACAGTATCGGAAATAGTATTTGATGTTTGTGAAGCAATATGGGAGATATTAAAACCAATTGTGATGCCACAATTGACCAGAGATAAGTGGATTCAAACGGCTGAAGGTTTTCAAAAATACGCCCAATTTCCTAATTGCATTGGAGCCATCGACGGCAAGCACATTAGAGTTATCAAACCACAACATTCGGGATCTCTTTATTACAATTACAAGAATTATTTTTCAATCGTGTTACTTGCAATATGTGATGTAAATTATAAATTTCTTTACGTAGATATTGGAGCATACGGCAAATGCAGTGATTCGTCAATTTACAAAGACTCTGTATTTTATCATAGGCTTTTAAATAATGATCTCGATATTCCGAGCAATAACCCCATCAAAGAAAATGGCCAATCAATGCCGTTCGTTTTAGTGGGTGATGAGGCGTTTTCACTATCGGAACATATGATGCGACCGTATGCTGGGAGAAACTTGAATAATGTAAAGACTAATTTTAATTATCGACTATCCCGTGCCCGCCGCTATATTGAATGTACATTTGGAATATTAGCCAATAAATGGCAGATTCTTCACCGACCCCTAAACGTCAAGAAAGAATTTGCAGTTGTGATTATAAAAGCTCTATGTGTGCTTCATAATTTTGTGCGAGAAAGAGACGGATATGATTTCAAGGACACGTTAACTGTACCAGAGGCTTTATTAGAAATACCTGCATGTTTACCTAATAGAGCAAATAGAACATCAACCGAATATCGAGATATATTCGCAAACTACTTCAGTACCGATGGTCGCTTGCCCTGGCACAATTTGTAAATATATGGGTGCGTACCTACGACGGCTGCTCAGTTTGTGCGTTGAGGCACTTGCTCGCCGCGAGCCGCCATTGCGCGCCGTAAACAAAATGGCGTCAAACGCACATGCGGTATGAGTAATCTTTTCAAAAAGTTATTCCAATCATTACGAAAACCTGGGAAATTTTAGCAAATAATTGTCAAAACTCATGTGCAAAGCGAAAAATAGTAGAAATAAAATAGTTACCTATTTGCTAAAATTTCTTAGATTTTGAATGAACGGAACAACTTTAAAAAAAAACACTCATGTCACATATACGTGTCGAATGCTACTACAGCACCTGCTGCGTTTATTGTAGTTCATCGCATTATTAATTTACTTAGGCATAATAAAATAAAATACTAACCAAGTTCTGCCTTTTCTTTATCTTCCATGGATTCACCGCCAAATATATCGACCAGTTCAAGCCACAACTGCCGCTTAACATCTTTATTGGAGTAATCATTTGATTCTAAATCCCATAAACCTCTTCTATTTTCAACTTCAATTATGAACCTTTCCGTGTCGAAATTGGCCATTGTAAAATAATCACTCTGTAGCTAGCTACACGTCTGGTCGCCGCGGCCGATGCGGTAGCACTGATGAATTTTAATACAGAAGTGATGTTCTCGACGGCCACGATTGGTCGCTGGTCGCGTGGCATCAAATTGGACGCCGCGGCCAACGGTGGCCGCTGGTCGCTGGCCGCTAAGTGCGTAGGGGCTATATAGCGATTGCTATAAAAGTCCAGAATTCACTGGCCGCCGCGGCCAGGTCGCGGCGACCATGGTCGCCAGTGCGTAGGAGGCCTAATGTTGAATAGGGGGTCACTTTTTCAGTGCAAATATTTAAAAAAAAAGTTTTCGAACTGTGCCGTGTGACATCAAATTAAAGGGCTTATGTCGAGGGTATTAAATTTATTCTTTCATAATTTTAAAATAAATACCTACCTTAGTTATTTAGTCTAAATTTTTTAACAATGTACAGAAAATAATTCATTACTTAGATTATAGAAAAACCTAAAACAAATCAATGTTATTTTAGCACTTGGCCAGTTTAAAAAAAAATGCCTACCCAAATCTATTTTCTGGATGTTTTATAGAGCACAAATTGAACAAACCTGCCATCGGTGCGAAATCGTCCAACTCCGTTATTGGTCCCTCATATTGTTCATATCTGTGTTCTTCCCGATGTGGCTCGTACTGCTTACGAATCTGAACAACACCAAATTTATTGTAATACCCACATAAGAAACAAAGGTATACAGCAGAAAGCATAATATTTAAAATAAAAAAGATGCAAAATCATCATAGTACTACCACAATATTTTTTGCACTGACAACCAGAATTTAAACCGCTAAAAAGGTAGAGAAACATAAAACTTTTAATACAAACCAAACCATAAACAACAAAAACAAAAACATAGAACATAAAAATACATGCAAAAGCCAAAACAAAAGTGCAAGCATATCTAATAAAGTACACACCAAATAATAAAATAGCGGCGCAACCAAACTTGATCTTTTATCAGGTCAATCGTTTACACCATAAACGATTTCATCCAACCGGGTCGCGGCGGAACGCACTTTGTGAAGTCAAAGGAATTTAAAATAAAAAAATCAAAGCAACCACGAAGCAGTTAAATAATTTATCCAAAGCAGATCCGAACGAATTACCTATTTTTATGATAAAGAAAAATAAAATGATATCATTTAACCACTTCCCAATCGCTTCAATTTCCAACACAATGCAAAATGTAGTGTCAGTTGTGGCTCGATCAGTTGAGAATCGAAAGAGTCGGTATTAATCAGCAGTAAAATAAATTACATATGTACAAGTATAAATATCATAGTAATTGATTAGATTCGGGTGGGGTTTGTTATCCAACAAATATGGCTGAATCGAATATACAGGTACACGAACGCCAATCCCTTAGACATCCGAATTCGTCAAAGCTCTTACAGGAATTATTTTGTCGGATGCCCGGATATGGGTAAATTATTTACCTGAGTACGGGCAAACGATCAAGTTTACTTGCGCCTCAAGAGATTCCGTATGCCACACGTGTTTAGCCCGCTTAGCATGTTTGTGATTTAGGTACAGCATGCAGAACACTTGTGACTTAGCGGAGTCCATTATACCTGAATCTTGCTGTTCCATTGTATCTAATGTGAACCCCTACATATGTACATACCAGTGATGTAAAACCTATAGTGGATTCTATTGGTGTGATGATTGCATTGGGGCCCATTACCTGCTGGTAGGAGATCGGATCGGTGAAGGAGTAGCGCCTGGGTGACCGAAGAGTGGGCGCGGAGGCTCGGCGGAGATTCACGGCGTGTCTCAAGTCCGTCTTGATCATCGTGGACAGCAGCTGCTCGGCCCACGCGACACAATCGTAAGCTCACACGCACTCGAATTCAGTACACGTTGCTTTAACTAACCTTACCAGCGCCTTTTTATTCCAAAAGGTGTGGTTTTGTATACTTATTATTTTCGACTGATCGTTAGTGTAACCACAAATGTTTCAACGTGTGCCGATTCGAGTAGCATGGCAGTGCAATAATAAATTAATACCGGGCATTATGGTTAGTCACCTTAAGCGAATTGGACGTAACTTTGAACTACAAGAAATTATTTTCCCTTTACGTTTCTATACTAAGTCTGAGGGCGTGAAATTCCGCTGTATCCAGGGTAAGCGATCATGCGGGAACACCCAAGACGTACTACGTATAGTAACAGTCACCAATAAATACTTCTAATATAGATGCTCAAACATGCTTTTTACCAAAACACAGTACACCACTTTAAAACATTGTCTTTCTCAGTATCCCCTTATTTTTTTAATTCGGTCTGGTGTTCCCATAATTTTGTGTTATTAATGTGGCTAAAAACGCTACTAAAATGTCCGAAAGATTGAGTACAAGCACTTTGTTTGTGCGTTGTGATAGGCGCAAGCACGAATACTGATGACAATGTTCTCTTAGATATAGCATAACCCACAAATCACAACGGCGTCTATACCTTCACCAACAACACTTTAAAAACATGGTAACCAGTGGGACTATGGAATAAAGCACTTTCTCAATCAAAGTCCTAGTATTTTATGAACTGGACACAAAATTGACTTTGTATAATACGTTACCGGTCAAACCCGATTTTAGAATGAACTAGTTTCGCCTAGACTAAACCCACGATATTAGTCCAAGAGCGAGCGAAGCGAGCTCGGAATTTTAGGACACTGAGAGGTCCGGTTGGAAGGTTAAGGCGAGAGCGTAGCGAAGCTCCAACCTTAGCCTTTGTGGTTATTTTTTAATAACCATCCAGAAACAGGAGCCCCGCAGTGCAGGGCTCCGGGCGTGTAGGGAGAACTGGTTTAGGCCCAAGCGAAACTAGTTCATCCTAAAATCGGGTTTAACCGGTAACATATATATTTGATCTTTACTCGAATAACGTTGCCCAGGACACGGGCACCGCTGTACTCATACGGATTTCTTAGAAGGAGAGAAGCACCCCCCCATAATCCCGCTGATACCCCCATTAGGACCCTGGTTGACACAAAGTAACTGACCTTGCCAATTCCCATTTCTCTGGGGGCGTCCTCGTCTGAGCTTGTATCATCATCTTGAATTTGAATCTCCGTGTCATCGAATTCATCGAACATGTAATAGTCCCCGGACCGTATAGCTGTAAATACAGAAATATATAAAGAAAATACAGCATTTCATCAAATAGGCGTAACTTCAAGCTAACAATAATTAAAACATTAATAAGCAAGTATGTTTACGGAAGGTCTCCCACGAAGACTTTTGCTTCGATTCAGTAGCGCATTTCACAATCGCGCCGTTCCGTTACGTTTGATCATTTGTCGCATTTGCAGCACGTAACTGTATCGACGCGTGTCTGTATTGATACTACATTGCTAGTAAAGTGTGACTGCTTCGATGCAAACAACAGCATCAACAGGCATTCACTACAGGTGCACGGCTCTATCGATGCTGCATCGCATCTGTATCCATGCTGTATGCCGATAGTAGCGATGCAGAATCGTAGTTACGTTGGCGTTAGTATAAGACCAGCGACACGCGACTGTATCGCTTCTAAATCGCTGCAAAAGGTCGCTGTGGGTGACTTGTCTAGAACATTTATCAAAACGTTTTAAACTACAGCAATAATCTCTAGTTACGCCTATTTGAAAAATTGGATTAAGCTCTGATATGTAGTACGTTTCTTTAGCATAAGCTTTTTATATGACTCTAATTTATGTTCTCTTGCATTCCATGCTATACGAAGTAATAATAAGAACAAAGATAATATAATAAATAAAACAGTAGCTAAGTGATTATATCAGTAAAAATTAACTATAAATAATAAATCAATAAAACAAAACAAAGGTGTTATTGCAGATATCTCCATGCAACATGCATGTAGTAAAGTTAGAGGTGAACACTAGACATAGCACAGCGATAACATGCAGACATTCGACTATGGCACAAGAGGCGCGCAAAATGAGTAAAGCCGACAACCGGCGCATTCTGTCTTATGTACCTTTATTTACATAATTCAACTTTAATACAAAATGTACAAGTTTTATACAATATTGTCGTAAAATTAAGACAGTTCCCGCCATGGCGATGCAATTTGCCTAAATACCATCACCGACAAGCCGAGGAGGGGTTAGTAACGCATTACGATTTTCTAGCGAGCCTGTTTCATGAACATTACCCTTTTGATGGCTTGCTGGCGGCCTATACGATGGTCTGTCCCGCACTACAAGAGAAAAGCATTACTCAACAGCAGCTCACACACCATCTGCATTTATTTTACAGTGACTTAAATATAAAGGGTGTTAATATCAATTCTTGAAACAGCTTGAAACAGTTAACCACCCAAAATCATAAAATTATTAATAAAGCCGTATTTAGCAGTCACATCACAGCTGGTCAAGACATGATAGATATGGCCTGAATTGACCTCTATGAAGGTCTATTTGGATCTACTTGTTAAAATGATTATATCGTTGTAATTCGAAGTTCATGATACACCTGTAACACAGTCAAGATATTTGGCATCCATATTACTATAGTCAAATGAGAAAAGAAAAGAAAGAGTATTTTTGGTATGTAAATAAATGACAAAGTTGGAATCATTCATTTACAAAAAGAAATGTCATGTCTTCAGGTTAAGTTTAAACAACCAGCGTACAGTGTGACAGAACAAAATAACAAACACCTCCCACACCAAGAGAACGCCACGAATAATGTTACCTTGGTGTCTCTTTGTGTACACGCGGCGACTACTCAGTCCTTCAGAATCTGATTCTGTGCCTAAACGGAAAGGAAAAACATTTTATATTTTGAAAACACATACGAACGTAAAAAATATGCTTTACATTTTATACAAAGTGCAACAGTCGGTGTATGTTCAACAGGTCGTGATTCAACAATAAAAGTCCGTGGCGATACACGTCGACGGTGCGGCCGCCGGACGAGCTGTTACATGTATGGTGCGAGTGCGGCTCGGCGCGGCTCGACTGCGACACGATGGACGCGCGCGGCAACACGCTGGGGCTCGCCACCGTGTGGCGGCGTCGAATGGGCGGCGGCGAGAACACCGGGTACGACTCCTCCGGGCTGCGCGCGCGCGGCAGCAGCTCGGACGAAGGCGGCGACTCGAACGAGATGCGGCGCGGTTCCAGGTAGGCGTCCAGCGACACGGTCATGAGAGCCGAGGATGGCGAGGGCGGGCCGGCTTGCGAGGCGGGCAGGCTGGGCGCGGGCAGCATGGGTAAGGTGGGGCGCACGCGTGGCGGGTCGCGCGCGGGCGGCGGCTCGGGCGACGGAGGCGCAGACGGCTCGCTGAGCGGCGTGTGGAAGCCGCGCGGCGAGGCGGGGCTGTCGGGCGTGTGATACCCGCGCGACGCGTCCGAGTCGCCGCGCACCAGCGGCACCTGCTCCGACTCACCCGCCATGGTCTCCTCCTCCTCGTCTGCTTCGGGAGTGCACGAAGGGAACGGGCACGAAAATATTATAACCCCACACATTCTGATCTGTGCTTGCTATATTTTATCCTTCCTTTTTGACCCACAACTTCTCGTAATGTAATGGATTTTTCACATTAATCCGACATTTTGTAATCGAGTAATATAATCAAAAGTTAAAATTAGATTATATATAATATAAGTTACTCAAAGCCAAGTTAACATAATTATGACATTCATTCAATGATCAATGGAATACCACTTCAACAGACCTATATTTGGCAGTACCATAGATTCTGACATACTGTAAAAAGTCAATACAAAATCAAAATCATACCTCTATCGTGGTGACACGGTTCCTTCGTCAAGGCGCCCTGTATTTTCTTCTGATTAGCCTTTATTCTTTCCATTTTTACTTTAATTTTCTCAAGGATTTTTGTTTCTTGTTCCTCCTGTGCATTCATCTGTTTCTGACGGAGCTCCTCTATTAATTCTGCGCCTCTACAAATGTAAAACACCTCTAATTGAAGCGACACTATTAAATTCTCCCCTTTGAAGATCAATTTTTCTCTTTTTATTTTAAGGCTATTTAAATAAACATGAATAAGTTGTTGTTATTTAGTGACATTACCTTGAAGCTAGCACGGTTGTAGCTTTGCTTTCGTCTATGACTCTATAAAAGTAAAAACTATGGAAGAGCCTTCGCTGTAGTATGAGGAAAGCAAAGCAAACTCCGTCCCATGCTAGTCCTATATCTTCTTGGGGAACAGAACAGACTTCTTCCTACAACATAATAAAAAATAAATATCTTAACATCGCGGTGGTTTTCAGAAGTGGGAAATTAATAAATGGTAATAGAATGTTTATTATTTATTTAAACTTTATGTACAGTAGTGGTACATAGGCGGACTTAATGCAACAAGGCATTCTCTACCAGTCAATCTTCCAAAATTAGAATGAATCATTCAGAATGTTCCATTTTAAAACATGAAAGCCTTTTAGGTTATGGTTATGTACCTTTGTTACTTTAAAACGGACTTACTTTCGTAGACTGCATCTTGATAAACCTCGCTATATTTCCACCGGCGAACTTGTCGACGCATCCAATGCCCAGGAGCTGAACCAGCCAGCACGCGTGTTCTTTCATCACCGTGCTGAAGATACAGCCCGGGATCTGCAGCAACGTCTTCACAACCACCACTACTACGTTATATCTCACCAGCCACGACCACCTGATGATGTAACGCCACATGTTAATATAATAAATAACTTGTTGCTGCAGCTAACCCCGCGCCATGGTAACAATAGGTTAGTCTACTCATTTATTATTATTATTTGTATCAAAAAGTAACTTTATCCAAAACAGAAATTAAGTAAGATTTTCCCAAATCCGTTTAAAAATCTTTTAAGATTAAGATACCTGCAAAGTTTGTGGAAGGGGAAACTGTCAAGTAATAGACAAAGGATGCAGAAATTGACATGTGACTGACCGTTTGGATATGTGTGTACAAAAGAGATAGCACTCTGGATGAAGCCAGAAGTAGTGTCAGACTTTTACTGACTTAAACCCACCTGTGTTCCTTCATTTACCCTTTGCTTTGCTGAACGTAACTTTTTCGAATAACCCAGCAGCCCTGGCAGGTATCGGCTCTAACGTATCTCGTCGGTTTGCAGACATCTCTTTGAGGCGCGCCCTTATTGGACGCAAATATCATAACAAACTAAATTAAGCTAAAGTTTTCAAGTCTCCACTCACCATTTTAATATAGCGCTTTTGGGTCGCAAATAGAAATCGGTTCCTTGCCAGAGGAATATGAAGGAGCCGATGAGATATCCCATAGAGAACAAGTTCACTCGATTGGTGCCGGTCATAAACATGATGGCAAGCGTCACCCATAACATTCCCAAGAACACCATACGCTTCAACACGTCAAGCCATGTCCTGGAATTAGTGCACAATATTTATGATCTGAAAAGTCGGGCTGGCCAATCACGCGCAGTGAGTATTGAAGGCACGAAGGGATTTGATGAATTGTTGTTATGAAGTGACAATTTCACGAAGTTACAGTAAGAACTTTACAGTTATTTTACTGGCAACCACCAGGCACAAATCCAGATTACCATTGAAAAGCTCGTGATTCAAAATTCAATAATACTACCGGACCTGGCAATCGAACCCAGGACTTCATGCTCAGTAGTAGGTACTATTTGCGAAGAAGAAGTTGTGGCAATTATGAAGTTTATTCCACATTCTCATTTATTTTGGCAATCCACTGACGTAGAACAAAGGAAAATTAACCTCGGCTCGCGCTTGACCACTCACCTGCTGGATATTACTACTAACTTACATACATACACTACCTAACGTTTATTTTAAGCAGTCGCTTGGCCTTGTTAATAGTCCGCAAAGTGGACGTTATCTCTTGATAGAAGAGGCATCCTCAGAGTTACAATACGACCGAAGTATCTTGAAAGCTGCGCACGAACGTTTTTAGGAACCAAATGGCGGCCGGCATAGGCGACGTGCGCGGGGCGGAGGTCTAGGCTAGAGATTGACTCTATGTAAACACTTAACACAATCGACCCTTTATTCAATCGAATATCTCAATCGATTTTTATCGATTTGGCATTTATGAATTTTTGTTTAAATGAGATATTTTCCGAAACAGATTTACAAACATAGTGAATGTTGTTGTGTAGTAAACGAGATTTCGACTTTAATAAAAAAAAAAACTAATAAAATTTTATTTTCTTGGTTGAAAGACATAATTTAGTCGTCGTAACTACTAGAATAACGACTGTTTGAGAAGATTTTAAACCTCTATAGAAAATATATTTTTATAACTTAATTTCAATCCATTTGAAAAAAAAACGATTAAACAACACCCTAAGACACGCGTACTGGACATCCCTCTTTGGTAACTTTCTATAGTAGTCTTTGGTAACTTCGTAAAGCTTCGTGCTTATTCGGCAATGTTCGGTACGCGGTAATATGTCTCACTCACACGTTAGCATTGGTGTCATTTTCGTATCGCTATCTCTGTCTTAAGCACAGGCGGTGAAAAAAGTTTTCGTTGGTTGTTAATAATAATTATATTGTTAAGTTTTTTGTTTACTGTTAAGTTTGTTTCTTTGTTTTTTAGGGGTCGTACAATGCTCTTCGAGTCCAATATTGTAACGCGTTCCGGGTAATGCTGGGGTTGCTGCGTTTCTGTAACGCGTCGGGGATGTTCGCGGACGCGCGTGTTCCGGATTTCGGCTGCTGCTTTTGCGAATCGCATCACTGATGCGTCGGATGCGCGACAGCCTCGTGGCTACTGTAGCCGGCAGGGTGGATGGCCTAATGGTGTCTCACTGGAAGGCGGTACACAGACCGTCTTTCAGCTAAGTGAAGTAGACTTATTGTATTGTATTGTACTGTATGTCTTTTTGTTTTTCTTTAGTAATTATCAATCTAATTTAATGAAAATATGGATCTCTGGTCTGACAATAAAGTTTATTATTATTATTATTATTTTAATTTACAAGTTATTTTAGTAGCTTTCTATCTCAAAGTATTTTAATATTTATTTTATTTGTACTTGGTCCCTGTATTAGTAAATTTTTATTCGTATTTTGGTATAAAAATAAATGTCAATAACAGTTTTTTTTATATAAATGTACATGCGCTAAAGTTCGCAGAGCCTATGTTTAGGCTCGCCAAGTTACGTCGGCCGTATTGTATGTGCGTTTTTTTTATTAAGTCGCGAGTTTACACATAAAGTGGTCCTTTCAGGCTGAACCACCAAAAGTAACTTGTATAACATAGTTGTTGGAATTAACTTACCCAACGTAGTCAAGGAAATCTGGTACAGGATTAACAAAGTTGGGCGTCTCCCAATCAGCGCCAATGTTTTCACTGTTCGATCCCCCTGCGTAATCCTCACCCAGAATCTTTTCTATACGGAACACTTTCAATTGGCGACTGGCGAAAAGCAGGAGGAAGTAATCAAAGATGAGTTTAAAAGCGTGCGGCGGCGATTCGGCGAACGGGAGGAACATCCATGTACGAATATGTTTCATTTGCTGAAAAATATTATGTTAGTTTTGAAAACGGAATGTTGGGCGAAGAAGACTGGCGAAAAGGATAAGATGTTGAGGAGATGCGAATGGTGAAACGGATGTTGACAAATTACTACTTATTAACCGACTTCTAAAAAAGGAGGAGGTTCTCAATTCGGATGTTTGTATTTTTTTGTTTAAAACTTCGTCTAGCACGAGAAAAGTTATAAGGTATAAAAAAGGCGCAATTTGGTATGAGCTCAGGGCCCGGCGTTGAAAAACATTGCTCCTCACTAGTAATTACTCTTGTATCGTGGGGTATCCATTAATTACGGAAAACTCTGTATAGTATAGGTAATAGGGGCTGAGTCACATACTCACTTTTTTTTTTCGAACTGTTGCACCAATTTTTTTCTCACTAAATTTTTATGAGTAATAGTGCATAAAATATAATGGAACATAATATACACGGTGTCTTTGAAATCGACGCACAAACGAGTACCACGGATCCAGTACTAGTCATTGAGTACATGGTTCTGACTTTCGATACAGGTTTCCATTTGGAGGCCGACTCGTCATACGAGTCCGGCTAAACCCTTTTTTCCGGAAAAATACAATTTAAGGAAAGTCAAAAAGTGCTACATTACTGGGCCCATTCTGCGTCACCTTCTTTGGATGAATGAAAATGGAAAAAAGACAAAGAAAAGATGAATAGCGTGAGAGTTGACTGGAATGGAGAATGGAACAGGGATAGAAACATTATGAAATCCGATTAAACATACTTGTAAACAAACAGTATCAAATATGTTACTTCATGTTGCTACTCTAAACTAGGTGGTCAGAATAAGAATACATTTCGACTCTTACAAATATACGTTAACTGAACATTTACACTGGAGCAATGTTAGTGTGGCTATAATTTAGGCTGACAAGCATTCTGCCGTACAAACTAGTCAGCCACCCATTAAAGGATGAGTACCGAATTTATACTAAACTACTCGCCAAAACTACGTTGAACTAGTAGTGTTTAATGGTGCGATCATAAATAAAACAATACTAATCAGAGCAAGTATCCTCACCAGGGTGAACAAGGGGCCGACGGGCTCCTAAGAAAAAAATGGACTATTTGAAAAATTGGTTACGAAGTGTTAAACACTGCCTCTACTTTATTTCTGTCTTCCGTACTGAGGCCGTTTATCGTTAGTTTAGTAAAAACAGATCTACATTTATCGTAGAAACCAGCAATTGTTTTGATGAATGTATAAATATTTGTGATCCCCTTTGTCAGGCCCCCGTCATTGGACAACGCAGATTTATAAGTGCCTACCGTTAAGTAGCTCGTAAATGAGCCGACAGGCAGTGGGCCCCGGTGGGTAGACACGCGCGTGGTCGAACGCACACGCGGCACGTTTCCTGCGCACAGCGCAGTGATACTTTTACGTCGTACTTAACTATTATCTAATCTGTGCATGTTTTATTCTTTGTTTATAATGTGTGCATATTAACTGTTAAATAATAAGTCAATCTCTAAGGGCTATATTTCATACCATGGCGGCGCAACTGGTCGCGCCGCCATGGTGTCCGTAAGCTACCAAACTAGACACCATACAGACACCAGAGTCGCCACACCATACTCAAGAGACAGTATCAAAATGGACCTTAAGTGCACGCGTCCGCGCTCGTCGCGCGGCCAAATTGGTTGCGCAACTATACGGACACCAGGTGAGTAACTCTCTACAGAGCTTTATACATTTTGTTGGTAGCGGCGACTGGTCGCGCCGCATTGGTGTCCCGGTGAAATATAGCCCTGACACAGTGCCAGTGTGGAGCCGCTGCACAGAGCCTGCTATGCTGCCCATTCTGCACACCCACCTGCATACGAGGCCAATAAGAGCTGTACAGGTTGCCAAATACTGGTCAGAAAAATTGATTCCATCGACACGAAAAGAAGAAGAATAAGTAAATTATCGTATATTGGAGCTTTTTGTTAAACTAATGACAGCCCCATATCATGTTCTGACAATTACTGTCAGTTTTAGGTTGCCTGGAAGAAATCGTGGAATGCGATAAGGCCGCCCATTGTATGTGTTTTATATATGTATACGTTTTTCTATGTTATGTTTCTTGGTGTAATAGACAATAAAGTATATAATAAATAAATAAGATTAACCGTTGTTTACTATAGTATAAACTATTTATCTTAGAATAAAAATCTCTTTATTCAGTGTTTTTTTTTTTCTTTCAAATCGATAAAGTAACGAAGCTTACGACACGCTAGCAATCTCTTTATACCTGATATTAAACACGAGATTTTTGATCAACTTATAATGCCTTACCTGATCGCTGGCCTCCCAGGGATAAGTGACGCAGAGTTGCGGCAGGAATCCAACTGCTATCATATACTGGAGTGGCACGAGGAATGTGATGCACGCTGTAAAAGTGGGCCACAGGCGCGCCTGCGTAGTGCGCTTGATGGACACCAGGATCAGCAGCCACGCCGCGTAAAGTACCGCGTACAGGTCCATACGAGAACCAATTACACCCATTAGGCATATCATAGTTATCTGTAACAAACCAGGTACATTCGGGTTATACAATAAAGAGGAACAACAAAAAAACCGGCCAAGTGCGAGTCGGACTCGCCCATGGAGGGTTCCGTAGCAGCAAGTAACATAATAATAATCTTTGTATCAGGTTCATATTTGGCATGCGCAAGTATGACCACGTTTCTGAATTTCGTACTTCGGTTTACGATTTATGACGTACTAAAAAAAAACTACTGACCAGATCTCGTTCAAACCAATTTTCGTTGGCAGTTTTTATAGTAATGTACATCATATATTTTTTTTAGTTTTATCATTCTCTTATTTTAGAAGTTAGATGGGGGGGGACACACATTTTACCACTTTGGAAGTGTCTCTCGCGCAAACTATTCAGTTTAGAAAAAAATGATATTAGAAACCTCAGTATCATTTTTGAAGACCTATCCATAGATACCCCACACGCATGGGTGTGATGAAAAAAAAAATTTTGAGTTTCAGTTCTAAGTATGGGGACCCCCAAAATTTATTGCTTTTTTTCTATTTTTGTATGAAAATCTTAATGCGGTTCACAGAATACATCTACTTACAAAGTTTCAACAGTATAGCTCTTATAGTTTCGGAAAAAAGTGGCTGTGACATACGGACGGACAGACGGACAGACAGACAGACAGACAGACAGACAGACAGACAGACAGACAGACAGACATGACGAATCTATAAGGGTTCCGTTTTTTGCCATTTGGCTACGGAACCCTAAAAAATGGAGCAACAAAACAATCTTCCAGTATCTCTTAAGCATACTTTTTTCCATGTACAGTAAAAAAATGCCGATAAAAAGATGACCTGCCCGCAGCCAATCTATACTAACCTCGACGCCAAACTTATAGAATCCAAAATTTATGAAATACTTGATACAGTGCACCAGGTCTATATCAGCTTCCTTGCGCGTTACTTCAGGAAATATTGTTTTCACCCTGTGTTTTGACATCTTTCCTAAAGATCTGTTTAAATAAATTATAAGATTCAATGATTATTTACGACAATGGAATTCATCTGTATTACATATAGGACATGCATTTTAATAGGACGAAATGGATTTCTTTCATTGGTAGTATTCAAATAGTAGCGCCAGGGTACACGAGAACGCTTTGAGGTATGCACGTCCCTTAGATTGTCGTATACGCTTTCCATCAGGTGAGTTAGCGGTCAAGCGCGAAACTATCAAGAATTAAAAAAAAAAAAAAAATACGCGTTCGTATACGAAAATCTAAGGGACTTGTGATATATAGTGGAAACAATTATAAAAGTTGAATTGTCACAGTATATATAGCATAGAATAAAAATTAATAGCTATCATATCGTTACCGTTACCACTTGGCCACCACTGATCCTCAGCTGGATAATAACACGAATTTGTGGATCAACCCGACTATACGAGTATCTATGTTCATATAAGGCGGGACGCAATGTTTAGAGTCTTTAGATATTGCGATATGGCAACGAAACGAGTTGGCGAAGTTGCTTTACAACTTCGAGTACTGATTTCAATGCAGACTGACAATGAAATTATACTTTAGGCTTCGTTTCTTTAGACATCGCAACTAAAGTTTCTTTTTGGCTAAAAATATTTTTTTCTTTCGGTGACGAATATTATATTTTAGATTAGTGCACTTTCTTTATTATTTAAAGCGACATGATTTGGTTTACTTACAGAAATAAGTAATTGAACTTTGAATACGTTTTTTTTTGTCATAAACAAAAATCTCGAATAGCAATAAATGAACCAATATTGCATGTTCTTATCAGGGGATCCTGTTTTTCTCATAGAAATTAGTAAATGCATGCCCTAAAGATATAATTTTCAAACCTGATTGATTGTTGTCTGTATGTCACCAGAGCATAAAAAGTGAAAAGAGCTAAAAGGCCTATGTATCCCTGAAGTAATTTCACTAGACGAATATCTGGTCCAGCTTTGGCGAATCCGAGCCATTTGGCATTGTTATACACTGTGTTATTTGTGGTGCTGTTGTCATCGCTCTGAAAAATTTCATAATAATAAGAAAACCTCGAAAGAAAAAATGTCCAATTGGTATTAGTCATGTTATATTTAGTACTTACGTTTTTATTATTACCACAAGTGACATCAAAACTGGAATGTTTAATATAATCAATCTGGTAGACCATCTTGGCCATGAAGTAGATAGATATTAGTGTCGATATAAGAAGTACGCAAATACGTTGCTTCCCGGAATTGAGCCACAACGCTGGCGCTATCATTAGCATGATAGGTACATGCATTGCGCACACCTGTAATAATGAAGAAAAATTATTATTATACAATAGATTTCTCTTACAAAGAAAAGAAAAGCATAATAAATTATGACGGTTTACTTTTATTATACAGAATGCATAGGTCTCTGAAAATATATAAATATAAAAATTCCACACAGTTTAAAAGAACACCCCATACGCACATTTAAAACTAATTTG
Source organism: Mythimna impura (assembly GCA_905147345.3). NCBI lineage: Eukaryota > Metazoa > Arthropoda > Insecta > Lepidoptera > Noctuidae > Mythimna > Mythimna impura. Next base: position 9,336,133 of record LR990348.1, on the reverse strand, counting down.
ACTACATTACTATTGCAAAAATGTTACTATTCTGTTAATGACTTCTTGAATGATAAAGATTTATAATTGTACTTTTTTTTTGACATTTTAAATGATAATAATTTATTATAATTTGTAGGTAAACTTATTACTTAGTAACTGACTATTTATTTGACAATTGACATATTTATACGAATTTTGATAACTAAGTCGAATATATAGAATGTATTGTAACTTCAAAAAATAATGATTTTGCATGCCGTAAGGCAGAATGTAGCGGAAACACCCAACTCTGTACCATCTTAAAATTGTACCTACATTGCTGGCAAATAAATAATTCTGATTCTGATTCTGAATACACGAGGCGTTGAGATCAATTAGTTTTCACTTTTATCCGTAAAAATAAGTCTAGTTTACTAACGTTTATAACAGAGAGCAGCATCAGTGAAATGAAAACGATCTTGATGAGGTGCAAGTCAAGGTACATAAAGATATGATCTAAAATCTCCTGCGCCGTGTCCTTGGACGAGTGGTAGGTGCGCTTCATTAGCTCCCACAGAGCTGTGGACGGTCGCTCTGGGGTGCGCAAGTTCAGTCGAGATGTCGACGACAGTGTCCGTACTCTGCGAATATAGAAACTAGGTTATAGACGTTATAGTGCGTCACGTCGACGGTTAAATTCCTCCCTTTTTACCTCACACTAGAATAATGACGGCTTCAATACGTCATTCATAGAGCTGCCTGCCTGCCTAATAGTCTAGGACTGATAATAGGGTGTTTCATGTTATTTTTTTATTTTCGATTTTCATTTGACTTTACTTTAATTCTTGATGCCACTAATGCACAGTTTTCATATACCAAAAATCACCATAATCGGTTAATATTTAGAGTTTGCACAACGCCAATAAGTACGTCAACAGTGAAGATTAATTTATATTATATTATTATTTTTTACAGATCAGGACGATCGGCGGCGGCGATCTCTCGCGCCGGGCCTTGGTACAGGCCATGGTCCGGAGCGAGGAGGAGTAGCAGGCGGTCGCCTCCTTCTGCGAAGCAGTAATGCTAGCAAAGGAGGCGGCCGTTCGCGTGAGGCAACGGTCCTCGCGCCCCAACCGCCGCCGCCGGGATTCCGAACCCATTTCCGGCCACCGTAGGCGCGGGCTTGCGGACGGCGGGCAATGGGTAGCCCACCGTCCGGCCGTCCGGTAACCGTCCGGATCGAGCCCAAGTCGTCGACGGCGCGTACTGTTCCACGCGCGCCTCAGGGAGATGTCAGCAAATCGTAGGGGCCCAGCAGGGTCGAAGCCTACTAGGGCCATGGGTAGTGTGAAAACGAAACCCGGGGCCCTGGGGCGAAGGCAACGAAGGAACAGGAGTGGGTTTTTAGCCAGTAAAAGTCTGACACTATCTCTCGCTCCGCCCAAGAGCGGGATTTGTCACTCTTTACTGAACGGACTCACTGTTCCGAAACATTTAAGTGTTCTGAAAGATTGGAACAGCAGTAATGTTTTAAATGCATAATTTGGAACAATTGGTACACTGAAACACTCTTTACTTTAAGTGACCTGCAGTTTTTTTTTTTTTTTTTTAATTCAAATTAAAACGTAAATAGTGTAAATTTTAATGAACTGAACCATTACATAAAACTGTTGGTGTATATGGCGCAACGTAACAGATCACGATTCATATCAGTCAGTGTCTGTGTTTGCATCGTTTGAGCCGTTGTTCCAAATGTTCCGTTTGTATCTTATGAGCCGATGTTTCAAATGTTCCGTTTGTATCATTTGAGCCCATGTTCCAAATGTTCCATTTGTATCTTGTGAGCCGATGTTTCAAATGTTCTGTTTGTATCTTTTGAGCCGATGTTCCAAATGATACATATCACTGTTTCGGAACATTTCAGTGATTTAGATGCAAATGTTTCAATCGCAAAGATAACACACTTTGCCCACGCCTAGTACTGGTAGTTAAGTATATTCGTGCCGTTTATGCAATATTCAGAATCTAAAAACTTTTTAACCCCTCTAAATATCGCATGATACAGCTTAGGTTTACTAAGAGACAACACTCGAAATATCAATCGAACACGGTTCATAAGCAGTAGGTTCAAAATACATTGTTTTTTTTTTTGCGTTTAGTCTAAGGAGATAGGCACTCGAGGGGTTAATGAAGTGACCATATTAGGGCCTGTGCACACCACGTATTTTAAACGCGCCGTTGACGCGCGTTTTAGAAACGTGGGTCGATGGCGCGTTTTTATCCTATTAATGGTCTACAGGCTGCGTCTGACTCGCGTGCGTATCGCGTCTGTATCGCTACAAACGTGCGTCAACGGCGCGTTTAAAAAGGTGGTGTGCACAGGCCCTTAGACATAAATAAAATTGCTTTTTTATTAGACTGTAATGTGTCACTGCTGGGTAAAAGCCTCCCCATAGCTTTTCCGACACTCTTTTCTTGCGCCAATTCGAACAAACCTTCGCAGTGCGCGTCCAGGTCGCAACCGCTTATCTCATTTTTAATTAGCAACCGAGTGTCATTTACATTATATATGATTATATAAATATTGAATCGAAATAGCAGACTCAATGTAATCGGAGCAAACAAAAACAGACCTTAAGGTAACAAAGCTATTACTAATATAATTGGACTAACCCTTGAACCTGACCCTGAGCGGTCCCTGGTTGTATTGAAGAAAGCTCGACGGATTGATCCGGATCAGTAACGGGTTGTGAACGCGGATTTGTGTCTTCAGATGGTAGCTGTGGTAACTATAAAGTTTAACAAATCAATATACTATTTGACTTAAGGTGAGAACTAACTAGAACAGAAATAAAGCTATCGGATGACCTAAAATTTTATTATAACGTAGCATTCGCCACGAAATAGTTATAGTACATTCAATCACAGGCCAATCGACAGTTTTACAGTACTCTGAATACTTACGTCATCTCTCATCGTGGATGCCCCATCCTGGCTTGGCTTAACCGACCCCTGTCGGGTAGGTGCTAAACTATTTGACCTATGAAAAAGAAAACAATATTAACATTTAGGCAACGACCTTACAGCCACTAGACGCGTCATGCTTGAACTAGCGCACCAAAACAATTCTGTCAAGTAGCCGACGTACGGGGGAACGGGGTAGTGAACGGGTTCTGATTGGTCCGACCAAGGTCAGTACGGCACACTAGGGATGAGATAGGTTTAAATAAGTCACGAAAGTATCGATATATTTCTTTAACAATATTTCGTACAATTATTGTTTTTTTTTTTCCTTCTTAGTTTTTGATATTATTTTAATATAAAATGTACATACTTAATGTATTTAATCAATTTTAAGTGGTAAAGTAAAATTTCGTTTAAAAACATAGCATAATTTTAAATCTTGTGTCGATGATTATGATGCACGGTAAAACTTTAAGGAGTTTATGATTTGCATCATCTGTTTTGTACCTATTACTTGTATAAATTTAGAAACAAATAAATGAAAAAAAATATATAATGATAGTAAATAATTGTATAATTGCCTTCCTTTTAATGCAATCAGGTAAAAATAAAATCAGAATCTTTCGGGTACCTAAAATCAATAACCGATTCACAATTAAATTATGTCCTATTAAGTATGTAGTCTTTACAGTAAGTAGTAAGTAAAAAACAGATCATATAAATAGTAAATAGGTTTTCTACTTTATCGATAACAGAGGTGGTCATAAGAATATACTGGTCATAACTGTTTATGACCAGTATAAGTTGAACTCCGATAAATAATATCAGAAAATCAGTATAATTGTAATTAACTTACCGAAGAAATGTTATGCCATCTTTTCGTATACGCTAAGTCTGGCTGTTGTAACCACACCGAAGTATTGAACAAGGGGTCATTGTTTACATTTATTTTCTAAGATTTTTGTTACTATCTATTTATAACTATCGCGGACGTGTTTACGGCTTAGAGTAATGGTCGAGACTATTTGAAAATTATTCTGTAGGGTATTGTGACTTATAGATCTGATGTAGGTCACATCAGATCTATAAGTCATATGTAATAACAGACATGCGTCACCTGTTATTAAACGTCTAGTGGCTGTAAGGTCGTTGCTTTTAGTTAATCAAAAATCAAGATGCTGATCTCGTCCGCATGCATTTCGCCCGCAACTCATTAATCACAACTTTCGATACTAACCTTGTTTTTGGGTCCGACAACGCCATGAAATCCTTATGGAAATAATGCACTTGCAATATAGTTGTTATAAGGAATAATGTTGGTGTTAATAGTTTGACGAATAGATCCGCAGGATGATATGGTTCTAAACCCAAGTCTTGCTGTCTGAAATAAAAAAAGTCAACTTATAAATACATTTAATCGAATAAATTACTTATTTATCGAATAAATTATTATGTTGTTTGTACTTACAAACTCTCATTGATCAATAAATATTTTTCTATTATCTTCGAAAAGTTGTCGAACTGATAAATGTATAATAGAATAAGATTTAACATTGAGTATATGATGACCACTATCCAAAACACGTATAATAATTTTCGCCACAAATACCAACTTATCTGAAAATACAAAGAAAATTTATTAGATTTCAGAAATAAAAGTCATCAACAGACATCTAACAGACATCGCACCACCTTAACCATTGGCTCAAAAAACTTATAATTTTCAACCATGTTAAAAGGGAATGAATCATGAAGGAGGTTTTAATTTTTCCAAGAGAAATTGTGGTACATTTCTTCTATAATGATACGCATTATTATTCGATAGTTTATAATCTGTCGATGTTGTACTAATAAGCTATGAACGGATATAAACTGGAGCTGTGAAAGTACTACCGCCAACACCGACCAAAAATGAAATGTTTGCCATTTAACAGATGGATACTATCACTACCAAACAGTAAGTTTTAGTAGACAGTTTATGTCCGTTCAAAACACGGCACGACACTGAGAGATTAGGAAGTATTGAATTTTGATGCTTATCTTAGACGAAATGATTCTATTCATAATTTATTGAGAGTTTATTATTCTCTCAAAGTCAAGATAATTTCCTCATACGGTGTTTACAATAAGCAAGTGTTTATAAATAGTGCAATTCATGAAATGTATAAAAGCAATTTAAATAAAAAACATTTCAACTACCTATACTTAAACAATATGACAAACTTAAACAATCGACTTTCGCTTTGAAAACCAATTATCTTTCTAATGACATGATTTATACATAGGTACTAATTACCTGAAACATAAGTATGAACGCAAGGAACAGGAACATGTAAATGATGCGGAAGATGGTCATGCGTTGGCCGGTGACGCCGATAACAAACAGCATGATGACCACGACGTAGATCCAGTAGCGCGCGCATAGCGCTCGCAGCGCGACGCCGAGTGCACGCAGCAGGCGAGAATGACTCTCCTCTTCACGTTGCGCGTCCAGGCCTAACGACATTGTTATAATCAAGTTTATTGATAAAGCTAAACTCCATGGTTACGATACTTTACTGAAGTACTTAAAATCTTCTTGGCAACAGCCTTCTAGTGTTCTTCTTCATCCAGAAAAGAGTGCGTATAATTTTACAAATAAAATAGAAGGGAGTGCTACTATTTATTGCTAATGTGGTGTTAACATTTGTCTGATATAACGAATTGTTGTGACTGTCAGTAGAAAAGGTGTTAAGGTGTTTGTATATTATACATAAATTATTACGAAATAAGACACGTAGAAACTGTAGAATCATAAGCAAGAAGAGTTTTAGCTGAAATAAGGAAGACTTGAAATCAGAAACGTAGCTAAATGTGGATAACTATTATCTAATAGACTAGGATCAAAAATGGCAGTGTATTTAGGATCCATCTTGTCAATTTCTTTTATGGGTAGAATAAAAATAATATTTGAATGAATTTAAATGGAAAAAAAATAAATTTTATGCCTCAGAAAAAGACATGGTGTTGAAAAAATTATACCTTAGTGAAATTAGATATAATTTTGTAATTATTGCAGTGTAGTCGTTAAGTAGCCATTTTAAATCCCATCTTTCAGTCAGTATAGTAGAGTTTAAAATCATTTGATTACCGTGAAATAGACCTGTCCCAGGGTAGAAATAGAATAGAAAACAAGTATTATATTTTTAAGATAAATTAACACACAAAAAGAAACCACAAAATAGGTATGAATATTTATTTTTTAAATTATTCATACGTATTTGATTTTACGATCTATACGTATTTATATATTTTTTATAGTCAAACATGTTTCCTGGAAAAGTTTTTTTTTTCTTTTAATTTTGTGTGATGTATCACATTAGATATTTTTTACTGACCGGATTAAACACACTGGCTCTTTACTGTCCAGTTTCGACCCCTGACTTTGCCAAAACTAAAATGTATAATTATTATGTTTCAAAACTAAATAATTAGCATAAAAACATTTTACTTACCAGCAGCCGCAGTTGAAGCTGTAAGTTGCAAAGGTGCGGCCATGTCCGCGATGACAGCTGACTGTCGTCGCTGGCGGATGTCTTGGATGCGCTGTCTTAGCGTCACCCAGAACATGCACGTGAACAGCGACTTGATCAGTAAAGGCACGCACGGCTCGCCCCCCTCCACGCGTCCCAGGCCTATCTGACGGAGGTTCACCTCCTGAAAAACAAACATCATACTATAAAAAGAAGACCACCAAGACCGGCAAGAATCTGTTGTTAGTCCGGTTTGAAAAAGGAATGGCAATATTATGAATCAATATGCACATAGCAGTCTACTAATATTCGGGCTTTTATGAGTTGAATATCATTGAATGGATCATTAAATACTGATAAAATAGGTGCATGTGTATTGTTAAGGTCGCTATTTTCCTGGATAAGAAATGATCTCCAGTATTGTTTAAAATGTGGAGCGATACTATTTTAATTTACAGTTGGTCTTAACGTAGTCATTATCCTTCTCACTTCAATTTCATTAAATTTACCTTTTGATCTAATCAGAACTACAAAAAAGCTAATCATTATTGGTCATACATAAATATCATATTATTCACAATTCGATAGTTGCATATAGAATTATTATCAGCGCCCATGCTGCTGTTCCTAAGTTCATTCAATAAATAAAAACGATTTTATAGGGATTCCCCATTACATTTTCCTTATAACAATTTGGTATATACATATTATACAAGCTTATTTATAGTTACCGTAATGTTACTTGGCAGTTCCGACTCTAGCAGCTTCATGCCGTACACATACTGTGCGATGAGAAGCAGCATAGCGTAGCTGACAAGCACGGGACTGGTTTTTAGCATGAAGCCACGCTGGTCGTGACATAGCCACACGACGTTAGCCCACATCAGGAAGACGAACGTCAGCCACGAGTGGAACATTATACTCCAAGCCATCATCGTGATCGTCGTAGCTATGTACGATGACCTGCAAATATTAATTGTGATAGGTACATAATATCTCGTAAGGTGCACAGAAAGGTTTTATTTAAATTTCATGTAACAGAAGATCATATTGTCATTTATCAGACACAAATCCTGAATCCAGACCGTTCCAGGTTACCTGGAAGAAATCGCGGAATGCGATAAGGGCGCCTTTAAATTAACCGAAAAACGCGCGACAGTAGCGCGATGTTGCGCTACATCAGCGCTGCAGCCGCGCTGCCGTCGCGCGGCACTTTGTTGTGGCTAATTTGAAGGCGCCCTAAGGCCGCCAATTGTATTTTAGTGTGAAGTTTCCTTTTTATAAATTATAATATTAGTTTACAAGGAAGTATATATATGAAATAGTAAGTATATATAGGGTGACTGGCAATTAGTGTACGATACTTAAACACGTGATTGTGCTCATGATAACAAACAATTTTTATTATGGGAGCAAAGCCGAAATCGCGAAAAAAATATCAGCTGTTCAGTACATTTATGTTTGCCTAATGTACTGAACAGCTGGTTTTTTTTTCGCGATTTCAGGTTTGTTCCCATAGTAAAAGTTGTTGGTTATCATGAGCACAATAACGTGTTTAAGTATCGTACACTAATTACCAGTCACCCTATATAGTTTGTTAGTATTTCGAGTAAGTATGCATTTAAGCGAAAGTTGCGGAATTACTTTCTACACAAATAGCAGAATCATCTCAAAACTCCTTTACTGTGTATATATATAATTATATGTATGTATGCATAGCATAATCAGCCTTTTAATGTTCCCACTGTTGGGACTCAGGCCTCCTCTCTAGGAGAGGGAATGGACCGTAATCCACCTCGCGGGCCCGCGTGGATGTCACAAGTCTTCGAATTTTTTGGTTCTAGGACATGCCGGTTTCCTCACGATGTTTTCCTTCACCGTTTTGAGAGCAGTGGTGATGAAATAAATTACTCAAAGTAATGCGCCTGGCTGGGTTTGAACCCGTGACCTACAACTCGTAAGTCGGGGCCATTACCACTCGGCTACCACTGCTCAATGCTGCTGCTGTATGTATGTATACCGAGACCGATGACCTCTTTTATTGGAGTTTTTTGGAACAGCAGAGAGGTTAAGTATATATTTTATTAAATATGTAAGTATGTATGTTTAGTTTTAGTTTTATATATAATTTTGTAATACTTGTTGTCTAAACAATTTTTTTTTTGTTTTATGCACCTGCCATATTGTCTCTCCACTACCCTAGGTTGACTGGTAGAGAATGCCTAAGGCATTAAGTCCGCCTTTGTACCTTTTGTTGCATGAAGATTAAATAAATAAATAAATATGTATCATCATCATCATCATTTCAGCCAAAAGACGTCCACTGCTAGACATAGGCCTCCCCCAAGTGTCGCCACAATGAACTGTCCTGTGCGTCTCGCATCCATCGGACTCCCGCAACCGTTACCAAGTCATCGGTTCACCTTGTAGGTGGCCTTCCAACGCTACGTCTTCCGGTACGTGGTCGCCATTCCAGAACCTTTCATTCCAGCCCCCCTAGCCAAGTCACAAACGATAAACGTAAACTCTCAGTAGTCTTTAATAGATTTTCAACTATGTTATTGGATATAAAGTTGAAAATCTATTGAAGATTACATAGTGTTTTCGTTCGTTCCGGTCGCTAACGCTCAGTAGTCTTTAATAGATTTTCAACTTTATGCTCTTAGGTATAAAGTTGAAAATCTATTGGAGATTACTAAGCGTTCACGTTTATCGTTTGCAACTTGGCTAGGGGGGCAGATCTGTTCTGCGAGCAATGTGCCCTGCCCATTGCCACTTTAGTTTGGCGATTCTTCGTGCTATGTCGGTAACCTTGGTAAGTATATATAAATAAAAACAAATAAATAGCACTTCGCTTGAATCGGTGATCAAACCCAAGACTCTTACACTAAGTAGTCGCGCTAATGCCAATGAGGCAGTATAAAATATTGAGGCTGCGAAATAAACATATTGTTAATCTATAATAAATTTTAGAGTATGTTTTTGTTTCTAAAAAAAAAATGGTAGAAGAGAACGGCCAACTTACCTCTAACTTACTCGTTTTTTTTTATTCCCATAACTCCACCTATTTTTTAGTAAATTGTATGCATCCCATCGCGCAACTCTTTCTTATATTAGGGGTTAGACAGTAACCGCGCTTTTAGTCTTCGAATGACCTCAAGTTAAAGAAATAGCTTATTCTTTAGCTAACCTGACTAGAACTTGAAAGAAGTCGATGATTGCTGTGATAATGTCATCCACCAAGGTAGGTTCAGATTCATCTTCGCCCGATTCTGTAATAAATAATATTTTTATTTATTTATAAATATGCAAAGAATTCTATCAATTTATAATTATAAATTAGACACCGCATAGTAACTGGGTATCAGTTTCTTCTATAAAAACATTTAATTGCAATCTGTTTCGTTTGTAATTTTCAGCAACCTTTACAAGTAATAGATAAAGGAATTACCTGCTTCTTGAAGAACTACGGAACCCGTGGAGTCTTGTCGCATTTGTCTCGCTGTTGGAGTCGGATTTTCAACTGGCCAATGTTTTGAAGAATTCGTGCGAATTAGCTGTACGTGAAAAGAAGTGTCAGAAATAATTCCCAAAGGTTTTTCAATAACTAAATAACTTTTATTTGAGAAACCATTAAGGCGGTTTAATATAAATTTTACACAAATTCTGTCAAACTGTCATATATATTCCTTAGTTATGCTATCTGACGCTTGCAAAATTGGACCTAAGTATTTGAAATATTATATCTTCAATTGACATATGTCGTGTTAAAGTGTCTTTAAATTTATGCTTATTGATCTTTACGATTATTCTATTACTTTGTAATTTAGAACTTTTAAAAATTCGTATATTGAAAATTGCATAAAGTAAGATAAATAGGTAATGTATTATCTAAAAGGTGGTTATACAAACAGAATAGAACACATGTTCAACCATGCAGTAGGTACACATAGATTACGAGACAACTGCCAACACACAACATAGAGTATTAGTAGTGCATAAGACGCGTGTTAGGTCAACGAGTTGTTGCGTCCGTACCAAGCCTTGCATTGTGTACATAATTTTATAAATATTCCAGTCATAATATGGATTTCCACGTTGTTTATATTCAAACCAAGAACATGCCTATTTTAAAGGCAAAATCTATCGAAACGGAATAACTTGTTAAAGCAATGAATTTCTTGGATTGAATACACACAAGATTTCCAACAAACACAAAATAGAAATAAAACAAAAGAGGGTACCTACAGGATCGGTTTCTCGGGGTTCACTGCGCAGTTGTTGTGAATTTACGTATGGAATTGCAGCCTATAAAAAAATTAAAGCTAATTGCAAAAACAAAAAATATTAGAAAAAAGAAAAACATTTGTGCCACAACCTAAGTGTAAATATATTACAGTGTGGGGTTCAGAAGCGCCCATGCCTTGTCTTTGGTGGTCAAGTGAAAACAATTCCTAGATGGGGTTTTATTTACAAATAATCTACATAACCTACAAGTGCCGGAGCCATGCATATGAAGTACTAAACAAACTGAGAAGTAAAGTCTATATACAAAGTGGTCGAAGTTCGTAGTGCTCTACTAAAGTGATAAAACTTTCACTATTAATGTCGCAGCCAACTTACTTAATTTGTAATTCTGTTACCAGCCTTTTTACTAAACGCCACCATTCAACTAGGCCCCCGAATGATATTCAGCCAATCAATCAAACAGTAAACTAGGTAAGTGACGTGGATCAGTAACTGTTACTTAGTTATTTGTCTATCACCGACATTTAAGACAGGCTGTGACCAATACGTAAAACTAATTTTGATTTGCGATCAGTCGGCAATGTGTTAACGACGCTCGTAAGTAAGACAAGCCGACCGAGCCCCGTCATCTCCTTCATGTTAACAAGAAAGAGATGACGGGGGCTTCGTTCGCTCGGTTTGCTCGCTCACTCTAGCCATCCCTGTGTCGGAATGCCACAAGTTTTCGTTACGTGTTCATTGTATGAATGGCTTAAGCAGTAGCCAGCTAGATCATTAAATGTTGTATTAGACTACTTAGATACATCGGTAGAATATCATAGAGGCCGGTAGTTAAACGGCGTCGTTTAGTTATCAGACTTGGCTGTTAACTGAATGGCAAAATAAGCTAGTTAGCTGTGATATAAACATGTGTGTCTGAAGCTAAATACAAGTGAAACAAATGCTACCATTTCAACAACGGAAACTATTGCGTTTTCGCTGAGAGTCATAGCAACTATACGTACTGGCAAAGAAGAAAGGTTAGAAAATTTGCACTTGTATTCAGAATCGATGTTAGAACCAATAAATGATTACGAAAAAACAACGTGTGCTATGATGAATAAGGAGGAACCCGTGAATAATTCTCGTAAGCTTACTCGAACTCTTTTAGTAGCATTTTTCCATTTATCCCGCGCGATACGTCGGTTGCCACGGCGGTAGGATATGCCCCGCGTCAGGGGACCGTTCTGCTTACCCTCTTCTAAGCCGGAAAGGGCGATCTTTCTTTTCGCCTAAGTTCCCAGTTCGATTGCACAAGAAATATAATTTACTAGTGACTTTAATATGGCTCTAGTTATTTAAAGGTTTCGATGATAACTGATACAGTATAATTATATATAGGGTGACAGGCAATTAGTGTACGATACTTAAACACGTGATTGTGCTCATGATAACAAACAATTTTTATTATGGGAGCAAAGCCGAAATCGCGAAAAAAATATCAGCTGTTCAGTACCTACATTAGGCAAACATGAAAACACCTGAACAGCTGTTTTTTTTTTCGCGATTACAGGTTTGTTCCCATAGTACAAGTTGTTAGTTATCATGAGCACATCACGTGTTTAAGTATCGTACACTAATTACCAGTCACCCTATATAAAGGTATATTAGTAAAAAGAAAATTTTAGATTTACTCTGGATAGGTTTACAATAGTTATCGAAATGCATTTACAATATTAGTAGCATCATGTCTAAGCATTAAAAGAAACATACCAAAGTTACCAATCTCTTATTATTATTTTAAGAAGCAAAATAACTGGTAGTATTTGAGTTAGTCAAGAAAGAAAGACTTATTTATTGTTACACACAGTAGATAACTGTTATATTATTAGTATTACGCATATAAACATACCTTGGGTTTGAACAGTTGTCGGGTCTCAAGAGCGAGGATGAAATAAGTGACGAGTATGACAAACGGACTCGCTAACGTTCCCCACATGTGGTCATAAGTTACTTCATACTTATAAAGAGATGGGTTCGTGTCGTTGATTGATACTAATTTCGTTAAGCCAAAGTACCTGCAAATATTGTTGTTGAGTTATTACCTAACACATACAAATACTACCAAGTATATTCGTAAACATCGCAAAGAGAAGAATAATTCAATCCGTATAAGTACAACCTTGTTTGCGCAGATTATTTTATCAGTGCGAATTGAAGTAAAATAAGGAAAAAATACGAGTAAACAGTAAAAATAAATAAACTACTCAAATATTCCTGTGTTCGAGTAATTTTCGCCAGAAGTTACTACTTATTCATTTTGAAGATACATAGGGAAAATTATCGCTAGTAAATTAAGCTATTTATATCACATTTACCTACGCTTATAGGACTCGGGGCACATTTTACGTGAATTTTGTTCTAGACCTGCTCCGTTAGTTGTTGGGCTGACCAACAGCAAAACATTGTATTGGTGATATGTACTTAACATAACCATGTTCTCTCAAAAACGAAAATTGCTCTTACCTAGCAAATTCCTTATCTGGTGGATAGAGGTCCTCCAGTACGGAGCACTGGTATGCTAATACGACAATAACGTGGATGGCCATAACAGCCATGACGCAGCGGCACACGACTGCAAAGCCGCGGCTGAGCGGCTTGCCCAGCGCCCACGCTGTCGCCGAGCCCATGAACACGAGGAAGTAGATCCCGGACGTGACGCTCGGACGCATTATGCCCGACAACATTAACAGCATCAAGCATAAATATTTTCCTTAAAAAAAAAGGACGAGCTTAAAGTTTAGTCAGATATTGACTAGCTTTAAAAAAGAGATTAGTTACACGTAACTATTGTTCTATAGCAAAGTCCTGTTTAATAAAGCTGACAATCCGACAAGTTCGACATAAGTCAAAAAAGGTCAATTCGAAATTTTTCTGTTTAGTAAAACTTACAGAGTAACCTAATTGTCATGGTGGAAAATTCTGAGATAATTTATGTCGCGACAAACCGACATTTTTCATGATAAATAAAACTTTTTGAACGACAAGTGACAATTTATCGTGAAAAACTAGTCGAATCTGCTTTATTAAACAGAAAATTGTCATGACATATTTACATATTTGTAGAATTCTGACAGCAGCGTTACCCTCTATCTTGAAATCATATTTTGAACTTTGAAGATGTAAGAAAGTGTTTTTTATAAACAGATTTATACAAAACAAAAACCGGGCAAGTGCGAGTCGGACTCGCGCACTGACGGTTCCGTACAAACTTACCTATGAAAACAGTTCAATTCCCGAATTGAGTTACGAAGATTTTTCAGAAATGCAAGTTTTTTTTTGTGACATGAAAACTTGCTTCCTTGCTGCTCTGCCAAATTTCAGGATTCTAGGTCAACAAGAATGAATTTTGATTCCCTTGAGAGTGTCGAAATGTACGTTTTTTGCGACATAAACGGCCGTATCTTTTTTTTTCGTTAACTCAGAAGTTTGATTTTTTCACAGCTTCAAGGGACCGCAGACCTAAGTATATGGTTTTTTTTATATGGTTAATTTCAATTCGATACCTCCACGCGTTCCCGAGATAAAGGGTCTTGACAGACAGACGGACAAAAAAGTGATAATATAAGGTTTCAGTTTTTTCCTTTTGAGGTACGAAACCCTAAAAATACTTACATCGTGTAGCAAGAGTAGTGATGCTGAATACTTGGAACAAATATAAACGAGGAGCAAAAAAGTAGAATCAATTTCTTCTTCTCAATTACAAATTTCTGCTTTGAAAAAATAATTTAGCCTCTTTTAGCTTCATAAAACAAATTTATTTGCGAATATGTGAAAAGACGACAAAATTTTCGCGGTGTGTCTCGGTATTATTTGTATCTTATTTAACACCGACTTCCGAAATTAAAGTTACTTTGATCCTTTTAGTGTTATTTTTAGTGAAGTCGGTTTTTTTTCGTAAAAAGTTTTTTATTTTTTAGTTGCGATACACTTATAAACAGAGTGCCTATTTCTCATGATAATTCCAATTAACCCAAACACTGCTAGGTTACATTGTTTTATTATGAAGTTCCTGTATCTACCTTCCACCTTCCGGCTCTATCATCAGATTAGTTCGATAGTACCTTATAGCCAAAGTGCATCTCATGACAATTCTAATAAGCCCAAACACGGCTAGGATACATTGATTAGTTACGGAGTTCCTGTGCCTACCTTCCGACTCCATCATCAGATCAGTTCGGTAGTACCTTATAGCCAAAGTGCATCTCATGACAATTCTAATAAGTCCAAACACGGCTAGGTTACATTGATTAATTACGGAGTTCCAGTGCCTACCTTCCGGCTCCATCATCTTCATCAGATCACTTCGATGATACCATTTTCAACGTAACTATTCAGAACCATTAATTTATTTGTATTGTCATAGTCGCTTAACTATCTTCATTGTGATATCTATGCGAGTATAAAGTTCCAATGACCATTTCTGGTTTTCTTCATCAGTTCCACTTTATCAAATGTTCCTTTTTGACTGTAAATGCTTGAGTACTCGATGAAAATACCAAAATCACTATATGGATGCCTATAATATTTGAGGAGTTCCCTCGATTTCGCCAAGATTCCATCATCAGATCCCGACTTGGTGACTATGGGACCATTTGGGAAGTATACCCTTTCCAACAAAAAAAGAATTTCTCAAATCGGTTGGCAGGCGACAAAGTTATGCGCGAACAAACATGAAAAAAAATACAAACATCCGAATTGAGAAACTCCTCCTTTTTAAGAAGTCGGTTATAAAAATGAGTCAATTTTTTTTCCTAAGAGCCACCGTTTTTGAGATTTAATGATTCAAAAAGTGAGGTCATCGTCATAATATGCACCTGATTTCACGCCACCTTTGAGGTAGTGTACCTACTTAGCGCGTTGGTAGTAAACTTAGCGCGTTTTTAGGGTTCCGTACCTCAAAAGGAAAAACGGAACCCTTATAGGATCACTTTGTTGTCCGTCTGTCTATCTGTCTGTCTGTGTCTGTTTGTCTGTCTGCCTGTATGTATGCCTGTATATCTGCCTGTATATCTGTCTGTCAAGAGCCTTTATCTCGGGAACGAGTAAAGTTATTGAGTTGAAATTAAAACTATATACGTACTCAAGTTTGCGCTCCCTTGAAGCTGTGAAAAAATCAAACTTGCAAGTTAACGAAAAAAAAAGATACGACTGTTTATTTTGGATGTCTAAAATTGACCGGACTATACACCACTAGTTTTTAATTAGTACAAATACTTAAAGGGCTTATTAGAAAAGGTCTCGTTATTATTTAACCTATCTAATAGCGTAATTAGAGACACAATAGAAAGACAATGGCGCGTTAACGCCGGCGTTATTGCGGGGATCAACAGCTTAAGTAAAGTCTCAACAAATAGTAGTCACAAACAGCAAAGTTATTACCCAATTGTCACTCAATTTATGGAAATATTGTACAGGCTATTGATTATGAATGAAAAACAATGGAAAAACACTGCACGTATTTTCTAGGAGCAATTGTTATGAATGATTGATTCCATTATGATTTTACCAATTATGGCAAATTTTCGTAGACAATTTTGGGATATTGTTTTTTTTTACTTTTGACTACACAAATATGATTAGTAACGGGTACGGATAGAGCCCCATTTTTTTTGTACTAATTAAAATATAGGGGTGTATTTATCATTGTAAAATGACAAAGCATACAAGCAGAAAATAGAGAGAATGTTTATTTCTCGGTTAACACGGGAACGTTTTACCATCAGTGAAACCTTCGCCTGTTTTGTTCTTCTATTCGAGTCAATGGTAAACTCCTCAAATTGTTTGGGCACAGTAGTGTTTTGGACCATGGGTCGCTGGTGGTTGTTGTTGGGTCTATCATACTCTACTAATAGTGTTAATGACAAGGTGAAGATTGAAAGCAAGTTGTAGAAAGCATGACACTTTACCTGCACTTACTACAAGGGGATACTGCTGATATTTATGTTCCCCGTCTCCATGTGCCTGCTCTGCATCCGGGCCTGTTACCAATCTTTTGACTATTGTGTACACTAGCAGCGAAGCTGCACTAGTTATAATCTGAAATTGAATGTAAGAAATTATGAATTAATTTAAGTAGGCATTTATTTAAAATAGTTTGTTGTAAACGATTTTAGGCAAAATTATCAACACAAAAAAACTACTTACCACTAAAAAAGAATAAAAAACGTAATATAGCATAGCTTTAATACAAGTAGCTAGACCGTTAATTTTCTTTTTTAAGTTTAATTGTATTCATAATACTTTGCGGGCCGCAAAGTCAAAACGGCACGAGTACAATTGGATCAAAATATAACTACTAAGTATTAGTAAAATTTTAAAATTAAAAATTATTTTTTGACCTTTTTTAGTGCCGATTGTTTTTTGTATTTTAATCAAATGACACTTTTGTCACACAAATATTTGTTCCATGGGGGAATCGAACCCGCGACGCTACGAAGCAGCCAATCGCTCAACTACTGCGCCAACTACCTACCTATAGATTCAGAGTAGTTAACGTAAGTAAGTAGTTATCATTAAAATTTACTTTAAAAAAATTATACATATTTACCTCGGGAAGCATAAAATGCACGGCCATAAGGGGTTCTATCCTAAAATACGACACAAAGCCTAGATTGTGCCCCACGATACCCAAGATAGGGTACTCTTCGAGTATCGTGCCGTAGGGTGGTTTCGCTGCTAGTAGAGAGTGCCATACTATGTGCAGAAATAGCAGCAGGAATGACACAATCACGTTTAATAGCAAAAATCTGCCGCACCATCCTGCAAAAGAACAAAAAAAATATTTCTACGTACGTTCATACTCTTCGATTTTTTACATTTTGTGTATACGGGAAAAGTTTTTAAGAATCAGAGCGAGTCAAAATTATTAATAGTAATGCATAATGATATATTATAAATGTGAAAGTAACTCTGTCTGTCTGTTTGTTACGCATTCACGGTTAAGCTACTGAACCGATTTTGATGAAATTTGGTACGGAGGAAGTTTGAACTCTAAGGATGGACACAGGCTACTTTTTATCCGTCTTCGACTTCGCGTCCTCACGCGGACAAAGACGCTGGCAGAAGGTAAAGGCTAAAAAATCTAAGAAGTACCGTTTGACGTTTCAAACTTTTTAAGCAGAAGAAACTTTGTATAGGCTTAACTCACACAATCCCAATTACTTTTTGAGGATACGGCGTTGCTCTTCCCAAGCGGGGCACACCTCCACCGTGTGCTCAAGTCAGATGTCTACTGTGCCGAACTCGGAACAATGATAACAAAACTAGCAGTGAAACAGCCCCGACTCATGAATCGATCTTCAACATTATTGCTCGATAATAAAGGTAATATAATATTCGTATAATATAATAATCTTGATTAAATAAATATGTTAAATTAAAAAAAAAAAACGAATTTCAATTTTTCAGTACAAATCGGCAATTTCATAAAACCCCTAATAAAACAAAATCAATCTAAAAACCTTATAGAAACATTTTCGACTTCTACGCGGACGAAGTCATGGGCAAAAGCTAGTTATTCATAAGAACGGCATTTACCTTTCTTTTCCTTCTTTGTTGTGACTGATAATGAATTATTACCTATTAACTAGATAATCGTACATTACTACTTTTCGTTGGAGTGCCGCAATAACTAAATAAAAATTATTAACTGCAATTAAGATCTCAATAAAGTTAAAAATCTTGAGGACGTGATTGCAAACGCAATTAAAATTCTCAATTAATGAGGTCCTCCTATTAAATATGTGTTGATTAATGACATTATATTTTACCAAGAAGTAGGTAAATGTTTCATTAATTTTCTTTCTTTTTTATAAACTTCTATTATTGTTTCATTTTTTTATTTAACACATGTTATCTGAATGTAAAAAAAAAAAATATATTAAAAATACATTCAGCCGAAAATAGAACCTCCTCCTTTTTGAAGTCGGTTAAAAAGTGTAAGAAAACAAGCCAAATTTCAGGAAACAATAGATTTTTAGACATGTCTAAAAAAAAAGTTTCGGTTTCGATTTTGGCCAGGAAGTCCTGTTGCGGTCGAACACTAGTTATTGTCGAACATGGTCGACAGAATTGTTGAAACAATAATAAGTGCCTTGATTGTGCCTAACTATCTTCTGCCTGCGGCATTGCCCGTGTGAAAAGTGATAAGACTCATCCCTTGTCACCAATTAAGAGGTTGAATTTCGTAGTATTATTTCGTAATCCTTGTATACGTCATTGAGTTATTTAAGTTTGTAGTAGGTAATTCGTCTGAAATTGTACACATGTGTAGAATTTGAATAGCATTCGTTGTGTTCACAATGTATCGAGCGAGAGTTTATAACCTGATCAAGATGTATTGTGGTGTACAAACAGTAAACCAAATAGGATAAGTTACAGTTAATTTTGTGTTGTACATTTCGATGGAAAGCTCACCTTTGAATCTTCTTTTGTTTGGTACGCACGTTAGTGGTGATAGGAAAAACAGCAGGATATATATTATTGAGATGCCGAACGGTCGGAGTGATACACCTGAAAAAAAAAAAACATCGAATATTAAAAAGACAGAATATTTTATAACAAGATTTGTAACACCCATGCGATGCAGGGGCTATTAAATAAATAAATAAAACAAAAACATTTTTAGGGCTCCGTACTGCAAAAGGAAAAAACGGAACCCTTATAGGATCATTTTGTTCTGTCTGTCAGTCTGTCTGTCTGTCAAGACCCTTGCTGGGCACCTACGGTTTTGTTGACATCTCCTTGAGGCGCACGTGGAACGCTACGCACCGTTGACCACTTAGGTTCGGTCCTGATGATTACCGGACGGTCGAACGGCGGACTACCCATTGCTAGCCGCAAGCCCGCGCCTACGGTGGCTGGAAATCAGGATCCGGATTGCGAGTCCGGCCGCCTCCTTTGCTAGCATTACTGCTTCGCAGGAGACGACCGCCTGTCAATCCTCGCTCCGGACCATGGAATGTACCAAGGATCGGCGCGAGAGATCGTTGTCGCCGAACGCCCCCACTAATTTTTGACGACAAAAATTCAAAACGGTATCTACTCTTGTTGCGTCGTACCGTGTAGTTTCACGTTTAGTAGATTTTTAAAAATCTACGCAAGTCTCAAAAGTCGCGTTATTCGCGAGACTGGACGTATAAGATTCAAGTCTCGAAAACGCGAAATATCGTCGAGACTCTCGATATTTTCGAGACCGGACTCCCGGATGAAAGCCCTAGACACAGCGGTGATCTGCCCAGGCGGGGCACACCTCTACCGTATGCTCCTCCGTGTCCTCCGGGCGGTCCACAAAATGGTGACATCCGGGCGTTTCTTCCGCACGAATCCGGTGCAGGAACCTACCGAACGTCCGGTGAGGACCTGCGTCATGCGGAAGGTAAGGAAGCCGTGTTGTCTTTCCAGCCACTCAAAGAGGGGGACCTACCGCCATAATTATGGAGTGCCCAAACTTTTTTCATAGGTAAATTTGTACGGTTTTTTTCGGCTTATATTCAAATCTAAAATTTACAAACCCGCGTAATTTACGATATATTAAAATGGATATTTGATGAGATTATTACTTCTATAAAGTATGATACTGCACTTAGTTAAGTAGATATCTATTAAAGAATTCGTGTTATACTATTATAAACTTTGCCTGCGGTTCATTATAAACTCACACTTATATTTTAATAACATTGTGACATTATCATAAACTATTATTAGTAACCTGTAAAAAATATCAACGAAAATAAAACATAGAGCTTTATAGAGATAATTTAGAGGTGCAGAAAATTGAAGCACAGAATGAAAACATGAAAAAAGCCGAAACACGAAAAGAAAGTCAATAAAGGGAAAGTCGCAGACACTATAAATCACGGGCACAAGGCGCCGCCGACGGGCAATAGGACGTTCAGAATTGTTTTAGCCTCCTTTACGTGCTCTAACTTCAAGCTATGTAGTCATCTTTATGTTATCTTATATTTTAATATTCCTATTTCTCGAATACACTCACCAGATTGACTTGATTTAGGATATAGTATAATTTTGTTTAAGTAATCGTAACAAATTTTAGCATGGTGATTTAAAATATTATTTTTTTGCTCTACACTAACTAAAGTGTACCTACATACCTTTGTAATGAAGAAAATGTTTTAGAAGCTTGTGTTTCCTAGAATTGAACCCCACTCGTATACTAAGGTGAGGTGATATATAAGTTAATAAATAATAAACCTTGTTAGGAATAAACCTACTTTTGTTTTTTTTTTTCAATTCAACTTGTAAAAGGTTAACTTTGTATTTTTAAATTACTCTAAAATTATATCAATAAACACATCTCTTAAACAAACTCTTAATTTCGAGCGTGTAAGTATTTCAGTAGGTAATACTGGCATTGAAATGCCTTGGAGTTGGGAACGCTCAGGAACGCTGATAGTTGTTTATTTAAAAACTGCTTCACAGTATACTTCGTCGATCAATTTTTACAAACATCTGTACCAACCTGTATTGTATGTGGCCCATGTTCCAAGCACCTTGCTTGTATTTGCATTTGTATTTATATAGGAATATTATGGAGAAGAATGTGACTAAAGTTACAAACAAGAGTGATAGTTCTTTGATATACATATATTTAAGTGCATGCCTATAAACAGAAAGTCATAAAAAGCTATAACGAAGGAAGAGAACACAACATTGCCGGGCACCGTTCGTTATGGCGGCCCCAAATGCCACAGTAACATTTAGAATTTGTTCCACTTCGTTTTATACCCTGCCCTATTTCTTCTCGCGTCCTACCTCTGTCATAAAACCATGCTTAATATGTTCTTAAATAGATATTAGCTTGAAGGAGAAAGCGCGGGCGCGCGAAATGGAAGGGATGGAGCCTTTGCCCAGAAAATGGACAGAACAGGTTAGCAAAAAAAAAAAAAAAGCTGGGATTAGCTATCAATACATAGACCGACAAAATGAAGGTTGCTAAAACCGTTTCCATTATTATAACATAAACAAACAATTTATAAACGTTTTGATTTGATAAATAAGATGAGCTATCTGATATATGTGCGAAATAAATCATCACTTCCGATAAAATGTAAATATTGATTTAACTTTAAAAAATTATGTTACGCGTGCGTAACAGTAGATATGCTTAGCATGTAGGTGTTAATGGAAAATAAAACTAGCTGGTTCAATCATAGTAATAAAACTAGCTAATTCCATCATACTAAAGGCGAAAGTGTGTATGTTTGTTACTCCTTCATGCTCAAACGGCTGAATTGATTGGGATAAAGTTTGGCACACGGGTAGACTATGTCCCGAAATTTTGACTTACAAAAATATACCGAGGCAAAAGCTCAACTAGCTGCTAAAAATAGGGGAATTAGCAAAGGTGAGACGAAACTTCACGCCGGAACAGCTGCACAGTTCGCCACAAAACTGCCCTGCCGATTGTATTCCCTTAGTCTGGCTCCTCACCACGTTGTGGTATAGGTAAACCTACCAACACAAACCCAGGGTTCATTAGAGCACGCAAGTCTCACCACGACGTCAAACGTAGAGATACAGCGGTAGTTAATCATTCATTAAACCCCGAGCGAACGCCGGCGTTCGAACGTCATTGTCTTTCTATTGTGTCTCTAATTACGCTACTCAATAGATTAACATTTATTTCAGATATCAATAATCCTTACATTACAGAATTACTTACATAAAAATAAAGTTAAATTGCACATAAAATCAAATCATATCGCCTATGAGTTGACCAATTAAATCATAATAATGAAAGTATTAATTTTATGAGAGCTTAATCATATTTTTCAAGAATTGTACCATGTTATTGCATTACCTACTTATCTTGAATATTGTTTCATTGTTGCAGTTCAAATAGCATGAAGACTATAAAAATATGTAAAGGTATTTAACATAAAACCATAATCTTGATAGCTATAGGCGAGTGTATTTTATGGTATTTAGTCAAATCTGATAAAGAAGATAAGTTCCGCCAGTCGAACAAAGATGTCATCATAACTACTGTAAATTGTTAAAATTGTGTAAGTTTACATGACCTCTTGACTTCTGCGATTTATCTTGTTACTCGAGAATAATTTCGCTAACATACTTACTTGTAATAAAAAATAACAAGTTAACCTGCTTGCCACAAAAAATGCACGTAAAAGCGATAAACATGGGCTAACTAGGTACACAGTTTGAGCCGCACCCTGCAAACTATTATACATGCATGCAATATTATTATTAATGATAATGAATTTCTAATGCGAACAGACATGCCATGCAAAAGTTTTGTCACGGCTACAAAATGTAAATAAATAACAATCAATTTTTTATACAGCATGCTTAGATAATAACATTCATAATTGCATTTAAAATGCTTTGATAATTAAGTCGTTTAGCAGGTAAACTTATCGTGTCATAATATCCTGCAATATTTACAAATTATAAACGCCAAATATGTATGTACATACATATTTGAATAATATGCGTAGATAGTTCCAGTAGTTGAGGGATTTTTCAGGAAAATTTTATGACTTTCTCAGGATTTCATTCAGCGAAAGAATAAAGTGGATATGCCAATCCCGAGATTAATATTAAAGAGCAGAATTTTTTTATGACCCTATCAGAAAAATAGCAGAAAAATTTTCTTCCTGCATTAATGACTAGGAGGAGGAAGTGTATAAATTTGTTAACTTCACCTCAGTTGACGTAGAGTGATGTTTTTTAATGAAAAATACTAATAAAAATTGTATGATAATTATCTTTGTTTTATTTGTCTTATCTCTCTCTGAGGTTTTTATTATTATTTATTTGTAATATTGTTGGCCACACGGGATTCTTTATTAGAAATCCCAAGAAGATCCATATTAATATCAACATTTCGATGCAAGTACATGAATAACTACCCAATTCCGACCTCTGATTTATATGCAGAGAAACGACGAAGGGTCAATAAATAAAACTGCCATTATACACTATACACACTACATTAAAAAAAAAACTGTGTCACTAGATTAACAAAAACATTGTTGGTAAATATGGCAATTTAGTTTGCAGCTCATAACTGTCTTATCTAATCTGCATCGACATAGTAAGCGAAAGATAATACAAGTAGGTACCTAAATACTTCGATATATTATATTTTAGTGAATTTCATTGCATTAACCCGTTCAGCGCCGCCAAATTTAACTGTGTACGGTAAAGCAATGGAGGGTAATTATAATATTTTAAAAGCTTCGTTTGTTATTCACCACTTCTGTTAACGGGGGATTAGGAGTTTATTAAAATAATTTATTTATTTATAATAACATCAAACCGTGGATAATTTAGAATTGAAGATAATAAGGGTTTTTTTTTTACGCCGTTTCCTCGTGGGGGCGATCGGCGGCGGCGATCTCTCGCGCCGGGCCTTGGTACAGGCCATGGTCCGGAGCGAAGAGGAGTGGCAGGCAGTCGCCTCCTTCTGCAAAGCAGTAATGCTAGCAAAGGAGGCGGGCGATCGCGTGTAGCAACGGTCCTCACGCCCCAATCGCCGCCGGGATTCCGATTCCGATTTCCGGCCATCCTAGGCGCAGGCTTGCGGACGGCGAGCAATGGGTGGCTCGCCGTCCGACCGTCCGGTAACCGTCCGGATCGAGCCCAAGTCGTCGACGGCGCGTGCAGTTCCACGCGCGCCTCAAGGAGATGTCAGCAACTGTAGGGGCCTAGCAGGGTCGAAGCCTACTGGGGCCAAGGGTCTGATTCTGAAAGGAAGACTCGGCCCTGGTACGAAAGGCAACGAAGAAACAGGAATGGGTTTTTAGTCAGTAAAAGTCTGACACTATCTCCCGGCCCCGCCCAAGGGCGGGGGATGTCATAAGATGATTTTCCCACCGAAAAAAAAAAAAAAAGATAATAAGGGTATAATCCCTATGTAAGTAAGGGTACTTAATCAGAAGTTTTATAATCAATATTTGACTACAAAATACTGCTGTAACAGGTTGCTGTACACAAACGAGTTCATAAGATATCATTTAGGCCCCTGTGACTGACAGGCGCGGAGGCAGTTGAAAACCGAAGTGATTCGGATTTATTGCTACGGAATATAATACCTGACAATCTGACACATTCGAGACTCTAAACATAAATCAGACAAGCAGTCAAGTAAAAATTCATTAAGAAAGTCATAAAACTAATCATTTGGTCGTTTATTGACCACATTTCAAACAACTAAGGATTACATAAGTGTTAGCCTAAAAGTGAAGGTCACGCAACGCGACACGGACTGATCCCTACAGTAGATATACCTGAAGAAAAAGTTACGGCGATATAGGTAACCTATCTCGAAAAGTAAATTTCTTGCATAGAAAGCAGATATGGGTGTGGGCCTGCGATGTCTGATGAAAGACAGATGGATAAGAGCAGACGACTTCGTTGACCACAGGAATTAATAAAAGGAGATAGACTCTACCAAGCGTTAGACGCAACGTGAGAAAGGAACGCTCCCTGGCTAGACAGACTGGCGACATTTAAAAATCGCGGAGACTAACAGGATAGATCTGAAATGCCGAGAGCCAGTATTGCTATAAAGCTCATGTGCCGCAGTGAAAGCGATAGGCTCTGTTGAATTGATTGAGCTGTAATGTATAGTTCTGTAATTAGCAGCTATGTAGAGCTCACACAAATCGCACTCATTGTCTTAGATGTCTTCACGACGGTTCATTGCCTTCAAAATATTATATACCGGATAACCTTGAAAAGTTCATGTTTTATGTGGGCATCAAATTCTATAAAATTCTACTGTGTTAGTCGTTTTTAACGAGAATACGACGATGTTTATTAAAAATAATAATATAAGCATTCATTTAAATAATTAACCTGCTGAAATATTTAGAGAATCCAGTACGGGACCGACCACCAGTCTATTATTAGTAAAGAATATCACATTTTATAGACAATAAATTCTTAATTGTTGAAGTAGAAGTTGTTGATTATAGTATACCCATTTCATGAAACCATTTAAAAACTGGTTTCCGACGCCAAGATATCGTTTTTTTTACTAGTAATTTATCCGCAGCTAAATTAAACAAATTAAAAATCATGATTATTTTGCTAGCACATACATCTTAGATAACCGATATTATAATGAAACAAACAATGCCCCCGCACCATTGTTCCATGGAAACAAATCCAAGGAACAATGGTATGGAGGAAACGATGTCGCGGCTAGTGACGCTATTATGGGAGAAAAACGTGTTTCCTAATATAACTCACAAATAGTGATGACGAAGTATATTACGTTGACGCTGATACAGATAAACGTTATACAGTATAACTACCTAGGTACCTGTAAGTTTACGACACACCAATTAATAGTTCATAAATGAAAAACGTGGATCGCTCCGACTATGAAATCATTGTTCTACGAATTCAGTAAAATTTGACAAAATGTATTCACTGAATCATCAAACTCAAGCTACGATATTGTGTTTGTGCAACAGTACGTACAGTTTTACTGACACAAATAGGTATAAGCCAAGTTAAAAATAAGACTGGAAATATAAACACGAAGAACATTCAGATTTCAGATGCAAAACAATTATGTGCAGGATATAGCAGGTAGTAACATTATCATACGGAGTGTTTATAAAATATTTACCATACCGCATTTGTATGAAAGCAAATACCTTGTATAAATATTTTTAATCAATAATATCAAATAGCAGCAGAACAGAATGCTTTTTTTCACTTAAGGCCAACTTCAGAATAAATTTTAGGTAGACAATAATTTATATATATTACTAGCTGAGCCGGCAAACGTTGTTCTGCCATATAAATAAAAAAAAAAAAAAAATAGATGTTGGCCGATTCTCAGACCTACTCAATATGCTCACAAAATTTCATGAGAATCGGTCGAGCCGTTTCGGAGGAGTTCAAGTTCGAACACCGTGACACGAGAATTTTATATATTAGATGTATAAACTGATGGCATCTAAATGTCACTCATAGAATTTGGATTCGGTATAAAAAATGCGACACGCGGTGCGCCGTTTGCATTTTAGCAGTCAAGCGAAGATGACGTTATTTTTAATTTATAAAATCGTATTGTCTATAGTTATAAATAAAATGTATTGAACCTTTTAGGTAAATACTTTCCGGTATAACAATAACACTGAAACGAAGTCTTTTTTTCTGAAAACAGTATTAAAACTGGTTATCATTTCAAACATTGGTATGAAGAGGAATGGAGGCGTGGTGGGGACATCTCACACACGTAACCTAATGGTAGTGACATCACATTTCAGTGTCTGCATCTTTATTCTGTTCCTTGACAGTTTTCCTTCTACCACACTTGAAAGGTTTCTAACTTACTTGATGTTAACGGATTCAAAAAAAATATTTCTATTTGCGATTCTCGGTAAAGCTATTTTTTAATACAAATAATTTAAAAAAATTGTGTCAATAGCCAGGTTCGAAATATTTCGCATTTTGTAATTACCAAAAAAATGTTATAAGTCGATTGTATAGATGAGATCACTGTTAATGTAGGTTGGCACTTGCCAGTTAACCAGTTGAACTGTGGCGTGACCTTGTGAATCAGACGCGATATGGCCATGCTATATACCTACCTACCAGCGCCGGCCGCCGAATATGTTGCTCAACTACGTGACTACTAACTAACACCGCTTAAACAAAGGTAGACCTCTTAACTTTAATGCAATGCGTAAGCTGGTTATGACCAATAATGTGAGTTTAAATATACAAAAAAAAAATATTGCTTTGATTGTTGTTAATGCCATGCATACGATAACCCCAAATGACATCATCTAGTAATTTAATACATAATTTATGAGATTCCTGTTTATTTCAATTTAAATGTTTATAAATAGCTAAATGTTCTACTAACATATTTGAACTATGATAGAAGACAAAGTATTATAATTATTCTAATAATCAAATTAATCAGAAGACCATACTTATAAGAAGATCAGTATGTAGATGAATTATTCAATGCTGAACCTGGTCCTTCCTTATAACATTACACGCTGTCTACAAACGGACGAAGGTCGAGCACCAACACCATAAGTAACGGATTGCAAAATATGCATTTGTATTGTAGGTAATATATTTATGATATCAAGGAAAATTGGAGGAAATTTTAGGCGTAGGTTTAACTAGCAGTTCATTATTGGGCTAGCTTGTACTCTTTAGAGTGTCGATTGCAAAAATGTTTTTTTTTTTTTTTTTCAAATTATATTTCTTGTCTCACCCTGTATTCGGCCACGGCAATGCCGTCCGCTGACGCTGTCATTAG
This sequence comes from Mythimna impura, assembly GCA_905147345.3. NCBI lineage: Eukaryota > Metazoa > Arthropoda > Insecta > Lepidoptera > Noctuidae > Mythimna > Mythimna impura. Next base: position 9,308,125 of record LR990348.1, on the reverse strand, counting down.
ATCCCTACGCGTACTAATAATGTGATAATTTATCTGAGTCTGTTTATTTAGCAAGGTTCAAGGGGGTCAACGCTACCTCAAATACCAAAACCTCTAAATCGCTCTATTCACGCTAATTAAAGTGTATCAGGACAGATTTATAGTAAGTTGGCAATTAGTGTTTTTGTTAATTAAAAGAAGCCACCGCCCAATTTGGTAATAATATGCTGTGAATGTTAGGTTCTGTTGTTTCATAGAATTTGATTTTGTTTTTAATATGGTAAGTGCTGTACGAGGTGAGCTTGTATCACGTGTAATTAAAAGACTGGTGGATATGACAGGGCAGGCGACCAGTGCGTGTACTGAAACGCGATTGTCCATCAGGGTGTGTACTGTAAATACTCTTATAAGCACGGTATATTGTTGAATAATCAGACTCTAATGCATGGAAACTTTGCAACTAATTCTCAAAATTTTCCTTAATTAACAATTTAAAAATATGACATTACAGGACAATGATGATTCATTTAATAATAGAGGTCAACCATAAACTGTATGGAGTATTTAGTAGGTTAGAGGTGAGCTAGACTTATTTAAAAATAATTTTAAACATCACTCTTGATGATATATGGTAAAATAAATGGTCTATCAACAACGGAAATTAGGGAAGCGAGTGATGAAAGAGCGAATTGTCTATTTACAGCATAGTACGGTAGTTGATGATAACCGTGTCGTGCACGATAACGGCAGGTTATCACGACTTGTATTCTTTGCGAAGGTACCGGGAACCAATTTGATTTACAAAAGGGTAGAGAGGTTTAATTAATGGCATTTTGTGAAGGCGGGTGTGGCCCATTAGCTGTGCAAACATTTCTGGCTCACGACATCCTCTAATGTGTACACTGAACATTACTCGCTTACTATGTTCACGTGCACTCTTTTAGTAGCAGTTTTATAAGTGCACTTCCTGCCTGTATCGCCGACTGAATTAATCGTCGTTCTACGTTTGGCCTGAGTAAAGAAATGATTCAGAAGGGATGAATCATTAACGAATATTGGTATAGGCTTTGCATTTACTAATTAACGGACGGGTAAGCCATTTCAGAAGGTAACGATTGACGTTGAGTTACCCAACCTTTGTTTTGATTAAGTTCAAGTTACCTATCCACGATTGATATACCTAACATCGCGCAATAAGGTAAATTATTTTTAGTTAAAAAAATAGGTATTAATTGAAATTGCAATCAACTCAAATGTTACAATTTCGATGTGTGTAAACTGCGGGTGATAATGACAGCAATGCTGTCCTTGCGCAACAGCACTTACATGTTAAAACAACGACCTTTAACTCCTTCAGAATGTATGTGACTTACTTATTTTAACATTTACTTTACGTAATGATAAAATCACATTATTACGAGGAAAAGCGCGTGTTTGGTGCGTGCAAATATGATATAATAGGCGGAGGTGCAAACAGGGGGTCGAGCAGGTAATGCTCTACATTTGTGGATTTATAGGCCATGAGGGAATTAGGGTCAGGACTTGTGTCCTTTACGACTATGACACGCATTTGCTTTTACCCATTTTCATGGACACATGAGTTTTATGTGCGTGCTAAAATAGAATACAAGTTACTAGGCATAGAACAAGTCTTAGTTTAATACATGCCAAGGAGAAATTGAATAAAACATGTATCCAAATCACGACTAATTTTATATCCAGATGTCAATAATTTAGGATGCATTATGGATTATAGTGTTTATGATCTTTCAATCAAAAATAGAATGCAAAAACTCAAGAAAAAAAACAAATGGTAAAGCTAGCATCAAGCTGTCGAAAGACTCTGGCTCGTCGTTTATATCAGCAGGAAAGGGACTATCAATGGCATCTATAGCGGCCGGCTCTGTTACTGCATGCATATAGTGTCAATGATAATAGCAATTTCAACAGTATATTAAAAAACCCTGCTATTTAGAGGTACTACTACCAACCAGTTCATAGCTATTTGTAAGTATAAGTGGTATGTGCAAACGTGGGGATTAGCACAAAAAAAGAGAAGCCATTGTTCAGTGGTGGGCGAAGTCGGGCTGAATGAGATGTAGTAGCAGAACAAGAAGTATGTATGTATAATGATCATCGCAAGTAACGTTCTGTAGTTTCTGCTTCCTCCCATAGAAAAAAACCTTGAGTTTATCCTCAGACCAATAAAAAAGTATAGACAGAACATTGCGCTCCTAAAAGTGTGGCACGTAATATGAAGCCAATCGGCAATATGAAGCCAGCCGCTCGGTAGTCTGCCGCTAGCAAGCGAGTGCGCGTGACGTTGTTTTGATGAGATAAAAATTACGAAATTATGCCGTCCTGTGTCATAAACTGCTGCAAGAACAATTCCTTTTTCCAAAAAAATGCTTTTGGGATTACTTTTCACAAGTAAATAACGTTTTTGCTGTATAAATTAAATAAAATCGTAAAAATATCTGATATAATTTCTCGGAACACGCCATTGTGTCGGTGTTGCAAGTTAAGAACATTATTTATTCCCAAAAATAAGGGAAGTCGTAATTTTTTACGGACATTACAACAAAGTGTTTTTTTATTTACAAGTACGGCGTCATCCAACATACGGTTACGCTGGATGACCCGCACCTAATCCGATTGTCGTTGGATATATATTATTATTATATGTAAGTTTTGTGTGTTTTTAAAATTAATAATTTCACTTAATATGAAAATAAATGATTTTCATTAAATGAAATTATCTTTCATTTCATACAACCAAGATAAACACTATACTACCTACACAATAATAAAACTTAACCAAAGTATATCTCTCGCACTTGGGAGTCGCAGCGCAACGCTTGCAACATTTTTCTCTAGCACACATGTGCAAATCTACGATGTCATACACCAAGTTACGCACACAAAGCCAAAACTAGTCCTCACTTATTTCGTCGCTTTTGTTTACGACGACTCCGTCTATACTTTTTTATTCGTCTGAGAGTTTATCTATATTATTTACCGATTAGACCCGATTTTAGGATGAACTAGTTTTGCCTAGGCCAAACCCGCGATATTAGTCCAAGAGCGAGCGAAGCGAGCTCGGAATTTTAGGGCACTCCGACACGGATAGGCGGTTTTTTTTTACCACCGAGAAATAGGAGCCGCAGAGCGGGGCGCCGCGCGTTTAGGGAGAACTGGTTTGACCTAGGCGAAACTAGTTCATCCTAAAATCGGGTTTGGCCGGTAACATTTATAATAGTAAAAAGAAATCATTTATTTGCTTCCATATATAAAAAGAAAAACTGACTGACTGACATAACAACGCACAGCCGAAACTACTGACTATAGGAACTTGAAATTTTTTACGAAGTGCTAAAGTTTGTTGAAATTTCAACCTTTAGGAGGGTCCTTTTCCACTCGCCTATCGTCAACATCGAGCATGGTTTAAAAGCTTGTTGCTTCATCTAATGCAATACAACGCGATGTTTGATGAAGAAGCAATGCAAAAAATACCACTATTTTTTGCATTGCTTCAAAGAGTTTTTAACGCCTAAAAACTCTGTTGGCTTCGGTAATTCCGTGATTTATTTATTTCGAACGTTTCACAAAACTTGTTCCAAGAAATACGTGTTTTCTTTTAACCCTTAAAAGTTTGGCTTCTATCTACTATCTACTTTTTTATATTTTTAATATATGAGTACATTATGGAGGGCCAAAGTTCACGTAAAATAGCAGATTTTCAGAGGTCTTTACTAGATTAGTTACATTTATGTTTTGATTTCTATCGAGGCCTAGATAATATCCACAAGATAGCTGTGTATCCAGAACTGTCTAGAGAAAGATGTGTACCTACTAACAACATAATCACGTAAGAGCGGTTGTATGAAAATGTACCTCGAAAGGACGCTCTTATGGGGTTCAAAATAGGGAAATTCGCTTGTATTCAAAATTATTCCTTGGGCCTATATGTCTGAAACTTAGTATAAATATTAACCCAAGTAAGGGCGGAATTCACCAATAAAACTAATCGCGTTTTAACGCTTGTCTCGCATAATCGCGTTTAGCCGCTGTCACTAGTGTCACTTGTCTGTATTTTTCTTTTGTTGTATTTTTACAAGTGACACTAGTGACAGCGGCTTAACGCGATTATGCGAGCCAAACGTTAAAACGCGATTAGTTTTATTGGTGAATTCCGCCCTAAATAAACAATTCCTTGGGTTAAGAAACTTGAAACTTGGCACAAATTCTAATCAAAATGAATAACAAAGATTCATTAAAAGCTTTTCAAAACTACCCTCAAAATACAATTGGTTTTTATGAAAACATTCTCGCGAATGAAGTCGCTGGCAAAGCTAGTTATGTATGTATTCACATGTTCAATCAAGTTCTGTTCTGAAGAATAAAGTTCTCTTCTGTTAGTAACTAGTCTTCTGTAAGGCAAAACAGAACGTGGTACTAAATACACCGCTGTACTCTTATGCCCGTATTACAGAACTACAATCAAGACTCAAGCATTACTTGAAACGAGTCTCAGTTGGAGTTTTCATTTTAGAACTAGACTTGAGCAGAGAAACTACAATCAATAATCACCTGAGGAGTGTCACTTTATAAAAAAAAAGTAAAAAACTAAAACCCGACTACGACAAAAAAAATGACGCTGAAAAAGTATGAAACAAGATTTTCAAGATGCTGAAATAGACAAGGTACCTGGAAAAACAAGAATAGAACAAAAAGAAAAGCCGTAGTCACACGTTATAGGTAGGTAATAATCGAAACACTTTAATAACGTGTGACTACGGCTTTTCTTTTTGTTCTATTCTTGTTTTTCCAGTTACCTTGTCTATTTCAGCATCTTGAAAATCTTGTTTCATACTTTTTCAGCGTCATTTTTTTTTGTCGTAGTCGGGTTTTAGTTTTTTACTTTTTTTTTTATTTAAAAGATTTTGGTGTTAAATCACTGTGCTTCTTTACTATTTATTTTGGTATGTACAAGTAAAGCCCTTTCAAATGATACGAAACACGACATATTTATCGTTTTTTTTTTTTTAATACAATACTTTTTGTCTGCTAGAGGGCGCCACATTGAATTTTGATGATATTTTTTGATAAGTACTAGCGAAGCCCTTTAAAATGATATCAAACACGGTATATTTATCTTAATTTTTTTTTAAACATGACCTTTTGTCCGCTAGAGGGCGTCACTTTAAATTTGAGCAATATATTGGAAATGTACAAGTGAAGCCCTTTCAAATGATACCAAACACGGCGTATTTTACTCCATATTTATTTTTAACACATTACTTTTTGTCCGCTAGCTAGCCTATGTTCAGCGGACAATTAAGACGGTTCTAACGATACCTCATACGTCAAGTTCCGATAAGTAGATTAGGAGCTATGAGGGAACAGATGAACAAACTCACATACATACATAGCCTGTCAAAATCATAACCCTCCGTAGTCGGGTAATAAAAATGTCATTTTTTACGTATTATAGAACAATGCTTGAGTGAGCTCCACTCAATGTGTCCTTATTTTAAAATCACAATCAGCTCAGAATCTCTGCTTGAGGCGAGATTTGATCTTTGTTTTCGCAAGTGTAGTCGACACCACGCTTGAGCATAGAATCTCATGGAAAATGTTGTGGATTTAAATCAGAGATCAAAATTTCTACTCAAGCGTAGTTTTGTTTGATTTGAATTTGAGGATAGTTCTAAAATAAACTGAACGCTTAAGTCGAGATTCTTCGCTCAAGCAGTAATCGGTTGAACGCAGTTTAAGTAGTACTTGAGTAAGGTTCTGTATTAATACGGGCCGTACACCGATTGTTTCATTTTGATTCCTAACGATAAATCTCAAGTTAAAGGGTGGCGCCTGTGGTGTGTGTCTTTAGTATCTATTATATTACATACCAGGACAATGTATGTGATGTTGTCTTAATATATTATTAGTTATTAAATTTATTTATTTGTCGGTCGATCAGTGTGCATTTCTCTTCTCACACTTCGCCACTTTTTCGAGTCATCAAATGAGCATGAACCCATGAGGTTTTCTAAAAGCCGGCGCCCCTGGCCGCAGTTGTAAAATTTTGCGGGTTTGCCTACTTATTTGGCATTCAACGATATATGATTCCACAGCGCTTTTCTGGAATAAATTTATTTTCAAAGTCGGTGTTCTGTTCGGTCTGTTCGCCTAACATTCCGTGCGCTGTGTTCAATTCCTTCAATCACCGGTCATCTATCTAGATTCTACCAAACCACAGATGATTGCAGCCTTGAAGGCCAACATAACTCGAGTTTATTCGGCCCATTTTATGCCAAGATTTGTCATTCAAAATTTTTCCACTAACATGCGCAATTACAGCGAAACTGCGGTGGCCTTTTGCCCGAAATAATTATATCTACACAAAATACCATAGAATGCATAACTTTTATTAAAAAAAAACAACATTAAGGTGGAATGGAACTCAAATTGTTTGATTTAATCTCGTATTAATTAATTTAAAAGTTCGGGTGCAGTTAATGAAAAACCCTGAAGTTATAGGTAATCTATACATTATAAAAAAAGAGAAACTGACTGACTGACATATCAACGCACAGCCGAAACTACTTTGACTAAGAGCGTGAAATTTTACACAAGGCTTCCTTTTATTATGTAGGCGAGCACTAAGAGAGGATTTTCCAAAATTTACCCCCTAAGGGGATGAAACGGGGGTCTAAAATTTGTAAAGAGAAAACTACTATCACGCGGGCAAAGCCGCTGGCTGAAGCTAGTACATTAGAAAACTAATGAAAAAGGATATCCATGCAGACACACCGAATCCGCGTTTATATTGAACGTAGTTCAACAAACCTCGGCGAGGACAAATCACCGAAGCAGATTGTAGGCCTACGTACAAATCTTAGCGTCGCGTGATGCAAATCTTATGCAAATATAACACATCTATTAAAGGGCCCATTGACAAGGCCACGACAAGTCGGTCAACGGGTCATAGTACGAATCGTGAGGACGCACCCAGAACTAGCCGGCGCGCCCAGCCAGCGGGAGGGAGGATATGAGGACGTTACTCCTTCCCGCAATGCGACGATGCGTGTCTCAATGACTACATGCCTCGAAACTAACTGAAAAGCCGTACTGGCGGAATTAGAATACTAAATTAGCAGGCTTAAATTCTAGGTCAAAAAACATTCCCAGCCAGTTCCCTGTAAGTCGTAACGCGATGTTTATTATGAGCTGTTTCTATAGCAGTTATAAAGTCCTAATCTACTATTTATCGGGCGCAACGGTGACGTAAGATTTATTTCGGCAGTATGCAGAAATGGTGAGAATAAAATACATAATATTAAAGGCGCGGCGATACACGCGTACCGCTACGCCGCGCGCCGGCCGGTTCCGGAGTGTTGCGTCACACGTGTCATCACAAGAATTTTGCTTGATGTTTGATAATTTCTTTCGCATTTCCCGTTAAAAATAATAAATATGTTGATGGTAGGTAATATTTTTTCTCTCAAAGGAAATTTTCTAGACTTTTGCTTTACAGCTTAAAATTAAAATGAAACTGACTTTCATCTAACATTACTGAATAAAAATACTGACATTTAAAACAATAACACCCACTCTTAGAATCCACTAATTTTATAAAACTTGTAAATCAAACCTACAACAAAAGGAAACAAAGTTCTGTTCTTAAATGAGCCTGTTTGTATGGTTGTTTTAAATTAGATGAATTTTTTCCTGAAGTTAAAATTGTAATTAAATAGTTTAATGACCTATCATTCATTTATTATTGAAAACATGCTATGGCATGATCAGATCAGACCTCAGAATATTATTATGCAGTTGTATTGTTGACTAAAATTAGTGGAAAAGAGTATTCAAATGACTAAAATTACTTTTTGGCTATGATACAGATTACTATAAGTAGGAAGATGACCTAAAATATAAATAACTGATCTACTTTCTTTACAAAGAGAATAACATAATTTTATACTTACTTAGCAGGAGGCTAACAGGCAGCAGCACCCGCACAAGTGCAGTAATAATATAGTTTTTGCCCTTAGTGGTCATGTTGATCACTGCAAACCAATGTAAACAATATTTCTATTTTTATTACACCAAAAAAATAAAATACAAATATACAAACAGCAATCAAACAATACCCTTTTCTAAATATTTTTCCACTTTTACAGTGCAACAACAGTACGCCATTCTTAAGGCTTTACATTATGAATGTTGCCGAACGGGCAACAAACGACATTTGATATGTATTTAATCATATAGAATTTTTATAAGTTATTCTAGTAACTCATTTCAAATTAAATACGATAGGGCCGCCAATTGTATGTTTTTATCGGCTTTTTATTGTAAATTATAATTTTAATGTACAATAAAGTAATATGTAAATAAATTAAATGCAAAAACCCAGATCCCACAGAAAATGCAAGGATTCCTTCTAAAATTTTCCTATTGATAAATTCTTACAAAACAAATTTAGTAAATCACGACTACTACACCGTAGATAAACATTTTCAGGTAATGTACATTTTGTTTATACAATTATGTGGAAGACAGATTTACTGCAATACTTCCAATTTTATTTTGGGCAAGCGACTAACGAAAATTTGGACGTTTTTTGCTTACCTATTTTTTTTATGTTCAGAACCTAAATATCACGACATTATACAAACACACCATCACTTTAAACGCAAGTCAATGATTCAATACTCTTTAAAATTCGTACTTTTATCATTTTACGACATCGCTTTAATTCTTGAAACAAAAACACGACCACATACTCCACTAACAATTGACTGACACTAAAATTGATTGACAGTGACATTAGAAAAGTCAGATATACTTGAGAAAAAAGTGTTGCCAAGCTATTGTGCGAAAACAATACTGAAGTGTTTGTCGGTTATGTACAGACTTTTAAGCTCGTCTTAACTAACTTATACATAGAAAGAATAAATAGGGTCTAGACTTATAAATTATTGTGAAACTGTGAAATAAGCAATTTTTGGCTCATGTATATTTCATTAATTCCACATAGTTACTACTTTACAGAGTTTGACCAGCCATTCTGATGTCAGAATGGCCGGTCAACCTTATTAGTTTAAATTCTTTTAACCTATGAAATAAGCAATGCTCTTATTATGATAAGCAAATAATATAATCAATTGATAAACAATTTTTAGGCATAATTTCAAAGCTAAATACGACTGTTGATTAGCCATTCTGACGTTCACAAATAAATGATTTGTATTTGTGTGTTTATAAGTTTCATGACGGCCCAGTTGGCACCCACCTCTCATGAGTGAGGTTCAGGTTTAAAACCGGCCAAGTACCAATGTGAATTTTTCATTTCTTATTATATGTACTTTTCTAAGTTTATTTAGAACATTAATTAAACCCCTTGCCTTGGAAAGCCCGTAAAGCCGATGGTCCCGGTTGTCATTCGTAGATCTTCAATTCAATTCAATTCAATTCAAATTCTTTATTGCGAACTAAGTGTGAGTTTGGAGATGTTAACAATAAATGCTAGGTTCTTAGAACTTAGTTACCTGTTAAGGCATTGCAACATAAATAGTTAAAACATTGCAAAAACATTGAAAAAAAAAATTACATGCTAAATATTACAGGTCAACAGTTTACATTGTCTATTATATTAATTATCAATATTCATATATTTTACATTACTCTAATTAATTATCACTGTTCTTAAATTTCACATTATCTATTATATTAATCTTTGACAGTCGTTATAGCTAGTCAGAAACCAGACAGTCTATTCAAAGAGTATCGTGTTGCTCAGTAACTGGGTTATGGTGGTCTGATAGGCAGTAACATGTAAAACACTGGTATTCAGCCACATATCAACTTCCACGGTGTAGACGTAATGTTACCCCTGTACTGGGCACGCACACGCAATTTGCCTGTATCTAGTCCGTATAAATTATATGTATACATAATTATAAAAGTATCTATTGAAACCTTACAAAACTGATGTTATTACCAATGCCGGAGAGAAAATATTAATGTTAATTTATTTTTCAATTGTTATTTTATCCGTTTTTATATAATTGGTTTGTATGTTTTTTGGACTTTAATTTAACTTGATTTAATTTGATCTTAATTTATTTAATTTGATTTTAATGCATTTAATTTGATTTTAATTTATTTTATTTTATTGTAATTCATTGACAGTGTCTTATTAATTTTAATTTTAATGTATTTAATTTTATTATTTTAATTAATGTATTGATGAGTTTTGATTCTGTAAATGGGTATATTTGACCTGAATAAAAATTATTATTATATTATTATTATTATTTTTTTTTTATCTCAGGACCCTGAGGTCCTGGACCTTTGGGAGGCGTACAAGGAGCCGAAGCCAACTCGCAGAGGCCCTTTAGATAATTATAATGGAACATGATACCAACCGACGATTATCCCTGTACGCGCTATGCTAGTGCACCCAAGGACAACCCCCGGTTATTGAAAAACTGTTGCGACATATGGAGAACAAAGATAATAGGGCTATGGTTTTTGGAATCTTAAGTGAACTGGTAACATGGAACTATGTCAAGACTATGGCCCCTGCCTGAACAACGTTATTAATATGCATCGAAAAAAGGCAGGGGGTGACTTGCACACTCAATAAATGGGCCCCCAAAAACGGCCGCTAGCACAAAGTGACGTAGCAACAAGAGGGCAACATATCCTGAGGTGCTTGAGGAGTGGAGAGGTATACCACGGCTATCAGGACAATCCCGGAAGTACGGTCAAGATCCCTACCAGCACCTTACTGGATTATACATCCTTCTCCCGAGCACGTTTGCTCTTGCGAATCTCCACTCAAGCCAGCCAATAAAGGCAAGAGAGAGGTGGGAGCTCAGTTCCTCGTCAGTGTTCACTACGGCCGGCCAATAAAGGCAAGCCGGAGATGAAGAACAAGAATTCTCCCGGGAGATCGGGTCCGTGGGGTCGCTAATGCCCAACAGTTCGCCACAAAACTGTGCTGCGGATTGTATCTCTCTTAGTCTGGCCCCTCACCCTAGGCATATTACGGCAAAGCAAACTTTACCGATACAGACCTAGGGTATATTGGAGCACGCAAGCCCCACCACGACGTCAACGTAGAGATACGGCGATGGGGTTATTATTATTATTATTACCAATTTGGTAGAAATATTATTATTCCTTTTTAGAGTTGCGATTATTTATTGGAAACTATCGGATAAAATAAGTTTACTTATAAATAAAAATTAATATTTTCAAAAGCTTGTGTAATAAATTCAAATGTTTTTTTACATATGATGATTTTTTTATCTATAAATAAAATATTTGAAAAGTTCGATTTTTCTCTTAGCCACCCACCACTAGACTGAATTTATTTTTATTGCGAATTAATGGCGTAGCCAGGTGAGTTTTCTTGTTTATTTCTTATTTCATAGTGTTCCATGGCTTTCAATTGTTTTGTCTAAATGTTTTTCATCGAGCAAAATATTTAATCTTCTATAAAGTCAAAATTTTTCCAGCTAATCCGTTTTTATTACACGAAAAACCAATATTACGAGTAATGAACACGTATTGGATTTGTTCCGAATTTATTCGCTAGGATCATTCATTGTCATCACTTTCACTTTTCACACGATTTGCTATAATAGTGGTTCTAGTGTGCATCGAGGCGCTGTCGCCATGGATGAGTGAGTTTTCCGATAATTTTCCCCGTACTTTGTTGTTTCGTTGTGAATAATTATGACAAGGTTACTCATATCCTCCAACAAAAATGTGACAATCATTATTCGTGATTGTTCTGTGTCGGTAAACAAGTGGGTACACACACAATATATCTAATGATGTAAGTTTTGTTTGTTTGTAGCACCATGTCGACCCTAACGAAAATGACCCGCACGGTTAAAAAACTGGAGGTGCCCAGACCCTTGAAATCGACGACCAGTTCCGCACACAACCGCAACTCTGTGTTGGATGTCAAAATAAACTCTGGTAAGAATCCTATGAGATATTCAGTCCATTCCCATTCTGTTAGCCAACTTTCATCATTTAATTACAATACAGTTTCTAATTAGAACAAAACAAATATTTCTCTTAGTTGTGACTGGGTTATTCAAGAACAATGTTGCCAAATGTTGGATTAATTTTGTATGCTGTGACCTGCGTTTTTATGTTTGTTTAGTTATAACAATTGTGTACCTGTGTTTTGATATTTGTTAATTCAATTATCATAGTAAGTATAAACACATTTTCATATCTTGGAGATAATAGAAAGATATCACAGTTATAATTATCATTTTAAACTACAGGTAAGTTTTACATAGGTTTGCTGGTTGGAACATAAACTAAAATAATATTGTTTCAATTTCAAAATATTTTAACACACAATAACAGTTAGGTACTTCATTTAAATAAGTTAAAATATTTGGTTTTTATTGGTAACTTAAACATTTTTTATTACATGCAACAGGTGTGATGAAACGTAAGTATTATAGGCATCAACGTCGTCATAATTCTTTTAACAAAGTAAGTAATCGTGAAAATTATGTTGGTATATTTTTTTTAAATTTATCAAATATTGTAGTCTGCAACAAAAGTAGATTAAAACCTTATTTCTTGTTAAAGTATTTGAAGTTGTGTACCTACTTCTCAAACTCTACTGGATTGAGACATTTTTAACTCTAATCAGAATACTCAATTCAGAAATCCACCCTAAAGCTAGCAACTTCCAAATCTGCCAATGTTGATGATACACACGGTTGCATAAAAAATATTTGCTGTGTTGACACAAATCACAGTCAACCACTGGTATTTAAATCAATAAAAAAATATTATCATATAACAAAAAAAGAAATATGAACATTTCCCATGTAAACTGTTACTGTGGGTGTACTCTCCATCATATCAGTCCTTCAACGAAAACAGGCATGTAGTAAGGTATATTTCCAAACAAATATTCTGGTTCTCTGAGCATCAGGCAGAGCTATTGACTCATTGATTGCTTATTTAGGTACACATATCAAGCATTCCTTTTCATTGTAATGAAGTTTGAAAAACTAAAACTACCCACAAAATGACATAGTAAAGGAGATGAAACAAAATACATTTGGCTATTCTACAGCATGTCTTAAATAATTTGCAAAACCTGAACAGCTTTCTGGATCCCTTTTGTAATCAAAAATCTAAACATTCAGAAACTACTTGCTCATAAATTGAGCAGTTAGGCAAACACTCAACAAGTGGCCAAAGAGTCATAACCATATTGGTATTCATGTTGCGTTTTTTTTTTCTTTGCAGTTGATGACCTCATAGTGTTGACAGAAGCGGTAGCGTACCAAATGATGCAGGGTAACTATGACCGTGCACTTCAAAGCAATGTGGCCACCATGTACTCTAATCTGAAGCTTTACGGCGCTCAGCTCGAAGCTCTGTATAAGGACTTTCTTGATAGGTTTGTGTAAACTAAAGATTATAGTTTGTTCTTGCTTGTTGTTGTTGATTAATGCTTGTTTTTCAGCTGTTAAAATATTGTACTTTGTATGAAGCCAAACGAAAAATCGTGATTTTTGGAAGGCCTTTGCCTGGCCTTTGGAAGGCCTTTGCGGGACGATACAAGCTAATAATAGCAATTGAAAAAGCTAGTGATAATGATCAAATAAATATTTTTCAAAACACTTACTGGAAAACTCATTCTTATCCTTACCGCTGCGTTCCTAGGCACGGAATTGTTTCCCGCACTAGTACGGAAAAGTACTGGCACTCGCTCCCACCACAATTTACTATTTATCGTATCAGGCTGGGCGCCGGACAGCCCCCACAAGTAGAGTTTCTCATAAACCTACCAATCAATGGTCATTTATTTTTAATCATTCTTGTAGTAAAAACATTTTTTTTTTTATGTTACAGATACTTTGTTGTGTTCCGTAATGGTTCACAGGACGAGCGATTGGATAAGAAAACTAGACTTCATCTTCTCGAGCTGATTGAGCTGCGCGCTAAACTGTGGCAAGGCTCCGACTATATGAGCCAATATTATAGACATCGCGGCACCCATGCTGAGGTAACGGTTCTTTTTTTTAATTATTTGTATTTTTGGTTCAATAACCACAAACATTGATGTTGCAGATGTTTGATTTCTTTTCTTGAACTTCTGATTTATTTTGCACTTCCAATTCCGATTTTGTTTCGGATTTTTAATTGGAAGTTATATCGGAGGTACAAACTACATATATTTTTCTCACACTTATCCTGTTTCAGAGGTTACGCTTAATAGTAATTTCTAATTTATTTGATAATTATTTCAAATCCCGGTATTCTGGGAGTGTCCATATTAAGACAACGTATCGCAAGTATAAAAAATAGCTTTACTTTGATCATCGGTCGTAATCTAAGGGGTCCATTACACGGTCATGCAAGCGTCAATCAAAACCATCAATCATGAATGAAGCTTGACTGACGGAATTTTATCGCCATACATTTTTCGTCATTCAAACGTCAGTCATCACATTACACGGTAGGTTTTTCGTCAGTCAAGATATTTGACTGTGGCAAAACTGACAGCAAAACCTATCGTGTAATGGACCCCTAATATTCAAGGCGTGTTAACTTCAAGTTGTAAAATGTGCAATACTAACACTGGCTTCCGATAAGTACTTAGCTGACCTAGTTAAGTAATAATACTCATCCGCAATGGAGTGGGTCGCCGCGTATTGACTTGTGTGCACTTGGCGCGGCGCAGCCCCTGCTGGTGCCGACGATGGAGGGCTCGGGCGGCTCGGTGTCCCCCACGCTGGCTGCGCCCGCCGAGCCGCCCTCGCTGCTCGGGCCCGGCGAGATCATCAAGCCGTCGGGCAAGTTCCCCAAGCCCACAAAAATCCCCGGCAAAAACTACTCAAAGGACGAGGTTGTCATCAGGAATGCCGACTCCGGGAAAGGTGACGATATATTTCTTTTCTTGTTTATTTAAAAGGGGACTTGCATGTTTAATCCGCGAGGATTGGCCGATAAATTGGGACATACGATGCATGACTGAGGTTGATATTATGCTTATCTGTCAGTATTACTTAGACCAGAGTTCTATTATATATGTACTTCGATAGTGCATGATTATAAGAAGGAAGTAAATTTGTAAATTACCTACCTATATATTTATACAAAAGTAAATCAAATGCTTTATGTCCATTTCTAAAGGTCTATAGATCTTTCTATCAACATGTCAGGCATCTGATTAAGAACTTAACGTATTGTTTGGTTGAGTTATTACAAAATGATGTTGAAACCAAGGAATTTGGGTGGTCGCTACAGGAGAGCCCCCTGGCGGCGTATCTCAAGTTGTGTTGTGGTGTTACAGTGATGGGTATCAAGGGCAGGAGGGTGCACATGATCGAGGAGCTAAGTGATACGATTATATCGTTTCAGCGAGGTATGAACGCACGGTGCGGGCTGTGAGGCGCTTGCGCATGGTGTGGCGGGCTCTTCCCATCTGCTCTATTTTCTCTATTAAAAGATCTTTTCTATCCTTTACCTTAACACAAATCACCTTAACAAGCGTAATACAGTTTAAAGTTGAATTAAACATTAGGTTACATTAATTACCCTTAAAAACTTTATCTCCTACTAATGTAACTACATATTCATATTGTTTGGGAATGGTTTACATGACAGTTATTAATTTTCAAAATAAAGTCATACTTCACCGCCTATTAATCGCAACTGGCTATGAGCTTAATAAACTCCATATCAAAGACTAACAATGTCGACTTGTGCGAGCTGGTCAGTCACAGGGATGTTGGTATTTTCAGTGAGTCCTGGTGCAAAGGAGCGTCTCGTCCAGATCACTGGGCCCAACGAGGAGAATGTGAAGTGAGTGAAGTGTTATTTACATATTTTAATTTACTTTATACTTGTCCAATTTAAATAAAAATGAGCACATATACCTCATCGTGAGCACATCTCGATACATTTGATGGTGTGGTGTGGTAGTGAGACGTAGCACAATGCGTTGCAGCCACGCCAAGCACCTGATCGGCGACACGATCCGGCGCAACGCGTCGCCCGTGCGGCTGGAGGAGGCGCTGGAGGGCCCGCTGGCCGGCTCGCGCGCCTCGCTGGACTCCGCCGGCTCCGACGACGCGCCGCGCGCCCGGGAGGTATGTTCCACACGACACACAGTCACTGACCCTGTTATTTCTTTATAAATTGTTTCCAGCTATTTTCGATGCTTTCTCTAAGAATTGCAGCAGAAGTGATGTAATATTTTTGACATTTAAATTGAACCATCATTATTTTTTAGAACTTAAAAGGTTAAGGTTTAGAATTCCTAGGAGAGTCAAACAAAGCGACCCGTTATTTCCAAAGCTGCTGGAAGAGTAAGGTATTGTCATTGGCGAAGCGAGATTGACCGATCTACGCGTAGCTAATGACTTCTTTTTCTCAGTTGCTAGACTCGAACAAATGTTATAAGACCTTAGCAACGCGAGTCTTGAAGTTGAATATAAGATGAACATGTTGAAGACCAAGATCATGACCAATAGTTCTACAAGGAACATACGTAGGCGGGGATTATATACCTACAACGACTCTGAGAAATTTTAGAATTCTTGGGCCAAGAAGTCTCTTTCCAGGCAAGCTTAGAAGACAAAGAAATAACACGCCGCCGCTGAACAGAAAATGCTTGGAAGAGCTAATGTTCCACGAAAGAACAATTTCAAGTCGCTTTGCCTATGCCACTTAAGCATAAGCTAATGGATATGTGTATTCTCTCCACTTTGATCTAGGGCGCACTAGGGTGATCAACTCAAGGTTTGCCAACGTGCTACTTGGTGTTAATTGATCGAATTTGAAATACTATAAGATACAGATTGACGTGACTCGAAGGCTGCCCAGGTTAAGTGGTACTGGGCTGGATACGGCTGCTGCGTGCCGGTATAGCGGTGGTAGGCTTATAAAACACAAAATTGGTGCTCTGATATCGTGAGACGAGATCGCGGCAGACTAGAAATGGCGGAACGACTTGAACATCTTTAGGGATTGGTAAGAAGTGCTCCAGTGTCGGAAACAATAGAAGAAATGAAGTGAGGTCTCTGCCTTGCCTTGCATACCTGTTTTAGACTTATAATAATATCATACTTTTGTTTAGAAATCTCCACACAATGCTCGGGCTCTACTTCATAGCTTCTCGACGAATGACGCCGCATTGGGGGAGTATAAGTACACAGTTACTTTCGGGCAACATTCCATTAAGATCACGGGCCATAATTTGGATCTAGTAAAGGTGAGTAATTTTTTTGAACACAACAATTTTTGTAGTAAGATTTGTTGAACAAGTGTGGGTATGTGTCATATACATGTTTGCTAAAACATGTATTTTCGGTGGTTTACAGACTGCGAAGTTAGTGTTAGACGAGTACTTCGAGAGCGCGGGCGCGCTGGAGGCGATGGGCGCGGGGTCGGGCGACTTCTTCACGCTGTCGCAGCGTCCCGCCGCCGCGCTGCTGCTGCGCGACGACGCCGCGCTCAACGGCGCCGACGACGACGTCTTCGTCAACGACCAGGACCACGCCGGTATACCCACCACCCGACCCCTCTGTGTCTCACCCCCACCGGTGAAGGAACTCGACTAGTAAACATCATTGCGACACGATTTCACTTTGCTCATTACTGGCGAACTACAAGGCGCCAGATAAACTTGGAATAAAGTACATTGACCTTTTCTTAATATCTCTAACGTAGGTACCCGAAAAACAAACAATGTACTGTTTTTTATTACTAGAAAATGTAAAGGATCGCGATAGATGTCGATTCAAGACAAGTTTATCTTTATTCCCGTTTTTGAAATTAGAACGTCAACTAACTTAGCCAATGGGTCAATGACCGTTATTTCAAGTATATCTAACGTCTACTTTAATTTTTCAAAGTGTGTTCGCAATTGGTGGCGCTATTTAGTTACCAAGTAATATTTTTTTGTCAGCAGTAAGCATAGTGATAGCGCCGCTTGGTCTACAAGCCTTGCGTTTGTTCTCGATCGCATGAAAAATTTGCAGACAAATTTTGTTTTTAAAAGTTAGCTATTGAAGAATGATTTGCCGCCTCCTATTCACAGAAAGTATAAGTATCACAAAGTGATATTTTTCTATGAGTAATCAAATGTTTTAAAAGAGCATGAAATAGTAGTTAGTTCAGTAGTTCAATTCAATTTGAAAGCATGAACGCACTTACAGTGATGGTGTGCAGTTTCTTAATAACAGACAGTTAAGTTAGGCAAGTCTACTATAGGGAAAATTCGACTGACTGAAGCATGAAAACTTATATTTTGAAAAATATATATATTCAACATCTTCATTACATCGAATTTGAAATCATTTCTTTCAGAATCAGTGTTTAGACTCATTTCTCAAGTATTTAATTGTGTATTGAAAAAGAAAACATTTATTAAGTATATTTATGTCACTCATATTTTATATTTATCTTCAAAACACCTCGATTCACGGTCGTGGCAGAGTATTTTTTTTTAATCATTTAACATGGAACATTTCGTAACAAATCATTAGTAATCATTACTATCTGCCATAAATCTTTAACCTAAAATATTCTATACTGAAACAACTTCACCACAATTACATTGTACCACTCCTTTGTTATTAACTTTAACATAACATTTTAAAACAGTAAGTGGTAAATACTAGAGATGTGCCGACTAGTCGGTAAAGCTACTATCCGGCCACTTTCGTAGCCAGCTACTACTCGGCAAGGAGGGCCGACTATCCGTCTTCTTATTTGGTTTTCTCAATAAAATGTATATCACAGAACCTAACTGAGGTAATTGGTTTGGATTTCGGTATTTGTTAGTCTTTGCTGTTTTTCCCTGCCCACTGCGAGGAATTATCATTTTCAAGGTTATACTTGACTTTATGGGAATCATTGTACCAATTGGTAAAAAAATCCATACGTCGACTTTCTTTTTTACATTGCAAATCAGCTGTAAACGAAGCGTCACGGAAATTCCCGAAAACCCCCGAAACACTGATCGGTCTTTTAACAGGCAACTAGTCAGCCAAAGTCATAGTTGCCACATCTCTAGTAAATAGTTAATATAGTGGCAACTGAAACTGGCAGTAATAGCGAACAAGGCGTGGTGCGGCGGGTAGGTGTGGTTGTGTCGGTATAGAGTAGTTAGGCGGCCGTGCGTCGTGCGTGACGAGAGTGTGACGAGTGTGACGTGTGCAGCGGCCGCGGACTCGGACGCCACGCCGCGCCGCCCGCGCTTCTCGCGCGCCACCAGCATTGACAAGAATCAAGGTAACCACCATCTACTCAACAACAAGCTATTTTGGACCTTATTTTCTAACTCAATTAGTAATGGGGATAAAACTACTACTTGCTCACTTCAGACTTCACTCCTGTCGAGTGTTCTATAATTTTGACAGTTACCTGTCGCTATTTTTATATATAATTTGTTAATACAGTATGTGTAAATTGCAAAAATATTAAAGTTTATAGAAGAAAACTGGAAAATCCTGCATATATTAAAAG
The DNA here is from genome assembly GCA_905147345.3 of Mythimna impura. NCBI lineage: Eukaryota > Metazoa > Arthropoda > Insecta > Lepidoptera > Noctuidae > Mythimna > Mythimna impura. The sequence goes on along the minus strand of LR990348.1, from coordinate 9,288,604 downwards.
CCAGTAATTTTCTAGTTGACTCGTAATTCGCTAAGTCGCATGTTTTTTATAGTTTATGAAACACAGTGTTGCCATCTGACGGACAAGTATTCAATTTTTAACCCTATTCATTGTAGCCCCTTCGAAACTGATTCGTAGCACAATTTACCATTATCGCAACCAATGAAACAGTTGTAAAATTTGTTAGCCTTGATGTTAGGAAAAAAGCATAAATTACTTCGGAAAAAAAATTAAAGCTCGGTAAGAATACTAGAAAGATATTTAAAAAAAAATATCAAGCTATCATTTTGGTTCATTTCATAAGGCACTTGCGCTTAAATGAGCCTTAACCTTATGTCGCAGCCATATCGTATAACACGCCGTATTACAAGTAGGCACGCCGAATTGAAAAACGTCGCTGTAATGTAATGCGGCTACCTTACGTACAGCCAAATTTCCATTCGACTGAAATATAGTAAGCTTAGAAACGTGAAGCCCACACACAACCGGGCGCGTCGTCGAAATATCGCTTTTTAGTTCCAATAATCGCCGCAAGTAGCCCTGCATAACAATCAAAATTTCAGTTCAACCGGTTGAAGATATCTGCTTCAAAATTGAGTTGCAAGATTTGAGCCGAAAATACATAGTTACATACATTGCAAGTTAATAAAAAGCTTGTAAAATTGGCGTCACAATCGACAACAGTGTCACAACAAAGAGAAATTAGCAGGTCCTTCAAAAAAATAAGTTACGCAAGTAAATTATTTCAGAAGTCTAATCAACAATCTAGTAGTAATCTAGTACAACCATACTCAATAAGAATAAATAGTCCAAGAGTTAGCGAAGCGAACACATAATTTTAGGACACCCCGACACGAAAAGGTTAGGTTAAAAGACGATTACGGGTTCTAGAGTGTATGAGCGAACGAAACACCGCCATCTACTTCGTGTAAGGTTACTTTAAACCCCGCAGAGTCCGTCGCCCCTACCCAAGCTTTATTTGAATCGGTTCTTCATAATTTATAGTCACCCTACATTGACAATAAAGCTAAAAACGTTAGATGCTACTTTGTGGATCGTGTCGCTATCACTATCCGGCTGAACATGAGGTAGCCGCACATTACAGTGACGTTTTCCAATCCGGCGTGCTGTCTTGTAAATACGGCGTGTTATGCGAGTATACCATATGGCTGCGACAAATACATGACGTAAAAAATTAAAGTTTGGAAGGTGTAGGTACCTACCAGCTTATTGTAGTGTACCTATGAAATACCTTTTCGAAGTTACTAAATTTTTACGAAATGCCGCAGAAATTACCTTAGTTTCACGACGAGTTTATGCGTAAGCATGTATTTTTTACAGTTTCCAGCAATGTATATTTATATAATCCTTAGATTCCAAAACACCTTTTTACAAGCACTGAACCTGTCTCACATTCATTTAATTTGTTTCCATGAATTCGATTATGTTTTGCATGTCCATAGATGTCATATCTAAATATTATTTTGTAATACTATGTCGTCATTTAAGTCATTTCATACTGTGCTAATATTTGTTCATGCCCATATTATTTCATAGAAATATCTAAAATGCAGCAGTCAGTCAATAATGGTCTGTATCTACTCATAATTGTTTGTTTATTGCATAATAAGCAAAAACTAATTACTATAAGAACGCATTCGAATGTGCTTCTTGACGGCTTGCTATAATTTAAACAATGATTTGCGTGAATGAGTTTTTGTGCTTGCATCATATTGTAAATTAAAATCATAGCAATGTTTATTTTTATGAATACATAGGCCAATGAGCATATTTTGAAAAATGTCGAGTGTTAGGATGAGCCGGGTGGGGCCGTGCTGACCGGTGCGCACGTTGCAGGCGCGGCGGGCTCGCGGCAGACGTACTCGTACGAGACGCTGGTGCAGTACGCCGACTCGCCGCTCAGCAAGCTGCCGCCGGCGGGGCTGGCGAGCTTCCCGGCCGAGCTGGCGCGCAAGGTAACGCTGGGCGCGCGCCGGCCCGCCCCGCGCGCGCTCGGGCCCTTCCGCGTGTGGGCGCCGCTGCACCACCCTAACTACCTGGCCGCGCTGCTGTGCCGCAACTTCTACTAGTGCTCCCGACCCCTCCCCCTCCCGCCGTGCCGACTGCACGACTCCCGGCTTGCTTTTGTTTTCACTCGCCTCTCTAATGCTTGTGCATGATGGTACATTATAGAAACTATGTTCCAAGTGAATCTCAAGGTACCTCCTATTAATAGTTAGGTTAGTCGAAAATTTCTAGTCCAACGTATGTCCCGTCCGTCTCCGGGCTCTAAACCCGGCCCTCTCATTAGCCGATTAAGCGTAATGCTAGATATAAATTATAAGCGATTTTAAAAATAGGAAAAATGTTGATCTCAGTAGCGTAAGTTGTAAGTTAATATAAGACTGACGCTAGTATTATGTGAGAAGTGGCCTCTAACAAAGTTGGACAGTGACAACGTATAGTATGTCACTCACCATTTCAAATGCCACTATTGACAACGTTTCGCTGTAGACCACCCAGACGTCGTGTCAAACTGAAGACTGACTATAGATAAGAATTTGACCATTATAGCACTGGAAATTCTTTGATTTTAGAAAAAAAATATTTTTCATTATTGAACTAATGGAAGAATTTTTTATTACTAATATATAAAGGTGTTTATTGACAGAATAATATTGATAAATCTTTTACGCAACGTTATTTACATGAGTAAACAGTTTTGAAAGCTTTATTAAGAGTTTATTAGCAATGCTAATATAAATTTGTGATGTCTCTTTGTTCATGCTGCTCGGACAGAATGGGTATTCGAGAGGGGATCGCTACAGGTAGACTGTTCGTCTTTAACTTGAGTGAAGTTCCAAATTGTATCTGTTGATTATCTTTTGTGTTCATTTATTGTTATTGTTTTTAATTTGAGTATGCATTAAAATTATTAGTGTTCCTTATAATTGTCAATTTATGATATTAAAATATAAAAAATTCGAAATATCTTCGTCTTTTGCCTGTTCTTACGCTTACCTCCTTACTAATACTACCATCACATAAAACTCACTCTGCGGTGATCGGGACTTTTTTGTAAATAACTTCTAAGAGTTGGTACGCTTGCAGAAGGAACTAACACAAACACTCCGAACACTAATTCACTCGATGTGCAGCATAGAAGGCGTCTATCGATAAATGTGCTATCGTATCCGACAGAGTTGCCTGGAGTTCGACAGCGTGAGCTACTTGAAGAAGGTGCTTGCGGCCGGCGGCACCACGGTGGCCGCGGTAGACGCGCCCGACTCGCCCGAGCCCGAGTAAAGCTCGTCGCCGCGGTTCGCTCGCCTCACACGCAACTTTCATATTGCACAAATCACTACAAAATTCTTTGTATAGGTGAGACAGGCACGTACTACAGTTACACGATACGCACTCACGCGAGCGAACCGGTGATCCGCACGTTACGGCAGCTGTGAGACCCGAGGCCGCTGCGGACGCGTCCGTGACCCTTTATTGAGGGAGATGCGAGCGCCACGAGCCATCGTCACGATGTGTCCGTCCTTACAACTCATTTTTTTAGCGAGCTTCATTCTTTAAACTAATTTAGCAGATTTATCTTAAAAGTATTAGCACACCAAAATATTTATTTTTTTAGTGGTGGGTATAGTATACCTCATTTTTGCGAATATTTATTTCATAAATTAGCTGTGGATCTGATTATGAAAAAAATGTGATAAAAACTATAAAATGCATGTAAAATGCAAATTTATTAATTTGCACAAATCCACAGTCTACGTTGATCTCCCATCTTAATGTTTTTATTTACTTCCAACGTTTTAACATAAAACATTCTGAACAGAAACATTTTTGACAACTTATATCCATTTTCGTCATAAAAACAACATTGATATTTTCATGAATTATTTTGTTGTATATATTGACTCTGTTAGTTTCGGATATCATAGAGTGATTCCATTTATTATTATAAGAAGAATGCATGCATTTCTTTCGTGTGTTTGTATACTCATTTTCAGACTTTCTAGTGTCTAGTCCTGACGAGTAGATGTCGATTCTCACTATATCGTAAGCTTTTATATTTCTGAGGAAGCCTGCCAATCATCTTATAATATTGTTATAAAGGGGATTAGATTATGGTTTTCTTTATATAATTTAAAACATTGTTATATTATTTTTGTTGTACTATTAGAGCTTTTAAATATACTTGCTGTGCACTAAACCAAATAATTATTGTAGTGAGTCCTAAAATAATATTTATACACTAACGTAATTTTTTGTAACATTCGTGGTTGCCAGGCTTTCTTACCCTCGTAAACGGTTTTAGTAAGCTATCTCGAACACAGAGTTAGAGTAATTCCGAAGAATCTTGTCCTAAAGGATACGAATTTCTCCGTGTTGCAGAAATTTGGCGTGAAATATCGTCGGTTCAACCGACGTAAAATAATTAAATCGTCACTCGCTCACCTTTTGTAAACCGATAGTATTATAAATTTTTTCACGTGCAGGTATAAAAGACTATGTTATTTAATTTACTTTGATGAGGCTAGCGAGTGATGCCTCGCCATTAACTTATCTTCAGTTGAAAAACTTTTAAAGTAATTGGTGCTTGCTCCTTGGGGAAGTATTATCGTTGAATTTGTAATTAAAGATTTATGTTTACACATTTGTTTTTATATCATAGACGTATGGCTATAATTGTGAAAATTGATATACTAAATTTTCTAATAGAGAAGCGTTTTATTTCGTACCCTACAGATTTTAATTGACCATCACGTCGTATCTTTATTTCCTTTGTCGTTCATTTTGCTAGCAAGTCTTTCATAATCGCAAAATCCAGTACTTAATCACACCTGAGTATATAGCGGCGATCTCTCGCGCCGGGCCTTGGTACAGGCCATGGTCCGGAGCGAGGAGGAGTGGCAGGCGGTCGCCTCCTTCTGCGAAGCAGTAATGCTAGCAAAGGAGGCGGCCGATCGCGTGAGGCAACGGTCCTCACGCCCCAACCGCCGCCGGGATTCCGATCCCGATTTCCGGCCACCGTAGGTGCGGGCTTGCGGACGGCGAGCAATGGGTGGCTCGCCGTCCAATCGTCCGGACCGAGCCCAAGTCGTCGACGGCGCGTATTGTTCCACGCGCGCCTCAGGGAGATGTCAGCAAATCGTAGGGGCCCAACAGGGTCGAAGCCTACTGGGGCCACGGGTAGTGTGAAAGTGAAACCCGGGGCCCTGGGACGAAGGCAAAGAAGGAACAGGAGTGGGTTTTTAGTCAGTAAAAGTCTTTTCCGCTCCGCCCAAGAGCGGGATTTGTCATAAGATGATTTTCCCACCTAAAAAAAAAACTTGAGTATATAAAGAATCTTGAAATAAAAATATTTTATGTAATTAATTTATTCTATATTTACAAAGATAATAATACACTTGATTTAATAACTTATATATAACAACAACAGCTACCGTCCACAAATGCAAATAATTTATTTCTTAAAATTCGTTATTAATTATACAATTATTGGGTATCTATGTAAGCAATGTTTAGTATGGAATTAAAGCATGAATTGATTGTGTCTTCTAGTACTTTACAATAAATACAATACATACTTCCAAAATGGAATGCATGATTAGCTCTATGGCAAATGCATAGCACGAAATGCTAGGGTAAGTGTAGCATGTAATTAACACGCCAAAAAAAAACGGCTCAGCACTACTTGCCAAGCCGTTTTGTTTACAGCAAAATAAGCAAGATATATTTTGAAACCTTTAAAATTATTGCACCTAGATAACTATTGTTATTCTCGTAGCATACATAATACACTGCAGAAAACCAACAATGCTAACGACTATAATTTTTAATTAGATGGGCTAAAGTGATGGCTCCATTTGACGAACATTTTTTTCATGCTGCAAAGCCTGAAGCAAAAGTTGTGTAGTTCTCAAACTCTAGCTTGAAAATACTCAATTCAGCTCTGTCACTTTATCGGTTAGCTTTTCCTACTAAAAATTAAGTACCTATTTATAAAATCTTATCAATTACTAGCTGCTGGCGGCCTCGTCCGCGTTCCAAGGGAACACTGGTTAAAAATGTATCCCATGTGCTATGCCAGGATAATATGGTCTACCCGTGTGTCAAATTTGATCGAAATCCGTTCAGCCGTTCGAGCGTGAACAAGTAACAAACATGCACTCAGAATCTTTCGCCTTTATGATATTAGTGTGATTCGCGTAACTACAGATTTATATGCCTATATATGAACACTTTTATTAGGCAAGAAAAATGCCCTTGTAAATAGTGCAAGTACCTAGTAATTTACGGATTTTTCCCTAAAAAGTTTTATTTCTACATTACTATAACGTGGCAACCCACCAACTGTCATTTTAGTCCCATCTAATAAATGTGAGCCAGCATTTTTTTTCTCCAGTGAATAAAACTGATTTATGTAACAATGCATGTAAGCAATAAACTGCAATGACAGCAAAAAATTTAATTAAAAAACGCAAACAGTAGGTACTTAATTTGGAGGATTCGATATCACCGAAGGAAAGACTCGTCTGCGAGCACAAGATAGGTACCTACGCGAAGATAGACTGATATGCAGAGCGGGATCAGTTTGAAGCCAAAGTGAACATGCGACAAACTCACTTGCTGTATTATTTATCCCTTCAAACTACTGTCTGTCAATTTTTGCAGATGGCAACGCAGCTTTAAACGATATCTACATAAATATGAACATTCTTTGTTGTCATTTATATCCATTTTATGGAGCGGTTGCTTGTATCTCTTGAAGTCGAAACATTTAAGTACGGGAGGCAAAAAATATTGATAAGATCTATTTTTCGCACTTCGATTATAATAATCCAGAAGCTAGCGCAAGCGAGCCATCGCGCATCGGTAGCTCGTTTGAGGCTAACCTTGGGGGTCATAGATTTAAGTAGGTAATAAATTTATTTAGTGTCAGAAACTCTCGACTCTAGAAAATATTAGATTGCCACCCATACCGAAATATATGCGGCAGACATTAATTCACGACTGACAGTTATCTAGGTTCTTGGTGTACTTACCTAAAACATGCTGCAATTCAGGTGATACCTATTCGTATTATTTTAATGACAGATTAATGAACACTTTCATCTTACAACCTATATAATAGAAGCATTTACAAACTTATACGTATTGATTTGAGCTCTAAAAAATGCGCCATTTTACTATATAAAACAAAACCAAATGATCATAGGAATGTTATATTCCATGTAACTAACTCCTTGATAAATGTGATGGTAGAATGAACCAAAACTTAGGCCCTGGTTTCACATGCAGTGAACGTTTGCTTAAATTATACATAACATTTACTAGCTTTTCTTACAATAATTAATATTATTATACCTCTAAAAACTTTAGCACAAACAATAACGTTTTAAACGTGGTGAAACTTGTTTAAACAATTTCCTTTATACTTACAGATGATAATAATTTGAGGTAAAAAGGCAAATACTTGATATCGGATCGTAAATACATTGATCCAATAATAGCGCCCGTATTTTTAAATTCTCTCGGCTAATTTATCAGTAATATTAGCTGAACGTAATCTAGCGTGTTGCATGATGTCAGCAGAGAGATCATCTACATTAGTGTAACGACTTTTCTGGAAGCTAAATAAGTCTGCGATGAATCCCACTATTTCTGACTGGAAGGACTCGCACACGTCACGCAGGCGTTCGTTAGGTCCCAAGTATCCCCACACGAGGACCGGCAGCAAATGCTCTGATATCGAGTAGAAATGCGCCATGAAACCATCTGGGTATTGCAGGTATCGCCGCTTAGCCTTTATAACAGACCACACTGCCGTTGTTAATGCCTAAAAAAAATATTTATTAATGGCATAAACTTTCATCCTCACACTCAACTACTCTAATTTTTAATTAGATAGACCAAAGTGACGGCTCCAATTCGACCTTATTTTTTGTAAATCTTGCATTCGTGAACCGTAATAGTCGTTTACACCTACGATGTTTTTTTTTTTTTTTTTCTTGAAAGCTACATACATATAATACATGCATAATTGCATACATACGTCATGCTATTGATCAACGCGAATTCAAACAAGCTACTAAACTTGATCATTCAGGATACAACACTACTACATTACGATATCGTGGCAACCCGTCAACTGTCATTTTAGTCCATCTAATTAAACATTGAGTATAAGTACGTATTCGTATGCGAATAACTTACACTTTCTTTAAATCCATCTGACAACCATCGATTACGGACAACGGCCAGGACCGAGGAAGGTGGTGATGCGAGATCTTCAAATGCATCCAACAGAATGTAGTCCAGCACCACATCGTAGAATGTTAAGGCCTGAAAGTATTGAAGCAGACAAATATTTTTGCATCAGATATCTAATGCCATGGAATGGGTATAATGGAAGTCGTTATTTGAATAGTAGATGCACAGCAGTGAAAAGAGGTGTGAGTTTATATCTGTACCACTTCGACTTTAAAAAATTTGATGTGCCTGCCTGTTATGGCTGCTTGCTTGCGCGCTCTGGCTGGTGTGACATTTACTGACTAAATGTACTACACTGCCTAATATCTAATATGTCTGCGCGCTGTGACTACTCTTTACTCTCTGCTCAACTCTCCCTTCCTATCTTATATCACACTTTAAATAGGTACCTTTACATCTTCTCATGCTAAGAATCATGCGTTCTTCTATTTTGAACCCTTATTTTCATAATAATCTTTTATATTTTTATGCACCTGCCATATTTTCTCTTCACCAGCCTAGGTTGACTGGTAGAGAATGCCTTAGGCATTAAGTCCGCCTTTGTACCTTTTGTGTTGCATGAAGTTTTAATAAATAAATATCTCATAAGCCGTAGTTTTTACAACTACTTAATGGAAAAGAGTGGTAAAAGTACACAATATCGCATCACGCGTCTTTTCTCCGAAGTCTATAGACGGTAGGTACTCTAGGGATGGCGATTCTTCTTGAAGATAACCGATTAAATGATAAATCGATTTCCTAAAGATCGATCCATTTGGTTACCCTGCCGGTACTTACTGAGTCCCAAAGGCATGGTACTGATGATCGATCTTATAATGCACGTGTTTCATGACTTGTGAGTAATCGGTTGTACAACATTCACATAAAAATTAGTTTGAGGAAAATATAAAAATTAACTATAAAATCGATCCTTCGATTAATCTATCTCAGATCACCATCCCTAGGTACTACTACCCACAAAAAGTAATTTGTACCTTAACTCCTTTAGTTTTAAGTTCACTTTCAATCGTTGCCCAGTTTGCCGCGTCAGTTGCCCACGATACCATTTCTTCGTACGCCACCAAGAATTCCTTTGGTTCCTAGTGAAACAATACTCAATCGTTTATTGTTTTATTTAATAGATGGTAACTTAGAATATATTGTAATAGAGTTAACTGTGGATCTGCTGCGCATATCACATAAGTAACCTATTAGACATTGGGACTCGGCAAATCATCTTATAAACTATGATTACAAAATAGATAGGAGCATGTGGTTAAGTTTTATCAGTGGTATGTATTCAGTGGCGTGCCTAGGGTTTCAAAATAAGGCAAGCCCAATAAAATTTTAACCGATTTCAAAAAAAGAAAGTTCAGTTTTCGACTGTAGGTACCTACGTATGTATCATCGCAATTTTCTCACAAACTACTGATTAGGTACAATAAATTAAAAGCCCAAAAAACAGTCATGAATTTCATTTATAATATCTGAGAATCAAGCACAGTTGTTTTCTATGACTAACATCGGGGGTTTCGTCAATAATAATTGAAACAAATTTTGTTTGCCTAACTTCGTAATCGATGCAAGTTTGCATCACATCGGCTACGGAATGAATAATATCGTTTTGAATTTTGTTAGATAAATAACTCGGCCCCGGTTTGTCACTTTTCTAATGCTGCATATGCTTTTCTAAAACGACATCGTATTTTGAAATTAACGAGACCAGTTCTAAAAAATTGCCTTTATTTTTGAATATTTAATTTCGTTATTTTAAAAAGTCGCTAGTTTTTATTGTTTCTAAATCTTAAAAAAAGTTTCCAAACTCGTTAAAAATCTCCAAGATCTCACAACGTCGCTAAAACGGCAACACTGCAGAGTTGGCAAGGTGACAAAGTCACGCATACGCGAGCAACTTCATACGAATGCAACTTCATACGAATGCCCGGCTTAAATCTTCCATACTGATCGATTTGTAGTCGCATAAAGTTCTAACTCGTTATACGGCACATCGCTATAAGTGCGAAAGTGACAGAGATAGTATTTGAAAGCCCGGTAAAAGCCGGTACGTGTAAGCGAGATAGATATAGCTCTCGCGTAGATGCTGCCAATGCGAAACTCTGCGCGCGCTGTGTGTAGTGTGGCATAGGTAGATACTTTGTGTTATTTTGATAAGAATTAAAGCGCGCGAACTTTTAAATAGTTCGGGTTTGATATTGATTCTCTATCGAGCATTTTAGTAAGGCATGCCTGGCTTTTCTGCTTGTATGAAGGTACCGCCACTGTATGTATTAGAGGTAAAGTCGGTGGTTTAGTTCAGCATCCATTAGGTACCGTAAAACGGGGTGAATAGAAACAATTTTAATGGGGATTGTCACGTTATTGAAAAATTGTTTGCAGTACTTGAGTACTCAAAATTATATAAATGGTATATTAAAACACAGTACTTTCTTGGAACTAAAAATATGATCATATATCAAAGTAAAAATCTTAATCAAAGTTTTGTTTCCATTCACCCCTGCGTTTCTATTCACCCCGTTTGACTGTAGGTACATATGGATGCGCTTATGAAGCCATTGGTTCCGGATGTCATTTGTAGATCGTTGACAATCGTTGCGGTAGTTGGAAGGTTGGAAGCGACAAAATCTGCCGCCACAGCTATCCGGGAGTTATCGTGTTACCCAGTTATTGGGTTTTGGAGTTCAAATAGGCAGTCTATCCATGTAAAAATCTGGTATTCAACTGCATCTGGCCTAATGGAAAATTATCTTTTGAATTATAATTATTAAACTAGCTCCACGAGATGTGTCCTGCTGGAAAGATAGGTTTTCGTCAAAAAAATAATAATTGAGAAACCCAATTGCAGTCTGCCTAACAATAACTACCTACCTACTAAACCTAATCAACCTGGGTTTAATTGTATTTTCAAAGCATTCAGGGACCCACCCACTCAAATATACACAAAATTTAGGAGTAATTAACAGAATGACAGCCGCGGCAAGCGACTTTGTTTTGTACTCATAAGTTAGAGATTAGAAATGTTGGGTACCTTATCAGCGAACAGCAGCATGTCGGTGAGCACCTGGCGGCCGGCGTCCACGAACCAGGCCCACGCGGCGGCGTCCTTGAACACCTGCGTGAAGGCCACGCGCAGGCAGTGCAGCTTGCACAGGAACTCCGAGTCCGAGCCGCACTGCACCACCTCGGTGCGCAGCGTCCTGGACGCATACAAATAGAATACTCTCTTTAGGACACTTAATAGAAAACTTGCTCCTATCGCTGTGTCAGAATTTATTTATTTACAAGTAGATACTTAGATGCATAACATCACAGAACAGAAAATCGAAAGGATTGTATAGCAGCTAACTTACAAACTAAAAATGTACTTACATTTAATTTAACAACTAGCTGACCCTGCAAACGTCATTTACCCATATAAATTATCAAAGAAAAGCATGGGGGAGGAGGTAGGAGGGCAAAAAAATAGCTTAGGTACGGTTATGACCAATTCTCAGACCTACCAAATTTATACAAAACAATTCATAAAAATCGCTCAAGCCGTTTCGGAGGAGCTCGATAACAAACACTGTGACACGAGATTTTTATATATTAGAAGACTAGCTTTTGCCAGCGGCTTCGCCCGCGTGAAAGTGATTTGCTCCATACAAACTTTAGAACCTCGTTTCAATATCCTTTCTTAGTACTCCCCTACATCATCCCCGACTCACAGTCGGGGCCCCTTGGGAAGATTTGATTGGTAAAATTTGAATGGGCCCCGACTGTGAGTCGTTCTGTTCTGCATTAGAATGTATGATTTGTTTTATGTGTGTATCGATTATAAAACTATTTAAATTGTGTAGTTATTTAGTATTACATAACAGAATTCTAAACTACTGGGCTTGTTTGTTTCTTTTTAGTTTTTATTTAAGTTAATTTTTTTACGTATTTTTTAAAATTAGTTTCGACGCAGTCGGGTTTTTTGTTTTTCTTTAAATATTTTTATTTTATTTTATACTTTTTAGTTACGATTCATTGACTTCGTTATAAGATGGTAAATTTCGCAATCTAGTCATTTCATTGAGGGAGTTAATATCGTGGGGATTATTAAGTAACTTGCGGTGGTCTAAACTACTGATGATTAGTCCCTCTAGAGACCTAACTCGGCTCAAAGCTACATATGCTTGACCTTTAGCAAAAATGCTTGAACTTAAGTCAACCACAGCTCGGTCCAAAGTAGTTCCTTGGAGCTTGTGTACAGTTACACCCCAGCACAATATCAATGGCAACATTTTTCGCTCTATTTTACCCTGTCCACGAAGTGCATCGAATTCTGTCGTCGATGGTTCGATTCTGACTCCTACTCCAGGAACATTGTTTTTAATTGCTTTGTCGTCAAATTCTATATAAACAGCTTGTGGCAATTTTCCGGGTTCCAATTGGTCCTTCCGAAGAGCTGGCCACTCCATTGTCCTTATAACACCCATTGCTCCGTTAACAAGACCATGGGTAACATTCAAATTTCTTCGTAACATAACTCGTGATCCTAAACCGATTGTTAAATATTTAACGATTCCTCCAGTTTTGTTAGGATCATCAGAAACATATACCTACATCTTTCGGTTTTTGACCATATGTTTTCGATTCTACTGATATATCAACTGCATGTAATTTATACAACCTAGTAGTTTTTGCCAATATAGTTGTCATCTTTTGCTTATGTTCATCGACCTGTCTAGTAGTTGGGAAAACTCGAATGATTTGATTTACAAACGTGCATCAAATGAACAACGCCATCTATCGAGTTTGGTGGTAAACTTTTTTTTACCAAAAATATTTGTTCTTCATGCTTTTTCACTGTTTTTTTTATTTGTGTATCGTTTATACTTGAAATGAAAACTTAAATCAATAAGTAAAAAAATTAGCGAGAATGATTGTTTTGTTAAACAACTTTTAATCGTTATATATCCTAAACTATTATTTAAAATGAAAAATGATAAAAGGAACCTAAAGATTATTTTAAAATACCTATTCAACGACACCCCACTTGACATTGTTCATCGACTTTTTTTTTTCATTTTGACAATATGGCGCCTGGTTGTAGCTGTGGTGAATTTTGATTACTGTCATGTCTTTAGTGACACTCGCAAGGTTAAGACGAATCGATTGACGTAAGAATTATCAAAATCGGCCTACGCATTTGGTCTCTAGAACGCCACATAGAAACAAACATACATACATACATACATAGACTGATAAACACATTACCCTCCTTTGCGTCGCGCAGTCGGGTAAAAAGGAAGCCTTGTGCATAATTTCACGCTCCTAGTCCCAGTAGTTTTGGTTGTGCGTTGATATGTCAGTCAGTCAGTTTCTCCTTTTACATATATAGATAATCTAAGACTATAATAACATACCTGGTCTACCTACTCACATATGTAAGTAGGTTACGTTATGACAAGTACCTGTCTATGTAGTGTATTTCACGCGCATTACATCTATTTATATCTTGCACTCTTGTGGGAAACGTGATAAATTGATTTATTGAAGTCAATTCATTATTTTGTTATTGAAAGAAAATTATTATCTACCTAAGTGCTGATTATCTGATCAAGTTGTGTTTGCTTTTACACCTATTAAACGGAAGGCAGGGACATAAAGAGGCTGTAAGAAGATTAGGTACCTGTAAGGAATGCCGATTTCAAACTGTTTTACAGCGGCCTGATATAGTTCCAAGTTTTCTAGTTCTGGTAGTGCTTCCGTTAAATCGTCAAAGTCTCTTAAGTCAGCAACCTGAAAAAAAAAATGTCTAAGATATGAAAAGGTCGAAGGACGTTATAGATTTACGTGTAAACCCGAATTCCCTTAATTTATTATAGGTACTTCCGTTTAACGCACCCCGAGTGTACAATGCGTTCCAAATAAGAATAGGTTCGATTGCCATGTTGTGACGTCAGGTCATACTGTCAAATCGAAGAATTATTATGGTGAGTAAAACAAGAAATTTTTAAAATTTAATTTATTTACGAACTATGAACGAAAAAAGTTTAATCAGAATCCAGTTATTCAATTTTGCTCATCTCTGAGTACTTCAAATTTGCCCAATTTCTTGCGATTTGACAGTATGACGTGACGTCACAACATAGCAATCGATCCTATTCTTATTTGGAACAGCATTGTAAGCGCCGCGTTAACTCATTCGAACAATGCTGTAGTCCATGGCATGAACCGTCAGCCTAAGCCTTCAAAGTAATAGGGAACAGGCATTTTCTGCGCGCGTTCGATCCTACGTAGGTACACCTCAGCGGTCTCATGCGGTGTAAAAAAGGTAGGCTCGTGCTCGATCTTCAGCCGAGGCAAAAGACTCGGCGCAGGAGTAGCGTGTGCTCGGAGCCCGTGTGCATGGATAGCAGGTTTGTGTGATTCCCAAGTACCTGATCCTCAGCCGAGGCGAAGGACTCCGCGCTGGAGTGGTGCTCGCGTCGCGTGTGCTCGGAGCCCGTGTGCGTGGACAGCAGGCGCGTGCGTCTCCCAAGTACCTGATCCTCAGCCGAGGCGAAGGACTCCGCGCTGGAGTGGTGCTCGCGTCGCGTGTGCTCGGAGCCCGTGTGCGTGGACAGCAGGCGCGTGCATCTCCCAAGTACCTGATCCTCAGCCGAGGCGAAGGACTCCGCGCTGGAGTGGTGCTCGCGTCGCGTGTGCTCGGAGCCCGTGTGCGTGGACAGCAGGCGCGTGCGTCTCCCAAGTACCTGATCCTCAGCCGAGGCGAAGGACTCCGCGCTGGAGTGGTGCTCGCGTCGCGTGTGCTCGGAGCCAGTGTGCGTGGACAGCAGGCGCGTGCGTCTCCCAAGTACCTGATCCTCAGCCGAGGCGAAGGACTCCGCGCTGGAGTGGTGCTCGCGTCGCGTGTGCTCGGAGCCAGTGTGCGTGGACAGCAGGCGCGTGCGTCTCCCAAGTACCTGATCCTCAGCCGAGGCGAAGGACTCCGCGCTGGAGTGGTGCTCGCGTCGCGTGTGCTCGGAGCCAGTGTGCGTGGACAGCAGGCGCGTGCGTCTCCCAAGTACCTGATCCTTAGCCGAGGCGAAGGACTCCGCGCTGGAGTGGTGCTCGCGTCGCGTGTGCTCGGAGCCAGTGTGCGTGGACAG
Source organism: Mythimna impura (assembly GCA_905147345.3). Classification (NCBI taxonomy): domain Eukaryota; kingdom Metazoa; phylum Arthropoda; class Insecta; order Lepidoptera; family Noctuidae; genus Mythimna; species Mythimna impura. Next base: position 9,273,200 of record LR990348.1, on the reverse strand, counting down.
CAGGCGCGTGCGTCTCCCAAGTACCTGATCCTCAGCCGAGGCGAAGGACTCCGCGCTGGAGTGGTGCTCGCGTCGCGTGTGCTCGGAGCCAGTGTGCGTGGACAGCAGGCGCGTGCGTCTCCCAAGTACCTGATCCTTAGCCGAGGCGAAGGACTCCGCGCTGGAGTGGTGCTCGCGTCGCGTGTGCTCGGAGCCAGTGTGCGTGGACAGCAGGCGCGTGCGTCTCCCAAGTACCTGATCCTCAGCCGAGGCGAAGGACTCCGCGCTGGAGTGGTGCTCGCGTCGCGTGTGCTCGGAGCCCGTGTGCGTGGACAGCAGGCGCGTGCGTCTCCCCGGCGCGTCACCGTCGCCCGCCCCTCCCACCCCTCCGCCGCTCTCCGACCGGAACAGCACCGACCGCTGGTCCAGGAACAACAACTCGCACCGCTCCTGTAGCCACATTACACGTTTTTGGAAAATAAAATTAAGAGCAATCACAGACAGTTTAGATTCTGTTATAACTTCAACATTTTATAGCCTGTTGGTACGCTTTATCTACGAGGCGAATAGTTTTATATACTTTTACGAGCACAGCGAGCGAGCCGGTTCAGTCGATTGCATTGCATTGTTTTTTAAGTGGCAGTGTGGCTCTAGGTCTCCAGTCGCACCTAAGCTCAACTCAGTACTCTCGTTTAATTTGTAAGCATGTACGACATTGTAGTTATCGCGGTTGGTTATAGTGTGTGAGGTATAGCAGGTACCTGTAGAAGGTAGGCGTCCTGCAGCAGGTCCTGTATCTCGCGGCAGAACTCTGCCTCCTCGGGTGACGTGAGCGCCAGCGTGCCCGACACGCCACCGCGCGCGCCTAGAGAGAACGCGGCCAACGCGTCCTCCCAGTAGTTTATACTCGTCTCTAACGCCTCCATGCCTGAAATAGAACGAATATTAAAATAATACAGTCCCAGTATTTATTAAAACTTAAACGGCCGTTTTGACATTTGAGAAATACCCTAGAATGTAACTTGGAACGAAACTTAAAGAAACAATAAAATACTTAATAATTAATTACTTAGTCTTTAAAAAAAAAATAGGTACATACATTTTTTTGGCGCGTTATATAATAATTATCATGGATTAAACTGCGAGTATTCTTTTTGCGTATTTAAGTATTCGTTTTGACAGATGTCAGAACGGGCCTTTTATTTTTTGACAACTTTAATGCACTAGTAAGAAACACTGTACAAAGGCGGACTTGATCTCTTAGGCATAAGTCAGCCTGGCCCTGGTACGGGGCGAGACTAGGAATGGGAAGCAGTAGCTTCCTTCTACAAAGCACTAATGCAAACGAAGGAGGAAACGAAAAGTATGGGGGAGAGGACATTCTCACGCCCCAGCCATCGCCATATAAGACATCCCGGGCTTCAGGAGTCGGAGGGCGATTCCCGGCCACCGCAGATGCGATTGGCGGACGATGAGTAATGGTTAGCTCGCCGTCCGGTAGATAAGGATAAAGCTCGAGTCAACGGCACGATGTGCCTCAAAACCTCAAGGGGTACTGGAGAAACACAGGTGGGTTTTAGTCAGTAAAACTCTGACTCTATTTCTCGAACCACCCAGAGTCGGAGGAATTATTTCATGAACCACCAAAAAAAAGTGTGCAGTAGTGAATAACTTATGGTGTTTAATAGTGTAACTGATACATAGTTATAATTTAGGGTAAAATGAAACAAACCTTATGAAATAAATAGTTTAATTACTACTACCTATACATTTTTATATTATTTACTTGTAATAGTAACTGTATATTTACATACGTAATTGGCTTACATTGGCTAATTATGACAACCATAATGTCTTAAAGAACACTATACCTACTTAAATATTATTGATGTGTTATTCCTAGGAAAATAATAAATCCTATTTTTTGTGTAAAAAATTCTTTCATACTTTCAGTACCACATTATTTCAAATACATTGAGATTAAGTGTCTATAAACAAACATCTCTCTTCAACTCTGCTGGCATTAGGACTTTGCTAAGCAGAGCAAAGTAAAAATAATATTTGGATTGAAGACAGATTCTTCCCTGGAAGAATGAACCTTAGCATTCAATAAATTTCCACAAAAAATCTGCTAATGGTTCGTCCAACCGATTGCAAGATATAATTTAAAAAAAAAGAAATCTGATTCAGTGTCTATAAAAAAACATCTCTCTTAAACTCTGAAGTATTTCTTTCCTGTGGATACAGGTGTGGCAGAGCTTCTTGAATGCCACTGTTTAAGTCTTGCACGGTCCCTGCAATGGCTGAGAGTGCATCTGCTATCCGTACCTCCAGCAACCCTTGCCTTTCCTCCTGAGCTCTCATTACAGAGGCCATTAACTCTAATGCTGCTGCCATTCTCTCCTCTGCAGCTACTCTGCGTTCCTCAAAGTCTAATGCCCATTTAGGTGGTGGCGAAACTCTGTGAGATTCATTATCTGAAATATATAAAAAAATATTTCACCATACCTTGGTCAATATTAATATCCTAATAAATTTAAAGTGTACTTTTAGAGAAACATGAATTACATTTATAAAATATTTTTATTACCTATAGGTGATCTAGGAGCACTTGTGATAGACCGTCTGTTCTCAATAGCTGGTGCTGACCGTACTTTCAGGTTCTCTAAAGGTTCTGAATCTGAATCTTCAGCCAGAAAGTTATCAAGTTGGTTGGACGATGAGTCAGCCGCTGTAACAGAGCCTTTTCCACTTAGTTCTAGAACTCTCACTTCCAAATCATTGAGTGGTACGCATCTGTTTTGACTTCCCTCGGTCCCGGACTGGAATCTACTGGCATTTGCTGCTTTTTTTCTACACTTGTGTCGCCATTCAAACCAGTACTGTAATAAAAATCAATGATTATTATCTATATTAATAGAATTTTAATATTCACTTTTCATAGGAAGTTAATTTTTAAGTTTTAAAATAAACAATAACAAAATTAAGGTACCTTCTTCCACCCATCAGGGGTCTTCAAGGCCCCCGACTCCACCGAATTCAGTTGTTTGGCCAGCACAGCCCACTTGTAGCGCGTCTTCTGATGGGATACCGGCGCCCCAGGCAGCAGGCCTTTAGACATGTTTTTGTTCTCTTCTAGAAAGTCCATGAGGATCTCCAACTGCTGCCTAACAATGCGACGAGGCGGTGCCATCTATATTAAAAAGTTAAATTAAACTTCTTATTTAAATAGTTAAGACTAGCAAGAAATAAACAATTATAAATAAACAAATAAGACAGTGTATCATAGAGCCATTTTATCCAGGTTACTTACCTTGATTTCTATCTCGAATAATAAACTTAACAGCTTTTAAACCATACTCAAGAATGTTTCCTTCAAGAAAATTTTATTCGCGCGCTGTTTATTTGACATAAGCAATCTCCTTCACAAAAGCAATAATAACAAGCGACATGTAATGGCGACTACGACGTCTGGTGGGTTTGCGCGGCCCGGCGGCGCGGAGTGAGAGTTCGTCAACCTTACAAGTATCGATTTTATATGTGAAATATTTTTTGTCGATGTTTAAATTTCATGTACGAGTATGTGTGTGTATTTATTACAAATAATTTGAAGCAATCTGTGTTAACAATTTTACCGCCGCTTAGTTATTTACCGATTTCTCATTATTTATGTTCACAACAACGTAATAAACAGTAAGCTACCTACCTATCAAGTACAGATGGCGTTAATTTAAAATGTTATTATGAACCAGCATCAAAAACATAAATATGTTTTTTAAAAGAACAGTTACATTTACAAAAAACGTGGTAGAAAAATTGTCTTGGGAAAACTATGCGTAAGATTTTATTTTACTGACATCATTTCTAATCTGCCTGCTTTGTATGAAATATGTGAGAGCGCCATCTTGTATCGAGTAGTGGAACATTTTTAGTAACGCACGTGACTTTGTAATCAATCAAGGTCAGTCTATGATTCTAAACTTGAAAAGGTAGACAAGTACAAAAAATACATAACTGCTTTTTTTACTTTTTTTTTTCGTCAAGTAAGTAGTAATTGCTTTTTTTCATGAAACGAATGGGGATTTTGGACTCGGAAATATACTTATCAAGCTTGCACTACACTGGTTATCTTGCAGATTTTTTCATATTTGATTCGATCATGCAAGAAACATCGAGTAATGCCTTTTCTAAAAAAGTAATTTCAGTAATTTTAAGCCTTTCCTAACAGGCCGTTACCGAGAACTTCAAAAAATGAATCGGAAAAATTGGGCAACTTTTCAGCTCTAACATTGTCATCCAATACAAGCACTGCTTGAATTCACCCAGGTTACTTCGGATTAGTGGGTACCTGCGTGCACTCTAAGTTCAGATGAGAAGCGAAGGCTTTATTCACCACTGAACGGCTTCAATGTTTTATCTATACCTAATGGTAAAAACCGAACTTAGGGGTACGGAATGGAAACATATCTACTATATAGATGATATCGTACCTACTAAAATAAAATTAGTCCTAATTCTTTTCCTGCAAACTGTTGGTACTAGATATACAATGAAACTAAGCTATTACTGTGAGCTTTCAAATAGCATAATATGCCACAACTTGATACAGAACCGGGTACGGAATGCATACAAAAGTGCAGATTGAGTGCTCTAAGATCCTTAGAAAGTTTACTGCTCATCATGCATCATGTACCTAAATACTTAGGGTTCTAGTCACAGAGTACATTGAATATACTGAGAGTTCTAGTTTAGGCTTTCACTGATGACATCTGAGACTGCGAAGACCTACTTTTTATAGACAGATGTGATTGTTTCATAATCGAAAAGTATGTACTTATGTATTATGTATAAGTAGGTATATTGTAGGTTTCTATTTTTTGCAATAGGCAGGAGATTAGCTAGAACAAGAAGACAGACAGACAAAAATTTTAAAAATTGCATTTTTGTTACAGATACCTACATATTCCTTCCTTCTACAAAATGCATATGCAATTTGTAAAAAAAAAATATATTACAAACAGACACTTCGATAACGATTATATCTATCTATCACTTCAATTTTATTTATATGTATTATTAGTGTTTTCTGAAATGTAATGTTTCAGGTATCTTTCAAATTTTTTGAGATAGTCTCGTTTTTAAATCGACAATTTCAGTAAAACAGCAATAACATAATAATAGCATTTAATTGTAGCATTATGCGACATGCAAATCTGTGTGCTGGTTCTGTCCTGAAGCAGTCAAGTGTCAGCTTACCGGCTAACGACCGGCACGCTAATTAATTTACCCGAAATTTCACTTATTAAATTCACGAGTAAACGTTACGATCAATTTAGCCTTCCGTGAGTTAAGACGATTAAAATAAAAGCTTGCCGTGCAATCAAATAATATTACTTCAAGCGACCCTCAAATATTCAGTGTTTTTGTTTTGATTGTACATTTTGTATGGTGTACAATAAAGAGTAGATATACTATCCATCAATTTACACACAATACAAATGCCATCAAAAATATGAATTGTAAAAAAAAACAAGTCTCGCAACTCAGTTCTTCTACTGTAAACAGTTGTGAGCTGAGAGATCAATGTAATACCAAGTCGGTTAATTTATTCAGTCCCAACATAAGGGACCTTCTGCAACATCTTCTATTGACCATATCAATATTACTAATCTTTTATGTTTTAAATAAATAGATTGATTTGGCAATCGCATGAAAACAAAATGTATCTCACAAGTAATACGTATTACCTATATTAAATTAGATTGTTTAGTTCCGATTGATTGATTTGTTAATAGGGTAATTGATGTCAGAAATGTGATTTTTGAAAGAATAGGTTGCCTAGCTAAATCTGGTGCCAATGCTATACAATAAAATTTGTTATTACTTTTTTTTTCATTTTATTGTTTCATTTTTGACATCAATTACCCTGATTTGTTAATTTGTTATATTCGCAATGTCTTAATCAACGCATTATCTAGTATATAATATTATATCATAATCAAATAACTGATGAGAGAAGATATTTCTTCTACCGGATCTCGTACTATTAGGCTTTTTTTCATCGCAATCGATTGACTATATCGAATATACTAAATTTATTGACTGTTAGGCGGTACGAAGTTCGCCGGGTCAGCTAGTACGTATTATAATAATCGATGTTATATTATAAATAGATAAGTAATAAATCCATGAATGCCTACGCGGCGTAGCGTAAGCGGCGACGGCTACGCGGCGTAGGCCTACGAGGCTACGCGGCGTAGACCAACGCGGACTAGGCTACGCACCTAATTGGCCAACTGTAGGATGATATCTTGTTTACCTGGTCAAATATATTTATACATATGGAAAGTGGAAAAGCGTGCGAAGAGGCTAATTGGGGATCCAGATTTGGTTAAGTCCAATCTACGTCGCCTCGAGCACAGGCGCAGGGTAGCCAGCCTATCGGTATTTTACAGGTTGCATTTTGGAGAGTGTGCGCGGGAATTGCATGACTTGATTCCGCCATCTCATTTCTACCATCGGACAACCCGACGTACGGCGAGTATCCACCCTTACGTTGTTGAAACTTCAACGGTCCGGACTAAGCGTTTCGCGTCATCGTTTATACCGTGTACATCGAAGGACTGGAACAATTTGCCTGCTGCGGTCTTCCCGTCCAACTATAATTTAGGTGTCTTCAAGGCTAGAGTGAATAGGCTCTTAATAAACTAGTGCGCCTAACCATCAATGATTGCATCTCTGCTTACCATCAGGTGGGATCGCAGTCAAGCACTGGTTTATATGAATTAAAAAAAAAATAGGTTATAAGTATACTAATTATACCTATGTACTTTAAAATTAATAGTACGATTGATGCGAGACTCACAAGAGGAAAGTTAGTTGTGGCGATACTTGGGGGAGGCCTATGTCAAACAGTAGACGCCTATCAGTTGAAACGATGATGATGAATAGTTCGTAAACTATCAAAATCCCTTCCCAACTGTGTAAGTACGTACAATATGTCGGGATCGGCGTCCAGTTGAACTGGATCTAGCTGAATACTAGTATTACATGGTACGACTGTTTATCACATCACCACAACCCACTAACTGGATACCTCTTGGCAAGACTGGTGTCATACTTTTGGGCTTCTGACTGTTCTGAATAGCTGTAAACCGATAAAAAATCGATTCATTTTTTATTATTACCTTTCAATCAACAGGATAATACACCATGGGTGCTTATTACAATAATAAACTGGCGTGGGTGACGTAATGTAGGTTCAGATAAATATATCAGACTAGCTGTCCCCTGCGGTTTCTACCCGCGTCTTTGATTACTGCTCCGCTCCTCATGGTTATATAGCTTAAAGCCTTCTTCGATAAATGGGTTATCCCACACTAAAACCATTTTTTCAATTCGATCCAGTAGTTTCTAAAATTAACGCGTTTAACCAAACAAACAAACAAACAAACAAGCATACTCTTCAGTTTTATAATATTTCTAGCTGACCCGGCGAACTCCGTACCGCCTAATAGTAAGGATAAAGCCATCTACTGGCGTTACCAGAACAGCATAACTCATTTTATAATGACATTTTAAATTGACATTTAAATTCGAGATGGCGTTATATTCGGATTTTATTTTCGTGAAATTTTCCTTTTTTTTTCTCACCGTTTAAACCTTCTCTGGACTATTTCGAATATTTCAAGACTAAAATTAGCCAAATCGGTCCAGCCGTTCTCGAGTTTTAGCGAGACTAACGAACAGCTATTCATTTATATATATATATATAGATAATAATTAACACTAATATTAAAAAGAGGTAAAGTTTGTTTTTTTGTTTGTAGGAGATAATAATCTCTGAAAGTAGATACAATTTAGGCATCGGACCACCGATGGCAAAATTTTTTTCACCGATAGAAAACTGCTTTATTCCCGAGTAACATAGGCTATATTCTATGTACGCATGCGAAGCCGAGGGCAAAAGCTAGTAATATATAATACATATTACTGCCAACCCGCCTTGAATTCGCTAGGGTGTTACAGATCTTTGGAATTCTCGGTTTTTCTCTACTATAATATACATGTATTATTACACCTAAACCATCCTCCTGAATCAGTTTGTCTATTAGTGAAAACTGTGTGAAAATCTGTTCAGTATTTTTTGCGTTTATCGCGTTCATACAGACAAACAGACGCGGTGGGCGGCTTTGTGTTATAATATGTAAGTAGGTAGGTATAAACTAATGGACGTTTCTTTCCTAAAAGTTATCCGAGTCGGCATGCTGGCTACATTACTTTGGTATATAAGGTAGATACATAGGTAGATGACACTTCAATACATTTTTTCTAAACCTCTTTTCTATGGGTGTCTACAATTAGATACGTGCGTAACTTTTTTTTCTTAAGAATTTGCCTCGGTCACATGGACTTGCTAATTCGGTGCCTTCAACCGGTCCCGAGAGGTTACATGATGAATAAATATGTATCTAACCACACTCTCTTATTATTACTTAAAGATAACATCGTACGACAGCATGGATGATTAATTAGTGTACTATTTAATTGATTATGTGGCTACGAAGCTGATATAAATAATAATATATTGGCGTAGTCCTTTTTATTTATGGAATTCATATATAATAATATGTATTGCTCTAGCTGTATTTCAGATGCCAATGTTAGCTATTTTAATTTCGTAGTAATTTAGGGTTCCTTACCCGTTTTACCCAAACGCGACCCTATTACTAAGACTGCGCTGTCTGTCCATCTGTCTGTCTGTTCGTCCGTCTGTTACCAGGCTGTATCTCATGAACCGTGATAGTTAGACAGTTGAAATTGTCACAGATGATGTTTTTAAAAAAAAACAGAATAATAAAATAAATATTTAAGGGGAACAGACATGATTTTTTTTGCCATTTTTATAGATCGATAATGGTACGGAAACCTTCGTGCGCGTGTCCGCCTCGCACTCGGTTTTTTTATTTACGGAATTCTTCTATGTATTGTAAATGCCATGTTAGTTAGTTTAATTCCATAATAATTTAATCATAGCCGTTACAAAACTGTCCGCCTCCGACAGAGGTTTCACATGAAAGGGTAAGCCGCTTTTCTGCGAAACCTTAGCAAATCAACTAAGTTTTGTTCTTCATCATAATGTCATTGCTACATTAATAATATAGTAGAAAAGCATTACAATCGAAAAAAACAAAACTCTTAACGGAAATTACGCCCACTTGTCAAATATTATAATAGCTGTGTCCAAAACAAAATGAAGAACGTTTTAATTAAAGGATTCTGTCCACTGTACCGTATCATACCATGATCGTGCCGTGCAATGAAAGTATCGAGCACAGAGGGAACCACGACACAGTCTACTATGCCCGCTAGAACGTATCAATAGCGTATCATACATGTGCATAACGGTTTTAGTGACCGAAGCATCCGCGTATCATTCGCGTTACTTATCCATTTCCGTTCTTTCGGTTGGACCTCCTGTTCTCATTTGAACCAGACGCCTTTGAAAGAGTGAGTGAATATTTTTGTAGAAGATTAGTACTATTTTCTATACTCTGTACGATGGCAAAAGTATTATATTATTTTGAACGACGTATTTTTAACGGGTTTTAATGGTCATCATACGCATTATAAAGTTATAGCCCACCCGCGTAAGCTCACCAGTTTGGCAACGTCCGTCGCATGTCATGCACGAAGCGTACCTGTACCGGCCAGATATAAAACCGGGTACAGATTGCTGTAACGTAACATGCAATGAAAGAATTTGGCGTCCACATTGTCGCAATGTATCATGCAATGTAACAGAATCCTCATAGTTTGGACGCCTTGCGCGCGCGAACCGAGCATTACAAGTTTACAACTCGTGCGCGCCGCGACCCGCCATTTGTTGGTATTTTCGCCGAATACAATGGGGCGCGCAATGAGCGCGGAGCGGAGCGTCAACGTGGACGGGTTCGCGTGTTCTCGGCAGACTGAGCTATGTTCGTGCCGGGAACAGATGCTCGGTTCGTGTGTGCGACTTATGAAATGCTCCTTTCATGTTACCTTGCATGTTACGTTACAACAGTCTGTACCCGGCCTAACGCTACGGTGTTGGTCGTTGACGGAACGGTCTAGTGGGGATAGTGTCGTAGTAGTAGAAAAATATTTTTTGTCTGACACTGCCCTATGGTATTCATGCTTGATGCTACGGTACGGTGTAATGGGCGAACTCCTTTAAGACTCATCATAAGCTGGCGCCAACGTACCACCTACTTATATTTATATAAGCTGACCAAATTTCGTTATAATTATAATAACTAAAAAAGCAAATTAAGAATTATGATGACGAACACTGCCCAATCAACATTTTGCAAATATTAATTTATTAAAGCTTTGTTATACTCGTAAGTAAAAATCACTGTACCTACAAAGGCGGGCCTAATGCCTTTAGAATTGGTACTAGCTGACACCTGTTTAAATTGGGCGAAGGATATGGACTTCGTTACAATTGATAGTTTCGCTTTTGACCACTATCTCACCTGAAGGAAAGCGACGTTGTGGTCGACGACGGAGCATGCCTATTTACTGCTATCGGGAAACACAGACTCCGGCAGGGAATTCCTCTTTTCAAAGAATCTCAATCAAGAAATCTTACCCAAAAAATCTAAAACCAAGATAGGTTTACTTAAACTTAAACAGTACATTAGAGAAAATGTAGTATCAAACAATGCAGTTTATACAAATACATATATCGGTCAATTTTGGGATTAGTGTTTGTAGTGCGTCAGTGCCGCTGGTGGACAGGGGGCACTACAAACGGCCGGTGCAGCAGCAGCGCCGGGTGGCGGCGCGGTCGCGGGGCGCGAGCGTCATTCGAGCATGGTCTCTCAAGTCGGCCTCCGCCCGCCACTCGCCAGTCAACCCGAAGCTCCGCACTGCGGCGGTGTGCCCTATCGCTAAGCTCCGTACTATCACTGTGCTACACCTATTCGAAACGTTCTTTTTCTAATCGTTAAATACAAAAAACACTGTGGATTCATATCCAAGTAATAACTGCAAAGTGATTGATACATTGTTACTGTGTTGTGTATGAAAAATCGCGAATTCTGTGAGTTTTCTTAGAGGCTTCGCCGCTCTTCCTCGCTATATTGACGTCGATTTGTATCGTTCTGACAGGTAAGACAAGAGTCTAATTAATTGGACTTTTAATAAAACCTTTACTGAATAACAATGTTTCATTTGTACAATTTTAAATATTATAGTATTTCTTTAATGTTTATTTTATTTATTTACATTGTAAGACCTTGGTTTCTGTTATTTTGTAATTTTTAGTGAACCCTTATAAAATGAGGTGGACATTTATTTTTACCTTCATAAGCAATTTTTTTGAGTCGACCGATATGCCAGGTAAGAAGCAGATAGATATATTTAGGACTTTCCGTGGGTATGTTACCAGATACAAGATTAAATGTAATCGACAGTGAACAGTTAGATTTATCAACCGGGGAACAGTATAGGAGGTCTCAAGCGCTCCAAGCATTCTCTGGAACGTGAGCACTCAGAAGAGAATCTCCTGACACGTTTCTTATAAACCGGTTCACTCGGATACACGACTTATGCAATCGTAACTCTAATCGACTGAACAATCCAAAATACGTTCGAAAGTATATTCGGAGGATGTTAGGCAGGCATCGCAATGAATTGAAATGGTAATAAATGTTATAACTTGGACTATTAGGACGGCAGTGTACAGCAAGTCATTTTTTTTTAACCAAATTAAAGTTTTATAATTGTTATCTAAGTAGTCTCAAGTTTCAGTAAAAATAACAATCTGAATATAGATGTAAGAATGCCAATTGCTGTTCAATTACAAAGAACAATGAATTGATATAAACCAGCGCTTGACTGCGATCCCACCTGATGGTAAGCAGCTTTAACATAAAAATTAACATAAAGGTACCTATATTTTCTTTAAGACATACCAATATTTATTCAGGTTCGTTAGTGTAAACGCATTGCTAGAAATTGATCTCATTGCTATTTTCGTACGTTTCATTTTGATAACATCATTACATTTAGAAGACGCGGTTTGCTATCGAAGTGCAAAATCGCGCAAACATCTGCTAGGGGCAGAGGACACTGAAGGTGCATTGTAACTGTTGTTATTCTACATCGTAAGCAGCAGCTGCGGTTCCACGTGTATTCTGTCAATACAAATAATGTATCGACACAATTGCTGGAATTCATTGTGTCGAAATCGGGCAAACAGATTTCACAGAAAAACCTCACCAACCTTTTGGGACGAGCGGTAGATATATTGATTGGGTTTTTTTTCATTGTATCTATTCACGATCACAGAATTCACAGATCGTTTGATAGATTTCATTCTCATAGTCAAAATTCCTGGCCATGCGATGCAAACGATTGTAAACATAGCAACAGATTCTAATGTTTCGATTGTTGAACCCTATGTTGTCGCGAGTCGCGACTGCGACCAATTGGCGTCGTCGTATCGATCTGCGAGTTCATTCTAGCAACTACGTCATCGGGACACTGTCCACACACTAAAATAAAAATCTAAATTCACTTCGGCTATTTTAAATTCTACACATTTCATTCGGAATCTGAAAATTGTAATGTTGTGTTTGTATGTTTAACGAATTCTGCTAATAGTTTTATTCCATATCGGGATAAATCGTGAGTAATCGTTAAAGTCGGCGATTATCATAAGGCGATTGTTAATATGAAGATGCCCCGGGAGAAGTCTCGCTAAATTGCCTTCATCGAGTCGCCTCCGCTTCTAGTTGGCCATTTCCGTTTGCTCGATCAACTTGCTGCTGGTTATGCATCGATACTGTACAGTTTATTCATTTAAGTAAATACTGAAAGCTTCGTTCAATGCACTAATGAAAATATTAAGTGTTCTCTGTTCAATCGTCCATCAATGATTGTACAGAGAAGTCTAGTGATTACGTCAAACCACTTCAAGAGAGAAATGTAATGAGCAAATAACAATCGATGAAAGCAAATTTTCGTCGTGAAATTAGTAATGGTGAGAGAATGGTGCCCATTCTCTTGGTCTCAGACTAAAATAAGGGAATTCATCAACATATTTTACTAACAGACACCTCAGAGAAAAGAACAGTGACAGATAAGAACTAAGTTGGCGGATGTCAAATTAGTTTATACCTTAAAATTTAACACGTTTTAATCGATATGTACAGAAACGTCAACTATATTTTATTAAACTAAAATTAAACCCTTCTTATGAATAAAGGCAAGGGCAACAGTGCTTACTTAGCAGTTCCGTAAGTTACCCGGAAACTTATAGCAAGCTTTGTTCAAAATATGTTCACGGTATACATTAATTCAAATTTAATATTCTGGATTCGAAACCCCAGTTATGAAATTTACACGAGTATAAATCCATGGACCCCACAGCTTGGCTGCCCTACTTAGTCGGGTGCAGGCGTCACGGAGACATTTTGCGACGCAATAAGTAGGCGAGTTCTCGGCTGGAAAATTGCTCCAATTTTAGGGTGGAATCCACCCCCGAAACATAATCAGTTAAATAGCCCAGACAAGGATATTTCTAAACTGAAGGCAATAATGATAAAAATATAAATGTTTGCCAATTTTTGACAAAACCGCTAACATTGTTGTATCATTTAGCGATTGATAAATTTCAGCATAAAGTGCATCATTATGCAGATCTTGCTACATGTTAAGTTAAATTTGTTCCTTGCGGTGATTGCAAATAAAATGAAGAAGGAGAAAAATGTAAATTAGATCGTTTTACTAGAGGAGTTTTTGTTTAGCTTCAGGTCCCCTTTCATGGCACTTGCTTAAGTTTGGATAGCGTGTCGTAACTACAATCAGTGACTACATTCATGATGCCAACATTACTAAAATGGCTTGTGCTCGAGTCTGTTTATAAACAATTAGACGACGTTATCTGAATAGAGGTGTATCATGCTTTGTTTTGCTATTACTAAGTATCATTCAACGATCATATTATTTCTCTATTAGCATTAAGCTCATAGCTTCTTGCTTTTGATTTAGATATATTGGTGGTATGAAGTGTATTCCTGACATTGTTACGTCTAGGCAAATGTTGTTTGTCTAATTTGCACGAAACGAGGTCACATTTCCCGCGCCGAGGGTAAACATGGAAAGCTTTTTGTAATTTAGCGTCATTACATCCAAGTAACAAACATTGCGCCGGAATAGACACGCAACCGCTAATATTTTGAATGTATCTTGTTGTTAGAACTTTGTCTTTACCGTCACAGCTTGTTGGAGTTTAGTGGCTAGGTAAGTCCAGTCCCTGCCGCGTTGACACAACAATCAAGCAGGTCACGACACTAACGAAGGGCTTGGGGTCTGGTAGGTGGAAGTGGTTGATAAGGGGCTGAACGGAGGGCGATTCTGGTATTCGTATGCAGGCCGCGCGGTGGCGGCGCGATCGATACGCGCCCGCGCGACGCCTCCCCGCGATACCACTCACAAGTCTGCTACAACAAATATACTTGAGTTTATTAAATTTCTTTAAGACAACTCTTCAATAATTGGCGAGTGCAAAATCCTCCGGCTAAGCCCAAGACTTCTTATACGTCTCTCCTTTTGATACGATTTAAATAATTACAGAGCAATCACTGGTTTTATGCAGTGCGGTTATATCCTGAAAGCGTGTTTCTTTACAACCACTCAACTCGTCGAAGTCGTACAATATTCATTAAGTGTCGGTAACTTGTGAATTCAGAATAATACCACGTTTTCGTGACAAATTGTTTGGAAATTTATTTCTGACAGCGATAACAAAGTATGGAAATTGACAGAGTATTTGCAATTGTAATTATTTAACCATTAAAGCGCGACGAACTTAGTAAGTATACTAAAGATAAGAAGATGACATCATCACCGGGAACGACCAAGGGAGAGAATAAAAAAACTGTTGACATGAAGTAACCGCTCAGTGAGGCGGAGAACACGCTCGGCCGGTGACCGCGTGGCCCTGATCTTGACGGAACAAGTCGGTGATGACCTTCCGTGACCGTGCAAGATGTGGCCTGCCAAGTGCCAACAGATACGCATGATCATAAAATTATTACCTTACTACTACTACTACTACCTTAACACAATAATCAAATTTTTCATAACCGCTTATGTCACAGCGAACTATATAATAAATAACGTACTTAGCTATTATGACTTGTTAACAGGTCGAAGTACCTTAATCGTGATTTATTTCTGGCCGTAAATGGTGAAGCTAGCTCATTAAACGATTCACATCACAAAAGAACGTGGGTGTTCAGTGCCATGATGTATGAACGAGGTTGTTTAGTTTATTAGAATCGCAAGTATTTTCTGTATAAATCCATATTCTATACATAAAATATTTGCGAGTAAACAGAAACTCAATATAGTGAATTTGAGCTTAGAATCTCTCCCCTACAAGGGTTCTCCCTTTTTGTAAGGAATGCGCTAACTACTTACTAATAGCTTTAATGCACTTCCAATAGCAGTCCGACGTATATCGAGGGGAGCTATCAATGAAGGGATCCTGGCGTTTATTATACATAGCTTATTTATACTTATCTATTTGAGGAAATATTTTATTAATTGAGAATAGTTTAGATGTCAGTCTGCAATATGTATATGAGCAATTGAGCATACTTTAGCTAGGCTTCAAATATGATCTTGTTAATTTGATATTTGTGTTATACTAAAAACTGAAACAAGACTTACAATCAAACACGTGCAAAGTTCACGCCGTTCGTCTAATTAATCAGACATCTAATGTGTGTAATTAGTACTAGTAATCATTGATGAAATGTTAATTAGGAATTTAGCTCGATACGGTAGACATAACTGCAGCTACCAGGACGAATCAATGAATTTCAATTAGCAGATGAACAGGAGCGCGGCTACGTCATCATCATAACTGAACAAGTCCGCATTGCACTAAACATTGTACGCATTGAGCTGGTAGTTGTCATTGCATGCCCGCATGCTTTCACCTACAGATGTACTGCAATTTGTCAACGTTTAAATTAGCAGCCCACTGTAAAAGACGACTGATACAAATAATATATAAGGTGTAAAAAAATTAACTTTAAGAATTTCGAGGGGATATTGTACTCCTCATTATGAACAACTTTTACTATGGGACCAAACCTGAAATAGCGAAAAAAAAATCAGCTGCTCCATACGTTTTGACGAGTTATGCGAACATAAACGTAGGGAACAGCTGATTTTTTTTCGCGATTTCAGGTTTGGTCCCATAGTAAAAGTTGTTCATAATGAGGAGTACAATGTCGCCTCGAAATTCTTAAAGTTAATTTTTTTACACCTTATATAGTCCAACTATCTGTCCCCCGCGATTTTACCTGCGTCTTTGGTTACTGCTCTGGTCCTTTTGGTCGTAGCGTGATCTTATGTGGGTAACCTAATTATAGCTGATAGATGAATGGGTGAAAGTGTTGTATAAACACTAAAAGAATATTTCAATTCGATCCAATACTTTCTGAGATTAGCGCGTTCAAACAAACTCTTCAGCTTTTTAATATTTGCATAGATTAATTTGCTAAAAATTATGTACCTATAAATTTGGAAATGATGTTATGTTTAGTTGATCAGCCGCTTAATAGGATAACGTTTATAGATCCTTGTGTACCTGGTACCTGGATGCGTTCTTTTATCACGTTTTTTTTTTTTTTGTTACGCGGCCATTGCTCCCCATTTCGGACGACCCTTTGGACGAACAATGATTAGAGTGAGGGGAGCGAGATGCAGCTGCTCCTTTTCTTATAGAACATGTTTTTCTAACATTCGCTGAAGGAAGTAACTGGGTCGCGAAATGAGGCCAATTGTATTTTCTCCGATTAGACTGCACAATGCGTTTACTGTTTAGTTTCATTTAACGCTGCCAATATGCATTTCAAAGCTAATAACACATACTGACTTAGAGGAGATAAAAACTCAATGACTGCTATAATATATATCCATTTATAAAGCAAGTAACATTATTGCTAGGGTTTCTTTGCCTATGTACTTAGTACGTTGAAAGTTGATTGAGACAGTTTCTCAGCAACATAAAAAGTGGTCGAGATGCGTCTGCTTCCAACATATATATGACGCAACGTGAAACGCAATGTAGTCCCCATTCTGCAAGTGTGCAACTTTTTACTCAGGCGCCAGACGGTGTCGCCACCTTGCTGTCACGACAGTTCCACTAAGTTTCTCCTTCATGAATAGTGTTAATTTAGCCGGCTCGATTAACTTCATAACTTGTGCTGTGTTACACGTTATCCCATATCGAATAGGTAATTGTAACAATAAGCCTTTGTGGTATTTAGAAAGTGTGTGTTGTTCATGAATCGGATGTAGGAACGTGATGTTATTTTACTTGTTCTGAGTACTTTCTGTGGACGCCGGGGTAGTGCGAGACGAGGTTCGAGTTCATGGCCACTGGAACAATCGATTGGCGAGATTTGTGAGCGAGCTGCGTGCGTACCAGGCTCCGGTAGCTGGACGTATTAAGTGGCGGCTGCCAACCTTGACTAAGTCAAACATTTACCATACGTCTATATCATTTGTATGCTAATCAATACGCTGAATACAAGTGGAGCGCGATTTCGATTTATCCAATGCGTTGCTGTGGACAATCTTGAATTCAATTACCATAGAGTATACATTATTATATCATTTGATATAAATATATTCCATAAAGTAACTTCATGATATTGTTTAAAAATTAATCGCTTTTAGAAATATTACAGGGTGTAACGGAAAAAGGTGGTCATATTTTAAATACTGCTTCTGCCTGTAGAAATCGACCACTTTCTAAATGAAATTCTTAGTCAAGACTGAAAAAAACAATTGGACCTCCCATACTAATTTCGATCAGCTGATTTGTACGGAAAATCAAAATGTTTTTAAATAATTTAATAATAATATATAATATAATATTCACACAACTATTACACAACGCCGTCTAGTCCCAAGCTAAGCAGAGCGTGTGTTATGAGTACTAGACAACTGATAAACATACTTAAATATTTTTAAATACATACATATTATAGATAATTAATGACTTCCTTGAAAAGAGTAGTTCGTTTCCATAGGCAGAAGCAGTATCTAAAATATGATCACCTCTTTCCAGTATTACCTGTATAAAAACTATACCTACAATTATACAGTTTTCGATTATGAATAATTGTCTTTGTAATGTTTAATAACAACATAATGTTTAAAAAAAAAAACCGAATTACATACATCGCATTGTTGGTTGGTGAATACAATGAGGTGCAAACACAAGCGTGGAACATTCAGCGATGTTGTGGAACAATACAATTTCAGAATGTGTGATGTGTTATGAGCCAAGTACAGACTACTGCTGTATCGTAACATAAAGTGCAACACGCAATGAAAGTATTTGCCGTCCACATTGTCGCAATGTATCATGCAATGTAACAGAATTCCTATAGTGTGGACGCCTTGCGCGCGCGAACAGAGCTTTAGAACTATGTGAATAGGATGCACCTATTCGTTCCGCTCGATTCGCGTGCGCGCTGCGTCCACAATTATGAAATGCTCCTTTCATGTTACATTGCATGTTACGTTACATACAACAGTCTGTACCCGGCTTTAGTGCACCACGAACATTCTCGTTGCTATTGCCAACGCGAAGAGCAGTGTTATTAAGTTGTCCCGACCGCATTAACGAAGCTCGGTAAAATTAATTACTTACATTGAACCAACAAGCGGTTATCGCGGTCACCGCGAGGAAATTAAATGAACACGCGCCGACGCTTCTTACTGGACTTTACTTATTAGAATGCACTTTGTGAATTGGTACAGCATGGTTCCAGAGCAGTTTGTGTTATGTATGAGATACTAGCTTCTGCCTGCTGCTTCGCTCACAAGGGAACTGGGATATTCCAGGACATGGTCTACCCGCGTGCCGAAATTCGTTCAGTCGTTTGAGCGTGTACCAAACATAATATGCAGTACATACTCTCATACATACAAGCTTTCGTCTTTCATATGTTGGTGTAATAATTTATTTTCTACAATAATGATTCATTTATTGACCATCTGAATTTGATTTACTAGAATCCAAATGATTTGCGTTTGTAATTATCAACATTATCAACTTCTATTTAGTTTCCAATCAATTATTTCGGAGGCATCGATCTATTTATGATTCTCCGCATGATCGCATGCGGCAGGTGTCGGCAGTTAAACAATGTCACGCAAGTATCGCCTATCCCGAGCTTCCGGCGCGTGCGCAACCACGTGTTGTCCGCGCATAATTACAAATAAATGTTATGGCCCTTTTACTGTCATGTTATTACATCTAGAGGAAATGTTAATTGTTGTTCGCTCTGTAAAAGGCGTTAGAGAGCCTCTAGAATAATTTATAGCCACTTGAAGCTATCCTTTTTAGTGATACCATGATTTATTCTTCGTGATTGATAATTGGGTTGTAAAGTTTCGACTACAATGGAGCCCGCACCTCGTAATCCGGCTCTCACCGGCTATAATTTAATATCCGCCCGAAAATAATCCCATTTCCTCGGCATACCACTAATGCTGTGTTGTATAATGTCCTTGACATTGGTGACATATAGTTTTGTAGGACTTCTCTTCCCCAAGACCTTTGTATTTCAATGTGTGGAGTTCAGGTCATACGTATAAAGTCCCTTTGATTTACCATATGCTGATAGATATTGAATATACATATGGACAACATGGTTATACTAAATTTGCAGATGTATGGACTACAAATCGACTAGGGAAGTAATTTGATTGATATCAAATCAGCATCTGAAGCTGGTTGCAATGTCCGACATAAAACGTTTCCCATGTTCGACTTGTGATGGATCATGCGATGCAAATGATTTATAGACTGGACACTGAAAATTGTAAAGGAAGCAAGACCGTTACATACCGTTATATTTTAGGAATGAAAGTAGGGAGTAGATGGAAATAGGCACATGGAAAATATGCTCAAAAGTTCTGAGACCGAAAATAAAATTTTATCTAGTACAAGATTTTGCAACGCTAATCCCTGAACAGATATGCTAAAAAAATAAGAACAGCGCATAAGTACCTACCTAAAAAAGAGTAACAAAAAGTTTACCACGAATAAGAGTAATATTTCAAAATATGTCCGCACTAACATGTGTCGTATAATAAATTGTAATACCTACATACATGAAGACAAATGAAGCAGAAACAGATATGTTTGTCGATCGACGTGGATACTGGGCTCATTCATAAACATTTTCGTGTTAACAGAATGTTATGGTAGCAAGCAGAATATAGTAAGCATTAGTCAGCTCAGAGGTCGACTATTTGTAAGTTTTCGTGTGATTGTAACTGCTTTGACAAAATCCTTTCCCAAACAATGGTTTCTGCTAAAGAGATTAAACATAAGAGTCTTATTAATACAAAGGTAGCACAATCATAATGAATTCCCGGTGAGGCTCAAGGGCATGACGCACAGACGCAAATTTCTCGTCCAAGGCTAAAAGGAAGGTCTCGCCCGGGCGTGGGCTGGTGTCCTTGGCTCTCTATGAAGGCTGATTAAAGGATTCGATCTTTCATTCTCTACTTGAATCTGAGATAATTGAATTAAATGGACAATTTGTCAAAAGAGAAATCAAATTAAAATGTAATAATAGCCTCTTTACCTATATAGCTTTCTAATTTATTATTAATGCAAAATTAATTTAATTGGAATTCAGGAAGCCGTTGCGTTTCACGGTGGTACATTTCCGGCGGTCCCTTTTCGAGGGCGTAGCACCGTATGCTAACGGTCGAACATTAATTGATTTATATATTCAAACAGAAGAATGTAATTGAGCCCTTAATGATAAATTTATAGAAAGAGAAACGTCAGATAACACTGAACTGTAGAACTCCCTATGTTTCGGCGGAACGGATTTAGAGATTGTTAATGGCGGTAAAATAAACAGACTAATACAATATGTTTGCAAGGGACCTTCATAACTGTCAAGCGAAACGACATCATCCATTTCCACCCCAGTTCATTAATTAACAGCTCATTTAAATATTTTTCACAATATTTTATGTTCTTCATTAATCATGAAGAACATAATATACAAGTACGTAAGCATTTCGGTTTCAATTTTAACTGCATGAAACAATGAAGTTTATACAGATTTATGTAAATACGTTGGAGTATACATAACATTATTAACCTTACAATAGGCAGTTCGCTAGTAAATTACTAAACGTACAACAAACAACCTGAAACTTTCCATTAAGAATGCACAGAGTAATATAACTGGTGGTATTAAAGCGGACAATGCGTCGGTAACGGGACAAGGTACTAATTGTGAAGCTAGAACCAAAGTCTTCCGTTACCCGGTGCGCCGCTGCACCACAACCGTCTCCCGGGAACGACGACCAAACGACACGCGACACAACTAGACAAATAAAACGTAAACCGACCAACCATGGACCAGAATGATAAATGATTTTTTTCAACCGAGCCGGGTAAAACCTAAATGTGAAACCTTTTAAAAACATGACAAAACCACAAGTCATTCCACGTAGCCGATGTAAAAAGCGAGCAGTTTAATTTCGCAAAAGTGCTTCAAGTTTTATCCAAATGCTTTTCTGGTATTCAACGCAGTTTCCATCTCCAGCCAGCGAACTCTAAATTATAACTGTGCATGATTTTGAATTCATAGCGTCACGAGCACAATGAGCAACGATTTTGTGATGTGATGTTCGTATAGATGAAAATTCCTGATTGCTTAGGATAGTAAATTGCAAGAAAGTAGGTTGTTTTAAAACAAGTGGCTTATATTCCCCTCAAATAATAGAACATAAGTAAGACATTATTATGTGTAGAATGAATTAATATAATAAGACGTATGTAGTTCACAGTGAACGTGCCCAGACTGTCGAAGAAATTGTTTATCATACTCGCCGGTCACGAACTCCGAACACACGCACGTCTTACGTATTCTACAATTAAATAATCTCAGTAGATAGAATCTGTAGTCATTAATGTGAAAGGAATTTAATCAATTTTCTATTTAAACAGTTTAAACAAACCTACAACCGTCATCTAGAGTTTGTTTAGAAAAGTAAATATGACATATATTTTAAATGATATGTATTCTGAATAAGCCTAATCATTGCCATCATAAAAGCTTTCATGAAAAAGATGTTG
Organism: Mythimna impura; assembly: GCA_905147345.3. Lineage (NCBI taxonomy): Eukaryota > Metazoa > Arthropoda > Insecta > Lepidoptera > Noctuidae > Mythimna > Mythimna impura. The sequence continues at coordinate 9,251,026 of LR990348.1, read as the reverse complement.
TTTATTTTATTTGAGAATTAAAGCTCGCTGTAAGAGGAGCACTTAAGAACTTGATGAATTGATCCGCAGAGCTTACACATCGACTTAAACAAACAAACAAACACAGGTGCTCACCCCGGTCATCATCAGATTTTTTTTTAATTAGTTTAGTCTCGAAAGTTTATACTGTATGCAACACAAGTATATGTAAGTAAGCACGAACATACAGTAGTCTAAACAGGAGTGGCAGGCTGCATGCAGGCAGCGAGAGCGTTGCGACATCTTCACAGGAGACATGTTGAACAAGCACTCCACTCGACTTGTAGTTGAAGCCACCACACGTAACTTCACTAGAGAGTGCTCCAGTCTACGGTAAACTTTGTTCTTTGTTTGAGAACAAAGTACGCGAACAAATGTTTGTTTACAATCAATCGAAAAAATCAGTGAATCTATTTTTGGTACGAAGACATTTCAATGTAATTTTAGATACATTTAATTTATGGCTATTGGTACTGCTGACGACGATATCAATCACAATTGTTATGAAACTCTTGTCAGAGTGGGTAAAATGATTTATTTATTTAAGCTTTGATCGTAAAATCGCCCCACTTGAAGTTGGAGAGGCTGGATCGTGCCGTCCACCGTCTGTAGCAATAAACTGTTCCATTTTATAGCTATGACTGGTAATAATAAAGCTCGTTATCGTTACGTCAACCCTTTATGCATTTCTCTAGAACATTTGTTTAATTTTAGTATTTTTGCATCAGATTTTCACTGCATATCAATTGCATTCTCAATTCAAGTATCTTATAGATGTGAGTACTTCAGACTCCTAATAAATTTAATACTGCGAGATTAAAGATATTTCGTTTCAATATATCATATGACCGTTGCATTTGAAGTGTGACTCCCGTTAGTGCACGGTCCACTGATTATCCATCTCTCATTACTACACTTGCTTAAAGAGTACCTAGTGCTGGATTGCACTCAACGCGAGACGTGTCAAGAGATATAATTAAAATGATTAAATATCTAGAAAGACCATATTACATCCTGGTTAAGCATGCTACGTACAAGTACGAATGGATTACATATTATGAAATGTTAACGAAGAGACTGAAGAACGCATGGAACAGGATGGAACTGCATAACTTTGATGATATAAAATTTATTCCAACGAATGTGACAAAGGTCAAAATGAACATGTTCTGAGATAAGTAGAGTTTGAGGCTCAATAACATTAGCATAATATACATTCGCTCTGTAATAACAAACATGTAATAATTGTGTCATCCGTGCCACAGTGTCACGCGTTGTTTGAAATGACCGCAGAAATTAATCGACGACCTTGTCTCGTAATCGTTTACACGTCATTCTCCAAATTAACGTTATTGAAGGCAAGACACATTATCTAGTAACTCGGTAACAGTCTCCACACAAAAAAAAAACAACATTTGAAGCTGTTAATTTGATTATGACCAGCAATTGTAAGTGTGCGACTCAACACGTTAGTCTTGATTGACTGTTTTTAAATATACTCAATTCGGAAACGATCACTAAGTTACTACCTTGGAAAAATAGCTAAAAAAGAATATTAAAGGTTCAACAAAACGTAAAACCAACAAATTGATTGGATTCAAACAAACAACAACATGGAACATGCTCGGAAACGAAACTCCGAAATGAATTTTCACGAGAGCTGTTCACGTTGGAAAAAAAACATGCTACAGGTCGTGTAGTCGGCTATAATTGACGTATTCTCTCGCTCGGCAGAATTTCCTACATGTTCGCATTGAAAACTGGATGAAGGCCATGCTCTCCTAGTTGCCCTCATATTGTAACTGGGTCAAGTTTATACAAACAGGAAATGTGAATGAGGCAGCCATATAGAGAAAAGCTATTAAAATATCAAAATAGATAGGCAGACTACTGTTGCTGGAGATGAGATTGGTTCAGGAAAAGGTTTCGTAACGAATGGGGGGCAATAAAGGCTTACGGTACCTACGGAGTTATTAGATACAATTGAAGTAAATACGTTGTCATTAGGACAAAAGTTGCGGATAAATCTCAACATTTTCATGCATAATTTCATACTACGCATGCATGGACCAAATGAATGTGTGCGTGATAAGCTATTCGTGTATCCCATTACACTTAATTTATTAGAGTATAAAGACTCCGGTAAATTATCGTTCCCTCCCGGTCCATTCTGTCCGTAGTCCTCACAGTATTGTTAATAGCTCTCACCAAGCGGAATGCAGGGCTCTTGAATCCTTCCGTTATTATGGCGTTCATTAATGAATATTCAATACGTACGCTTTGTTCCTTTCCCGTCGAACACAAAGTACATCAGAGTACTTCAATTAACTCCTATTTGTTAGTTTTGAGAGATTCTCCTCCGAGGAATTTGACTAAAGTACCGTCACAAAAAATAACCATGCAACGTTTGCATGTGAGAACATGCATTAGGAATTTTATCATCATCTATACGTGACCGAGAAGTTAGCGAGTTCATTTGCGTCCCATCGTCAACTGGAGACGTATTTTTGCAAGCGAATGGTGAATTCGAAGTGCTGCCGGGACCGATGACTCATCTTTGTTCTTAGTTCGTTGACCTCCTGTAACTTACAGCAGCCGCTGTCGCGCCTACACAAGACTTTTACGAGAATTTGGTTTTAGGTGCATTTAAATAAGTTTTAGTCTCAGTCAACCTCATTACTGTTATAGCCTTGACTTCGATTTCGTTTTCGTAGTATTCAAATGAGTGTTTTGAATCCAATAAAGAGCTCCAATCATTCATCTTAATGCAAGATCAAGTGACTCATCGAAGGATTGTAAAGTGACGCATTGGATTTGTGAGTAATTCGTAGTAAGTTACGTGTTTCAAGTCGGAATTGTATCACTGTTATGATGACTCATTTCTCTGTGCAACATGTCCCTATAGAGATGTAGAGCTTATCCGGTGCGTGTAGTTTAATCCCCAGGCCGGACCACTAACAGCATTTCATATGCAAACGGCAAACTCTGCCCGCGTTCTGTTTACAAAGCGCAAAACTTTTTCGTTAGGGGAGCGAAAACTTGGTCCATTTACAATCATTTGAGGCAGAATAAAATACATTTCGTGTCACCGAAAATAATAGTTATTCTATGGTAACATTAGAAGATTTACAATACATTTTTGACTCAAGACATTTTCTAAAAAATCCAAGAGGGAAATGTTTCAGGATTTCTGTGCTTATACTCTTATGCATCTCACCTCATCTCTACTCTGTGCATATACTCGTACCACAAAAGTGTCATTCGTTAAACTTCGTTCATGTTGCGCTAACTTCAGGACAAGGAACTTAATTAGTGCGGTATTGCACAATGTTTATTAGGTACCTGAACAGTTTGTTCAGCGGGCAAAGTTGCTCGGTGGTAATTAATGCAAAGTTTGAAAGCTCCCGGCCCATATAAACGCAAAGTTAACTGCCATCGGGTATTATACGTACTTATATGAAATTGTAATATAAACGAATAATTTAGTATTGTAGACTTAGCAGTTGTAAATTTGTATCGAACAGGTAAGCGGTTAAGCGATTGGCAGCTGCGATGCATGTCGCAGGTTCGATTCCCGTATAGATCAAACAATTATATGGCCTACAGATAGTTGTTCTGGGTCTTGGTGTCTTATATAATTATGTGAATTTACATGTTACGTGTTATGCATGAGTAATTCTTAAAAGAAAAGAAAGACAAAAGAACTTGTTTAGAATTTTAGATTCATTAAAATACGATAAGCTATCTTTAGAAATAAAGTCATTAATGATGACAAAAACTTAAATCATTTAAAATTCATAGAATGCTCAAGGACGTTGGTAACAAAACCGGAACTGTTCTCAATGTCTATTTCTTTGTAAATAACTATTGATTTGTTCTCAGCGCACGTTTTGTGTGAGCATAAAACTAATTTATTGCACATCGTTTTAATATTTCATTCGGACGATTTAAACTGGTTGTTTCATAATCTATGTGGGTTAACATTCATATCACGTCCAACGTTTTTAAAATGGTCATGTCAGTTTTCGCTCACGAGTACGATCGTTACGTCGGTACCCAGTACTATTTAAACCGATGGCTTAGAGTAAAAACCCAATGTTAATTTTATTTTATTATATTTCTGAAAAGAAAAGCGCGAAACACACAATCTGGTATCACGCAAAATTTTTATTCGAGACTTTTAGCGCCATCAACGATGTTGAATGCATACCTTGCTCGAGTCGTCGACGGCGCGTATTGTTCCACGCGCGTCTCAGGGAGATGTCAGCAAATCGTAGGGGCCCAGCAGGGTCGAAGCCTACTGGGGCCATGGGTAGTGTGAAAACGAAACCCGGGGCCCTGTGACGAAGGCAACAAAGGAACAGGAGTGGGTTTTTAGTCAGTAAAAGTCTGACACTATCTCCCGCTCCGTCCAAGAGCGAGATTTGTCATTAGATGACTGTCCCACCTAAAAAAAACCTTGCTCGAGTCAATTTGGTGTGATAACCTCGCGACGCGACAAAACTTGTCAAAAAAAAATTAAAAACGAGAGAATTAAGTGTTTGAAATATAAATCTTTTTTTATATTTAAATAAAATAAATGAAATGATAATACAAGGTACTTATAATTTGTGTTTTTTTTTAAATCCTGTAAAGTTACGTATTTCGCAGTTACGAGGTATTAACTATAAGACATCGATACCGAGTTTGTGATTTCTTGCACACGACTGATTTAAAAATTCCTGAGGCCCAACCACGAGCTCATAACGCAATCCATTTTACGCCCTAAACTGAACTGTTAAATGGATGCAGCTATATAGGGTGAATAGCTCCATCCCTCTTACTCCTGGTCTACGATGTAACCTAAAAACCTAACTAAACCTAAAAAAGTCGTCAATGTTGAGACTGCTAAGTTCCGCAATCACGATAAAATCTAGAGAAAACTCTTAGCGGCTGTATAAAGTATACGGAAGACATTTCCATTTTCCTCAGCAGTCCCAAGACCCTGTTTGCAATAAATATGTAATGGAGGTACCCGGTATCGATTGCATTACCAGAGGGGTGTTTTTATTACTGAACAAGCATGACATCAGCAACAAATTGTTACATGACTTAGCCTAGCCTACTCTTCGTAATATTCTAGTGTCACCACGAATATTAATATGGAGTATTTTATGGAATTCCCTAGTGGAAACACTCCAACTTTAATTAATCGTTTTCCAGAAGCTGTTAGTTTATAAAGTAATTAGTACTTTTGCATTGACCTACTTTTTTAAAGAAAAATATTGTTGTTGATATCAACAATAAATATAAAATAATTATTATACGTAATTTATTCGTATCTATAGACCAGCTACAAATATATACCTTAAACTCTACCTAACGGAAACAGATTAAAGTAATGAAACACAGAAATTGGTGTTGGTAACTAACAGACCATAAGTTGGTATTATCTTGAAATTGAATCCAATTTGAATTTCAAACCGAATTGTTTTCTAACCGTTTATCAGGGCATTATCCGTTGGGGGAACTTCGATGCCGAATTGCCGACCAAGCGACTAATGAAACCTTTTTTCGCCAAATGATGGCGGATCGCAATCCTCAATTAAAAGTCGAAAGTGTCCGAGATAAAAGAGGGATTAGTCGCAAACTCGGAAGAATTGCTTTTAACTTATTCTTACCCCAAGGATTAAATAATTGATTGCCTAACGAATCTTGTTTTTAACAACAATCATAAATAATAACACCACTTTATTACTTTACTTCCAAGCTCAAAAAATATTCCTTCATAAATAAGATGTTGCTAATGAACATGCTTAGATTATTAAATTCTATCCAAAAGCATAAACTAATGAGCAACTAGGGCTGCAACCCCCATGTCGGTTTTACGATCGTTCAAGGGTACTAGAGTCCTGAATAAATAAAATGCAATTAGACTAGGGTACTGCCTCATAGTAATACGTAACACGCCTCTGAGAGAGAGAAACCATTTAAAAAAATTGTTTGAAATATCTCAATAGAACGCACAACAAAAAGGGGGAGGTGTGATTATCAATTTAAATGTAATATGCTTGTACAATACACTTTTCCGGGGCAACATTAAAGCGAGCGAATCATTTACGCGAAGGGCTTTGAATTGTCTAATACGTATATTACACACGCGATTACATGTGATGGGACATTCTCGGTGTAACCGGCCAACATAATGGGATAACCTATGAATTGATGGCTCGTGTTTCAGTCTGCTAATTCAGAGACAGGTTGCGAAAAGGACGGGCCACGTGCGGGGCGTCGCCATGGCAACGGAGGAAAATACGCAATTCCACAAGCCCCCGCCCTACGGGAACGACCTATAGTCCCGGCATTTCCAAGTCAGCCGAGTGGATAAGGCTATTATTTATCGTTTTGGGCTTGATTTTTCTTTTTATTGTATCAAAAATTTAAACTGACATAGGTAACTAATATTAAGCTGAATCTACATTAAGATAGTAAAAGTTTGGAAAATGTCATTAGAGTCCTCAATGTAGAATTGTAAAAAGAATACAAAAGGTATCGTATCGTAACATAAATGTTATACTTCTGAGGGATCCTCATCAAATCAGCGGCCCGTAATAATAACTCTATTACACAAAGGGATGCGAGATTTTGTCAGGCAATTTAGAATGGGAGTGTGGGGGCGGTCTGCATGAAGAGCCATATCGCGCGTCAAAGACGAGCGATATATTGTATAGGCGGGTCTGATGCTAGATTTGATATCACAGCCTGATTGTAGATATGGAACATTTTAGGAGTTAGAAGTTTCCAATATATATTTTCAAGGCGACACTAATTTTAGATGATTTTTAATAGTATTCTAAAGGTTAAAATGACAGCGTGGTGAAAAGAAAACAGACGAGCAACAAAGTGATCCTGTATGGGTTCCGTTTTTTCCTTTTGAGGTACGGAACCCTAAAAATACGGAATAATACTTAAAATAAAAGGCATACAATGCAAAGGTTGATCGTATTTTCAAAGTCCCTTGCCTCTTTGGTTGTTTGACCCCTGTCAAGACAATTGCCTGTCCATCGGCTTCCCCTTGCGTTATTGGAAATCCCGGCTTCCATGCGCGCTTTGTGGTTAACTGAGCAATCTGCAAAATGGGACTATAAACCACATACACATGCGGAATTTATTCCTAATATATTGCATAAATAAGCCAAACATGAAATAGGAAAACACACATGTGGGAAATGAAACATCTAAATTACGTAATATTATTTATGGCTAACAAAATTTGATAGAACCAATATTGAATGGAAAAGAGTAGGTATAAACACAAACAAGGTACATGAACTCGTATAAATTGATTCGCTCCAGAGCTGTATCAGATAATAACCCATTAACTAACGAAGAGCCCGAAGTCGCTTCATCCGGATGTCGGCGAATACTAGTTAATGGACAGATCGATCAAAAATGTTTCGGTCATTCACTACATTGCAGAGAGGGAACTAAGTGCAGTCGGGTGATAATTTTTAGCGCGCGTATGAACTTAGCACTTCCCGTGTACCCTGTAATTACTAAACCGGAGACACGAGACATAAGACGCGGGTATCTGGTTTCCAAGTGTTCATTGTAGCTGTCGCAGACAATGGGACCGTTGCCGTGGCGAAGGCCGACCCAACACCGCATAACGACTGCATTATAAAACGCAGTTGCATCAACTTTAACACGCATTCTTATGACTTGTTGCATAATCACGGATTTTTCCAGAACGATTGCTTATTATCTCCATCAATATTGATTTTAAATGTAAATATATTCTAACGCCATACCTACTTACAGTATCTCTTTATTTCCATCCTATTGTAATGGTTAACCGCATGTTTACTATTGATAGTTTTGCGGTTCGAAACATTATCATTTTAATTCTAACTGCTGGTTATGCAAAAATGGTGTACAAATTTAGCATAATACGTATTTTATTAGTACAATAACACTCATGAACTTTTACTTGAGAATTATGACTAATCTAAGCAGCTGCTTGAACTTGATATTGTCATACATCTGTATCTAAAACGACTAACAAAACATAATAGACAGCTGCAACCACTTTACTGCAACTCGTTTTTATTGCAAAGATTATCCGCGTTCGCTACCATTAAATAATTATTTTCCTTGTTAATACTGTTATATACCTGATACGAAGAACACAGTAATCAAATACATTAGTGAACTCGATTATACACAAGAAATTCTTACTACATCCTGGCCGGTTCATAACATTGCTAAGCTAGGTTTTCTAAAGCTATATAGCTACACAGTTACGTCAGTCACGTTTAGAAGATATTTTTAATTTACACAACAAATTAAGGACAAGGTCTTGGCTTGTACGAGAATTGGACCAAAATAGTATCGATTGTACTAAATGACAATTTGTCTTTAAATTTAGGTCAACGCCTAAATACGCCGGAAGACATGAGTAAATGCTGATAACGAAAATTTTGTTGTTTCAGATTTGGTGCACCAGCTAAGATTTGTTGTAAACCTGGAACATTTATAGCCTTTCCAATTAAGGTAATTTATATTTTTAAACGACTTTTTCTATATTCCATTGGGCCCGTACTATTTTATATATTATGATCTTCTATAAAAAATACGCGTACCACATGGTAATCAGTTTGTACTTGACAAAGTCAATTATAATTTGTAACTCAGTCACGGCGCAATTTCATAGTAGACATACCAAACATACCCAATGGTCAACAACAGAACAACTGAAGCGAGACGCACTCGACGCAAAAAGCACACGAAATTGACAATTCAATGGAATGTTTCGGTGATGCCATCAACGAACTAAAAATAGTCACGACGAGCACGTTCGAGAGTAGCCCACTATCATCCTGTCAGGAGTCAGGACGGTCCACAAATTGGCCTCTCAATATCAAACAAGTGCCGGATCTGCATCGCGAGTTACGCAAATGACCATTATCCTAACGACTTAATAGGGAAATACAGAATACGTCTGGAAAACTCTGTAAAGTTTTCCAGGCATTTTCCATTTCCAACCTGAAAAATTGCCAGTTTCCCTTTTATATTCTTGTTTTACGAGCTAAATAAAGTAGTAACTAGTATAAAATTATCTGTTTCTATAAGTATGAAGTTTGAGGAACTGTCTAAAATTGGGGGTATAAAAGTGCAGTTAAAATTGGGCCAATGTGTCGTCAGCAAATCATAAGTGGCACTATTACCGACAATCAGACAGCGACCTTGCTGCTCGTTGTCGCACAAATCGTGGGGAGCCCCAGATTGTCATCCTCTCCATTCCGGCATCCGCTTTTTGCACTTCATTACATAATACCCCAGATCCAAGTGTTTCATAGTTGTTGGGTTAGATAAACAATTACGCATGCTTGAATTTTCTAAACATGTCATCTTCGTAATGCTTTATGTCATTGACAACCATTAAATTACCAAAGGTTTACCGATGTTTATATGGTTGTCCAACCCAATATATTTCTAAAACACGTTTGTCCGTAGTGTGCGTATATATATTGCGGACACTCGAACACGACACGTTCTAAAATGGACAACGACTTGTCTGTGCGGCTCAACAAATTGCCGTAATCAATATGACTTATCTTCAGCAATTGAGCTGTCGGTTTTCACCCGATCGAACACACTACACTTTCAAATGTTTGTTGTCCATAATGTTGCACACTGTTTTGATTCATAGTTTTAATACAGTATTAGATTGCTTGCGACCACATCTGCGTGTATTTTGTAGCTTTCCAGTGCTAAGATTATCTATTCTAGAAATTGGGTATGCTTGAAGTTACTTAGCTTGGCTCACCAAGTCAATAGCAAGCGGCCTCTACCTCTCATTTAGTTCACAAGCTACATAACTATCGAATTTCATAACGATTATTGGTTAAGGCGTGAAAAGATAATAGACATACAATTATATTCGCATTTGTAATATTCATCGCAATGTTGAAATATCCATTCAAATCTCATATTTATTTCATAAGATTGAAATGTAATGGGAAATATAGCAATAATCATAGATGGACTATTATTATTAAACTCCCTGATACAAGAAATTTCATCTTTGTCCAGAGCTGTCACATTTTGCTGTACAATCGTCTACAATACAAACCAGTGCTAGCGACGTGTTACTTATTACGCTAGCACTTGTGATTTCGGTTTTTGCTGTCCACATAATGTCGTTTAGGGAACAGGTTGGCTCAGTACTCGTATAAATAATAGCGTTAAAAAAGTTGTCATTCAACAAAGTTTATTTGAACTGGTCAAACAACTACGGTAGGTAATGTTTTGTCGGGTGTGCAGGTATGATGAAGACTCATCGATATGTTTGCCTCATGCAGGTTGAAACTTCCGGAACTTAGTTTAAATCTATAAAACCACGGGTTTAACATACATAGAACATGAATGTAAACGGTATATTATGGTGCTGTGCAAATATTCTACCTGGCACACACATTTTATTATATTGATGATTATACATTATGCATGTTTTATACGTATATCATGTATTCTAAGCACTTCGCTTGATGTTTCCAGTACTAAATTAAAATATTTATGTGAGCATACGTAAAAACTTGCTCCTATACGTACACTTACAGGTTGCACTTATAAGGCACGATCACTTGTTCATCGGGAACAAAATGATGAACCGAACAAGGGCTTATCATCACTACTTTATGAACGTCTAATAAGTTAATTGTAAGCCAACATCTAACTACATAATTTCTAATAAATCTTTCGTTCGCTCATTTAACCGCGTTTGACATGGAAAATTGCTATCTCTAGCATCGGTCCGCAGGTCGGCGCGGGCGGCAGGTGCGATGATACGGACTCTATCCGAGCTGGTGTTAATTAGCCCCTTGCCGGTTGATTTATAGCCTAACTTTGTCTTAGAATAAACTGTGCTTAATTTATCTATTCGCAGACTCCTTCGGTCTCCCGTACGGCCGCAGCCGATGACGCGCTAAAATTGTAGACGTCCGTTTAGATATAATAAATTATGCAGCGTTTAAAGAATATCTCTAGGCAATTCACTTTGATTAAGATAAGAATAAAAGCAATGCAGCAGGTTACACTCCTGCATAATCTATATGAATAAACTGTGGAAAACAGGTTACCTACTAAGATAGTTCACTCAACCAACCAGCTAGATGTTCCTCGTGAACTACTGAATTCTGAAATAATAAACTGCAGCAAAACAAATATCAATACCAATTGACTTGAACGATAAGATTGAAACTATGGAACTCAAAATTGGCCCAAATTAAACAAAGCTTGATTAAAATCTGACGGTAGCATGAGTCAGAACCCTTTCAAACTTTTTACAGACAGTACAACGAACTCGCAACGGAAATTACTGCAGGAACCTGAACTGTAATTATGATTAAAACAGCTTTGCGTTATTATCATGGGACATCTCCCGACACCGTCATGCCTCGCGGATGGCGCTGCAAACTCAATGCGAACAAATACTGCCCGTCCGAACGGAACTATCTCATTCATAATTCTAACTAGCGGAAGTTAACTGTTTTACAAAACCATTACAATAAGCAAAAAGTATACCTAATTTTATAAATAATACATTGCCAGTGAACTCCACGCTACCTAATGGAGAATGTACCCAAGATATGTTACGTATGTGGGGCACGAACAGGCCATTGCGTGACCAATGTGGACATACCGTTCTCACCATCTCCACTACACCACTGCACCAGTGTAATTACAGTATTTTACATCCGTTTTATGAACTATATGCAGATTTTTTCATTGAAGAGCATTCGTATGCAAAGAGAAAATAAGACATAGTAAACATAACAAGGAGATAAGCCCACCCTTCCTGTCGCAAACGATAAGAAATAATCTTAAGTTCTTATGCAAACTGTTTGTGACAATTCTCAAAAGCCCTTTAACCATACAATGTCTGTGATAAAACAACGTTCAAATTCATTTGATTGGCGCTCATTGAGCACTTAATTGTGTTGTCAACTACGTCTACGAGCTCAAGGCGACATCGTCAACAATCCACAAAGCCCGCATCCTATTGTTTTAAAAGCTTTGAAGAGATACACAAGTACGGCTTGAGTAGAATGTAGAGACAATCGCGACCGCGGCACCCCTCGTGGCTCGGTCAACGTATTTTGATGCAAATACATATATTGTAACAGTTCAGATATAGCATTCGGAATAGGTCACATCCATAAAGAACCTTAATACACCACTTTTGATTCCACTCGCTTGTTAATTTTGCATATATCCCTGAAAACCAATGAATCAGTGATTTTACGGTCCATTTACAGTCCAGCGCGATCAAGATAGGAATTTGAGGCGCCATAGTGTTTCAATATGTGAAGCAGGCTATGCATGCATGAAGTTGTTCCCACGCTATCAGCTGGTTCACGCATCAGCGCGCACGCGCAACGGCCCGCGACTCTCCAGCGTCACCAGCCTGCCCGATAACACACATCGAGCGCAAAAATTAATCAGACTATCAGCCAAAAACAGACAACCCAAACAAATAAAGTGATGAAGCAAAGTTAAAAAAATTATTAAAAACTACGGTCGTCAATTTGGCAGCTCCGAGGGAACCGAGGGAAGAGCCAGTGACTAATAATAAAGAGAATGATTTATTGACAGTTAGCAGCGGTACACAAGAGAGGATGGCGCCCGGGAGAGCAATTCACTGCGCCGCAAAAACATATCACCGCGTTCACTGGACTTACGTATGTTGCATTGTTCCGCGTGTACCGCTAACTTACTTGTACAGATTACGCGTAAAGAAATAAAAATTACTGTGTTTAATGGGAAAACCCTTCGGTTCGTTGAACTACAACTTATTATATATCGAGATAGAATAATTGCATATCTCTAAAGTAAAATCACAAAATGGGTAACGGTACTTAAAAATCCAATTTTGGGAGTATGTACTCCGTTACGAACCTTCCGACGATAATCAAGTGGCACTGATTTATAGTGAATGTCGATTGGCATCTCCCTGAAGACACTGACAAAAAAGCAGTTACGGCATAACTGTGACCTTGTCCGTGCTTTCACTGAGCTGACAAAGACAGAATACAAACCCTCTAAATACTCGCATTTACTGGTTAAAGAAAGCAGAACTCGTTTCATTAGAGCTACAGAGATGAAACAGCGTTTGATAACGAAGCCATTACTGCGATAATTGCCTCCCAATGAAGACCGCCCATCTAACACCCGACTGCGATACTATACTCCTGCAATGTATTTCACCACGTTGACATGACAAATGAATGGAGGTTCTAAATATAGAAGGAAACTGCGCAAAGCAATAGTGAACTTTATTGTTCGTAATAATACAATAAAAGCGTATGCTTAATGGTTTTATCCTGTCGTAATATATGAAGAAAGGTCAATAGGACCCCTCGACAAAAGGACATGATCTTGTGCAGCCTGCTCAATTGAATGAATTGGTTGGCAGTGTTAACGGGGTAATTCAACTAGAAACGTTCATGAAAAATACAAAAGGGGACGTTGACATAACTCAAGAATTCGCAATAATTAATGGAAGTTGGAAAGTGTACCTGATTCAAACCAATTGTGTAGAGAATAGATAGAGGTGTAATAACGGTCGAGATACGGTACTGAGGTTCAATCATTGAAGAATTTTCCATTAATTTAGCACCGTTACAGTAAAAACTTCATCAATGCTGGCAGCGAAATTACAGAAAGTTTCCTTTAAAACCTATATAAGGCTTGCTATAAAATTAGCACAGTGTCCGACTCACCCCAGAGCCTTTGCGCTAACGTTAACGGAATATTTGCATTGTAAGCAGCAGCACAACTGGGTTAAAAGCTTAGTGCTGTTTCGCAGAGTCGGATCAGGACAACAATCATGCATAGAGCTCGTGTAGAGCGGGCGTGTTATAAATGTCAACTTCGATATTTCAACACATTAGAATATTTGCTGATCAAACGTGTATGCAGGTACTTTGCTAAAATTAATCATGAGCCATAAGGTGTATTCGGTTCAGTGACGCTGGCATTTAGTTACTTTGGTGACCCTAAACATGCTTCATAAAACAGACACGTGTATGTGACATTTCACAAGTTCTATTAATGTTTTACAGAATACGGCACTTACTTTAAATAGACCATCAAAATGGTAAACCAATGCCAAGAAACTGCACAATGTAGGTATATATTTAATATACTTCCCCAGTTTTTCAGTTGATCTGGCTAGCTAGTATGTCCTATTTTCGCATTGCATGAAGACTAAAGACCTATATAATTTCATATTCTTGTTTATCGTTATTTTTATTACTTGCATCATATTTACCAAAAAATGTTAGTTCGTTGCAGAAGACAGTAATCCTGTCTAGTATTATTGATTGCATGTGGGTAATGCGATTAGTGTGCGAGCTATTGCTCGGAGAGCTTACCTCCTTACAATAAGTAACTTCAATCGATCGATTAAACGGCGATATCTTTAAGTACTTTAGATGGTTCAACTTTTTATATTGATGCCATCTATGGACATTGTAATCGTAATGATAGCCATCTATGTATAGAAGCAATATTATAAAGTGTGACTCACACTTCAGAGATATGGTTATATAGGAGTTCATAGTTAACGAGAAGATTAATGATCTCTGCTGGGACAATGAAGCGTCGGAACTAAAGATAAATAAGTACCATCTCAAGTACTCGGTGCTAAGATAAATAATATAAGCGAAACAATTCAATGAATCGTATTCAAAAGTTTATTTCAGTTCAATTCTTGAAAGAACTTTCTTTACTAATTTGGTACTTACTCAGTTTATCTCTTGACTGAGTACGGAGTACTTTCTAATCGAAGACACTGCTTTTTTTTCATGATTGCGTAATAAAAGTAGCTAACAAAACATGTTGAACTAACTAATACTAAAATTTTATAAATAAAGATTGAAGAGATACCAACGCTACCAACTTCATCGTAGCTATGTATCATGAATCTAATTAATTACTATACACGGTGGACGAAGAGAATATTCCATTATCAACCGTGGTCTCTTGATCCCCTCCGTCCAGCAAAATATTAACAGCATTGACATTGACAGAGGCATTGAGATAGGTACATGGTTGCAATTTAGTTATGGCAGTAGAGGCACTGCACACTATTCATAAAATGTGACCTCGAACGGTGCAGTCACCACAGACCACGTCGCTGAACATCATAAAATTTTATTGCCCACAATATTATTACAAAATACAAGTTTGCCTTTACCAACATGATGTCATGTTTGAAAAATAACGTTTATGTACAATAACATTGCCAACAACGTTTTACACGGATTCCATAATTTACAATGGCTGTCCTTTTGACCGGATAAAATAATGAAGCTTAGAGGAGAGTTATTTCTGTAGTTCCCAATAAAACATAATATGAAACCTCAGTGACACCGACTAAATAAAAGTGCAATGTTTGCTTGTACCACGAGACTGTGCAAAAATATTATAAATAGTTTAAGTGTTAACGGCAACAGGCGTACCGCGTACGTAAGCTTACTCGTATTGTTATAATAAGCTCTAAACTTCAAACCGAACACGAAAATAAATGAAACCCTTCTTCGTACTTGGAAAAATGCGAAGTGAAACAAATAATGCTCGAGGGGTGGTGATGATTCAGTGAAGTGAGGTAACTCAGACGAAAGATTTTCCTGTTTTGTTTGTAGTTTGTCTCCCCTCGTCGCATCGAGAGTTGCTCTAAAACACGCAGACAGAAGGTATTGTGTTGGAAGGAACGTATGGGGTGTTTAAATCGACTCATTAAAGCCACCGCTGAGTGATTGTCTGGGCTTCCTTTGTCCACCTTATCATACTATCATCAAGTTCCATGAGGGAGACTGTGGTTTACTGTAAATTACTTGATGGTCAGATAAAAACAAAACTACGAAACACTATCTTAAAGTTATGGAAATGAAATTTCAGAAAAAAAAACTGACATAAAAAGAAGCAGTGAAATGTTGAAAATAGGACAAAGATAGACCATATAACTAGGGCGTATACCGGTACAGTAGAGTGAAATCAGTTAATCGATTCTGTTAGGTGTCATATTGGCGGGCACACAAAAGCTGCGTTTGGACACGCTATGCGCGCCGACACAAAGGGACTCGATTGGCTCGAACTGACGAAATGCGACCTAGCCAAGTTAATTCTGCGTGTTGGGAAAATAAGGGTCTGCCATTGTTTGATTTGATCATCCCAAAAATAGTCTTGAATATTTGATCATAAGTTTATCATCTTTGAATTATATTTTTATATTTACCATATTATATTGTTAGTAGTCTAATGTCTTAGTAGAAGGTGATTATTTTTTGAGTGTTATCGCGTAACCTATGACCGAATTTAATTATAGCTTCGCATCTGGCGATACAGAATAAAGCCCGTTTGTTCAAAATTAATTTTATCGTATAAAGCTACCGTGACTAATTACAGATATTTTATGAAGTAGGCTCCCTATTTAAAAAGCAATATCTCAAAATGAATCAAATAACAAAGGAGCGGGCGTCGGGATTTGTGCCACACACAATGGCCTGTGTCAATCTCCAATTGAACTTATTAAATTGAATTTACTCCATTTGTAGCGGCACTAACGATGATTTATTGGATCCTAATTTCGAGTATAGTGGATTTATTATTAAAAGGGAGTCTAAACCCTTATAAAAGAGCAGACCAGTGAATTTTTAAAATTTGGGTTTAATATCCCGTTTGACCCAAACTACATAGCAATAAATGTCAAACCATAAAACAGTACTGAATAATACATTTACATCTGCAATAAACTTGTCGTCATGTCGTTTTACTAAGCCAAGCCATAATTTTTTCTAAATTGGAACTTCATATATAGATATGATTATAATATACTTTGTAATTTAAAACATTTTTTTAAACATACCGTATAGTTATGTATGCCGTTGTCAAATATCAACTTACCTGTAAAAAAAGAAAATACTTAATGTTATTAATAAAATAATTCAATTCATACAATATTTAACGGGTTGTCGGCGATAGACCGATCAAAATAGTAGTTAGGTTTCTTTATTCCTTAACCATAGTCACAGTATGAAACTTATGATTAAAAGGCGTCTAGTAAGCACATTAGCCTTCGTTCATAAGTACTGACAATTATATGAACTGCCTTGTAATTTAGGATCTATTAATCACCATGTACTAACATTGCTGGCAGCATCATTAGGAATAGGAAACGTGAGAAATGAATAAAAACAGCAACTATGTCGATTAAATATTCTGTTTATCATTATTTACTACAATGCAGGTACTGTAGGTATTGTTTTTATCTTAGCCAGTTTCCTAATGAGCACAATCTTGATAAACGTAATAAAAAAATGAACTTGATAAACGTAATTAAAAAAATGAAATTATAAGAAATAATTAAAAATACAGTTAAATGCCCAACACGAAATAAATGCTCACTAGTTTAGAATATAACAAATCTATATTTTCAAAAACAGTCTATATCGAAATTGGAACATTTTAGAATATAATAAACGAAGGTAACAGAAAACAAATGCTAGTTTTCAGCACGTTTTCTCGGCAGCGTCTTCAATCGATTGTCTACTACAACCTACTTCAGCCGTCTAGGTACCTTCTTATTCTACTCGTTCTATAACTTTGCTGTCGCTGCATTAACGACCTCGTATCAAATATTGATTTTATTATAAACAATTCCTAGAGTTAAAGTACCTGCTCATTTTCTCTGATGTTACTACGATAAAGTATCTACTAACCATAAAAGGTATCCTTGAGAGACGAGAAAATTTGTAAAATAAAATCAAAGACAAAACCGTATCTCCCGCATCAACACATTGCTAGGGGCGACATCGTTGAGCTCAGCGCCATCTGCTTTCCGTGATGTAACTTTGTCAAGGAAATTGAGTTTCCGGGCGATCGAAAACCCACCACAACCTTTTAAGCCGATATACTGTTGTAGATACATAGCCTCAATATATCTACAGGTGCATGGTAACAACCGATGTCGATTAAATTTTATTTAACTTACGCTCAGTATATTTTATTTTTAAATTCATTTCTAACATGTTTACTGCCAATTATAAAACGCAATAAGAAGGGAAAAACGACTGCTTTTATATCTTGTGAATGTTCATCTAGATAAAATTTGGGGGTCGCAGCAATTTATTACTTGGAGGGTCGGACGAATGTGATGCTATTTTTGGAGCTAGCTCACAAAATTCTTAATGAAAACCACGAGCCAAAATGAAAGGAAAATTTTAAAAGACATCTTAAATCAGAAATAAATCTATTTGTTCTGGATTATTAACCTATGCCCTTTGTACAATCTTTTGTATCCTCTGATTTGTAAAGCTATCAAAAACAATCGGTTGGAAAACAAAGGCGCGCCACATCCAATTTTCTTTGTTTACTCACGGTGCCAAATTTTAATTTTTCTTTTACGACTCGAATGTTATTCTTACTTTTTACTGTATCAAAAATATTGTAGCTATACCGTCCGCTATAAATAATTGCTTACACATAACGTTATTTAAATCTACATATATTTAAATCCATCGGTGTAAATATTTAGGTCAAGTAGGATATAATTCTACCCATCGTTTTAAAAAAGATAACTAATACTGATTGTACAAAACATTACATCATAACATTAGTAGTAACGTGAAATCATGTTTATAGCATATTAAAGTTAAACTCGTAAAACTGTAATGTATTAGTAAATTGCAACATTTATCTACAAACTATTTATCTTATTGTTGCAGTGCCAACATGAAGAAAAATAGAAATTGTCAAAGTGGGTGGTGGGTGGTGCTATTAACCGCCACCCTGGCGGTTCACATTGCAGCAGAAACAGGAGCTGGGCTGTACAACTCGAAGCTAAAACAAGTCACAACCTCAAGCACTTTAAAGTGGACTAATCTCAAAAAAGAATCCATGAGCAACTATGTTGTTGGTGCTGATTCTGAACAAGGTAATAAGATAATTTCTTAAGCTTAAATTTTTCATAGAAGAGTTTTTGGGTATGGAATACATTATTTTTTATTTTTTCCAGGTCCAATATACCTTTGCAGAGCACGTCACGAAGGCGATATGATTCTAGGACAACTCAGACCAGACTATACATCTTGCGCTGTATCTGCAAGCAAGAGCTACAATATATTCGAGGTGCTTGAAAATATTGAAAATGCATCTTTAATCAATTGGATACCTTGGTTTAGGTTTAATGCCAAGTCCAGTGGAGGTGTAGTAGTCGACTCCTCTGTTGATTCCGTTTTTATTGGAAGGATGAAAGCCCAAAGTGGATATTCACATTACATTGGAAGGATAGCGTATGAAAACGTTATCGGACAGTTAATCACCTTTGATGACAAGAATAACGAAGTAATCGAAAACAGTGGTGAGATCCTAAAAGAAATTGAACCGATTAGTTACAAGTTAGAGAATGTTGTGTTAGATCGAGCTACGGAACACGTTCGTCAAACAGAACCTGAAGTCTTTGAAGAACGAATTCTAAGAAATGAAGACGATATTGCTGCTACAGTCACCACAGAAATCGAATACGAATTCAACTACACGTTATCTTGGGGTCACGGACATGGTATAGCAATTGGTCTTAATACGACGATTGAATTAGATGATGGTACTTTATTTCCGCAAATACAGTGGGCTAACCCATTTACAGAGCCGAGGAAGAAGTTCTATAAACTTGAACAATATCTAGAACCAGGCACAGCGTGTAATGTAACATTCAGGGGCAACCTTACAAACAGTGACGTACAGTATACAGCTAAATTAGTAACTTTCTATAAAGACAATGAGCCTCGGGCAAGACAAATGAGAGGGCAACGAATTGAAAATACTCTAGAGGTAGAAGCTATTTATGGAGAAATATATTTTGTAGCAAATAATACCTTAGTGCCAACAACCACGACCACAACTACAACTACGACGACAACTACTACTGCTCCACCTCCGCCAGAGACTGCACCTCCAGCGCCTGAAGAAAATGATGTAGCTGCCATGAAAAAAGCAGACCAGCCTGCTCAGATGGACAGCGGTGATATGATGAACGAGAGCGGTGAAGGCATGGTTAAAGCGGCGCCAAAAGAGGACATAAAAAAATCTGTAGTCGGTGGACTCGGCAGCAATCCCAATGGAGCAACTATGAGGATTATTACATTTACGTTATTTATTCCAGCTCTTTTACTTTTACTTTAAAATGACAAGTTAAATTCTTTGTAAATAGCGAGAAAATATCATTATTATAGATGCTTGGTCGTTTATACATGTATGTATGTATGTTTTGGCAACTGAGCTTGATGCTGTTGTTTAAAAGTCGAGGCACGGATAATAACTTTTTCCTTGACTAAATTATGTAAATATAAATATTTTTGTTTTCTTGACATTCCTGTTATGTGATTTCATTCCAATGTGTAAATTGAGGAGCCAAAATTAATCGCATAACTGTAAATAGATATAACTGTAAATAGTTAACTGATATGAAAGTCGCAGAGCGGCGCGAAGAGATTGTCATTAAGTGTAATGACAGTGGAAACATCGTAGATAGGGATAATGATACTGAGTGAAGTAAGACACTGTTACCAATGACAAACTGTAATAAAATCACACATAATATGTACCTTGAATATTCACATGACAGTAAACTCACATTTGTGATATCAGAATGAATTTCAAAATTCGAAATCACGTTTATAAGAGAAAAAAAATACGTTACCGTCAATATTTAAAATGTTGCAATGTACAAAACACAATATTTAGAGATTCTGTATATTTTAAATAACGAGTTTCGTTTGATCTATTTGTTTTTGCTTGAAGGCTATAGCCATGTTTTTGAGTAATTGTTAAATATAATCATCCTAAAAAGTTATGTGTAAAGTTTTAAGTAATTTATTTTTATCATATTCCGTTACCTAATATTAATACACTTTAGGAATTAATTGATTAAACTTGTCCAACGTTGTTGTTCCCGCTTGATTTTGCTTTGTGCAATATGGCAATTGTTGTGCATAACATTTATCAGTCTCACTTTTCTGAATATGCTTTAGTATGAATATGAAATTTGTGTAGATTTTGGTTATGAACAGTTTGACGCACAGTTCATTTCTTTTCGAGCAGTAGCAAGTAAGCAGATCATTTAGTACCTCTTACCTTTTAGTATTTTGTATCTCCTAATTTTATTTGTTATTTATAATTTTAAGTTACAAGAGTCTAAAAATCCAGAATTAAGAGATATTATTAGTTTAAAGCGTATAGCGATAGCGTTTATTCACAAATAATTTATTTTGTTTTTATTCTCTCTTATATTTAAACATAAGCCTAGGTTCAGACGAAATTCTAATTACACTTCAGATACAAATAAAAACTCAGCATGAGACGTAGGAGTAGCTGAAGATGACTTTGTTATGTAAACCAAAGTTATACTTTGTAAGTTCGCCTACTTTTGTTAGTCTAGACATTAAATCCACTAAAATTGCATCCCTCCGTCAAAGGAACTCATCATTCTTGTTAGATCTTAGAAACAAGTAGACTCTAATAGATTTGGCATCGTTTGGTAGTAGTATGCTTAGCGGACTTTTGTCAATGTGTAAAGAAAATGGATGATATTTTTGTATGAATTGAAATCGATTGTAAGTGTTCGCCTTAATTGTAAGTGAACTGTCTTCATCTCTTTTAAGTTTAATGTCGACCTGTCTTCATTTATGTGCGAGTATTTCCGAATGTGTCAGTAAGTATTCCTCTTCGCGGAACACATTTTTAAGTTTATTAACATAAATGGTGTAATCTTGGTTAATAATATTTTTTAAATTAACGTTAAATCAACGTCCCACCTAGCGTACCATTATTGGATAAGACTTAAAATATTATTATAACAAAAATATAATTATATTTATTGGTCACTTTCTCAGCTTCGAAATATTTTTGTCTCTGATGTCGTAAATTAATGTTAGAACTTATTGTGAAACATTTAATAATATCTACAAAAGAAAGTCAAGGCCTGTATGTTCAACGTCTAATATTTAAGGAAATTGCTTCTTCCCGTTAGGTAGAAAATCTATTCCATAATATTAAGGCATGTTCGATTGTTGTACCTATATGTATGAAATAGACACTGCTAACTGGGTAGATATTATAACAATGAATCTCATGACATCAACATTGTTTTGCGAAGCATAATTGTGATGTTCCATGTAAGTTTACTTTGTTTAAATTTATTAAAGTGTAACTAAAAGACTTTGTGATTTTATTTATATTCCGTTCTAAACTATTCTAAACATCCACATCCTGCTGATAGAAGAAACCGGTCTCACTGTCTAATATATATGTTACGGCTAATACCCGAAGTGCGGCTACACCTAGTTTTAGCCGGTTAGAACTAGGTGTAGCCACTTACTCTTGGTTAAACTTAGTACGAGCCGATTGTTTTCGGGTAAAACTAGGTCTAGCCTTCATCATGCCGGCTACAACTAGGTCCAGCCATTCCCTGTTGGATAAAACTAGGTCTATCCGATATCATTCCGGCTAGAACTAGGTCCAGACAATCCCTGTTGGATAAAACTTAGATGCGTGTCCCGCCAAGCCTTCCGCCCCGCGTCACACTCATGACTCACAGCATCTGCAGCAGCGGCGCGGGGTGGAGGGCATAGCGAGGCACGCACCTCTGCAGGTTGTGAGCGCCAGGTGCTGCTGATCTACTGCAGGTCTACTAGCGAGTGTGACTCACAGTGTCTGCAGCAGCAGCGCGTGTCTTAGTTTTATCTAACAGGGATTGGCTGTACATAGTTGTAGCTGGCATGCTATCGGCAGAGCTTTTTTAGATATTAAAAAAACATCCAATAAAAAGAAACGTAGAGTTTTTTTTATTCTTATAAATCACATTGTAATAATTAACACAAATTATTAGGAGTACAATTTTTAATATAATAGGAACAATCAGGAACATTTTTTTAACAACAGACAATAAGTAGTTGCATATTATAATTTAAAGAATGTTATTATAATTATAAATCACACTTTTATAAAGTAACATAAACTATTTATTAGAACAACTTAAACTTGAGTGACATTTTGAGTTGCACAAAATACCAGCAGCTTTGCAGAGGCAGTTTTTGTTGCCACATTTGGTTTTGCAGTGGCATCTTTTATAGCCTTGCCCACCAGAGGTCGATTGTGCATTGGATATTTGGCGTAGTGATTTCTTTTCGGGTGAAACCATGTCAATATCTAAAAATTTTGAGTCACACACAGTGAACTGATTTCTTGAAAATAGTTCTGTTATAGTGCCGTATTTGTTTCCTAATTTGTATAACCCCTTGTCTTTACATTCAAGTACAACCATTAACACATTGGGAAAGTCGCCTCTACCTCTGTCCACGTCAGGAATTTTTACTCGGACTGTATCACCGACTTTACATGGGGGAAACTTTTCATTTGATGAAGCCGTCATTTTTATAGCTTGTTTTACCAAACCTTCCTGTGCGCCTTTCCTGTTAGTGTCAATTTTTAGTTTCTTTTCACACAGCTTACATCTTTTCTCCTCATTCTGGTCACAGAGCCCGCAATATGTCATTTCGATTTCTTTCTGGCAAGTTCCTGAGGCTATAAAAGATGCCACTGCAAAACCAAATGTGGCAACAAAAAGTGCCTCTGCAAAGCTGCTGGTATTTTGTGCAAATCAAAATGTCACTCAAGTTTAAGTTGTTCTAATAAATAGTTTATGTTACTTTATAAAAGTGTGATTTATTATTATAATAACATTCTTTAAATTATAATATGCAACTACTTATTGTCTGTTGTTAAAAAAATGTTCCTGATTGTTCCTATTAAAAATATATATTATTAATTATAAGTATTATATTAAAAATACTTATAATTATTATATATTTATAAGTATTATATTAAAAATTGTACTCCTAATAATTTGTGTTAATTATTACAATGTGATTTATAAGAATAAAAAAACTCTCTACGTTTCTTTTTATTGGATGTTTTTTTAATATCTAAAAAAGCTCTGCCGATAGCATGCCAGCTACAACTATGTACAGCCAATCCCTGTTAGATAAAACTAAGACACGCGCTGCTGCTGCAGACGCTGTGAGTCACACTCGCTAGTAGACCTGCAGTAGATCAGCAGCACCTGGCGCTCACAACCTGCAGAGGCGCGTGCCTCGCTATGCCCTCCACCCCGCGCCGCTGCTGCAGATGCTGTGAGTCATGAGTGTGACGCGGGGCGGAAGGCTTGGCGGGACACGCATCTAAGTTTTATCCAACAGGGATTGTCTGGACCTAGTTCTAGCAGGAATGATATCGGATAGACCTAGTTTTATCCAACAGGGAATGGCTGGACCTAGTTGTAGCCGGCATGATGAAGGCTAGACCTAGTTTTACCCGAAAACAATCGGCTCGTACTAGGTTTAACCAAGAGTAAGTGGCTACACCTAGTTCTAACCGGCTAAAACTAGGTGTAGCCGCACTTCGGGTATTAGCCGTAACATATACATATAGCTTCATAGGTAATATATAGTACATAAATATCGTGATCGTTACGTTTATACTTAGAAAGAATGATCTAAGCACTAAATTATATGGTTATCTTGCCGCACCCGTATGCAAATAAGTGGTGATGGCGACGTCACCTCGGAGTGATATTTGAATTGTTCAACATATTCCCACAACTATACCTACAATACAACTATATTTACAATAAGGCTAGCTTGAGATCAATTGCTATGTATTTATTCCAGCGTCGTCGTCGGCCATATCATCAAATGCCACTCTACAAACTAAAGCACCTATTAGGTAGCAAGAATCTTTCAATTTGACAGATTTGTGACCGTGTCAGAAGGTATTAAATTACGTTAAACACGGATTCAGGAAAGTAAACTTATGAACAGTGTTGTGAAAGCTCCCACATTGAACTGCTTTAAAAATCGGTTGAACAGACTAAACGTCTCCAAACTATATAAAACATACGCAACGACTAATAGCTGCTAGTGTGTCTTACCAAATAATAATAGTAATTAAAAAAAAAAAAAAAAATATAGTAATTAAGCAATATTCGGTTAGTTAATCATATCCAATCACTTCTTACATATATTTACTTATACAATACAAAAAGTAAAATTTTTCTCGCCATGATACTATCTCCAAAAGAACAGACAATATAGGTACCAGATACAGATACCAGCTTAAATATCTTATGGCCACATCTTTTTCATATCCAAGAAAAAAACAATATTATACTTTTAAACACGCTCAGTATAATTAAACTTTACACAATACTACTTAAATTGAATCTTGATGAGAAATCTTTTTGAAGCAACTAACCGTAGTGCAGATTTTATCGAAAACTCCTCTTTCACGGATTATATTTTCCAATAAAAACTCAGCGTTTTCATTTGAGCTAGTAGTTAAAGTATTTTTATCTCTCAAATACTTTTCCAGTAAAATGAATCATCTAATCGAATCCTAAATAGTGTCTGAACTTTTTCCTATGAGATTGTGCGCACCTGCATGTTTCCAAAGTCTGTTTTGTCTGCTGCCCGGTGTTGGGTGTTGGCAAACGCCATAAGGTTTGCAGACACATTATTGTGCGATGTCTCGACCAGCCAGGGGGAACACGGCGCCTACGGGTCTCATTGTATCTAGCTTAACGGAGCGTGAAGGAATTAAGTGCAAGCAACATGAAAAAATTGGGCATTCAATTTTAAGTGTTTCTTTGGTTTATTTTTATTGATGGATTGAAGATTCTAAGGTTGTATCGTTTGAGTATTAGGCAATTTTATTCTAGATTTTCTGGATTTGGAATCCAAAATCCGTGATTCAGTTTGCTACAGTAACGTTTCAAATTTTAGGTTTAAGTTTTATCGTTCTAGGTTTATTTTCTAAGATAAAAGGTGACTTCATCAATCAATGTTAAGATTGAATCATGAGAGCTTTGACAACAAACAGCTACAGAACGTTAGAAATTTAGAGACCAGCAAGTTCAACTGATTTAGATCTCTGATTTGCAAGGGCAATGAACTAAGCCATGCAACTAAGCATAGTCTTAGTGTGCTGTATTTTTTACAAAAAAAGTGAACCGGTTTTTAGAGATTCAGGAAGATTCGCTTTGATAAGTTTGATGGTAGAAAAAGTACTATTACAAAACATAAGTATATCCGACTATATACTCGCAGATACATATGTATACTGGTAAGTATAAGGACTCTTTAAGGTAACAATATAAAAAAAACTGTGGTATAAGAATATTAAGGATGTAAGATATAACTCGTGTTTAAATGTATGTCGGGAATCTAACCTAACCTTAGGTAAGATTTCATCATAACATGATAAAAACAGCGAGGATATCTGGATACCTACATGAAGAGCTAAAAGATGGGATTCGAACAGCAATGGACAAGAAGACTGCCAAATTTATGGTCAAATGGCTGCATAGTTTGCAGCAAGATACAATGCCTCAGAGGCCGAATCCTAAAGAGCCTTAGTTATTCTGACCGAGTAAATGGTATGCTAGATTAAAAGAACTTCGCAGTATGATATAATCCATAAATAAGAAATGTTGCAACATTATAATGATGTATGGGGACTGTAATTTATTAGCGATGATTTCTGACTGGTAGTGGTACAAATCAATCTATTTAAAAGAAATCTCAAGTTCGCATAGCGTGGACCAGCGGGGCTCAGACCTTTAAATTTAAAACAAAAATGTAACGAAAGAGCTACGAAGGTAGTACTTTTAGTATTTTTGAGATTTAGGGTGAATTCTTGATGAAATTTCGGATGGGGTTAATTTAGTAGAAGAATTTGAATGGCAGTCCGTCATTTTGCCGATGGGATAATCCCATCAGGCACTCAATTTGTACCTAATTATTGTATGGGCAACGAATGAACCGCTTTCATAAACTGACTGGAACGTGGTAATAGTCACGTAATCTTATTAAAACTGCTTAAACATGGAAGCACTTCGTCATGTCAAGAGTTATACATATACAAAACACATAAAATGCTGAGATAGCGTTGATATGATCATAAAAAGTAAATTTGTCCGTACCCTTGTAATACCGGGGCCTAGAATACTTCCCCTTTGGAAGTATTTCACGGCCTTCACAAGGGCTGGGGCGGGCTTGCACTCCATATTCCGCCCTATAGGTAAGTAGAAGCTATATGCCGCTTAGATATACTTTGTAGTTTGTTGTGCTACGAAAGACCAACAAAAGCACAATACAGGTATAAGTATGTATCAATTTACTAAACGTTGGCCGAATATTTGTGTCATAATTTAAAAACATTACTCAGTTTGAGCTTTTGTAATAACTGCAAGTTGTATAGATTATTTTGTTAATGTATTATTAGATCATGAATAATATTGATTAGGTATTACCGCAACATTGATAGATTGTTGTCTATCATTAATTGGCTCCCGAGAATATTACAATAATTATGAATCTTAAATGAATATGATGAGTTCATGGCATTTGACTTCCATTATTCAATAACGTTCGACCACGAGCTCGTGACCGTAGATAAGAAACTAAATATTAAGTACTCGCTTCTGCCAGCGGCTTCGTCTGCATGAAAGTAGAAAAATATCGCTAGAGAACATACTCCCTGGATCTTATGTACTAATAAGACAGTCTACCCGTGAAATTTTACCAAATCCTTTAAACCGTTCGAGGGTGAAGGAGTAACATAACTACACACATACAAACTTTCGCCTTTTTTAATATTAGTGTTATTATAACTACCTACGAGTAGCTTTGCACACCATAATATTAGGGCTGTGAAAGTTATTTATTAGAAGTTGACTAATATTGTTTACGTTGGCATTTATTATTCTTTACTTACCTATATTTTAACAATTGTTTCGAGAAAGCATGACCGCAAACAAATAAAATTACTCATAAATATTATCATTGCATTAGGTGGTTTAATTCTCTTTGCATTAGGCACATTGTTTGTTACTCGCTTTCATTTTGTGGTTTAAAATGAGTATTTATTATTTAATTTGTATTTGTTCCGATATACTCTTACGTAGAGTTGGCAACCACAAATATTGTAGGTATTTTATTTATAGTGAGGCAAAGGCAAATGACGATTGCGTACTTCAGCCGCCGTCCATTATGAGTCGGTTGACGGCATCAATCTATCATCGACGCCAGTACACCACGCGTCATCACTTATGTAGGTACTTAAACATTTAACAAGAACCCAGTTATAATTTCCCAGTAAAGTAACTGTAAAGGGTGCCGGTTTCATTTATAATGGGCCAAACATTCAATATCGCGTAGGCATTTCAAGCGTTGTGACACTTCTTTGTCGTGAAACAAATAAGCGATTATTAGGATACGTATGTCATGTTACAACGTCATTATCTAGGTTAATAATGACTTCTTTTGTTCAAAATTTATCTAAATCAATAAAAAGGCAAAATTATATGTATACATCCATTACGGGTTCCTCAATTTATTCGGGTTTTAATTTTAATACAAAATATGCCTTGTTCCACTAAAAATATTAATTGTGCATTAAATATTGTTATTCTGAGTGGTTTAAAAAAAAAAAACAACGAAGGGGATGGCGGGGTCTGTGTTCGGTCGCTTCGCTTGCTACTAGACCCCGCCATCTCCTTCTAACCCAACCTGTCCGAGTCAGTGTCTTCCAAGTCTCTTAATAATTGTAAAAAATCCTTTAATTTTTGGGGTACCATTAGTATTTTTAGTGAAGAATAATATTTTTGATGCTCAGTTAAAAATATCCCATTCATTACTAGTGACCCGCCCTGACTTCACATGAGTGCAAATTATATACATAACCCTCTTCGTTGATTGCTCTTTCTAATAGAGTGAAAACTGCATCAAAACCGTTTAAGACGCGGAAAGTGCCTTTGGATTATAGGTAAAGAAAAGATAATGTTTGTAAAGGGCAAGTAAAAACTGATCCGATTAAGGAAATTCATACAATGAAGCTGCACTATTGTTAAGTGTGACAAACTATAACTTTCCAGGACGCGGGAAAGTTATAGTCATGTCGACGGTTTATGAAAAATAGGCCGTTTTTACATTATGCGATAACGATAACGACACGGTATCGTGGGACTGGGAGTTTCATACATTTTCTTACGAATGATGTAAGTTGCTGGTACGACTAGGTACTCAAGACTGCTCGGTGGCATAACGCACACAAGCTGTTGGTTAATGTCAACGCTAAATCGTTAGATAAATGAAACCAGCCCCACAATACCGAGTCCTTATTCGTCAGATATGAAAACGGTCTTAGGCCACTGGAACAGAACCGCAGGAAAAACTTAGTAAATATGCTTATTATAACATACGGAATAATTTTAAAAGAAGATATTGCTTACCCTACTTACCTAGATATTGTATACCCTAGGACAGGGGTGGCGAACCTTTATAATGAGAACGTGCCAATATATATTTTTTTTTTTATGTAGTCATTGCGTGCCGCCAAAAAATCTTGGCTTAGTGAATTAATGAACAAATATTTAAACTGAATGCTATTAACTTTTAATTAGCCCTAAAATTCGTATATCATAATGTTTACAGTAGTTTGTTTATTCAATTATATGTATAAAAGAGAAAATTGGTGCGATTACTAGTGTTTCAAATCACCTATATGTTGTACTTCTTGTACCCGAATTATTTTGCAGCGTGCCACCACTGGCACGCGTGCCATAGGTTTGCCATCCCTGCCCTAGGACGTAGGTTGACTGGTAGAGAATGCCATAGGCATTAAGTCCGCTTTTGTACCTATGGTTGCATGAAGATTAAAATACTTATAAAAACTTTTAGAAAAAAAAAATAACCGACTTCACTAAAAAAAAAAACACTAAAAGGATCAAAATAACTTTGATTTCGGAAGTCGGTGTTTCTCGGTATTGTTTGTTTCTTATTTAACACCCACTTCTGAAATTAAAGTTATTTTGATCCTTTTAGTGTTTTTTTTTAGTGATGTCGGTTATTTTTTTTTTCTAAAAAGTTTTTATTTCACACTTTTTAGTTGCGATACCCTTATAAACAGAGTGCCTATTTCTCATGACAATTCCAATTAACCCAAATACTGCTAGGTTACATTGTTTTATTATAAAGTTCCTGTGTCTACCTTCCTCCTTCCGGCTCCATCATCAGATCAGTTCGATAGTACCTTATAGCCAAAGAGCATCTCACGACAATTCTAATAAGCCCAAACACGGCTAGGATACATTGATTAATTACGGAGTTCCTGTGCCTACCTTCCGGCTCCATCATCAGATCAGTTCGATAGTACCTTATAGCCAAAGTGCATCTCATGACAATTCTAATAAGTCCAAACACGGCTAGGTTACATTGATTAATTACGGAGTTCCAGTGCCTACCTTCCGGCTCCATCATCATCATTAGATCACTTCGATGATACCATTTTCAACGTAACTATTCAGAATCATTCATTTATTTGTATTGTATCTTCATTGTGATATCTATTTGAGTATGAAGTTCCGTTGACCATTTCTGGTCTTCTTCATCAGTTCCACTTCATCAAATGTTACTTTTAGACTGTAAATGCTTAAGTTCTTGATGAAAATACTAAAATTACCATAGGGTTACCTATAATTTTTGAGGAGTTCCCTCGATTCCTCATGGATTCCATCATCAGAACTGGATTTTGAAAAAATGGGACCAATCTGGAAGCATATCCTATAAAGGGAAAAAAAAATTTGCAAATCGGTCCATAAACGACGGAGTTCTGAGGTAACAAACATAAAAAAAAAATAATGAAAAAAAAAAAAATACAACCGAATTGATAACCTCCTCCTTTTTTTTGAAGTCGGTTAAAAAGACGGCTTTGTTTACTACGGGATGGTAAAGTCTGTGGTTGTTTACACACTCACTCACTGACAGTATAGCATAGCATAACAGCCTTTTAATGTTCCCACTGCTGGGACTCAGGCCTCCTCTCTCTAGGAGAGGGAATGGGCCGTAATCCACCACGCGGGCCCAGTACGGATTGGTCCGAACCGAAAATTCAAAGACATGTGGAATGTCACATGTCTTTGAATTTTCGGTTCTAGGACATGCCGGTTTCCTCACGATGTTTTCCTTCACCGTTTTGAGAGCAGTGGTGATGAAATAAATTACACAAAGTAATGCGCCTGGCTGGGTTTGAACCCGCGACCTACAACTCGTAAGTCGGGGCCGTTACCACTTGGCCACCACTACTCTTTATATATTCACTCACAGTATATTTTCATCGAGTTAAACGTTGCGTTGTCGTTATACGTAAGAAAATAAAGTATCTCAAAATAAACAAATAAGGGGGCTGTCGACTTTTGACCTAAACAAATAGAAGAGTCAAGGGATACCCTCATATACATAATGGCAGTATCGCTGTCCAGGGTCGTGGGATTAAGTGGCTGTTGAAAAATCGTTCTTACTTTTCCAATGTTGTCGCTACAATATGTATAATACTGTGGCTTGCCAGGTTTATACTTTCACCGGATTATTACAATCACCGTACGATCATAATTTACTAGCTTCTGCCAACGGCGGCGTCCGCATTTTAGTAGAAAATGGGTGATGAACATCTATCGATGAAAGAATTTTTAATAGCCAGAAGGTGGAAGGTAAGTACAAGAACTTCAATATAAAACAATGTATCCTACCAGTGTTTGGGCTAATTGGAATTGTCGAAAGATAAAGGTACTCTGGCACAACTAAAAAGTATAAAATAAAAATTAAGTACAAAAAAAAACCACCGACTAAAAAAGAACCACCGACTAACGACTGCACTACAAAAACATTAGTAGGTATAACGTTCAAGTAATGAAGTCGGTTGTTTTTTTGTAGTGTTTTTATTATATTATTATGTAGAAGTATGGATAGAATATATAAATAGCGTGAAATAGGTAATACCTACATTTTTCTCTATAAAAAACAGATAGCTAATAAACTATCGAATTTAGATAGGATTGTATTTGAAATAATCTGATCCACATCCTATCGAAAATTTAGTTACAATTTGTAATCAACAATAATCAGGTTACTACAAAACTTTATTTTTAAAGGGCCTATACACTACGCGATATTCAGCACACGATATTCAGACTGTCTTATTTTTTGTTCCGAGTAAGACCGGTCTAACCCTTATTACACTACGCGACATCGACTAAAAGACTGTCTGAATATCGAGTAGTGTAATAGGCCCTTTACGGTAAGTTAGTAGGTACCTTAATATAAAGTATGTTTCCACTTATTACATCAAGTACAGCTCTAAGTGCAAGAAGTAAGTAATGTGTTCGTTTATGGCATTAGACAAGAGCTTGCGGTGTTATGACGTGAACCAAATACCATTATGACAGTCACGTGAGCACTTTTGGCCATTTTGTAGCCATAGCTATCACTTAGGACCTTTCTTCTCGTAATGAGTGATTGGCTACAGTAGGTATCGACAATTACCTACACATCAGTTTTTTTCTTTGGGTGAATATCATCAAACAACTTCCCCCGCTCTGGATGGAGCGAAAGGGAGTGTAAGTGTTTAACTGACTAAAATTCACCCATGATCTTTCAGTTGCCATTAAAGGGAATTTTTTCGGTAAGAAAATCTTCCAATAACATCCCCCGCTCTTGGGCGGAGCGCAAGATAGTGACAAACTTTTACTGACTAAAAACCCACTCCTGTTCCTTCTTTGCCTTCGTTCCAGGGTATGGGTGATGCGAAAGAGAATCCCGGGGGTTCTCTTTCGCATCACCCATGAACCCAGTAGACTTCGACTCTGCTGGGCCCCTACGGTTTTGCTGACATCTCCTTGAGGCGCGCGTGGAACACTACGCGCCGTCGACAACTTGGGCTCGGTCCGGACGGTTACCGGACGGCCGGCCGGTCGGCGAGCTATCCATTGCTTGCCGTCCGCAAGCCAACGCCTACGGTGGCTGGAAATCGGGATCGGAATTCCGGCGGCTGGGGCCTTTGAAGGGTCTGGGTTATCCCTAAAACTCAGGCCCTTTCGCGGCCCTCCGCAGTGACTCTTTCAAACAATACCCAGCAGCCATGGCAGGCATTGGCTCTAGCAAGACCCGTCACTCATACTCATGCTGATATCTCTTTAAGGCGCGCGTGAAAGAACGCGCAGTCGACCTGAGTTAGTCTTTATAAGGCGGCGAGCTACCCATTGCTCGCCGTCCGCAAAGCCCGTGCCTACTGTACCTGGAAATAGACCTACGTTGAAGTTGACAAAGATTACAATAAATAAAAGGGGGTTGTGTTTGTTCCTAGAAAACCAGCTGTAATAGGTAGATAAAATAGATCAAAGCAAGTAAATGGAACCTCAATAGAGCTCATTAACGTCAACATATCATCAAATTAGTTTGACTTTCCCCGCCCACAGCTAACGTTCAACAAGGCAGTTCGTTATAAAATATTGACAAACACTGTATAGATTGTCTCTGTTCATGATTTAAAAACGGAATTATTTTACGGCCTTTATTATAGAAACGTATTTGTTTCCAGTCAATCTCAAGATCGTGGTAAGTCTCTTCAAAGTCATATACTTAAATCACGTTTTCAAG
Source organism: Mythimna impura (assembly GCA_905147345.3). Classification (NCBI taxonomy): domain Eukaryota; kingdom Metazoa; phylum Arthropoda; class Insecta; order Lepidoptera; family Noctuidae; genus Mythimna; species Mythimna impura. Next base: position 9,217,418 of record LR990348.1, on the reverse strand, counting down.
TTAAAGCACCATCACCTATCATTAAAAAGTTTAGGAAGTTTTACCTAGCATTACAGAGCCTGTTATGTTAAAAATATTAGATAAACTTGTTGTTTCTAGATACATATAGTTAGAAACATCCAAGGATTTATTACACAAGATTTATTTTGTAGATTTTTTATTCATAATGGCAGACTCAATTAGATACTTAAGTACTAAAAGAAAATGTCGTTCCCACGATATTTGCAAATTGCAATGCAATTCACTATACTAATACTGGGCAAGTGCGAGTCGGACTCGCGCCCTGAGGGTTCCGTACAAACTTACCTACGTAAACAGTTCAATTCCCGAATGGAGTCTGGCAGATTTTTCCAAAACGCAATTTCTTGTCGTAACGTTTCAACAAATTTACAGTTTTCAGATTTATTCCTATATCTACCTGTACTATAAGACCTTGCTTTATGCAACATTTCAGGATTCTAGGTCAATGAATTTTAATTTGCTGGAGAGCGTCGAAATATACGTTTTTTGAGACATAAACGATACGGCATCTCTTGTTTTCGTTTTTGATTTTTTCACTGCTTCAAGAGACCGCAAACTTGAGTATTTGTTTTTAATTTTAACTCAATACCTCCACGCGTTCCCGAGATAAAGGATCTTGACAGACAGACAGACAGACGGGACGGACAAAAAAGTGATCCTATAAGGGTTTCGTTTTTCCTTTTGAGGTACGGAACCTTAAAAAGCAATTCAGTCATTGAAGTGTTGCAAAATAAAATTTATTTAAATATAGGTAACCTTTACCGGAATTTAAAAGCAATCAAAGTTGATCTAAACCTTGACTTACAAATACAAAACCAGTTTAGCAAATTATGAATAACAAATTAGTTGATTTGAATAATGTACTTAATATTTAACTTACTGTCTCCGACACCACAATCCAACGCATGATAGAGGAGTGGCCAAACAAGCTAACACCAAAAAAAGTAAATGACAATCTTCCGATTGTAAAATGAAATTTAAGGGGAGTGCAGATCGCAAAAAGTCGTCCAAATTTCAAGTTTGGGATGGGCTCCGGTGACTCATCAGGACAAACAAGATGCTATTTTTAACTCACTGACGCAAGCCGAGTGCGGTAAAAGAATATCGCTAATTTTGATTAAAATAATTTGATATTATAAAGTCGTCAACGTAGGGGAGCATTTGTAACGGAAATATTCAGTAGAAAGCATTAGCATGAATAAATAGACGAAATAATTACAAATGGTGATCATTTTCCTTGGCATTTGAGTAAAGATCTCCGTAGTTGTAAATGCCGTCAGTTTGAAAGTTCATGGCTCTGACATTTCTTCCTATCACCGAACGGGCTACAGCTACGTTTAGCAACAGTAGTCATCAGTCCATAAAGTCCTATAAAATGAGCATTTCACTGAGGCACCGTTGCGTGAGTATTCCAAGGATACCATAAGTGTGAGCGCCGGGCATGACGCTATCAACTCTGCAGGAAGTCTCATTAGGTTTTATTCAAGAGTGAAGAGATTGAAAATTGTCCTCTATTCGCAGGATATCGAAGAGTGCCGTATAGTGACTGAAGTACTTGACATAGATAAAATAAGAACGTAAGACAAACACGACATTAAACGTAAACAATACCCATATTGTATGAGTTTTATAAATTCGCACATGTTTTGAGATAAGTAAGATTATAAGACTGAACAGTACAAACGTTGCCAATTAACAAATACCTGAAACACATAATGAAATATAATAAGAAATATTTTTTATTATTATTTGTGAAACACTAATAGGGGAGGTTAGCTCAAAGCAGCCACCTTAACTTTGGAGTTCAACAAAATCACGTTAATTACAGATTTTTCAAGAAAATAATATACTAGGTAGATAATTTATTAAACTTACTATTATGTGAAAATCCAATTTGACCAAATGTTAAAATTTGTTTATTACGAAAATTTGTCTAAAAACTGCTTTGCCCGAGAGCCTGCCTAAAACGGCCATAGGGGTAAGGGCAACGTGGCCAGCATAAAAATTCACGTGAAATTTATAGTTTTAATGACATATTATATCGTGTTTGACTAAATGAAAAAATAAAAATTTGTTTAAAAATATATTTATTGAAAATAACGATTGTTATTAACTAGGTATCAGTTACCAAATCGTCATTACTTAAAAATACCCTCAAACGAAATAAATTCAGTTAAATATATTTATTTTTGTATTCATGTTCGCTTTGAACATAATAAGTCTTAAATGTACCTAAATACACTAAATATGCAGTCATCAAACTTTAAAAAGATATTTGATGGCTACAAATTTGACTGAATCGCGATTTTCCTGAACATCTGTAATAACCTCAACCCATGACCCCTGGTACTGGCATGAAGTCCTCTATACTTACTAAAAAAAGAACAATAACTAATGTATTCTTAAAGATCAGTTTTGTAGATTTGTTGGTACTTTTATTCGTAGTTTTACACACAGCTATGAATACACGTGATACTTTGAGATAGTCAATATATCGAAAATAAATCTTGGAATCTACTATTTATTCCAGCTAAATTAATAGAATTTACGATTCCTATAAGTAAGTACCTTGGTCACGCGGACAACTCACAGACAAACATTAGTTAACAATAAAATCATAACTACTATATTAATATATATTTCAATTAAGGGTAAAGCGATCAGCAGACCGCCTTGCCCGGTCCGCTTTGCCTTTAGATAACCAATTTTTTTAAATCATTATTTTCTCATGCTTTTTTATCATATTCCGGAATTAATACTACACAGACAAAGCTGAATAAATAAGTATTCACACAAATATAATAGAAGCATTTAAATATTTACGTAACTAAATTCGGGAATCGAACTGTTTTCATACCCTCAGTGCGCGAGTCCGACTCGCACTTGCCCAGAATTTTTTTTAACTATCACACTACTCCATCTAATCCCGAACTAAGCAGAGCTTGTGTTATAAGTACAAGACAACTTGTCTCATAATAAATATTTCGCCCCAGAAAGACTGCTAGGGCCATGAAAACACTTCTGAAAAGGATTCTCGTGGTCCTGGAACGCAAAGGACAAGTGAAAGAATATAAGGTGTGGTTTTAGTTAGTAAAAGTCTGACACGCCCTCCAGCTCCAATCACGAGCAGTCAAAAGATGATTTCTCACCTCAAAAAAAAAACCCTCAGAAAGACTATTAGAATTTATAAATATTCCTGTATTACTTACAATGCGTTCCAAATAAGAACAGAATCGATTACCACTTTGTGACGTCACGTCATACTGTCAAATCGAAGAATTGTTATTGTGAGCAAAACAAGAAATTTTTAAAATTTATTTACGAACTGTGAACGAAAAAAGTTTAATCAGAATCCAGTTCATCAATTTTGCTCATCTCGGAGTTCTTCAATTTTGCCCAATTCCTTGTGATTTGACAGTATGACGTGACGTCACAACATGGCAATCGATCCTATTCTTATTTGGAACGCATTGTACTAAATATCAAGGACGGATCGTATATTATCCTAATATTTATTCCTGTTATTTACTCTAAAAATCCCCGCTGTCAGTTTTCGGGGCAAACCCGGCTCTATTGTAAGACGGTTAAAAAAAAAACTCGCAGAATGGCACAACGGCTGTGATGTCACATAAATCAGTCGCAAGGGTTCAGTAATTCGACAGCGTACCGTAATGCATAATTTACTTCCGTGACTTGGACATGGTAATAACGGCACTTTCCTATGAGCGGGTACTCTTAACTCATGAGGTAAGATTGTAAAAAGCAATAGGCACCTAATCACCGCTGCTTTTACAAATCTATACATCTATTTTAAAAATAAAATTGAACTCTGTTTGAAATATAATAATTTCAAATGTTTTTTTTACTAATTATGCATTTAGTAAAAAAAAATATTAACACAAAATTTTCGTCCGTCTCTTTTTCTATCGGTCCAGCTGTCTGTCTGTTTTGACGTATCTCCGAAACAGCTAGACTGATTTTGACGAGACTCACTAGTAGATAGCTGATGACACAAGGAGTAACTTAGGCTACTTTTAGGGTTCCGTACCTCAAATGAAAAAAACTGAACCCTTATAGGATCACTATGTTGTCCGTCTGTCTGTCTGTCAAGACCCTTTATCTCGGAAACGCACGGAGGTATTGAATTTAAATTAAAACTATAAACTCAGGTCCGCGGTCTCTTGAAGCTGTGAAAAACAAACTTCTGAGTTAACGAAAAAAAAAGATACGGCCGTATCTTTTTTATTGTTTAAGTCGCAAAAAACGTATATTTTGACACTCTCAAGGGAATGAAAATTCATAGGGTACTTCTCGTTGACCTAGAACCCTGAAATTTGCAATGAAGCAAGGTCTCATAGCACAAGTATAGGAAAAACTCTGAAAACTGTAAATTTGTAATTACGTCACAAAAAAAAAGATTTTTTGAATTGAACTATTTTCATAGGTAAGTTTGTACGGAACCCTCAGTGCGCGAATCCGACTCGCACTTGCCCGGTTTTTATTTTTTAGAAAAGGAATTAGAATTGTGACTATACCACGTATGGCATTGTACTGTTTTACGACTCTCACGCGGACGAAGTCGTGGGCACCAGCTAGTAAATATGTAGTAAAGATATTATAGAGTGAAATAAAAAAAAATCTGACCAGTATTTAGCAACCTATATTTTATATCCCGGAGTAGTGGTCCACGCAAATGAACGAACATACATGCACACAAACACACACGTATTCATACATACACAAAACACGAACAACAAAGCACAATATTTACAAAACTTGTATAGAACATGTCTGAGAGAGATTAATGAAGATGCAATATTGTAATCACATCCATTACGAGTAAAAGAGGGGAAGACCTGGTGACCTGAAATACAGGCCAAAAGCCTACCTTAGGCACCAGTCTCCCACAGTATGAACCTAATTATTGTCATTGTCATAATTTTGTAATTGCTGTGCTATTGTGGTGAGAAAAATAAACGAATTATTATTTAGCAACCTATACTATAGCTCTGTTATTGGCGTCATATATATAAATGCCGAACACGCTAAATAACAACTCGGTACTTACATACTCGTATCTACTTATTTTCCCGCCATTCGGTTTCATTGCGGGGTTTACCGCAAAGTTCTCTATGAATGGCACTAAAAATCTTATTCATTAATTGCTACGTTACTAACATGTTGGAGAGAAGACATTGAAGACAATACAGACTACTTTAGAAGCTAAAAAGAAACCGTTGCATAAATAGTGGGTGTTCCTTTTCACCCGAGGCGCATTCAGCGCCCTTTGTGGAGACATTTCAGCTGAGCCACGCTCAAAGGTAGCTTGAAGGCGCTTTAATTATTCCCCACATGTAAGGGGAACAAGGAAAGGGATCACAGAAGCTTTCCCTTGAGATCCCTCCACGAAACGTTTGTTTACTAAACGGGTGCAATCGTCGGGATCAGCGGCTTACGTTTTAAATGATTTTTTTTTTGAGTTAAAACATGAATATTTTACTTGTCATTTAAAATTCTATTTACTCTTGTCCATCTCTTGTCAATCTATATAATATAAAAGGATAAACTGATTGACTGACATATCAACACACAGCCGAAATTACTGGGATTAAGAGCGTGAAATTTTGCACAAGGTTTTCTTTTATGACGTAGACGATTTTCCAAAATTCACCCCATAAGGGCATGAAATGGAGGTCCGAAGTTTGTATGGAGAAACCCACTTTAACGCAGGCGAAGCCGCTGCTGGCAAAAGCTACTTAAGAATGAAGTGAGCAGGTATTGACTAAACTAAATAAAGGTAGGTACCCAAAGAAATAAATACGTAGTCTGAAATAGATAAACACTAACATAATCCAAAATACCATATTTTGACAAACGGCCAAGTTTCAGGATGTTTCAAATGCAACTTTAAAAATCAAAAAGATTTGGGCTCGTCCGGGATTTGAACCCGGGACCTCTCGCACCCTAAGCGAAAATCATACCCCTAGACCAACGAGCCACTGACAAAGTAGTCGAAATTGCCGTATTGTATCAACAGAGCTTCACAATTATTCATTATTTTTGAGTATATATTATTTTTACTAATAAAAAATTAGATATTCAATAATAATACACTACCGTACACAGTGATAAAAATAAAAGCATACGTAGTGAACGGTGCGAGTGTGGGCCTTACCGTGTCATTAAATAACGCCATCTATTGGGCAGTAGTTCAACCAACTTTTCCCTTATCTAACTATGGCGATGACCACTATTCCGATAGTAATTTTTCCCGTTATTTTACTTAATTAGCAAACGTCATTTAGTTCGATTACAAAGAAATTGCTGTTACAAGTGATTACTGTACTTAAAATAATGCCCACAATAATAGTAAAAGCGTAGAAATTAGAAAGGTCTTCGTTTTGTACTTGGTATTTCTCACAACTCACAGTTCACACACAGACGAACATTTGGCGTCATTTCACATTGATAGTGACCGTGATTTGAGTAGCTTTCACGAAACAGAAAAAATAATGTACGCGTAAAGATATGCTAGGTACTTATACCGCCAATAATCCTTGGTTTATAGGGCAGCCTTCGTATTAAGGACATTTTACAGTAGAGATGGTGATATGGATCACCTTATCTCGCAATCAGTCGTCATCCTGTGTCAGTGGGTCGGCGCGTGTCGGGAATAAAGCCTTGGTCACAAGCCCCAGTCTCTAGGGGATCGGTTACAGCTAACTATTGTTCTAGATATCGCAAGCCGACAGTTAAGTTATTAACGGTGTGCGTGATTGCAAATGTTCTTCGGTAGGTACATGCAGATAATGGAAGTACTTAGTGACGTTGTAGGTACCTACTTGAAAACGATGTTTATGCCGTTTTTTATTATTAAAGTTAACAACATCCGTATTGGTAAATGACATGACAGTTTTCTATGTACTTACCTATAAATAGAAGACCCTGTGGTGTTATATTTGGTTACGTAGCTAGATGAATGTTTTGTGGCAACACAGAGTTATTTCTAAGTATATAAATTATGTGTTAGTTACCCAAAAAATAATCTAATTTAAAAAAAAAAACTAAGATAAATATTCCTGTGTTTCAGTAATTATATATAAATACTTTCTTTTTTCTATAAAATTTGGAAGAAATATTACCACAACCTCCAAAACTGCCAACAAAAGACGGGCTCGTCCGGGATTTGAACCCGGGACCTCTCGCACCCAAAGCGAGAATCATACCCCTAGACCAACGAGCCACATGAGAAGAAGTCGAATTTAGTGATTGCGCCTGGCCTTGAACAAGCGGCGTAAGAGTACGTCATTTACGATAACGGAGGCTCCAGTGAAAGGCCCGAATGATACCTACTCTTGAATACAAGTGCGTAACCGCAACTAGGTAATATTCCAGTTTAAATATCAAACACTTGGGATTGTTTCCAAATGGCAAGTTGTAGCCGCGTTATCTAAGCCAGCCTTGACATTCAAACTTGTAGGGAGGAAAGTGGTATTTCCTGTTACGTATTATAGGTACTCCTACCTATAGGTACAGTTTTGTTCCTAAGTTATTGATTCGACCTATTCAATTTTGTTGTGTCGTGTCGTTGTCGCTTTTTGACGCAATTAACTGGCTACAAAACTCGTGATATTATTTTAGGGCATGACCAGATTCATCTGATTACTGTAGGCATCCCACGACACAACCCGACACATCTGATTACTGTAGGCATCCCACGACACAACCCGACACAATTACGTGAAACCTTTATATTACAGTGGAAAATCATCACATGACTCTTCCCGTTCTGGGTGCAGCAAGAGGGAGTGTCAGACTTCTACTAATTAAAACCCACCTGTGTTCCTTCAGTAGCCTTTTGTGTTCCAGGGTCACGGACAGTCACGGTAACTGTTTCGAACAACTTCGCAACCCCCTGGCAGGCATCTGTCTCAGTGGGCCTCATAATCGTAAATGTTGCTGACCAGGGGCGCGCCGGCTTTTAGAAAACCTCATGGGTGCTTATGCTCATTTGCTCATACTTGAAAAAGTGGCGAAGTGTGAGAAGAGAAATGCACACTGATCGACCGACTAATAAAAAATGACCTTCTTGCATACTGCGTAGGTACTTAATTACTAATCATGTTTGATAAAAATATAAAATGAAACTAGTTTTTAGTATCAAGAAATATTATAATTAAAATTTATGCGTAATAACCTAAAAGGCGATTACTGATATGTTTCCTGATGATTCTCAGGGGTGCTCGGCACCCACTGTTTATTTCGGCGCCCTTGTTGCTGACAGCTCTTTTATGCACAATTATGAAACCTAGCTTTCTTATAAGCATGCCTGTAAGCCTAAAAACACCTTATAAATAACTAGTGTCCCCCCATAGCCATGGCATTGCATAGATGCAAATGATTGAATACACAAACTTACTCGTTCTTTCTATTAGCGGAAACCATGTCATCACCTACAGTTTATCAGTTGTTTCAGCAGAGAAAAAGCGAATAGAAAAACAATAAAAGAAAAGCGATTTTAACCACCTAAACAGTAAGGTAATCTCTTTTAATACCAAGATGTAGTAAGTGGTCGGTAATTAAAAAAAATTAGAAAGATCAGGTAAAATAAATGGTGGTCCTATGTTGATGTATTGGGTAAGCGAATTCTCAATGTCTCTCAAAACATACTTACCTACGTATTACATTCGTACTGAATAAAATTGAAATATGTGTTTGTAACATTGGTTTGTAATATCAAAACAACATTTTTTTACTAAATGCATATGAAAGTATATTCGATACCTAATTAATAAACAACAACCAATATTTTTTTAATATTTTTGTGTATATCTGTCTTCAGTTTTTTCCTGATATCCGAAAAGGCTGGACTGATTTTGACGGAACTTTCACTGGTAATCAGACGCGGACGAAGTCGCGGGCACCAGCTAGTAAATAATATTATTAAAGGCAAAAGACGCCAATGATCATAACCTAGCTATAGCTATTTAGGTATATAATATAAAATTATTCTAAAAACGTACATTTTGAATAGCTACCTAAAGGAGAATCAAAAGTTCACCGCAGCAGTAAAATTATATTTTTATTTGTTTACCTGGCTGCTCGTATAATATTAGTAGGTCAGGGCGAGGACAACAGACCTCACCTCTGCGTTCTGACATCAGAAACCGTGTGATATTAGCGACGCAATTGCATTAATAACATCAATGCTGCAAATAGTTCCCCATTAATTCCTGAATGCCACCTTGAGATCGACATAACTAATTATTAAATACCAATTAATAAGAGAACCGTGTCGTATTTACTTAAGGCCGTGCGCGCACTGCCTTGCGGTGGAATGCGGTGCGTTTATTCTACCGTGCGGTAGAATAAACGCATTCACAGGGCCGCGCACTGCCGCGAAACTAACGCACGTTTTAACCGACTTCAAAAAAAAGGAGGAGGTTATCAATTCGGTTGTATTTTTTATCATCATTTTTTTTTGTTTGTTACCTCAGAACTCCTTCGTTTATGGACCGATTTGTTAAGTTTGTTTTGCCTTTATAGGAAAAATCCAGTTCTGATGATGGGATCCATGAGGAATCGAGGGTACCTACTCCTCAAAAATTATAGGCCACCTTATAGTGATTTTAGTATTTTCATCGAGAACTTAAGCATTTACAGTCAAAAAGTAACATTTGATGAAGTGGAACTGATGAAGAAGACCAGAAATGGTCAACGGAACTTCATACTCACATAGATATCACAATGAAGATAGTAAAAAATAGATAGTAAAAAAAACAAAGTGTAAAATAACTTCGTCGGAAGTCGGTATTTTTACATTAGTTTTGTTTTGTCTCTTCGATATTTATGTTATTTTAAAAGTAAAGTTATTTTGCACTGTGGTTTTTTGACATAGTTGAGATACATTATTTTTTTATATTTTATTTATTTAGGGCCTCCAAGAAAGGATGTTCACACAAATACAAGTGTTGAATACATTTAAGTTTTAAATTAGCGCACTTCCTCAATTACAGGAGGCCACATGGATAGAGTTTAAACAATTTAAATCTAAAATAAGAATAGGTAGGTACCTATATTGTTTTATTACGGAGTTTCCGTGACTACTTTCCATAGAAAGAACGAAACGATATGATCCTATGAGGAATTTCGTTCTATATCTTCGATGTTCATTATCAGGTCATGATAATATTTGTATGAAACCTATGAAATTTGGAAGTAGGTACCTATAAACACGTTCTAATAAATCAAAACCGGTCCATAATTGACCGAAAAATTGGAGAACATACATAAAAATCAATCGAACATCATATTATAACCTCCTTTTTGAAGTTGGTAAGAAATATGTCAAGCGAAAAGTAAAAACCGACACAACACGGTAGACGTTGTCATCGTCTGCCGCACTTGCCTGTCCATAACAGACTGACGCCCTCGCCAGCATGTAAATGGCAACCAAGCGTTGGTGGAGAATAGGTACATTGGACGCTGGCCGAGGCTGGGCCCACATGTAAACGAGGCATAGACATTTAACTTTTAATTAATGCAATCGGAATCGTTATAACTTAGGACGAAGAAGCCCTTCATAGGCCTTAAGGTCGTCAAGGGATGTACCTAATACCGTTTGGTTTGGATACTCTTTTTTACGCTTTAATAAATATACAAAAAGACTCTTGTATGGTAGTCCATAACCATGACATGTGAGCACCACAGCCGGAGTTCGAATGACAAAAACTTAAAAAAAAAATAACCGACTTCACTAAAAAAAAAACACTAAAAGGATCAAAATAACTTTAATTTCGGAAGTCGGGGTTTCTCGGTATTTTTTGTTTCTTCAAAATTTTTATTAGTGTTTTTTTTTTTAGTGAAGACGGTTATTTTATTTTCGTATAAGTTTTTATTTAACACTTTTAGCTGCGATACACTTATAAACAGAGTGCCTATTTCACATGACAATTCTAATTAACCCAAACACTGCTAGGTTACATTGTTTTATTATGAAGTTCCTGTGTCTACCTTCCACCTTCCGGCTCCATCATCATCATCAGATCACTTCGATGATACCATTTTCAACGTAACTATTCAGAACTATTCATTTATTTGTATTTTCATAGTCGCTTAACTATCCTCATTGTGATATCTATGTGAGTATGAAGTTCCGTTGACCATTTCTGGTCTTCTTCATCAGTTCCACTTCATCAAATGTTACTTTTTGACTGTAAATGCATAATATTTGAGGAGTTCCCTTGATTCCTCATGGATTCCATCATCAGAACTGGATTTTTAAAAATTGGGACTAATCTGGAAGCATATCTCATATGGGAAAAAAAATATTGCAAATCGGTCCAGAAACGACGGAGTTCTGAGGTAACAAACATAAAAAAAAATGATGATAAAAAATACAACCGAATTGATAAATTCCTCCTTTTTTTTGAAGTCGATTAAAACGTGCGTTAGTTTCGCGGCAGTGCGCGGCGCTTCCTAGATCTCTATACGATACAAAAATATTTGCGGTAGATTCACCGCAAATTTGCAGCGAGAGGCCAACGGTGATTCTACCGCATGCGTTTATTTCACGGCAGTGCGCGCACTTCTATGAGACTCCATACTTCACAGATTATGCGTTAGAAAAACGCAAGGCAGTGCGCGCACGGCCTAACGGATAAATAAGGAATGGTACAAGGTCGTAAAACGCGGACCTAATGAGGAACAGGAGCCTCTGCCTGTAAAGTCGTAAATAGTGTGGTCATTAACCTGCGTCTTCAACTAGCTTATTGGACATACCCGTCATAGCTATAACTTCCTTTGGGCGCTGGCAACTAAATTCTTTGTGTACTTAATGCCCGACATTTTATGTACTTCTACTGAACAAGAATAGAAGAGCGGATTCGAACACGAACGTTCACAGTTTAATTTGGAAAGTCAGGATCGACGACAATCAGATAATCACCCAAGAAGTTCCGAGTGGGAGACAGTAAAGAGGTAAGCTACCAAGCACAAAAGAACCTTTGACTGGGCAACAGGTTTAAGCCCAATTGCCAATACTACAGACAAGCAACCCGCCTCAACTTTACACGGGTGTTTACTACACATCTTTGGAATGGTCGGCTTTACTATAATATGCATGTATTATAACATCTAACCCTTCTTCATGAATCACTCTGTCTGTTAATGGAAACCGCATGAAAATCCGTTCAGTAGTTTTGAGATTTTCGCGTTCATACAGACAGACAGACGCGGTAGGGGGTTTTGTTTTTAACCGACTTTTTTTTTATGTACGTTCACCGTTTTCTCGGTCAATTGTGGACCGATTTTGATTATTTTTTTTTTATTGAAAGGTTATGCTTCCAAGTTGGTCCCATTCAAATATTGTTATGATCTGATCATAAACTTCGAAGATATGGAACAGAACTCCTCATAGAATCACAGCAGAACCGTCGTAACAAGTAAAATTGCTTTGTTTATACGTGTAGTCGATGACTGACTGGAAGAAGAGGGGGAATATATCGAACTGATCTGATGATAAAGCCTGAAGTTAGGCGCCGGAACTCTGTAATAAATTAATGTAATCTAACCGTGTTTGGAATTATTAGAATTGTCATGAGATGCACTCTGGCTATAAGGTATTTAAGTTTGGCTGAGAGGTACTTTTTAGTGGTGGTACCATAACGTCCATAACTAAAACGTGTAAAATAAAAAACTTTTTACAAAAAAAGAAATACAAGGGACTTCAAAGTAAAAAACACTGAAAAGTGCAAAATAACTTTAATTTCGGAAGTCGGTGTTAAATAACGAAGAGACAAAACTATTATAGAAACACCGATTTCCGAAATTAAAGTTATTTTGCACTTTTCAGTGTTTTTTTTTTTACTTTGAAGTCGGTTGTATTTTTTTTTGTAAAGTTTTTTATGAAAAGGCATTTCAGCTGCATACGTCAACTCAATTGTTTATATAGTGACAGGACTAACATTATAGCAGAATAGAATTGTAGTGTCTTTCGGTTGATATAATATAGTTGCCCTCATCATTAGCATTTCAGCCGAAATTTTAATGTTATCAGTTCCATGTAAAGTCGAGTTTTAATGTTATCAGTGCCATGTAAAGGTATTTTTTTCTTACTATTTTTCAAGAAACTTCACCAAGATGCAACTGAAAATCTAGACAATCATGATGGAATTTTTCTACTATCACATTCGAAATAAAGAGCCTTCAAATACTTTTATCAAAAGTACCCATGGTCATGTTATACGAGTATAATGCATTTGAAAAAAACATTTGTAGACTAGAGTAGATAATAAAACTCAAGACGATTGTAGTGCCTTTAGCTTTAGGCAAGGTATGTACCTACTTATATGAGGTCAGAGACAGTATTACGACTTGAATGAAGCCATAACGAGCTATTATTAAATTACAGATCTACCCAGTCAGGGATCACAAGATCTCGACGTGATTTAAGCGATGAGGTAATTATGTTCTGTGACAACTCCTATACCTATCATATCTACCTACCTCAGAGTACCACAAGCAAGTCACGATTTTTTACCATATTATTATTCTGACAACATTTTTTCTATTGGTTCTTTATTTCTTATCTTTTTTTAGAATTTTGGCAACTATCTACATCATTTTTAAATTATGAATGAAGCGTCCTGCCTCAGCTTCGCACGGGTGTTACTTGTTAGTAATCTTTGTTTAAGCTAGAACTACACTGCGCACACGTGTGCCACACACGCCGATCTGCGGTCTCCATACATTTTATACATATAGAAACTAGACTTGTAGAGCTACACTTGATCCGCACCACGCAACGCCACGCGACGTCGTTCTACGTACAAATCAGGCGTGTTACACGTGTGCGTCGGTCTAATGTAGTTCTAGCTTTATTGTACTCATAACTTGTCACATGGATCACTTTGTCGATTAGTGAAAACCACAGAGCATGTGAAAATCCGTTCAAATCAGACTAGCGGATAGATCACGCTAAACACACAACCCTGCTGTCCGGTGGTATGAGTATTTCGTCATGGTTGGTAGAATTTACTTTTAGCCAAAATATGTATCTACCTATTTAATAAATTATGCACCTAGTTCGCATCGATAGAACTAGGTACCTATCAAGAGAATAAAATAATCACATTTGTTGATTTCCTACTATCTATGCAGGTAGGTAATAGGTATCTTATTGATTAGGTACCTACCTTGCTTCCGTAAGTATTCATAGACGATCGAACTTGGTGCGGACCGCACCACGAACATGGTGCGCTTCGAACCAAATTTAATCATGTGGCGCACGGTCCGCTGGACATATAGCTGGTTCGGAGCGCTCGCACATCGAACGCGGTGCGTTCCGAATCCGAACAGAACCGATCGTGTGGACGGCGCACCGAACCAAATGTCGGTCCAGTCGCTATCAGTCGCTATTGTGCCACTAGTGGTGGGTCGTCGACGTATTTACAGTCGACGAAACGAGACTGGTTTACCGTCTACGATAAACTAGTTCATAAAACAGTTTAATTTTCGACTAGTTTACTTCATAGACTGAACAGCGTTTAATCCACAGTTCAGCGAACGATCGAATTAGTTTACGGTCGTTTACTTAAAAACTTGTTTACCAATCGACTATCAATCAACGAATTGAAACAAACTACACTATTTCTATACACTATTACACAATACACTATTTACAATCACTTATAATTATTAATTTATTAAGTAGTTTGTTATAAACTAATTTATAATAATAGGATAGATAACACTTAGCGAACGTATGAACGGAAAAAGTAATGCGAAAGTTTATTATTTCACCTCCTTGACCGACACATTACGCATTTCAATCAGGACTAAAAAAATAACGTAAACAAAATTCAAAAACATTAATTATCTAACAATACAGGTTCGTATCTATTGCATTGATATAGACTATTTTAGATTTGACAGCATTCACATCGTGTTCGTCTCTGCATGAGAAAGAGAGAGAAATAATAACAAGCCGACCGCACGCAACATTGCTTATGCTTCGTTCGGCACTCGGCAGTCTTCGTATTCTTCGTAATCACTATTCACTCGTTTCGTTCCGTCGTGCGTCGACTACGCGAAATCAAGTCTGCATGACATGTCGTTCATGAGTAAACTAGTTTATCCGTGAACCGTAAACCAGTCGAACAGTTGACGTCAAGAAAACAGTCTAAAAAAACAGTTCGTTCATTCAACGCCCACCACTATGTGCCACCGTACGCGCAACACGTCGCAGCGTGTTCACAGACATGGATTCGGAGCGACACCAAGAAGAAGACATCGTTAATACCGAGGAGAAAAAAGCTGTTATAGAGCTGTTGGAGTTGTATAAAGACTTCCCATGTTTGTGGAATACCGCGAATAGCCTTTATTGTAATAAAGATGCACGCAATCAAGCATTTCAAATACTTTTAGAAAAATGGAACTCATTCGAAGATATATACGAAAAAAACTTTTTACAAAAAAAAATACAACCGACTTCAAAGTAAAAAAAACACTGAAAAGTGCAAAATAACTTTAATTTCGGAAGTCGGTGTTTCTATAATAGTTTTGTCTCTTCGTTATTTAACACCGACTTCCGAAATTAAAGTTATTTTGCACTTTTCAGTGTTTTTTTTTTACTTTGAAGTCGGTTGTATTTTTTTTTGTAAAAAGTTTTTTATTTTACACTTTTTAGTTATGGTACCACCACTAAAAAGTACCCCTCAGCCAAACGTAATTTTATACCTTATAGCCAGAGTTTATCTCATGACAATTCTAATAATCCCAAACACGGTTAGATTACATTAATTTATTACAGAGTTCCGGTGCCTAACTTCAGGCTTCGTCATCAGATCAGTTCGATATATTCCCCCTCTACTTTCAGTCAGTCATCGACTACACGTATACCTAAACAAAGCAATTTTGCTTGTTACGACGGTTCTGCTGTGATCCTATGAGCAGTTCTGTTCCATATCTTCGAAGTTCATGATCAGATCATAACAATATTTTTATGGGACCAACTCGGAAGCATAACCATTCAATAAAATAAAAAAAATTCAAAATCGGTCCACCGTTGACCGAGAAATCGGTGAACATACATAAAAAAAAAAACATACATTCAACCGAACATATAACCTCCTCCTTTTTGAAGTCGGTTAAAAATCTTTATCATCGAGATCTTTAATGAGATTCATATATGACTGTATTGTTGTCTGTTTCTGAGATAAAATTTTGCCCATTCTTTTCTTCTTTTTCGTTCGTTATGTAATGGCGATGTAGCAACGATAGTTGCCGCAACTAATGCCATTTTGGCCTGTTTTGATAGAATAGGCGGTATGTCGAGGAGACGTGTTCACGCAATGCTAGCACAATAACCGACTGGACGGTTCGGAGTCTGGTGCGCTTGTCTGTTGTGTAGACCGCACCGTACGGTTCGTGGTCCGGTCCGCACCAAGTTCGATCGTCTATGAATACTTAGACGATGATTTACATAGTTAAGTAGGTAGGTATACAGACCTAGAAGAGCATCGCTTTTCAGAAAATATAAATATCTTCGATAGGTACCTACTTCAGTAAGATATATTACGACACACATCAGTGTGTCGTAATATATTTTACTGAAGTGGGTAACACATAGTGTACAGAAGACCAAATCAAAACATGCACCATATATCATCATTAAGGTTTGACAGTTCCAATAAAAGAAGAAACTAGCTGACCAGTGGCCGGCTTGCCTAATTACACTTATTAGACATTGGCGGTTGCAATTGAAACAATGCAGACATCAATAATTACATGATTTACAATCATCTTTGTGGTTTATAAATATATAATCTTCCTTTTACGTTGTGCGATTATTAGGTCACATCATGATATTCGTAAGGAAAGCGACATCTAGTTTTAACACCCTAAACAACTGTAACATGGAAACAGCTACAAGCTTATGTAGTTTTGCTACTCGATAAGAGATGGCGCTCTAAAATTTTTGTTACAACCCCACTGTTATAATTTTCAACTATCAAATTAAACTTCCTTCCCTTTTATAATAATTACTTTGAGAAATAATTTTAACATGGAATAGGATGAGTAACGCCAAAAAAGTAAAGGTCCACACGAGAATAAAAGAAAACATTAAATTAATTAACACTTCACACAAAATCTTGTAGAGTAAAATTTTTATACTATGTTTACTAAAGTCACATCATTCACGACGTCTAATACTAGTTTCGCTACTGTATAATAGATGGCGCTACAATATTCGTGCTTCCTGACTTACCCATGACGCCTAGTTGCTGTGGTGATAGAGGCGCGGCATCTCCCGCTCCTGACCCGATAGAACCCGACGCCAGCGACAGCCGCTCACTGAAGCCTAGAGGACTACTGCGGCCACCGCTACTTGCAACCGACCCCATTCCTAAATAAAAAAACTTTATAATTAATATTGTGTTTGAGCCACAGATATTATAGATCTATATCTGTGGTTTGAGCGGTTCAGTAGAAATTGGCACACTGCGCAATCTTTAAGATATGCTTGCCTTGCTTGGCTTGTAGGTGGATGAGCAATTGAACCAGCATATGTATTGACATCGCTCCATGGCTCAGAAAATACTTTAAATATTAGTTCTCCCCGTTATTTGTTTCTATATTATCATTAACAGATGTCTAGGGTGTAGTCACACAAAAAAAAAATAGCCATAATAAACCATCCTAACAATGAGTACTTTTTTTTTTTAAAGTGTTACCATTTTTATTTATTAACATTAATTGGGTTGTGAAGGAACAATAGGCAACAGCTTAGTATGTTACAGCTGGGCACTGGGCACACACACATAACTGAATATTTAAAAAAAGAATAATGAAAATTTATTTCTTTAAATATTTTATATTTTTTTTATTTAGTTGTTAGTGTCATAATTAGAATACAGGAGAGTATTTAACAATAAACACAAAATTAAAGGAATGCTTTTGTGACCATTTGCATTCATTCTCCCTCCAAGATTAAGAGAAGACTTGTAGTAGCAATCAATGACTTGCCCAGCAGTAGGATGTTTTGAAAAGATTTTTAAGAAATGATTTAGTTGTCACCTCCATTAGGACTCCTCATACGGGATATTCTTTTGTTAATAGCCCTTTGAATCCGGGGATTCATGATTGGTTTGGCTCGCCGCCTTGCCAAGTACCTTGACAGCACTCCAACAACCACTGCACTTGTACCCACAACTCCTAAACTCCATAGTACAACCTGGAAATGTATTATTAGCAATTAGGTCATTATATAAAGTCGAAAAATGTTTTGAAATATTCTACATTACTCTTTCTTATTAAACTATACATACACACATATTTGACCAAATCTGACTACGTAATTTAAAAAAAAATTACGAATGACCTTTAAACCAATTACATTTTGTTTGAGTTTGTTTTAGATCTTCTGTATTGTTTTTAAGAGAAAGATCCAAAGAGAATTATAGGTCCTTCTACATTCTACCATTCATCTACAGAATTAAAATCTCGATCCATAGCATAACATTAAATTTAGCGAATTATACAACTGATTATGATATAATATTAAACCAAAACACTGACCTTCTGTGAAGTTGTTAACTGCACTTCACTAAAAGATATTGCTCGATGCCAGTGTTTTAATTTATCAATTAACGGGCTAGCTTGTATTAACAGCTGCATTATTTAATATTTAGTCAAATTTACACTGTGTTAAATGTATCTATTTTCCTATTATTTACAACGCTGATATAATCAGCTCTTTTAGGTTATCTGTCAAAACACCAATGTTTTAAAAAAATGTAACACTTTTATGTTAACAATATTTGTGTTCTATTCAACTTATTTCATAGCTCAAATTGCTCGAATTACATAAATAATCACAATAAACAGCGTCGTCTTATAAACTAAAGACAATTTTAAATATTCGCGGTTTCTTCGTTACATCAAATGACATACAAATGACAAATGACTTCAAAATTTGACAGTCAAAGTAAAAAAAAAAGATTTTTTGACAATAGACATACCAGAAAATCGCGGTGTACACGATTAATAAGCGAAAGAAGAAAAATATAATGTTGTTTTATAAGATGCAATCGACAGCCGGCACTACATTAACATCTTCTGGTGCTTCTCTTACACTTATACTAAAAAGACGTTAAAATAAAAAATAACACTTAATTATTCAGCTTCAAAAGTTCAAACTGCTTAAAAAATTACTTTGTGGTCCAAATTAAATCTTTGTGCACGATAAAATGTATGTAGCCCATGCTTGATATATGTATGCCAATGTAACCAACCAACGTCATGTTACGATATGATAATATATTCAATTTTAATACGAGTCGAAAAACCCGTAGATTCTTTCTATAGGTTTTTACACTCGTGCATGCTATGCATGAGTATAATTCTTCCTTCCAAGCTAAGTTCGTGATCTTGGTAAAATAATGATGGTATGAATTTTATTGTAGTATTGACTATTTTATCTTAGCACCAGCGGTGGTTGCCAAGAAGGCAAACTTGAACATTTACCTACTAACAAATACTGCAAAAGCATTCTTAGAAGTTGTTACATCCATAGTCAAATGGAATAGAAATGTGACTATTATATTAATAATAATAATTTTTTTATGTTTTTAAATGTTTTTTTTTAATATGATATTCTTAAAAAAAAATATATTTAAAAATAAAATTAATATGTATATTGAATGAATAAAGAAAATAATAATAATAATGAGTTGAGGAGTGCTTTGGAGTGTGCTATTCGGGAGTATCGCAACATGCCGCTTGAACTTAGGCCGCGCTTACCTCGTTTACCCATGCATAATAAGAATAAGGCGCTGGTGGCTGCTCTGGATTCGCAGTTGTCAAACTATTTTGACAACTGCGAAAATCTCACTGATACACACTCGATAATGTACTACGCAGCTGTAGCGGCATGTCGTGTAGCTCACGTCAAGTTTCCAAACTATGACTTAGCTACACGACCGAAATCAGCCGTGCCAGCTTGGCAGTGCAGAATCGAGCGTCGTATTGGTGGGGCCAGAGCACTCATCGGCAAACTAATCTGCTTCAGGGAGGGCAACACTCGTCCTAGAGTGATGCGCTTTGTGAGGCGGGCGTTTTCGGGGACTGACATCAGTCCCCGAGACTATATGTCCCGTGTCACGGAGCGCATCGACTTCCTGAAGCACAAGGTGTATGCATGGGCAAACCGTATCCGCTATGACGCCATGAGTTCATTCTGGCGCAGCATCTGGTCGGTGCCTGTCACCTGCCACACCGAGGGTGACTGGACTCGGGAGGTCGAGCGTGCGTGCGATCCAATACCACAAATGGGGGCAATTGACATCAGCCCCCAAGATGTAGCTCGTGCAGTCCGTCCGTTGCCAAACTGGAAATCTCCAGGGCCGGATGGGCTGCACAATTTCTGGATTAAGTGGTTTACAAGATCGCATGCTCGCTTGGCATATCAATTTCAGTCTGCCTTAGAGTCAGGGTCGCTGCCCCAGTTCCTAACAACAGGAATAACCCACCTGCTCCATAAGTCAGGTAGTACTGCGGAGCCTAAAAACTATAGACCGATCACGTGTTTGCCGACGGTCTATAAAGTTCTTATATCCATACTGCGAAGCAAAATTAATAGTCATATTGACAAAAATTTGATCATGTCACCTTCTCAGAATGGATGTAGGAACGGGTCCCGCGGTACTAAGGAGCTACTCCTCATTGATATGACCATTAGTCAACAGGTTCGACGTTCCCGAAAGGATCTGTCGACATGTTGGATAGATTATAAAAAGGCTTATGACTCTGTTCCTCATACATGGGTCATGAGGGTGCTGGAATTGTATAAAATTGATACAACACTACGCACCTTCCTGATGTCGTGTATGAGGCAATGGAGTACGGTCCTTCGCTATCCAGGATGTCGACATATCTAGAGAAATAGTGAACCTGTAAGGATCGAGCGAGGTATATTCCAGGGTGATAGTTTGAGTCCACTTTGGTTTTGCCTAGCCTTGAATCCTCTAAGCACACTGCTGGAGAATTCAGGTCTAGGCTATCGATTGAAGAGAGGTGGTCAGGTAATATCTCACCTACTTTACATGGATGACCTGAAACTTTTTGCCCCCAACAATCTGCAACTGATGGAACTACTGAAAGTAACTGAAACCTTCAGTAGTGCCATCAGGATGGAGTTTGGTGTGGACAAATGTGCGGTCATTACATGCATGAGCATGCAAGCGAGGGGAGGTTGTGGAATCCGTGGGCACTCAACTCACGGATTCCATAAACCTGAGATCCCTCTCTCCAACCGAAACCTATAAGTATTTGGGTATGTCGGAAGCTCTAGGCATCAATATCACTGACATGAAGCAATCATTGAAAGAGCGTTTCTTTGGACGCCTGAAGAAGGTACACAATAGCCTTCTTTCAGGCGGAAACAAGGTGCGCGCCTTCAATGGTTGGGTCATGCCGGTATTGATGTACTCTTTCGGTGTACTCAAATGGACTCAAACGGAACTTGACGCCCAGGATAGGAGGGTCCGCTCTCTGCTGACTGCATACCGAATGCATCACCCACGATCGTCGGTGATGAGACTGTATATCCCGCGGAAGTGTGGGGGGCGAGGTTTTTTAAATGCTAAGACCCTACACAACCGCGAGGTATGCAGTCTCAGGGAATATTTCCTAGCTGCCGACGTGGGTATGCATCGAGAAGTAGTGGCAGTGGACAAGGGACTCACCCCCTCCCTGGCTAATGAGAACTGGCGCAAACCGGTAGTGCTTGACACTAACGATCGCAGGGAAGTATGGCAGAGCAAGGAACTTCACGGACGCTTCTTCCGGGCCCTTCACGGGCCCGATGTAGACCACTTGGCGTCCGTAGCCTGGCTGCGTTTCGGTGACCTCTTTGGGGAAACCGAAGGTTTTGTCTGTGCAATTATGGACGAAGTTATCATGACGAATAACTACCGGAGATTTATTGTGAAGGACGGCACGGTTGACATCTGTCGGGCATGTCACCGTCCGGGAGAATCAATTCGTCACATTATCTCTGGTTGTTCTCGTCTAGCTAACGGAGAGTACTTGCATAGGCACAACCTTGTAGCCAGGATTATCCATCAGCAACTTGCTCTGAAATACTCTCTTGTGGAATCGGAAGGTCCGTACTACAGGTATGAGCCCGACCCAGTTCTTGATAATGGTCATATCACTTTGTACTGGGATCGGTCCATCATCACTGACAGGACTATAATTGTAGCCAATAAGCCTGATATAGTGATGGTGGACCGAAGCGAGAGGCGTGCAATGATTGTTGACATATCCGTTCCGCATGACGAGAACCTCGTGAAAGCCGAGAAAGATAAACAAATCAAGTATATTGACTTGGCTCGCGAGGTTGTCGACATGTGGGATGTGGACTCGGCGATCATTGTACCGATAGTCGTGTCAGCCAATGGCTTAATAGCCAAGAGCCTCGACCAACACCTTAGGAGGCTCGCGTTAGGCGGCTGAATCAAGGGCTTGATTCAGAAAGTGGTACTCTTGGACACGGCTCGTATTGTTAGGAGGTTCCTTTCTCTGGAGCCCTGACCGCCGGTAGCTTGGACCCTGTTCCCGATACCGGTGGGACACTATTTTTTATATTTTTAAATGTTTTTTTTTATTTTTTATTGAAATATTTAAAAATATAATTTATATGTATCTTATACGAATAAACGAAATAATAATAATAATAACCCCATCGCCGTATCTCTACGTTGACGTCGTGGTGGGGCTTGCGTGCTCCAATATACCCTAGGTCTGTATCGGTGAAGTTTGCTTTGCCGTAATATGCCTAGGGTGAGGGGCCAGACTAAGAGAGATACAATCCGCAGTGCAGTTTTGTGGCGAACTGTTGGGCATTAGCGACCCCACGGACCCGATCTCCCGGAGAATTCTTGTTCTTCATATCCGGCTTGCCTTTATTGGCCGGCCGTAGTGAACACTGACGAGGAACTGAGCTCCCACCTCTCTCTTGCCTTTATTGGCTGGTTTGAGTGGAGATTCGCAAGAGCAAACGTGCTTGGGAGAAGGATGTATAATCCAGTAAGGTGCTGGTAGGGATCTTACCGTACTTCCGGGATTGTCCTGATAGCCGTGGTATACCTCTCCACTCCTCAAGCACCTCAGAATATGTTGCCCTCTTGTTTTTACGTCACTTCGTGCTAGCGGCCGTTTTTTGGGGGCCCATTTATTGATTGTGCAAGTCACCCCATGCCTTTTTTCGATGGATATTAATAACGTTGTTCAGGCAGGGGCCATAGTCTTAACATAGTTCCATGTTACCAGTCCACTTAAGACTCCAAAAACCATAGCCCTATTATCTTTGTTCTCCATATGTCGCAATAGTTTTTCAACAACCGGGGGTTGTCCTTGGGTGCACTAGCATAGCGCGTACAGGGATAATCGTCGGTTGGTATCATGTTCCATTGTAACTATCTAAAGAGCCTCTGCGAGTTGGCTTCGGCTCCTCGTACGCCTTCTAAAGGTCCAGGACCTCAGGGTCCTGAGATAAATATTGAAAATAATAATAATATTCCACAACTATCACACAACACCGTCTAGTCCCAAGCTAAGCAGAGCTTGTGTTATGGGTACTAGACAACTGATAAACATACTTATATATTTCTAAATACATACATAATATAGATAAATTACGCCCAGACACAGAACAAATGATCGTGCTCATCACACAAACATTTGTCCTGGGTGAGAATCGAACCCATGACCTCCGGCATAGCAGTCAGGGTCACTAACTACTAGACCAACAGGCCAGTCAAATATAATATTAATCAAATATAATAATATTGTATTTGTATTTGGTGTCCGCAACTCTACGATTCATCATTTTCCTGCCCTTGTCTCTAATTTTTCATCTCGTCACGCTATCACTAACTCCTTTTTGTTTCATATCACTTCTTACACAATCTATCCATCTTTTCTTTGGCCTCCCTCTTCCCCTCCATCCATCCACATGTATACTCTACGACTGTCTGCAACTCTACGATTAAAATGCGTACAAAAAATAATGTGACTATCGGTGCGTTCCGAGATGAGCTATCAGCGCTGTGAGCGCGCTTACAGTCGTTCCGTTTTAACGTGAGCCCGTCCACAAACGATTTCTTGACGTCATGCATGACGTCATTATCGACGCCTTCTTGCGTTAACAGTGCTTACGCTCTGATGCAATATCACTGAGAGCGCTGTCAAAAGTGACAGTTTAAAAATATTGTTTGTTTATGTTTGCTTAATAGTTCTTAGTTACTTCTTATCTTATAAAGCATTTCGATGAAAAAATGGGGTTCCATAGCCATTTTGAAGTCCAGTTATTTTATTATTATAAATGTATGGAGAGAGCTATAGAATAAACTGACCAATCAACACAATCACAGAACACAATTTTATTATCCTAGCGGTGTCAAATACACGCGCAATACCTTGTTAACAAAGGTTATTGTTGAATCTCTACCAAACCACTCAATGAAATCACGTCAAAATCACTGTTGGCGCAACAACAGGTCGTTCCGAATTGACATATCGATATCAACGCTGTGAGCAGCAAAACTAAATCGGAACGGCTATTAGCGCTGTGAACGCTCATGGCGATGTAATCGTAATTCGGAACGCGGTGTATATGTCTAGATGGTATGGTCTAAGACCTTAGCCTGCCCAAATAGGGGAAGGAAAAACAAAGAAAAGCCAACGAGTAAAGCAAAGCAAACCTGTCAAGTGGAATCATTGAAATAGGCGCGGTCTCGGTAAAATGGAGCTGAGAATTTTATTGTAGTTTTAGCTACCTCAGCGAAGTTTGCAGAGAAGGCTGAATCGATACATTTGCTGCCAAATACTTAAAAAAACATTAGAATTTTGTACACCTGCATTCTAATGTAAAACAAATAGAAACAAAAACTGATGACTAGGCAGCATGGTCTCTGACCCTAGCCTGTTCCACAAGGAAAGAAAGTAAAAAAAAAAAAAAAAAAATGCAAACCTGTCAAACAAATTCTGTCATGAGTGTCATCAAATTCAATCAAATAATTCATTTTAATTCTCAATGCTCTCAATGTTTTCAATGTTCAGTCCAAAGAATTTGCCGATATATTTTTTAATTATAGTAATGTGATGAAAGTGAATTAATAATCTCACTTAATTACTAAAAAAAATGGATGTAATACATCAATCTTTGAGTCAGCAAACTTTGCAAAGCACTATTGAAGATCTTCCAGATGAAGTCTTGGAATTTATTTTAGGGTTTCTGCCCCCGTATAAAGATTTACAGAATTGTATGATAGTATGCAAACGATGGTATAATTGCTCTCATAGTAAGTAAAATTCTTCGCATAGCGCGTGTATGCATTTCGATTTTGACAGATTTGATTAAATACATTATTTTGTCTTTCAGATGTCTTACACAAAACATCAATAAAATTGATAAAAGCTGTGGGCGAATTTAATATATTATGGAAAAATATCGCTCCGACTGATATGGTGCCCACTATCACTAAAAGATTTTCTCATGCTGCATGTGTTCTTGAAAACAACATGTACATATTTGGCGGATGTACCACTAATGCTACTTCATTCAATGATATCTGGCGGTTTGATTTATCCATTAGACAGTGGGTAAGACCTCTAGCTACTGGTACATATCCTTGTCCAAAAGCATATACATCAATGGTTCATTATAAAGACTGTTTAATAGTTTTTGGTGGCTGGACATCTCCTTCTCTTTCTCAATATTATTCAAATGTTACTATGTTTAATGAAATACACTTTTACTGTGTGAATACAAATAAATGGATCTTAATAAATGCAACAAATTGTCCCCCTCCTATGGCAGGACATTCGGCTTGCATGCATGGAGATGAAATGGTTGTGTTTGGGGGGCTAGTAATATCAGCTTTTCAAAATTATCAATTACAATGTTCTAATGAAGTATGGGTACTAGATGTATCTACACTTACTTGGAGAAAACAAGCAACCACCAAACCGAGACCAGCACCAAGATATGCACAATCCCTCATCTATCTCGACTCTGACAGATTGATGCTTCTTGGGGGGGTTCAAACATTACACAACCGCTTTGTGTATAGTGACTGCTGGATATTGACAATGAAAGGCCCAACATGGACATGGACAGAATTGACAGTCAAAAATAAAGAGTGGGCTTCTGCCAATATATGGTGCAATCCTGCAATTAGGGTTGGAGATAAGGTTGTGAGTTTAAGTAGAAGTAGAAATGGTTGGAATAGTGCTAAGCCTTTAGTCACATCAGCAGTCCGGTTATCAGCACTAAGTAGACCTGAAGGTGTATCAGTTAGAGTGGAGCAAAGTTTACAAAGGCCATTGGATAGAGATCAAAATATTAATGGTAGGAGAGGAGTACTACCTAGACGACCAATGAATCCTCCTAGACAAGAACAAGTAAACCCCAATGATGAACCAGTGGCAGGTCCAAGTAATGAGCAGGAAAGGTGTCACAACCCAGTGGGTACTGAAAATAATCCTGATCAGAATGGACTTCTTGCTGGAACCAGTTCAGATGGAAAACAATGCAATGGACTAGATGCTGGCAAAAAAGATTTGGCAATGAGAAGGAATAAAAATAAGGTAAGTTAAAACTATACAATTGGATCGGTAAAATTAAGACTGACTAAAAAGTCCTTTTTTATATATATTTCTTAATTTTCTCAAGTGTGGTATTTTCTTTTTTACAGAATAAGGGTATGAAAATAGTAAGACAGTTGCAAGAAGCTAATAAGTACAGGATGGCTGCATTTGCTTGTGATACATCCCAAAATAATACATCTCCTGAAAATGATCTCATTAATCAAAGACAGATAGCTCATTTAGAAAATAGAAGAGAACCATTGCCTTCTCCAGCAAACCCTCAGCCAAGGCAACCTGCAGTAAAGAAAGTCAAACGAAATACTTTGACTATGCATGTTTTGGACATTTCCACTGTTGTTGATGGAAATTCACTAAATTATGTGGCATGGCTTTGCCCTCGTTTGGGAGAAATGACTGGGGCACCTGAGGAATTAGTCATGTATTCATTAGTCAAAGGGAATGGAGAGCTAATTATGTTTGGCGGGGTTCACAATGATATCAGTATTATAAATTACTCTGAACATCAAAATAAGCACTCAAATTCATTGCATTTTATAATGCCACCCAGAGATATCATATAAACTTCTGATGTACAATTTAAACTATTGCTTTGTCTTTCCTTTTTTTGTGTACATTTTCTTATTAATATTCTAGTTATTTATGCCAGCTGACTTTGACAAATAATTACTTCGTATTAAGTTTGAAAATTTGTTCAGTTATAATAAATATTTTTGTTGTTTATCATGTTATATTACAGTAAAAATATTTGCTTGATAAAGCTGTCAATGTCTCAGTTCCATACCATTAATCCAATTCAATGTGTATCTAATAAATCTGCAATCTTAATGTTAATAATAATAATGAATGAAAATGTGTTCTGTGATTTCTGTTGTAAATATGGCTTATTGTAAAATGTAACTAAGCAGATTAAAAGTTGATTTATTACTAAAATTATTTAATTGAATTCTTTCTTAATACAAATTAATATACTGATTTTAAGGTTCAGTCAGTGTCTTTAACAAGTCCTCCAAATACAGCTGCAGGGATTTCTTTTTTCTGAACAGGAGCAACTTCTCCTTCATCTTCACTGTTCTCTGAATCTTCATCAATGTCAATTTCATCAGGATTAACCACTTTATCAGCTTCCTTGAGGCCTTGTGTTTCACCCCGCACAAATGAAATATTACCTTTACTTTGAACTGCCATTTCAGCAGCTTTGGCTTCCAACATTCTCATACCATCCTTCATACCTGGTGCAAGATCAGAAACAGTACCAGCTGCTTGTGCTGCTGAACTCAACATTTGGGCAGACATCATATTTACTTGTGTGTTATATGTAGCCTGAACACTGCGTTTAATTCTAAGCATTTCTCTCATTGTATCTTCATTACCATGTCTAACTTCAAACTCCTTCCAAGTGTTCCAAAACTCTGCTGTAATCCGAGGATCACACATTTGACTACAATGTGCGTATATTGCACGAGCCCTGTCAATTTCTCCAAGCCGTGTTTCCATTTCACAAAAGCGTACACACATCTCCCTTGCTTTTTCATCAGGAAGAGTTTCAATGGCTTTTTCATATATTTGACGTGTTTTTGGCACGCCATATATTTCGGCAGCCTTTTTAATGTAAATATTGAACATTTCAAACATTTCTTCTGTGAGAACAGCAGTTGTCGCTCGTTCATAAACAGCCATAGCATGCCTTGCCAAACCATGCTCTTCTTCTAACTTTGCATATAGTAAAAATATAGATTTTGCATACTCTGGCGGGCAATGTTCAAGACATTGTTCAAATAAATCTCTAGCTCGCTCTAACTTTGTTCCTCCATATCTTTTTAAAAACTTAGTCAGGTAAGTATTCCAAATGTCGTATACATTAGGCCATTTAAATAATGCAATTCCTTTTTCATATGCTCTAAAAGCTTCTTCAAAGTAATTGTGTTCTTCTAAGAAGAGGCCATAGTTAATGATGATTTGTGGAGTAGCAATTTTTAAATCAATAATATGATCATAGACAGCTTTACATGTTTTATAAGTTCCAAAACTTTCTTCCAAATCTGCATACATAGACCATACTTTTAAAGACTTGTATAAGCGCATCTGTACTGTTTCTGTATCATCATGATATGCAACTTTTCGACTGGGTAAGACAGTGGCTCTTTGCATTAACTTCAGGGCTTCCTCATAATTTTCATGTCGTATTTCCATTTCTGCCCATTCACACCACACTGAAGCTAAATCATCAACTTTGGCATAGTTTACTTGTGTTGCTTTTTCAAAAATAAGTCTTGCATCTTCTATTTGTTCATTTTTTTCATAAAATTTCGCAAATCCAACCCACAAAGTATATAACTTGCCCACGGCAAGTTTAGGATCTACTGTTTGAACAGCCTCAGTGTAGGTATCAATAATCTCATGAGGTTTATCTTCATAAAGTTTTACTCTTTTATGCCATTCAGCAACATTATGAGGGTTTTGTCTCAGAAGTACAGAATTAAGCAACAATAACCGTCTCTCCATGAGGTATTCAAACCTTGCAAGCCTTAGCTCTAAATCAATATCATCATCTTCAGTAGGGCTCGGTTTTTTGGCAACTTCTTCCATTTTTTTACTCAAGCTTAGCTCTTCAAATTGAGCATATGCATCAAATACTTGAGTGAAATCCCTTACTGTGGTGACAGTTTGTATAGCTTCTTCATAAATGTCTCTAGCTCTTTCAAATAAACCACTTCTTACATAGTAATCAGCAAGAGAATTCCATAAATGTCCTAGCTGATCTGTGTAGCGCCTTAGTCCACCTCTAATAATAGCATCCACATTTAAAGTATGAATTTGGTCAGGATTCTTAGATATTAATTCACAAAGTTCATTCCAAAGCTGATGGTTTGATTTACCATGTTTTGATTGAAAATTTTCATTATTTACTATCTGAGCCAACTTGACTGCAGCTTCATCCAACTTGTTTATTGAAATTAAATAATCTATATATTCTTCTGTATCTTCTGGACATAGTTTAAGATATCTTCTAAATACTCTAACTGCTGTCTCAGAAATATTATGTTTCTTTAGAAAGTTCAAATATAGGGGCCATATTCGGTGGTGTTGTGTTATTGGTAAAGCTCTCAAAGCACTGTCAAAAGCTTTTCTTGTTCCTGTTATCTTACATTGATCAGTTAGAAAAGTGCAATAATCCATCCATATTCTAGGCATTTTATGCATAAATACCAAAGATCTCTCAAAACAATTGTTAACATCTTCAAAACTAGGATCAGTGATGCATTTGCCTCGAATTTGACTCCTTCTTAGTTTAAGATAGTTATACCAAAGTTTAAATGACCCAGGCAACTCTTTTAGAGCTCTCTCATAGATCATATTTATCTCATGTTTGGGAGCAGCTTTTTTGTGTTCAATGTATCTTAGCCAATGTTTAACTGAGAAGGGATTTCTCAATATCTCCTCCTCATATGGTAGGTCTTCTTCACTCTGAAATTAAATAAAAGGTGTGATGTAGTTAGGTTCTTAGCCTTTTAATGTTCCAACTGCTGGGACTCAGGCCTCCTCTCTCTAGGAGAGGGAAGATAGTGTAGGTTCATATATTATTATCTAATGTACGGTTTTTACTATGAAGACAAGAATATTTAGAATAAAATACTCGAAATTCTATTCCAATACCTAATGTGTACAGAAAATTTTCTACTTTACCTATACGGAATAGATTTCTACTTTACATATCCTATGCATGGTAGCAGGAGTGGGGTGCATCACATGCGCTGTGGAGCACAAGTTTGCGTTTGGCAAGACCCATTTCGAGAGTAAATTCTGTAACTTGGTTTTTTCGTGAACCATATACTTTTCTGGTACACAGTAGCCTAAGACATTCAAAGATAGTGTAGCTTTCTATCAGTACAATAAGTATTCGGGGTTGGACAAATGCTTCTAGATTACACTTATTATACACGTAGACGAGCAAACAGTTTTACCTGTTTAAAATATTAAATTTAATTTTATCCTATTAGAAAAAAGTTCAATTCCTGGAAAAATCTTAATCTATGGAAGCAATAGTAAATAAATAATTATACCTCCCTATCGAAAACCAAAATTTTCAAAGTAGGATAGTTTGTGTACTTACAAAAAATATGTCGATTTCTTTACCGTCGAGTAAAGGCATTTTTTGTTTCAAAAGGCTAGTTTTATATGAATAAATTGCTTCTAGATTACTTTGGGTTTATATTTGTGATGATTAAAAAACAATTAATAAAAAACAATATTGTTTTTTGATTTTTAAGGTTATCCGATGACATTTGAGCCTACCTACGCC
Organism: Mythimna impura; assembly: GCA_905147345.3. Lineage (NCBI taxonomy): Eukaryota > Metazoa > Arthropoda > Insecta > Lepidoptera > Noctuidae > Mythimna > Mythimna impura. The sequence continues at coordinate 9,186,421 of LR990348.1, read as the reverse complement.
ACATTTTTTTGTTGATATATTTGACTTGGGTACTGAATCTTTTAAGCCATATATTCCTAAGAATAGTCAATTTATTTAAGAAATAATATGCATACTGTATACATTCTAATGTTTTTGTATTATTTGGTAGCAAATGTTAACCTTCGGCAAACTTCGCTGAGGTAGTCAACACTACAATAAAATTCTCAACTTCGTTTTACCAAAATCGCACCTGTTTTAATGATTCCACAATTCCACATATTGTCCAACTGCGCTGATACTTGAGATACAAAACTACACCAATATTGCGATCTAAACGCAATATTTGGTAGGAATCAATTTGCGAATAATTATAACAGCTACTGGACTTCACTCGAAGAAATCCCATAAAATTCTGTCCGTATATGTCTGTATTTCATATTATACCGTGGCTACATTTATAGGTATTTAATCTAAGGTCTATGACCTCGAAAAGCCTTATTAACCACACCACGTTAAACTCTATACCAAGAATACTCTTCTTATGCTCGTACCCTATTGAGTCTTAGCATCACTTTCATTGGTTAGAAATTCAATTAAGACTATTTCGATTGGTTAAATAATCTTTTAGCTATCAACGAAAACCAAATTGCCCAGAAATCCTTGTTTATGATTACGAATTACGATACGATGCCATAAACAACAATGGCGGCGGTATCAGCGCCGGTGGAAATGTGTGTTTTTAATCGCTTTTAGTTGTGCGAGACCAATGTTTTTCCTCTATAATGTCAAAACAAGGAAAAAGAAAAATTACTGTCGAATTACCGAAGTCAAAAGATCTAGCTAATAGGCCTAGTGTTTTTGAGCGCCTTGGTACTAAGAAATCCAGCGCTAAAAAAACAACTGAACATTGTAGACAGTGGGCTCAAAACGGGAGTTGCGCTTACGGTAAAAGTTGTAAATTTGCATCAACCCATACATTAATAAGTCCTTCGAAACAACGTGCAGCAAACAAAGATAGCGAACATAAACGTGCTGTGAAAGATGACCCTAAAAGTAGGCTACATTCGACCGTGGTCGTGCGTTCTGGACGTAGTCCAGATGGTGAAATCGACAACTGGGATCAAAATGACCTAGAGTACGCAGACACAGACGTCCTTGAAAAAAGGCGACAACAACTGCAACGTGAATTAGAGTTGCAATTGAAAATGGACTCTAGCAAAGATATGCGCAAAGACAAAAAGAAAACTATGTCGAGCACATCTTCATCACGTAGTTCTAGTTCTTCAAGTGTCTCTTCTTCTTCATCAGATAATAGCTCATCCTCTTCATCATCTGGCAGGTATGGATAAGTAATATATTCAGGGTCTTTAGTCATATTTTCAAATTAATGCAATCTGATTGTGCCTGTATCTGTTGATAAATTTTATCACTTTCACAAAATTTCCTGTACTTGTAGACTTACTACTGTACTTCTGTCAGCTGCTGCGCTCGCCTGAGAGTCGAAATTTATCCCAAGGGAACATACTCCCTGGATAAAAAGTATATATGTGCTATTCTGGGCCAAATTTCATCCAAATCAATTCAGCTCTTTGATCGGAGTAACAAACATACACCCATACATACATATGTACATTCATATAATCTTGTTTTTATAATATTAGTGTGATAAATAACCTCAGTACATTCACCTATCTAAACAAAATATATCTATCTTATATTTCAGAGAAGCAAGACGAAAAGGTAAGAAAGGAAAGCTTAAAAGAAATTCTAGTTCATCTTCAGATGGAGATGCACCATCTAAAAAGAAATTTGTTAAAACTGATACTTTGAAAAGAGATAAAAGTGAACCTAAGAAAACAGTGGCAAAAAAAGATGACAGGCTTTTAAAAAAACAAGACATTACTAAAAAAAAGCCTGTTACTAAAACTACTATTGGAAAAAAATCATTATCTCCTGGTAAGAAATCTGGTGGAACTCCCCCAATCACAACAAAAAGTCTTGCAAAAAATACAGTGAAACATGGAAAATCTCCACCTAGGAGAGATAGAAATAGAAGTGCTTCTCCTCATAGCCTTAGGGATAGAGACAAAGATAGGGATCGCACAAAAGAAAAGGAGAGAGAGAAAGAAAGAGAAAAGGAACGTGAAAAAGAAAGGGAAAGGACCAGAGTTCGAAGTAGATCTCCAAGGAAAGCAAGATCAAGATCTCCCCGCCAGCATGCATCTCATTCAAAAGATATAAGGAAGAAAGAAAGCTCAGAGCGCAGTAGACCGGTTTCACCTAAGAAACAAACTCGTCGAGATGGAAGTGCAGAGAGACATAGAAAGAGGTCTGCGAGCAGAGACAGGGATAGAGGTCGTGATCACAAAGACAGATCATTGGAGAGACGAAAAGACAAACATGACGACAAAGATAGGCATGATAGGAAAGAAAGAGGCGGGCGTGACAGGAATAAAGATAATAAAAGAGATGACAGTAAAAGAAGGGGCCGAGATAGAGGATTGGGTGGTAGAGGAGGAGCTGATAAAGGATTAGAAAAGCCTAATAAACCAATGGAACGACTTCTTCCCAGACCAGAGGAGCGTCTAGCTGCCCTTGCTGCTATTTCTAATAGAGCACTAGATATAGATAAAAATTCTTCAACTTCCAAAGACAGACAGGATTCACATTCTGAAAGAGGTGGTCGTAAGCAGGACAGACTTGAAAGGGACCGTTCTACAAAAAGAGACAGATTGGATAGCATGGACAGAGAGCAAGGTGACTATGAAATGGGTATGGATCGGCAGTATGACAATGATCGTAATTTGGATCATTATGATAGAGTAGATGATCGTTATGAAGATGGTCCTAGAGAAAATGAGAGGTCCCCAGGTTACAATATGCAGGGAAGGGATAGACACTATGATACTGGTTATGACATGTCAGGACCCCCAAGGGGATATCCTGAAGATGATGATAGGTTATATAGTGATCATATGGGCGAACGGCGGGGTGTTGATATGGGTAAGACGAGTTTGATTCATTATTCATTAAAACAGGAGCTTTCTATCCTAAGTGTTCTTGTGTGTTTAAGGCTATGATGACCGACGACCTCATCGTGATTGTTCCTGGGAAGGGCGTTCTGGTTCCATGGATCGTGAGCGTGGCTACATGCATCCACATAAAGAATGGGATAATGATGACTATCGCCCAGGAGACTGGGGCCGAGAACGACATTGGCCTATGCACGACCCACAGGTTGTCTAATTGATATTACTTAAATCATATTTAATTTATTTGATTGATTATGAATAAAATTGTTCCTTGTTCCTAATCCTTCTCCTCCTTTATTGCTGTAGGTGAGTTTATACTACTATAAGACTTGGTATCGGAACGAACCAATTGATTATCGTAAAGATAATAAAAACCCTTGCCTTATTCTATCCCACATATTCCTGGGCTGTCCTTATTCTCACTTTGGTATGTTGATGTGTTTATTTTCATAAAATATTTTATCTTGAAAACTATATTTGTATAAAGTTAACTTTGTGATTGCAGATGAACGAGTGGGGTGATAAAGCACCTGATGTGGATGCTTGGCACCATAGGGGCCATCCCCCAGGGCCTCACCGTGGACGAATGCATGGTGAGTCTAATCTCATCTCTTTACATAGTAACCTTATAGAAGGTTTTTAATATAGTGCACAATTCAGATATTTCAATAGAGTATTTGCATACATGTTTATGACTCACAATTTACTTTTCGGTATAAATCTGTTATTTTAGATGATTATGGACGTGGTCTGAGAATGGATCTAGCTCGAGGTGACGGTAATAAGCGTCGTGCTCCAAGAAATGAACCAGAACAGACTGCAAAGGAAACTCCCCCTGCTACGCAAACAGCACCCGCAGCTCCACCACGTCAGGAAACCGAAGTAGATGACAAACCAATACCTGATGATCTCAGTGAAATAAGTGATGACCCTGATGATATACTCAACAGGGAAGATGTAAGTTAATCATCAGTAAAAACCCATTCAGATTTTTTAAGAGCTTGTAGTTTTGTATTCATTACTTTTTTGATAGATGGCTGATCAGATAATGGATGAAGACAGTCAAACTGCTTTACCAAATGATGAAAGTGCATTCAAGCCAGAATGTTCTGAGAAGGAGTCTACACAGGTATGCATAGAAAAATAAAACTGAATTTGTATAACCCAATATCACCATATTCAAAAATATGCTATGCTTTATGTCAGGATACAAGTGGTGCAGGTGAAGAAAAAGAATCACAAGAGGCTAAGGATGATGAAGATGTTACTAATTTGGACTTTGAAGAAATATCTGATGGAGAATTGGAAGAGGAACGTACAAGAGGTAAAATGAAACTCGGGTAACAATAATATTCCGTAAAATAGTCAGAAAAAATAAAAATCATGATAATTTAATATTTCAGCTGGTTTAGGAGATGCTCTCGGAGTTGATTGGGCCAGTCTAGTGGCAGATGTCCGTCGACGTGAACAGACTAGCGTCTCTTCTGGCGGCGCCCGCGATCGCTGGAGACCCGAGCGAATTCTTGCACGTCTTGGACTTTCCTTACAAATGGCGGGGAAGGAAATTGTACAAGACGTATTACAGAAAAATGCTGAAAGCTTGCTGTCAGAGAAAGATAAGAAAAAACCAACTTTATTGGATAATTCTGACCAAAAAGACAAGGTTGAACAAAATGGTACACATGAAAATGATGCTAAAATTGAACCTGTGCCTGATGTTTCAACATTACATCCAGTTGCTGCAATTCAGGTTTGTATTTATCCATTTAAGTATACAGTTTCAAATGTTTCTGAGTAATTAAAAAAAGACTATTTTTTCCTTAGGTGGCTGTTGAAAAAAGAAAGCGACAACGTGCTGTGTTGTTTGGGTCTGGTTGTGAAATAACTCGTGGCTTGAGTGCACGACGAGATCTAGCTTTACGGCGATATCTATGTCATTTACCTACAGCGGAAAGAACTGGCCAGTCCCGTGTGACTCCACAAGCCTCTTTGTTTCATGCAGCTAGATCTCTGTTACTGCATGCTCCAGTCACTGGCTGACATTGAATGTAAACCTGGTTAGCCAGAGTTCACACTAGACAAAAAAGAACTTTCAAGTGCAATATTCAGACATAACTATTTATTATAAAGTGGTCATTAAAAATCTTTAGTAAAAAACTGGTGGAATGATGACAGCTCTTGATAAAAGCTGGTAGTGAAAATTGTGGATTTTTAGTGGTTCCGTGGTATACCTATTTGAAACAGCCAACACAGTGAAACAGTCGTATTTATATGCTTTATGAAAGACTCCATTTAGGACTTTACTTTGGATAATATAGAATAAGTGGATAGTGTATCAAGGCATTGACATATTTTTTGTCTTCTGTAATAACTACAAATATATTTCTTTTATTTTACCTAAAATATTTTATTATTAACAATAATTGGCGAATAAACAATATTGGTCATTATTAAACCCAATAAGAAATATAAGTTCTTCAAAGTTCCTTTACAAATCTGCGGTACCTAGACTTCTTGGTCTCGTGCAAACAAAAATGATACATCAGAACCTGATGCATAATATTCTGGTACTGTGCAATTCCTGAAAACAAAATATTGATAAAGTAATTATTATGACATATCTTACCTGGGTAAAATAAAATTTAGAGGAATAGCTGATGGTTTGACACCTGCATTTATTTTGAAAATAATTCAAAAGCTTTCAAACTCATATTTGCATTAATTTGCCCTACCAAGAATTAGGGTGCGTGGAGGAGCTGGGCAGAGTGGAGAGGACCAAACTGTGAATTGGCCAATCACAGTGATCGAAATCAATACTCCACAACAGTGGAAAGTGTTAGGCTAAGAACTCCGGAGCGGTTTTCACCCACGCCTGCCACGGTTGATAAAACAGTTATTTTATTTAAAAACTCACGAGGCCGCCGCGGTTGTGATTTTCGCCCGCAAACCTGGCGGGCGATTCTCGCAAGACATGCGGTTGCAAGACGGGCGGTGAAATGATCGGTGCCCGGTCGCCGCCCACCGGCCGCAGAGCGTGCGGGCACAAACCGCCGAGGCTGCAGGCGACTGCGGCCCGCGAGGTTCTACTAGCGGGAGCCGCGAACAACCGCGCACACCGCGGGCGTAAAACGCGTCGTGAAATATGCTTTAATTTTTTAACCGACTTCAAAAAAAAGGAGGTTGTCAATTCGGTTGTTTTTATTTTTATTCTTTAGTGTGTTACCCCAGAACACAAAGAATTTTTTATGAACCGATTTGCAAAATTTTTTCTCCTCAGAGGATATGCTTTCCGATTGGTGGCATTTTTCTCAGAATCCAGTTCTGATGATGGGATCCATGAGGAATCGAGGGAACTCCTCAAATATTATAGGCAACCATATGGTGATTTTGGTATTTTCATCGAGAACTTATGCACTTACAGTCAAAAAGTAAGTAACATTTGATGAAGTGGAGCTGATGAAGAAGACCAGAAATGGCCAACAGAACTTCATACTCACATAGATATCACAATGAAGATAGTTAAGCGACTATGACAATACAAATAAATAAATGGTTCTGAATAGTTATGTTGAAAATGGTATCACCGAAGTGAACTGATGATGATGATGGAGCCGGAAGCTAGGCACTGGAACTCCGTAATTAATCAATGTAACCTAGCCGTGTTTGGGCTTATTAGAATTGTCATGAGATGCACTTTGGCTATAAGGTATTATCGAACTGATCTGATGATGAAGCCGGAAGGTAGAAGGTAGACACAGGAACTTCATAATAAAACAATGTAACCTAGCAGTGTTTGGGTTAATTCGAATTGTCATGAGAAATAGGCAGTCTGGTTATAAGTGTATCGCAACTGAAAAGTATGAAATAAAAAACTTTTTACAAAAAAAAAAAATAACCGACTTCATTAAAAAAAACACTAAAAGGATCAAAATAACTTTAATTTCGGAAGTCGGTGTTAAATAAGAAACAAACAATACTGAGAAAAACGGACTTCCTATCCTTTTAGTGTTTTTTTTTTAGTGCAGTCGGTTATTTTTTTTTTTGTAAAAAGTTTTTTATTACTTATACATATATCTGCATTCTACAGAAGCTGCGGGCCCGCAACCGCGGCGGCCGCGGGTGAAAACCGCTTCGTGAGTTGTTAGCCTAAGCGGAGGTAAGTGGACTTTCAAATAAAGCAAATGCCCACAATGCCCCAAGCCAGACAGAACGGAGTCAAGTGGATTGTGGTATTGAGGTGATTGCTTCAATGTAAACACTTGTCACTTATCACTGCTTTTTTCTGCTCCAGTCTGCCCAGCTCTGGTTCAGTCGAAACACATGGTAGTTTTGGGGGGAATGTTTGTTCCAAGTTCCAACATAAATAGGTGGAATAAGGATTAATTCATTAAACTCAAGCAAATGCCGGAGTTTGCTCGCTCATTGTTTTTCTATTGTGTCTCTAATTACAGTATTGAAAAGGTGAATTGTAACATATGCAATTGGGACATCAATAGCTTATCTTCTGTATATATAAGGCAAAGTCCTGACTCACAGACTCATCAATGCCCAATGATCTAAAATGCTGAAATTGGAGATACCTACTTTCACACAGGCGAAGCTGCTGGCAGAAGCTAGTTATTGATACTACTTACTTCTTGAATAGAACAGCACCAGAAATTCCTTTAATTGTTAATTGATAACCATCAACATGCAGCATTGACCCCTCTTGTAGTCCTAGCACAGGTGAAGCATGGCTCATTGTTAAATATTCATAAATTCTCTGACTCCTTGTTTCACCCTTGTGTTTCTCACTTAATATGTCAATATAATGGGGGTTGATGTTGAACGGCACAATACCAATTGCTTCAAAACTTGGAGGATATATTATAGGCATGTCATTAGTAGTATGAATGCTTTTTGTTGCAACATTAGTTCCAGCACTGCTACCAATGTATACTAGGCTGCCTTCATCAACTTTCTTCCTGATCAAATGCACTAAATTTTTCTCGTATAGAGTTTTTAAAAGAAGAAATGTATTTCCTCCTCCTACAAAAATTGCTTTTGATGAATTAATTCTTTCAATAACATTAGGATAGCTATGTAAGCCAGTTACTGTAATTCCCCATGGTTCAATGACTTCTTTCATTTTAGCTGTGTAGTTATCATAGTCCTTTTGAGCATATGGGATAAAGACTAATTCAGTTATATTATTTCTGAAATGATAAGTAGTACATTACAAAATAATATAAATAATCATACAAAACAAAGTACTTAAAAGGATAGTATTGTTATCAGTACTCACTTATTGAGAAGATTACATATTTCCTCCTTAGCAAACTCCAGTAAGGCATAACCATGACAATTTGATGAAGAAAGTAACAACGCCTGACGTTGGGGAGGCATTTTGTACGTAGTAGTGATGGTAGTGATGTTTCTTTGCTTGACCGTAGTGGCAGTCTTCAAATGAGAAATGGGACTGATTATACCAAGTCGATACTGTTAAAAAAGGAGATAAAAATCTTTGAATAGGACATTATCTTGGTAAATTTATTTTTATTATCAAATGAAGAATTTATTGAGTTCTTATCAGTTAATAGGATTGTAAACAGTAACAGAACATTTAATTAAAAACATTGTTTCAGTAGCCTTAATAACTTTTAATATCCTACTATAAAACTAACCCTTTTGTTTGCAAGCAAATTATATTTTGTTTTAAGATTATTTGACAGCAGACTGACTGGAAAACATCTAGAAAAATATAAAGAAACAAAGAAAAACATTAATGGTAAATAAATCTCAAGTCACTAAAATGTCAAATTGATTGTTGTCAGTCTGCAGACTTCTGTCAGTCATTGATTGAGCTGTTTGACGTTGACGTATTTGGTGGATAAATTTTTTCTTTGAGTTTTGTGCATTCAGCCAGTGTCAAAAGGAGAGGTAAAAATGGGCCTTTATTCTGAAAAGAAAGTAGAATCTTAATGCTTACAGAATACATCATCATTAATCAGTTCTGTAAAAATAAATAAATGATTCTAAATAGTTATGTTAAAAATGGTATCCTATTGTCATAGTTGCTTAGCTATCTTCATTGTGATATAGCGATAGGCAAGTAGGGACATGGATCTCGCAACTTTTTACGGTAGTAAAACTGAGTGGCGACACTTGGTTTTTTTAACAAGTTATGTTTTTGATGGCATCTATTAGTGATGCAACGGAAGTGTCTTAACGGAAGCGAAAAAGGAAAGAGATATCAAAAGTAAATCTGCGGATGCGGAAGCGGAAACGGAAGTGGAAGTGTTAATACTATGAAGAAAAAGCAGCAGAAACACAATTTTATTTTTTTAAAACACCAGAAGGTTTACGTTGTAATCATGCTACGAGGCGCGGTGATGCGCAGAATGAACCAAAAAATTATAATAATAAAGAAACTCGTTACGAAAACGTGTACCGCCCCCCCCGCGCCTCTTTCGATGTGTCCAGTCGTCGCGCATCCCTCCTCGCAGTATTCTTACGTTTAGAGTTCTGTTACAAATTTTACGGAAGCAGAAGCCGAAACAGAAGGGAAAAAGCTCGCGGAACTTCTGCAGAAGCGGAAGCGGAAGCAGAGTTCTGTTGCAACACTAGCATCTATAATTTCAGTTTCAGAAGTCGGTGACAAAAAACACGGCTGTAATTGGTTAGTTGTCGGTGTTTTGCACTCTTTACTGTATAGGTACCATATAAACGATATTAACACAGTACCAGAAAGATTCGTTGATGACACCGCAATATTCAGCTCCAATGAGGATCTGGTAGCCGCATCTAAAACATAGCAAACATACAAAACTCCAAGAACGGATGAAAAAATGGTAAAGTAGAGCAAGTGTATCCAAGTTAGTTCATGTAAAATTTACCTTCCAACGAGAAAACTGTCTGCCAGTAAATTTTTTTGAACAACAGCTTCCACACCCTAACTGTGTCAAGCCGATCGCCTTCCGCTCTTGGGAGTTGAAATTTTATCAGACCTTAACCACGGCCTTAACTTTGGGCGGTTCATTGATTCCAAAGCCAAGGTAACTGCTAGGAAACTCGGCGTTCCTCCAAAGGTCCGGCGGTACTTCACACTGAGACAGCTTCTAATGATAAGCAAAGCGCAGGTCCGATCATATGTGTCGAGAGTACTGCAGCCATATGTGGGCTGGTGCTGCAAAATGCCACCTAGCAGTTTTTCAATGAGATTTCGGCGATGATGTGTATTGCACCGTTTCAATTGCGTGGCCATGGAGTTTTAGTCTTACAGCTCCTGAAATATAAACCTAGGATTTTTTGTTGTAATTTTACGAGTTTCGACAAATTCAAATCTATGTTTTACAAAAAATTTCAGACCTCTTCGATGCCTTTTCATCGAGATATCAATGATAATATATTTGTCACCGTTTCGATGGCGCGGCGATGGGCTTTTAGTTTTACAGCTCCTGAAATATAAACCTAGGATTTTTTGTTGTATTTTTACAAGTTTCGACAAATTCAAATCTGTGTTTTACAAAAAAATTCAGACCTCTGCGATGCTTTTTCAGCGAGATATCAACGATAATATGTTTGTCACCGTTTCGATGGCGCGGTCATGGTATATTTGCTTTACAGCTCCTAAAATAAAAACCTAGGAATTTTTTCTATATTCTTACAAATTTTTTACAAATTCAATCTGTAATTTACCTAAATTTCAGGTCTCTGCAACGCGTAGTTTTAAAGATCTCCATGGCCACATTCAAACCCTTATAACTTCTTAACCATAACTTTGACAAATTTATGGTTTTGGGAATCAACTTTTACAAATTTTTACAAAATCTTGGCATAGTTTTTTTTTTAATTATCGTCATGGCCGCGCGGTTGAAACGATCACAGCTTTGAGCACAGGCGTAGGGTAGTCAGCCTTTCGGTGTTTTACAGGATGCATTTTGGGGAGGGTGGAATTGCATGACTTGATTCTGCATCTTATTTCTACTATTGGACAACCCGACGTACGGCGGGTATCCACCATTATGTAGACTGGAACAATTTGCCTGCTGCGGTCTTCCCGTCCGATTATAATTTAGGTGTCTTTAAGGCTAGAGTAAATAAGGCTCTTAATAGTCTAGTGCGCCTTACCATCGTGAGGCGCACTAGCAAGAGTTTATATCAATTAAAAAAAGAAGTACGAAGTAAAGAATGTCAAGTATCTGGAAATGCATATTGACACAAGGCTAACTTGAAGAGACCACACTGCAGTCAAGAGAGATGCACTCATATTAAGGAATGGGGGCTTTACTGACTACTCTGCAAAAACAGTAAACTGTCACAGGACATTTATAGGACTATTCTAATGCCTATCTGGTTATATGCCACCCAGCTTTAGGGTTCCGTTTGCGAATCCAACATAAACATGATCCAAAGAGCGAAAGACTCGATCTTTCAAAGAGTAACTAATGCAAGTAGCTATTTTTTATGAAAGGGATAAAATAAGATCCTTTGCAAAGGTACAAAAAGCGTCTTCAACATTATCCAGTAGCGATTCGGCTCACGATTTCAGATGTACTAAATCGTCTACAATGGCTAACTGATTATCAGAGGTCGGAATTAGGTAGAGTTAAACTGTACTTACACCGATTTCATACAGCGAAAGAATAAAGTGGATAGGTATGCCTCAAATCCCGAGATTAATTTTAAGGAGCAGATTTTTTTATGATACTAACAGAAATATAGCTGAAAAATTTAAATGTATTTTTAACAAAATACAATTAACCTTACCTCAGTTAGATCAACAAAATAAATTCACTCAGGTAGATATTTTTCAATGAAAAATAGTAATAAAAATTGTATGTTAATTATCTTTGTTTTATTTGTCTTATCTATCTCTGAGGTTTTTAACCGACTTCAAAAAGGAGGAGGTTATATGTTCGGTTGAATGTATGTTTTTTTTTTTTTTTTTTATGTATGTTCACCGATTTCTCGGTCACTTGTGGACCGATTTAAATTTTTTTTATTTTATTGGAAGGTTATACTTCCGAGTTGGTCCCATAGAAATATTGTTATGATCTGATCATGAACTTCGAAGATATGGAACAGAACTCCTCATAGGATCACAGCAGAACCGTCGTAACAAGTAAAATTGCTTTGTTTATACTCGTACGTGTAGTCGATGACTGACTGAAAGTAGAGGGGGAATATATCGAACTGATCTGATAATGAAGCCAGAAGTTAGGCACCGGAACTCTGTAATAAATTAATGTAATCTAACCGTGTTTGGGATTATTAGAATTGTCATGAGATGCACTCTGGCTATAAGGTATTTAAGTTTGGCTGAGGGGTACTTTTTAGTGGTGGTACCATAACTAAAAAGTGTAAAATAAAAAACTTTTTACAAAAAAAAATACAACCGACTTCAAAGTAAAAAAAACACTGAAAAGTGCAAAATAACATTAATTTCGGAAGTCGGTGTTAAATAACGAAGAGACAAAACTATTATAGAAACACCAACTTCCGAAATTAATGTTATTTTGCACTTTTCAGTGTTTTTTTTACTTTGAAGTCGGTTGTATTTTTTTTTGTAAAAAGTTTTTTATTATTATTATTTATTTGTAATATTGTTGGCCACACGGGATTTTTCATTAGAAATCCCGGGAAGATCCATATTAATATCAATATTTCGATGCAAGTACATGAATAACTCTACCTAATTTCGACCCCTGCCCCCCTAGCCAAATTACAACCGTTTCGTTTCGATTCTCTTTTCGTTGATCGCCTCGAGTCGGCTACGCCATAGGAGGCTTTCCTTTGTCCTGACGTCATCTCAACGCTCAGTCACGTGGTAAGCACAAAGGAATAGGAGGCGTGGCCAACTCGAGGCGATCAACGAAAAGAGAATCGAAACGAAACGGTTGTAACTTGGCTAGGGGGGGGCGTGCTATTCTCTAAGAAAACAGCCTTGAGCGCAGCGCTGGCCGCAGCGACGAAATCCAAACACGTACATAGGATTAATAATCCAATGGTCCTAATCATTAGATTGTTAATCCAATGTACCTATCTATTTGGCTGTTTTCTTAAAGAATAACACTGCTGCTGATTATACAAGATTATCTGGCAACATATCTGCTCAGTCATTGGACTGATTGCAGGAGAAATAATATACAACAATCCTCGATTTTTGCAAATGATGTACCGGTTCTTTTTAGCGCGTTTGACTATGAATAGGAACCTACCTACGCGTACAATGGTCCCCATGGACTAGGTGAAGGAATCAAATCCAGATAAATGGAAAAGCAGAAGATATATTAATAAGAACATGAACGCGCACAGAACGAGGTACCTAAACAAAAGAAAGATGGAATTTTGTGGTAGTTTTTGTAGATAAATAAGTAGTTATCTAACCACATGGGACAAGTGTGAATTTAAGGCATAAGGTTCAAATATGTACCTACAGTTCGACAATCTTATTAAAAACAAAATTAAAATATCTAATAATTAGGTAATAAATCATAGCGATTATATATTATTACACCGTTTTATTCATGGTTGCATTGGATAGCTTTAACATCTCTTAAACTATTATAGGATCTAAAATAAAAATATAGACTTAGGTACGTAAATAACATATAAAAATAATGATCTATATCACATTTTTGCAGCACTTATTAAGCATCGAGGATGAAGAATCGTTCTTCTTGGGGTTTATCACAGCCGGGGCCAAGGTACCGGCGCCTCAGCTCGAGGTCTGGAGGCGCGGAGATGTCACCTTGGAGAATAATGTAGGCCTGTTCTATGGTGCTCTCGATTTCAGATTTAATTTCCTGTAACAGAAATATTAACGTTTTTATTTTTAAATAAGTGAAACAAGCTGCAAGACTGTAATTAGTAACGTTAAAATAAGCAAAGATTATCTACACTAATATTTTATATAAGAGAGGTAAAGTTTTTTTTAGTTTTCTTTTTTTGGGACCTAATCTCTGAAAGTACTAGGCTGGCCCGATTGCTAAAATATTTTCGCCGATAGAAAGCTGCTTTATTCCTGAGTGACATAGGCTGTATTTATGTATGCGGGCGAAGCCGCGGGCAAAAGCTAGTTAAAAATATATTTATGTAAAAAACTTTTGAGCGAATTTCGATCTCTGCAACCAATCTCAGTGAATAGCCAGGGGTCATGAGACGTAGTCCTGGATTCAATAACCTGATTGGCCAAAGTGTTATTGGGTTTTATCGTTGAGAATTTCTCAGTGGCATAACGGAGTTTTTTTTTTTTTAAATAAAAAAAATTGTAACTAGAAATGACCTCTACTTGTACTCTGGTTGAGAGGGAACGTCAGAATTTTACGGACAAAAACCTTCCTGATTCCCTTCAGTGGCCGTTTGCGTTCCAGGGACACGGTGACTCTTTCGAAAAGTCCCGCAGTCCCAACACGCATCGGCCTTGGTGATCCATTTTGCTGAAATCTCTTTGAGGAGCGCGTGGAAGACAACGCGCCGTCGACTAGGACTTGGTTCTTAGCGGACGGTGAGCTATCCGTTACTTGAAGCTCTCACTTACGATGGCCGGGAAACCCACCCTGCGACGTACTCGTATCCGATCGAGGATTCTGAAATCCGATTTCTATCCGACGGTGTTCAGCCCCCCTAGCCAAGTTACAGCCGTTTCGTGTTGAATTCCGTTCTCCAATCGGTAACGCCTCGGTGCCAGCAATTGTAGAAAACGATAAGTTGGTAGTCATGTTGACGCGGCCGCTCGTTCTACAATGTAGCGTTTGTATAACAAAGGATGTAGCGTTGAGCATTGTAGGAATGATAACAATTCATTCTATCATTTTGAACGATGTGAACTTGGTTACGAATTTTCTATTCGGTTGTTCTAACTTTACGTTGCGATGATGTCATTCCCATACATTTGATTCGTTTTTGACTAGCGTTAACGTTTGCGGATTATCAACTTGACTAGGTGTGAGATCTAGTGCAATGACAAGTAAGTGGTTGATTAGGATCGGATGTAATGCCTAAATGTTCTTACAAGGGGCGATGTTACCTCATACCTATAAGTCTAGTGAGCGGCGCGTTTGCTTAACCAGCAAGGCGTGCAAGTAGTAGGTACAGAAGCATGCTTCTCAGGTGCACATTGAGTTCCATTGGATTATGAGCAAAAATAGGGTGCGCCTGTGGGTCTAGCATGCAGATGTAACAAGGGGATGCGTTACCTCATACAGGTCTGGCGAGCGGCGCGCGCGCTCGGCCAGCGCGGCGTGCAGGTGGTACAGCAGCAGGCCTCGCAGGTGCGCGTCGCCCACGCCCAGCGCCGCCACCGTGCGCAGAGTGCCGCGGCACAGGCTCTCTTTCAGCGCCAGCCGAGACTCCGACAGCTCTGAAATGTTCGAATAATAACATTATTACATCATTAGTCCCTTGAACATCTAGCCGGAGTTAAATGCACACATACTCGTATTGCCGCCTGCGCCCGCATAGAGGGGGCTCTTTAAAACTATTTTCTTTGCAGAATATTGATTGATTTCTATAATTATGCTATGTAAGTATATTCTGAAGAACATTAAACCAGCATTTTTTTTCGTGTAAACATATTTATAAAGATAAAAGCTTAAAAGGAGTAGGGAAATAAAAAAAGGGATTTATAAGGTTAAAAGGAGTAGGGAAAACAAGCGAAAAAAATTAGTCTTTTGGCAAAAGTATTAATCATACGAAAAAATCATCTAACCTAGCCGTTACCGTGGAGTAGGCTTCAGAAAGTCACTGTTTTAAGGCACTAAATGTGAGTAAGAGCCTTAAAAGAAATCGTTGCTGTCCTGTGTTGGTACAAGTGAAGAGCCTATGATTGTTATGACGTGGTGCTGGAGTTGTGTAAGCGTGAAGCTCAATGCCGTGCGAGGAGGAGTGGCAGGCGGTCGCGAAGCAGTAAAGCTAGCAAAGGAGGCGGCCGATCGCGTGAGGCAACGGTCCTCACGCCCCAACCGCCGCCGGGATTCCGATCCCGATTATCGGCAACCGTAGGCGCGGGCTTGCGGACGGCGGCGAGCAATGGGTAGCTCGCCGTCCGACCGTCCGGTAACCGTCCGGACCGAGCCCAAGTCGTCGACGGCGCGTACTATTCCACGCGCGCCTCAAGGAGATGTCAGCAACTGTAGGGGCCCAGGTGGGTCGAAGCCTACTGGAGCCATGGGTCTGATTCTGAAAGGAAGACTCGGCCCTGGTACGAAAGGCAACGAAGGAACAGGAGTGGGTTTTTAGTCAGTAAAAGTCTGACACTATCTCTCGCCCCGCCCAAGAGCGGGGGATGTCATAAGATGATTTTTCCACCAAAAAAAAAAATCTAATGCCGTAATAATACTCGGGAAGCAATTATGAGGACGATACCTATTTATTCAGAGTTGTAGGATTTGTTGTTTTTCAATACAGGTTTAGAGTGAAAGCACACAATATTCTTGTGATCCCTTGAGGACTGCGCAATGGTTTAACATAATTCTATCTGTAACTGTGATGGAATTTCAGATGTATTCTAAACTTTAAAGAATTTTTAAGGGAATTCTTACGAGAAACATCCAAGTTGCATAAGCCTTTGTGATAAGTAGAGAAGTTAAGCGGTATGTCCTTGCGTAACCATTGATTTTTGTACTAGACGATAACTGGACAGTGGACAAAATATTGAAAAGGTACGCAAATTACTTTTCGAAACATAAAAATGATTTGAGTGTTTGGAATAGGTATTCTTTAAAGAATTAATATAATAGCAATAACCACTTGTATAGAAAATAACTTAGGTATCCAAGTGATAAAATCTGAGCGGTCTAGGTTGAACGCACTCAAAAACAAAGCAGCTGGCTTTGTCAATCAATCGTTTTAATGAATTTACTATTATAATAGAATGTCTTTATCATTAGTTGATTAAAAGTATTTTAACAGTTGACTTAAAACTAGCTAACAAATTGATTCTCAATACATTAAATCTTGGCGAAGAAATAGAAATAGTTGGCAGAAGAGAAATTGCAGACCTTCACAGATGTCGGTGTAACGGCACATCGCCAAGTTCGACGCACGGAGCGAATGCTGAGTAGCAGTTTTAAGGGCACTCATATCTGTCATGTCTCATCTAACGCCCCATAAATATAAAAACTTTTTAGAAAAAAAAAAATAACCGACTTCACTAAAAAAAACACTAAAAGGATCAAAATAACTTTAATTTCGGAAGTCGGTGTTTCTCGGTATTGTTTGTTTCTTATTTAACACCGACTTCCGAAATTAAAGTTATTTTGATCCTTTTAGTGTTTTTTTTAGTGAAGTCGGTTATTTTTTTTTTTCTAAAAAGTTTTTATTTCACACTTTTTAGTTGCGATACACTTATAAACAGAGTGCCTATTTCTCATGACAATTCCAATTAACCCAAATACTGCTAGGTTACATTGTTTTATTATAAAGTTCCTGTGTCTACCTTCCTCCTTCCGGCTCCATCATCAGATCAGTTCGATAGTACCTTATAGCCAAAGAGCATCTCACGACAATTCTAATAAGCCCAAACACGGCTAGGATACATTGATTAATTACGGAGTTCCTCTGCCTACCTTCCGGCTCCATCATCAGATCAGTTCGATAGTACCTTATTGCCAAAGTGCATCTCATGACAATTCTAATAAGTCCAAACACGGCTAGGTTACATTGATTAATTACGGAGTTCCAGTGCCTACCTTCCGGCTCCATCATCATCATCAGATCACTTCGATGATACCATTTTCAACGTAACTATTCAGAATCATTCATTTATTTGTATTGTCATAGTCGCTTAACTATCTTCATTGTGATATCTATTTGAGTATGAAGTTCCGTTGACCATTTCTGGTCTTCTTCATCAGTTCCACTTCATCAAATGTTACTTTTTGACTGTAAATGCTTAAGTTCTTGATGAAAATACTAAAATTACCATAGGGTTGCCTATAATTTTTGAGGAGTTCCCTCGATTCCTCATGGATTCCATCATCAGAACTGGATTTTGAAAAAAATGGGACCAATCTGGAAGCATATCCTGTATAGGGAAAAAAAAATTTTGCAAATCGGTCCATAAACGACGGAGTTCTGAGGTAACAAACATAAAAAAAAAAAATAATGATAAAAAAAAAAAAAAAAAAAAAAAAAAAAAAAAAATACAACCGAATTGAGAACCTCCTCCTTTTTTTTGAAGTCGGTTAAAAATAACATGTTCTAATACACAGCACAATTAAGTCATCTCCACAACCAATAGCGCACCGTTCAGATACAGCTCATTGTCAATGCCAGAACATTTTAATAATAATTCCCACATGTTTGGCAGTGATTAGCGGATAAAATATATTGGGCGTTAGAAGTATGAATGATAGGTATGTACTAACGGTACAGGTAGACAGATCCACCTGGTCACGACGTGAGGACGAGCGTTCCTGGCCGCGGCGCCCATGTCAATCGGCGGTCAATCGTACTACTGCCCCTCGCAATAATATCGTCCCCGATTATATTCACTTGTTGCGTAGTAGGTACTCGTCGCATGCCGCACACCACACGTTAGAACTCACAATGCAATACTAACTACATTCGACACCAGTATTTAAAGTTTTACGTATTTGCTTTTACGGAATGACGCAGTTACAACTGTGCGAATAAAGTAAGGAACATTATTATGTATAATAATTCTTCTGGTTGCTCTTAAAATAGCTGCCATTCCTTAAATATTGCTGTATTAACTGAACGCGTTTGGATGCCTTGACGCATTTCCACTTACGGCATGAGAATAATTCAAATGATTTTCAGTGCCGTACAGCGAGAAAATCAGAGTGTAAACTACTGCTATTCAGGGAGTATTTTTCAGTTCTTCGAAAATAAGTAGATCCTTTCATTTCCCTCTTAACTTTTTGAGTTGTCATGCCTGTGTTATATTTTTCAAAGCATGCAAACCCGTGCAGTATACCAGTGCTTTCTGCTCTAAATGTGCATCATCCGTGACGTATTTAGTCGAACGCGATATTACGACTGCGTACATACTTATCTATCTACCTGCCTACGTCAGTCTGGAATTGCGTTAATGAGTTAATTACCGTAATTATTGCATTATCGTTCATTATTTCATTAGCAGGTACCGATCTATTAATTGAAATAGCACGATAATGTGCAAAAAAGAACTATCTTTCGATGTATTTTGCTTTGTCTGTGGGTAGTTTGCAAAAATACCATAGCATAGTGTAAGTTTTTTTATAGGTACATTCGACCCCGTTAACTTAAACGTTCGCGACGTCAAATCGTTAGTGCATTTTGATACAAGTGGAGAAAGTTTGTTGTTGCAACCGAGACGAAATTCACGAGAGCTATAGAGCGCTGCAGTGACAAATCTCCACGTGTATCAAACGACGTTTTTTAATACACTTACGAAGAAATACTTTCTCTGAAAATTACGACGCATTTTTGTTCATTTTGTACCTACTAAAGAAAATTTTCCAAAGTTGCCATATATTTTAGTTTTGATTTAGGTGGCAGTAGGCTATCGCAAGTATTTTTTACCTCAATCACAATATCTGGCGGCGTAGCATCTAAAGAATACTCTTCAAATCTTAAATTCGACATTTTTCAAAAGGAAAAAACGGAACCCTTATAGGATCACTTTGTTGTCCGTCTGTCTGTCTGTCAAGAGCCTTTATCTCGGGAACGCTTGGAGATATCTGGATAGTTGAAATTAAGACCATATATTTAGATCCGATCCTGAAGCTGTGAAAAAGTCAAACTTTTAAGTTGACGAAAAACAAAGCTACGGCCGTTTATGTCACAAAAAACGTATATTTCGACACTCTAAAGGGAATCAAAATTCATAGAGTTCCTACTTGAACCAAAATTCTGGATTCATAAACACAATGAAATATTAAAACTTTAAAAATATCCGCCTCTTTGCTTTAAAAAAAAAAATCCCCATTGACCGTGACGAAAAAGGAAAGAAAAAAGCCCATATTGTGATAAATAAAAAAAAACACGAGGGTGATATACATGGCATGTTGAACCTAATCGTAGTGCTATATGAGCCAGTTTTCGAGGAAGTGTATTGAAAAAATAGTTTTTCTGTTTTGCCACCGGACGGCGCTTGTTCTGTTTTAGCTAAAAAATTACACTACGTTAAAGGGCCTACGCGATATTAAGCACACGATATTCAGACTCTCTTATTTTTTGTTCCGAGTAGTACCGGTCTAACCCTTATTACAGTACAAGACTTCGACTAAGACTGTCTGAATATCGAGTAGTGTAATAGGCCCTTTACGCGTATGAGTACGTTTAAAAATTCGCTTCGAGGACACTGAAGCTTTGTTGAGAGCTCTACTCACACTATCGGTTCTGTCACCGATTTACGATTTTCCCTGCTGCAGCTTTAGCTGTCTGTTTTGTACACAAATCTCAATGCATAACTTTTCAGGGGAAAATATTTAAGGTTGTCCGCAATAGACGTAAGAGTTTTTAATGGCATCTTAGCGAAACCTAGCTGTAGTGAATTATGGCGGTAAGTCCCCTCTTTGAGGAGTGGCTGGAAAGGCAACACGGCGTCATTACCTTCCGCATGACGCAGGTCCTCACCGGACACGGTAAGTTCGGGAAGTTCCTGCACCGGATTCGTGCGGAAGCGACGCCCGGGTGTCGCCACTGTGTGGACCGCCCGGAGGACACGGTGGAGCATACGGTGGAGGTGTGCCCCGCTTAGGCAGAGCAACGCCGTGTCCTCGTGGGGGCGATGGGCAGCGGCGATCTCTCGCGCCGGGCCTTGGTACAGGCCATGGTCCGGAGCGAGGAGGAGTGGCAGGCGGTCGCCTCCTTCTGCGAAGCAGTAATGCTAGCGAAGGAGGCGGCCGATCGCGTGAGGCAACGGTCCTCACGCCCCAACCGACGCCGGGATTCCGATCCCGATTTCCGGCCACCGTAGGCGCGGGCTTGCGGACGGCGAGCAATGGGTGGCTCGCCGTCCGACCGTCCGGTAACCGTCTGGACCGAGCCCAAGTCGTCGATGGCGCGTGTTGTTCCACGCGCGCCTCAAGGAGTTGTCAGCAACTGTAGGGGCCCAGCAGGGTCGAAGCCTATCGGGGCCAAGGGTCTGATTCTGAAAGGAAGACTCGGCCCTGGTACGAAAGGCAACGAAGGAACAGGAGTGGGTTTTTAGTCAGTAAAAGTCTGACACTATCTCCCGCCTCGCCCAAGAGCGGGGGATGTCATAAGATGATTTTCCCACCGGAAAAAAAAAAAAAAACTGTAGTGAAGCAAACGTTTTATATTCTTTCTTAAACATAAAGAAAGTAAATTATAATTTGTGATTAAACTGTAGATAATAGTAGGTACGATGGGACTGACATCGTCGCATCAGTATACGAAAATCCCTTAAATAAAAAATATTAAAATTTTAAGATTTTGAAAAATTAACTAGTAAGACGTTTTAATTGACAGTAAAACCGTGCTACGACTAATCTATCTCATTCGCATACTGGAGCTACTTAGTCGACGAATCATTAGATCCTATTATTTTCATGCTAACATATTATAGTACAGATATAAGTGTGTAATGTTAGTGATTACCGTCGAGGCGGTATTTAGACCCGAGCCGTGGCGAGGGTCTTAAGAGAGCCAAGAACGGTAATCATTAATTACTCACGTGTGTCATACGTCGTTTTTCAATACACTTGTGAAGAAAATAACAGTAAAACTAGTAAAATTTTCTGTGACATGGTGGTAAAAATCTGTTTTCATAAGCCGCGCATCATTTTTTTTTATTTACCCCTAGAGGAAGGCTAAGGTATTTTGATCATACTGCCTAGTTTTACGTTTATAAATGTTTTCTTGCGTGAAAAGTTTTTACGATAATGTCTTTCGTAATGACAATAGAATACGGATGTAACATTTTCTAATGATTTTATAGTATTTAATTTTATTTAATTAATACAGCCACTGAACTTCACTAGAATAAAAAAAATCACGCTAAAAACCGCGCGCATCTTAAAATGGCGGCCATAGACCACAAAAAAAGAACAAATTTTATTTGAATGTACGAATTTTTTTTATTAAATAAATCGTTTGTACAAGTTAAATTTGTCCATTTTAACTTGCAAATTGGATGAAATAAGTAAGTAAGATACTAATTTATATACTATTGAACGCAATAACTTAATGGGAATTTTATTCGAATTCAAAATTTGTTTTGCGAACAAAGAGGTTGAACAAAAAGGTTTTAACTACATTATAGCACTAGTGCGTAATGGTAATCAAAATGTCACAGTTTGGTAACGAGTGCCATTATATACCTAAGTGCAGTGCAATAAGAGTCACTTTCTGAGCAAGTGTGTTGAAAAAATAATTATATAAACCTGCAACCTAGTTTTATTACGTAGGACCATAAATCACAGTCTCAATCATAAGTTCATAACCAAATAAAATTACTACCTATGTCATCAATACTCCATAGGCGCGGGCTTGTGGACGGCGAATAATGGGTAGCTCGCCGTCCGATCGTCCGGTAACCGTCCGGACCGAGCTCAAGTCGTAAACGGCGCGTACTGTTCCACGCGCGCCTCAAGGAGATGTCAGCAAACCGTAGGGGCCCAGCAGGGTCCAAGCCTACTGGGGCCAAGGGTCTGCTTCTGAAAGGAAGACTCGGCCCTGGTATGAAAGGCAACGAAGGAACAGGAGTGGGTTTTTAATCAGTAAAAGTCTGACACAGCCTCCCGTACCACCCCAGAGCGGGGAATGTCATTGGATGATATTCCCACCGAAAAAAAAAACTAAAAATGACATCTATATTAATACATATTATAAAGCTAAAAAGTTTGTTTGTTACTAAGCACCCTAGGGAGTGGAGCAGTAGGTACGTAACCAAAGGTGCAGCCACACGGGTGAAACGGCGAGGGACAGTTATAGCTTTATATTATTTAAAAATTCGGCTGCCCGACAACGTAACACACACAATGAACCAAATAGGTACTTCAAACGAAAGAAAGGGATTGTGATCCATTGCGTAAAGTTTGTTAGATACGGAATTATGCAGCTGTTTTCTTGGCAACAATTAAGTAGGTACGTGGAAAACATCAAGTAGAAAATTATAAAATCAACGTAACTTAATATGCGCATACTGAAAATCTCAAAGAATATAATTATGACCAGTGCCGGTTTTAGCACTACCAGCACCCTGGGCGAGATTTCTACGGCGCCCCCCGTCTCCTATTGAAACTGATACGAAAAAAAAGCAAGAGATTTATCTATTATAATTAAATTTAATACATAATTATGAACATTACAGTAATTATATTTAGTCGTTCATAAGGTAAAATACAATTTATAAAACTCTGCATTTAAACTAAACAAAGATAAATATTACAAAAGGAATAGAAAACATCAATCATCATCATCATCTTCCTGTCCTTATCCCATATTACATGGGATCAGCGCAAAATCGTTTTTTTTTGTTATTGTTATAGGCTTGCGCTTAACGACTATCTCACCTGATGGAAAGCGTCTATGTGGTCGACGATGGAGCGAACTTGCCTAGAAATAACTTATTCACTCTTGACTTGAAGATCCCCAGGATGTAGTTATCGGGAAACACAGGGAATTCCACTCCTTAGAACTTGTACCTACGCACAATGAATGTGTTCCCAAAACGTTTTGTGCGTATAGGTGGGATGTCCAATACAACCGGTACAAAATCGACAGGCTAGCAACTCTGCGTCGATGCTCACTCAAGACTTTACGACTCGACGAGTGCATCGTTGCCAATGATCGTCTTGGCTCGCCTCTCAATTGTCTCAAGTAAACGTGCATCAAGCTGGTATCTTGCAGATCCATCTCAAAGATGAGAGCAGTACTCCATACATGATCCGTTGTTCCGGTGTAAAGTACTGTCTGACCTTTACGACAATTCCTAACTTTTTTGCAGCCAGTTGAGCCTTTGCCTCGATGTATGACCCAAAGTTGACAGTTGTTGTCAACGTAACACCAGGAAGATCAAGATGGTCGGCACGGTTACACCCTGCAAAGTTGGAGCAGGGCAGAATTGGTTCCCTTTAGCGGAAAATAGGCACGCCTTGGTTTTAGCAGCATTGGACCTGACCAAATTGGTATCGCCCCATTCTGAGACCCGCCTCCAAGGACAAGCTCAAGCTATCAAATATAGCCTCCCAGAGAGACTAGATCTGTGACCCATTAGCTCATGCGCTGGACATGTAACTCTTAGCCACAGTGCTGCGCGCTGCACACGAATGCATTCCCAAAGGTACCGGGCTTAGCAGATCGGTTATGTGCAGCAAGAACAATGTTGCCGAGAGCACTGATCCCTGAGGGAATACGGCATTAATGGCCATTTGCCCGGACGAGCAGCCATCGCACTTAGCACTTAGGAAGTCTGCGATCCAAGCACACAATCCAGCAGGTAAACTGAAAGAAGGAAGCCTACTAATAAGGCCAGACCCTATCGAAAGCCTTCGAGATGTCGAGGGAAACGGCAAACCGGTGCCTCTCGATGGCCCCACTGCAGATGTGAATGGCATATGTTTTTTTCTTCCATTCAGTCCTGTCACCGGCCACGCTATCACTAACTCCCTTTTCTTTCATATCACTCTTCACACAATCCATCCATCTTTTCTTTGGCCTCCCTCATCCTCCCCACCACTATCTACATGCACCATCCACATGCACCATCCACATGTATACCCATAACTCTTTTAGTAACATGCGTTTCATCCCTCCTCTTCACATAACCATACCAAAACAAACAAAAGTTCGTCAATCTAGATTGCGATATATATATATATCGAAGATAGATTTTTATCAGCTTAAGCTTAGAAAAACTCCTTTCCCCCCTAACCACAGTTACTGGCATAGTAATCAATATTTGCAATGTTAACTATACATTTGGATACAGCTCTTGCAAGTTGCGCTCTTAGATAAAATTTAAATTAAAGACAGGAGTAACCACATTCTGATCAGGCCAAAAAGATTTTAAACTTCATCGCATAACATTCAACCATCTACGAGTATATCTGATTTAGAGTCTACAATTAATTTCAGTTGCAGATTAGCACACAGTTTGATAATGTCTGATTTTTTTGGAATCTTTTTTATTTTGTACAAAAAAGACGAAAATGATCATAGCTGTTGATCCCCGCATTAACGCCGGCGTTCACGCGCCATTGTCTTACTATTGTGTCTCTAATTACGCACTCAAAAGGTTAACAGCTTAATTGTTTTGTGGTCTATGCTATGTTCCAACCAAACTCTGCATTTCATTCTAGTGTAGCCATCAATTAAGTTAGGCTTGTTCAAAAAAAAAGCTGAAATAAAGGGGCGCCTGTGGCGCCCCTTTACCTCTGGCGCCCTGGGCGGTCGCCCAACCGCGCCCTACCCTAACGCCGCTACTGATTATGACATAATATTGGTCTGAGAATTTTTTAATTAAGTAGTGCTATTTCTTATTTATTTCCATTTGAAGGAATTTTAATTAAGATAAAATTAGCGTTCTTTAATGACTTTCTAAAAATACTTAAAATATTTTTTATTTCATTATGTATAGGTTTGCGTTTGACCACTATCTCACTTAATGGTAAGCGATGATATGGCCGGCGACGATGAAACTCGCTTGCCTAGAAGTAACCTATTCACTCTTGTCTTGAAGACTCCTAAGTTGTAAATATCAGAAAACACAGACTCCGGCGGAGAATTCCACTCCATCGCTGTACGCACAATAAATGTGTTCCCAGAACGCTTTGTACGTATGGGTGGGATGTCCATTTCTTAGTAGTCGAGGTTTCACTTTGGCCAGATTTCACGTAAATATTCATGACTTTATTGCAGGGGCGGATCAACAGGAGATTTTGAGCTGCAGTTCATTGCCCCGGGGAATAAAATCACACATTGATGACAGTTTATGGATGTTCCCTTACTTCAAGAGGAAATCTAAGCTTTCCAGTGTAAGATGCTATTAATAAAATTGAGGACTTGTGTACGAAACTGTATTTTTTATTCCTGTCTGTATGAATAATTGACAAAAAAAATTTAACCTATCCAAGGCTTGGGCACGCCACAATTATGGTGGTAAGTCCCCTCTTTGAGGCGTGGTTGGAAAGACCTCACGGCGGTCTCACCTTCCGCATGACGCAGGTTCTCACCGAACATGGTAAGTTCATGTGGAGCACACGGTGGAGGTGTGCCCCGCTTGGGCAGAACAACGCTGTGTCCTCGTGAGGGCGATCGGCGGCGGCGATCTCTCGCGCCGGGCCTTGGTACAGGCCATGGTCCGGAGCGAGGAGGAGTGGCAGGCGGTCGCCTCCTTCTGCGAAGCAGTAATGCTAGCAAAGGAGGCGGCCGAACGCGTGAGGCAACGGTCCTCACGCCCTAGTCGCCGCCGGGATTCCGATCCCGATTTCCGGCCACCGTAGGCGCAGGCTTGCGGACGGCAAGCAATGGGTGGCTCGCCGTCCGACCGTCCGGTAACCGTCTGGACCGAGCCCAAGTCGTCGACGGCGCGTATTGTTCCACGCGCGCCTCAGGGTGATGTCAGCAAATCGTAGAGGCCCAGCAGGGTCGAAGCCTACTGGAGCCATGGGTAGTGTGAAACCCCAACCCGGGGCCCTGGGACGAAGGCAACGAAGGAACAGGAGTGGGTTTTTAGTCAGTAAAAGTCTGACACTATCTCCCGCTCCGCCCAAGAGCGGGATTTGTCATTAGATGATTTCCCACCTTAAAAAAAAAAACCTATCCAAGGCTACGCCGTGTCCTCGAGGGGGCGATCGGCGGCGGGCGATCTCTCGCGCCGGGCCTTGGCACAGGCCATGGTCCGGAGCGGAGGAGGAATGGCAGGCGGTCGCCTCCTTCTGCGAAGCATTACTGCTTCGCAGAAGGAGGCGGCTAGCCAAGGAGGCGGCCGATCGCGCGAGGTAACGGTCCTCACGCCCCAACCGCTGCCGGGATTCCGATACCGATTTCCGGCCACCGCAGGCGCGGGCTTGCGGACGGCGAGCAATGGGTAGCCCACCGTCCGACCGTCCGGTAACTGTCCGGACCGAGCCCAAGTCGTCGACGGCGCGTATTGTTCCACGCGCGCCTCAGGGAGATGTCAGGAAATCGTAGGGGCCCAGCAGGGTCGAAGCCTACTAGAGCCACGGCTAGTGTGAAAGTGAAATCCGGGGCCCTGGGCCGAAGGCAAAGAAGGAACAGGAGTGGGTTTTTAGTCAATAAAAGTCTGACACTATCTCGTGCTCCGCCCAGGAGTGGGATTTGTCATTAGATGATTTTCCCACCTAAAAAAATAAAACCTATCCAAGGCTGGGTGGGAAATTTTCGACTAGGTAACTTTTCTGTTACTTAATATATTTAACTTCTTTAGGTATTTTTTTTTTAAATAATTGTTATAATTACCTACGTACCTACCAGTGTATGTACCTACCTGTCAATATTTTTGTTGTATCTATAAGAATTCCGATTTCTGACTGATTATCTTACCGCCTATAGCGACGATCACGGGAGAACTTCTGAATAGGTAACCCGTGGTCCTAAAACGCAAAGGGCAACTGAAGGAACATAGGTGTGGTTCTATTAAAAGTAATAGTCTGACACGCTCTCTCGCTCCGTTCTAGAGAGAGAAAAGTAATTAAATGATATCCCGCATCAAAGAAAAAGAAGTACCTAACTTATAAGTATTCGTTAGGACTGTCTTCTTACGTGTTGCCAACAGCTAGCCAACTACAGAAAACAATGGACCATTCAAAGAACGATTAGGTAATTGATTTGTCGTAATAAATTACTTTGGAATCAGAATGTTTTTATTAAATACCGATATGTGTTTGAATTTGACCTTCTGAACCGATTTATTATACAATATTCAAATATTGGATTATGTGAGGAAAGAATATAGATTTGTATCTATATTTTCGAAAACGCCATTTGTTATTTTCGGGATTCTGATAAATAAATGGGCAACACAGCTGCCAGTCGTAATAATAATATAGTAAAAACACCTCTTTACTCAAACGGCTACTTATCGGTTTTAGTTTTATGTTTTTAATCCCGGTACCTATTCTCTTTGTGATTATACTATCTATATTATTAATATTATAAATGTGAAAGCAAGCGTTACGCTTTCACGGTTTAACTATTGAACCGATTTTATTAAATTTGGGACGGTGCAAGCTTGAACACAAAGAAAGGACAGGCAGCTATCTATCTATGTAATTTTGTTGGGTCCAAAAGTAATATTGTTTTTTTTTTTTTAGTAAATATATTTTTTTATGCACCTGCTAATATGTTATCTCCCATAGATATCCGGTGTTATCTCCCCACCACTCTTGGTTGACTGGTAGAGAATGCCTAAGATTAAGTCCGGGAATTAAGTCCGCTTTGTACGTTTGTGTTTTATGAAGTTTTAATAAATAAATTATTTTTTACACCACCTGTTCGATAATGCCCTTTTATATGTTATACAACCATCACTTAAAGCAAGTCATTATGTCCCTAGGGAGATAATGCAGTATGGGCGATCCCTAGGGAATAATGAGATTTGAATTTGGAAGGTGAAAAACCGTCAGCATTATGTGAATTAAAATGTAGTGCATCAAACAAGTTTATTCAAATTTCAAACTGGCCACTAACAAAAAAAAAACAGAATAAAAAAAGTTTCTAAAAAAAAGTAATGAAGCCGGAAGCGTTATAGAAAATTTAAACTATAGAATCTTTGAGTAGTGAATTCTGTTTGTTTCAAATCTGAAAACCATTTTGAGTGATAGTTAAGATTAACTCGTAAATAATAATTATATTTCTCTATTATATGATTTGTTTTACTAAATTGTTTTTTAATTATCTCACAGATGGTGTAAAAAGTAGAGTATCCAACACGGGGATAAAGCTGTCTTTGTCTTGGGCTTGAATTCCTCACTTCACTCAGGTTTCTTTATTAACTCCCTCACTGAAGTTCGGGATTAAAATTAGCAACCTTCGTTTCGTTCGGAATTCAACATGCCGACCGCGACTTAAAGACACTGCTTTATCCCCTAGTCACATAATCTACTATTTTACACCGCCTGCTCGATAATGTCCTTTTATATGTCACACAACCATCACTTAAAGCAAGTCATTCTGTCCCTAGGGAGATAATGCAGTATGGGCGATCCCTAGGGAATAATGAGATTTGAATTTGGAACGTCATAATCACCTTCAACATTAAGTGAATTAAAATTACGCACATCAAACAAGTTAATTCAAAATTCAAATTGACCACTAACAAAAACAAAAAAAACAATAAAACGTGGTTACTGACGAGTCTCTGAAAAAAAAAAAGTAATAAAAGACTTGCGGGAGCGTAGAAAATTCAAACTATAGAATTTTAGAATAGTGAATTTTGTTTATTTCAAATCTCAAAACATGTTGAGTGATAATTAAGATTAACTTGTAAATAATACTTATATTTCTCTAATAAGTATATAATTTGTTTTACTAAATTGGCTTTATATTATCTCACAGATGGTGTAAAAAGTAGAGTATCCAACACGGAGATAAAGCTGTCTTCGTCTTGGGCGGCTTGAATTCCTCACTTCACTCAGGTTTCTTTATTAACTCCCTTGCAATGCTCGGGAGTTTATTATATAAATCCCTCACTGACGTTCGGGATTAAAATTAGCAACCTTCGTTTCGTTCGGAATTCAACATGCCGCTCGCGACTTAAAGACACTGCTTTATCCCCTAGTCACATAATCTACTATTGTTATTGAGTTAAGTAAGTCTTGCGATGTGTTTTTGTCAAACTTAGAAGTGGAGAGAAATAATAACTGGTTATACTAAAATATTTATGACAGATGCATATTGTTAAAGTAAACCTTGACATAGTAGATACCGCAGCATGTCCTAGAAACTTTATACAGACTCAGTTGGTTTCAGTCATAACATTTGTACCTATTCATTACCAGGCAGGGGCGCCGGCTTTTAGAAAATCTCATGGGTGCTTATGGTCATTTCATGACTCGAAAAAGTGGTAAAGTGTGAGAAGTGAGTGGCGAAATGTGGCACACTGATCGACCGAAAAATAAATAAATGTCCTTGTTACATACTGCGTACTTAATTACTAAT
Organism: Mythimna impura; assembly: GCA_905147345.3. NCBI lineage: Eukaryota > Metazoa > Arthropoda > Insecta > Lepidoptera > Noctuidae > Mythimna > Mythimna impura. Next base: position 9,156,350 of record LR990348.1, on the reverse strand, counting down.
TATATTTGATTAAAATATAAAATTAACCATAATTTATTATCAAGAAATATTATAATTTATACGTAACCTAAGAGGCGATTACTGATCTGTTTTTTGATGTCTATTCTCAGGGGTGCTCGGCACCCACTGTTTATTTCTCACGGGTGCTCGAGCCCTCGATACCAGGTTAAAGGTTTACAAGCTATCTATTGTAAAGATATTCTTAACTAGCTGTGATTTCAACTTCGCCAGTGTATTTTAATGGATTGCCGTAAGACAATGGAACAAAATGGATTTTTGGGAAACTATTTCGAATGAATCGTTAAACTGAGAGCAGTGATGGCCGAGTGGTAACGGCTCCGACTTACGAGTTGTAGGTTCAAATCCAGCCAGGTGCATTACTTTGTGTAATTTATTTCATTACCACTGCTCTCAAAACGGTGAAGGAAAACATCGTGAGGAAACCGGCATGTCCTAGAACCAAAAATTCAAAAACATGTGACATTCACCAGTCCGCCCCGGACCCGCGTGGTGGATTACGGCCCATTCCCTCTCCTAGAGAGAGGAGGCCTGAGTCCCAGCAGAGGGAACATTAAAAGGCTGATTATGCTATTATTTATGTTAAAAACTTAAAAAAACTTTTTAGAAAAAAAATAACCGACTTCACTAAAAAAAAACACTAAAAGGATCAAAATAACTTTAATTTCGGAAGTCGGTGTTTCTCGGTATTGTTTGTTTCTTATTTAACACCGACTTCAGAAATTAAAGTTATTTTGATCCTTTTAGAGTTTTTTTTAGTGAAGTCGGTTATTTTTTTTTTCTAAACGTTTTTATTTCACACTTTTTAGTTGCGATACACTTATAAACAGAGTGCCTATTTCACATGACAATTCCAATTAACCCAAATACTGCTAGGTTACATTGTTTTATTATAAAGTTCCTGTGTCTACCTTCCTCCTTCCGGCTCCATCATCAGATCAGTTCGATAGTACCTTATAGCCAAAGAGCATCTCACGACAATTCTAATATGCCCAAACACGGCTAGGATACATTGATTAATTACGGAGTTCCTGTGCCTACCTTCCGGCTCCATCATCAGATCAGTTCGATAGTACCTTATAGCCAAAGTGCTAACCATGACAATTCTAATAAGTCCAAACACGGCTAGGTTACATTGATTAATTACGGAGTTCCAGTGCCTACCTTCCGGCTCCATCATCATCATCAGATCACTTCGATGATACCATTTTCAACGTAACTATTCAGAATCATTCATTTATTTGTATTGTCATAGTCGTTTAACTATATCTTCATTGTGATATCTATTTGAGTATGAAGTTTCGTTGACCATTTTTGGTCTTCTTCATCAGTTCCACTTCATCAAATGTTACTTTTTGACTGTAAATGCTTAAGTTCTTGATGAAAATACTAAAATTACCATAGGGTTGTCTATAATTTTTGAGGAGTTCCCTCGATTCCTCATGGATTCCATCATCAGAACTGGATTTTGAAAAAAATGGGACCAATCTGGAAGCATATCCTATAAAGGGAAAAAAAATTTTTGCAAATCGGTCCATAAACGACGGAGTTCTGAGGTAACAAACATAAAAAAAAATATGATGATTAAAAAAAAAAAATACAACCGAATTCATAACCTCCTCCTTTTTTTTGAAGTCGGTTAATAAAAAAATACTCTTCAAAATTTGCCGGTTTCGAACAATAAATTGAAAATGTTAGGAAACACTTTTGGAGTAAGTAGGTACTAACGATTTAAACTTTGTATACTCGTATGTCAACGGAAAATTGCAGACTCCTTATGGTTGTAATAAATCTTTATTAGATTACTAGCTGACCCGGCAAACGTTGTTCTGCCATATAAATAAAAAAAAAAAAAAAAAATAGATGTTGGCCGATTCTCAGACCTACTCAATATGCTCACAAAATTTCATGAGAATCGGTCAAGCCGTTTCGGAGGAGTACGGGAACGAACATTGTGACACGATTTTTTTTATGTGGGAAAATCATCTAATGAGATCTCTCGCTTTTGGGCGGAGCGAGAGGGTGTGTCAGACTTTTACTGACTAAAAACCCACTCCTGTTCCTTCGTTGCCTTTCATTCCAGGGCTGAGTTTTCCTTTCAGAAACAAACCCTTGGCCCCAGTAGGCTTTGACCCTGCTGGGCCCCTACAGTTTGCTGACATCTCCTTGAGGCGCGCGTGGAGGACTTGGGCTCGGTCCGGACGGTTATCGGACGGTCGCACGGCGAGCTACCCATTGCTTGCCGTCCGCAAGCCCTTCCGGTGACATATACAATACAAGTACCTACCTAATTATAATATAATAATAATAGAAAATTATTATAATGGACCCTCACAGGATAAAAAGTATCCCATGTACTATTCCAGGACATGGTCTACCCGTGTACCAAGTTTCATCTATTGGAACGTGAAGATGTAACAAACATGCAAACTACCCGTTTTATAATATTAGTGCACTTATATTATAACTTTAATTTATAAAATTTATTTTTCTAAAAATAACATATTAGAAATTAATAAAATATAATTATATAACTCTAGCTTCTGACAGCTACTTCGGCACCGGCGTGAATGGTGGTTTCTCCATACAAACTTTAGTTGTATGACATAATTTATAACATTATCGAGCAGGTGGTGTAAAATAGTAGATTATGTGACTAGGGGATAAAGCAGTGTCTTTAAGTCGCGGGCGGCATGTTGAATTCCGAACGAAACGAAGGTTGCTAATTTTAATCCCGAACGTCAGTGAGGGATTTATATAATTAACTCCCGAGCACTGCGAGGGAGTTAATAAAGAAACCTGAGTGAAGTGAGGAATTCAAGCCGCCCAAGACAAAGACAGCTTTATCCCCGAGTTGTATACTCTACTTTTTACACCAACTGTGAGATAATTAAAAGACAATTTTGTAAAACAAATCTTATAATAGAGAAGTATAAGTATTATTTACGAGTTAATCTTAATATCACTCAAAATGTTTTGAGATTTGAAACAAACAAAATTCAATATTCAAAGATTCTATAGTTTAAATTTTCTATAACGCTCCCGCTTGTTTATTACTTTTTTTTAGAAACTTTTTTTATTCTGTTTTTTTTTGTTAGTGGCCAGTTTGAAATTTGAAGAAACTTGTTTGATGCACTACATTATTCACATAATGCTGACGGTTTTTCACGTTCCAAATTCAAATCTCATTATTCCCTCGGGATCGCCCATACTGCATTATCTCCCTAGGGACATAATGACTTGCTTTAAGTGATGGTTGTATGACGTATAAAAGGGCATTATCGAGCAGGTGGTGTAAAAAGGTTTTTCTTTCACCTTGAAAATGAAACCGTAATAGCTATTACGTTAAAACGATTCTGACATGTGATGAAAACAAACGATTCGATGATTCAGTTTGGTTTGGCTAAAAATAACTTGTGAACGAAAAGATCTACGGTATGGTTCTTATTTTGAAATGCGCTATTAATTATTCGTTCTGCAGAGGGTTTATTTTTTGGGATTAGGCGCACAATGCCACATTCGCAAAATGACATATTGACGCAAAATGCCACATTCGCAAAATGACATTTCGCAAAATGCCACACTAGCAAAATGCCACATTAGCAAATTGACACATTCGCAAAATGTCGTTTCTCAAAATACCACATTAGCAAAATGCCACATTATCAAAATGACACATTCTCAAAATGACAAATTCTCAAAATGACAAATTCTCAAAATGACACATTCTAAAAAAATCATAATTATCACATAATGTACGATTTACGTAAATGACAATAAAAATTGTTAAAATGACTTATTTACTTCTTGCAGTGGGTTTTTTATTAAAATTATGAATAAAAAATAATACCAATTTAATCTTTCCAGTATTTAATCACATTTACACATTTTCATTTATTTTAATATAAAATAAAAATGCTGTACTTGTAATCTAGCAGTTATTAAGTTTTAGCTAGATGGCTTTCCATAAAAACATACTAACGGCCATCATCTTTCTGCCCTTGTCCCGTGTTATTTGGGGTCGGCGCAACACGTTTTTTTCTTCCATTCTGCCCTGTCACTCGTCATGCAAAACGAGAAGGATTTCATCACTAACTTCTTTTTCTTTCATATCATTCTTCACACAATCCATCCATCTTTTCTTTGGTCTCTCTCTCCATCCATCATAACTCTTTTAGTAACATGCGTTCCATCCTCCTCCAACAATTCCCAACCCTCCTGAAGAGGGTTGGGAATTGTTTGTCTTGAGACATGACTATACCAAGACAAACAATTCCCTTTCAACTTTTCAGTCACTGGCGACTCGGATACACGGATCAGTCAATACTGATAGATTGATAGGTTGACAGATTGATAGATTGATAGATTGACCGATTGATAGATTGATAGATTGATAGATTGACTGATAGATTGACTGATAGATTGATTGAACTGAAAAGTTGAAAGGGAATTGTTTGTATGGTATGGTCATGTCTTCACATGACCATACCAAGACAAACAATTCCCTGTCAACTTTTCAGTCACTGGCGACTCGGCTATCCGAGTCGCCAGTGACTGAAAAGTTCTAAGATCTATATCTATCTAGAATCTATCGATTGATAGATTGACTGATTGATTGATAGATTGATAGATTGATGGATTGACAGATTGACTGATTGATAGATTGATAGATTGACTGATTGATAGATTGATAGATTGATAGATTGATAGATTGATAGATTGTTAGATTGATGGATTGATAGATTGATAGATTGATAGATTGATAGATTGATAGATTGATAGATTGATAGATTGATAGATTGATAGATTGATAGATTGATAGATTGATAGATTGATAGATTGATAGATTGATAGATTGATAGATTGATAGATTGATAGATTGATAGATTGATAGATTGATAGATTGATAGATTGATTGACTGATAGATTGATTGAACTGAAAAGTTGACAGGGAATTGTTTGATACAAACAATTCCCTTTCAACTTTTCAGTCACTGGCGACTCGGATTGATCTAGAATCTATCGATTGAAAGATTGACTGATTGATTGATAGATTGATAGATTGATGGATTGACAGATTGATAGATTGATTGATTGATAGATTGATAGATTGATAGATTGATTGATTGATAGATTGATAGATTGATAGATTGATAGATTGATGGATTGATAGATTGATAGATTGATAGATTGATAGATTGATAGATTGATAGATTGATAGATTGATTGAACTGAAAAGTTGACAGGGAATTGTTTGATACAAACAATTCCCTTTCAACTTTTCAGTCACTGGCGACTCGGATTGATCTAGAATCTATCGATTGATAGATTGACTGATAGATTGATAGATTGATGGATTGACAGATTGATAGATTGATAGATTGATAGATTGATAGATTGATAGATTGATTGATTGATAGATTGATAGATTGATAGATTGATAGATTGATAGATTGATAGATTGATAGATTGATAGATTGATAGATTGATAGATTGATAGATTGATAGATTGATAGATTGATAGATTGATAGATTGATAGATTGATAGATTGATAGATTGATAGATTGATAGATTGATAGATTGATAGATTGATAGATTGATAGATTGATAGATTGATAGATTGATAGATTGATAGATTGATAGATTGATAGATTGACTGATAGATTGATTGGCTGATTGATTGATAGAATGATAGGTTGATAGAATGATAGATTGACTGATAGATTGATTGACTGATAGATTGGTTGATTGATTGATTGACTGATTGATTGATTGATTGGATTGGATTGGATTGTATACACTTTATCGATTCTCGTCACACCACACATCCATCTCTCATTCTCATCTCAGTGGAGATGACGAAAAAAAAGACGAAAAAGAAGGATGAAGAAAGATTGCACGTAGTGACGTGCAATCTTTCTTCATCCTTCTTTTTCGCAGCCCAACATTCTGATCAGTATGACAGGCCTTATCACGGACTTGTAGATTTTACCCTTCAACTTGAGGGGCATCCGTGGGTCACAAGTTGTTCCCGTGACCTTTCGCCATTTCATCCATCCTGTGTTGATCCAATGTGTTACGTCCTTGTTCTACCTCTCCATCCCCTTGGACAAAAACATACTAACGTCCAAATTTTAAAAAATACCGAGTTCGAAGTGTCATTTTGGCATTGTGCGAAAGTGGCATTTTGCGAAAAGTCATTTTGCGAAAGTGGCAATTTGCGAATATGGCATTTTGCTAATGTGACGATTTGCGATTTGGCGTTTTGAGAATGTGACATTTTGAGAATATGACATTTTGCGAAAATCTAATGTGTCTTTTTGCGAATGTGGCATTGTGCGCCTAATCCATTATTTGTTTTTTGTTTTTTTGTTTTTTGTTTTTTGTTGTTTTTTTTTGTTTCTTTGTTTGGTCTAGTAGCAAGAGTAGCTATGGGGCGCGGCGTCCGTGCATTGGAGTGGGCCCCCTGACACGAAATGTAACCAATTTTTGATTTTCCATAAAGATAATGCAGGCAACTGCCTATGGACCCATCGCTACCTAAGGGTCCCGTGGCCTGTTTGAAAAATAAGTTAAAGAAGTTTTAATTCGCTATCATTTTAAAAAAAATTTAGGAGGGCTATTGGTAGAATTGGCTACTGGCCCCACACTGGCTTAATCCGGCGCTGATCTATCCGTCAGATTTTGTTAGGTTTACCGACACTACACTATCAACCAAGTGAAGACATTTCTAAACTGCAGCGCGTCTCACTTAAGTCTCTTAATTATTAATTTTTTTGAGAAATGGCACGTTGCGTTCAGTGCGTGTGAAACTCCCTTACAGCGTCATTGTTCCTATATTTTCAGGAGTGAATGCATCTTCTGGGAGCGCTCTTTACATGGATTAGGTATCTACCTTCTTAACTACCTCTCGGTCTGGTCAGGAGGTAGAAAAAGAGCAGAATATTGAGAAAAAAGGTCACTAATAATATGTTAGCAATAATCTTTCCTGCGGCTTCACTCCTGTGAAGGATAAGTCTGAGTTTAAAACAAAGTATCCCGAAAAAGTGCACGGTTCAAAAATACTTTTCCACATATTAGGAATTACTCCTTTATCGTGAGTGCGTTTGCAAACATGTGAACTCTCATAGACAAGATACGCAGACCTGGAACAACGATCCATAGGCCATACAAATTAGTTTCGTGTGAGAATCGAACCCGGGGTACGCAGTGTAGCGACCGTACCGGTGTACTGTACGGTTACAGTCAAAACAATATGGCACTCAGCGATGATAGTTTAATGTTCTATCGGTGACAGAGTTTTCTGTATTACGAGCAGTATTTAATTGGATAAATAACCTATAGTTATTAAAGAAAGAAAAAACGTTTATTCCTACACTATCGTAATAAAAAACACACAATAAAAAAAGCTATAATCAGTGTGAGGCCAAAAAGGCACCTAACTCAGCATAATATGTTGCGTTTATATGTACCTACCTATTATTAGATTATACTAGCTGACTCGGTGAACTTCATACCGCCAAACAATGAACGTAGTATATCTTTCGATATAGACAACCGATTGCGATGAAACAAAGCCTAAGTATTACATCAAATTACACACAATTTTAATGTATAAAAGTTATCAACATCAATTTCGTAAATTTTACGTGATGCGCGCACAACTCAAAACTTCTACAGATTTATTGTATGTATAGATGGGAACTACTTACACAAAGACTTTTGCCAAGTATGCTGTCCGTGATATTAGATTAGGAAACTCCATTCCTCACAGGATAGTTTATTGCCGCGGTCTTGCAGAGCGATATATTTTCAGCTTGTTTAATTAGGTTACTGATAATTATGTAGATGAACTTTAAGATGCACAAATTGGTTAATTTCATAGTGTACAGTATCTAGACTGTACTTCCGGTATCAAAACCAGTACCTACGGGGAGTTTTATAATTATTATTACTAGGTTCGCGCTTGACCGCTATCTCACCTGATGGATAGCGACGATGCGGTCGACGACGGAGCGCGCTTATCTAGAAGTTCTCTTGACTTAAAGATTCCCGGGTAGATAGATGAGCTTTTTTTTGAGTTTAATCATCAAATAAGTTCTTCCGCCCTGAGTGGAGCGAGAGGGCGTGATAGACTTACTAAAACATACCTTTGTTCCAACAGTTACCCTTTGCGTTCCAGGGCCACTGTGTTCTTTCAGTTTCAGTTACCAGGGCCATGTTAACTCTTTCGAATCTTGCAGCCCTAGATACGTCGATGCCTGCTAAGTGCAAGGGCCATGGGGAAAAGTATGAAAGAGATAATCGTGGTCCTAGAGCGTAAAAGGCAACTGAAAGAACATGGGTGTGGGTTTATTCAGTAAAAGTTTGACACGACCTCTCGCTGCACCCTAGAGCGAAAGAATTCATTAGATGATTTCACACCTAAAAAAGCCTTAGATACGTAAGATCTGCTGAAGACCTGTGTTTTATACGGAGCGACCTTGTAGGTGTTTAGTGGAAATATTGTACTAAGTTAAAGATCAAACTGATATCATTAACGTGCCATGTCAACTGTATCATGAGCGTTATGACTTAATATCGTGCGGATTTCATCACGCGTGCGGGATTGCTCCGCACGCGTAGCCCCCGCAAATGTCGTTTTCATACAAGTATTTATTGTAATGCGTGGAATACGTACGCGGGGTGCAGGGCGTGATATCGGGCAGCAGCCCCGCATGCAGAGCAATTCCGCATGCGTGATGAAATTCGCACGATATTAAAAAACCCTAAAGTTATTTACATATATGAAAACTGGATGCAATTATTACGACAAGAGCGGTGCAGTTTATAAGCAACGTATAAAGTATAATTGCGACGAATATGTTATTTACAAAACATCAAATTTCACGGAAAAACTTGCAGAATAATAACGAATATCGTTGTTATTCTGCAAGTTTTTCCGTGAAATTTTCAGGATTCTAGCGTTATAATGTTAATTACCTACATCGACTTATATTCTAGCGATAGACAAGCACGTTCATGGAAACTATTTGTCAAAATACTGAAAAGTTAAAACAAAAGTTCGCTGCAGCGCTTTATTGCCATTATGTCGTCTAATAAAACTATTAAAACATACAGCGCTTAGATGGCTTTTAGAGGATACTTTTTCGCGACAAAAACGTCTTAAGCGCCATGAATTTCGTAGCACTTACGCGTTTCGTTCAACATAGTGTAATGACATGTTATCCATATAGATTTTTATACCGCAGAAGCGACACAGCTTTTTGCCTACAATACTTTATTACAATAACACTCTATTTCAAAATTTAACAATAGTCCTCGGTGTAAATTATAATACCCGATGATTTGCTGACATTTCTTGCTGAGTTTTTACAGTATCGAAAAACGCACGTCGTCATAATTTCTGAAATTGACGGAATTCATTGATATTATTTATACAAAAAAGAAAATCATTAAATAAAATATTCAAAAAAACAAACGGAATAAAATACCATGCAAAGTCTGTGTTCATTAAACCAGTTGTAGGTAAAAATCGGGTTTTTATGGGAGGGAACATCTGCATGTTTTAGTCTATGATTATAAAATGGAAAGGCTTTAAAATCAAATAATATATTTTCTAACATACTATTACGATATTAGAAGCTATTAAATTGTTCGAACAACCAGTAATTTTACTTACATGAGTACAGAATTATTATTTACGTCCAGATTACCTTTGATTTTAATTTATTAGCGCCGCTCTCACACTGCATGAACGTCAAAACTACACTAATGTCATCAAAATCAAGGTGCATAGAAGACACTGCACCTGAGTCGGTTAAAGTGAGTGTACGGCACGCGTAATCTAGTGCGTAGTACATATATATCGATGATTACCTACTTGTTGCGCTTGCTGTTAACTTAGCGTTTGTTGTTATAGCTATCAAATTGTTAAATTTGTTGATTTAGGTACCGTGTACATTGAAAGCAAATTGAGTTCATATTCAAATACCGTGAAGTTTCAGTCCTTCTGTAAATCCGATTTTCAATGCTAATCTCAGTCGCAAATCGATGAAGATGTGATTAGAGTAAGGGATAAACATAGCTAATCTTGCTAGGATCGCCGCTTCTAGGCGGAATTGATCATCAAGGTCCATAGATCCAACCAAACTTCCTAGAATGCTCTGCATTGTGCATATTCTGTCAGGCGAAATTATAGAAGAACAATTGTCACAACACCACTCGCCTCTTGGGTTCAAAGGCGATGACGGAAGCAGGATTCCCACACATTCTTTTTTTAAACATTTCAGTGCAGAGAGTTTGGTCCCCATCTCTGTAGTATCTTTACACCGATCACACTTGCACCAAAAATGTTTAGTTTTGTACAGTTGGTATCTTCTTGCTGGAGTGCACAATAGAAGTCCTGTGTAGCATGTCACGATCTCTTCTCCAGCTTCAATGTCTCTGGTAGCGTGCACAGCCATAGTGTAGTCGGCGTTAAACACATTTCTAGTATTTGGCACACAACTGTGATTTAGGAATGCTGATAATGGGAACAGTCCTCGTAAAGGTATTTTTTTATCGAGTGTGTTGTTGGCAAACCTGAAGGAGTTAATTTTAATTATAGAGTGAACGAATTTCATAAATATGATCTGATCTTCTGGTATATCATATTTCGTAAGCAGTATTTCAAGCTCTTCGAATTTTGCTTCATTATTGCAGCTTTGTAAGATAGATAACAACAACTTATGTTCTTCCGGTAAAAGTAAGAAACGCAAATAGATCTGCATTCGCGCTAGAAGTCCTGGATGTCCGTTGTAATCGGGCTTTAGCTTCCAATTGTTTGTAATGAAGCTACATTCTACGTCGTGATCATGACATGTTCTGCAGTCCTCGGAGCAGACCATGAGGGAACATCGGGCACAAGAGTAGCAAGAAACACTGACTTGGTAACAAACGGAGCAGTATGTGTCGCCGGCGCGGTCGGCGCGTGGGGCTACCACCAGCGGCTTGTTCTTGAAGATGAGGGTTCCTTTATTGATTGTTTGGGTTGCGAATAATCCTTTTCCGCCGAGGTCCGATCGTTTGATGGTCCAAATGGGAGGTGTAGACTCTTCAAGGTATGCTGTCAACAGTGGTGTTCCTTCGGCAGTTAAATGCGCCATGTCGGGGCTGTCGCTGAAGTGGTAGTGCGGTGGAAGGCATGGTGCGATGCAGCGCGCCGCGGCTGACTGACGCCGCCACTCCACCGACTTCGATGTACATGACCCGCTATGAAAATAGCCGCTGGAAATAATAAATCTCATCTGTTCCATGGAGCCAGCTCACGTGTCGAATCTGACGTAATGTACGTTGGTTTAGCGATTTATGTTTAGTTTACTATTGCACGTTGTGACCTAAAAGCCGAGTCAGAATGTTTTACTATCAATAAAACCGTTCGAATCGAGTTAGACAACAAATGCGGTTTGTTTTATTCAAAAGCTTTCAGTGTTCAGCTGGATAAATAGGTAAATCGATTGTTTATTGAATATCGTCAAAAAATTTTAGCAAAATAAAAAACTGATTCCCAAAAACAATACAAAATATTAGTCAGATTTTTTTTTTGGAATTCGGTTTTATTTTATCGTTTTTTTTATTGTTGTGGTTCTCCATAACTAAAACCACAGTGAGCAAGAATGGCAAAATGCCCATAACGACTTAATCTACACATTGCATTGGTGCTGTTTGTAAAATAATAATATTAAAAAAATCCCTGAAAAATAGGCGTTAATTACAGAAAACGTTATCCAGGTTTTCGGGAAAATCGCAGACATACAAACATACAGATATACACACCGTTCAAAACCTGTGCCTATTAGGTACATAGGCACAGGTTTATATACCGACTCGACGACGACACATATCGACTTCAAAATCCGGGCATACCTATGCCCGTATGCTTTTTGAAATCGATTAGAAATGATGTACAGCCATCAAAGGACACTGTATATTTAAACTTATTATTGACTTTGAAGTTTAATACCACTTTATTTTTATACTTACTTACTACACGGAGTGTGCTACTACGCTAAAAAAGAAATACAATACTTTTCAAAGTCTATAATGGACTTAAGTGGACATAAGTAGAAACATGTTTTGAGTTTAGTATTGTTATTTGCGTTTCATGTCTTCTCTTTACATGACCTTACCAAGACGAACGATTCTCCGTTATCTTTTCAGTCACTGGCGCCGCTTTCAAACTTCCTATAGAATTTTTTTATAAATCCTTTTTTATTTACCTAATTATCATTAAGTGGCAGTGAGGAGGGCACATTGCTCGCAGCACAGATGTCGATAGAGCCAAAAGATTCTAGAGTTGTACCGTGACAACGTACCGGAAGATGTAATGTTGGAAGGCCTCCCACTAGGTGGATCGATGACCTGGTGAGGACAGCGGGAATTCGATGGATGAGAGACGCACAGAACCAGTCAGTATGACGACGCTTGGGGGAGGCATATGTCTAATAGTGGACATCTTTCAGCGGCAATGATCTGAATCCGGTGCAGGAATCTCCTGAACTGACCATGTTCTGAGATTTATCGCCATAATTGTGGCGTGCCCAGCACTGGGTTGCGATAGTCGCTGTCGCCATTCCACCATGAGATCCCGTCCGAACTCTGTCCGCCATGCCGCGACTTGGCACGGCAGCGGGGTTTCGCACCGGGTTGCGTCTCCACGCGCAGATTGTGCATGCGTGCAAGGACTGTTGCCTCCCAATACCTCGGTGGTAGGTCAGCAAGGAGGCTCGCCGTTTCGTGGGAAACCGTGCGGTATCCCCGCATCATCCGAATGGCCATGACCCTATGCGTTTAGCTTGGCCGCCGTTCACTTTCGTAGTGATGGCGCTCATGCCGATCGATTAGTGCATAGAGCCTCCGGCAGAAGCCACTTGAGGGCAGCCCCAGTCCAATCCAGGTTGGGAGCCAGATGTCGGAAGGTACTCCTAGAAATTCCATCGGCTATCGAGGACGAGTCCCAGGTACTAAATCGTCGACACGACGTCGGTCATCGTAGTCCTATAAAGCCGCATATTGCCGTAGTATATAAACAATTTGCTTAGTTGACAGATTGCGTGATAGCGTGAGCTGCTTGACTAATGGCTGCGTCAGTTGTCTTTTCATTCCTAAGCTAAAAAAAATATCTTTCTGTAGCTATATATTTCGCAAACCTTTCAATGTCGATGTACTGGCTATACTTAGATAGGTATAATTACACTGTTTTACGTCAACAGTAAGATCAAGACCAGGATGTTTACACAATGGCTAGCAGCGACTGGTTAATACTGACATGAGGCATTTATTAATCAGAGTGGTGTAGAGTTTGCAATGAGTTTGGAAATCTTGGTGCAAGGCAAGACACAAGGGGTGTTGGTTTTCGATGCTAGTGTAGAATGGCACTCATGAGAAATTAGTAAGAACTACATATATTTTTTAGAATTTACCATTGACCTATTGATTTTTTGCATAGAAATCATTTAAAATTTAAATCTTCTGTCTTATAAGAAAGTGAATGCACTAATAAGTGCAAAATAACGTTACACTGTTCAGAAGTTAATTCTCACTTTTTAGCGTTTCTTTTTTGTACGTCGTTCATTCGTACGTCAGTCGTATTTTCTTTTTGTAAAAAAATTTTTTTTTCACTAATAGCTAACTCGGCAAACAATGTTCTGCCATATGAATTTTATAAAAAAAAAAAAATTAGGAGTAGGGTTAGGAGGGTAAAAAATAGCTTATGACCTATTCTCAGACCTATCAAATATACACAAAATAAATCACAAAAATCGGTCAAGCCATTTTGGAGGAGTTCGATAACAAACACTGTGACACTAGAATTTTATAGATTAGATATTGGATCGGCTTCCAGTCAAGTCGGATGCTTCTAAATAGCAGTCTTATGCCTCGTTTACATGTGGGCCCAGCCTCGGCCAATCGTCATTGTTTAAACGGGGTTCCCCGCTATCACTAGGCTTATTAGGCTAGGGAAGGCGATTGGCCGAGGCGGGGCCCACATGTAAACTAAGCATTACACTATGCGACTACCTATCGATACCTCTCATGCATAAAGTCGTAACATATTTTTTCAGTTAAATTGTATTATAAAAAACTGGGCAAGTGCGAGTCGGACTCGCACACTGAGGGTTCCGTACAAACTTACTTATGTAAATAGTTCAAATCCCAAATCGAGTCTCTTTGATTTTTCCGAATAGAAAAAAGTTTTTTTTTTGTGACGTAACTACAAATTTTCAGTTTTCAGATTTATTCCTATATTTGTGTTATAAAACCTTGCTTTATGCCAAATTTCAGGATTCTAAGTCAACTCTATGAATTTAGATTTCCTTAGGAGTGTCAAATTTACGATTCTTGCAACATAAACGGCCGTATTTTTTTTTTCGTTGACTTAGAAGTTTAATTTTTTCACAGCTTCAAGGGACCGCAGACCTGAGTTGCTGGTTTTAATTTCAACTCGATACCTCCACGCGTTCTTGAGTTAAAGGGTCTCTCAAGTCTTTGGTCCCTTGAAACTGTAAAAAAATCGAACTTCTGAGTTAACGAAAACAAAAGATACGGCCGTTTATGTCGCAAAAAACTTACATTTCGACACTCTCAAGGGAATCAAAATTCATAGGGTACTTCCCGTTGACCTAGAATCCTGAAAATTGACATGAAGCAAGGTCTCATAGCACAAGTATAGGAAAAAATCTGAAAACTGAAAATTTTTAGTTACGTCACAAAAAAAAACAACTTTTTTGCGGTTCGACAAAATTTTCGTAAATCAATTCGAGAATTGAACTGTTTTCATAAGTAAGTTTGTACGGAACCCTCAGTGTCCGACTCGCACTTGCCCGGTTTAGTAAATTAGTTTATTGCTCTGTTTTTAAATACGTTATCAAATATACCATTTGCAACTGGGTGAAGACAACAACACCTGCAACACAGGTTGCTACCTAGCTCAGGAGCCAGCTTTTCAAATAGTTTGTTACCAGTTTTTTTGTGTCAATAAACTTTATTGTATATAACTTTAACTTTATATATAACTTCATTTATAACATACATTGTAGGTACACAGTAACAAGTTCCCTGGCTCCCAAACTAGGCTTATTGCCTGTGACTTGGGAGTCAGTTCCTCCAGAAATACATATTCATTTCTTGCTTAGAAAAATTACATATGAATTACAAATGACTACATGGTTGGTTGCAATCACAGCAGTGTGTTATTATTATTATGTTATTATTATTATGTACTCCTGTATAAATTGTGCCTACTTGCCATCATTATTGCTGAGCTATGTACCTATGTGTAATATGATGCCATAATTAGCTACCACATAAAAACAAATATTAATTAGCCTACGTATAACCAATTCTTTTGAGTTTACGACTTCAAGCATCAGCAAAGTATTGTTTGTGAATACGGGTGTCTATAAAATTGAAAATGCACCATCGATGTTGGGGTTATTTACTATGAAATCATTCTTTACCTAGTGATTATATTGTGAAGACACGATTGGCGCAGTGGTTAACCGATTGGCTGCAGCGTTGTGTGTCGTAGGTTCGATTCCCGCACGGTACAAATAAGTGTATGGCCCACAGATAGTTGTTCTGGGTCTGGGTATGTTGTGTTTGTGAGTTTCCATGTTTGTGAATGCAACAACAATAGAGGAGAAATTACTAATGTGGAGCAACGTTTAAAAAAAATAAGTATATAAAAAAATAAATACCTATACACCACTAATTTTTAATTAGTACAAATACTTAAAGGGCTTATTAGAAAAGGTCTTGTTATTATTTAAGTAAAGTTTTATTAAATAATATTCATAAATAGTAAAGTTATTAGCGTTTGTTTGTATCCCAAAATGTCAATTAATTTATGGAAATATTGTACAGACTATTGATTATGAATGAATAAATGACGATCAAAATGGAAAAAACACTGCGCGTAGTATTTTCTAGTAGCAATTGATAGGGATTGATTCTATTATGAATTTACAAATTATGACAAATTTTCGTGGACAATTTTGGGACTTTGTTTTTTTTTTATTTTGAATACAAAAATATGATCAATACGGGTACGGATAGAGCCCCATTTTTTATTTGTACTAATTAAAAACTAGGGGTGTTTATAAAAGGTATTCTACTATTCTATTCCACTATTAGTATAGGCGAAAATCTGTATTACGAGTTTGTATGTCTGTTATGTGTTTATCAATCACACCTCAACGACTAAACAGACTTGAAAGAAACTTGGCAAAGGCGTAGACCATCTATACTAATATTATATGAGTAAAGTTTGTAAATTTGTTTATCGGAAGTAAACTCTGGAACTACTGAAACGATTTTAAACATTCTTTCATCAGTGGAAAGCTACATTATTCCTGAGTGTCATAAGCTATGGAAAAATATTTGACGCTCAGCGAAGTGGGCACGTTTCATTTAGTGATTTATATATATATGTTGCAGTCAAAACTCTTAACCAGTCAAAAGTACTATTGACTAGCAAAATCAGTCAAAAGTACTTTTGACTGAACAAGTTGGTCAAAAGTGGTTTTGACTGAAAATTATTGGTTATTAGTACTTTTGACTGCAAATTTGCGGTTAAAAGTACTTTTGACTGACGCTCTTCGTTAAAAGTAGTTTTAACTGCAATAAAGCAACAGTCAAAAGCACTATTAACTCGTTAGAAGTGAATAAAAAAGATATTTATTAAATGTGAAATCGTTTATTACGAAAAATTTGGCATTACAATCAATACAAAGAAAACATACACTTAAAAATTTTCATTAAAATAGGTAATCAGAAAATTCACAGGTTATAAAATCACAGTACCTATATTACGTTAATCGTTTTTCTTAAATAATTTTTAACTTTAATTGAAATTTAAAAAAAATCAAAACATAATTCGTGATTGTATAATGAGAACCTTGTAAATTATATATGTTTTACTTATTACACATTATTTATGCATCGTAAGCAACATGCGTGTTTTTTTTAATAACTTCTCAAGGCTATCTGTCCATAATGAAGAATTATTTATTTATGCAACTCAAACTATTATGGCACTTTGAATGACACAGCAATCCTTTTCTCTTGCATAAATATTTATTGTTTTTACAGCCCGTAGAACATACACATCGTGCATCACCTTGTCCTGTTCCGATAGCAGCGTTCTTTGCAGCTGTTTGTGATGTAATTGTTACGTTGGGCACCTCATCCTGCAGGATAAATTTTTCTTTGCACCCATCAAATTCGGATCTGGAAAATAAAATGTTAAAAACAGGTTAAAACCCACACACAAGTTACAGACAAATGCACACACGAACACACGCACACACACGCACACACGCGCACGCACACGCACACACGTGCACACACACACAAATTCATTTATATTTACAAATTCACTAAGTAGACGCACATTAAATTTGAATTAGTAGGTACGTACCTGCAGTACAATTTCTTCAAAATCCCACTTTTTGTCCCAATCCTGTATAACTGCTCACAAGTAACTTCTAATACAACTCCAATTAAATTACGAAGGTCCGCCTTTCCTTTGTCTACGTCTGGGATTGGTATGGTCACATTGTCTCCTACTTTCAGTGGTGGATGAGATTGATCGCTTGCTGTTTTCATTCTCTTTGCTTGTTTTACTAAATTCAAATGCGCTTTTTCTCTTGCTTCCAATATCATTGATTCGTTTCTGTTGTGTTCAAATATTTCTTCTTGTTCTTTGTTTTGTCCTTGTTTTTTGTTTTCTTCTTGTTCTTTACCTGTTTTTTTTGTTTCAATTTTTTCTTGTTTGTCTTGGTTCTCTTCATTATCATCGAAGTTTTGATTCATTTCTGTGATTGCAACTTGCAAGTCTTCTTCATTATGCAATCCACTTATAATTTCCAAAGGTAGATTAGATGTTGTTAGCCCCACTTTAGGTTCCGTTCCAAACATTGCTTGATACGGAGACTGCTTTATCCCTGAGTGAAATGCTCTGTTCTTCATGAATTGAACAAATTTAAGTCCATTCGACCAGTTAGTGGTTTTATTGTCTTCCATCCAAGATGCTAGCATTTTTCAACATCTTGATTAGCCCTTTCCAAGGAACCTTGACTTTGGCTATGACGTGGTTTCCCAGTTACAAGTTTTAACTGCGGCCAATATGATGTTAATTCTTTTATAACTGAGTTAACAAACTCTCTGCCATTATCTGAGTGCAAAATACATGGTGCTCCAAAGGTCAAAAAATATCCATTAATTGATATGCAACTTCAGTAGCCCTTTTTGATGTGAGTGGTCGCAAAATTACAAATTTTGTCAAATGATCCTGATAAACCATAATAAATTTATGCCCGCGATCTTCTTGCGACTGCATGTCAATAAGATCGACTTGGCAGCGGCTGTTCATTTCAGTGTGCAGGATCGGTTTTAAAACCAGACCTCTCCTTTTCTTGCTTTTCTTGCTTTGGCATACTTCGCACATTGTTAAATATATTTTAATCATTTCTTTTGTAACATTAGCGTACCTATTTGCCATTTCATTCTTAAGTCTATCGCGACCACCATGCCCTATAGAAATATGAGCAGCATCAATAATGTCGTATATTTCCTCAGCCGGCAAAAAATATTTGACAGGTTCTGTGTTTGTAACTAATTTTTTTATACCACAAACTTCAATGATGTTAAAGCGTTTTAGTCTGTAATGGTGTTTTCTTTTCATCAAATTTCGCGTCTTCCACATCCATTGCAAACTTTCCAAATTTTTCTTTTGTCATCACATTGAAATGACTATCTTTCATGTCTTCTATCGCTAAAATTCTTTGCAAAAAGCGTTCTTTCTTTTCGTAGTCACTCATTTTTGTTCTAATATCAGCACGTTCTCCACTAATAATGAGTAATATAAAAGTTTATGGTTATTTTTAGGTGCGTTTCTCGTTATTTTTATCAACTACCTTAACTTTTTAAGAATTTTGACTGATACGACCAGTCAAAACCACTTTTGACGGAATCACTTAGTCAAAAGTAATTTTAACCAGCTCCATTGGGCAAAAGTACTTTTAACTGTTATTTTAGTCAAAAGTATTATTGACTAAAGCATACGGTCAAAAGTACTTTTGACTGATTTTGCTAGTCAATAGTACTTTTGACTGGTTAAGAGTTTTGACTGCAACATATATATATATAGGGTGACTGGTAATTAGTGACCGATACTCAAACACGTAATTGTACTCATGATTACAAACAACTTTCACAAAGAAACTTTTTTTTATATTTTCATTAGTTTTATCACAATAACAAAACAGCTATTTAAAATTTGAATCCAGTACATACACTGATTACGTACATCGCTGGGTTTGCAAGCCGCGGTTGTTCTATCACTATTGTAGGTACGGCGTCGTCACGCGGCTAAAAACAGCTGAGCGGTCGCCGGTCGCAGGCGCGCGCGTATTACAAACAGCCTTAGATTCAAACAGCTGTTTTGTTATTGTGATAAAACTAGTGAGTATATAAAAAAGTTTCTTTGGGAAAGTTGTTTGTAATCATGAGTACAATCACGTGTTTAAGTATCGGTCACTAATTAACAGTCACCCTATATATGTATGTGTATGTAGGTTAAGATATCTTTTATACCAGTACTATCTTAGTTTGAGATACTTTTAACTGGCGAAAGCAATGTGCCTGCGTCTTTATCAGTTAACAAAGACGCAGGTAGAAGCTAGTAAGCCATAACTTTATCTCATAAGTTTGTCTCTGCCATCATTAAAAGGTTGACTTGGAGAAACTGCGGCGATAACGTCCGCCTCTGTACAATTTATGTGCCTAAATAATTAAGTGGCTAATTAATCATTTAAATGAGTAATGGAAAGTGTTCATTTCTAAAGTTTTCAGTGCAAGGCCACCGGAGAGCGGTAGGTTACCTATTTAAATCTAGAAGTAACCTAGATATATGAAGATGTCGCGGGACGTAGTTACCACGTAATTGGTTGAATCCTTGTTATCCTACAGCTCTATTATAATGCAGTTGACCATGAGAATCTAGCTTACTTCGTAGCTGGACATTACACCGGGAATGAGCCTAAACAAATTACTATTTTAGGAATAAACTAAAAGTAATCTAATCTAAAATCTGGCGTCGAAAAATTCCTCGGTATCGCTGTCGGCTGGTAATGTGTCTAAAAGACAAGCGGTATTACCACACTGTATGGCAATGCTTATCCTCTGTCCAAGGTAAAAGTCAGTTCGTAAGTCACAAGTAGTGTCAACAAGTCGCTAGTAAAAGGGCTTTATACAATTTGTGAGCACTCGGACCCCACGATCTGACACTCAGACAACCTCAATCAACAAGGTTATTATATTATATTTTGATTAAATGTAAATACATAACTATTAGTTACTTGTACCCCGCAGTACCTACAGTAAATTAGTTATTTACCTGCTTTTGTGGTTACTACTCCGCTTCTATTAATCATAGCGTGATGTTATTATAGCCTTCCACGATATTTTTTTTTTTTGCCACAACTATCACACAACGCCATCTAGTCTCAAACTAAGCAGAGCTTGTGCTATGAGTACTAAACAACTGATAAACATACTTATATATTTCTAAATACATACATATTATAGATAAATTACACCCAGACACAGAACAAATGATCGTGCTCATCACACAAACATTTGTCCTGGGTGAGGATCGAACCCACGACTTCCGGCATAGCAGTCAGGACCACTAACTACTTGACCAACAGGCCAGTCAAATTAATAGCCTATGCAATACTAGAATATTTTCCGATTCGAACCAGTAGAACGAATCATATTATATTAGAAATCATAGAAAAAACATTTCAGCTTCACATTATGTAAATATATCTGTAGATATGCATCGTGTTTCAGTCACGTCGTACCTACTATTAGGTAACCGGTAGTTCAGCTTCCCGCTTTACAGGTAGATGCTGTACCGGCAGGTAGACGCGCGACCGCGGCTGCCATTAATAGCATTCAACATACAATGTGTGACGTGCTAGGAAGTGACGCATTCTGAACGAGATTGCTATGCTACCTGTACTTGAGCTGAATATAATTATTGCAAAACGAAGTACCGCAAGCCTTTGTCGACACAGTTGGAGGAACAATCGAGAGCCTATCTCTGACGTCACTCTCTCCCCCATCGATGATTATTTGCACATTAGCAATAAAATGTATTATAGATACATGTACCTTAGGTAAGTACATGTATCTTCTACCCCATAGAGCATATTTTTCAGTTCAGTTATGTTTTCATAGAAGTAAACACTTCAATGTCAAAACACGGTGTATTTCAAAACATAGACGAGATAACGATAAAATATCTTTGTATCTGATTATTTGGATTGATCTTAACCTAAAAAAAACGAATGATTTACCTATTCTTTTAGCATTCCATAAATCAAATGTTATTGGAAAAGAATTACAAGATCTAAAGCGATTGTTAGTTTAAAATAATTTGAACAGTGGAACTTACCGTGCCAGCGATATCCTTCCACTTCGCCGAACGCCCAGATCAAACGACACTGAAGGTCGACCACGATTTGATTTGTCTTCGGCACATATTTTGTTATTCGATTAATTAAAAAACTTTCTAAATCTCGTACACTCTCAAAGTTCAATGAGCCCATGAGACTTCCGAGGGCCCCTTGTACAGCTCGGACGTTTTCGTCAGGAACTCGCATGTTGCACTGCAAACATCGCCAAGGGCTTGAGGACTTCAATGGGTCAATGGGAAGTAAATATCCTGAACACTCAGTCGAGAAACATTTCAGGGCACCGAGGAGGGTACCTCGTTCGGTGGGATCTGAACAACGATCACATTTACAAAGGAAATGTTTTGTTTTATACAGGTGTGTCCGACGAGCCGGCGTTCCCCACAAAATTCCAGAGTAACAAGAAAATATCTCTGTCCCCGCTCGTATAGGTTTCACAGATTTAACTGTCATTTGTAGGTCACTGTTGAAGTAGTACCTCGTGTTTGGTACACAGTTGTGATTCATCAATCCTGACACAGGATACAATCCACGCATGCTCATTTCCCTTTTACCGTACGGAGTGGCAATTTGATATGCATTAGTGTCTAGAGCGCAACAGGCCAACAACATCAGCTGCTCGTCTTCTTCTGGTATCTCGTAATACTGCTTCAAGTTTCGAATTTCAGCTCCATGTTGAGGCAAAGTGTGTGCCTGCAGGGAAGCCAAGAACGTCCTTTGGTCATTATTTAACATCAGAGCCCTTATTGGTGTTAATGAGCGAGACAATACATTGCTATCGTCATCCTCGACGGGCGTGATGATGTTCCAGCGAGAAATAATACCACAGTCGTTAAAGTGTACGTTTGTATTCTGGCACTGTTCTGAGCACAACAACAATGAACACTTAGCACACTTATAAAACGTATCACTGTCAAGTTTGCCGCACACCGTACATCCTTGTTCTACAGTAACGCCAGATCGAGGGCCATAGATGAGAGGTCGATCAACGAACAGAACTTCTCCAGGCATGA
Organism: Mythimna impura; assembly: GCA_905147345.3. Classification (NCBI taxonomy): domain Eukaryota; kingdom Metazoa; phylum Arthropoda; class Insecta; order Lepidoptera; family Noctuidae; genus Mythimna; species Mythimna impura. The sequence continues at coordinate 9,133,794 of LR990348.1, read as the reverse complement.
TGTCCTCAGTGGCGATTAGGCCACGGCCACTCAAGGGCGATTCGTTGATAGTCCATTTACATGTATATTGTATGCCGTCGATAAACTCGTTCAGTCCGAGGTGTTCCTTCACCATTTGCGACAATTGCTCCAACGACAACATCCTGCCGCGACCCGTCCGATGACGGCACTGCACTGCGCGCTCAATGCGAATATACAAATCAGTGAGTTTGATAACAGCTAGGCAGTGATCGGTTATAAGTATAACATCGCCAAAAACGTACGCGATCTTCTCCGCAATTAACTGAGTCCGATAGAAGTGTGCCGGCGCGTGGAGTACGTACGCGGACCTGACGTAGTCCTCACGGGCGTTGCCAATAACGTATAGATTATCAGGTAATTTACATACGAGTTGTGCGTCGGTCGACGTTCTCGTATCACACGATTCACCTGAGCTCGCGGTTACCTGAGCCCGGCCGACTAATGCGTGAAAGACGAAGACGTGACAACTGGGAAAAATTCATATGTCTATGATATAAGTGTAGGCCGGGTCGATAACTATTTTTAAATCTGAGTAAAATGAAACATATTAGAAGCTCAGTGCTCAGGTTAAATATAAACAAAAACATCTGTGGTGGCGTTTCATTAGTTACCTCGAGGGTTCATTAGAGTTGTCTACTGAACATTTAATTTGGTTTAGAATGAATACAATTTTTTGGTGGTCAATTGTTTTTAACCGACTTCAAAAAGAAGGAGGTTCTATGTTCGGCTGAATGTTTTTTTTTTTAATGTATGTTCAACGATTACTCAGTCAATTGTGGACCGATTTTGAAAATTATTTTTTTGTTTAAAGGTTCCAAATTGGTCCCATGGAAATATTGTTGTCAAGTAAAATTGCTTTGTTTATACGTGTAGTCAATGACTGACTGAAAAGGGGGAGGGAATATATCGAACTGACCTGATGATGAAACCGGAAGTTGGGCACCGGAACTTTGTAATAAATTAATGTAAACTAACCGTGTTTGGACTCTGGCTATAAGGTATTTAAGTTTGACAGAGGGAGTACCCCTCTCAGTTTTTGGTGGATAGTTATAACTAAAAAGTCTAAAATAAAAAACTTTTTGCAAAAAAATACAACCGACTTCAATGTAAAAAAAAACACTAAAAAGTTCAAAATAACTTTAATTTCGGAAGTCGGTGTTAAATAACGAAGAGACAAAACTATTATAGAAACACCAACTTCCAAAATTAAAGTTATTTTGCACTTTTTAGTATTTTTTTACATTGAAGTCGGTTGTATTTTTTTTTTGTAAAAAGTTTTTTATTTTTTACAAATAGAGTTCGAGCTAAAATATTTATTTTTCTCTATTTAGATTTACAGTTATTGATGTCTGTAAATCTTGAAGAAACTGTAAATCGTGAGTGAAGAAACATTTAAAGATTATGGTGAAATTCTGTTGTATACCTACTTACTCTTGGAAACTAGATATAGGATGTAATTTGTAAATTAAACGAATGTAATTTATTTTCATCGTTGTTGTCGTTGTTGTATATTAGGTAGAATAATTTTATAGATAAACTGAAAAAAAAATCTGAAGATATTTTTTTTTTGCTTTTAGCTACACACTGTGATATGGAATTCTAGCGATGGATGTTATTTGACCTAATTAGTTTTTTTTATGATTCTGGAGTTACTATACTTCCAAGTTCCACTTACCTTGTGACCTACTTCGGTCACATATGGAGATTTTGAAAAAGCATGCTATTAGAAACATAAACAGGTAAATTATTTTCATGATCCGTCAAGTAGTTGAGCTTGTTCAGCGTAGCAGGACGTTCGGCACGTTCACGCCCTCGATGGCGCGCACAAAGTGGCCACAGGGAACGTAACTAGATCCACTCCCTTTGTTGTGGCGAGTCCCTGCGCGGTGGTTCGACAACCTGACCAGTCTCTGTAACCACTTGAACTACGTGGACGTTTATCTGTTTATGAAAAAATAATCTAAATGCCCAATAAACATCACTATCACCTCCCGAACATCTTCCACGGTGCCTGACGCGCAGTGATCACAGCAAGTGGTTGTCCTCAGATATGCAAACCTTGTTTGAGGATCTCGAAGATGAGTGTCCGTGGTATTATTTCGATGGTTCTTACAAACTGTTACTGGGAGCTTGCCTTTTTATATTCGGTTAGTTTCTAATGGCCGTCCAAGTCATAACTCTGAATGTAAACAAGTCACTAATCCATAAATTTCGGAGAGTGTGTATGAATATGCATTATATTTTGTTAATGTGGCTCATAATTCAATAGGTGTGTTCGGGGTGCTGCTCAACGGTTGGCTTTTTGCCACATTCATCCACAGTCACCTGCTCGTATTTAGGAGTCATATTCTGGTACTTAATTTGTGTACAGCGTCACTTGGCCGAAATCTCGTTGGATTCCCATTTGCTGGATCATCGGCTGTAGCAAAAAGGTAAATTCTCACTGTTTTTTAAAAGCTTAATTTCTGAAGATAACAATCTAACACCACTATTAAAATCAACATTGTTTTAGATGGCTCTTTGGTTCTTCGTGCTGCCAACTATTTGCATTTCTGAATCAATTCTTTGGTGTCTTTCAAATGACTGCTTTATTTGTAGCAGTTTTGGAGCGATATTTATTAGCAAAGTACTACAGACGTGGTATGTATGTGTTTTTGATATAATTTAATGTTTTTTCACAGCTGTTTTTATTGCTATTTACGTTTATTAATATTTCAGAAAGAACACTTTACACGAGATTTTATTGGTCGCTTGTCGCCGTCAGTTGGTTTAATTCAGTTATTTTCTCCACTCCTCCACTATTTGGATATGGGAAATACTCTTGCGACTCTACCGGGACCACTTGTACATTCCTCTGGCCATCGACATCCTCTGGAGCCAAACACATAGGATTTAGCATTCCTTATATTCTTGTATGCGGCGTGATACCGGTCATTGCCGTGTAAGTGGTATTAAACTAACACAGAAATATGTTTTGTGTAACCTGAGATCATTATTTAATTAAGATTTTTATATTTTTGATAGATTCTACTATATGGGAAAGGCGGTCCGACTGGAAAGAATATTTTACAAAGGGGAAGTACAAAAGGAACAAACTCGACTCACACAGGTGATGATTTACTTCATGATTTAATTTCGCCACAAATAGGATTTAAATAGATATAACCCTAATTATGATAAATCAAATATGACTAGATGCTCCAATGATATAGAAACTAAATAAAATACATTACATCTACTTTTCATCATTAGCATTAGAGGGCGGGTATTATAAAAGATTTTAATTCCGGGCCAACTGGATTTTCTTGACGTATCCTCCAAAATCTTTCCATATAAATAAATAAGTCGTACAAATTGATATTGATATTCCAGACTATTCACGCTGTGTGTGTAGCTACGCTAGCATTATGGATTCCTGCTGCCATTTTGGCTGGTTGGCAATGGCTGCCATTACTTATATATGGATACAGACCACACGTGCCACCTGCTTTGGCGGTAATTGCACCCATTGCTTCAGAGGTAAGGATCTCTTTGTACTCGTATATTTGATATTTATCCACATTTATATCTAAATATGTGAAAATAACAAATCAGTTACGCTTTCACGGTCAAACAGCTCCACCAATTTTGACGAAATTCGCTATGTAGTGGCTTGAACCTTCAAGGAAGGTTATAAGGCACTTTTTGTCTTGCTTCGAATTTATGTCCGCAATAACCAACATTCACACGGACGAAGTCGCAGGCAAAAGCTAGTTTAAAATAAACTGATTCTTCTCTCTCAGCTGTAAAATCACTAAGACAAGTTAGCTTAGGATTTGATTTGAGATTATCGGTTTGCAGGCAGCAACAAGTGTTCCAGTTCTATGTTTCATTGCTGGTGACGAGAGGCTTCGAGCTGCACTCCTCGGACGCATGCGCAAACATTATGCCCTGCTTCAACCAGAACGCGCCAAGAGGTATAACCGAGCTTAGCAAGATGAAAGAGAACCCTGACCTACTCCATGCCCCCGGGGTACTGAAGGTATTTCAAGTGACGCCCTCCCAAGAAAAGATCAGCGGCAGTCCATGATGCTATACAAGAATTGTGTACACATTTGAAATGTATCCCTACGCTTATAATAAAAGTTTAAGTTTCACAGAGTCAATCTACTTGTTTTTAAAACCATTGCATTGCGTCGTCGCTCGCGCTCAGTAAGTACCTACATACCTACATAGCACAAAAGATCCAGAAGGGTCGAAGTGCTCTGGCCTAGGGCCAGCCCCACAATAAGATAAGTACCTACATTCACGCACAATTCCTCCAAGTACTTCTGATAAAACAATAGGTGCGTTAAAGCATGAAGTAACTCGTGTCATAGTTGAAGATGCAACTTGAGATTCAGGTTTCGCACACGTCAGGATCTTAATGAGTCTGGTCACACGTCTTCTAGGCTCGTATAGTGCTTAGCATTGACATATTTTACTTCCATGGTAAATGTGGGGACATCTGCAATCTCAAAAAATTCAATAGGTACTTTAAGAATTTTGCCAGCGTTTAGAGATGATATTGGAGAGATATAGTGAGAATGTTAACGCAAATTTTTGCGTTTGGAAAGAAATATTTGGTAATGATGAGAGAATCGTTTTACAACATGGTTTTTTTGTCACAGGTAATGAATGAACCCTTTAATTACTCGTTTACAAATTTAGTTTCATTTAGTCAGTTTATTTCAATTTTCATTTGGTATAAATAAGATATTTTTTTTGTTACAATTTTATAAATTTTCCAGGACTATTGTCAATCATGTTCAGTCTTTGGTTAAGCGTAATTCTCTTGTTAACAAACCTTCGATTCGATGAGAGTTATCGTAACCTGGCTAATTTTATCATGGTGGCCTGTATCAGACGTATTGTACCAACGTTTTTGCACCTGCCGCTTGTCAAATACATAGAAACGTGAGTTGAAAGGGAACATTTTATTTGAATTGAAATACTTGTTTTTTATTCACGTAGTCCTTGTAGTATATTTAGATCGTGAAGGTCCATGGAAACTTGTGCGGTAAAAATGCTAATTAATACGCAACTAATGAATTTGCTTTTAAATTACTAGTATTACTATGTCTTCATTAATTTATAATGCAATATAACTTCTCATGTTTTTTTCTTTTGTTATCAAAGTTTTTGTGTTCATAAGCATACAGTGACTTATTTATATTCTTTAATGTTTCATCGTTAAATGATTTAATCTGGACTGTGATTCTTTGTCAATCTTAATGGCTCTAAGTTTATTGACCTTTCAGTCTGTATGGATTTGAAACATTCTCTTGTGAACTTTTTGCTTTCTTGGAGACGTTTTTGGCAGTGTTCGAGGTCGAATGCATAACTCATGTCTGTATTGAAAGATATGTTGTTGCAAAATATATTACTAACGGTAAGTGAATCTTTGTTTAATGCTGTTGTGTCTTTATTATCGTACTAAATTATATTTGCTTTGTATTTTTCAAGGTTGGCAGTTACAAAAGAACCACTACCACTTGTATGTTGGTCTGTGCGTGTTCTTTTCGTGCCTCTACACTATTCCGCCACTGTTTGGAGTTGGAAAGTATGGGTTTGACTTCCAATGCATATCATGCACCTTTGATATGGTGTTGCCAAAGAATTGGCAGTGGAACTTTGTCGTAGCCATTTTTTTACTTCGAAGTGTTAAACCTACAATCGTCATGTAAGTATTGAATGTTTTTGTTTTAATAGATTTGATTGCAATAATAATACAGGCAGTATTATTATTATAGTCAAATCTATTAGTAGTCAAATTAATTCAAAATGATACGTCGTTATTAATTAATGAAACCAAATTGCGTTTGCATCAAGTTCTCTTGGGTATACTAACTTAACTAAATCAGTGAGGCTTAACTAGTAAAGCAAATTAGTCATGTCAATTATGTAGCAATTCGCTTCGGGAGAAGACAGCTTCGATTTATAATGGCAGGCAATTAGTACAGTACCTACACCTAGTCAATGCTGACAGGCGCTATTAACAACTATACAATTTTAATTGTTCTCATTCGAAGTTGACCCAATTTCTGTACCCAAAGGGAGGTGCGTAGTACATCGATGGATGGAGATGATTAAACACAAAGCAAGAATTGCAAAAAATATTGATTTGAAAAAATATAATTCTTGTGTCGTAATGTTTGCGAAGAATGTAAAATGTTTCAGGATAATGATGCTAATTTGGGCCCGTATGTTGGAGAGAAAACTGCCTTGCTCAATGAAGAACCAGAATTTTACTCGTGTGAGTTTAAACAAAATATTTCTATTGAATGCGGTTGGGTTCTTATTAGTTAATGTTATTGAAGAATTTTTTTCGTTTTTATTATGGCTTTGCTTATAAATGCATTTGGGCAATCAATCAGTCTCAAGTTTAGAAATATTTAGTTTTTAATTTAGAAAACAGTCGCTTTGTTTTCCATTAGAATACAGATATATCACATTTTAATACTTTTTTGTGTTTGGCAGCAAATAAATCGAGTCAGACTTCTTGACGAGCTTTATTTTGTTGTTACAAATGTTTCAGTATTTGCTTTTCGTTCATACAGTTTTAACAAATTATTGGAATTCTACAACAAATTGTTAGTTAAGAGCCGGTTGTAGTCACAGAGTATCTTGTATGAACTCCGCCCGGGTCTATGTCGACTTAGCGGCCCCGTAACAGTGATTTTATTTTTATATAAAAAAAAAAACATAGTAATTATTCAAGATTTTTGTTTTTGCCAGACCCTTTTAAAAAACAAGTTTTATTATTTTATGTAACTTTCAAATATTTCCGTGACATAATCTCGTAGCATTAGTTAGGGTCATATTCGCGATTTTTTTTTATCGAGCCAACTAATTTTTATTATGTTTTGATTTTTACCCAGCGCTTGGTCATATGGTTAATTTAATAAATATTTTCTTAATGTTCTCTTTTATATTTGTGGATTTTCAGAGTTCAAAATAAGTACAACCTCCCCTTAAGATATAATATTATGTTTTTGTTATTCCAGAGCGTAACAATTATAACGCTGGTCAACCTATTGTGCTGGACACCTATTGCCCTGATCAGAGGAAGCGTGGTGATGTCACAATTGATGTACGTGGATGTACTGCCTCTGCCTTTAAGTGTATACATCATGTGGGCCATGTGGATCCACTGGGTGAGTTAGATTATGATCTACTTCTATGTTTTTTTACACAGATTAAATAATTTGCATCGGCATAGTTACAATATATGTATTTATAATATAATAATAATAATAATAAGTGAACACTGACGAGGAACAGAGCTCCCACCTCTCTCTTGCCTTTATTGGCTGGCTTGAGTGGCGATTCGCAAGAGCAAACGTGCTCGGGAGAAAGATGTATAATCCAGTAAGGTGCTGGTAGGGATCTTGACCGTACTTCCGGGATTGTCCTGATAGCCGTGGTATACCTCTCCACTCCTTAAGCACCTCAGGGTATGTTGCCCTCTTGTTGCTACGTCACTTCGTGCTAGCGACCGTTTATGGGGGCCCATTTATTGAGTGTGCAAGTTACCCCCTGCCTTTTGTCGATGGATATTAATAACATTGTTTAGGCAGGGGCCATAGTCTTAACATAGTTCCTGGTAACCAGTCCACTTAAGACTCCAAAAACCATAGCCTTATATCTTAGTTTTCCATATGTCGCAATAGTTTCCCACCAACCGGGGGTTGTCCTTGGATGCACTAGCATAGTGCGTACAGGGATAATCACCGGTTCGTACCACTTTCCATTAAAAGCGTCTAAAAGGGCCTCTGCGAGTTGGTTTCGACTCCTCGTACGCCTTCCAAAGGTCCAGGACCTTAGGGTGCTGAGATAAATAAATGTATAAAAATAATAATAATAAACCAATTAACCCTAGGTCTGTACCGGTAGTTTGCTTTGCCGTAACATACCTAGGGTCAGGGGCCAGACTAAGATAGATACAATCCGCAGGGCAGTTTTGTGGCGAACTGATGGGCATTAGCGACCCCATGGACCCGATCTCCCGGGAGAAATCTTGTTCCTCATCTCCGGCTTGCCTTTGTTGGCCGGCCGTAGTGAACACTCACTAGAAACGGAGCTCCCACCTCTCTCTTGCCTTTATTGGCTGGCTGGAGTGGAGATTCGCAAGAGCAAATGTGCTCAGGAGAAGGATGTATAATCCAGTAAGGTGCTGGTAGGGATCTTGACATAGCTCTGTATATTAGAAGTTCCATTAAAAGCGTATAAGGGGCCTCTGCGGGTTGGTTTCGACTCCTCGTACGCCTTCCAAAGGTCCAGGACCCCTGGGTTCTGTGATATAATAACTCATAACGAAATAATAATGTATCATTTATTATCAGGAACCTTGGCCCATAGATACCTTAAATACTAACATATATAGAGTAAATACAATTTATTGTTAGTAAATAAGACTTAGGACTAAGTAACACTTCACATTGCACTATGTTCACTTCATGCTGTTCTGTGGCACCTGTCCGCGGAAGCGACGGAACACCACGCCCTGGGGCCAAAAGTCTTCCTTCAGCATGAGGGGCAGTAAAGTGTTCGGGACTCGTACAACGAACGCCTTGAAATTGACGTTTCGGTGCGACTCCAATAGCTGTACTCTCAGTGAAAACTTCGTCTGTTGACGCACGTACTCCACGATGTCTTCCACCTTTGTGGCGTGATGCAGGCGGGAGATGTACACTGGAGTATTCGGCTGGACGGCACGCAGGCTCACGTATAAACAACTAATGGGATAAAATTTAAAAACTATAGTCTGTACAGTCAACAAAGGAGATAAGTAACCAGGGTCGTCCGATATAAGTGAAGTTTCATGGAAACCGATGGATGGATATGATTGAAACATAATTAAATTCATAGTAGTTAAATAAACTATAGAATAAACAATGAAGGCTTACTTGAAAACTTAGTATATTGTATATCTCTCTTTGTTGACTGTACTTGACTAAACTTCCCAGCCCAACCAGCTTCCAGCTTGAGTAACTTCTTCTTCTTATTTCTGCCCAGTACCATATTATAGTACTGAGCAATATGTTGCCGCATCAAATATACTGTCCAAACATTGTATCTATTTATTGACAAGAAATGCTAGGTCGACATTCTCCAAAGTGCTGTCCTGTCTAAAGTGTGTTATGATGTGGGACTAAATGACTAACATATAATATCTGGAAATGCCTTTTAAATAAAAACCTATTGCCACTTAAATATGACTTGTTCTGGCAAATAATGCTTAGATAACTTCTGGTCATATGTACTACGATCAGAAAGAAGTACATATATCAGCTAGAATCTGATTTGTACGTAGAACGATGTCGCGTGGCGTGGATCAAGTGTAGCTCTACAAGTCTAGTTTCCATATAAAATGTATGGAGACCGACGCGCCAAGATCGGCGTGTTTGGCACACATGTGAGCAGTGTAGTTCTAACTTTAGTCTATTTAACTTTGAACTTTTGTTACCCACGCCTAAGTAGTTCTTCTTCTTAACGTGTCGATGGCAAAACTAGTTTTTTTTTTGCAATTTAAATTACAGGCCTGGCCCAGTATTCGGACACGGCAATGGCGTCTGCTGACGCTGTTTAATTCTGACACATCCAGTACGGCCCGTAGGTACCCTGGGCAATTATCTTTTGTCAATAGGGAAATCATTTCACCACGATGGCTTAAGTATTTAATAATGCATCAAATACTGCGTATGCCTTGAACATTGTGTAAGATTATATGAAGAGTGACGTTATTGCGCAATGGTGCAGCGGTCACAACTCAAGAGACGCCAATTCAGCTGTGACTCACGGCGCGAACGTGACGGTGTCTGCGAAATAAATTGCTATCATTCTATTAAACGCTTTGATCGTAATAAATTCTAAATCTATATGTATTATTGATACACAGTCTGACATCTGTATTTTAAGATGCTTTATTCTCGTTTATTTAAGAGTAATCATAGTGTTTCTTGCCAATTCTTCTTCATAGGAAACGATCAGATGGAACCGTGCATTAACTTCGGACTATTATAAGCACCCATGTAAAATATTTTGTATTAAACTTCATGCAACATAAACGCAGATTTATTACCTTATTACATAATGCCTCGTTTATTCGTTTTTAAATACAAATAAATAATTTTTTGAACATTTCAATAACAAACAATAGTTTGAATGCTTTTTTGTTAGAGTCAGAGCAATGTTATTTCGTGGAGAATGCTTAGTTTACATTTTGTATAGGCGTTTCTTTTCTATAGTACTTATTTGAGTGAGAGGAGTTAAGCGAAGATTTTACACCGGTCTTTTCAGAGACTACTCTAGGTAACATACTATGTTACCTAAGCTTTCTTGATCAGCGATATCAGTTCCTACATCTGTTTTTTGTACCAATGTTTTGATATCTTTCAAGCCTTTTCATTAATTCACTTTTACTTACTTGATTCCAGGTTGCGCCTGCGCTGACAGTAATAGCACTGTTCCTCGTCGATGATCGTGTGCGCGGCAAGATATTCAACTTGTGCGCTCTGGCAGCACATGAAGCCGATAGTGATGAGAAGAAAGACTAATTAACAAGTATTTTTAGTATTTTATTGAAGTTAATTTGATGGTTTTTTGTTTTGTGTCTAACACACATTTAGGGTAACAGTATGCCGTCTCTTAAATAGCATGTAGATGTTGTTTGTAGGTATTATATTATTAAAAACTGACATTTAATGACAAGCCTTCTTTTTCTACCTCTTTATTTCACCGGCGGCACGGTTGGCGCAGTGGTTGAGGGATTGGCTGCTGGACTGCGTGTTGCGGGTTCGGTTCCAGCGCGGAATAAATATTTGTATGGCTTACAGATTGTTGTCCTGGGCCTAGTTGTATATTTGAGATTACGTGTTTGTGAACACGATACTGGAGTACTTTGTAGTGTGGGGAAAAATATTTAAAAAAATAGAACCACTTTTTTAAAAAATAGCCTCATCTTGTTTCTTTTTATCTTTCTCCAGCCTCTAGGTGGAGCGAGAAGGAGTGCCAGACTTTTACTATAACTAACACCCACCCATGTTCCTCCAGTTACCCTTTGCGTTCCAGGGCCACGGTGACTCTTGAACAATCCCGTAACCCTGACAGGAACCTCCTCCAACCTCAGATAATTTTATTCACCAATGGGTTAAACTGGCGATGGGCGATTGCGAGAGGTTTTAACAATAGAAAGAATCGGAGTCGTAAAAAACCGAGTCAACCATTGACTTGCTGTTCTACAAAATAATCGAGATGTTTTTCGATTGTTTCGAGTCAATAGAATCGACCGCTAGTTTTCGATTGTTCGAATCAGCCCCCCTAGCCAAGTTACAATCGTATCGTTCGCGCCGAACGCCTCGAATAGGCCACGCCTCCGATTCCTTTGCTCTGACGTCATCTCAACGCTCAGCCACGTGGACAGAACAAAGGAATCGAAGGTGTGGCCTACTCGAGGCGTTTGGCACGAACGAAACGATTGTAACTTGGCTAGGGGGGCAGTTACTCTCACTCACCTAGTCTCGCTCGGTCACTCGCAATAGCAAACCGAGTCGGACTTGAGTCAAAGTCGAAACAATCGAGAACCATCGAGATGATCGAACAATTGAAGAAAACCTCTCGCCATCGCGCATTGCTGGGTTAAACACGTTTGGTTGATCTTCATATAAATCGATAAATCGCTTATCGTAGACAGGCATGGTTTAGGGCTACCTACAATAAATTTCTGACCCCAATGATCTTAATTTTTAATTAAAAGATCTAGTTGAAGAATGATTTTGCAAATCTTATTCAGTGACAGCATCAACCATTTTGAAGGAATATATTAGGGTTTTTTTAAATATCCAATGTATGTCCCGCTTTTGGGTAAAGGGCTCCCCTTTCTCTTTCCAAACCTCTCGGTCTAGAGCGGTCTCTGGCCCAGGTTTGCCCCGCGAACATGATCAGATCGTCACACCACCTTCGCCTCGGTCCGATTCGACGGCGTCGATCTCCCTCAGGCGTCCAGTGAGTGACAATCCTCCCCCACCTGTCCGGGTGCATTCGTGCGACGTGGCCAGACCACTCCCACTTCAGCCTAACCGTTTTTTCGCCCACATCTGCTATTTGAGTTATGGAGCGGAGCAAATAACATCAACCATTTTAAATCGTGTACATTACCTAGCTACGTTCGTACCATATCATGGCACATTTACCGCATAGCAATTAATGAAGGTCCCACTGCGAAGGTCTTGTAGCTAATGTGACTATTGTAGCAATAATATATCTTTGTTTGTACTTACGATTTCCTTGATATTAATGGTTGTTATTTATTATTTATCTAGACACTCAATAAACCAATCACCAGCAGGAAGGACAGGATTCCAATATAAAAGATATATACAGTTTAAATATATTATAATTTTAGATATTTATGTATAGTATACATAATAGTAACATTAAATAATGTATGAAATCGTATTAAATACGATTACAAGATTGCCAACAATATAATACAAAGAGAAAAAGATTTGTACGAAGAATATCAGCGCAGTCCAGTTACATAGTATGATACATTGTATGGTTACCTAATTCAGTCGAAATGTACATTACATGTATATTTTAGTGAAGGAAGAAACCGAATTCAACCTAGTCCTAATCAACGAATTATACTACTGAACACAACGTGGAAAAATATTCCTACTTAAAGAAAATAAAAGTAGCCTATCAAGGAAATGAAATAGCTGTCATATTTATGTAGATGATTAATATTTCTAAATTTACAAAAAGCACAATATGCCTTTACTAGACTCCTACTTTAGATGACATCACATTCTACCACGATTGGTCCACAGTAAGGCCATATATTATGGAGTAAAGACACGCACACAATACAGCACGACAAATACTTCTCAAGAAACTTAGTTATTCCAATTGTCCATTGATAGTGCCAAATAACAGCCAAGTTACATTTTGAACATCGCTCTTCTTTCTCCTCCTCACGAAAATTAGGACTACTAGGTATGTACTTTTTTACAGTATCCCTATTAATATAATAAGTATTTGTATTATACACAGATATATTTATTATACACCTTACTACTTAAAACTACTTAAATCAATCGCTTGCAGTTCATAGGAAACGTAGATATTGTAGCGGCACTTCATATACATATTCTAAGTTTTAAATAAATCGAATGGATATAAGGATAAAAGTATAGATTTTATTGCACCTTTTTTCTTATCTCTAGTTACTGACACATGTCGCACGCACACACTTCACGTCCTCTGGAATGGGTTCGATAGTCTTCATCGAATCGTTCGTCGCATTCATCCATCACATCGATATTTACAAAGTCAAAATCTTCTTCTTCATTAACATTAAAATTATTTTCCTCATCTATTATTGTAGTTTTGTATACCCTGTTGCTGTAGGTCTCGGAGGAGGCGCTGCGCGTAGAGGGGCTGCACAGCACGATGAGCGGGCACGCGTGCGCCCCTCCGCCCCCCTCCATCGCGCCCTGCTATATCTGCTCCAGCGCCGTGCTCTGCGCCCATTGCCTCTGCTGTCTCCTCTCGATCATGGGAATGAAGAACAGAATCAACCCACTTAGCGATATTGCACCGCCTGCCACGTAAAACCCTGGTGCATACGAATGGAGCGTGTCGTATAACCAACCTGAAGAACAAAAAAAAAAAATTAAAGTGACAGAACTATTAGCTATTGCTTAGTAGTTTCACAGTAGATAGTTTACCTGCAAATGGAGGTCCTATGAGGGAAGCAATCCCTTGAAATAGTAGGAGAAGACCAAAGGCATTTGTGAGCTTCTCAATGCCTAGTAGATCTACAAGAACGACTGAAGTCAGACCTACATAGGCGCCGATGCAAAAGCCAAATGTGGTTGCATATAAAGCGAGACCCCAAAACTCCCAGCAGACCATGGCCATTGCCGTACCTGAAATATTTTTAATCATTGTAATCCTTTGAATACAAACATATCGTGGGATATAAAAGAATAAATGAATATTACTCGGTATACCTACCAATGCCGGCGATTGTAAGGCACACATTATAAGCCAGCAAGCGGTTTACCCACGGTTTGTCACTTATGTAACCAAGTATAATCCTCCCCACCAAGTTTGATCCCCCAATAATGGAAATAAGGTATGGTGGATTCTCAATTCCTAGTGCTTCACTCATTGGTACAGTGTAAACATACGGTATATAAAATCCGATACTAGTTAAAAAGTTCGATACAGCGAACAAAATGAAAACAGGGTCCACGAGTAGTGACAAATCAAGCATCTCTCCAAGCGCTGCTTTGATTTCTGTTGAGCAAGGCAACCAGCCACATTTCACTTCTGGTTCTTCCTTTGTGCTGACGGTGGTAAATACTCTCTCGGGCGAAGTGGACCTGAATCTGGCTAGACTTGTCATACTGCCTTGATACAAAACGTCCGGCCTTTGCATAATACCACTGCCATGCCGTGAGTGAGGTGGCTTTTGTTCATGAGGTTTGTTTAGCGCAGGCTGGGATAGAGTCAGTCTTGAAATATCATTGTCGTCAAATTTTCCATTTGCTCTGAGGACGTGTTCTGTACTTTGTGATCTTTTTAGTGGCGACTTGTTTTGTTTAGGCAGCATGGGTTCTGTTGCTGGTGTTTGCCGGATTTCGGGAACGGGTTTAAATATAAGGCCTAATGGCACACAGTTCAGTATTAAGGCACCGATGATAGCCATAGCACCGCGCCAACCGTAGTTTTCAATTAAAAGTGATGTGATTGGTGCAAACAAAAACGTTCCAAGTCCTGATCCACATACTGCGATACCTGAAAAGAGAAGCATTGAACTTATAACTGTTACTTCTGGTAGCATGGTGAAATATTCAAAAATAGATGCTTACAGTATTGAAAAGTTATTTACCAGTGGCTAAACTTCTGTAGCGTTCAAACCATACAGTTACGCTGACGATGGCAGGGAGATAGATGAGGCCGAACCCGAAGCCGGTGCCGACGCCAATAGTGAAGATGAGCATCAGTACGTTGTTGGCGAATGCCGACAGCACCACGCAGACTGACGCAAGCAGCGCGCCCGCCACCGTTACCGCGCGACAGCCCCAGCGATTCACGAATGAACTCGAAATAGGACCTGGAAACATTAAAAGGATATTAAATCGACTACACTGAATGCATGAAATACACTTTAATTTCATGGTAAAACCATATAAACTTGTGGTCAAAGCTCAAGCATTAGGGAATCAAACTAATTGCTTTGGTGTGAATAAATCAGAAGCTCAATTTCGTGTCAATACTATAGTCAGACTAGATTTTTGCTTTTGAATAAACGCCATTCATATCATGCCGTTTTTGTTATCTCGCACATGCTGCAAAGGACCAGAGTTCGAAACGTATCAGTTAGATGAATAATTATATACCTAATTTACAGAATGATTAATTTGTTTTAAAATTATAATAATAATAGGTATTTACAGAAAATACAGAACACAAAGAAACCAATAAATACCTAATTTCGAAAAAAGAATAACGTACCTTTAATATAAAGTTAATTTGAACTTATAATTCCAAGTCAATCCAAAGATATACACTTCAAAGCAACCCGTTTTAAAAACAGCAATTTCATAGGTAAAGACCTATTATTTGAATAAATGTCCTGAATTAATGTTTTAAAGACTTAGACAATGAGGTCAATTTATTGAATGAAACAGCGTAGATATACGCAGGGATACAAAATTTAGGATTTCACACTTTATCATTTGGGTCGAGCGCTGTTGGGTTCCCACACATAAGCACTCTGTTGATGGCATCATTATTTCGGCCGAGTTGAATGTTCAAAGCCAGAATAGCGTTGTATTAAATTGATTACTTACCCGAACTAAGTGTGACCCCTACGAGGATAGACACGATCCACGCGGTCTTGCCTTTGCCCTCATCGAAGTAGGTCAGGAACTCTGCATAGAATATGCCGAACGAATAGGTCATGCCATCGGCTGAAACAAAAAACATTCACGTCGTTATTGACTCATGAAGAAAATTTGTCCAGAGGGAAAAGTTACAACAACCGATAAAAAATAAACATCTTATTGAACATACAGTCCTACAGAATATTGATGATAGATACGTAACGGTAGATCTCCAAAATGCTGTGTTAATATATTCGAGCGTTATACCATCTAACTAAAAGCTACATGATAAGCTATGTGCTTATGTTATCACAATCCTAAACGAGTATAGACTGTACATATTGAGTGCCCAAAGCTCACAAATATAAACTTCATACTCCATAGCCTCTGTCAACGACCATTTATCGTTCGAGTGTGTACAATAACGTCACATTATGTCAAAGTAGGTTAACATGATAGGCATATGCAGGTACAATATCGATGAAGAATGGAAGTAGGAGAATACGACCACTACTAAACAAAGGGACGCGGTGACAATGGGACGAGAGTCGACGTCAAAGAAGCTTCCTTTCGCATTCAATGACACGAGAAAAATTATTTACGATAAGAGAAATTAAAGAAGCGCGCGTGGGCTCTCTTTAGGTAAAGTTAGCTACTGGCTGAGATGAAAAATGTATAACGTAAGTTGTTAGTACTGCTATTACATTTTCTATGAGCGAGGAAATTGTTCTCTCTTTGCGAGCACTGGCTTGTATTATAAATACATACAGCACTCTCAGAAAAATGAACAAAGAAACGAGATTTAAGCAAAGACTATTTACATTGAAACAAGCGGCTCATCATTTATCTCAGTTTAGTTTAAAAAGTATGAAACAAAATTCTGTTCATAGTTTCAATAAGATATTTTTGTTCAATAATATTTTATTGCAATGAAATAACTGCGTTTGGAGTAGTAGTTAATTATCTTATGGATAATATGTTTGTGATAGAATTATGAGACGACATAAAAATAGGATTTCATTGCAAAATTAAGATGACTACTACCTCTTCTGAGCGGAAAAACCATCGTAAAGACATCTTCGGAGCTAAAATTTTTGTACATATAGGGTGAAGGCGTGGACATAAAGTTTTAAAGTTGATGCTATTCATGCCACGACCACAAGTTTAAGAGAGAATATTATCCAGATTTAACTTCGTAAAGAACTTGCGAAAATTAGACTTTTTCTTTCGTTAGCCTCTTAAGTGTTTTGTCAATTATTATGTTAAATAAATCTTTTCAGGATCAAAATGAAATGGTTCAAGTTGTGCTTAACTTTACTGTAGGTACAGCAGAAGGCTTATGAGATGGACATAGTTAAGTTATTTGAAATTCTAAATGGATCTCCATGAGCCCTAGTACCTCAGATAAATATCCAATGAAGTGCATATTAGGGTGAAGGCGTGGACACAAAGTTTCAAAGTTGATGCTAATCATGCTACGACCACGAGTTTAAGAGAAAATATTATCCAGAGTACCTACTATGCAAAAGACGACGTCGAATGTTGTCGTTGGAATTTAGCTGTTTATAAATAGCAGCAGATCGCGCAAAGCATTTTATTTGTATGCTAAAATTAAAGCGTAAGTATCAGCTGTTCGTATTTTAATGCAAGAGGAGGTTGAAGAAAATGAGTTTTCATGTTACTCGTTATACTGCTCAACGTTAGCAGTTTCAATTAAGGCCCAAATTATTCAAGGAGAATCCTCACGCCGGAGTTTTTGATTAAGGAAGGAGCGAGGTAGAGCTATTCCATGTTTGTTATGATTGCATGTGTTAGGTAATCTAAATAGTCAACTTCTTCACCAAAATTTGTTTTCTGTTTGTGATCATACTTTTAGTTGATATTGAGTCTGATCTGATATTATATCATGAAATCAAAAGACGCTTCACGTGATGTTAAAATATCAATCAATATTATTTGACATTCAGAAAAAAGAGTAGCTCAATAGAAGATTACGGATAATCTTGTCAAGGAGATTGAAAAGATTATGATCTTTTTATGTAACTTAAAAAAGGAGGTTCTTATTTCTGTTGTATTATTTTTAAAAATATTTTTGACGTGACAACGTCTTATAAATTGGTTTGCCGGGTGACACTTCAAGAAACTGCGTTACGCTCCGCTCACGTTATGCGCTCACAATGAGAGCGAGTGAGAGGCACGTTATTTCATCCTTCTTCCTACTATACGAATGAATATTCACATTAAAATTATTTTACCACTCAAAGTCGTTGTCACGTAAAACTTTCGCCCGTATACCGACTTTACAGGCAACCAATTTTTTTCTTGTTAATTTACTCGACCGTCGTCATTTTTAATCGTTTTTTTTTTCTATTTGAAAGAAAGAAAAGAAAAAAAAAACAGTTTATTTACGTCATTCGTCATATTTATATCTAGGTGCTTAGACATTGATAAATGATTTTATTTGAATTTGGTTTTTAGTATACTTTGCTAGAACTGCTATCTTCATCTGTTTGTGTTGCTAGGCAAACTTAATTTAAATATTTTTTTATATTCATTTTAGTTTTTGACGCCATATTTTAGGTAGGAGTTATTGTGTATATATTATGTAATTTTAATTAGTTAATTCGACGATTGACCTCTTTCTCGAAGTTAAACCTACCCGACTGGACCGTCTGTCCCAGGTAAACGTAGTCGTCCACAACTTCGAGTGTGAGTGTCCGATCTTGATGGGAGTGGGTGCTACATGGATGTTTACCATGACTTTGGTTTTTTCCATGTTCATTTTAAGTCCCACTCTTTCGGAAGCTTTACTGAGGTCACCGAGCATTGTACTGAGCTCCTCCGTAGCGTAGCGTTCGTTAAGCTGCGCGGTGTCTTCTCGTCCAATATACCACAGTGTCTCAAGACGAAAGTCTATAATAAGTGCGTGTTGCCAGTGATGACATATGGCTCCGAAACGTGGTCGCTTACAATGGGCCTCATCAGAAGGCTTAAAGTCACTCAAAGGGCAATGGAAAGGGCTATGCTCGGAGTTTCATTGCGAGATCGCGTCAGAAATGAAGATATCCGCAGGAGAACCAAGGTTACAGACATAGCCTGAAGAATCGCCAAACTTAATTGGCAGGGGGCAGGGCACATTGCTCGCAGAACAGATGGTCGATGGGGACGAAAAGTTCTGGAATGGCGACCACGTACCGAAAGACGCAGCGTTGGAAGGCCTCCCACAAGGTGGACCGATGACCTGGTGAGGGTCGCGGGAATCCGATGGATGCAAGACGCGCAGGACCGGTCATTGCTGCGACATTTGGGGGAGGCCTATGTCCAACAGTGGACGACTTTCGGCTGAAATTATGAATGATGATGATGAATTAGTTAAGTGTTTTTATTATTTTTCTTGTTCTATCTTTGTGTAGATATCATGTAGGTACGAACTTGGATGCTGTGACAGTAAAGTTCAATATTCAATACTCAATACTTTATTGCAATCCATATGTATACATTGATGGTGTTGAAAATGGTCATAGATCAATATGGACCCTGTCGGGCACAGCAAAGTTAGGAGAGAGGAAGAGGGGAGTTGCAGGAGTTCCTTATTAAATATTAATTCATCTCGGAAACGGAATGGGAATGTAAGTTCGTACTTATTTCAGAGAAGCTGGAGAAGATGCTTGTTTTCACAGAACGTGTGCTCGAAGCTGCCAAACTTCTTCCCAAAATATGTGTGTTTAAAGTAGGTATGTAATAAAGGGGGTAGGCATTGGCAAAGTTTGGAGAATTTCGCCAATAATCACAATAAGAGCTGGTAAGAGGATGTTAACTTTGTTGTAACTTTGATTAAACTTGTTTAAGCTAATCCGGGATAATTCTTTCATAAGTCCCAAGCATTAGAACTTATCTTCAAGCTTTCATATCGAGACATAAAACAGGTCGTCACGCACACTTTCACAGATTTCAAGTTTTTGTTCGGTTAATAAATCTCTCAACGAACTTGAGTTATGGATATGTTTTTTGTGATTCCATACAAAAGGCATTTTGATGGGTGAAGACATGATATATTCTTTTTCAGATTCCGTACGGAAATAACACATCAATAATGTAATAGAGAAACAATATGAATGAGGTTGGTGTCGAGTGATATATTGACACTTTGATAATGGTATTTTTTCTTCATGTGTGAAAAAGTTGGTTGGGATATGATATCATCCCTTTTCACTGTCCTAATCCAATGAATAAATTATGTTTATTCAACCTACATATATCAATATTTTGTTGTTAGTCTCAAAGTAGGTAATGTCTGAAGTATATTGGATAATGTTCCTTTTCTGCGGATGCCTTGTTAGGCCTATAAAAAGCGTGAGAGTAACTATATTATTCGTGCGTGACAAGCTTACTTTTATACTTATTTTCGGTATTATTTATTTAGTAAAGAAAGAAAGTAATCTAAACGGCAGCGGAACGTCTGACCTTGCTACATGGTAGAACGATGTCTCGGATCCACCATTAATGATTTTCAATTATGTTATTCATATTTCGAACAGTTTCATGTCATGGCAGTCTTTTATATGAAATTTTCTTTCTATGCGTATGAATTGGTTTTTATTTGTTTTTAGGGTTTCGTACCTCAAAAGGAAAAAACGGAACCCTTATAGGATCACTTTATTGTCCGTACTTTTGTCTGTCTGTCTATCTGTCAAGACCCCTTATCTCGAGAACGCGTGGAGGTATCAAGTTGAAATTAAAACCAGATATGATGTCAGCGGTCCCTTGAAGCTGTGAAAAAATCAAACTTCTAAGTTACCGAAAAAAAAGATACGGCCGTTTATGTCGTAAAAAATGTATATTTCGACACTCGAAGTCTGCTTCTGAAAAGGAAGACTCGGCCCTGGTACGAAAGACAACGAAGGAACAGGAGTGGGTTTTTAGTCAGTAAAAGTCTGACACTATCTCACGCTCCGCCCTAGAGCGGGGATGTCATTGGATGATTTTCCCACCGAATAAAAAATTTTTTTTTAGGTTTCATCATCATCATCATTATTTCAGCCGAAAGATGTCCACTGGACATAGGCCTCCCCTAAGTGCCATAACGACCGGTCCTATGCGTCTCGCAACCATCGGCTTCCCGCGACCTTCACCTGGTTATCGGTCTTGTGGGAGGCCTTCCAGCGCTGCGTCTTCCGGTACTTGGTTATTTTTAGGTTAGCTATAAGAAAACATCGGTTATCATACATCAGTTATAAAAATGTTTTTTAGGGTTCCGTACCTCAAAAGGAAAAAACGGGATAAGATAAGATAATCATTTATTTGCTCAAACATGAGTACAGTACATACGTCACAAAATAAATTGTCAGCATGCAACAGATGTTATAATTCAAAAAATAGATCGTCATGTTTGCCTTCGACAATGGCATGCAAATATTTCAAAAATAATACAAATAAAAATTTATTCTAACATGTCATTAATTCAAATCAATAAAAAAAAAATATCCTTATAGGATCACTTTGTTGTCCGTCCGTCTGTCTATCTGTCAAAACCCTTATCTTAGAAACGCGAGGAGGCATCGAGTTGAAATTAAAACCGCATGCTCAGGTCTGCGGTCCCTTGAAGTTGTGAAAAAAATCAAACTTCTAAGTTAACGGAAAAAAGATATGGCCGTTTATGACGCAAAAAACCTACATTTCAACATTCTCAAAGGAATCAAAATTAATAAGGTACTTCCCGTCGACCCAGAATCCTGAAATTTGGCATAAAGCAAGGTCTTATAGTATAGATACAGGAATAAATCTGAAAATTGTTTTGTAGTTACGTTATAAAAAAAACTTTTTTTACAATTCGGAAAAATCTTCGTAACTCAATTCGGAAATTGAACTGTTTTCATAGGTAAGTTTGTGCGGAACCCTCAGTGCGCGAGTCCGATTCGTACCTGCCATTTTTTTTTTAAATTTTGTTTATAATAAAGAATAAATTATTTTCGTTTTTAATATAAACTGTTATAATTGCATATTTATTAGCGTAAACCTATCTAAACATACATAAATCGTAAAGAGATAAAATTGTTTGTTTCTCTAGATATTAGTAAAAGTTAATTTCTGGAACAGCTGATTCGATTAACATGACTTTTTTTTCACTGTTTTAAAGCTACATTATTGTTGACCGTCACATGCTGCAAGGTTCCCGTACGATAGGCGACGATAGAGAAGTCGCGGAAAACGCTAGTCTCTAATATCGTCGCCCTCCCCGCTAACCGTCGTATCTCACAAACTGACGTATCTGCACTGACATTACCTACGTGTTCATAACGTTGTTTCGAATAAGTTCTCTCTAATCGTCGTATCTGTGTCGTTTACCGTTTAGAAGATAATCACATATTTTGTTTTGCGTAAGTGCAAAAGGAGGGAAAAAATATTCTCTCTACCTGTCGTATGAACATACTACAGTTAGTAAGATTTATTTTTTTTCGTCACGATTAAAAATGACTGAAGTATGTACATATGGCACTTAGTTAGAATTTTTTTCTACGATGTTTACACATTTATTTTTCATTTACGTCGTATAGCAAAGCTTTTTTACGAATATGAAGCTTATTTCCATAGCATTAAGTGAAGCCACACTGCAGTACGCACGGGGTGTACGGGTGGGTGTATAGCGAGTGAACCCAATCTATTCAGTCGAAAAATTCTTTGTAGAGTGACACTGAAGCAACTAACCTATTAGCAAAACTTGCCTATTATCAATGAAAATGCAGTTTTTTATAAACGTCGTCTTTCAGCGTACAATTTCACAATTTATGATATGAATTCTGGAGCCTGTTCGTGTTGTACATGGCATGAAGGAGCAAGCAAAAGAGGGTCGTCAGAAATTTCGACTTCTTTGTATGACTTTCTGAAGAAGAGTGATGCAAAAGGCATCAATATTGTTTACCCGTTTGCTGATGGATGTAGTGGGCAGAACAAAAATTCCATCGTGGCATCGACCTTATCTTATCTTATTGTGGGGCTGGCCCTAAACCAGAGCACTTCGACCCTTCTGGATCTTTTGTGCTAATCCCTCTCCGTTCTACTCAACCCTCAGCCCTCCGTGCACCTTCTCCACGAGTCCCAGTATGGCCTTGATGGGGCTGAGCCTGTAGTCCTCTGATCTTGGAAATGGTTGGCCCAGATACTCTAGTCTTTTGGAGCCTAGTGCTGCACAGTCGCACAGTAAGTGTAGAATATTCTCCTCTGCCTCTCCACAGATCCTGCAAGTCGGGTCGCTTGCTATTCCCATGTTTTTGAGCAGTTTGTTGGTGGCATAGTGCCCCGTGAAGAGTCCTGTGATTGTTCGGAGCTGTGATCTGCTGTACCTCCATAATTTTTGGGTCCAGGCCTTATCTATGTCATTAAGAAATAGCTTTGCATGCTTCTGGCCTGTTGTGTTGCGCCAGTGTGTACTGTGTATTTCCAACGCAGCCCTTTTCAATGCTTGGTTGATGACCCTTGGTGAGAGTCCTATGAAGGGTTCCGGTCCGTATAGGGGTGTCTTGGATCCTTTCCTTGCTAGAGTGTCGGCTCTCTCGTTGCCTTCTACTCCTGTATGGCCTGGCACCCAGATCAATCTGACCTTGTTGCGCCTTCCTATCCGATTTAGTATTTTAATACAGTTTTAGTACGAGCCCAGAATCCACACTGTTGGACGTGAGTGCCTTAAGTGTTGCTTGGCTGTCGCTTCAAATGTAGACAGTGTCCCCTTCGGTGCCTCGGTCTAGTATTTCCTGCGCGCATTCGATTATAGCATAGGTCTCTGCTTGGAAGACCGTCGCCAGTTTGTCCATGCTTAGGCTGAGATTGCAGTTGTCGCTATGTACCCCCGCTCCTGTACCGGTGTTCATTTTAGAACCATCCGTGTACCATACCTGGTTGTTCCCTTTATGGGGTTTTATCCCACCTTACCATTCCTCCCTACTCGGAATGTAGATCTTAAACTCCTTTTTGAGATTGTGAATGGTATGTATTTTGTCACATCCCATGTCCATCATCCAGTCAAGTTCCCTGTTTGGTCTTGTGTTTGTATGGTTTGTTTTACATCTGGAGTTCGTCCAGTGCCCCATACTTTTAAGCCTCTAGGCGAGGAGGGCCATTCATAGGCTTAAAAGTTCCACTTCAATGTGTAAAGGGGTGAGATTGAGCAGCTTTTCCATCGCCGCAGTTGGCGTGGTCCTAAATGCTCCTGTAATGGCCATGCAGGCAGTCCGCTGTACTTTGCTTAGGGCCTGTCTGTAAGTTGCCAGGTTACCAGTTGAAGTTGCTTGGTTCTGGTCCACCATACGATGCTCCCGTATGTGATCAGCGGTTTCACCATCATGGTGTAGATCCATTTGATAACCTGGGGTCTAAGGCCCTATGTTTTCCCATAGGCAGAGCGACACATGCCAAATACTCTTAGAGCCTTGTTTGCTGTCGCTTCGGCATGGCTTTTCCATGTGAGTTTGCTGTCTAGGATTACTCCTAGATATTTTACTTCTGTGGACAACTCTAGTATAGTGTCGTAGAGCTTTATGGTACCCATTGCTGTTAGGTCCCTCCTTCTGTTAAACGGGATGATCACCGTTTTGCTTGGGCTGATGGATAGGTGGTTGAGTTTACACCACCTTTCAACCATGTTTAATCTCTCCTGTATGATCCCTGACACAGTGTTGGGAAATTTTCTATTTACAAGTATCACGAGATCATCTGCATATCCAACCGTGTACGTTGGTCCTTTGTTCAATTCTATTAGCAGCTCGTCTATTACCAAACACCAGAGCGTTGGCGAGAGTACGCCTCCTTGCGGGCATCCTCTTGTGACATGCGCCCTTTTGGTCTCACCTAGCGTGTTGATTCTATAACTCTGCCCTTCAGCATATTGTCCATCAGTCACAAATGGTAGGGTCTATGCCATGTTTCTCTGCAGCTGTTCGTATCGTTCTAAAAGTAGTGCGATCGAACGCGCCTTCTACGTCGAGAAAAGCTGCTAGGCATATCTCTTTGCATTCTAGCGCCTTTTCGGCACGGCTTACTGTATGTCATAAACAATGCCACAAATAGTCAAGAAATCACTTTACACTTCTCCGTGCCATATCATGGACAAAGCGAAGGAGACTCCGTACACAACACCATCGGCCATGCTCTGAAAACAAGTGGGGACATTTTTGTACCTAGCCAATTACTTCCAATTTTTAGATTGGCATATAAACCGTACGTAGTAAATGATCTCACATACACTGATTTCCTCGACTTCAAAAAACTTTCAGCCGGCCTAAGGATGCTTTGATGCTTTCTATCCGTAAAGACAATGAGGGCCGATACTTGAACTGGACAGAAATGATGGGATTTTTTGTCAAGATAACTAAACCTGCCAAGATTTTTTTAAGAATAGCCACGTAGAAGAGATTTCACGTTCTCTTCCTCTTAGGAGACAGGTCTCTATGTTCTTAAGTCCCCAGTCATTAAGTTGCCGGAGCATGTGGCATTTTATACATCACTTTCTCACTAATTACTCATGTCATGATAATTTTTTACTATTGTTCAATTTACTAGCTGGTTGTAGATTTTAAAATTTACGTTACTTACGTTAATATTAAGACGTTGTTTACCTATAACATAAATATTAACCTTATTTCTAGTTCCTATGTTCAATAAATAAGACTGTTAACTGACGCTTTAATCCTAGGTAAAGCAAGTCCAATTAAAGATTAATATTTTTGGAAAGACTGTAATTGTGATATTAAATTACTTAACAACATATTATAAGACTTATAGTTCTTAGAATAAGCATGATTAGATATAAGCACAAGTATAGACTTGAAATACTTATTTGAAATAAGGTTGAGTTTCAATTCATCTCACTAAGTACTAGTTTAAACATAGAGTACACAGCTAAATTGCCAAAAATGTTAAAACCTTATTTTTTGTAACTCCTTACAAGTAACTTGTAACTTTTTAAGCTTACGAAAGAAATTTACTATTGCTTTTAATAAATTTATATGATATTAGTAGACTTTTATTTATATTTTATACCAAATAACCACGTCATAACAGACACAAATTATGAAACAAAGTTCTCCCAGAGAGACGTATCTGCTTCAAATTAATAGAAATAAATAAATATATACCTTAGGGCTTTAGGGCTACTACTAACTTAAAGAATAAGCCAAAAGCAATATAAAAAACTTATTAATTAATTGATAAAGCCACAACTAACGCAACTACAGGAACATGATTGTAACGCCCGACCGAAAAACGGTTGCCCTGGAAAATTATCAATTGCTAGTTAGGACAGTTAGCAGGGAGGGTGACGATATTAGACGCCAGTTGTGTAAATAGTGATATTGAAATGAACTGGCAGACCTGTGTACAGTGTATTTAATTACGTTTAACGAGTTCGTCGGCCCTCGACATGTAAATAATGTCAATTGGTACAGATTGCTTCGATACAAATAAGTTTATTAAATTCCTGCGCAATGCCTACGCGCGCAAGATACGGCCGTGTCAGTTCATTTGGCCTGCCAGTTACACGCGATGCGGCACACGTGAAATGAAAAATTGACTGTTGTTTTCGATAGGTCTCTCTGTCTTGTTGGTCTCCTGATATGCGACGTTTGAATGTTGATAATGTGATACCCTCGTGCCTCGGAAAGTACATAAAGTCGTTGCTTCTGCGCCTGATCTCTCCCTGGTCGTGTCGGATAGCCATCCCATCGCACTATAAGAGTAAAGGAACAGAGAGTGCACCAGCTGTGTTTGTGCACCTAACTAATCTCCGTTAAGATTGGCAAATTGGGTCAGGAGGGTTAGTACGACGTGTACATGCGCGAATGAGAAAATTGACACTGACATTAGTATGGGAAAGTAACATGAAGATGGCCGGGTAAGGCACCTTACTAGAAGGGGATATGGATGAAAGGAAGTGAATATGAGATTATGATAGTAAATCAATGAAAATCAGGCCTCCTACCCTGATTTCCATTGATTCTCATCTGATGGATTCATTCAATCAGACTGGATTTAAAATGTGGCCACATTTTCAATGTCACAATGTGCATTTTCTTTGGCGCAGTATATATGCAAGGTACCTGTAACAATACACATTATGGTCTGCTGCATTTTATTTGCATTGCTGTAAAATATCCGCAGTGTTTCAGAACAAACATACTATAGCTCTGCAGATATCTAATAAAACATAGGAGCGCCATTCTAAATGTTACCCTGGCCTTGACTTGCGATATATCGGCAGTCCCAAATTAGCACGGAACGCCATTTGATGGGATTGTTGGGGTTCCTTAGACTGTTAATTTTCACGGAAATTGTGTAGGACGACAGGTTACAGTAATCCGGTAGGATTACTGTAACAGAACTGTGTAGTAGGTACTACATTGACACCCTCATTTCTCTTGTAATATCCTGAAAATAACATGAGACTTGGGTCTTATTTAGGAACTAATATGTTTATTTTTCATTCCAATGTTTCGTGTTAGTGGAATCATTTCTTTGTGTTCCTTGAAGAGTAAAGTTTGAAAATATTCGATCCCAAGTCAAAAAGGTTGTAAGATTCTTAAAAAAGTTCAAACCATAGATAAATAAAATCTTAATGAAAGCTATAATACGTATTACAAAGTTATGTAACATAAAATACTATACACAAATATAGATACTGCTAGATAACCAACCCAAGTAGGAAACTAGTGTAAATCACTATATACAATCATGTAAGTATTGGTAGAGGATCTAAAGAGATTATCTGATTTATTACAAGTAGTGGAGTACAATAAATAGTATGTTATCTTTGCCCAGAAGTCATGGTAACAATAACCATTTAATCTATTTATGACAAACT
Organism: Mythimna impura; assembly: GCA_905147345.3. NCBI lineage: Eukaryota > Metazoa > Arthropoda > Insecta > Lepidoptera > Noctuidae > Mythimna > Mythimna impura. The sequence goes on along the minus strand of LR990348.1, from coordinate 9,106,008 downwards.
CGTAAAACTTTTATTGTAATCTCTATGAGATTGTTAAATACCATTAAGATAATCAACTTTTAGATTTAACTATTTATAATTACTTATCGGTACTTACTTATCGGTACATAATATACATGGATAAAATCGATTATTGAAACTTAGCGATAATCCAGAAAATGACGTCGCATGTTGTATAATTATGATAAGCACGTCACAATCATGGCGGTAAGTCCCCTCTTTGAGGAGCGGCTAGGGGGGCGTCACGGCGTTCAGACATGGTAAGTTCGACAGGTTCCTGTTCCTGATTCAGGCGGAAGAAACACCCGGGTGTTATCAGGGGAGTGTGCCGCCGGTGGAGCATACGGAGGAGGTGTGGCGCCTGCTTGGGTGGAGCACCGCCGGGGCCTCGATCGGCAGCGGTGACCTCTCGCGCCGTGCCATGGTTCAGTCCATTGTCCGGAGCGAGGGGGAATGGGATACGGTCGCCTCCTTGTGTGAAGTTCCCATGTTCCGTAATCTCTTTATTTAAATCTCAAGAGGCAGCTATGAAAAACTATACAAGGTGGACCGATGACCTGATGAGGGCCGCGAGAAGCACAGTACTGGTCCTTGTACCTACTCTACTGGACATAGAGCTGCCCCAAGTGCCGTCCTGGGTCATGGGTGATGCGAAAGAGAGCTCCGGGGCCTTGGAACGAAGGCAAAGAAGAAACAGGAGTGGGTTTTAGTCAGTAAAAGTCTGACACGCCCTCTCGCCCCGCTCAAGGGCGGGAGATGTCATTAGATGATTTTCCACAAAAAAAAAAACGTCCAGTGGACTCTACTGAGTAGAGGACGATTTTCGGTTGAAATGATGATGTTAGATAAGTCAGAGGCCTCGTCTAGCTTAACTAACAAAAAAAAAATGTCGAGTAAAAGTGTTTTTTTATTTTTTTTTGTAAAATATAATTTATCATATCTAAATGTTCAGATACGCTTAGCATACGAAATTATGTGGTTTATTATTTTTGCAGTCTTTTCCAAGCATAGCATGATTCTTGTAGAACAGTCAATGAATGTGGTATATCTTTCGATATAGTCAGACTAGCTTCTGCGGCTTTGCTCGCGTGGAAATAGGTTTTTTTATAGAAAGTCTGGACCCCCGTTTCATCCCCTTAGGGGGAAGGGGATGAAACGGGGGTCCAGACTGGGAGGGGGGTTAAAAAATTAGAAAGTCTGAACCCCCGTTTCATCCCCTTACGGGGTGCCCTAAGGGGATGAAATGGGGGTCCAGACTTTCTAATTTTTTTCTAATTTTGAAAAATCCTCTCTTAGTGCTCGCCTACGTCATAAAAGGAAACCTTGTGCAGAATTTTATGTTCCTACTCCCAGTAGTTTCGGCTGTGCGTTGATATGTCAGTCAGTCAGTTTCTCCTTTTTTATATATAGATAAACAATGTAGGTACCTACAGTTAACTTCAATATGTACTTATCTGCATTCAAAGTTCAAGAAGCAACTGCAATCAATTTAATTATTGTATTCTTTCCAGTTTTAATTAATCTGTTGACTTATTGTAACGATTGCATTGTTTCCAAACGTAATAGGATTGTGTTAAGTGCACAGTTGTGATTCTTATTACAATTTAAATTATCACTCTATTATGTACGTAAGTACAAAATAACGTATTTTATTGACAGGTAGGTAAGAAAGATAAGGTAAAAAAGAAAAATGATAGGTAGGTAAGGAAGCAATTATTAAAATTAGTTTGATAATTTCGTTTTAATTGATAAACTATGATTAGGTGTGTTAGTTTACCTAATCATCTAATTTATCTATTGAGTAATTATTTGATGAGCGATTATGATAATAATATAAGCCTAAAAATCAGAACAGATAATACTTATACATATAGTTTTTGATTATCTATGAATTATAATAGATATGAAATAGGAAAATTTTTGCTTAGATAAGTTCTTAATGTAGGTATTAGTGTTCCTGGTTTCTAAGATAGACCTTGAAATGTCTTTAAAAAGTCCAATGTTGCAATATTAACCCCGCAACCCCGCTGAAAGAAATCTGAACGAATCGCTCCTTGCCACGCTATGCTTATTACAACAAAACATTCAACCCTTGCTGTATTTTCTAAATAAATAGAAGGTTTACGTGAAATTAAACGACAATCAAAATTGTGTGGCAAATGTTACCTAGTTCTCTGTCTGTAGCGTCTGTCAGTAATGCTAGCGAGAAGACGGCCGCACGCGTGAGGGTACGGTCATCGACCCCGACTACCAGCCACGGTAGACGTGGTGGTAGACGTGGGCTTGCGGAAGACGAGCAATGGGTAGCTCGCTGTCCGGCCGTCCGGTAATCCACCGGACCGAGCCCAAGTCGTCGACAATGCGTAGTGATCCACGCGCTTCTCAAAGAGCTGTCAGCATCAGCAAGCCGTAGGGGCCCAGCAGGGACTAATTTTCTGAAAAGAAAATCCGTAGTCTTAGAATGCAAAGGCTAATTATTCCAACCTTAAAAAAAATAGGTATCTACCACGGATATCTATGGTATCTACACATTTATGAATTAATATAAAAAAAGTATATAATTTTGCCGTCGTTTAATAGTAGTCTACAATAAAAAGAAATATTTTCTTCGGGATAAAAAATAGACAGGTGCGGTAGGTCCGTATTGAAATGGTCTTCAAGATAAAAAGGTCACCAATTCATGAAATATAATATATGCCACCGTATCTCAATAAACGTAGGTATGAAATATGAAATGATGAGCATAAAGTAAGGAGCGGCAATGTCATGACTATGTTATTGTTTTGATAAATATTATAGCATGAGGTCGACGGCCAATGTCTGCTGTGATAACAACAAATAGATCAACAGAGAGGTCACTTTGTCCCCACACGGTGCTTGCTAATTAAAATAGACATCACACTCATATTATAAAGGCGAAAGTTTGTGAGTGTGTATGTGTATGTTTGTTTCTTCGCGCTAAACCGCGGAACGGATTTTAATGAGACTTGGCAGGTACACGGGAGAATGATCCCTTGGGATAATTTTCCACAATCATGCGGGCGTTGCCGGTGGCAGAAGTTAGTATAATATACTATGTATAGGAAGTCGCTTTCTTATTCGTCGCACATAAAAATACACTCTTTTTTTAAACGTTTCCTCATATTAGGAAGGTAATCTTGTATCGTGGGTGCGTTCAAAAACATGTAAATTCACATAGACAAGACACCCAGACGCGGAACAACTATTTGTAGGCCCGGGACACGAAGCGCAGCAGCCAATCGTTCAACCACTGCGCCACCAGTGCTGTTGAATTTGAACATAATAATGGTCGGCGCGACCTCCCACAAGGAGGACCGACGATCTGGTGAGAGTCGCGGGAATGTGGTGGATGCGAGACAGACAGGATCGCTCGTTGTGGCGACGCTTGGGGGAGCCTATGTCCAACAGTGGACGTCTTTCGGCTCAAATGATGATAATGATGATGATGAATGGTTGGACTATATATTTTCTCTTTTTTTTTGCTGTTTTTTATTCCAGTTTTTTCGCTGCCCAAAGTAAAGAAGAAAATATTTGAAAGAAAGAAAGGCACAATGAGATAACAATTATTATAATATAGATACCTAAATACTTAAACTTAAAATAGATTAACATTGTGTGTCTCACGGCTGCGCCAAATAGGATAACCTGATATTAACCTGATTGCTCTACAGTCTTAGGGTTGTCCTGTTTCAACAATATCCTTCGATCACTAGATTGGTGGACCATATTTGTGTTTATACGGTTGTTAAATGAATGGATACAATAAGTAATGAGTATACAAAAGGAAGTGGCACGGGTGATTGAAAAGTCGTGCGGTAATATATAGATATATTGTTAAGGTGTGTGATGGGTGGGGGGGAATAAGGAAAATGTCATGAGGAAAGTTTTGAGTTTATGTGGATGTCTATTAAAGACCAAAAAAAATCGGTCAAGGGTGAGTTGGACTCACGCACCAAGGCTCCGTACAAATAACTTAAGCAAGTAATTCGATGATTCCTAATCGAGTCACGAAGACTTTTCCGAATAGCAAATTGGAATTATTTGGTGATGTAACTACAAATTTACAGTTTTTAGACCTGTTTTTATACTTGTACGGTCAACGGTATTTTTTTTTTTTTTTTCGGTGGGAAAATCATCTTATGACATCCCCCGCCCTTGGGCGGGGCGGGAGATAGTGCCAGACTTTTACTGACTAAAAACCCACTCCTGTTCCTTCGTTGCCTTTCGTACCAGGGCCGAGTCTTCCTTTCAGAATCAGACCCTTGGCCCCAGTAGGCTTCGACCCTGCTAGGCCCCTACAGTTGCTGACATCTCCTTGAGGCGCGCGTGGAACTAAACGCGCCGTCGACGACTTGGGCTCGGTCCGGACGGTTACCGGACGGTCGGACGGCGAGCCACCCATTGCTCGCCGTCCGCAAGCCTGCGCCTACGATGGCCGGAAATCGGGATCGGAATCCCGGCGGCGATTGGGGCATGAGGACCGTTGCCTCACGCGATCGGCCGCCTCCTTTGCTAGCATTACTGCTTTGCAGAAGGAGGCGACCGCTTGCCACTCCTCCTCGCTCCGGACCATGGCCTGTACCAAGGCCCGGCGCGAGAGATCGCCGCCGCCGATCGCCCTCACGAGGACACGGCGTTGCTCTGTCCAAGCGGGACACACCTCCACCGTGTGCTCCACCGTGTCCTCCGGGTGGTCCACACAATGGTCAACGGTATAGATTTCGAATTGCGTGATTCTATGAGGGTTCTGTTTTTATTAACTGCGGTACGAAACACTAAAAATGGATGCATCGAGTTAGAGATGGCTAGAAAAGGAGTGATCACTGTGATGACGAAAAAGAGATTTTGAAATTAAATTAATTTTGGCACCGATATCGATATTAAATCCCATATTTGTATAAGTTCAAATAAAAATGATGACTAAATATTTACAGACTTATTCAATTAAAACCAAATTCAACCTTGTCTATTCAACTATGAACTCCGACTAAGTTCTAATGGCGTCGCAACGAAGAAACATTTCTCTTAATGACTCTCCAAGTCACTTAATGGCTGTTAATTTTCTGTATGTTTTATTACCAACAAGATTTGATAAAAATAAACTAGAAAAAGACACCCACACTGTCTTTGAAAAGTTTTATTATACCAACTAAGAGGGCCAAAAATATTTTGTCAATCTCCGAATTATTTGGCGAGACCCTGTTAAGTGAGATACAAAGATCAATAGAATTTCTTACCAATATATCTTAATTTGGTAAACGTCCAAATGAAGTCCGATAAATAAATACAATTTTCATGTTTACTTCAGCCAAATAAATAGGGAAAACTTTCGTGTATGTTCAGTGACAGAAAGTGATATAGAACCATATTATATATTGACTGGCCTGTTGGTCTAGTGGTTAGTGGCCCTGACTGCTATGCCGGAGGTCGTGGGTTCGATTTCCACCCAGGACAAATGTTTGTGTGATGAGCACGATCATTTGTTCTGTGTCTGGGTGTAATTTATCTATATATGTATGTATTTAGAAATATATAAGTATGTTTATCAGTTGTCTAGTACCCATAACACAAGCTCTGCTTAGCTTGGGACTAGACGGCGTTGTGTGATATTTGTGAAATATTATTATTATTTTTAGGAAGTGTTTTTTATTCTCAGCTCTTTGGCTGTATTATTATTATTATTATTATATACGCGGGATTCAACGCGATTACGGTTGAGAAGCGATCCGATGCGGTTCACGAGAAACCAACGCGAGGCGGCGGCTGTGTCCTAAGTGTGCGCAAAGTCGTCATATATATAAAATAAGTCACTGTACCGCAACAGTTCGCGCGGAAATATCAAACCAACAAGGGCCTTACCATACCATATCCCAAGAGGGATAGAGCTATACACATTAACTCCATCCTTGTAACGGTTCAGTTTAGATCGTCATCGCGATAAGAGAGCGCCCGCATCGCTGCGCTCGTCTATAGAGTATTGCCACCGTCGCGTATGATACCGCGTTAGAAAAGTGCGATTCCGTGGTGAAAGACGTAGCTCCACGAAATGACGAAAGGGACGAAAATGTCTGGAGTAGCGACCATGTACCGGAAAACGCTACGTTGGAAGGCCTCCTACAAGGTGGACCGATGACCTGGTGAGGGTCGCGGGAATCAGATGGATGCGAGACGCACAGGACCGGTCGTTATAGTGACACTTGGGGGAGGCCAACAGTGGACGTCTTTCGGCAGAAATGATGATGATGAGATTTAGCTCAAACCTAAAACCCGGTGATCCTTTAGTTGCCCTTTGCGTTCCTCGTCCACGGTAACTCTTTCGAACATTCCTGCCCCCTAGCCAAGTTAAAACCGTTTCGTTTCGATTCTCTTTCGTTGATCGCCTCGAGTCGGCCACGCTTCCTATTCCTTTGTTCTGACCACGTGACTGAGCGTTGAGATGACGGTCGTAACTTGGCTAGGCCTGCTGTAGTCTTACAAGTCCTCACAATTAGAGTTTTAACAAAAAGTGTTCAGCTTTATATAGCGTTATTTCAAGACCCCACAAGACAGTCTATTCCAAAGCTCAATGTGACAATTAACGGCCACATAATTACGTATAATTGACTAGATAATGAATGGTTATTGAACTACTCTAGTAAATGAGCTATTGTATTACTGATTCTATTCTGCCATTTCAAGCCTAATAACATGTTATGTATCGACGTGTTTATGAGCATGTGTAAGTAGGTGAAGCACGTGCAATAAGGATTTACCGCGGATCGTAGGCTTCATAGCATAGAGTATGGAATCTACACCGCCGTCGCTCGCGCCACGCGCCGATGTGACTAGAGAATTATAGACGCTAATACCTTCTAAATAGTGCATTTTGATACAAGTGGAGAAAATTGGTCATTGCGACCGAGGCAAAATTCGCCCGAGCTGTAGGCGAGGGTGCTATGGAGCCGAGTGCTGCAGTGACCACGTGTATCAAAATGGACTTCCGGCCAACTGACACACGTTTTTCACGTTTCTATAATAGTTTTGTCTCTTCGTTATTTAACACCGACTTCCGAAATTAAAGTTATTTTGCACTTTTTAGTGTTTTTTTTACATTGAAGCCAGTTGTATTTTTTTTTTGTAAAAAGCTTTTTTACTTTATACTTTTTAGTTGTGATGCCACAACTAAAAAGTACCCCTCAGCCAAACTTAAATAGTGTGCAAGTTCTATAGTAAGGTACCTATAGAATTTCATTAAAACATTGCATGACAATACCAATAAGCCAAGCCACTGTTAGGATACATTATTTTATTACGGAGTTTTCGTGCTTATCTTCCATCATCAGATTAGCTCGATGGTACCTTATAGCCAGAGTGCATCTCATGACAATTCTAATAATCCCAAACATGTTTATGTTACATTGTTTTATTACAGAGTTTCGGTACCTACCTTCCGGGTTTCATCATCAGATCAGTTCGATATATCCCCTCCGCCTCTTCCTTCAGTTAGTCATCGACTACACGTATAAACAAAGCAATTTTACTTCTTACTACAGTTCTGCTGTGATCCTATGAGGAGTTCCGTTCCATATCTTGGAAGTTTATTTATTTATTTTATAATTTTACACACAAACATATAAATATACATTATTATAAAAAAATTTAACAAAGGTACTGCTTATTTAAAAAAGAAATTTATACCAGCAGACCTGCGAAAAGAGAGATTGAAAAAAATGTAGACAATAGTGTATAGAAATAAGAAAAGAAGAGTTTGTGAAATCTTAAATTAAATTAATAAATACTTATATAACTATATATACCTTATACTAAAAAGAAGTACATAAATATATTTATATTATATATACATATATAATTATTACACTAGAGAGGAAAGATAGTGCTCTTTTACTTTAGCTTTAAAAAGTTAAATAGTTTTCAGATCTCGAATTCCAGGCGGAAGAGAGTTCCACAACCTTACTGTGTGGAAAAAGAAATAGTAGGAGTAGTAGCTGGATGGAAGATGGATCTTAGGTATGATCTGCACGGTGCGTCGCTAGGGCGAGCGTGAGAAAATCGGTCGCGCAGGTTGGAGAGACAAGACGGGTCGTGAAGGATGTTGAAGAGGAGACATAAAATCTTAGTGTTCCTGCGAAGACCGATAGGGAGCCAATTGAGTTCCTTGCGAAGATGAGAGACGTGATCATAATTTCGTAGACCAAATACAAAGCAAATGCATAAGTTTTGCAGTCGCTCAAGCTTGTTTAATAGCTCCTCCGTAGCATCCAGGTAGCAGGCGTCGGTATAATCTATAATCGGCTGAATAATTGTTTGGGCCAAAGAGACTTTCGTTTTCAAAGGCCCTAGAGGCATTTGAAGGAATGAAAGGAAAAATTTACCTTCAGACTGACTTCTTTGACTTGGGCACGCCACGAAAGATTAGAGTCAATAATAACACTCAGAACTTTTGCAGTTTCAGTGTAGTTAATACGGACACCATCGAGAACTAAAGGCTGCAGAGAAGAAACTACCGTCGCATTGCGAACGAATCTAATTACCTATGATTATGGCCTGTGATTTAGTTGGGTTGATCCGCAGGCCAAATGACTTAGCCCAACTCTGATATAAGCCAGGTCATGATTCATGGCAGCAATATCATGATTCATCATCATGGTTTATATCAGTTCATAACAATATTTCTATGGAACCAACTGGGAAGCCTCTTTCAATAAAAAAAATACTTTTCGAAATCGAACCACAATTGACCGAGAAATCGGTGAGCATACATAAAAATAATGCATTATTTCAGGACAAGTTTAATTACCATAAAAAATAATAGTTTAAAAAACTAAAAAACACGCTTTTAGCACGCACTAAAAATTACAAAGTTTATGTAATCTTTACTTTTTTTGGACAAAACGCTCCACGCTTTCTTTCATAATAAATCATAGTAAATATTCATTAAAGATGATTACCTACTTATAACCATTTCGCATAGGTAATTATTTATCGTTCATCACGAACTGAAATTGTTTATGTTTACCTGCGATCTAATGAAGATTTGGCAAAGGGAAAACTCTTGAGTCATCAAACTAAATGTCCGAATTATTTTGTAATTTTTAGTGCGTGCTAAAAGCGTGTTTTTTAGTTTTTTAAACTATTATTTTTATTTTATACTTTTAGTCTTCTTATTATTTTTTTTCGTATTCCTGACAGCAAACCCTTTCATTTGATACCCATATCATGGGGGTGTATTTCAAATAGCCTGTCCGCCATCTTGGACGTCCGCCATATTGGATTTAAGTCACGTGACTATTTTTTCGTTTTCCTGACAGCAAACCCTTTCAACCCATATCATGGGGGTGGATTTCAAACAGCCAGTCCGCCATCTTGGGGATGCCGCCATATTGGATTTGTAATGACGTTTCTTAGCTAGTCATGTATTGTCATCAGAACTCAGAGCGTGTGCAAAATTTCATCCTAATCGAAGACCGGGAAGTGGGTCAAATTAAGATTCCAAAATTTTCTTACATACATAGTTAGTTACAAGTGAAGCTAATAAAAGCGTGTTAAAAAATACATTCAGCCGGTTATAGAACCTCCTTTTTTTGAAGTCGATTAAAAGGAAAACCTTATGATAAAAAAGAAACATACAATTGGCGCATTATCGCACCTGGTGATTTCTTCCAAGCAACCTGGAATGAAATGGATGTAATGAAGGATGTTTTGACGATGTCATATCTAGTAATGGCTGCTAAGGCGACTTGGAACTCTGTGGTAGGCCCCGACTATCGGTACTTACTGATATTGATGGATGTAGTTAAGGTAAATGTTCCAGGGAAGTCTGTGTTTTTTTTTGTATTTTGCAAGATAGTGTCAGGTCTTGCCGTTCGATTACAATTTAGGTGTCTTCAAGGCTAGAGTGAATAGACGCTTAATAAACTAGTGCAATTCACCATCAACGGTTGCATCATTGCTAACCATCAGGTCCAGGTGGAATCGCATTCAAGCACTGGTTTTTATCATTAAATAAAAAAAGGATCATTAAAATATGATTTGATTAACATATGGCTAATTCTTACACTGTTTCTACCACAAAACTCTGGAATGTGCTTCCCCTTGACATAAAAAAAGCTGAAAGTAAATTTTCCTTCAAGCGTAAAATTCGGAACTACTACTTGAAGTCCTCTCAACCTTAGTTCGGTCTTCGTCAAAATTGTTATATTTTAAGTTCTCCTAATTACAATGATTTCATATTTATCATAGTATTTATTAGTTTATTATATTAGCTTAAATACATATTTTATTATTATATGCCACTTAATTTAACGATACCACATTCTATTTCAAATATCTGTTATTTATTTATTGTGCACACCTACCACAGTGTTGTCTTTTTTAACCCAATGGTTGACTGGTAGAGAATGCTTTGTTGCATTAATTCCGCCTATGTACCACTACTGTACATGAAGTTTAAATAAATAAATGAATTGCGACCGTAACACGTATTTGATGAAGGAATTAGTTACAGTAATTTATGATTATAGGTACTACACTGGAGAATTCACCTTAAACGATCTTAGATTTGATAGAGAACGTCCTTTTATTTGAGTCGGGAAATCATCATACTTGTCCCGGTCTGCGTGGAGCGAGAGGGCGTATTAGACTTTGACTGACTAAAACCCACCTTTCCTTCAGTTGCCCTTTCCGTTCCAGGGCCACGGTAACTCTATTGCACATTTCCTTAGATAGGGAACGTCCTTGAGTCTGATATACATTATGTGTGTGATTGTCAAATTGAGAAAGCTAATTAATGAAGCATTTGCTTAAGTGGACAGAATAACTTAGTTGAACTATTTAGTTGATTGACAGAATCACTTGCGAGTTTCAGTACTAAGTGCTGTTGTTTGCGTCATGTGAAATCACATGAGGTCTATACCTCACAGAGTCTGTGGGCTTGTGGACGATGAGCAATGGGTAGCTCGCTGTCCGGCCGTCCGGCAACCGTTCGGACTGACCTCGACCCGTCGACGGCACGCCTTATTCCAAAGCCTACTGGGCCCATGGGTTGGCTTCCGAAAGGGAAACCCGGGGTCCTGGAACGCTAGGCAAAGAAGGAACATAAGAGTGGTTTTAGTCAGTAAAAGTCTGACATCATTGGATGATTTCACACCTAAGATAAAACTTAAGATAAAAATTAAATGTTACAGGCATTTATAATGTATAAAACTCATAGGGGTTTGGCGCTGATAGTCGAAATACAGGCCCAGCCTAGTTCGGCTACAGATGACTACACCACATATACTAACCTAACTTAGCCTGTTAAATTTTTTTTGTAACTTGTGTCTAAGTTTTCTAAATAAACATCATCATCATCACCTTAAAAAAAATACCTCACAGAGTATGTGCCTCGTGTTGTCCTTCTTCAGTTGCCCTTTGCTGTCTAGGACCATGGGTTTCCTTTTCAGAAATTCCAAGCGGCCCAAATCTCTTTGAGGCGGCTACGCGCCGTCGACGACTTGGGATCGGTCAGGACGGCGAGCTCATTGCTCGTCTCTAATAGGTAGTTACGTCTACTAAATGCAAGTTTATTACTCATCCTTTTAAACCGAAATATATGAACAAAGAAGCTAATGCTCGATAAGAACAAGAGCCCTTGAGTTGTATAATTAACATAATACATTTATCATTATAAAGGACCTAATTAAGTATCAGCCCACAAGTGAGAAACGATTTAATTTAATTACAGTCGTAACATAGAATCCCGTAAAACGTGCTTGTAATTGGTCATATAACTTGAGGACTTAATTAAAATAAATGTTAGGTTTGATTACTGACGGCGTAGAAAATCTAATTCGGAAACCCTGAAGTGCTACATAACATAATCAAAGTTTCTTTCAACTCCTAATTGCCTCGAAATGAGAAACGTTTAGATTAATGCTAGAACTACACTGCGCACACGTGTGCCACACATGCCGATTCTTATTCTGTGATCTGGGCGCGTCGGTCTCCACACATTTTATATGGAAACTAGACTTGTAGAGCTACACTTGATCCACGCCACGCGACGATGCCACGCGACGTCGTTCTACGTACAAATCAGCCCCACTAGCCAAGTTACGATCGTTTCGTTTGCGTCGAACGCCTCGAGTAGTCCACGCTTCCGATTCCTTTGTTCTGACGTCATCTCAACGCTCAGTCACGCGGTCAGAACAAAGGAATCAGAGGCGTGGCCTACTCGAGGCGTTCGACGCAAACGAAACGATCGTAACTTGGCTAGGGGGGCAGGCGTGTTACACGTGTGCGTCGGTCTAATGTAGTTCTGACATTTGAAAAGTGGTTTTGAGACAAACATTGCTATGTGCCGATATTTTACGTTTGTATCTAGCTGGACTGGAAGCTAGAGCAACTTTCCTGATAAAGAGATTTAAATTTTATTTATTTTACAATCAATTCTATTTTCAGTCCGTTAGAGATTATCATGCGGGGATTTGGCACGTGACATAATAAATATTCGTATCTACTAAAACCGTGGATAAAAATAAGCCAATGATATAACAGTATTGAGTCTTTGATAAGATCGATTATATAAATAATAATAATATTTATATATAGCCCATGAAATAATGATGCGTGGGCGTATATGCGATATGGTCTATATCTATGTGGCAATAGGCCAGCTTTGTGACTGGAGTGTAGAAAAAGACTGTACGTTGTTATCAATATCCTATTTAATATTCGGACTATATTGATAACGTAATTCAGATAGTCATGTTTACATCGCTTCTGCAAATATTTTCAGTGATTGCAGTGGCTACAACGGCTTGTTGCAAGTCGATGATCTTTTTAAGAGAAAATGAGTTAATTTCTATTTAGAGTTGTTTGTTTATTTATTTAGATTGTTCTCATATAATAGAAACGACAACAAATACGTAACGATTTTGTAATACATAATTTAAAAGGGTTTGGCGCCAATCCCAAATAACACGGGACATGGACATGGGAAGATTTAAAAGAGTGTCCATACAGTTTCTTTCACGTCCGTTAGATCTACGCTTTAGAATGTGCAATTAACTTTATTAGGGTTCCGTACCTCAAAAGGAAAAAAAACGGAACACGTATAGGATCACTTTGTTGTCCGTTCGTCTGTCTGTCTGTCTGTCAATACCCTTATCTCGGGAATGTGTAGAGGTATCGAGTTGAAATTAAAACCATATACTCAGTTCTGCGGTTCCTTGAAGCTGTGAAAAATCAAACTTCTGAGTTAACGAAAAAAAAGATACGGCCGTTTATGTCGCAAAAAACATGTATTTTGACACTCTCAAGGGAATCAAAATTCATAGGGTAGGTACTTCCAATTGACCTAGAATCCCGAAATTTGGTATGAAGCAAGGTTTTATAGCACAAGTGTAAAATTGTAGTTACGTCACAATAATTTTTTTTTGCGATTCGGAAATTGAACTGTTTTCATAGCTAAGTTTGTACGCAACCCTCAGTGCGCGAGTCCGACTCGCACTTGCCCGGTTATTTTCTGACAGCCCGACTTCTTGACAATTCAAAAATGGTTTATTTTAAATAAATGCTTTGATATGGAAATTGATGATCGCAAACTTAGGTTAATGTACAGGTATACTTACCTGTTTCGAGAGTAATCAAGGCTAACATTCATGTCAATCATAGCATCCAAATAGTTTAAACGCTTACTAGGAATCGCGTGTTAAAAGATGATTGGAACAGTGTCTGCCTTTGTCCAGAAATGATCGTAAATGGCCAGATCTACTTAGATAAAACATGGTTCATTTAGGTCTTCTGATAACTCAAATTATCTAGCATCCGTCGGAAAGTGACGTCACCGTGTGAGCAAAGAACAAGTAATCCTATTCTCCTTGTCACGCGAAACTTGTACACGACAACGGTATTATCACGCCCCTAGTATCCTGATAACTAACGAATATGTACTAAATATCTATACCTAGTATGAATGCACAACATGTTCTACTAATAATTACATACTCTAATAAATAGAGCTTGTCAAGTAGCGTCTAGTTTGTTGCTCAAACACAAACACGTCAAAATTTATACCCCTTGATAATTACAACATTGTGCAAACATAACTTTTGTACATACATGAAAATGTACTCAATTGTTTGCTACTTGAATTTAGGGCAAGTAAAGGCCAAAATCACGAGGAAGTTTGGGTTTATTAGTCTTGCATCTATGCGACGATATTCTAAATCTACTGCAAAATGAAATATCTCTTAGATTATTTTTACATTTGTCCTCAACGTGTTCTACGAAGAATTCTCATAATATATTCTGGATGCAGTGAGATATCTATTGCAGTAGAAAAAAAATCAATATAAGCAAATTAACGCTTTTAATAGCGGTGATTTGAAGTGACTGTAACCGTTGTAAGCCTCGCAGTTGAGACAACGATTTTTCAACTCCTTTTTTGAAAGACTAGAACAATGGAAGAGCACTGTACCTACTTGTATTACAAATTTCGAGATAATTTCAATTCATCGCCTTTTATCAGTGATCATCTGTATTAAATAAATCATATGAAAAGTAAGCGTTGCAATGGAATTTGACTGTTGTTATATACCTATGTCATAAAGTTTTTGTTCCAAAATTATAATGAAATTCTTTTTTCAAACATAGAGCTAATGAGATGATGGAGAGCATTATTGACCCAGAGGTAAAGGCCCCGAGTTACGAATACTAGGTCTCGGATTCAAACCCAGCCAGGTGCGTTACTTTGTGTAATTTATTTCATCACCACTGCTCCCAAAACGGTGAAGGAAAACATCGAGTGGAAACTGGCATGTTACAATAAAGAATTCGAAAACATGTGACATCTACCAATCTGCACTGGGTCTGCTTGGTGGATTACGATCCATTCCCTCTCCTAGAGAGGAGGCCTGAGTAACAGTAGTGGTACATTATAAGGCTGATTATGTATGTATGTATGTACAGCTAATGAACGAGTCACATTCATCGCCACGGTCCGATTAGATATATTATTTATTTGTAAAGGGATGAACTGTGAAGTAGGTGTCGGGACTATAAATATGAGCGCTGACACGTCACGCTGGTATAAATCCTGGGTCGGGAAATAAAGGACGTGACTAACGGATCTGTTGTGACGTGTCACGTGGTGTGGGTGTTAGCTTTGATATATTTATTACGGAAAATATGATGTCTGTTCTGAACATATTAATTTAGCAGCAATTTAATATGCCGCTAGAAAATGACATAGGTACTTTAAGTACTCGACCGTTAATAAAGTATTAATTTTAAAGAATTTTATGTCTCTTTCAAATGAGATACAAAAAGTTTCACTACATAGTATAAGACAAAGTCGTTTCCCGCTGTCTGTCCCTATGTATGCTTAGATCTTTAAAACTACGCAACGGATTTTGATGCGGTTTTTTTGTAATAATACAGCATTAATCTTTATCCAATTAAGTACCTTAAATACATTATGCTTTTAATATAGATCAATATGGGCCTTCGCAGCATGTACCTAATTTAAATGAATATTTTCGAAGATATTACAGATTTAAAATGCAGGGACATAGCGGTTGCGGTGGTATCAGCATTGCACCCGTGCGAAGCCGGGGCGGGTCGCTAGTATATTATAAGTATCGTAGGTAATATTCGCATCTGATGTGTTGGTGACGTCATATAGGGCCTACTCGTATACGTGTTTTTGTAATTTTGATTTAAACATATATTAATATTATCACACTTCTTTCATTCTTCCGCTAAATCATTAAACAGCCGTGTTCCTATTACATTTTCTAAGTAAATTTTTGTTGTTCATGTAATTACATTCAATTTATACAAATCGCAGTCACAAATGTTAAATGACTGAAGCTGTTATCATAATGTTTGGTAAACACTGGATATTGTTAGTGCGAAATTAAACAATCTATTTATAAAAGTTTGCTTTAGTTAAACACGACTGTTTTGCATAATATTTGTGTTTTTTTTTTTTGTAAAAAATATTAATAAGTTCAATATTACATCAGGCTTTTTTATTTAGGAAAAGTTCTATTGTTGTCACTTTTTTTTTGAGTGGGAAATCATCCAATGAAATCCCCCGCCCTTGGGCGGAGTAGGAGGGCGTGTCAGACTTTTACTGACTAAAACCAACTCCTGTTCCTTCTTTGCCTTCGTTCAGGGCCCCGGGGTTTTCTTTCGCTCAACCCATGGCCCTAGTAGGTTTCGACCCTGCTGGGCCCCCTACGGTTTTGCTGACATTTCCCTAAGGCCCGCGTGGAACACTACGCGCCGTCGACGACTTGGTCTCGGTCCGGACGGTTACCTTAACGGACGGTTGGAAGGCGAGCCACCCATTGCTCGACGTCCGCAAGCCTCTGTTGTTGTTAATTAATTTTATCTTTATGAATATGTTGCGCTGTTCGTGCTTCTTAAGCAGCTGCGCATCTGATGGAACACAAGTGGAAGGTTACCCGTGGAGAACGCAAAGGGCAACTGAAGGAACATAGGTTTAGTCAGTAGATGTCTGACACGCCCTTCCGTTCCACCCTAGAACGCGTGAAGTCATTAGATGATTTCCAACCTCACAAAAGAAGGATTTGAGTCAGTAAAAGTCTGACACTCCCTCTCTCTTTACTCAGAGCGGGAGGAGACATTTGATGATTTCCCACTGAAAAAAAAGTCCAGATTAGCTGTTCAGTTTCGAATTGATTTTGATATAAGATTGTCCGACCGTCCGGTAACCGTCCGGACCGAGCCCAAGTCGTCGACGGCGCGTACTGTTCCACGCGCGCCTCAAGGAGATATCAGCAAACCGTAGGGGCCTAGCAGAGTCGAAGCCTACTGGGACCAAGGGTCTGCTTCTGAAAGGAAGACTCGGCCCTGGTATGAAAGGCAACGAAGGAACAGTCAGAACAGTGGGCTTTTAGTCAGTAAAAGTCTGACACACCCTCTCGCTCCGCCCAAGAGCGGAGGATATCATTGGATGATTTTACCACCTACGAAAAAAAAACCTACATAAGTGTTGGCTAACGGTTTGTCAATACAAATAGACGCAGGTGTCAGCGTGCCAAAGGTGTGATTTAACTGAAACGATGCATGTTCGATCAATTCCAATAATATCAGATAAATCCCAGATCTGAATTTTTATTCTAAAATTAGCTATCACTAAAACCAGAGACTATTGCCAAGTATAATCCAATTTTTTGATCGTACCTTTCCCGATAATTGAAGTGGACCCTTAAGTCGACCTGAAAAATTGACCCTAATCTGATTCACCTCAAATTAATGAAAATGATAAAATTAATGCAGTAAGATAAAATTAACGAATATTTTCAGTTGAGTAAGGAATCTCAACTGAAAAAATTCGATCATTCGTAATTTATAAATAAGTAAAAGGAGAAACTGACTGACTGACATATCAACGCACAGCCAAAACTACTGGGACTAGGAGCGTGTAATTTTGCAAAAGGTTTCCTTTTATGACGTAGGCGAGCACTAAGAGAGGATTTTCGAAAATTCACCTCTTAAAGGGACGAAGCGAGGGTTCTAAGTTTCTATCGAGAAACCTACTTTTGCGCGGGAGAAGCCGCTGGCAGAAGCTAGTTTATATATAAGTAAAAGGAGAAACTGACTGACTGACATATCAACGCACAGCCAAAACTACTGGGACTAGGAGCGTGTAATTTTGCAAAAGGTTTCCTTTTATGACGTAGGCGAGCACTAAGAGAGGATTTTCGAAAATTCACCTCTTAAAGGGACGAAGCGAGGGTTCTAAGTTTCTATCGAGAAACCTACTTTTGCGCGGGAGAAGCCGCTGGCAGAAGCTAGTTTATATATAAGTAAAAGGAGAAAGTGACTGACTGACATATCAACGCACAGCCGAAATTACAAGTCCTAGGAGTGAAATTTTGCATAAGGTTTCCTTTTATTACGTAAGCAAGCACTAAGATAGGATTTTTTTAAATTCCCCTCTAAGTGGGTGAAACGGGGTCCAATGTTTGTATGGAGAAACCTACCTTCACGCGGAAGCCGCTGGGAGAAACTAGTTTTGTATTAAAGCTAGAAAAGTAAGTACCGACTTTGTACTCCAAAATAAACAAGCAACTCCAAACTAGCTTTTGCCCGCGGCTTTGCTCCCGTCAACTGACTACTATATCCTACTCTACCCAACTCTATCCTACTCTACCCTACTTTACCCTACTAAAAAAAAAAAGTATCCTATGTCCGTCTCCTGGTTCTAAGCTACCTCCCCACCAACTTTCATCCAAATCGGTTCAGCCGTTCTTGAGTTATAAATAGTGTAACTAACACGACTTTCTTTTATATATATAGATATATACTTAAAAGTAAGACTTGTACTTAAGCGATATATATATGTCATGTCGGTTACTAACGCGAGTGGGTAGTAAAGTAGTAAACATCAATTTTGTGAGCACATTATGTGAGCATTATATAAGGCTTAGAAATCACGGCCTTCAGGGCGATTAAATCGTCTTGTAGTTAATGGTTTTATAATAGCGTTAATAGCACAAAAGGAAGCCTCGCCTTTCCTTCTTAAGTGATAGAGAATAAAGCCTTAAAGGCGCATTGCCCCGTCACTGTTACTGGCGGAAACATAATGCGGTATAACTCCAACTCCACCACGCCTCGTCTCCACTAATGTTTTACTAAAGCAAAAGAGTAGACAAAAAAAACGCTATTTTTAGAGACGGAAGCCGAAACACTGTAACACCCTAATAAAATGACTGCGAAAATTTTAGTCCATGTCAAAAGTTGAAAACTGAAAATATCGCTTAATTTATTAATGCATTTTAATGACTATTTGATATTTTTTTAAATTTTATTCTGACATTTTTTTATGACTTTTAATTACTATTTGACATTTTTTTTATTAATTAATGCATATATATTGTTTTTTAATTTGATACACCAATTTCTCAACCTTGAAGTGTGTGCGCGACGATAGGTCGTGGTAAAACTAATGAAAGAGATGAGTGGACTGTATAACAAGTTTGTAATTTTTGGTAAATGGTTGTAAACTATATAAATTTGTACGCCTGAAGGGTGAAACATGTACGGACAAAACATTAATTTTGTAACATCCTGCATGCTAAAACTGCATGTACACCCATGTTTTGACAAATAAAATTATCTTTATCTTTATCGCTACTGAAACAGACTTACAGTAGATAAGGTAGGGTGTCTTTTCTGAAAAAGTTACTTTACAGATTGCATGAATTAATATTAAATAAAATAAAAAAGCCTATTCTAGTTTTGGGGAATATACAGGCTATTTATATTGTGATTCTTTAACTTTTTAGATAAACTATATTAATCGTTTAACTTAAGTTTTGATAATTATATTGATTTTTTTACTTAAATTTAGTACTTTAAATTTAGATAATTGGTTTTGTTCGATGAAGAGAGGGATGATGACCCCTCTTTGGCTAAAGACCTTCAGTTTGTGCCAAAATTTCCTCTCTTTTGCCAGAAGAAGCCATTTCTGCTCGGCCATTTTAATTATTTCATCCAATTAATATTATTTGAACTTATATTGATGTAAGGAAAAGATTGATTTAAGATGGAATTTACTGAGTGGCCATGATCTATTTAGCAAGACCAAAGAGAGCTCTGTTCTAAGAAATCAAAGAATAGCTGTCTTTTCATAAGCGTAGGACAGAGCTTTCCCTACATAATCGGTTTCAATCATATTTAATGTGAAAGTGGGTTCGTCGGTCTATTTACTACCGCAACAACTTTTAAAGAGCGTTCAAAATTGGAACATGGTAAACTGCATTTTCATCGTCAGAAAATTGACAATCATTTCTGGCGTCCGGTGCTCCGAATTATGCGCCGCATATCATAAAGTACGATCTAAAATATGGCTCATGGAGTAATAGACAGAAGCTATCACACATGGCTGAGATGAAGTCCTAGAAACCAATTTTTTAAATAAAAACATACTAACCATATGATTAACTTAAACACTGAGAAGCAGATCCTTAATTATAATTTCCTACAGAGAATTTGAATTTAGAATTATAAATTGGGCTGCAACAGACGGTTACTCCAATGCTGTACTTATTATAATAAAAGAAAGCGGACAAGATAATACTCACTGACAATGTGGATCATGAAAGAGGCGAAGACAACCATCCACCCCCATCCACCATCGGGGGGCGGCGGCGGGCTGTCCGTGCTGTCCCGCGACGACTCCTGCGCCGCCGCGCCGTTGCCGTTCTTCTCATTCTTCTGCACCACTCCGTGCGACATCTTCTGTATCACGCTTTATCACTCTTTGGCACGGTATAACTAATTTGTTGTTTGCTGATACTAAGGCTTTATTTACTTGATATGAATTCTTAAAACTCACTAAATATAACTTCTCATATTAAAATCTGTTTTTATATTAAAAATATGTTGTACGTTATTTTAGTATATTGTCGCTAAGATATGTTATCGATTTATTATGTGCTTTATTATTACTTGATTGAGATATAGGTAGATACTATACTCCATATAAATATTTTTCCTAAATAAAAGATTTGTAGTTTAGAGAGCGGGGAAGCGATTGAGGAAGAGATGATAGAAATAATGATAAGTATTAAATCCTAAGTGTGGTCATAGACCATGGTTTTTACAATTATCTGCGGTTTAAGACTTCTGTGTCAAATATCGATGTGTTCCAGGATACGCCAAACATCTTCTTTTATATTCCAATTTCTTATCTGTAACAAAATAGAAAATAAAAATTATTAACACGACAAAACAGAATGAATGATTTTGAGATGAAAATTCGCAATACAGTTTAAGCATTTTATTAAACTCCGTTCCTATAAAAATCGCTGTGGAGTAAAAAAGTGACGTAAGGATCCTTTAATAAAAATTTCATCAGAGAGCTTTTATGTTACACTGTATATTACCTTCATAGTATTGCAAAATAAGAACCATAAAATAAAGTAAAATTTTTGCAACAACTGACCATAAAGTGAAAGAACTCGTTATCAAGCCAGATTTCGGTAATGTCTTTTATCCTAATAAGCGTAACGAATATTTTATGATGACAAGTATTCGGGATTTGGTATTCTGGCGGTATCCATTATAAGTGACGTCATTACAAAGTTCACGATCGAAAGGGTCTCTCTGGCGCCGCAGTGGTTTACTTTGAAAGAGAACTGCTTATCATCTTTCGTCTCAATCATAGAGCTAGAAAACGGCAGGCTGGGCACAGCTAGAAACGGCAGTGTCAAACTTTTCTTACAATTCAATCGTGTCAGTGCACTCACTGACATTTAAACAGTGAAGCGGGAACTACATTAGCTCGACGCACACGTGGGCGACACCTGAGTTGTACGCAGCTTCGCGTCGCGTGCGAGGGTCTTATGTAGCTCAGCAAGTCTAGTTGCCATATAAAATGTAGAGACCGACGCACCCAGATTGGCGTACGTGGCCCACGTGGGTCGAATAGTCCAATGTAGTTCTACCTTAACACTTCACTGTTTGGGTAGTCATAGAGTTTGCTCGTAACATCTGATAATGTCTATGACTGCCGCTTGTCGCAACGCAATTGCATGGCCACGAATATTATTGGCAATGGCGTCTCTATTCACCGATTGTGGCATTCCAAGCTCTGTGGTCTTAAGATAATAATGTATTCAAGTAAATATTTCAGCTCTTGGAATAGATAGGCAATATAAATAATGTGTTTCATGAGTCGTCCCACGCGGGTTGTTTTTATACGAATATTTATATTATGAAAATTATGTTCTTTCATCTTCAATACGTGTCTTAATTAGCCATTCAGCAGCTTGTAAACTAACCTATCCGTGTTATATTGCCCTAAAACTGTTTTTAGTTACATGGTCTCCCTCACGATCTGTTCCGTGGTCTCCATATTGTATGAATGGTCTAAGTATTAGCCAGCCAGTTCATTAAATGTTTTATTAGATAATATTCAGCCGATGCGCTGAATATTATTTAGGCTGCAAATTGAGTGGCTAAAATGGCTGGGCTATTAGTTGAAAAGTTAACTAAGCTAGTTGCTGTGACATTTAAATCTCCAAAGACCGTACTAATTTTGCTTGAATATTTGATGGAACATCGCCCATCACATCAGTAATACTCTTATTGATGTGATGGGTGCTGTTCCATCTTGTTACTAACTCTACGTATTTTTTCCAGCTGGCAAATATACAATTGACTGGCCTGTTGGTCTAGTGGTTAGTGGCCCTGACTGCTATGCCGGAGATCGTGGGTTCGATTCCCACCCAGGACAAATGTTTGTGTGATGAGCACAATCATTTGTTGTGTGTCTGGGTGTAATTTATCATTATTATGTATGTATTTAAAAATATTTAAGTATGTTTATCAGTTGTCTAGTACCCATAACACAAGCTCTGCTTAGCTTGGGACTAGACGGCGTTGTGTGATAGTTATGTGAATATTATTATTATTAATTAGCAAAGGCGGGATTTTCATGAAAATAATATACGAAAAAATAAATGTAAAAAAATTATCTTAAAAGAGCTTTATACATACCTACATGCACAACATGCATCTTAGTAAAAAATATTGTAATAAGCAAAATACACTCTGAAATAAAACTCACTAAATAAACATACCATCATAACCTGAGAAAAACTATCAACATTAAACTACTTGTACTATTTCTTATTCTGTGATTAAACTAAGGATGACAGACTAGCCAAAACTTATGGTAACAGAAATATTCCGTTTGAAGGTGCAAAACTTTTTAATAACCTGGCTAGTGAAATCAGCGAATTAGCTGTACAATATATTTTTAAAGTGACCTAGCAGCTCGTTGAGAAAGTAATAAATTACAAAAAAACCATCTGCCATAAATTTGTAACATTTAAGATATAATATAAGTTATCAACCTATATTTATTTTAAGTATACATTATTCTTTTTGATAAACCTCTGTTAATATTTAAGGGGCAAACTGTCACACTAATATTATAAAGACGCAAGTTTGTGAGTGTGAGTCGGTATGTTTGTTATGGATTTGGATAAAATTGGAACACGGGTAGATAATATCCTGGAATAGCAGATAGGATTCTTTTTAACCGATTATGTTCCCTTGGGATAATTATCTATTTTCACGCAGGCGAAGCAGGTGGCTGCAGCTAGTGATAAAACAAAATAAATAGTAAATCTTTTTCGTGTAATTTACTATGCTAACATCACAAGCGAACTTGATTACAGATACGTCAGAGCAACGACAGTTTCTTACACAAGCGTGTCTTTGTAATATTGTATCTAATCAACTTGATTTGTGAAAGATAAACGTTTATTACATTGATATTACATAAGATTAGACTTCTAAAAATATAATGAAATTAGCATGAAGCGATTAAGAAATAATTTCAAGATAAAACCCGAAAATATTAGATTTCAGGTATTAAATTCGCTTCTTAATCTCCATTTATTTGCGAGCGATTTGCGTAATATTAACAGAGGCCCTTTCTATCATGTTACATAATTTGAGGGGTATTACAATTTGTTCCAGTTTAATAATAAATGAAGCTCTATGTTATAAAGTAGACACGAAGGGCAATAAGCATGAAATTTAGCGTGTACCAACAACGTTGAAATTGTTTTAGAACTGATTTCAATAAAAAGAATATTAAAGGGAATGGAAAACGAGGTGGGTACATGCTTAACGACGTCTGGTAGGCAGGGATATGGAGAAAGTTTGTCAATTCCTCAATACTTTACAAATATTTGTACCTTAACCCTTTAACCCCATTGTTGTTCATTTTAATACCCACTCTTTCGGAAGCTCTACTGAGGTCATTGAGCATTGCGCTGAGCTCTTTCGTAGTCTCAGCCATGACTATTTTATCGTCGGCAAACCGAAGATGAGTGGTGAACTCGCCATTGACATTAATGCCTAATCCACTCCAGTCCAGACATCCTCCATTGCGGCTGTGAACAAGAAATGACGACTCCCTGCCTCACACCCCGCTGCAGCCTAACCCTTTAACTGCTTGCGTCGGATTGGTCCGACAAGTGTTTTTTTTGTGTCCAATTCGCCAGTGTCGTCTGTTTGCGACTGGGTACTCCATCTCGTTTAGCTCTTCAATCCCCATAGATGACAGAAGAGCTGACGAAATGGAGTATTTAGTCAGGGATGTGCGACCCTGGTGGAATAGACGCGAGAGTGTGTCGGTTAAAAGGTTAAGGAAAAAAATACGAGTAATGGTACATATTTAGATGTAGGTATCATTCGATCGATAACATGACACCTTGTCGATGAAGTGATTTGTTGATAAGACACCTCCCGATATGATTTCGTGTTGATTTACTGTTCTGTCATTATATTTCACTATAACCATGTTACAAGGTATGATATGGTAATTGTCGGGTCATGTTTAAATCATGATCATGATTTTTTTTAATGATATTGTCGGCGCTTTTTTTTCACTTTTGATTGGCCTGTTGGTCTAGTGGTTAGTGGCCCTGACTGCTATGCCGGAGGTCGTGGGTTCGATTCCCACCCAGGACAAATGTTTGTGTGATGAGCACGATCATTTGCTCTGTGTCTGGGTATAATTTATCTATATATGTATGTATTTAGAAATATATAAGTACCTATGTTTATCAGTTGTCTAGTACCCATAACACAAGCTCTGCTTAGCTTGGGACTAGACTGCGTTGTGTGATAGTTATGGAATATTATATTATATTATTATTACTTTGGACAACATCTAATGTCTTCTCTTCTTCTAGGGTGCAGCGGTCAGACTTATACTGACTAAACTGAGTGACTAAAACTACGCCTGTGTCTTTCAGTTGCCCTTTGTGCTCTAGTACCACGGGTTTTCTTTTCAGAAATTCCTCGCCATCTGCCCTGCTGGGTACTACGGTTTTGCTGACATCTCATTGAGGCAAGCGTGGAATACTACGTGCCGTCGACAATTTGAGCTCGGTCAGGTCGGTAACTATACGGCCTGACGGCGAGCTGCCCATTTCTCGTTGTCCACAAGCCGGCGCCTACTGTGGCCGGGGATCGCCCTGAGAAGCCCGATGCCCGGGGCGTCTCCTGTTGCGGCGGCTATGGCGTGAGGAAGTCCGTTCCCTCACTTGTGTGCGGTCGTCTCCTTCGTTAGCATTACTGCTTCACGGCTCCGAACCATGGGCTGAAACCATCGTACGCTCCTCGTGTCCTCCAAATGTTGTGACCGTGACTTTCAATAATATAATATAATATTGCACAACTATCACACAACACCGTCTAGTCCCAAGCTAAGCAGAGCTTGTGTTATGAGTACTAGACAACTGATAAACATACTTATATATTTCTAAATACATACATATTATAGATAAATCACACCCAGACACAGAACAAATGATCGTGCTCATCACACAAACATTTGTCCTGGATGGGAATCGAACCCACGTCTTCGGCATAGCAGTCAGGGCCACTAACCACTAGATCAACAGGCCAGTCATAATAGTTAGATACATACAAGTAGGTACTATATAGTAGGTACTTATTATTTAAATACTAGAAACTACTAAATATAATTAGAATCTTAATCTTATCAACCCATATTTCAATAAGCCGATACAATGAAGGTTTTTATTCATGGTTGTTACTCAGCGAATTAGTTACATTGATAAAAATTAGTTCATTTTTAATATTTTTTTTTTTGACGTGACAACGTCTTATAAATTGGTTTGCCGGGTGACACTTCAAGAAACTGCGTTACGCTCCGCTCACGTTATGCGCTCACAATGAGAGCGAGTGAGAGGCACGCGTCCCTTCCACTCGGGCATGGTTAGCCCGCCTAAGAGCGAGAGAGACAGACATAAAAGTCGTTGTCACGTAAAACTTTCGCCCGTATACCGACTTTACAGGCAACCAATTTTTTATATCTGATAGCCTCGCGTTTGGCTACTGCCTTACCTGATGGTAAACGATGATGTGACCGACTTAAGAGCATGGTTGCCTAGAAACAACCTATTCTTCATTCTTGATATAGACCCCCGGGGGTCTTTGTAGCTATCAGGAAACAAAGGCTGGGCATTCCACTCCTTTGTTGCATGTACAGTGAATGTGTTCCTAAAACGTTTTGTGCGTTTGGGATGATGGGGTTTTTAATATAGTATGGTACCTTAGCTAAAACATTAGGTACTGGTGACGGGCTGGTGCTTTGGGTGACTCTCTTTATGTGAGTAACCTTTGATATTCAAAATGTGCTGGCTCTGTCTAGTTTGAATACATGACTTTTTATTATGATTGAATAGAGACATAATAGATTCAAGGAAGTAAAAAAATGTCTCAAAGGAACTACTCCCAGGATAAAAAGTCATATTCTATGTTTTATTTCAGGTCATGATCTATTCTTGTGCCAAATTTCACCCAAATCCGTTCAGCCGTTCGAGCGTGAAGAAGTAACAATTATACAAACACTCACAAACTGTCGCCTTTATAATTGTATGATACTAGCTGCCCGCTTCGCCCGCGTGAAAGTAGAAAATTGTCCCAAGGGAACATACCTACTCCCGTGATAAAAGGGGTCCTATGTGCTATTCCAGGCCATGGTCTACTCGTGTGCCAAATTTCGTCCGAATCCGTTCAGCCGTTCGAGAGTGAAAAATTAAAAAAACATACACACACACTTTCGCCTTTATAATATTGATTATTCAGTAAACTAGTTTGTATAGCCTTAAATATCTGTGATTGATTTGACTGGCGCTGCGCGGGCCATTGGCACGGTAATATAATCTATACAGTATTGTAACTCGGCCGTATCTTAGAAATAAATGCCTACAGCCGCGCGGTACGTAAACATGCGATAGGGCTGCCCGCGCTATGGCTACCCGCGTCCAGCATTTTAATTACATTTGCCTACTTTGTGTTTCCATTTAGTTTTGTGATTGTAAATATACTTTTTTTATATAAACAAATAAAATACTTTGTGAATTGAATAGGAAGTGTTCAATATTTGCGACCGAAAAATATTTGCGCCTCGACTGAGACGTACCTACGAAATGCTTTATTATTAAATTTTAAAGTACAAAAATCCGCATTCTAAAGCTTAATTAAAAATTGTTTTGGTAAACATGGACAAGGTGGAGAAAAAGGAATATTTTTTACTTGGTTATAGATACCTGCAGCTACTTTACAATTTATATGTTTGGTTTTAAATGAAGAATTCATGCAACGAAAAATAGCACAATATATCCTACTCGTCATATTAAATATATAAATATGTACTTGAACTTATTTTTATTGAAAAAATCGCGCGGCACAGACGCGACTGTCTGCATCCCGAGCGCACCTCGAGATCGAGGCGCGTAGGTATAGCTCGCGTTTCGTCCGTTTGTATGAAGTTGGAATACTGTATAGATAATATTACCGTGCCATTGGCCTTCCTCAATTTCTAGGAAAATGTTCCTCCCACATTGTGATAATAATTCTATTGAACCTTTGACGTCACCCAGTGGAGACGAGATACCCAATATTGTAGATAACACATATTGCACCAATATCAATAAACTTCTAAAAGATATGGCTTTTTATGAACTAATATCGATTCGATCGATCAAATTTAATAGCATCACGTGACATATTTTCAGTGATGTGAAATTAACGTGTTTTAATTGTAGAAGGGATCAAATTCCATTGTATATTAGACTAGCCACTGCCAGCGGTTTCGCCCGCGTGAAAGCAGAAAACTATCTCAAGGGAATTTTCCCGGAATTAAAAATATCTTTTTTACACCACCTGCTCGATAATGGCCTTTTATATAGTCATACAACCATCACTTAAAGCAAGTCATTATGTCCCTAGGGAATAATGAGAATAGAATAGCATAAACTTTATTGTACACCAAAATAGTAACAAAACTAATAAGAGACTATAATGAGATTTAAATTTGGAACGTCAAAAACGTATTTGAAATATAAAAAAACACAAAGTAATGTGCCTGGTTGTGTTTGAATCAGCGACCTACTACTTACTCGTAAGTCGGGGACACTGCTCATACCACTGATCATAATGATTGCGTATATATAACACACGTGTTCATATGATGAGTTGCCGGTTAGAAGCACATGTGTTAAAATAAATACATCTATCACTGTACAACTTATGATAGATAGAGATACGACTGTCTAGATAGTAGGCCCTTTATTCATGAACACGTCGTCTGTAAACGATTGATAAGTAAGATATTTATCGATAATTCTGTCACTGACATTTTGATAACATGTGGCTCTCAAGTTATGGGCTGCAGGATTGTTCGAAACAGTTACCGCGGCGTACTATTAGGTACTTATTCTGTGCCGCGGCCGTGAAACAAAGGGCAACTGAAGGAACACTGTGGGTTATAGTCAGTAAAAGTCTGACACTCCTTCTTGCTCCATCCAGAGGGGGAAAAAGAAGCTCTCAAGTTATGTGCAGTTTAAACGAGTCTATTTTTTTAACCGACTACGGCAAAGCCAAAGGAGGGTTATGATTTTGACAGGCTATCTATGTATGAGTATTCGTTTGTTCATCTGTTCCCTCATAGCTCCTAATCTACTTATCGGAATTTGACATATGAGGTATCGTTAGAACCGTCTTAATTGTCCGCTGAATATAGGCTACGTGAAGTGTCAAAAAACTCGATAGGCGCTCTCTAGCGGACAAAAGTAATATGTTAAAAAATAAAAATCGAAATAATTACGCCTGTTTGCTATCATTTGAAAGGGCTTTACTTGTACTTATCAAAAAATATCACAAGATTTTCAGGATACTAAAATAAACAAGGTAACTGGAAAAACAACAAGAACAGAACTAAAAGAAAAGCCGTAGTCACACGTTATTAAAGTATTTCGGTTGGTACCTATAGTTGTTTATTTTAGCATCCTGAAAAGAGTTGAGTTTCATACTTTTTCAGCGTGGTTTTTTTTAACCGACTTCAAAAAGGAGGAGGTTATATGTTCGGTTGAATGTATGTTTTTTTTTTTTTTTTATGTATGTTCACCGATTTCTCGGTCAATTGTGGACCGATTTTGAAAATTTTTTTTTTGATTGAAAGGTTATGCTTCCAAGTTGGTCCCATAGAAATATTGTTATGATCTGATCATGAACTTCGTAGATATGGAACAGAACTCCTCATGGGATCACAGCAGAACTGTCGTAACAAGTAAAATTGCTTTGTTTATACGTGTAGTCGATGACTGACTGAAAGAAGAGGGGTAATGTATCGAACTGATCTGATGATAAAGCCTGAAATTAGGCACTGGAACTCTGTAATAAATTAATTTAATCTAACCGTGTTTGGTATTATTAGAATTGTCATAAGATGCACTCTGGCTATAAGGTATTTAAGTATGGCTGAGGGGTACTTTTTAGTGGTGGTACCATAACTAAAAAGTGAAAAAATAAAAAACTTTTTACAAAAAAAATACAACCGACTTCAATGTAAAAAAACACTGAAAAGTGCAAAATAACTTTAACTTCGGAAGTCGGTGTTAAATAACGAAGAGACAAAACTATTATAGAAACACCGACTTCCGAAATTAAAGTTATTTTGCACTTTTCAGTGTTTTTTTACATTGAAGTCGGTTGTATTTTTTTTGTAAAAAGTTTTTTATTTCGTAGTCAGGTTTTAGTTTTTTACTTTTTTTTTTGCTAATTAATTGGATATTAATTAGTGGAAAAAAAGTTAAAAGTTGGTCCATTATCCTAGCTTGGCATAAAAGATCAAAGTGGTTACAGCTTGCTAGTATACCAGTAGGTACATTATTGTCAAACTTCCTTGAAAAACTAGCCTCTTGTAACCAATCAATCGAAAAAGTATGGGCTAATGGCCCTTACTCATACAGAGACGGGAAGGGACATAAGGAGGGAGGGTCATTGAAAACGATGCGTGCTCATTCAATTTCAGACTTGGAATATCAGGCCCCCTAGCCAAGTTACAACCGTTTCGTGTCGAATTCCGTTCTCCAATCGGTAACGCCTCGGTGTCAACAATTGTAGAAAACGATAAGCTGGTAGCCATGTTGACTCGCCTGAGTCGGCCGCTTGTTCTACAATTTCGTTCTACAATAACAAAGGATGTAGCGTTGAACATTGTAGAAACGATAACAATTCATTCTATCATTTTGAACGATGTGAATTTGGCTACAAATTTTCTATTCGTATGTTCTGACCACGTGACTTAACGTTGAGATGATGTCATTCCCCTACATTTGATTAGTTTTCGACTAGCGTTAACGATTGCAGATTATAAACTTGGCTAGGGGTGCAGGTTGTTTTCCTGCATCATATAAAGCTTATCAGTTTGCCTGAAATTTTATCGTTGCCAATAGTTTGTTTATTAGGAAACTTATTGGGATTACTTATTATCCTGCATTTAGGTTATGATAACAAACCGATAAGGTGAATACTACTTGAAGTCCTCTCAATCTTAGTTCGGTCTTCGTCATAATTGTTATTTTTAAGTTCTCCTAATTATAATGTATTTATTACTTTATAATATTAGCATAAATAAGTATTTTATTATTGTAACTTAATTTAATGATACTACATCACACTTGATATTTATCTGTTATTTATTTAATGTGCACACCTACCACAGTGTTGTCTCTTTTAACCCAAAGGTTGACTGGTAGGGAATGCCTTGTTGCATTAAGTTCGCCTATGTACCACTATGTACATTAAGTTTAAATAAATAAATAAATAATAAAAATAAAAAGACACTAGAAATATTTAATCAATAAATAATAGATGTTATGTGTATTTAAATGCAACAGTTCCTCAGAAGTAACATCAGAACAATTATATTAACTACGTGTCAAGTGTCGACTGGTTCTGCACATGTGTGCGTAATATGTGGTATTATGGAATTATCCGCACCTCAGAAGTTTCCACTTACAACTTAGAACTGCCCTTACTAAGAAATCATTAAAAATGTGCGTGTGTATACATACATATAGTTAGAAAACAGTGAATTTCGTATAGCGCCTTGTATGTTTTGACTGATATAGGTTTTCCCGGCTCACATATTTCTGCTAACTATACGTTTTTAAGTTATCTGATTCACCTAGGAGTTAACAAAAATATAATGTGGCAGTTGAATCTTGGCAACCGCACATATATTAATTTCCGCTTGAAAATGCAAGTTTAGTATAACGTCGAAGTCCACGCAAGGAAACTTGTGCAGAAAAGCTGTTGCGATTTATTCGAAACATCATGAATAAAATACTCTAATATCCTTCAAGGAATCAGAAAGAAAGTGTATTCGGAATTGACATGTTTATTATTATGTGAAAGTTCTGATATGGTCTGTGAGTATAAGAGTAAGAACGGGTGAAGATGACGCGCGAGGCGATAATGTTGTCAGTGGCGCGACGGTCCCCTTATCAGTGAGTGTCATATAAGAGGTCGGCAACGTTATAATGTTCCTTGCTACACCCTAAACTGAACATTGTTACATCACTATTATTATTTATCGATAGTTACGTATTCTAAATTCTGACGCAGTGATGTCATCATTTCCCTAGCCTTTTCTTTTCTCTAGCGTGTTTTAAAGACCAAATTATTTTTTGTTGTTGTATAGTCATTTGGGAAATAAAATAAAATACAAAGGAACAAGAAAACAATGATCGAGTCTTTAAATCTTTTCCAACTAAAATGATCCCACGTCAGCTTCCAGTCTATACATGTCAGTCAGTATATAGGTGAGCAGTGGTGGCCGAGTGGTAACGGCCCCGAATTACGAGTTTGTAGGTCGCCGGTTCAAACCCAGCCAGGCGCATTACTTTGTGTAATTTATTTCATCACCACTGCTCTCAAAACGGTGAAGGAAAATATCGTGAGGAAACTAACATGTCCTGGAACCAAAAAATTCGAAAACATGTGACATTCACCAACCCGCACTGGGCCCACGTGGTGGATTACGGCCCATTCCCTCTCCTAGAGAGGAGGCCTGAATCCCAGCAGTGGGAACATTAAAAGGCTGATTATGCAGCTTTGCAGTCTAACCAGATGCGGCTGAATACATGTGTTTTATATAGAGACTGCCTATCAGGCCTCCACAGCCCAGCTGCTGGGCAACACGATACTCCTTGGATAGACTGATGATGTACAGAATTTCTGCGTCATTTCTGCGGTAACGACTGATCGGTGATGTAAACATCAATATTGTAGCATAGCATAATCAGCCTTTTAATGTTCCCACTGCTGGGACTCAGGCCTCCTCTCTAAGAGAAGGAATGGGCCATAATCCACCACGCGGGCCCAGTGCGTGTTGGTGAATGTCACATGACTTCGAATTTTTGGTTCTAGGACATGCCGGTTTCCTCACGATGTTTTCCTTCACCGTTTTGAGAGCAGTGGTGATGAAATAAATTACACAAAGTAATGCGGTTTGAACCCGCGTCCTACAACTCGTAAGTCGGGGCCATTACCGCTCGGCCACCACTGCTCTCAATATTGTAGATTCCTGTATAATAGGGGATTTTATCGAGGATTTTTTTCAGAATTCCATTACCAAGTCCGTTTCGGAATTAGGGCCTGTCACATCGATCATAAGAATGGGAAGATATATTGAAAATGAAAATGTTACCAGATGCACGTCCTAGCAGTATTAATTGGACACCCACAGGTGGTTACTCTCCCTTTTTACCCGACTGCAAGAAGGGTTATGTTTTTCGCGCATATCTTGTGTGTATATATGTATGTAATTTTCTTTATTACCTCATATCTTCCAAACCGCTGAACGGATTTACATAATTAAGATATTGTTAGATTCGTCTTGATAACCCAAGTGTTCTTAGATAGGTGACGTTAAAGAAAAACCAACATAACGACTGTGAGATGCTATCATTTAGAGCAAAAAAACTTTTTTTTTTGGTTATTGCGATATGGATGAGGATGAGGATTTAAAAATGGTATATCATACATATAAAAAAATACAATAGGAAATATGTTATTTATTATCTACTAGCTGTTTTTGGTTAGGTTTAACTATCTGTATAACAAATGTTTAGATAAGGAAGGTTATGTGTCGCACTGCAGTTGGACCCAAAAGTTATTAAACCTAATGTCAATCTACAAAGTGTAATTGAAACAAAACCAACTACGTAGATGTTAGAGTTCCTTATCGAGGCTTATCGCCCAGTTTCGAGAGTCAACAGGGACAATAAGGACTTAAGTAGTAGTGCTCGGCGTTCTTCATCCCTAATTTTGTATGATGACTTAACTGTAAAGTGGCTCACCATTTGATGGTAGGACTACGCTAGGTTTTTTTAAGGTAGTCATCCAATGACTACTCCCGCTCTAGGCTGTAGGCGTTTAGGACTTTTACTGACTAAAACCACTTATGTTCCTTCTTTGCCTAGCTTTCCAGGACCCCGGGCTTCCCTTTTAGAAGCCAACCCTTGAGCCCAGTAGGCTTCGGCCCTGCTGGGCTCCTACGGTTTTGCTCACATCTCTTTGAGGCACGCGTGGAACACTACGTGCCGTTGACGACTCGGGCTCGGTACGGACGAGTACCCGAACGGAAACCTACCCGTTGCCCGTCACCCGAAAAGGTCTACAACAGGTTGTGACCCTAATCTTTCACTTTTTTTCGTCATTACTTTGAGGTATCGTGACACAAATCGCGTATTCTTA
This sequence comes from Mythimna impura, assembly GCA_905147345.3. Lineage (NCBI taxonomy): Eukaryota > Metazoa > Arthropoda > Insecta > Lepidoptera > Noctuidae > Mythimna > Mythimna impura. The sequence continues at coordinate 9,072,372 of LR990348.1, read as the reverse complement.
ATACAAGTATCTCAGTCGTGTGCCGAATTTTATCTTCCTAAACATAGCTAATTGCGTTATGTTTTGTCAAAACATATCTTCGACAAATTTTTTTAGTAATCAACGCTTGACCCCAAATTGTCAATTCGATATTCACGCTTTTGTGTATGAATTGACCCCAAATTAAAGACGTCGTTCGCAAGGAATCAAAATGCTGCTGCTGGATTACTAAAAAAATTGTAAAATTTATTTAATTCGAGACTCCGGTAAAAATGTATGTTATTCTTAATAAACTTTTGTTAACATTTATTTTGGTTATTAAAACACGTTTAATTAAAAAAATCTCGATAGAATTTATCCACAAACGTTGACCTCTAAAATTGCCCTTTTAAATTTTTCAGTTACCAAAGTTCGTCAGTAAAATTAATGCCAATTAAATTAATCGAACCTGAATGTAAAACTTGAACTTAGATTTACAATAATTGAAACTCATCTTTGAGTAAAACGATAAAATGCTTTATATTTTGTAATAAATTGCAATCATGCTACGACCTTAAGAAAATTTTAGGCAGATGGTAACGCCTTCAAAACAAATGTCACAGAAGCGTCCGTAGAGTAGAGATCAACCCAGATATCTTCGTTAGTTTCGAAAATTTTTGATCCCCAGCAAATCCGTATAGTCTTTTATCGATACAGTAAAAATGTCACTGCTATATTTTTTTGCACGATATGCAGATTACAAAGGCTTACCTTGTTATGTGGGATTTAGTAGTCAAGAGAAAAGAATTATATAATAATGGAAACATTATTGTTACTAGAATATAACTCGTACACTGTACTTACTGGTTTTTCAGCTCCGAGAAAATGTTAAAGTTTGAAAAATATTAAATAAGTGAAGTTCATCGCACAAAATAGAAACTGTTGCAAGAAATGTCTATTAATCTTTTTTTTTTTTTATGCACCTACCATATTTTCTCTTCACTACCCTTGGTTGACTGGTAGAGAATGGTCCGCCTTTGTACCTTTGTGTTGCATGAAGTTTTAATAAATAAATAAATAATGAAAGGATGTATTTCTAAATATAATGTAGGTATATTATATAACTCTTAACATACCTAAAGTATTAATATTTTTACCAATCGGTATTAAGTAGGTACCTACTTTATAAAATGAATAAAATCATGATTGTGTATTATGACATAGACACAAAGGCGTCTAGTATCAGTAGGTATCCATACAATAACAATTGGCCCCGAAACAACTAATTAGCAACAAATGTATGGAAAATAGAGCAGCGAGGCAGTGTGTCAAGCGTAGTACTACGAAACACGTAATAATATCAATGGCCTGATTGTGCGGCATTAGTAAGTGCCAAGCCAAATAAGTAGTCTAAACAAACAAACTCAAAACAAAGGAACTGATAGCAATTAACTAAATGAGATGGATTCGGTGCATTATGCATGTTTATGAATGTTTGTGCATCGCTACTTCAAATACTTAAATAAGTACCTACGCTTGTTTATTTAACACACTGCTTAATGCGCACAATATTATACAAAATGATAAGCAAAATATTCACATTATTTATGTCACAACTCATAACAAAAGACCTATTAAATTAGAACTAGCATCGTTTAACTATGCATTGTTTATCATTTAAAACATCCGGAATGACGAAACACAATAAATGAAACTGCAAGTCTTCCGGCTGTCTTTGTTTTTAAAAAAACTGCATGTCAGATGCTCGCCAAAAATAACACTTGACGCACGTGCTCCCATGTTTTTGATGCATGCAGTTCAATTGTAATTAAACGAGTGTTGCTATTGAAAACCTATTTCACGGTCAAGCATGTTGAACAAACATTTAAAACATTAACGCAACAACATAAAACAGCGTTCAATGTATTCACTATCATAACAAAAACAAAAGAAAGAACACTCAATCACTTACGTAGGGAATAAAGTCTGTTAACTAAAGCCGTATAAAAATGCAGATTTATTTGTTTGTAATATTAAATAAAACACTTTTTCTGTGAATACAGATCGTAGAAAAACTAAGAAATCACGCTCGTGGCTGACGTATCGACTGACCGGGCGACCAATCGCGCGCGCTCCCGCCCTCTGACTGACAACGAAAATAGCAGATGTTGAGGAAACTCACGCCTGCTATTATTTGATAAAATATTTATTTGATATTCATGTGAGTATAGAACACATAATAAAATTGAGAACGTTGTTGAACTGTCATAATATTTTACATAGAAAGGACACGGAAGTTATTATGTTTTTCTTACAGTGGGCAAGTACGTAGCAACTTGTTGAAATAGTTATCACGACCCATAAATAATTGGTTTCGTTTTATCGCGGAAAATGTCGCTAACAAATGCCAATTGTACAGTTTTATTGATGATAATCACTTTATGCATTTTTAAATTCTTTTGTATTTTTCTTCCTCTAAAAATTATATTCGATGAAAGTAATTAAAATCTTTATATTTTTAATGACTTTTCGGTTGGAAAAGCGTTGTTGATTTTTCCATACAGATTTAATGAGCAGCTCGGGGTGTGGATTCGAGCCCGGTTGATGCTAACGGATAGGCTCTGCTGTTACAGGGCACTGAATCAATACACATGTTTAAATAATATATACATTATTTGAACATTTATTTTTAATTTAAACCAGAAAACCATTTTTAATTCAAATAAATTCTTGTGATAGCGATCTTGCGTGATCGCGTCAAAAATGAAGGTATCCGCAGGAGAACCAAGGTTACAGACTTAGCCCGAAGAATCGCCAAACTTAAGTGGCAGTGGGCAGGGCACATTGCTCGCCGAACAGATGGTCGATGGGGACGAAAGGTTCTGGAATGGCGACCACGTGGCACATACTGGAAGACGCAGCGTTGGACGGCCTCCCACATCGGTCCACGATGACCTGGTGAGGGTCGCAGGAATCCGATGGATGTGAGACGCACAGGACCGGTCATGGCGACATTTGGGGGAGGCCTATGTCCAACAGTGGACGTCTTTCGGCTGAAATGATGATAAAGATGATGATAGCGATCTAACCTGACCTAACAATTGAAATAGGTCTATTGAATCAACGATAATTTCACTGTTGCGTGGTTTTTCAGATAATTTCAGGTATTTCAAAAACATCAGCTTCAGTATAAAACCGCGACAGTACTTCTATCGCACCTGTCAATGACGAATCAATCAGTTATCTTCAAGTATTGGGGTCATGATGTTAAGATAAAATTATAAAAAACGATGCTTGTATCAACATCAAAGGTATGTCTCGTTTGAGTTACTAGGTCAGATAAAATTATCTAAGCGATTTGTTGCAAGCTAGACCTACCGCAGCTGGCAGTTTATAATAAACTAGCTTTTGCCCGCGGCATCGCCCGCGAACATAAAATATAGCCTATGTCACTTAGGAATAAAGCAGCTTTCTATCGGTAAAAAAAATTTTAGCTATCGGACCAGTACCTACTTCCAGAGATCTTGTATGTATGTATGTATGTATGTATGTATGTATGTATGTATGTAATATTCTTTATTACCTCATATCTTCCAAACCGCTGAACGGATTTATATAATTAAGATATCATTAGATTAGTCTTTATAACCAAGGTGTTCTTAGATAGGTGACGAAATTTTCATAATTAAAGTTAAAGGGCTCATCATGAGGATTTCAAAATCGTATATCATGACCATATTATAAATAAATACAATAGGAAATATTTTTTATCTACTAACTGTTACTTGCGACTTCGTTACTCCCCTTTTTATATCCCCCTAGGATGTAAGTCCCGTTACCGCGGGAAAATTAAAAGTAACCCGAGTTACTCCTTGTAATATCAAAAACGAATTTCGGACGACAGGCAATGTGTAGCTCGCAGTCCGATCGTCCAGCTATTGTCCGGACCGAACCCAAGTCGTCGAAAGCGCGTCGTGTACTACGCGTTCCTCAAAGAGATGTAATTGCGCAGCAGGGCCAATGGCTACTAAAGTCATGAGAGAACTTCTGAAAAGGTAACTCGTGGTCCTGGAACGCAAAGGGCAACTGAAGGAACCTAGGTGTGGTTTTAGTCAGTAAAAGTATAAGTCTGGAACGCTCTCCCTCTCCACCCTAGAGCGAGAGAAGTAATTAGATGATTAACCACATAAAAAAGCTTTCTGTCAGTGAAAGTCCCGTCAAAATCAGTCCAGCCGTTTCTGAAATTTCCTCTCTCCTGGGAATCAGGATGTTCGGTCCTCCCGAACACCGGAATTAAGTCCCGTTCCCGCGAGGATACAAAAAGTAGCTTAAGGTACTCATTATAATATTAGCTATATCCCAATTAAAGTTCCGTCAAAAAGAAGCCCAAGTTACTCCTTGTAAAATCAGCTATCCGTCAGTGAAAGTCCCTCAAAGTCAGTTCAGCCGTTTCGAAGATATCCATTATCCCAGGGAATTAAGATGAACTACCTCCCGAGAGAATTAAGTCCCATCCCGCGAAAATATAAAAATTAGATTAAGTTACTCATTATAACATTAGCTATATCCCAATAAAAAGTAGCCTAACGTTTCTCTGCTTGTAAGGTTTGCTATCCGTCAGAGAATGTCCTGTCAAAATCGGTCTAGCCGTTTCCGATGTTAGCCGGAATAAACCAATAGCTAAACAAAAATTTCAAAATTTACGTTTGTGCTATAGGTATCGAATACACTTTGATAGACATTTAGTAAACAAATGATTTTTGAAAATACAAACAGACACTTCAATTTTTTTTAAGATACAAAAAAGCGAGGCGGATGACAAGGTAGGTTAGTGAAAATTTAAGTGATAAATCAGAAGACTTAAAGTCACCTAAAGGGCAATGGAAAGGGCTATGCTAGGAGTTTCCTTGCGTGATCGAATCAGGAATGAGGATATTCGCAGGAGAACCAAGGTTACCGACATAGCACGAAGAATCACCAAACTTAAGTGGCAATGGGCAGGGCACATTGCTCGCAGAACTTTCGGCTGAAATGATGATGATGATGATGTTATAAAATATACTTTTTAATAAAAAAATAATTTGCAAATCGGTCCATAAATGACTGAGTTCTGAGGTAACAAACATAAAAAAAACATACAACCTAATTGAGAACCTCATCCTTTTTTAAAGTCGGTTGAAAACGACAAAGACATGTGTTAAAACACGTGTCTTGGGCTCTCACATACAATAATAAGCTACTCTACGTGTTGCTGAATATATTAATAATAAAGGCTCATCGTAATTTCCCTCATGAAGTACGTAGGAGTATAAATAATCTCATTTAATGTGTTATATCTGCGAGATCGTCAATCTGTTGCTTTACCGGGATCATCATAAACTAAAGCTAATATTTCCAGTCGGTCTTCGTACAGCCTGTATTGTCAACTTGTTTATATTGTGAATTTTTCACGTCATTGGAACAAAATATTGTTATTACATTAGTATATCATAAACTAGCTTCTGCTCCGTGTATTTTCGGGATAAAAAGTATTACTATTCCAGGACATGGTCTACCCGAGTAGGTAAAAATATTCAACCAAATCTTTTAAGCCGTTTGAACATGAAGGAGTACTAAACACACCATGACATACAATGGGGGCGATCGGCGGCAGTGATCTCTCACGCCGGGCCATGGTACAGGCCAGGCAGGTCCGGAGCGAGGAGGAGTGGCAGGTGGTCTCATTCTGCGAAGCAGTAATGCTAGCAAAGGAGGCGGCCGCACGCGCGAGAGAACGCCCCAACACGCCCCAGCCGCCGGGATCCCGATCCTGATTTCCAGCCACCGTAGGCGCTGGCTTGCGGACGGCGAGCAATGGGTAGCTCGTCGTCCGGTAACCGTCCGGACTGAGCCCAAGTTGTCGACGGCGCGTAGTGTTCCACGCGCGCCTCAAGGAGATGTCAGCAAATCCGTAGGGGCCCAGCAGGGTCGAAGCCTACTGGGGCCATGGGTGATGCGAAAGAGAACCCCGGGGCCTTGGAACGAAGGCAAAGAAGGAACAGGAGTGGGTTTTTAGTCAGTAAAAGTCTGACACTATCTCATGCTCCGCCCAAGAGCGGGGGATGTCATTGGATGATTTTCCCACCAAAAAAAAACAACGACATACAAAATTTGGCCTTTATAACATTAGTGTGAGATGTGATGTAGATTTGTACATTATTATGTAATTAAAAACTGATTGACTCTGTATTGTGATAACAAGAGGGAATGCGAAGCGGTCGCATCCTTCTGCGAAGCAGAAATGCTAGTGAAGGTGTCGGCCGTAAGGTGAGGAGGGAACGTAACCTACATCTTCACCCCACAGCTGCCGCGACGGGGACGTTCCGGGCGTCGGAATCGCAGGGCGATCTCCGGCCACCGTAGACGCGGGCTTACGGACGACAAGCAATGGGTAGTTCGCCGTCCGCTCGGCCTACAAGGATCGAGCCTGAGTTGTCGATGGTGCGTAGTGTTCCACGCGCGCCTCAAAGAGATGTCAGCAAACCGTAGTGGCCCAGCAGGGCCGATGCCTACTAGGACCATGGGAAAACGTATGAAAGGGATACTCGTGGTCCTAGAATGCTAAAACATGAATGGAACATAGGTGTGGTTTTAAAAGCTAAAGCAGGAGAAGTCATTAGATGATGACCTAAAAAAACCCTGTTTTGTGATCTCTCACTTAAGTTGCCTTATTTTGGGTAAAAACTCAACAATTCATTTTATTTTTATTTTATTTATTGGGATAAAAAAACAGTTGCAGAAAATAATAGGGATTAAAGTATGAAATTGCCGTTTTATTGTAATAGGTACTTCGAATTGACATAGAACCTTCATGGTTTGAGATTTTTGAGAGAAACTTTTTTCGCATGGTACCTATGATGTTCTTCTTTTAAAAAAATGTGCAACATTCGATTATAAACTTTCAGTTGTTTTTTTTATTCAGCTTAGACAAGAAAGATGGATACTTCGAAAATTTGAGTGATTTTTGAATACGAGTTCCGACGCGGAACTAACGCGGCAGAAACAGCTCGCAATATCAATGTTGCGTTTGGAGAGGGGACTACTAATGAACGCACCGTGCGATTTTGGTTTAAACGCTTTCGTGATGGAAACTTTGAATTTTTTGCGGTGAACAGCAATGAATTGAAAGAGATGGTGGAAGCCGATCCGAGCCAAACTACCCAGGAATTAGCGGCATGGTTTAACGTTACCTTACCAACAGTATTGACTCATTTGCGTCAAAACAATAAAATAAAAAAAAATAAAAAAATGGGTGCCTCATGATTTGACTGATCTGCAGAAAGAAACGCGTGTTGATGCTTATGTTGCCTTGTTGAATCGATACAGAAATGAAGGAATATTGGATCGAATTGTGAGATGTGATGAAAAGTGGATTCATTACGATAACCGTAAGTGAAAAATGCAATGGCTGACCCCAGGTCAAACGCCGCAACAGTGTCCTAAAGCAAAGCTTACCAATAAAAAGGCAATGGTACCTGTTCGGTGATCTCAGCATGGTGTTATTCACTATAGCTTTCTCTGATCTGGTATCTAGCAATAACGGCAGATGTCTACTGTGCCGAACTCGGTACAATGATAGCAAAACTAGCAGTGAAACAGCCCCGACTCATGAATCGATCTTGACTATTATTGCTCCATGATAACGCGAGACCTCATACAGCACGAGAAACCGTTTTAACTCTACAGGAACTGCAATTAGAAACCACCCTCCGTATTTGCTAGACCTTGCTCCATCGGACTACCATTTTTTTCGTGATTTCGACAATTTTCTACGTGATAAAAAGTTTTCTTCTCAGGAGGCAGTACAAAATGCTTTCACACAGTTTGTCGAATCTAGATCACCAGAGTTCTATCGCAAAGACTTGACCTTTCTATCAGATGGCAGCAATGTATAGATACTAATGGTAATTATTATGATTAAATAAATATGGTATATTAAACAAAAAACGAATTTCAATTTTTCAGTACAAGTCGGCAATTTCATACTTTAACCCATAAGAAATCCTTTGAACTACAAACACTAAACCTCTTCAATGTTCCCGTCTTAACAAAGAATAAAGGAAGTGAAGGACTGTGGTAAGAGTTTATAGAATACAGAACCTTCTGTAATAGCTTTATGTATTAAAAATAATTTAATTCAATTTAATTTATCTTAATCAAGCTCGCTTTTGTACTTGATCTGTATTGTTTGGTGTAGGCACAATAAGCATACATATTTTTTATGTGCTTAACTAAATTCTTTTTAGCTTTGGTAATACGAAATTACTAGCTTCTGCTAGCCCCCGTTTCATCCCCTTGAGAGGGTGAATTTTGTAATATCCTCTCTTAGTGCTCGCTTACGTCACAAAAGAAAACCTGTAAACATGCTTCTAGTCCCAGTAGTATCGGCTGTGCGTTGATATGTCAGTCAGTCAGTTTCTCCTCTTATATGTACCTATTTGTCGTGGTCAGATCTTAGAATTGATCATTCCATGAAATGGCCAACTAAAACTGGCTAGATAGTTTAAACGTTAACATTTGGTGATGTCAATTCTCGTTTGGCCATATCACTGATTTATATAGGATTTCTATGATAATAAAAGGTCTTAAAAAAGTAAGCCAAACGAGGATTGAAATATTATCAAACATTAACGTTTGAAAGGATCTGGCCAGTTTTACTTGGCCTTATCATGAAGTGATAAATTTTTTAGATCTGACCACGACATATAGATAAAGTAGCGCTGATGTTATCAAAGAGAAGTCTGACATGGTCTTTGACGTCACAGCCGCCATAGAAATAGGCGGTTTGGCCAGAGAGACTAGAGAGATTGTTGATTGTTTAAAATTGTTCTATTTCGTTTGCTTGCCGACCAATTTTGATTTTGTTTTTACAATTTAGTATTCTATCTTTGTATACTTATTTGTTGATGAACTGGTTAGTTAACAAATATTTTTTCCTTGCACATTTCCTATTAAGAAGTAGGAATAAAATAACACCTTGTCATGTTCTCCTCGTTCTTCAGAATTCTAGTAGCACGTGCGACATTGATGATTTGACTGGCCTGTTGGTCTAGTGGTTAGTGGCCCTGACTGCTATGCCGAAGGTCGTGGGTTCGATTCCCACCCAGGACAAATGTTTGTGTGATGAACACAATCATTTGTTCTGTGTCTGGGTGTAATTTATCTATAATATGTATGTATTTAGAAATATATAAGTATGTTTATCAGTTGTCTAGTACTCATAACACAGGCTCTGCTTAGCTTGGGACTAGACGGCGTTGTGTGATAGTTGTAGAATATTATTATTATTATTATATTATTGACATAGAATCGTCGGCATTACCATCTTATATGGAAAACTTGAAAATGTTATTAGTCAGTTATGTCAGTAATATAAGTTATGAATTATTAAATGCATCTGTGTGCACAGTCGTTGCTGCGATTGAGCGTGCCCTCATTCTTTATGCAGCTTGGCGGGGGGATCGGCTGCGTATCGGGCTGAGGTCGACTGGTCGGCAAACATACCTACCCATAAGACTACTTCAATTTAATTGCTTATAAAATTAATAGTATCGTAAGAAAACGTCCTTGCAATTTGTTCCTAACCTACATGGCGTTTGTTTAGTTTAGTTGTAAAATGTTTATGAGTAGTTAAACATTTAAGACGGCAATCAACTTGATGGTTAGAACAATACTGCTTGTGTTTCGTCAGTTTACTTAAGCATTTTTTTCCTTGTGTCTTTTCTGTTTTATATGCTGTCTATATATAATCTATTGGCGAAGCTAGATAAAAGGGCCGCTATAAAAAAAAAATTGAGGCTATTTATTTTTTTCAATGTAACTGGTAAGACATCACGATGGGGTCGGGGCCACGAAGGAGATGGACAGGTTAATTTGATGGTTACGTCAACACTGACTAGAAAATGTGCGGGTGTAGCAAAAGATGGAAGAAATGGTTTTGTGATCACTTATGACTGAGCTCGAAAATGGGTTCGTTTATTGGAGCATTCTAGACTAGGTTAAGTTTTCAATGTTACCTTACATAGAGAATGCTGGAATGATCGGAGCGAGATATTAAATTGGCTCATCCATTACTGGCCCTTATTATCAGTAAGCGAATTAAAGGTTGTGGTTAACATATTACGGATTATAGCTCAGGTCGGGGTCCCTGTAACATGTTTGATACGCCACACATAAAATCTATTTTTCGATCTCGGAATCAAAGATAAACGGTTTATCTCTCTGTCTCTTATCATTCTCAGACATATAAGATTCAGCAGAAGCAAAAGGGTTATTGAGGTTATTGAAATACGCAGTTGTCAGTATGTTAAAGATTTATCTAGCACTTGAGAATATTTTAATAGTCATCTTGATTTCTGATACACGGTTTCATTGCTTGGATTCGTTTTGATTAAACATACCTACTTATAAATACTAAAAACGCGTGACAATGTAAAAAAGTAAAATAATGCAGACACTTATTTGGAATTGAATCCTACAACTTCGTTCGCGTCAAAGTAGTAAAACAACACAATGCTATTTGGCCACAAATTCAAGAAAGATTTTTTTGTGTGGAAACTTAATTCTTTTTCCAACACAAAAGTAGCCTAAATTACTCCTTATAATTTCAGATATCTACCAGTGGAAGTCTTGTCAAAATCGGTCCACCCGTTTCGAAGATAAACAAGTACAAACAGACAGACAAACAATATTTTTTGTTACTGGTAAGTAATATATGTGGTAAGTAATGAGAAAGAAAGAAAACACATTTATGTAGCACACAGACACACGCAATGACGACACAGCTATAGATATTTAAATAATAGAATAGGCATCAAATATATACTTTCATATGCATTTAGTAAAAAATGTTATATAATGCCCTGGGGAAGGGCAGAGCATCCTAATACAAGCATACTCCTTGCTTAAAAGGATTCTCTCCATTGTAAATAGGATAAGTTATTTAAGACGAAGCAATAAACCTTTTTATTTTTTTAATGCCCTAACTTTGCACGAATTTTGAGGATTTTTTAAATCTTGCAACTAAAAATATGTAACATGTAAAGACGAAATGCAAATCAGAACCTTGTGCTCTATTATGTAATTTACTTCACAATTTCTAAGAAATAACCTTCGAAATAGCCAGGCAAAGTTAATGGTATTTCCTCTACTTTGCCTAGGTAAGAATATTGCAGTTAAAATGTATTTTCAAATGAACAGATTTGGTACCGTAGCGTATTAGTATAGTATTCATATTTAAGCAGACTATATAGTCTAAAACGTTATTTATTTATTTATTTTGGATGATAGGCAAAGTAGAGCAGTCTTTTTGATTTTTTCATCCTGTAGGTTCTGAGTTCATTTTCGCGCATAAAGAATCACGGGATTGCACTAGTTTGCTATCAAACTAAAAAGTGTCAACCGGCAAAGTTTTGTAAATAAAGTCTTTTAAAAGTGACATTCGATTGTTTTTCTTGATTTTACCAATTTAACCTCAATTTACAAGTGCAATACATAGATAAAAAGATGGAGGTCAATTTTTAATTTAAAATGTTTCCTAAAATAAGTAAAAATTGCTTAAAACACGTATACAATAAAATTTTGAAGTGCAGAAAAAAAAGTACTGACCACATTTTGTAAAATTCTGACGTTTTGTTACATTTCATAACTTGTCTTAAACAAAAATAACTGTTGCCACGCGTGGAAAATTGTACTAAGAATAAAATTTGTTAATTAGAATAGTTTATTAATTGTGGACTATTGGTATTTTTACTCCTGAGTTTGTTTCGGTGTTTCGTCTCAGGGTAGTCAGGAAACACCGGCTTCATCTAGTTTAATTTGTCAAAAAAAATTTACGTGTTTATTAATTAAAGTGTTTTTAAAAAACCTACTTGCAAAATAAATGTCATTTATCATTTAATTTACAATAATCAGTTTAGGCAAAGTAACCATAGGTAGGCCAAAATATAGCAATGTACATCAATTTTATTTACATACTAGCTGACCCGGCGAACTTCTTACCGCCTAATATTCAATGAATGTTGTGTTTACTAAACTAGCAAAGGATAACGCCATCTACTGGTATTACCATAACAGCATAATTCATTTTAAAATGACATTTTAATTACCTAGAGTTTTTTTTTTTTTTTAAGGTGGGAAATTATCCAAATGACTTCTCGCGCTCTGGGTGGAGCGCGAGGGCGTGTCAGACTTTTACTGACTAAAACCACACCTGTATCCTTCAATTACCCATTGCGTTCTAGGACTACGGGTTTCCCTTTCAGAAATTCTCCGCGGTCCTAATTACCTAGAGATGGCGTTGTATTCGATTTTTTTTTTCCTAAGTTTTTCACTGGACTATCACAAATATTTCAAGACCAAAATTAGCCAAACCGGTCCAGCCGTTCTCGAGTTTTATCGAGACTAGCGAACAGCTATTCATTTTCATATATATAGATATGTAGGTATTGAAGATACAGAATAACACAAAGTGTCAGTGGGTGTTGAAATGAATAAACGTGTGGAGTGCATTCACATTGACCGAAACAAAGAATGTTAAATAATGCCAAATCAATGGAAACAGCATTTAGAGTTCTCTCATTATGCATTCTATTATTGCATGAATATGATATTCATAATATATAGGTATGTATAAGACATACGAATATGAGTAAAGGTCAGTGCCACGAGAAGTAAACCTGCCTTTATAATATAGGTATCTACATATGTTCGTCAATTTCACTTTTCTTTTTAAAGAAAGAATGATGTGCCTTTGTCCTAAGTTTCTTTATGCAGCAATATATTCTCGCCATTTCTCTTTTACGTGTGCATTTGGTAACATTCCAGATTTCGGTGCAGTTCCTCGTTCGAAAGTTATTGAAGTGCTTCCAATTTTCTCGTGTGTGCCGTTGGGTAGGTACTTATGTATCTCGTTTTTGTGGTAATTTTCCTCACTTGTGTTTTATCGCACTAACTTCCTAAGTTTCTTATCGCACTAAATTAGTTTCGACACAAAACGGACATAACTAACTGGCATCATAGTTAGGTTACATAGTAACCTGTGTTAAAAATACCAGTTCCATTCCCACAGGGTTACATATAACTAATTGATAAATGATATGATAAATTATATGTATTTATTTTGCAAATAAAGTTTAAAAAAAACACTTTTACACGTTATTTTTTTCGTCAATTTAAACTAAATGAGGCCGGATTTGTTAATGATACCTAATCCAAAAATGTATGAATTTAATAGATATAATAATAAATCAAACTGTGCAATTTTATTAAAAGAGAGTGAATCCAAAATCAGTTTTATTGTAAACAAAGCAGACGGTACAAAGTTCCTTATATCGCTATGTTCTAGTACTCTGTTAACACAAACAACAGTAACTTTAACTTGTAACTTAGAATCGCATATTGTTCATTAAAATTGTCTTCAGACACCAACAAGTAACTCGCGTTCATTTTAATCTTCTTAAAACGCTTTCTAATAAGAAATTAACTTTCCATCCCGTTAAGCACTTCGTTAAAGAGCTATCGATTCTTGAAGAATAATAAACAACATTTCAGTCTTGGAACAAAGTAATTTCAAAGTGGATCCGAAAAACAAGTTAATAATACGGTTGAAAATACTTATTATCTCATTGGAGCGGTGATATACGGCTAATGATATATAGAGAGGCGTAAAAATGGGGGAATAAACACATCGTTCATCGAAACAATATTCGCACAATTGATTTGCCACCACCGCTGAACAACGCGGTTCACTCGATAGGGTTGGCACACATGAGAGTTTTGGGTGTTGCCTACCTAAGTAGGATATTGAACGAGTGATCATTTATTTATTATTGATAGGTGTTTATTTATGTAAAACTGGCTTTTACCTACATTTTCGTTCACGTGAATGGAGGTTGTAGCGGACGCGAAGTCGAAGGCAGATAAAAAGTATGTGTGAAGTTCCTGTGTTTATTCTTGGAGTTCAAGCTTATTCCGTACCAAATTTCTTCAAAGTTGGTTCAACCGTGAAAGCGTATCAGACAGACAGACTTACTTTCACACTTATAATATTAGTATGGATTTCGTTAACATCTTACGCGAATGCTTATGCTTACATTATAAATTAACCAAAATAGGCACCTACAATAATAATAATTAATACAAAATCATACAATAAATACTCATTATAAAAAAACACTAATGTGATATGTGGATATGAATTGAGGAACAAAAAAAAATTATATGGCGAGAAAGGTACAAGTAAAATGCTGACGAATAGTGGATACATGTATGGATCTCCTGCGTAGACCTCAAATAAATGGTGATAAGGAATCATTGAATAGGTAACCAAATAAGTAGATCTCCGACAATAATACAATTGTATTTCGACCAACATGAATCATAAACATCAAATATTTTCTTATAAACACAACGTATAAAAACAATACATACATACTTAATACTCGTATAAAGCGCATACACACAAATCACACTAACAAACTCCGATTGCTTAGTACCTATCTATATGTATCATACAGCAATGGTTCAGGTACCAGTAATCAAATCTCTGTGCATGATGCACTAGTCTCATCAAAGCTCCAAAATCTTGAGCATTGTGCCGAGTTGCTACCTTGACGTTTTTCCAGCTAAAGAGTGGAATTCCCTGCCGGAGTCTGTGTGTCCTGATAGCTACAACTTGAGGGTCTTTCAAGTCAAGAGTGAAGAGGTTATTTCTAGGTAATCGTGTACCATCAGGTGAGATAGTGGTCAAGCACGAGCCTATGAATAATAAAAAAAAACCAGTCAAGTGAGAGTTAAACGTGCACCGAGGGTTCCGTAGAAATTTCGTAGTTTGAATCAAGAAACGACTCTCGAAGATTTTTCCGAATAAAAAAAACGCATCTCGTTTATGGAGACCTTAACTTCATTTTAATAGAAATTAAAAATATTCTGTGAAAATCTGAACTCTCTACCTCTTACAGTTTATGAGATACAGCCCTAAAGACAGACAGGTAGACGGACGGACGGATAATGGAGGCTTAGTAATAGGGTTGGCACACTTTTGGCACGAAACCTTAATAATAGGGTGGGTACCTTTCAGGTTTCCGTACCCTAAAAAACCTAAGCCGATGATGACACAAGCAGGATATTCGTGAAATCTTTTTTCACTTTATTTGTAAGTTTCAGTTTCGTTGAGAGCTTAGCTTAAGAAGCTTACGTGTAACGTAACCGAACATCCACATTTCCATTCACGCTATGTAGGTTTGTACGTTAAGATCCGACGAAAAAACCTGTTTTACCCGCAACAACTTTTTCGTATTTACCTTTCATTCGTCGGTTCTCTTTCTAAGCTCTTATTCGCCTAAAAAGCTTGGTTAAGCTCACTGAATTTCGTTACTTACCCAGAAATGGACACCCACCTTGTTTACTTACACTTCGGTAGGACAGATAGACGAAATTTTTCGTACTGAATTAGTTAGTATTTTTTGCGGTTTTTTCCAACGCTTCAGCCATATTATCCTTTGTTCTTTCTGAATTGTAATTCCTTTGAAAAGCTTAGTTTTTAAGCCTACGCCTGTATTTAGCACTTAAAGTTAGTGTGTTAGTTAGTTAGCGGTTTGTGATGTGTGCGCGTCAACTAACGGCTTCTATAAAGTGTTTGTGGGAACGGAGGACTATCATTATCATTATGGGGATGCAGTATCAGAGTAGGATAGGGTTGACGACTATGCTAATGGAGGTAGTACGGTTTAACACAGGCCTAAAAGAGCAAAGCCTCTTCAAATACGTACGTCTTTTACTTTGTGTCTGAATTTCAGCGGCGCCTAAATGAAACTGAGACTGCGCTTTATTGGTATGCTTGCATACAAAGAAGTGTAAATAGTAAAAGTGCTCTAGGGCGGAGCGAGAGGGCGTGTCACACTTTTACTGGCTAAAACCCACTCCTATGTTCCTTCTTTGCTTTCGTTACAGGACCACGGGGTTCCCTTTCGCATAAACCAATTATAATTAGGTATGTTGTATCTCGTGGTGGCCGAGTGGTAACGGGTTACGGACTTACGAGTTGTAGGTTGCGGGTTCAAACCCAGCCAGGCGCATTACTTTGTGTAATTTATTTCATCACCACTGCTCTCAAAACGGTGAAGGAAAACATCTTGAGGAAACCGGCATGTCCTAGAACCAAAAATTCGAAGGCATGTGACATCCACCAACCAGCACTGGGCCCGCGTGGTGGATAATGGCCCATACCCTTTCCTAGAGAGGAGGCCTGAGTCCCAACAGTGGGAACATTATAAGGCCGACTATGCTATGCTATGCTATGCCGTATCTATATCCTTAAGTACCTAATTATCCGTATTGCCGCTACTAATTTTCGGAATTTACCAACCCTGTACAGCAGAAAACCTCCTCACGACGGGGGATGCGGTGTCCCGGGGCAAGGTCGTAGTGGTGGTGTCCTTGGACATCACCAACGCCTTCAACTCCCTGCCCTGGAGTAGCATTAGGAGGGCACTCCGGTATCACCAGGTGCCCGACTACCTCCGTCGTTTGATCGAGGCCTACCTGAAGGACAGGTTTATCATCTACCCTGGTCACGAGGGAGAGTGGAGACGGCGAGAGATGTCGTGCGGTGTTCCGCAGGGATCGGTACTAGGACCGCCCTTGTGGAACATCGGGTACGACTACGTGTTGCGCGGCGACCTCCCCGACGGGGTCAGCGTGGTCTGTTACGCAGACGACACGCTGGTCCTGGCGCAGGGGGAGTCGCACCAGGCGGCGGCCGAACTAGCGACACGCGGGGTTGCGACAGTCGTGGACAGGATCCAGGAGTTGGGACTCGAAGTGGCACTGCACAAGTCCGAGGCCATGTGTTTTCATGGCCCTCGGAATGCGCCACCACCGGGTTCCCAAATAACGGTAGGAGGGGTTCGCATCGACGTCGGGTCGACGATGAAGTACCTAGGACTTGTCCTCGACAGTCGGTGGAACTTTGTGGATCACTTTCGACGTCTGACTCCCAAACTGGAACGGACCGGGGCTGCCCTAAAGCGGCTTCTGCCCAACCTTGGGGGTCCAGACGCCTCCTGCCGGAGGCTCTACGCGGGAATTGTTCGGTCCATGGCCCTTTACGGGGCGCCGGTGTGGGCGCCGTCGCTGCAAAAGCGACCGGCGGCCATGCTGAACGCTTGCCAGAAGGTCATGGCCATCCGGATGATACGGGGATACCGCACGATTTCCCGCGAAGTGGCGAGCCTCCTTGCTGGCCTGCCACCATGGGATTTGGAGGCAACAGTCCTTGCATGCATGCACGATCTGCGCGTGGAGATGCAACGCCGGGGCGAAACTCCGCTGCCGCGCCAAGTCGCGGCATGGCGGACAGAGTTCCGGCGGGATCTCATGGTGGAATGGCGACGGCGACTGTCGCGACCCAGTGCTGGGCACGCTACAATTATGGCTGTAATTTCCCTCTTTGAGGAGTGGCTGGAGCGGCAACACGGCGTCCTCACCTTCCGCATGACGCAGGTCCTCACCGGACATGGCAAGTTCGGGAGGTTCCTGCATCGGATTCAGGCGGAAGCAACGCCCGAGTGTCATCACTGTGCGGACCACCCAGAGGACACGGTGGAGCATACGGTTGAGGTGTGCCCCGCTTGGGCCGAGCACCGCCGTGTCCTCGTGGAGGCAATTGGCGGCAGCGACCTTTCGCGTCGGGCCCTGGTTCAGGCCATGGTCCGAAGCGAGGAGGAATGGCAGGCGGTCGCCTCCTTCTGCGAAGCAGTAATGCTGGCGAAGGAGGAGGCTGCACGCGTGAGGGAACGAAGGTCCTCACGCCCTAGCCGCCGTAATTCCGACCCCGACTACCGGCCACGGTAGACGCGGGCTTGCGGACGTCGAGCACTGGGTAACTCGCCGTCCGGCTGTTCGGTAATTAACCGGACCGAGCCCAGTCGTCAACAGCGCGTAGTGATCCTCGCGCTCCTCAAAGAGATGTCAGCAAACCGTAGGGGCCCAGCAGGGCCAATGCCCAGTAGCTAGGACCGCGGAGAATTTCTGAAAGGGAAACCCGTAGTCCTAGAACGCAAGGGGTAATTGAAGGATACAGGTGTGGTTTTAGTCAGTAAAAGTCTGACACGCCCTCCCGCTCCACCCAGAGCGCGAGAAGTCATTTTGATGATTTCCCACCTATAAAAAAAAAAAAAAAAAAAAAACCCTGTACAGCAGAAAACCTAAAACAAATTTATTTATTTAGCGTCATACACAAACCTCCTTATTCTGCAAAAGATAGACGCTTAAAATCACTCAATAAAACTGTCGTTTGTTATTTAGTAACGCTCCAACCCTTGCGTAGAGAAGCAACGCGGCAAGTAACACGATTACACGCGGGTGATTGGGTCTCACAATACAGCTGCGTACTACGCCTGGTTTACAACTCAATAGAAAAGGAAACTTGTCATACTAACACGCTGGATCGAGACATTAGTGTTGTTTGTGATAACAACAATGTGTCAATTTATTTTTCGATTCTAGTTTGTTTGTTTTATTGTTTCTGATCGGCCGTGGGGGGTCCGAGTATTCATCGAGTTATTCGAGACATTAGCAAACAGCTCGTCGACTCTTCACGTGACCAGAGGGCTGGGTTTTTTTTGGCCAACGAATTAGCATTGCCATTCAACGTGGCAATGCTGCCAGGATTCTGGGCACTGTTCTCGTTGACAGCGAAGTTAATGATTTTTTGATGCCCAGAGAATTAGTATACATACACGGTGCTATTAGTTTAGTTGTGTGTAAGTATAATGTGATTAGTTAAGTATTTGTAAGTATGTATAATAAACGAGACAATTTGGAAAAACGACACAAAGGTGTTGGAGAATTTGAAACGAATTATTTTGTATATAAATAACTGAGACAGATACACGGTCGGCCACAAGTTTTAGTCCTATATCTTTAGTGAAGGAAATTTTATTCATTTTGTCAATATGATCATGGAAAAATAACCCTCGATTGATATTAATAAATAACAAGCATTAGGTTGTGTCAATTTGATTGAGTCAAGTGGATGAAATGGGATAGGATACCTAAAGGGGATAGAGTCGGAAATATGACAGTAATAATTGGCTAGACTGTACGAGTGTTTTTTTTACCTTGTCCTATTCTTTATGCAAAACAACATTATGTTTAGTATATGCGAAACCTGAATATAGGTTGTTCAGAATCAGAAACTAATCGATTCCAATAGGTTTTACACCATGTTATATTTCTACCAAAATATATTTAAAAAAGGTCACAAGTTGGACATCACCGATACTAAGTACAACACAGGTCACGGCAGGTCATAGCGGGCATTAGGAGCCAGCGCACAGCTTGGTACGGGAGCAAAACGATCCCTCAGTGGCCCGGATGGCCCGGTGACTGTGTATTTGTGCGGACATCCAGGTAACATAACAAGCTTATAACAAAAATACTGGACACGGGTTTCGGGTACGGGTCGCATATACTAAAACTATTGTTGTATAAACACCATAGAGCACGGAGTTATTACTTACGTTGAATAACACTATAAAAATAGAAGTCGTGTCGACTTCGTCCAAGGATTTAATGAAAATTTTAGAAATATTTAGTCTATGGCAGTGTCTGTATTGTGACGAATCAAACGAAAATCGAAAGCGTTTTGAGAACACATTTATTGTGCATACAGCCAAGGAGTGAAATTCCTTGCCGGAGTCTGTGTTTCATGATAGCTACAACTGAGGGGTCTTTAAGTCAAGAGTGAATAAGCTACTTCTAGGCAAGCGTGCTCCATCGTCGACCACATCATCGCTTACCATCAGGTGAGATGGTGGTCAAACGCGAGCCTTTGTACCGACGACATACAATACCGCCTACCTAATATTTTGATGGCATGGTTGGTGCAGTGGTTGAGCGATTGGCTGCTGCGTTGCGTGTCACGGGTTCAATTTCCGCACTGGACAAATATTTGTATTGCCTACAGATAGTTGTTCTGGATATCTTGTGTATGTGAGTCTACATATCTGTGTGTCTATGGGTCAACATCTATGAACAAAAAATTTAAAAAACTGATACCTACTAAGTGTCAATAATACTAAGGAATTTTTTTTTTTTTTAATAATTTTATTCCACAAGTATCACACAACGCCGTCTAGTCCCAAGCTAAGCAGAGCTTGTGTTATGGGTACTAGACAACTGATAAACATACTTGTATATTTCTAAATATACAAGTATGTTCTGTGTCTGGGTGTAAATTATCTATATAGCATAGCATAGTCGGCCTTATAATGTTCCCACTGTTGGGACTCAAGCCTCCTCTCTAGGAGAGGGAATGGGCCGTAATCCACCACGCGGGCCCAGTGCGGGTTGGTGGATGTCACATGTTTTCGAATTTTTTGGTTTTAGGACATGCCGGTTTCCTCACGATGTTTTCCTTCACCGTTTTGAGAGCAGTGGTGATGAATTAAATTACACAAAGTAATGCGCCTGGCTGGGTTTGAACCCGCAACCTACAACTCGTAAGTCCGGGCCGTAACCACTCGGCCACCACTGCTCAAATTATCTATATATGTATGAAATATATAGATAAATTACACCCAGAACAAATGGTCGTGCTCATCCCAGAAACATTTGTCCTGGGTGGGAATCGAACCCACGACCTCCGGCATAGAAGTCAGGGCCACTAACCACTAGACCAACAGGCCAGTCATTAATTCAATCAATTGTATTTCTTTTCGAAGAAACAAGTGCTGCTTGTCATAGAAAGAACATCATCTTATTTACTTTAATTGCACAAGGATATAGGAAATAAAATGTCGTCCTCTAGACATAAGAAAATGACTCTCGAAGGGCAATTTCCTCGTGAACCATTGTGTCTTTGTGACAGGAACATAACTTTATAGTCTCTGCTTGTAATAACGTCTAACCATACAGTCCTACTTTGTTGTTATTTATTTATTGTACAAGTTTTGGACAGAATGGAAGAAAAAAACGTGTTGCGCCGACCCCAAGTAATATAGCAGGGCAGGAAAAAGAAGAAGGCAAGGTACAGTTTTGAATATGCACAAAATTTTAGGGGGTTGTTATTATAAAACTCGTAAATAATCATTATAAAAATACAATACCTGGTCAATATCAATAATACTTGTTATTTTTTTTTACATTTATTATGATTCAGAATAACTCTCATAATAAACCTCTCCTAAAAACAGAATCACCCATTGCGATTTATCGCACGTCATGTCACTTTGTGTGTGAGTGCGAGCTTAGAGGTTTCGCCTACTTTAGTCTGCGAAACGCTTTTACCAGTTTCCGTAAATAAATAAATAATTTAAAAGAAATATCAACTCTTTATATTTATTTATTTTATTTATTTATTTATGTACATATAAACACTTAAAAATGAAAAGAACAAAAGCAAATAGAAGAGCACAAAGGTACTGCTTATTTCAAATGAAATTTCTTCCAGCAGATCTGCGACAGGAGAGTTGGATGAGAGATGTAGAAACAGTGTATACAAATAAGTTAGAAAATTAAAAAATACACAAATAAAAACAGAAACCATATACAGAATTAAATATATCAATAACAATATATAAAACACAAATAGATACAATACATAAACTAAATTATAAAAATATATATCTATAAAATATAACTTTACGATATGGTAG
This sequence comes from Mythimna impura, assembly GCA_905147345.3. NCBI lineage: Eukaryota > Metazoa > Arthropoda > Insecta > Lepidoptera > Noctuidae > Mythimna > Mythimna impura. The sequence continues at coordinate 9,050,716 of LR990348.1, read as the reverse complement.
GGGTAATATTCTTTGACTAGCTTCTTGAAGACAGATACACTTTTAGCGTCACGGATGGAAAACTGCGCCTTATATAAAAGTACAAATAAAACGATGTCAAAGTATTACTAAATTAGTGAAAATTCCCAGAAGGCTATCGATATCTTATGGCGGTAAATATCGTGACTTTTAATAATTTTAAGTTACTACCCATGTTACCAGCGGCCGGTGACCCCGTATCAGCTGTAGTTACTTCGTCTCCCTCCCCACTCCTCAAGTCGTTAAGGTGGATCCTTTACTATTCGTGCTGTGCGCCTTTGGAATTCTTTTCTACATATATTAAAGGGTCCTTCTACGTTCGAAGTCTTCAGGAGAAGTATTAGGGAGCATTTCCTTTAGCCATCATCATTACCTATATCCTCCTCCTTGCGTCGTACTCGTCAAGGCTGAGGGCCGTGACCTCCCTACTTCATCACTTTCATTCAAACGATATTCCTCCATCTGTTTCTGTCTCTGGCAGTGTGAAGGGCATTGTACAGCGTAAAGTCAAGAGCGGTGCGGATCTGGTCAAACCAACGTATTGGGCTGTGTCCACGAGGCCTTTTCCTATCCACTTTGCCGGTCACGATGCGAGCCTTTCGAGGTTGCCATTATCTTTCCTTGCAATGTGACTGAAGTATTGTAGAATCTTGTGGTAGACACTCTGATGACAACCGCGAGCAGATTTTGAATATATGGGTGATAGAAATCTTTGAAATTCTCATGCAGATTTTCTTTACTGTAATATGCATGTTTTATACGCCCAAACCTTCCTCATAAATCTTTCTGCCTATTGGTGCAAACTACATGAAAATCCCTTCAGGAATTTTGAAGTCAATCGTGTTTATACAGACACGGTGGAGGACTTTGTTTTAAAGTATGGAAGAGTTTTTATATTTATATGTATTATGTTCTGTACATATATTGGTTTAGTTTATTTTAAAGTAGGATTTAATTAATGTAAGTTTAAGTTTTGTTGTATGCTTATAGTTATCCTCATGTGCAAAATTTCTATTGCACTAAGGTTCGCTGTAAGAAAATCCAATTGTAGGTTAAGTTTCTCTGTGTACATCAGTTGTCTTCATTAAAATTGTTTCTAAAGTTTTGTGTACCATAAAGAATCCTTGGCAATTAAAACTTTAGACTATGTTGTTATCTAAAAAGTCAAAAGTTTTAATTGTAAGTTAAGAAGCGACACTCCGATAACGTATTTTATCGTCTTACGCCCTGTATAAAAAAAAAACGAGTTATTTAACACATCGAATACGGAACGGGGTCTAAAACTCCTCGTGCGTGTCTTCCTTGCGGTGCGGCTAAGGACAGTCTTCTCTGCCGTGCGGAGACCGTAAATTCAATTTGGTTTAGTTTAGAAAAAGATGAATATAATATACCTAAGATGCTCTATTAAAACAGAATGCAGTGATATTTCTACTTCTATACGGGGTCACTTAGACCTCGTACAGCAGTTAGCATAAAATTGCTTTTAGTTTCTTATCGTTACCGGGTAATAAGCTAGTAATAAGCTAATAAGCCTCTTACTGCCATTAAGATATACTTCAAACGAGGTCTTATACGCCCTTTACCACAGGAATGGAAATAATACAAAAATGAGTGCTGCTGTCAACGTGTTAATTTCAGTGCAAAAGCTTCTTCTCATGTGAAATAAACTATACACACATCTATGCACTCACAGCGTGGTGTCGATTTCAGATCAATAACTGTGGGTTTTCTGTGGGCAGAATGGAAGAAAAAAACATGTTGCGCCGACCCCAAATAACACGGGACAAGGGCAGGAAGATGATGATGATGATGATATCAATATAATGCATATAATAATAAAAATCCGCAGGAGAACCAAGGTTACCGACATAGCTCGAAGAGTCGCCAAACTTAAGTGGCAGTAGGCATATTGCACGCAGAACAGATGGTCGATGAGGATGAAGGGTTCTGGAGTGGCGACTACGTACCGGAAGACGCAGAGTTGGAAGGCCTCCCACAAGGTGGACCGATGACCTGTTGAGGGTCGCGGGAATCCGATAGATGCGAGACGCACAGGATCGTTCATTGTAGCGCCGCTTGGGGGAGGCCTATGTCCAACAGTGGAAGTCTTTCGGCTGAAATGATGATGATGATATCAATATAGACCCCTATAGCTCCTCTCCTAGAGAGGAGGCCTGAGTCCCAGCAGAAGGAACATTATGAGGCTGGTTACACTTATGCTTTTCTGCTGAATCAATATAAACAGAAATGGAAGTGCTGTTCGTTGGTATGCACATATATCACTTTAAAACGTCTGAAAAGATTTTTATGAGCATGACATAAACGAATTTAGCAAAATTCCTACATATGTGAATAGTTCAATTCCCGAATGGAGTCTCGAAGATTTTTTGAATCACAAAAAAAGTTTTTTTGTCGTGACGTAACAATTTTTTTTCTGTTTTCAGATTTATTCCTACATCTATACTATATGACCTTGCTTTATGCCAAATTTCAGTATTCTTAATCAACGGGAAGTACCCTATAAATTTTAATTCCTTTGAGAGTGTCGAAATGCACGTTTTTTGCGACATAAACGGCCGTATCTTTTTTAAAAGTTAAATTTGAAGTTTGATTTTTTCCCAGCTTCAAGGGACCGCATATCTGAGTATATGGTTTTAATTTCAACTCGATACCTCCACGCTTTTCCAAGATAAAGGGTCTTGACAGACAGACGGACGGACAATAAAGTGATCCTATAAGGATTCCGTTTTTTCCTTTTGAGGTACGGAACCCTAAAATTATTGAAGCCCCTTGGAGCTGTGAAAAAATCAGAAAAAAAAAATACGGCCATTTATGTCGCAAAAAACGTATATTTCGACACTCTCAAGGGAATCAAAATTCATAGGGTACTGACCTAGAATCCTGTTTGGCATGAAGCAAGGTCTCATAGCACAAGTATAGGAAAAAATCTGAAAACTGTTAATTTGTAGTTACGTCACAAAAAAAAACTATTTTGCGATTCGGAAAAATCTTCATAATTCAATTCGGGAATTGAACTGTTGTCAATGTGTGCGCGAGTCCGACTCGCACTTGCCCGGTTTTTTTTTCAGACTTACACTTGTGAAGAGAGTCCGTGTAGGTATCCCAAACTTTCAAATCAAAACCTTTTCTATCACAAAAGTACAATAGCAAATTGTACTTGAAGGGTAAGGGTATAGGCGTACTGAAAGGGTAGGTACACGTGCCGCTCTGACCGTGGCCTGGCACGACACGTGCTCACCTGCCCGGAGGTACGTGAATTATTCAAAGGTTTCACCCCGATACTGAACAATCCGGTATTACGCAGCTTAGACTTAGCTCAAGGGTTAGACGGGCTGGTTTCCAGTTATTTAGTTATACGGGGTAGGAATCGATATCTTTATATAGGGTGACTGGCAATTAGTGTACGATACTTAAAGACGTGATTGTGCTCATGATAACAAACAATTTTTATTATGGGAGCAAAGCCGAAGTCGCGAAAAAAATATTAGCTGTTCAGTACATTAGGCAAACATAAATGTACTGAACAGTTGAGTTTTTTTTCGCGATTTCAGGTTTGTTTCCGTAGTAAAAGTTGTTGGTTATCATGAGCACAATCACATGTTTAAGTATCGTATACTAATTACCAGTCACCCTATATAGGTAGGTATATAATTCTTCTGTATGTGTGTTTGTCACCTAACTCCTTCTATACGGTTGGACCGATTTGAATGAAATTTTGTGTGTATATTTGAGTTGGTTTGAAAATACAATTGGATCCGGTAGTTGGCGCTGCGATCGGGTTCTCATTTTTTTTTGGCTGAATGCCAGTTTTCGGGCAGGACAACATCTGTCGGGTCCGCTAGTAATAATATATTATCGATTCTTAAAATTGTTATCTAACTTAATCTGTACCAATTTTGACAAAATTTTCGCAACCAGATAGTTAATGTTTACGGAGTAAATTAGATTACTTTCATTGAAAAAAAAAAAATAGGTTACGCACAAATATATTAAAAAATACGATACTGTAAACAAAATCCGATTCAAAGTTTACGCGGACGAAGTCGCGGGTAGCAGTTAGTTATAAATATAAGGTTACAAAATTCAGAAAGTCCAGTCAAATTAAACAAAAAAAAATAGGGATTTTTTTAGGTGGGAAATCATCTAATGACAATTGTTTTAACTTCAACTCGATACCTCCACGCGTTCCCGAGATAAAGGGTCTTGACAGACAGACAGATAGACGCAAGCATATTTTATTTCAGTTTATTATATCTTTATGTAAATTAATCAATCTTAGGAGATATTTAAACCTTGCCGTTTTGGTACTGTTTTAAATAAATTGTTTTACCTAACAATTCCATAACTATAAAACAAGGAATGGCCCGCTATTGCCCAAAAAAATTCTAGGTACCAATTCTGGGTGCCATCCCCCCTAGCGAAGTTACAACCGTTTCGTTTCGTTGATCGTCTCGAGTCGGCCACGCCTCCTACTCCTTTGTTCTGACCACGTGACTGAGCGTTGAGATGACGTTAGAATAAAGGAATCGGAGGCGTGGCCTACTCGAGGCGATCGACGAAAAGAGAATCGAAACGAAACGGTTGTAACTTGGCTAGGGGGGCAGTAGTCTGAGCACATTTCCGGATGACAGCGATGTGGAGGAGTATTTCGACACGTGAGTGTATTTTGTGTTCTTGTATAATTATATGTATAGGTAGTAAAGTTTAGTATCAATACTTAATATTTAGGTTTCTTATGTACCTGTATACAAACATTCAAACACATAAAGCTATGTGCCTACATTACACTACACTCAGTATCTTTTTTTAGTTAGGAAAGAAAGTTAATTATAAACGAGAAAATCAAAAAACAAAAGTTCAATGCTAACAATAGAAGAGCATTCATCTGAATGTCAATGAACATCTCTCATTGTCCCTACATCTGTCAGTGTGTGCGAATATGTATGTATGTGTGCGTATTTAAAATATGTAGGTCGACTGCGAATGATCAAGTTTCCTAATCTTATAGACTGCGATATCTTCGTTCCCACTGAAATAATAAATTAATGTCTGTATGTGTGTTTATAAATCACGCCTCAATGAAAGGGACTTGGCACATGGGTAGATCATGACCTGGATTTGGACAATGAATATCATGTTTATATTCCTGTAGTACTCGTATATTTCCGTGGGATAATTTTCGATTTTCACGCAGGCAAAAACAACCGTTCTAATGTATTATGATTAAGGGTTTTGTGTTATATTTATTTGTGTTCCTATCATATATACTAACGACTCGCCCTAGCTTCGCACGGGTGTTAGAAATTCTCGGTTTTTCTCAACTATAATATGCATGTATTAAATACACGCCTAAACTTTCCTTCTAAATCACTGTCTAAAGGTTAAATTACATGAAAATTGGTTCAGTAGTTTTTAAGTTTATCGCGTTCATACAGACAGACAGACGAAGTGGAGAACTGTGTTGTATAGTATAATATGGGTAAAATATAATTACAGTTAGTTATGTGTTTTTTTTTAATTATTTATAAATAGTATGTAGCAAATTGTTAAATAAATCAGAATGACCAATCTCATCGTACTTATTTAAAATCCTTGAACACTGAAAACTTATTTCATAGCCGTATTGCACAGTACGGATACGAAAGTAAGTACCAAAGTAAAAAGGTTCAGTTTTCACTGACATTTATTAGTTTCAGTCGTTCATCTCCTTTCAGATTTTATTTCTCCGCTCAATTTGCCAACAAAGCACAACGAGATTCATTTGTAAGGGTTTTATTTTATTACATTGTCCATTAGCTCTCAAAAGACGCTCGTGACTAAATAATAATAGTCTAATGTGTCGATCAAATTAATTTGATCTCAATTTTAAATTCAAATTCAAATTAAATCCAAAGTTAAGCAACGTTTGCCGAGGTTGTTCTGTGGATGGGTGATCTTCTAACCATACCGAGACTTATCTGAGCCTCGGAAAGAACGTTAAGCTTTTGATCCTGGCTGTCATTGGTGGATCTTTGACAGAAGATCAAACCCACCACTCACTCACCACACTTCACTCACCACTCACGATCACTTAGTTCTTGTTTACTTTTTCTTTGTGTTTATATTATAATCGTTGTGCTGTGTCTGTACCGAATAAAAGTTTTTCTATTCTATTCTATTCTATTCTATTCTATTCTATTCTAAGATATAGTGATACCCAATTAGGTACTGTGTTGTAGAGTTCAGATAGACACTAGTCGTTCCATGTAAATATAGGCACCGTGTGACTGACGTGGGGTCGGCTAAGTTGGGAAAAGGCTATTATAGGCAGTAAGTATGATTTTTGTCCATATTTTTTCAGTCTCTTGACGGATCTGATCTACTTGTGATCTGCTCATTGTCTTTTTGTTTCTTTATGTTTTATTTTATGTCCCAAATGACTAGACAACAATAGAAATTATATTTTTAATCTTTAAAACACGCCATATTAAATTTTTACTTAAAAAAATGTAGAATCCCTAAAAGTAATATTTATGACTCAAACAGGTGTTCTTTTATTCAAACAAATTAATTTCCTAACTTTTACTGAATTGTATTATTCATAATAAAGTCAATATCAATCTAAGATTGATGTAAAAGTCAGCAAGCACCGTACATACCTAATCACTTTAAAACAACCGCATACACACAATCGATATACACCTTTGTTTTGATTTCGTCGCCCTCTTTCGTTTGCCAAAATTCTGTGACTTACACATAGGGGAATTTGGTTTTATATCACATCACATGTAGGTTAATGTTTAGAATATCGTTAAGAATCATCATTTTGTCGAGTTTTAGTGGTGATGATTGATGTTTATGTGAGTAGGCCGTGTTGCAGGTTATGTTTAGTGCGTGGGACGGCCGCGCGCGGCGCTTGTGGCGGCCGGCGATGGGCGACTGAGTGCTGAGGGCGGGCGCCGCTGTACCCACCATTCCACCGTGCCCGCTCTACCCGCCGTGCTGCCGTGCGGATACCTCGCCTAAATAAAACTTCTGTCTCCTTCCTAAATAATTCGACCCTTCAGTGTGGCCGAGACGGCGATACGATTTGCATTGAGAATCAAGATGTTTGCTCAGTTGGCTTAATCGCATTTGGACATGAAATTCAAATTTCTTACACGAATTAAAATATGTTACATAATAAATTAATTTTGGCTAGAATATCACGTGACCTAATTTTAACGTTAATTAACGTTAAAATTGAGTCGAAGTCACGTGATTGATTATCTCAAATGAAAATGATTAATCACGGTAATACAACTGTAAAACAAAGTTTAACTGCTCATTAAAATTTTAATGTCGTTATGAGCTTTTTTCTACTTAGGCTGGCGTATACCGTGTACAGTTAGCATAACTTCAGTTATGTTGCTTTCCTGCATTGCGTACACTTATATTTACATACATACATAGCGTTCGAGTATTTACAAATGAGAGTTGACTGATATTTCCTTTTTTTTTTTCTGAAAGCCTTCCTATCGTTTGCGTCAAACGACACTTGAAGCCTGAAAGCTTTTACGTGAGTACATTTTTAGGCTCACCGCGCGGGATGCTTCTCGCTTGCGAACTGCCTTATAAATATAAACCAAGTGTATGTAAATGTATGTACGAGTATAGTAAATGCTCGGCTTGTCTTTGAATACAGACACAAATTAATATGTTTAACAAGTATTACCTACCGCTTCTCATGCCGTGGAAGCCAATATTTAAGGGGAGGCTTAAAGTTTTCTCATTACTTTTGATTCTTGTTCAGTTAACAAATGAGTGGAATAGTACCTAACCATATTCTTTTGAGTAATTTTCCATAATAAGTTTGCCAAGTAAACCGTAAGCCAATTTTCAGAAAACCACATATTTATACACAAACTTACCCAATTAAGTATATAAATTGTTTATATTTATACCACTGGGTGGTGATGGCTGGCGTTTAGCCAGCACTCCAGTAGGTAGCTAGTAGGAAGTGCTTCAATTTTATTAGCTCTAAACCGACCACTGTTGTCAGATGTGGTTATAACCTTTATGTAATGTTTAATATCGATTCAACAGGGTAAATTTTTTACCAATGAAATTCTACAGCTGTGATGTGTGTCGACATCAAATGACAATAAAATAAAAAATCCTAAATGCGACTACACGACTATTAGTACAGTCGTTGCCATAGTTCTTTTTATATTAGTCTATAGTTTCCCACTGTTGGGCAAAGGCGTCATTTATTTATTTATTTATTTCTTTATTGCACACCTTAACTTATTACAGGACAGAGTCAACCCCGTCATTCAACTTCTTCTAGGTATTAATTCTTTTCTCGATCCACCTATGATTTGACCATTACGTTTGCTGTATGGAATTTAAAAGAGACTTTGACCCCTGAGTCAGTTTTTTTTTTTTAGTTGTGAAAATCATCTAATGACAAATCGTGCTCTTGGGCGGAGATAGTGTCAGACTTTTACCGACTAAAAATCCACTCCTGTTCCTTCGTTGCCTTTCGTACTAGGGCCGAGTCTTCCTTTCAGAATCAGACCCTTGGCCCCAGTAGGCTTCGACCCTGCTGGGCCCCTACGGTTTGCTGATATCTCCCAGAGGCGCGCGTGGAACAGTACGCACCGTCGACGACTTGGGCTCGGTCCGGACGGTTACCGGACGGTCGGACGGCGAGCTACCCATTGTTCGCCGTCCGCAAGCCCGCGCCTACGGTAGTCGGAAATCGGGATCGGAATCCCGGCGGCGGTTGGGGCGTGAGGACCGTTGTCTCACGCGATTGGCTGCCTCCTTTGCTAGCATTACTGCTTCGCAGAAGGAGGCGACCACCTGCCACTCCTCCTCGCTCCGGACCATGGCCTGTACCAAGGCTCGGCGCGAGAGATCGCTGCCGCCGATCGCCCCCACGAGGACACGGCGTTGCTCTGTCCAAGCGGGGCACACCTTCGCCGTGTGCTCCACCGTGTCCTCCGGGCGGTCCACACTGTGGCGACACCCGGGCGTTTCTTCCGCACGAATCCTGTGCAGGAACCTCCCGAACTTCCGCATGACGCAGATCCTCACCGGACATGGTGCCGGTGAGGATCTGCGTCATGCGGAAGGTGAGGACGCCGTGAGGTCTTTCCAGCCACGCCTCAAAGAGGGGACTTACCGCCATAATTGTGAGGTGCCCAGCAGTAGGTCGCGACAGTCGCTGCCTCCACTTCACCCGCCACCCCTGAGTCTGTTTCAGTGTTTTTTCTCAGGGTAGTCAGCTAGGAAACATCGGCCTCATCTAGTTTAAACTGACGAAAAAATTGACATGTAAAAGTGTTTTTAAAAACCTATTTTCAAAATAAATATAATTTTATCTTACCCAGCGCTCATTGTGCATGCGGCTGACATGACCCTCCCAATTCCATTTTAGCCTGGTAGCCTTTTTTCCTACGTCTATGATTTCCATTTTTAAGTGTATCGTGGTGTTTTTTATTGAGTCGGCTCTTTTGACATCCAGAAGGCTGCACTCCATTGCTTTTTGACAAACCCAAAGGCGAAAGTTTTGTGACTCGGTGAGCGATCACGTCAGTTGTTATTGGCAATTAAAAGTTAATATTTTTAGGATTAAATTGGGATGCGTATTAGCAGTTGTTATTGGCTATTAAAAGTTAATAATAGGGGTTAAAGTACCAAATTGCCATTTTTTGAAACGGGATGCTTTGAAGTGTTATATCTTTGGATTGACTTGGAATTATAAGTTCAAATAAACTTTATTTATTTATTTTATCATTTTTGCACACACATTATATTGGAAGAAGATACAGTAATAAAAACAAAATGTACAAAGGTACTGCTTATTTCTAAAAGAAATTTCTTCCAGCAGACCTGCGAAAGGAGAGATAAAAAGAAATGTAGACAATAGTGTGTAGAAATAAGAAAAGAAGAGTCTGTGAAATCTTAAACTAATAAATACTTATATAACTTATATACCTTATACTAAAGGTACGTTATTCTTTTTCCGAAATTAAGTATTTATTGGATTCTTTGTGTTTTGTATAATTTTCTGTAAAATCTAACCTAATTTTGAAAAAAGAATAACGTACCGTATATAAAGTTTATTTGAACTTGTAATTTCAAGTCAATCCAAAGATAATATATAATAACACTTCAAAGCAACCCGTTTTAAAAAACGCCAATTTCATACTTTAACCCCTAATATTTTTAGAATTAAACTAATCTCTAGACCAATTCCTCCCAATCTGGGTGTGGCGAGACAGCGAGAGGAAGTGTCAGACTTTAATTGACTAAAACCCATCTGTGTTCCTTCAGTTGCCCCTTGCGTTCCAGGACTGAAGAAACTCTTTTCCCTACTATAGTCCTTAGTCCTTGATGTTTAAAACAGCTTAGTGCTATCATCGATCCAAATATTCAATTTATCCAAGGGCCTCTTAAATCAGACACGATAAGAAAGTAAGATTATGTTTATTTTTTTGAGGTGGGAAATTATCTAATGATTTCTCTCGCTCTAGGGTGGAGCGCGAGGGCGTGTCAGACTTTCACTGACTAAAACCACACCTATGTTCCTTCTTTACCCTTTGCGTTTCAGGACCATGGATTTTCCTTTCAGAAGTCATTGGCCCTGCTGGGCCCCCTACGGTTTTGCTGACACCCCTTTGAGGCACGCGTGGAACACTATGCGCCGTCGACGACTCGGGCTCGGTCCGTTACCGAACGACCGGACGGCGAGCTACCTATTGCTCGTCGTTCGTAAGCCCACGCCATGTTTTGACGTAGGAAGTTAGGAACCAATTTCGAAATGTGTAATTTCCCATTAAATATAATTTGGGGTGAGCACATATCTACTCACGTCGTCACATAAAAATCCTACACGAGCAATTAATAATCTTTACATGCTTCATAAAAACCTAATCGTTTGCTTTCTTTAGTGTTTCGTTTAATTAACAACGGAATCAATACTGCATCCAAAAAAATGCTGAAAACGGACATTCTCATTCTGTCAACATTTCTTTTATCGAATACAATTGTTAGTGTTAATTCAAAACATAGACTGAAAAATAAGGAGTTCGGACCTAAAATTGTCGGGGGACAGGCCGTGTCCTTAGAGAAATATCCATTTGCCGTACAGTTCTTTAATTTTGGTTCCCTGTGTGGTGGTGTAATTTTGAACAGTTGGTCTGTTTTGACCTCAGGTCACTGCTTTGAAAACAACCAAGATATTGACGAGATGAGGGTACAAATCGGTAAGTGAACCTCAATAATGTTTCAGAAAACAATCTGTTGTACAGAATGTGCAATATGTCCTAAGGTAGACTTGTTTTTGAACAGTTTTACCGAATTTAGAAATTATTTGTATAAATTGTAATTACATCAGTGTCATTTATTAACTTCTCCATATTATTTCACCTTTACTGTCTCTAGTGTAGCTATTGAACATTGAATGTTGTGTACAGCAATATCAGCAGACTTCAGATTTATGTACAGTATATTGCCTTAACTGTACTGATTGGCTTAGTCTGTAGTCTGTCACTGTACTTATTAAAATAATATAATAGAGTTTACTACTGATAGCGTAGTTTATTTATAGGTATTTCCAAGGTCAGTTGCTTGCTTTGAGATGCTAGAAAGTCTATTGGGACCTTGGTACAAATGCTTGATGCCATTTCCTCATTTTCCTTTCTATACTTTGCTAAAAGGTTTTGAAACCACGACTGTAGCTTTAATTTTTCGGGTTCCGTAAATCAGTTGGCAAAAATGGAACCCATATAGAATCACTTTCCATGGGTAGTCCGAAAGGGAACCCCGGGGTCTTGGAATGCAAAGCAATGAATGAACATAGGTACTTTTAGTCAGCAAAAGGGTGACACGCCCTCCCACTCTGCCCTAGAGCGAGAAAAATCATTGGATGATTGAGCTTAAAAAAAATATAATATCACATTGTTGTCCGTCTGTCAAGAACCTTTCTCTCAAGAACGTGTGGAGGTAAGCTGAAATTAATATCAAATACCTGCTACCCCTTGGAGCAGTGAAAAAATTAAACTTCAAAGTCAACGCAATCTAAAGATAATAATAATATAATAATAATATTCCACAACTATCACACAACGGCGCCATCTAGTCCCAAGCTAAGCAGAGCTTGTATTATGGGTACTAGACAACTGATAAACATACTTATATATTTCTAAATACATACATATATAGATAAATTACACCCAGACACAGAACAAATGATCGTGCTCATCACACAAACATTTGTCCTACGACCTCCGGCATAGCAGTCAGGGCCACTAACCACTAGACCAACAGATCAGTCTAGATGTTCCATTGATAGCACTCGCAAGGAAATCAAAACCTTATAGGTTTCCAGGTGATCTAGAATCCTGGAACTTGGCAAGCAGCAAGGTCCCGTAGCACAAGTAAAGGGAAAAGTACCACATACCACAGTGTTGTCTCTTTTAACCTAAAGGTTGACTGGTAGAGAATGCCTTGTTGCATTAAGTCCACCTATGTACCACTACTGTACATGAAGTTTAAATAAATAAATACAAGTCTGAAAACCGTAACGTCTGTCGGGCAGTGTCGTGTGCTAGTTATTTGTAAGATTATTTCCGCCTTGCGGCTTGACGGCCGACCTGACAATAGGAAAACTATCTCTTATTTCTTCCTATCATATTATTTGTTATTAGAAGCAACTTAAGACGAACTTAAGAAGATACTTCATTCTATTTTGAAATATCTATTATTTATTTATTGTGCACACCTACCTTAATGTAGGTAATCTTTTTTAAGCCAAAGATTGGCTGGTAGACTGACTAATTGTTGCATTAAGTCCGTCTATGTATGTATCACTAATATACCTACTGTACCTGAAGTTTACATAAAAAACTGGGCAAGTGCGAGTCGGACTCGCGCAATGAGGGTTCCGAACAAACTTGAAAGGTAAATTGCGGTTTACGATTTATGTCGTATTAAAAAAAAAAACTACTTACTCGTTCAAACTAATTTTCGGTGGAAGTTTGCATGGTAATGTACATCATAATTTTGTTTTATAATAATAATAATAATAATAAATCGTTTATTTGCGTAAATAAGGTACAGAAAGTTGATAACATAAATAAAATTGATCTCTTATTCTGCCTTTAATTTCGGCGTGCAAATATAAAAACATAGTATTTGTAATTAAATTAATTATTGATTAAAATCATGCACTCATTAAACAGATTTTCATTCCATTAAAATTGTATTATTGAATTAAAAAATGTCAATATAAAAATGAAAACTAATAAAAATAATAATCACAAATTTCAATAGTAATCATGTCAATAATAATCCCGTCAATAATAATCATGTCAATAATAATCATGTCAATAATACCCATGTCAATTATAATACTCATGTCAATAACAATCATGTCAATAATACCCTTGTCAATTATAATACTCATGTCAAAACTTACAATTTGTAACCTAAAAACTCATGTACACTATAGAAACACTTTTCAATTAAAAACCTCGTCAAGCTACTTTTAAATTTAGAAAAAGGTAACGTTTTTATAGAATTTGGTAATTTATTATACATTTTTATACACATAATATAACTATTGTTACCTGTAAATGTGAGATTTGTCCTCGGTTGAAACAGCTTATTAGTGTACATAGATCGTGGAGCATAATAGCTTGTCGCCTGCTCGAAAAGTCTCTTATGTTTGAAAACAAATATACAGGATTCTAACATATAAATACATGGCAGTGTTAATATTTTATGTTTTCTAAAAAATGGACGACATGATTCTATTTGCTTTAACCCAAATATAGCTCTCACACATTTTTTCTGCATTACAAATGCTTGATCAATCTCTACACAACGACCCCACAGGATAATACCATATCTTAGAATGGAGGTTATATAGCCATGGAAAGCCGTTATTGCGGCATTTCTAGACACCTCGCAGCTAATACGCCTCAAGGGGTATATAAAACTATTTATTTTGACGCAAACGTCATTAATATGATTTTTCCATGAGCAAAATTTATCAAGTGTTATTCCAAGAAATTTAACTGAATCAGTTTCTATCAGGGCGACCCCTTTATAGGATATATTTAGATCTAGCGGTTTTGATCTATAGGTGTGAAATTGAATGAATTTTGTTTTATTAATATTAACTTTTAAATTATTAGCCTCTAACCACTCTATAGTTCTTTGGAGAGCAATGTTAATTTCGTTTTCGTACGAACTTTTATTGTGTCCCTTGATTATAATTGTAGTATCATCGGCAAATAGTACACATTTATGATTTATAATGTCTGGGAAATCATTTATGTAGAGTAAAAACATTGGTGGCCCTAAAATACTGCCCTGTGGCACACCATATCTATTAAACATAAACGAAGATTTGAACGATTCCATCGTTTTAGTTTGTTTATTATAATTTGTAACTTCTACTGATTGTAATCTGTCAGACAAATACGATTTAAGCCAGTTATGTGCTGTTCCCCTGATTCCATATCTTGAAAGCTTTTCCAGTAATCGATCATGAGAAACATAATCGAATGCTTTACTCATATCCATAAACAAAACTGTAACCGGTATTTTCTTGTCAATGCAGTCTGTAATTTCCTTTATTAATTGAAATGCTGCTAAAGATGTACTTCTATTTTTACGAAACCCATTTTGTTCGTCTTTAATAATCATGTGCTTTTCAATAAAGTTTGATAATTTATTATGAAAAACCTTTTCAAAAATTTTTGAAAATATGGGTATCAAAGTTACTGGCCTGTAATTGTCCATTTGAGTGCTATCTCCTTTTTTAAATAGTGGTTTTACTACTGATTTCTTTAGCAATTCGGGAAATATTCCTTGTTCTAGTGAGAGGTTAACTACATGTAGAAGTGGTTCTAGAATTAAATTGACTGACAGTTTTATGATGTCAGTGCGAACTTCATCATAACCACTCGCTTTGGAATCATTTAGAGACATCACTATTTTTTTAAGGTCACTGCCATCCAGTGGGTGCAAAAATATTGAATTACTGATTGATTCAATATGCTCCATTTGTTTTAATTTAGAATCTCCTTTTTTATCAAGGCTATTCTTGGTAACCGTGTCAATGAAAAAACTATTGAAATAGTTTGCAATAGAGTCGGGATTTGTACAGTCAATGTTGTCAATAGTAATTTTAGAAATACAGGACCGTTTTAAATCAGTGCCGGTATGTTTTTTTATTACATTCCATGCTGCCTTACATTTATTTTGAGCTTTATTTATGTATTTAGTATTATTATTTTTCCGTGACGTTAAAATGCATTTTTTTAATAAATTACAATAGTTTTTGTACTTGTTTCTCTGAGGTTCATTATGTTTATATTTTAATTTATAGTGTAATTTACTTTTATTCTTACAGCTTATTTTTATACCTTTAGATAGCCAGTTTAATTTATTTAAAGCTTTATTTGTAACTTTTACGCGTATGATAGGAAAACATAAGTTATAAAAAAGGAGAAATGTGTCGATAAATTGGTGGAATGCTTCGTTTGTCGAGTTTTTTTCAAATACGTCACTAAAAGACAGACATGAAATTGAATTTAAAAATTTTTCCTTATTCTCATGACTATAGTCACGTTTAAATTGATACCACCATTTTAAAACTGGTTGATGTAATTTTGTAACAGCCCAAGTATATGATTGCGCTGAGTGATCCGATAAACCTAAATTATGTATTTTTGCACACCCTTTTTCCATGTTGGTTATGATGTGATCAATGCAAGTTTGTGTCTTTTCTGTTACCCTAGTAGGCGTCAAGATAACATGTTTTATGTTATAACTTTGCAACAAGTAATTATATTCCCTACTTTCCTTCGATTGTTTTAAAATATCGATATTTATATCCCCACATATAATAATTTTCTTTCTTGTATTACGACACAATTTCATCAATAAAGTGTCGAGTTTACCAAGAAATATCGTTACATTTGACGAAGGGGTTCTATAGACACATATTAATAATATCCCGTATTTAGTCAGCTCTAAACCACAACATTCGAACACACATGTTTCACTTATTTTTTGTATTTCCTGTATAATTTTAAATTCAATTTCGTTTTTTATAAGAATCATAGCACCCCCTCTTTTTGAAGTTTTTCTTGAATAGTAAGCTGCTGTTGTAAAGCCTTTTAAGCGAAAGTTTTTTTCAGTACCTTCGAGCAAGAATGTTTCCGTAAGACATAGTATATCTACGCTGGTCTCGTTATTTAACAAATCAAATATGGCAAATGAAATTTCATCACGTTTGTTTAGTGCCCCAGCTATATTTTGGTGTAGAATTGTCAAGTGTGGCTCTTTTTTAGTCACGAAAAAAGTTATCTAGATTTGGAGTCGCTATGTTAATATTATTATCCGTTTGTACACTAACATCATTTAAACTACAGGTCTGTACAGCAACATCTTTGGTGTATTTTTGTTTACTCCGAATAATCATGTTTTCTGTATATTTTTGAAAATTATTTTTATAATTTACATGCAATATTTGTCTGTGAATTAACCTACAAGCATTCAACATTGTCATATATTTTGTTGTCGTATGAGGTTCATTATGTAATTGTACAAAAGATGAATTCTTACAATTATAACACACAAACTTTAGTAAACTATTAACATTTTTTTCATTCAGGGTCCTATTTTTGTAAATTTGTACGACTAACACATTGGTAAATTTTAGTTGACATAATGTATGGTGTAAATACGTTTGGATGTCCATAGGGTTTATGTCATTTGAACCTGCTAATATTATTACAAAATCTGATTTGCTAAAGTCCTTACAAGTATTTACGCAGGTTTTTAGTACATCTTCAGTAGTCGCATTTGGTTTTAAATATGATGTCACCGCAAATTTTTCCCCAAGATATTCCTGTAGAGTGTTTCGGACTCCATATCCAGACTGGTCGGCAAAGATCATAACCCTTTGGGGATCAGTTGTCTGAGTCTGGAGTTTTAGTTTTTTCTGCTCCTCATTAGGTGTCTGTATATTGCTAATTTCTAACTTTTTATCTGAGGTCAAAGAAGTCTCTTTAATTCGTTTGTTGTTGTCGGCGTCGTAGTCAATTTGATTCATCCGCGAGCTGGAGTTTTCGTCATTAACGTCATTAATAGGTAGCGATTTTGTATGGAGTATTACATCAGCGCTGCAGATTGATCCGGCTGTATTAAACGAACTGTCACCTACGTCTAACGTGGTCGCGCTCTTGACAGATTGATGAGTTGGAGGTGAAAAACTCTTAGTCGGGGTAGAAAAACAGCTGGTTTTTAGTTTTATCATTTTCTTATTTTAGAAGTTACAGGGGGGACACACATTTTACCACTTTGGAAGTGTCTCTCGCGCAAACTATTCAGTTTAGAAAAAAAATGATATTAGAAACCTCAATATAATTTTTGAACACCTATCCATAGATACCCCACACGTATGGGTTTGATGAAAAAAAAATTTTGAGTTTCAGTTCTAAGTATAGGGAACCCCCAAAATTTATTGTTTTTTTTTTCTATTTTTGTGTGAAAATTTTAATGCAGTTCACAGAATACATCTACTTACCAAGTTTCAACAGTATAGTTTTTATAGTTTCGGAAAAAAGTTGCTGTGACATACGGACGGCCAGACAGACAGAAATGACGAATCCATAAGAGTTCCGTTTTTTGAAATTTGGCTACAGAACCCTAATAAATAAGCACAGATTCTATACAAAGCATACTCCTTAAAAAAATATAATTATCTTGCCAGTTTGCAAGTTAATAAGAACAATAACCCATGCGATCTCCTTCGATATTACAGTACTATACCAACCTAGTTTCAGTGTGGTACAAATTGAAATTCAACTTTACCCGAAGGGCATAATTCCCATGATTTATTACCCCAGACGGTAACGTTAAGGGTATATAGGGTTGGTACACAACCAACTTTAACTTAAATTGCCTGTTTACTGTTACTTGGAAACCACTACAACGATTCTTGTTGATGTCTAAAAGGTCGTTTACGGTATTAAATTAGCATGACCAGGAGCAGTTCAGACATTATAAATATGTATGACGAAAATAATATTCAGTTTGTTATGTGCGCCAAACATGTCTTTTAAGAACTTAAGGTATATATATCGATGGGTACGTCCTCACGCCGCCTCCCATGGGTTTACTTCCTAAAGAGAAACCCATGGTTCTGGAACGCAAAGAGCAAAAAAGGATCATAGGGAAGAAAACCACTCTTCATCATCATAATCATTTCAGCCGAAAGACGTCCACTGTTGGACATAGGCGTCCCACAAATGTCGCCTTTTAACGACCGGTCTTGTGTGTTCCGCATTCATCGGGTGTGCACACTCTCTCGCTCCGCCCTAGTGCGAGAGAAGTCTTTTCATCTTAATTCTTTCAGCTGTTTAACATGATTGATTAACAAACATTTAAATATCCAACATTCTAAAACATTTACGAGTATTGTTGTAAAGAAGTAAACGCCAAAACATTAGCCCATCATGGGAACAGGCAACTCAAGCACTTCAGAGCTTAGATCTGTAAAAACAGTGTTGTTTTAGTAAAGTTGTTATTTAAGGCCCTTGCTACCATTTAGTGCCATAAAACAGTGAATTTCTGAAGCCTACTAGAGGAGGGGTAATATTTGAAAAAAAAAATATATTATAGATGCATATACTTACAACATTATAAACATATGATTTTTTTCGTATGACTAATAGTTACTGTCACCAAAAAAGAAAAATAATAACATGATATTTTTTCGCTTGTTTTCCCTACTCCTTTTAAACGGTTTTGATCTTTAGAAATATGTTTGCACAAAGAAATTGCTGGTTGAGTGTTCTTCAGAATGTACATATCATATTAAGTATATGTAAATCAATCAATATTTTGCAAGCATAGCATAGTCGGCCTTATAATGTTTCCACTCTTGGGACTTAGGCCTTCTCTCTAGGAGAGGGAATGGGCCGTAATCCACCACACGGGCCCAGTGCGGGTTGGTAATATTTCGCAAAGAAAATTATTTTAAAGGTCGGCAAGGCTCGATGCGGGTGTGCATTTAACTCCGGCCAGATGTTCAAGGCACTATACGCCTTAATAAAAATGCTGCATTTACGTTCCACATAAATGTAGCCGGATAAAACCGTTCTGTACTGCATTGTGTCCGCAATTTTCCTGTTTTTAAGCCGACGCGTGACCTTGTCTTCTTTCACTCTCAAAATCAAGTGGTATTTACCTAGCATTTTTGTCACAATGTACAATGATAAGAAAACTACACAGTAATTGTTTAGATGTGAGTTATTTACGATTCAAACTGAGATAAACGATAACTAAATCTAATTGTGTTTTTGTTTAACACTTAATTCCGCAGGCTCAAAATACATTTACGACTTCAGTGCTAAGAAATACGAAATTTCATCGTTCATTGTACATGAAAACTATAACAAGAAGATTCCATTCGAGAATGATATAGCAATCATATTTGTCAAGGAACCGATGAAGTTCAGTGACGTGGCGAAGAAAGGAATACTTGTCGACCACGACAGATGGATGAACACTAAGGAAAAGCGATTTATTGTCACCGGCTGGGGCATGCAAAAGGTAACGTAATTTATTCATTACGTTATGAATGAGAACGAACGCTTTGTTGACACTTCGCGTGACCCAAGGGCTGGCTTTTACCTCGGTCAGATATTAAGCATTGCCATACAACGTGGCAATGCCGCCAGCCTTTTGGGCACACTTCCAGTCGACAGCGATGCGGAGGAGTTTTATGACGCCATATTTTAGTTAGGAGTAGCCTTTAGTGTATATATCTATAGTTTTAATAAGTTAAGTGTTTTTGAAAAAAATCTTGTCAATCATCATCATTTCAGCCGAAAAACGTCCACTGTTGGACATAGGCCTCCCCCAAGCGTCGCCACAAAGACCGGCCCTGTAAGTCTCGCATCCATCGGATTCCAGCGACACTGGAAATACATATATAATACATAAATTAGATCCCATTATCATTAGGAATGAGTAGTTTATACTTCATCTATTTTTAAGTACTTAACACATTGAATGCCGAAAATTTCAAGTAGTCTAATTCAGTTCCCACCACACATCACACGAGAAATCTCGTACATCGTATAAGATATTTCTCGTACTTAGGCATCAGCAATATTAATACTCATTAGAGGCCATCTACGGCCATAGAAATACTACGATATGTATCTCGTATCACGTGGCGTCTGAAAAGGCATAAGTACCCCTTAGTACATCCATACACATGTTGTCAGTAAGAGTATGTTGTATTTTTACACTAAACTCTTTTTCTTTCTTTCTTTTCTTTCTTTTAAGTTCCATATATATTACAGGGACCTACTGTTGCCTATTGCGACTAATCGGATATAAATAAAATAAGTGTTAAGGCCACACATACACGAAGTTACCGTTTTTAGGGTTCCGTACCTAAAAAGGAAATAACGGAACCCTTATAGGATCACTTTGTTGTCCGTCCGTCCGTCTATCTCTCTGTCAAGACCCTTTATCTCGGGAACGCGTGGAGGTATCGAGTTGAAATTCATTTTTCATTTCAATAAAAAAAACAGATTTCAAAATTAACTGAAAAAAAAAAACGGCCGTTTATGTCGCAAAAAACGTATATTTCGACACCCTCGAGAGAATCAAAGTTCATAAAGCAAGGTCTTGTATCGGGATTTACTTGCAATCATAAGTTCAAATAAACTTTATATTAAAAAATATAGACTGCAATATTACAGAAAATGTCACCAATAAATTACAATTTAAAAAAGAAATAACGTACTTTTAATATTAAGTTTATTTAAATGTACTCATGTACTGGATCCATGGTACACGATATTGAAATCTTACAATATTTTGGTCAGAAAGTTTACAGTACTCCGAATTGAAAAAATACTGTATTATTTTTTCATTTTCGGAATCACTCCTCTAATACGAGCGGCCTACGTCATCGCCTAGTTCGCTTATAATTATGAACGGCCCGGCCCTGGCTCGAATACCTCAAACGTAATTCTACGTATCGTTAGTGACCTGCTTACTATAACTATTCTCATAAATAAATAAAGCAGTTTAAGGGGATGCAACTCTACATACATTTTCACTGTTTTTCATACAACAGCTCTTACGCCATTATTATTATTATACGTTATTACACATTTTTCATTAGATATTTTGGAAACACAGTATCTTGTGGATATTATCTAGGCTTCTATTGAAATCAACTTATAAATTTGTGTATAACTAATCCAGCAAAGACCTCCGAAAATCTGCTATTTTGCATGAAGTGTGACACTTAATAATTTACTAAAAAATTTAAAAAGTCAAAAAAGTATAACAATAGAAGCCTTGCGAATTTAATCAAGATTCTGAATGACGACAATTTTTTTTCAAAAACTTTTAAGGGTTTAAAATATTTTCTAGAACCAGTTTTGTAAAATATTCGAGTAAATCAGAATTACCGAATGCTAACAGAGTTTTCAGGCGTTATATCTCTTTTTTCGCGTTGCCTTTTCGTCAAACATCGTGTTGGATTGCATTAGATGAAGTAACAAGCTTTTAAACCATGCTTGATGTTGTCGATAGGCGAGTGAAAAAAGACCGTCCTCTTAATCATAGTAACTTTGAACACGGCCCTATTTACTACTATAATTAGCTATAAAACGCTTCAGCACTGATAACAAACTAAGTAGCTGGGCCCGCCAGCCATTGTTACAGCTATGCAACTACAGTTATAGAATAATGAAGTTAAGAACACGATGAGGAATATTGTTTGCATGTGGCAACACTGGCAAACTTAAAGTTTATGTACCCACTTAACTTTAAGGTCTGACGCTGAAAATTTATATGAAAACTGAAACACACTGTAAACTTCCTCTTTTAATTAACTATAATGTGAAAGTGAATATAACTGCATCTGTCTGTGACGCTTTTATGGTTAAAATACTGAACCGATGAAACTTGGTACCTAAGCAGTCAGCTTCAACCCCAAGGAAGGAAATAGGCTACTTTTTATCTGGCTTCGACTTTGACTTCCCGTCCACAGTAATCGACATTCACACAGACTAAGTCGCAGGCAAAAGCTAGTTTAATAAACAGTTTGTACTATGTTTTTATACTTTAGAACTAACATAGAAATAAGTGCTGCTATCAGGAACCGCCAGAACTTACCATGTTCGGTGAGGATGCCTTAACGACTCTCCAGCCACTCCTCAAAGAGGGGACTTACCGTCAAGTATGAGACTCTGGATTAAGCTTACGACACACCTTTGCTACTGGTACCTTGGCTAAAGTATTCTAACCAAGGATTTCTGGCCTTATGTCACAGTACTTAACAGGAGCAGACAAAAAGGATGCCACCCAATCACTAAAAACAATGGCAAACCTCGCTGTTAGTGGCCTGAAGCGGCTGCCTGGTTTTGTTTTGCATTGGGCGACATTACCAAGTATGGCTTAAGTGACAGTGGGCATATGATAAATTGCTCGAACAGATAGTCGATGGACCCGAAAAGTACTGGAGAAGCGACCGCAAGACACAGCGCTGGAGGGCCTCCCACAGGGTGGACCAGTGACCTGGTGAGGGTCGCGGTAATCCGATGGATGCGAGACGCAGAGGACCGTACGTTGTGGCGACAGTTAAGGGAGGCCTATGTCCAACAGTGGAAGTCTTTCGGCTAAAATGATGATATTACTGAATACAAAATAGTGATACATACCATTTTATTGTCCAATATGGAAAATTCCCTAATAACTGTAAAATTATTTCTATTCTTTTTTTTATTCCTGTAGGTATATATTTGTTTCAGTACGATGGTTCCTTGTCAGAGTTGAGTCTGATGATGACCTCCCTGTCGTACGTGCCAGTCAAGGAATGCAGTCAGCTGCATGATATAACACTTTCTGAGGACATGTTCTGTTTGTATGGAGATGGCAAGAGGGATACCTGCAAGGGAGACTCTGGTGGTGGAGTGCTTTGGCACGGGTATGTACTTTTGTATTTTTAACTGACTACTTTAATCCTTTATTGTACGCCATAATCTATATAAAAGCGAAATACCACTCACTGATTAATCACGAAATCTCAGAAACTATACCACCTACCAGTTCGGTAGGTTCCAGAAAGAGTGTAGACATCCGCTAAGAATTTTACGAAACTCCACCCCTAAGGGGGTAAAAACAGGGTTGGAAGTTTGTATGGAGAAACCTATTTTCACGCGGGCGAAGCCGCTGGCAGAAGCTAGTAATTTATAACATTATGTGGTTATAGAGTTCATGTACAAAACATAGGCGAGCTTAAATCAAAGTTGAGTTTTCTTCCAGCAAACCACTGAGTGATAGAGACAGATCACAATAGAGGGTTGGGTCCAGTGTACAATTTTAAAATTACAAATAACGTAATGTACTTACTATATCATTATATATAAGAGGCGACTAAGGGACATACCAGAGAATGGGCAGCAGCATCCTCTGTACATTACAACAACCAAACTGCGATCGCCAACCCGTCTGCCAAGCGTGGCGATTATGGCAACCCCCCCCAACATGAAAAACAGAAACAAAAAATGGCCCCTAGTGCCCGGCAGCCCGTCTACCCTTGACTCCGGTAGCGGTCAAGGCCACGACGAGGCAAGGGGTGCGAAGAATCTCCGGATGAGATTTGGCTACCCATCTATGAAACGACTCGACCTGGCAACTTTTAACACGCGTACACTGAGGACTGACGAGAAGATCACCGAACTGGAGGAGGAATTGAGCAGGTTGCGATGGAGTATTGTGGGATTGTCTGAAGTCCGAAGACAGGGGGAGGATACGATAATTCTCAAATCCGGTAACCTGCTCTATTTCCGGGAGGGTGACCAGCAGTCCCAGGGTGGTGTCGGGTTTATCGTCCACAAGTCCCTTGTGAACAATGTGGTGAGGATCGAGAGTGTGTCGACCAGGGTGGCGTACCTTATACTCAGAATATCATCAAGATATTCGCTGAAGGTCATACAGGTCTACGCCCCGACCTCGACACATCCCGACGACGAAGTAGAATCCATGTATGAGGATATATCAAGAGCCATGCATGGTTCTAAGACTCACTTCACCGTGGTCATGGGGGACTTTAACGCGAAACTGGGCAAACGAGACGGTGACGAGCTGCGAGTGGGGCAATTTGGATTTGGACGTCGGAATCACCGGGGACACCTACTGGCTAGCTTTATGGAGAAGGAGGACCTCTATATGATGAATTCCTTCTTCAAAAAGCGTGAGCATAGAAGGTGGACCTGGCAAAGTCCTGACGGTGCAACTAGAAATGAGATTGACTTCATCCTGTCGACGAAAAAGCAAATATTCAATGATGTCTCTGTGATCAACGCGGTGAAAACTGGAAGTGATCACCGCGTCGTAAGAGGCACATTGAATATTAACATTAAGCTTGAAAGGTCTCGACTGATGAAGTCTACGCTCCGTCCAGCACAGATCCAGATCCAAAACCCCGAGAGCTTTCAGCTCGAACTCCACAATCGTTTCGAGTGCCTAGGAAGCTCCGTGGATGAATATAACGATGGGTTTGTGGAAACTGTCCATACGGTTGGGTCTAAGTTTTTCAAGACTCACCGTACAAATAAAAACAAGAAGCTCTCCGATCCGACCCTCGAGCTAATGAAGAAGAGGCGTGAGATGATTCTGCAGTCTTCAGACGATGCGTGCATATACCGGCAGCTCAATAGACAAATCTCGAAGTCCCTGAAACGTGACCTTCGCCGCTTTAATACCGCAAGGATTAAGGATGCGATTGAGCGGAATAAGGGCTCTAAAGTATTTGCACGAGATCTGTCTATTGGGCAAAGCCAGCTCACGAAACTGAAGACCGACGATGGCAGAGTCATATCCGCCAAATCGGAGCTTCTGGGAGAGATCGAGGCTTTTTATGGACAGTTATACACGTCTATCGCTAAACCCGCTGTAAATCTAGTGAACGACCCAAGAGCTAGATTGACTCGACACTATACCGAAGATATCCCGGACATCAGCCTGTACGAGATTAGGATGGCTCTGAAGCAGCTGAAAAACAACAAGGCGTCGGGTGAGGACGGAATTACGGCCGAACTCCTGAAGGCGGGTGGAAAACCGGTCCTTAAGGCCCTTCAGAAGCTATTTGATTCCGTCATACTCGAGGGAAAAACGCCACAGGCGTGGAGCAGAGGCGTGGTGGTACTCTTCTTTAAGAAGGGCGATAATGCCCTGCTTAAGAATTATAGGCCCATCTCGCTTCTGAGCCATGTCTACAAGCTGTTTTCCAGAGTCATCACGAATCGTCTCGCGCGCAGGTTCGACGACTTCCAGCCTCCCGAACAAGCCGGATTTCGTAAAGGCTTCAGCACCGTGGACCACATACATACGCTGCGGCAGGTTATACAGAAGACTGAGGAGTATAATCAGCCTCTCTGCTTAGCGTTTGTGGACTACGAGAAAGCCTTTGATTCGATTGAAACTTGGGCTGTACTGCAGTCTCTCCAACGGTGCCAAATTGACTATCGGTATATCGAAGTGCTGAAGTGTTTGTACAAAAACGCCACTATGTCAGTCCGACTACAAGACCAGACCTCGAAACCTATCCTCATGCAGCGGGGTGTGAGGCAGGGAGACGTTATTTCTCCGAAACTGTTCACGGCAGCAATGGAGGATGTCTTCAAGGTTTTGGAATGGAGAGGGCTAGGCATTAATGTCAATGGCGAGTACATCACTCACCTTCGGTTTGCCGACGACATAGTAGTCATGGCTGAGACTACGGAGGAGCTCAGTATAATGCTTGGTGACCTCAGTAGAGCTTCCGAAAGAGTGGGACTTAAAATGAACATGGACAAAACCAAAGTCATGGTAAACAGCCATGTAGCACCCACTCCTATCAAGGTCGGGGACTCTACACTCGAAGTTGTAGACGAATACGTTTACCTGGGACAGACGGTCCAGTTGGGAAGGTCTAACTTCGAGAAAGAGATCAATCGTCGAATCCGACTCGGCTGGGCAGCGTTCGGGAAGCTGCGCGGTGTCTTCTCGTCCAATATACCACAGTGTCTCAAGACGAAAGTCTATGACCAGTGCGTGTTGCCAGTGATGACATATGGCTCCGAAACGTGGTCGCTTACAATGGGCCTCATTAGAAGGCTTAAAGTCACCCAAAGGGCAATGGAGAGGGCTATGCTCGGAGTTTCCTTGCGTGATCGAATCAGGAATGAGGATATCCGCAGGAGAACCAAGGTTGCCGACATAGCACGAAGAATCGCCAAACTAAAGTGGCAATGGGCAGGGCACATTGCTCGCAGAACAGATGGCCGTTGGGGCCGAAAGGTTCTGGAATGGCGACCACGTACCGGAAGACGTAGCGTTGGAAGGCCTCCTACAAGGTGGACCGATGACTTGGTAACGATTGCGGGAGTCCGATGGATGCGAGACGCACAGGACCGTTCGTTGTGGCGACGCTTGGGGGAGGCCTATGTCCAGCAGTGGACGTCTTTCGGCTGAAATGATGATGATGATGATGACTTACTATATCATTGTGAAAGGAAATGCTCTTTAATTTTCCTCTTGAAGACATCCAAAGAAAGAAGGGCCGTCACGTAGGTAGTGTGGGAGAGAGTTCCAGAGCCGCAGTCACAAAATAGATAGGTACAGAAGTCAATCTCATGTATGTACTTCACTTTTAATACCTACGCTTGGCGATCGCGCTAGGGTCAGCGCGTGGCGTCGAACTGTCCGAGTGCGACCGGGCGCGATGATACAGGGCTGCACTAAAAGTATCGGGAATGGAATATTTCCACTATTCCTGTCATATTAAAATCTTTTTAATTGAAAACTCCTTGGTTTTAAAAATCGAATACCATTTATTTATTTAAAAAAAGATTCTCGGTCTTGTCACAAGGTCTTGTCAAACTTGTTTAGTCGTTGAGAAAATGGAATTGACTCGAGAAAATTCAAGAGTGATGATTTATTATGACTTTCGAAGTGGTTTAACACAAAAACAGTGTGTTGACCGGATGATTTCTGCATTTGGTGATGAAGCCCCATGCAAAACCACAATTTACCGTTGGTTTGCTGAATTTCAACGTGGACGTGTCAAGCTCAGTGATGATCCCCGTCAAGGTCGTCCAAAAACTGCAGTCACCCAAGAAAACGTTGATGCTGTGCGTAAGCTGATTGAGGAAGATCGACATGTAACATACCGTGAAATTCAGGCAACTTTAGACATTGGCATGAGTCAAATACAAATAATCTTGCATGAACAATTAGGTGTAAAAAAGTTGTTTTCCCGATGGATACCGCATTCGCTCTGTAAAGAGCAGAAAGCAGCTCTCATTACTTGGTGCGTCAGAACTCTCGAAAGATTCCACGCAGGATCCTCAAATGCTGTATACAACATCGCATCAGGTGACGAATCCTGGATATACGCGTAAGAACCCGAAACAAAAAACCAGTCACGAGTTTGGGTGTTCCAAAATGCGTTAAAGCCAACAAAAATTGTTCGTTCACGGAGTGTTGCAAAAAAAATAGTGGCCACGTTTGTCTCCAAAACCAAAACCAAACCTCTTGAGGGACAAAGAACGGTTAATGCAGAATGGTATGCTAGCATTTGTTTGCCACAGGTTGTTTCTGAACTCCGTAAGGAGAACTGCAACCGCCGCATCATCCTCCATCACGACAATGCGAGTTCTCACACCGCGCACAGAACAAAAGAGTTTTTAGAGCAAGAAAACATAGAATTATTAGACCATCCACCGTACAGCTCCGACCTAAGCCCTAATGATTTCTATACTTTCCCTAAAATAAAGAATAAATTGCGTGGTCAGAGATTTTCATCACCTGAAGAAGCTGTGGACGCTTACAAAACGGCCATTTTGGAGACCCCAACTTCCGAATGGAATGGTTGCTTCAATGATTGGTTCCATCGTATGGAAAAATGTGTCAAATTTCGCGAATTTCGAAAAGCAATAAATACATTTTTAAATAATATAATAACAATATGACATAATAATAATAATATAATATAATAAATTAAAATAAATTGAATTATTAAGTAATATAATAACAATATAAAGTAATACAGAATATAATCAATTAATAATATAATAATGAAAATGTAACTATATGGACCAAATATGTCTGAAATAAAAAGATTTTATTTTTTTATTTTTTTTTATTTTTTTAAATTGTAATGTTGTGTCACTTCCTTGATTCCCGAAATTTTCAGTTCCGCCCTCGTAAATGCATACCTAATTTAAATTATAAAAATATTAATAATTAATAATACCTAATTTAAATTGTTACGTTAAAACAAATCATTAAAATACAAGCAAATATCTACTTACCTCTCTAAAACAACTGGTAGCCTAAAAAATGTCAATTCACTTTTAATGTTGAATTTAAACCTTCGTCCACTAAACAGTTAGAATAAGGTTTTTTTTGTTTGTCCATTTTTCTACAAAAAAGTTCACAGACGCATGTTATACGCGGATAGCACTCGAGCTCGCATTGAGCTGAATTGAGCCGAGATATTGTGTCTGCTCTCAAAACGGTGAAGGAAAACATCTTGAGGAAACCGGCATGTCCTAGAACCAAAAATTCGAAGACATGTGACATTCACCAACCCGCACTGGGCCCGCGTGGTGGATTACGGCCCATTCCCTCTCCTAGAGAGGAGGCCTGAGTCCCAACAGTGGGAACATTATAAGGCCGACTATGCTATGCTATTGTGTCCGTGAACGGTGTCTACGTGTGCGTTGCTCGAGCGCGCTATGTATGTAGATTGACTTCTGTCTATCTGTTTTGTGACGCAGTGCAGTGACAGTGAAGGAGCTACCGTAATTGACAGTGCGGAAGGGTTTACCCCTGGAAGTACTCAAAGCGTTCGCGAAGAAATTGAGGAAAATTAGGATAGTGGAGGATAATGTAGATAATCGTTTACTGTAATATCACAATCTAGCATTGTGAGATCTATGTTCTTCTTTTCGAGTCGACATTAATTTAGATAGTTTTGGCTTTGTAAATTGCCCCGTTAATTGTAGCGCCATTGGCGTTCATTAGGAACTCAAAATGTAAGCGAATCACTTGTGGAGTTCCAGTAAGAGCATCATGCTATGTATAGGTGCACCGCACTCATATTGGCTATTATACTGTATTATCAAACTTGTTTAGGTACTAGGTATAATTACCACTAGGAGTAGGTATATATTATCGCTAGGCAGCCCAGATTTGATAACAGATGTAGGTACTACTTATAGGCAGGAATGTCGAATACCTACATACAAATTGCCTCTTCAATTTCAAAACTGGCCGCAAAAATTTAAATTTAATATATTAACTTTTCGGGGACTATTTGAACCCCCAAAATATTCACCCTTTCTACGCCGTTGGCCTATGCATAGAATCTAACTATTTTCAAGCTTACTCCTTAACCTCCTGGGAGAATAGACACTACCTGTTAAAACAAAGCGTTGCTCACTGGCGTCTGGAGCCTGCGGTGTCTAGACGAGCGAGTCCCCCCTTTTGCCGCAACTACTACTAACTACAAGTATGTCCCGCGAATCCCGCGATCTACCGTCTGCACGTTCTTAGGTTATACATATATATGTTTTTGTTTTTTATTGTCGTAATATTATCATACTTTCTTATAAACATGTGATTTGCAGGAGGTTGGTAGGTTTGACGTCACACGGAGATGGATGCGCAAAGGAAGGTAAACCAAGCGTTTACACAAACTTATACTATTTAAGAGGCTGGATAAAGAAGCAAGTGAAGAAGTTCATAGAAAGATACTGCAAAAGCCAGAAGAAAAACCTTGAAGTCGGAACAGTTGTTACAATGAATAAATAAATATTATTTATTAAAATATATTAAAACACCTTTATAGACACGTCCAAGGCGATGTTATTACTAGTAATCGGAGAAAGAATGACCCCAATTCAATCTACCTAAGATTGAATTGGGGTCATTGATCCGAAACTTATAAACTAATATGGACATTCCTCCGGAATTGGTGCTTCGATCGGAATTCGATTATTTTTATTCACAGAACAAAAAATATTTTTATTCAACAGATAAAAAATAAATGAATTTAGTTTTGATACCTTCCTTTAAATTTTGAATTGAGTAGTAATAATATCACTACCAACATTCATCATCTTCCTGCCCTTGTCCCATCTTATATGGGGTCGGCACAACATGTTTTTTTCTTCCATTCTATCCTGTCAACCGCAAACTATCACTAACTTCCTTTTCTTTCATATCACTGTTCACACAATCCATCCATCTTTTCTTTGGCCTCCCTCTCCCTCTCCACCCATCCACATGTATACTCATAACTCTTTTAGTAACATGCGTTTCATCTCTCCTCTTTACATGACCATACCAAGACAAACGATTCCCTTTCAACTTTTCAGTCACTGGCGCCACTTTCAAACTTCCTCTAATATACTCATTTCTCACTTTATCCATTCTCGTCACACCACACATCCATCTCAACATTCTCATCTCCGCTACATGCAATCTTTTTTCATCCGTCTTTTTCACAGCCCAACATTCTGATCCATACAGTATGACAGGTCTTATCACGGACTTGTAGATTTTACCCTTCAACTTGGGGGGCATCCGTGGGTCACAAATTGTTCCAGTGACCTGTCGCCATTTCATCCATCCTGAATTGATCCGATTTGATACGTCTCGGTCTACCTCGCCATCCCCTTGGATAAGCGACCCGAGGTACCGAAAGTCGGAGCAGATTGGTATGGGCGTTCCAGCGAGAGCTAAGGGCATAGGACCGGAGAGACCACCGAAATCACAGAACAAGTACTCGGTTTTCGTTCTGCTCAATTTTAAGCCAACACTCTCCAGTCTGTGCCACCACACCTCCAATTTGCTCTGGACCTCTAGGCCACTCTCGGCAACCAGCACAATGTCATCGGCAAACAGCATACACCAGGGAGCCTCTTTCTGGATGCCCGACGTTAGAGCGTCCATTATCATCAGGAAGAGGTAAGGGCTGAGGGCCGACCCTTGATGTAAGCCGACAGCCACACTGAAGCTGCCAGCCTTGTTTTTAAAGATGGGCACCAGGGAACTGTTGCACCACTCATCAGGTATGGCTTCTTCCTGCAACAACTTATTGAAGAACAAAGCTAACCACATCCATCCATCCACTCGCAGCAACTTCCACACTTCAACTGGTATTCCGTCTGGACCAATTGCCTTACCATTCTTCATTCCATTTATAGCTATTCTGACTTCATCCATACTAATCATTCTCACTAAACCCAAGTTCACTGGTTTGCTCTCTAAAATCCCATTCCAGTTGTTTTCCTCATTCATCAGTCTTTCAAAATAGTCCTTCCACCTCTCTTTGATTTTACTATCTTCTGATAGAATCATTCCAGTTTCATCCCTTATACATCTTATCTGACAAACATCTCTCGCATTTCTCTCTCTTGCTCTAGCAAGCCGGTATAGATCTTTCTGGCCTGCCGGACTATCTAGTGTGTCGTATAGTTTGTCCTGTGCTTTTGTTCTCGCTATTGCCACGGCTTTCTTGGCTTTTTTCTTTAAAGCATCATATTCACTTTTTTTTGCAGACTTTAAGCTAGTGTTTTCCGGATCTATACGCTGCCATTCCTTAAATTTCCTCTTTTTTTCTTTCAACACATTCTGTATATCTATCGACCACCACCATGTATCCCTATCTATTGTACCCTTTCCTCTCGTCTCTCCCAAAATATCTTTCGCTGCATGTCTGATACACTCAGCAATCTCATTCCAGCTTTCATTTATACTTCGATCATTCATGTCTCCCATTTCTATCATTTTGTTCACCACTCGCTCTCTCAATTTCTTCGCACAGTCACTCTTCTCTAGCATATGCCATTTTATTTTAGGAGGAGGACGCTCTTTGCTTTTTTTGTTATGTGTCTTGACTACTGACACCATAACCAGGAGCCTGTGCTGTGAGACTAGGTCTTCTCCTGGCAGCACTTTGCAGTCTTTGACGTGCTTTAGTTGGTTACGCCTAACCAGGAAATAATCTATTTGCGTCTTGTGGTTAACGCTTTTGTACGTGACCAGGTGTTCGTCTCCTTTCTGGAACCAAGTATTGGCTACTGCCAGGTCAAATGCAGTAGCGGATTGCAGCAGCGTCTCCCCTTCACTGTTCGGACTTCCAAAACCCCATCCACCATGTACTCTTTCATAAACACCTCTCATTCTTCCTACATGTCCATTAAAGTCACCTCCAACAATCAATTCCTCATGTACAGAGATGGCCATTAAAGCTCTATCAAAATCCTCCCAAAACTTCTCTTTCACCGTTTCATCGCATCCTACTTGTGGTGCATACACACTAACTACATTCAACATTACATTCTCTAACATAATCTTCACAACTATGAGCCTATCATTAATCCTTTGTACTTCCATCACGCTTTCTTTCAATTTGCTGTCTAACACTATTCCTACACCATTTCTTTTACCATCACTTCCACAGTAATAAAACTTATATCCCTCACCAATTTCTCTCGCTTTTGTTCCTCTCCATTTAGTTTCTTGTAAACACGCCACGTTTATTCGTCTTCTTTTTAATACATCCGCTAACTCTCTGGCCCTTCCAGTCATTGTTCCTACATTCCAACTTGCATACCTCAATCTCATTTCCCGAGCTAGCTTCTTACGTTGCCCCCGCCCGGGATGGTGCAACAACCCTAGTCCATTTCCCACAGGAGCCGGGTGCTGCCCCTGCGCGTCGCCTGTGGGGTACGCCCTAACCCTATCGCGCATTCCATTTATACTCGTCATGTTGTAAGAGATATGGCTACTGTTTTACAGTCGGCCGCCTGCCTGACACTAACCCTCTTTGGGAATGCTGTTGCTGGTGGTTTACCCGCCACCACGCGGTGACCTGGGGTGCTTAACAGCCTCAAAAATGTCCCTTAGTCGCCTCTTACGACACCCACGGGAAGAAATGTGATGGTGCTATTCTTTACGTCCGACACCATACAGTACTGTAATGTAATATTTAATTGAATCTGGAAATACCGGAATTACTTTCCGGAAAAATGGCTTATCCATGTTATTCTTTCTGTGTGCATTTATGATACAAGTACCAAAAATTAATCTACCTACTCCGATCACTGGTTATTACTGACATCTAAAATACATAGTTATTAAATAAATTAGGTACAGGTACCTTTTTCAATAATTATTTTATTATTATAGAACTTTATTATCGAGTTTTATTACGGAGCCGAATCGTCGTGTACTTCATCGTCGGAATCGTCTGATGAATCTGTTTTCGGTAAGCAGTACTTTTCTAAATATCTCTTGGTGTTGAGTAAAATCCATCTAAAAACAAAGTAAATTATGAAGAAAAACAAATAAAATTGATGCGTGCAAAAACATCCCGAAAATATATTTTCTTTTCTTATTTGCAAATGTTTTTGTCATCTGTCGTACAATAGATAAAGGTGTTAAGAAAATGTTCTGATCAAATAAAGAAACTGTTTCACGAGAAAACATTGGAACAGTAAATTATTTCACTTCAAATATAACGAAAATACTTGACTGTCTTATTAAACTTAATCACCATCACGACATCTAGGAATCGTAATGTCTATTAAGCACATTTAAATGATATACTGCTGCAAGAACCGGTTGGTAGGTGCTCGGGAAGTTGCATACCTAATGTGTGCATACAGGTTTTATTGCTGTTATTAAAGTGCTGCTATTAAAACTGCTAATTAACTTTGGTGACACTTCTTAGTTGATTTTCAGTAGCTTGCACCTGAACTGGTAAAGCCGTTCATCCCTTGGAGTGCCTTAATTCTTTTAGGAATGTCTAAAAGAATTAATTCTCTCCCAGGGCTACAGGATTATTTTAAACAGTTACTGTGGCCATGGAACGCAAAGGGCAACAGAAGGAACATAGGTAGGTTTTTGGTAGTAAAAGTCTGACACTCCCTCCCTCTCTCCCTTTTGCTCCGCACTGAGCGGGAGAGAGTGTCAGACTTTTACTATGAAAAACCCTTTATTTGATGATTTCGTACAAAAACCAAGGCTCTCGCAGACGGACGCGACGCGCCGCGCCGCGCCGCGCCATTTCAAGCACCCTTTTTCATAGAAATTGTTCTACCTGTGTCTGTGTATAGAACCAGTTAACTAAGCAAGAGTATGATCCTTCAGATTTACTTGTTTAGAGGTAAACGGATCAGGGTGTAAAGCCCCACATACCTCCAATTTAGGGAAGATTCTCTCACCAGACGGGTGTGGTCTGGTTTGGGTAACTGCCCGAGAGGTTATTTCGGGTTGTTGTAACTCTAATTGCGCGATGCAGGTTTTCGTAGTTTAGTTCAAATGTGGCGCCATATATATCGCTACACTTGCATTCTATCAAAATAATCAAAAAAGAAAAACAAGTTAATTACAAACCTGTGAAAGTAAGAGATATTAGTGAGCATGGCGACGTGTGGGGCCTCATCACTCGTACCTCCGTAGGACAGGATCCCAACAAGCAGCTCCCTGTTATAGACGGCCGGGCCTCCGCTGTCGCTCAGTCGACGCTCCTGGGATACTACAACGGTTAGAGACCTTACGTGTAATATGTGTTTCGATCCAGCTGGGCCACTCGAGCTAGACCGAAAAAACTAGTGGCATTGCTTTGTTTGTTCAATCACATCACGAATTTATTGACAAGATCCAATGTACTTCAACTATTTTGATAGAAATTACAATTAATCACCTTATCAATCGATCTTTTGTGGGAAGGTACGAGTTGGTAAGATTAATTTGCGTGATGCCTGCCAGAGCACGGATAAATACGGTAGATTTGAAATGCTATATTGTGATATGATTTTATTTTGATAACGTATTATAAACAGTGAGTGTATGAGTATTTGGAGTTGAATGCGTCGAACCATACTTTAATGTTAAAGTTTAAAAGGTTCCAGGCTGAAGCACAGTTTGACAAATAGTCAACTATAAATTAATAAAAAAATCGGAACTAAATTCTCGATTTAATTTTTCTTTGATTTCATTTGTTTCTTGATTTTTAATTTTTTTCAGATTTTTCTTATTTTATTTTCTTCTATTTTTTTATATGTGAAATAAAATAATATTACTATCTTTGTTAAATTAATTTTCTCTATGTGGGTCTAAATGTCTCTGATTACTATTTAATACAATTGCAATTAGTAAGGATTCAGCAGCATAGCAGCTTTTCATGAGTTTAAATCCTTTACAAACAAAAGCAGAGGGGTACAGTCTGTGTGACAATACTTACAAAAAGTAAAACCAGCATTTTAATTCTCTACCTTGTCCGGAGATTATGTAGGAACCGGAAATAAGTAATATACAACTCTTAAATACGAATGTGAATTCCTCTCCTTCATCCTGGTGTCATCTTGGCCGGTAGCCAAGTTCCGTTTACGAAGAAACTGCTTGAGCACTTGGCAAATGTTCCAATCTTACTTTTCATCCATGATATAGCATTTAAATTATTTATTCAGACTGTAGATTGCAGACCCGAGTCAGAAGCATCTTAAGACATATTATGTAATTAGAATATCGATACCTATATTTCTTTATTTCACTTAAAAAACGGAATACTGACGATTCGCACACAATATATTCGGACACCACCAAATTTATTAAAGCTGTTTAGTACAGTTAGATAAAAAAAACTTTTAAATGTGCCAATTTGGATACTGTGTCCGAACATATTGTGTCCGAATCGTCAGCAACTCTAAAAAATAGCTACAGTCAGTCAGGGCTCCAGAGAAAGGAACCTTCTAACAATGCGAACTGTGTCCAAAATACCGCTTTCTGAATCAAGAACTTGATCCAGTCGCCTAACGAGAGTCTCCTAAGTTAAATATAGTTCAATCTATTTTAAATATCTATTAATTATTTATTTATTGTGCATACTTATCATAATATAGTCTTTTTTAACCCAAGGGTTGACTGGTAGAGAATGCCTTGTTGCATTAAGTTCGTACTTTATGTACACCACTACAGCACATACATTGCGCTACAGCAAAACCGAACCGCTCCCGCCCCCCTAGCCAAGTTACAACCGTTTCGTTTCGATTCTCTTTTCGTCAATCTCCTCGAGTCGGCCACGCCTCTGATTCCTTTGTTCTGACGTCATCTCAACACTCAGTCACGTGGTCAGAACAAAGGAATAGGAGGCGTGGCCGATTCGAGGCAACCAACGAAAAGAGAATCGAAACGAAACGGTTGTAACTTGGCTAGGGGGGCAGGTATTTCATCGTCCCTCACTGAACTCTCGTTTGTCATATTCAGAGCGGTTTACCAACAGTACGATTCATTTATCTTCTATCCATAATATAAACTGACTGACATATCAACGCACCTCCGAAACTACTGGCACTAGGAAGCTGAAATTTTGCACAAGGCTTCCCTTTTTGACATAGGCGAGCACTAAGAAGGGGTTTTTGGAAATTCAACATTTAAAATGGTGAGAAGGGAGAATTGATTGTACTTAATTACATACTTAATTTTATTCCGTGCATCAATACACTTAAAAGTAAGTACAAATAGTAAGCCAAGTAAATAATAAAGGTTGTCAATATTTGTTTTCAGAACTACCCCCAATAGACCAACGAGTTTTAAAGAATGTAAGGAGCATTCTTATTTCTTTGGTTAAAAAGCTTGAAACTTCCCTCACGCATAAGAAACCTTCTCTCATTCAACGCATTCAAAACCCAGCTTAGTCATTATTTAATCGCCAACCAGACACTACTCGAAAAATGAATGCGTTGGGTGGGTCAAGTTTCGGGTAGTTTGGATTGTTTTGTGACGGATGTTGTCGAACCTAAATTAGTATTTAATTAAGTTATAATTATTGTTCTCAAGTAAGCGACATGTTATGTTTTTTATTGAGAATAAAGTTTATTTAAACCTAAACCTAACTTGGTACAAATTCTAATCAAAATGATTAATAAAGACTATAATTATTAATTTTTTAAAACTAGGTTTACTAGTGTTACGGGTTAAGGAGTGTTTAAGTTTTTATGAAAATTTTCTCACGAACGCAATTGCTGACAATATTTCTCCTATAGAACTTTTCAATGGCTAACAATACGTTACGTCGCTACTCCTTAAGGAATTATTAGTTTTGTAGAAAGGAAAAGTTTAAAAATCGATGCTTTCACACCTGATATCATAATGTATGACTGAATAGCAATTTTATTAAAACTTACCGGCGCATATTTTGCACAAAAATTGGAGAGGGTTAAAAGGGACCCATAGACTTCAGCGCATTCATCGTTGTCCATCACCACCATTTCGGTCCATATCAACTGGTTCACGTACCCTTGACCCAAGTTCTTTAACAATGAAATATAAGTTAATAATAATACCCGCCTTGGCCAGGACCTTAGATGCTTTTCTTGATTGCATCATGGTTAGCATAGAATCTCGTGAAAGCTGAGAAAGAGAAACAAATAAAATATTTCGACTTAGCACACGAGGTTGTCGACATCCAGACAACAACATAATTAGAATCCCATATCGGTTCGTCGATCAGCCCCATTATGTTTTAGGAGGGGGCAGTTCACTGCTTACTGATGCCACATCTTCGGTTCAGCCTGCTGCTAATATAGCACCTAAAAAAGATTCAACAACAACCCTGACAATGACACTGACAAGGTCCACCTATCAGGTCTTGGTAACGAGCTGCATTCACTAGCGCACCAGCGGGCAAACACCGTGACTAAACTGAGATACGCTAATCAGCAACTCGGGTGGCTTCATCCCGATCCCCGCGGATGAAGTACGCGTGCTTGGCCTCAAGTGCAAAAAAATCCGTACTAGAGACGAGGAACTAATTAAAAAACCAAAAACACTGATCAGACACAAATTACGCTAATGTAAAGCACGTCAAAGATAAAATAACACAAATACGCAGTATT
Organism: Mythimna impura; assembly: GCA_905147345.3. NCBI lineage: Eukaryota > Metazoa > Arthropoda > Insecta > Lepidoptera > Noctuidae > Mythimna > Mythimna impura. Next base: position 9,012,701 of record LR990348.1, on the reverse strand, counting down.
ATAAATAAGCCTCTCACTCAGTCTTCTAGCAAATCACCAGACATTCAGACAGTATCTCCTTCCATTCATCAGCGAACAGATCTAGTCTAGAAATGGATTCAAGGAGAGTGTGTTGAGTGCGATTAACATTCGTGGAATGGGTGACATACGTCGCGCAATCGTACAGCAACGTGTCACCATAAACATTTATGCCGTCTTGCCCGGTGTTTGGGGTGACATTAAGATAAACCAAGATTAAAGATTATATAGATGGCTATATTTGAACAATACCGATTAAACTAATACAAATGGAAAAACTATTAAAACTAATGAGGTGAATGATATTGAGTCGCGCCCGATATGCTATCCGAATGCGTACTGACTGTATTTACTTAGGTAATACATAAAATAATAAAGGCATAGAACGCGGTGTCGCAATTACGCTGATAGGTTCATTATTGTTCGGTGATTGACCCGAACGCCCGGTAATAATTATGGGGAACAATAATTTTACACAGCTCTCCATGCAAACTAAATTAGTCGATTGTACGTGTATTATTTAGCAAGCAGTTTCAAGCTGATCAGAAGCGCGTCTTACCTGGAGGGAAGCGAAGCCCAAATAACCCAAAAGAAAATTGGTTGGGCACTGGTTAAGAGGAGATCTGGCGCAGTGATCTTCGGATCTGGACTTATTATGCTAATTCCCTTTAGCCAGCTCCAGACTATATACTATGCCGCAGGTCGTAGGTTCGATTCCCACCCAAGACAAATGTTTGTGTGATTGAGCACGATCGTTTGTTCTGTGTCTGGGTGTAATTTAGAATATCGTTTAGAATATAGAATAAAATATCGTTTATTTAATAAAAGTGGCACATTTAAATTAAGATGTTTATAAACAATTATAACGCATAGGTACATTGCATTGCATACAGGTCCACCCTGTATGTCAGGCTAAAAAGTACTAGATAAATACCTAAGAAATAAAATTAACAATCATTAAATTCACTATATTAAATAACCTAAATTTAATTAACTAAAAGCAAAGTACAAACTAAAAGGAGATCTTCTGTTCTAGAGATTTATCGATAATATGTATAGTATTTAGAAATATATCAGTATGTTTATCAGTTGTCTAGTACCCCTAACACCAGCTCTGCTTAGTTTGGGATTAGATGGCGTTGTGTGATAGTTGTGGAATATTCTTATTTTTTTTTCTAAACAAAAGATCCTTACAGCATATCAACGTAATTTACTTTAGTGAGTACATTGCAACTATTTTATCTATCTCCGGGGAAATCCTCTTCGGAATGGATTAGTAAAGTTTACCATTAGTGATAATCATTTATTAACACGAGACCTTGCCCGTTAGTTCGAGTGTATGATTAAAATTTGATTGCACGTTAGTTCTACGTATTGATGTAGAAGTCAATGGGCTAGTAACATAATTAATAGTTTACTTTAAGAACACGCCATCTAGCAAAACATTGCTTCTTTATTTCTAAGCGTTGTTTCTGTAATCGGCGAGAACTCGAATGTCGTTTAGTTAGTAAACGTAGCTGTCGTCTAGTACTGTTGCTTGTACATATGTAGTTTGCAGTACTGAAGACAGATGGCGTTTGCAACAGGAACTATGTTACAGTACCTATTAGCACACTTTTCAAGAACTTGCGATTAACAATAATAATATTCCACCTATTGTAGCCAATAAGCCTGATATAGTGGTGGTGGACCGAAACGAGAGGCGTGCAATGATTGTTGACATTTCCGTTCCACATGACGAGAACCTCGTGAAAGACGAGAACCTCGTGAAAGACGAGAACCTCGTGAAAGCCGAGAAAGATAAACAAATTAAGTATCTATATTGACTTGGCTCGCGAGGTTGTCGACATGTGGGATATAGACTCGGCCATCATTGTACCGATAGTCGTGTCGGGCCATGGTTTAAGAGCCTCGACCAACACCCTAGGAGGCTCGCGTTAGGCGACTGGATCAAGGGCTTGATTCAGAAAGCGGTACTCCTGGACACGGCTCGTATTGTTAGGAGGTTCATTTCTCTGGAGCCCTGACCGCCAGGTAGCTTGGACCCTGTTCCCGATACCGATGGGGTACTAATTTTTATATATATATATATATTTTTAATGAATTTTTTAAAAAATATTTAAAAATGTTATTTATAAGTGTTTATAATGAATACATAAAGGAAATAATATTCCACAACTATTACACAACGCCATCTAGTCTCACGCTAAACAAAGCTTGTGCTATGAGTACTAGACAACTAATACATACTTACTCATATATTTCTAAATAAATACATATTATAGATAAATTATAACCAGACACAGAACATTTGTCTTGGGTGGGAATCGAACCCACGACCTCTGGCATAGCAGTCAGGGCCACTAACCAATAGACAACAGGCCAGTCGAAATCAGTCAGAATTGATTCGCATAGCAAATTGTGTAGTCACCTGAACCGATGATTTATCACATGAAATCGCATCGCAGTAATTCGCATCGCAGGTTTCTGCGATGCGGCGTCGTATCGCACCGCATCGCAGTTTTGTGTGGGAGACCTTATCCTTACCGCGTTTCCATACCCTGATACTTCGATGGAGACACCAGTACGTAGCGCCACCTCAGGTTCCACAATGATAGCCTTCTTCACGAATTGGTTGAATTTCACGTGCTCCTGTTAAATAAATCATATTAGTAAAAGTTTATTGCTATATTTTGTACTTATTTTTCCAATTTAGCAATCGTTCTCATAAGACCGTCATTGGACTGTTGGTTGACAGGACGGTTCATTTATTTCTGTTTCTCCAGCAGAATCTTTCACTTATGGACATTTCGCCGACAGGAACTTTCATCTGCGACACTTTCGACAACGGCACTTTTTAGCTACTGAATGTTTGACCATCATCATCATCATCATCATCATTTCAGCCGAAAGACGTCCACTGTTGGACAAATGTCGCCACAATGACCGGTCCTGTGCGTCTCGCATAGTAGACTCTATATTCCGTGGTAGTACCGGAAGACGCAGCGTTGGAATGTTTGACCGCCACGACAATATGCCTATAACTCTTTTAACTAAAGACCTTTTCATCTAAAGAGAATTCGCTGTTAATATTATGCCAAACGAGGATTGACAGATCATCCAATGTTAACGTTTAAACGATCTGGCCAGTTTTAGTTGGCCATATCGTGAAGTGATCAATTCTAAGATGATGGCCACGACATATATGTCTTTATCTTAACATACATAGTATATAACAATGTCTGTTTATTCGCTAACAACTCCTAAACTACGGATTTTGATGCGGTTTTCACTAATAGAAACAACAGTAAACGAGGAAGGTTTAAACATGTCATCGGAAAATTGCATTCTCCGTTTGATCGCAATACATCTTTATTAGATTATAATTTCTCGATAAATTATGAAATAATTGTTTTGTAAACGATAAAATAAAAAATAGTTTACAATTTCTCGCGATATTTTACAATCTTACGGCGATTGCAATTTACCCGTGACATATATAGTTTGTATCCGTGATAAGCCGGGGCGGTCAATCATGCTTCAATGGCTTAATGGACCTAGATGAAATTTAGTAGGTACGTAGTCAGTACAGGGCTTGCATAAGGACATTATATGATCCTGGTGGTACGGTCTAATGGAATAAGATTTTCTATTTGCCTCGGGCAGAACTAAAACATAGTTAGGCCATTTGTTAGCTTATTGTCACTGTTTATGGTATCCAATAGCACGGTAGCCTGACTGATAAAAATAGCAAAGGGTATTTGACTCGATTTTTTTGTTATTAGTGTTATTATTTATATTTTTTTATTCATATAAACTAGTGCTTGAATGCGATCCTACCTGATGGTAAGTAGTGATGCAATCGTTGATGGTGAGGCGCAATAGTTTATTAAGAGCCTATTCACTCTAGCCCTGAAGACACCTAAATTATAATCGGATAGGAAGGCCGCAGCATGCAAATTGTTCCAGTCCCTCGATGTACGCGGTATAAACGACGCTTGGTCCGGCCGTAGAGGTTTCAACAACGTAAGGGTGGATACTCGCCGTTCGTCGGGTTGCAGAAATAAAATAGTAAATTTATCGAATTTATGAAATTCAAAGCTTGGTCTGGTCGAAGAGGATACTGACAAGTAACAGAATAAAGATGCACACACTAAACTGTAACGTTACCGCCTCTATGTTATGTGTGTACAAAAGAGACAGAGAGATTTTCCCATAACGCCCCCACTTTTCCACATACCTACCAATATTTCAAAAGCTAACTGCTGCGTTCATTTAATAACCAATTTTGATTGTTGGGTTTGAGATTGATTTTTAGAGCTATTTGTTGTTTAGTACTTATAAAATATTGTTCAAATATTAATACAGGATAATACCTAATTGGGTTATGTCTTGTGTTCTATAAACGGGTGGTTAACATTATCATCATCACCATTTTCCTGCTTTGTCCCATATTATTTGTCGGCACTACCCGTCACGCTGTCACTAACTCCCTTTTCTTTCATATCACTCCTCACACAATCCATCCATTCATCCACATGTATACTCATAACTCTTTTATTAACATGCGTTTCATCCCTCTTCTTCACATGACTACCAAGAATCCGAGATGAACTGTTTTTCATTAAATTTTCATCTAATACCTTTATACAGCAGCTCAATTGCTATAGGACTGAACAGTATCACCCAGGTCATTCGTTTTCATGATTAAGAGGGTGTTAGATATTGGCAGTTGGCACGACTCACTGGTGTTTGGTTGAAATTGGCATGCGATGGACGGCGAGTATTTCATGCCTACGTTTACACCCCACACCCAGTCTGTACGACGATCCGTTTAATATATTAGGGTACTGTTGACCTCTTGGCTTGACGATTTTTCAAGACCTTTTGATTTTTATTTAGGGTGTGTTTGTTTTTTATGAGATTCATTACTTTTGTGGCGTTTGTTTTTTGGAATTTAGAACTTTATCTTCGTTTTGTAAATAACTAGTTCCCATCCGCGGCTTCGTCCGCGTGATAGTATGTAGAAAATTATCACTAGGGAACATACTCCCGAGACAAAAGTATTCTATTTGGAATAGCTTCCAGGGTACGGTCTACCAGTTGACAAATTACATCCACATCTGCACCCCTAGCCAAGTTGCTATTCTGCAATCGTTAATGCAAGTCGAAAACTAATCAAATGTATGGAAATGACATCATCTCAACGTTAAGTCACGTGGTCAGAACAAACGAATAGAAAATTCGTAGCCAAGTTCACATCGTTCAAAATGATGGAATGAATTGTTATCGTTTCTACGATGTTCAACGCTACATCCTTTGTTATTGTAGAACGACATTGTGGACCGAGCGGCCGACTCAGGGGCGTCAACATGGCTACCAACTTATCGTTTTCTACAATTGCTGACACCGAGGCGTTACCGATTGGAGAACGGAATTCGACACGAAACGGTTGTAACTTGGTTAGGGGGGCTGTTCAGCCGTTCGAGCGTGTAAAAGTATGAAACAGAGTGGTCATAGACTAATAGGTGAAACTTTTGAAAATTGTTCTATAATAAGATCAGATACTCTTCGATTAGCAGATACTTAGATTAGTTATACCTATTCACATTTAACTAAACAAGTTCTAGTTATAGATGGTAATATTCATTCGTTAATTAAATACGTTTCATTCCAAGTTCTGGTGTGGAAATGGTTATTTCTGGTCGTAAACTCCGGGCAAAGACCTCTGAGATAACTTACCAGTGCATTTCTGCTATTGCAAGCATTCGAACTATTCGCTGTAAGTGTTAGGTATAACAGTTTTATGTTTTAGTTCAATCAAGCGAAATGAAGTGTTCCTTTAGTTTTCATCTTTTATTAAATTTTGTATGTTTTATATACATCGTTTTTGTTTTTTGTATTTGCTTCAGTATTAGCTTTTTTCTTGTTTTTGTAGTTTTAGAAACTAGTCTAAATCAAAATATTTTTTTTATTTTTGTAACCATTTTTTCTAATATCTAGGGAAATACATGATCCTATTTAATTTTAATAAACGAGCGTTAATAAAGTAGCATTTTAGTGATAAAAGATTTTTTTTAATCGGTCCAGTATTTTTTGAGTTTATTTATTACAAACAAAAATATAAACATAAAACAAAAACACAAATCTTTTCTCATTATGTGTAGAAGTATAGACTAGCGTCTGCTGCCAGCACTGTTGCAGCGTGGTGCATTACGGCCCATTCCCTCTCTTAGAGAGAGGAGGCCTGATTCCCAGCAGTGGGAACATTAAAAATGCAGATTATGTTATGCTTTGCTGCTGCCAGCGCCAGCGGCTTCACTCTCGTGAACGTAGAAAAGTATCCAAAGAGAACATATCCCTGGAATAGCAAACCTATGTTCTATTTGTATATTCTAGTCTACCCATATGCCAAACATCCATATCTATTTGGACATTTGAGTGTCAAGGAGTAACAAACATACAAAAACATACATATAAACATTCACCTGTATAATATTAATGTGACTCACGTCAGATCCTGTGTTCAGGTAGATGATACTACCTTTCAATTTGATTTAATCCCATAAGAACCACTTACGATCCCCTCCGGAATAGTGAGAGAGGATACAATGTGTATAGTCTAAGCGCAAAGACACGTAACGAGAAGATCTAAATATATGAAACGATGTACATACAAGTATTATCTATATAAGTATGAGCGTAATTCTTGGTGACGGTATCTACTCTATTTTATCGTAAAAGGTACTTTGCTGTGCTGCTTCTACGCGCTGTGACCGAAGCGTTTCAAATATCGTTGCCAAAATAACTTTTAGCAAACCAAATAAAGATCGAGCGAGGAGTCCTAAAAACAAAAACTAATTATATAAAATGAATTATTTGAAGTTGTTTTTTTAAAGTCTGCTATTTTACAACATTTTAATCCACTGTTTGTTGGCAAGATATCTGTACATTGTACTAGCTGGTGAAACATGTCCATGCCGGATCTCGCAGCTATAACCGTAGATTGAGGAGATCGCGAAGTATATATTTATTTATTTACAAGCACTTGTACAACGTTACGGAGGATGTCCAAGGTGTTGTACAGTGGAAACTTACAAACTAAAAAAATACATTAAATAAAAACAATAATAACACATTGAAGAATAAAAAGAAAATACATATACATTACTACAAAAATAATATATCCCAGAAAACAAATGAAACAATGTTTACTTATTTTTTATATATGCGTGAAGACCAACAGGACTATGAGATCTGCAGTTGGAAACGCACCATAACACTAATTTGTAGTCGGTTGTGGTGCGGGAGCCTCATCACTTGGAGATCTTTCCTAAAGGAGAGTTTTGGCCGAAGAGTGTCATGTAACGACGATTTCGTATAAGGATACCGACCTCTCAGCGTAGCCCGACGCTGTTATTTCGTGTTTATACAATAGTTTGTTTTATAATTTTATATAAATTAGTTTTGTATGTTATAAATATTAATTTATGATAGTTAAGAATATTTTATTAACTTATAGTGTCTAAGAACCTTAGTTGCTTGAAAATAAAGAATAGGGTATTTTACTCTCTATGAGTTAAAATCTAAAAATATATTATTAAGATAGCTTAGGCAAAAAGTAGTGTTAGTTTTAGTTCATAAAAAAACGAAATAAATTTTAAAATTCAATTCAAAGTTTTCAGTCTTTTTTATCTGTTATTTATCACCATGAAATAGTAGCTGCCATGTTATTACGTCATTCGGCTGTGTAAACTAAAGTGACAGCTGTCAACTGTCAACTGATCGGCCATACTGAGTGAATATTAGCGCATTTGTTGACACAGCCAACTGACGTCACGTACTCACGACCACAGAGTAAATATGGCGGTCACTGCGTTCTGCATTTTCATCAAATTACGCGCGAAATTTGAAAATGTAAATTTTAAATGCATTTTTAGGGTTTTTAGCGACTGAATAAAAATTTTGAAATGTTTTTTAGTGGTTCATTAGCACTATAGAATCTAATTGAGACACTTTTCAAAAATGAGTGTAATACCCTATTATTATTATTTTTCTTTTATTTGTCTATAGAGGCTTTAGTCGTAAATCGACTATAACAGCTTCCTTATAACCTATATTTATGTCTAACACTAGATACTAAACTAAAGCTCATATGGATCTATTGCATACAAAATTTATAAAGTTCATTAGCCATTTCTGAAGTAGGACTAGATATATAATACTTTGAAATATTCCAATGTCACTTCTGTTTAATTTATGCTTCCTTATGAACTCTGATTGTGCCGCTTCATTCTTTACACATATGTACAGGAAGTGGTAAATTCCTTCTACTGAGCCACAGACTGTTTAGTCTGTGGTTTTAGAAAACGGAGTCTCCAAATTATTTAATTTGGAGACTCCGTTTTCTTCATTAAGAAATAATTATTTATTATTATAACCAACCGCAAATTCTCCACTGTAGTCTTTCTCTTTGTAGCTAGTTAAATGATTGATCAATGATGACTGACTAGCTGTGAAATCTAATGTAAGCTGTTGCGATTGGTTGAGCAAATTAACAACATAGAAACGAATTAGGAGATACTTAGTTTATATAATTTAGCTGACACGAGATCTGCCAATATATGTTTGAGCAGCTTTTTAATAAATCTGCTTTAGGTACTTCTTGGCCCATCGGGAGCAGGCCGCAGAATTGGATGCTGTAGGTGCTTACAGCATCCAATTCTTGTTTATGGTAGCAAACAGGTTTGGCTGCGTGTTTGTAAATCATCACTGCAAGGTTTCGGCGTTACCGGTGGCCTTGTATTAGTGATATTACGTACCAACTGTTTTGTATTTTTGTACTAACATATTTTGTACAGTCAAGGATCAAAAGTGCAGTAGCACTCTACCAATGCTAAAGTATTTAAAATTTATTTGTAGAAGAGGGTCAATGCTTCATGACTGATTTAATTTGTAGCATAAAATCTAAAGTATTAAATGAACTAGTGGTAGACCATTGAACTTCTACAGAGACAGAATGCAACTGCACTTTTGGCGTTTGACTGTACATGAGTGAATTGTTACTAAAACTGTGAGTCCTGCTACTCGCTAATAAATTATCTGTTATTATTTCCCGAATAAATATCACGTACTCGTGTTATTCGAGTATTGGTAGATCAATTATTCCTGAACATACTCATATTGCTGATTAATTCGATTATTGGGTAATATAGTTAGGTATCTGAAGTCTACCCATATTATTACTGTAACGTACAACCGTGTAAATACATTACTGTCTACGTTCAACACTCAGACGTGCTGTAATTAAATTTACTTGGGATGAGCGAATGAGTGAATGAGCGGATGAGCGGATGACTGGATGGGTGGATGAACCCTACCTTCAGCACAAGCATGGCGATGTCGTTGTCTATGCGGCTCATATACTTGTAGTACTCGTGTAACTTTATATCTACGACGGATATTATTTGTCTGAAAAAGAAGTTTGAGAAATGTTTATACATATTATTCAAACACTGGGGTTATTCAGTTATACTTTACACCCCGTTCCGCATAACTCTAGGTCTCCTCTCCACAAGCCTCTGTGGAAAAGCGAGGATCCTCCGATCAGACGGATGTTGTGTCTGGTTCGGACAACTGCCAGATAGTTGTTTTCGGACTACTGTATATGTTTTAATTGCACTGAGAGCTCTGATACCGCGTCCCAGGATTTTGAATTTTTAGTTCTTAAGTGCTGACTTAGATATCTATTGTCACTATCACTGGTGTATCTACCTAATGGACGGACGGGGCAGTGCCCCGGGGCCCCCAAGCACGGAGGGGCCCCAACCTAATTAGCAAACCTCATATTGTACTAGCGATAAATTCTCCCAAGTTGAAAATCACGTAGTAGAAACGTGACGTGACGTGTTGTCGTTTAGTTGAAATCTAAATAAAATAGACACTACTTTAATCATGAGCACTTTTAGTAAGTAAAAGTCTCACGAGAAGGAGAAGTTATTTGATGATGTCTCACGTAAAAATAAAGGCAAAGAAGGAACAGGAGTGGGTTTTTAGTCAGTAAAAGTCTGACACTATCTCCCGCTCCGCCTAAGAGCGAGATTTGTCATTAGATGATTTTCCCACCTAAAAAGAAAAAAAAAGACCTCATTTTTTTGCCCCAGATCCGTTTGTTATCTACGCCACTGGTCACTATCCAAGACTTCAATTAGATGTAATTTTAGTAAGCTTAAATATTAGTAATTAAAAAATTAAACGAATTGATAATAATAAAGATTCTCGAACCTACTCGTACTGTATTTTATAAACTAAACGAGGTTGTTGACTTAAAATTAAAAGCCATTCATTAAAATCTGAGTGCAGCGCTCTGGCGGCAAGCTAGTTTTAAATAATGTCTTTTAAACTATGAGTAATACTCGTTGCTCCTTCGGCTATTATGCTAAAGATCACAGCCTCGGAGCTTCATCCATAATAGACTGTGTATTTATAAATCTTGGATGATTTATTAAAAGGCTTTACAAACTAGCAAGAAAAAGAGTTTTATTTTTTACGTTGTCCTTTCGGGCAGGAACAGGATTCGGGTTCGGGACCCATTAAAATAATCTAGACTAAAATCATACTATCTAATATGGGTCCCGACTGTTGCAGTCAATATGTTCCGTATTAGAATTTATTATTTATTTTATTTTATGTGTTTAAATCAATGCAATTAAATTGGCTTCTACGCTAATAGACTGAACTTGTTTTTTTCTTTTCAGTTTCTATTTAAAATTATTTTTGACGCAGTCAGATTTTTATTTTATAAATTATTATTTTTTATTTTACACTTTTCGATTATTATAATCTAATATCAGTATATTATACCTAATATTTATTCACTCTAGTTTTATGCGTACATTTATCACTTTAAAGTTCACAAACCTAACTAGTCATCCGCCTCTCTTATTTGTATCTTAAATAAAATTGAAGTGTCTGTTTGTAATATAAAAAAATCATATGTTTACTAAATGTATATCAAAGTGTATTCGATACTTATAACAAAAATGAGAATTTTGAAATTTTTGGTTATCTGTCGATTTGTTCTGGCTAATATCCCAAACGGCTTGACCGATTTTGGTGGGGCATTCACTGATGGATACCGAATGTTAAAACAGTTACGTATGCTACTTTTCATTGTTCTGCTGGAAAGGGATTTCTTAATATGGGATAAGTCTTCGAAACGGTTAAACATAATTTGACGGAACTTTTTATGAACGGGACTTAATTCCGGCGGTGGGGGGGACATCCTGATTCCCGGGGAGAAGACATCTTCGAAATGGCTGGACTGATTTTGATGGGACATTCACTGAAAGAAAAAAAAAATGTCGGTAATCATCTAATGACTTCGACCGTTCTAGGGTGGATAAGGAGAGCGTTATAAGAAGTAACTGAGGCTACTTTTCATTTTCCCGCGGGAACGGGATTTAATTTCCAGGAGGCGGGCGAAAATAAGGGAGTAACGAGTCCCGAGTACAGCTAGTAGATAATAAATAATATATTTCCTGTTGTATTTTTTTTTAATATAGACAATATATACCATTTTGGAATCCTTATGATGAGCCCTTTAATTTGATATCCGTAATGCAGCAGTTTCCATTTTTTTTTTTTTTACTCTAAAGTAAGTATAGCGTCTCACAGTCGTTATGTTGGTTTTTTTAAAGGTACCTAAGAACACTTGGGTTATCAAGACGAATCTAACGATATCTTAATTATGGTTCAGCAGTTTGGAAAATATGAGATAATAAAGAATATTACATACATACATACATACAAGATACGCGCAAAAAACATGACCCTTCTTGCAGTCGGGTAAAAATAAACTTTTAGACATTGATGTTTTGTCTGAAGAATGGTAAGATAAGACCGGGATAGATGCTGCTTTTTTTGAAACCACTTTATATCTTAAACTGCCAATAAGCAAATTATTTTAGTTCCAAAGCAGGCATATATTATATGATGTTCTTTATTTATAAATTTATGAAAAATAAAAAACATTATATCCTTGACATTTCTACAGTTGAACGATATTTGCGGACGTCTACATTTTTGGACCCATGTAAGGGATAGCCTAATCCACAAAACGTCCGCAAAAATACTGCGTTTGGGATAGAGAACCCGCTGAGAAACAGGACATCAAAAATGTTGATCGTACTTTACCTTCTCACGCAATGAATAGCACAAAGACATGAGGAACCTTCAACTTACTGGTCGATGGATTCTCAATAAATTAATAAAATAGCACGTATACGATACATCACTGAAAGTAGAGTACGTTAGATACTCTCTGTCTTTTATATTTTATCCTGAAACTACAGAACTTTAGAACCACTAACCCAACCAGAGAACTGGAGTTCTTTTTGAACTCTACTTTCAGGGATGAATCATATGGGTACTATTTTTTGGAAACTGTTTAATCGGTTAAAATTATGGATTTAGTGAATAACCTACAAAATTCTTACCCCAAACCAGTAATGGAGTCAGAACCAACTTTGACAATGGGCTTCCTTATAACATCAGTGACAAAGCAACTGGCTGACGTGATGACAATCTTACTCCGTATCAGGGCCCCAGAACAGTACAGATTGTTGTACACCACCAGCACATGGAATGGTATGTCTTGGAGATTAGCTCGGTACTTGTGATGGGCGGATTTTGCCCCATACGAGTATGAAGGTAGCTCGTTCTTCGGTAAGTGCCGATACGAAGTGGCGAGGTGTAAAGAATTCAGTAACCATGTCAGATGTAATCTGGGAAATAAATGAATTGTATGACAAGGCAATTTCAGCTTCCTGAATGAGGGTCGTTGCTGTCGTGAGTTTTGTTGTGAATATTTATTTTGATGTTTTAAGTAGAAGTCTACCTATATACCTATCTACACATATGCGTTAGATCAGTGTTCCGCAAACATTTTGTGTTCAAGGTACATCTAGAAAATCGAAAAAATTTCGAGGTACCTACACCATAAAATGGTAGGCTCTAATCTCTTGTCGATCATCCTGAGGTTTGTTAATGAGATAATCTTATTTTTCCGAGGAACATCAACTAATCACTGCGGTACACCAGTGTGCCGCGGCACAAACTTTGCGGAACACTGCGTTAGGTGACGAAATTAAAACTTTACTAATAACTTAATGGCAGATTAAGAAACCTCTTTATTTGGGCGATTATAAGATATTCTTTTTAAACACGTTCTGAATTAAATAATGTCTGTGTACCTAACTTATCGGGACCATAAATAAGCTACGTGTAGAAGAAATTGGCGTCGTTTGCATTTCTCTGCTTATTTTACAATCGAATCACGTATAAACTAGTACTGATTTAAGTTTGTCTTCTTTTATTATAATATCGAGTGTTATAGGACTCTATATAACACTCTAGATCTCTTTCAATACGGTTCCAATTAAGTTGAAACGTATCAAGCTAATTACATCTGAGTAAGTAGACACTAAAACTTACTATAAGAGCTGACATTCATAAAAGGCAATTAGCTAAGATATCACCGACGTCAATAAACAACGTTAAAACGAAACACTCATTAAGTGAAAACGTCGCTTTATGTATCCATTTATCGTAGAGGAAAATAGATAGGCACTTGATAAATATAGCACATTCAACCGTTTTATTCTCATAGGGCGCTCTTGCTTTAGTATTATTTTAATTAATTTAAAATTCCAATCGTGGACTCAGCCATGCAAACACTGTCTCTTGGAGAAGAAAATTCCGTAAGTACTCACACAATCATCTCGCTTCAATGTGAATAGTATGAAAGTTAATTCGGATCCAGCCGCGGGTCCAGCATAATGAAAAATATTTTCAAGAGCGATGCTTGTTAGCGTCCGCGCCGAGACTCGAACTCAAGTAATAAAGCGGGCACAACAATAAACAAAGAGAGAATGGTAACAAACCGATAAAGCGCACTTGTATTTGTGAGTAAAATTCGCAATCATAGTTCGTCGAGCCGAATAGCCGATACCGAGTTATTACCGCTTTCGTAAAATATCAAATGAGTTGCACATAAAAAATATACGCCCGTTCTGAAATGCTTGTTCGTTTTTAAATACATGGTTTACTGGTAAGGTATATTTTTTTCGGGAAAAATACCTATGGATGGAGTTATTTCGAGTTGTCCAATCACAATTTTTAGTGATATATGCATTCATCGATAGTGTTTACTTTCAATTTGAAAACGTCGATTCTGTACGTTTTAATTCCATATACATCGCGTTTTGATCGTTTACACACCAAGAGTAATTTAAAAAAAATATTGTTCAATAAACAAATACACAATTATATTAGAATTCCATCCACAACGACCATAATAATACATATTCGATTATTACATGCCAAACTTATTGTTCGCAGAATATTTTGTGAAGAATAACGAGTTTGTGAAATGAACAATAAGAGAATTGGCAGACTGGCTGCTTTAGGTGCGTATTATGATCCATTTGCATGGTCGTCACGTACTGAAAGAACTGGAACGGATTCACTGGGACATACTTCGATTGGGGAAACTGCTTGTATTCCGTCAATTTCATCTTCTCCTCATTTACCTGTACTGCTGTGTCAGTAAGTAAGGTTGTGTGTTGAGGAAAGTTTACGGATATCGTCGAGTGTAAGTGACTTCGCTTTGAACTCAAACGGCTACCCCGGAAGCGTTACTTTGTGTTGGCATACGTATCAATTGCTTCGATTTTTTTCGGCGTTTTATCCAGAGAAGCTTTTACTTTGATTAATGAATTGTATTAACATAAATTGGATAAATACTATCATGATTATAAAGCTGGTTGAGGACCAGAAGCTAAGCGAAGTTTAGTTTAGCTAATGCCCGGAATCTACGTACGAGTAGTAATGTCAAAACTAACAAGAGGAGGAAAATAATAGGGGTTAAAGTATGGAACTGCCGTTTTTTAAAACGGGTTGCTTTGAAGTGTTATCTTTGGATTGACTTGG
This sequence comes from Mythimna impura, assembly GCA_905147345.3. Classification (NCBI taxonomy): domain Eukaryota; kingdom Metazoa; phylum Arthropoda; class Insecta; order Lepidoptera; family Noctuidae; genus Mythimna; species Mythimna impura. The sequence goes on along the minus strand of LR990348.1, from coordinate 8,997,692 downwards.
AATTATAAGTTCAAACAAACTTTATGATAAAGGTACGTTACTCTGTTTCCGAAATTAGGTATTTAATGGATTCTTTGTGTTTTGTATTTTCTGTAATATCGCAGTTCTTATAACCATGAAAGCTAATAAAAAAACGTTATTTTCATATTAAAAGTTCCAAAGTATTCTATTTGTGGTTTTCTACTTTATTTACGGACAAATGATTAAAGTTAGGTTATAAATATAAACCATTTTCAAATCCTGAAACATGATTTAGAGGCACACAATAGAGAGCAATATGTACGTATCTCTACGTACCATCTTAAGAGGCAGAAGCCATGGAGCTGTACCGTCAATCTGTTGTGTTAGAAGATTGCCAACTAAGCCTTGTAGCTCCATAATAATATGTCTTCCGTGAAAGCCTCCACAAACAGGGATAACAAACGATACACCACGTTTATCTGCCAATCGCAGGCTTGCAAATTAATGCTCGAGTATTTGTTAGACTTTATAATAACAGAGTTCGAAAAAATGTTTGGATTTTATTGATTTATTTTTGAGGTTTGAATATTTGGTAGCAATCGTAATTAAAATTGTTTTACGTTGGCATGTTGGTCCCCTGTTTGTACAAGAGACGAGGATTAATTGAAAAAGTTCACGTGCAGTTACATTGCTGTTGTTTTATTCACGAGTTTTGTTAGAATTTTCATTTGATTTTTGTGTACGCTGTTGTTGCTCAGCGTATCAACTCTTAATTACTTTCGGCTTTGCATTTTTACCTGCCCTGTGCTTTATAAATTACTAGCTTCATGGAAACATACTCCTAGGATAAAAAATATTTTTTGTGCTATTCTTAGTTATGGTCTACCCGTGTTCCAAGTTTTACCCAAATCCATTCGTGCGATTAAGCGTAAATGAGTAACAAACATACACTCACAAAATTTCGCCTTTATAATATTAGTGTGACGAGGGCAGTAAGTGGGATTTTTCAAAATTCCACTTACAAGGCACACTTTAGCTAATGTTAATTTTTTGTTTCGACTGGCCTGTTGGCCCTAACTGCTATGCCGGAGGTCGTGGGTTCGATTCCCACCCAGGACAAATGTTTTTGTGATGGGCACGATCATTTGTTGTGTCTGGGTGTAATTTATCTATAATATGTATGTATTTAGAAATATATAAGTATGTTTATCAGTTGTCTAGTACTCATAACACAAGCTCTGCTTATCTTGGGAGTAGACGGCGTTGTGTGATAGTTGTGGAATATTATTATATTATTGTTACTGCTACTATTGCTGTTACTGTAGCTGTTTCTGCTGTTCTGTTGCTGCTACTGTTTGTGCTTTTGTTTTACTTTGGCTTTCAAGCCACAAATAGATTGATAATACATAACTTTAGATAAATTACTGGTTTTACATTAAGCAATAATTTACATCTATTTTGTTATCTGTGGTCGAAGCTGCGCCCGAAAATAAAAAATATTCCTAGAATATAACATGCGTTCGTTCAAGTAAAAGGTGACTAAATAATAATAATTATTATTAAAAAATTAAATTTTATTTCAGAGGAACGTCCGTAGTATTAGTAGTCACAATTCTACAAATACCTTTATACTGAGCGAAAAGTTGTTGCAAAGAAATACTAAGTTTTTTCGTTCCATCAGATTCACTTCCAGAAAAAACCTGTTATTGAACTTCTTTTACTTTGGAACAAAATAAACTCAATTTTCAACAAAGTAGGTATAATTATATATTTTCCTTTTAATACTTCAACACTTTACTCAACAATTTTTTTAATTGGAACGCAGGCGTGATCCGGCGAAGTTTGTTTTAAATCTTAAAAAGGCAAAGCGCAAACTTTTGAAATGAACCTTCCGCCAGGCAAACGATTTGTTAAGCCTTCTTCTACCTATTGCTGGTACTTATATACCTTAAATCCGACGATCAAACAACCCTCAAATTAAATATTGAGTTCCCTTTAAAGAATTTATAAAAACTTTTGGAAATATAATTAATTTTCTTGTTATAATCTTCTCAAACAAGTAGCTGGAATTGAATTTATTCGTAATTACTTGTTTTGAAAAGTTTGAATCAAATTACGGAAGCATTTTATATCGTTTTAGTTTTACTTATGATTCAAGGGCGGGTTGTCTATTCCTATATTAGGCTAAGTAACACGGGGTTTATTGCTTGTTTATGAGTAACATAAAAAGTCCAGTAGATGGACACACACTGGCCAGTACTGCCCACTCCCATACGACAGTGTTGATGGGTCGTGAGACAGTTTTATAACGGTCATAAACTTATGTACAAGGCCACTAGTTATACATCGACCATTACGTGTACGTACTTAAATAAAATCTTCAATACAATAATGGCATTTTATTTGTTATGCTAAAATAAACCATTATTCACATCCGCACATCCCAATCTCAATAAATCGTTCAAGAATTTGGCAATGGATATCATTGAATACGTAATATTGTACTCATTGTCCCACTTATCTAAATCTACTAAACAATTCATTTAATGAGGGCAGTCTTGTACAAATATTTACACAGTTACCTTTGAGTGCTGAAAGTTGGACGTAGTTTACTGTAGTTATTAAATAAGCGAGGGTCCTCCTCTTTGTTTTAGCTTTATTTTATTCCGGCGAGAGAATAATGTCTTTTGAAGTAAAAGGGAAAGTATTATCTGGGAGTCAGATCAAAGATTTTCATTATTGATAAATATCCTTGACCTTATTATACTAAAACGGACAGTAGCGTAAACAAAAAAGGTCGATCGTTAATGCTATGTTATTGTCAAATACTTTGTTTACATAATGTAGTACGAACTACGACGGTCCGAATATTTAAGGCCGTATGGCGCGGCACGCTCGTAGTTTCGTAGTCTCGTAGCGGCGTAGCTTGCGGCAGTCACGCTACGGCGAGAGCTACGGTCGGTCGCTACGCGGTGCTACGCGAACTCGTGCCACGGCCACGTAATGTTGTGGTGTTCGGTCGCGCTCTTGGCTCTGTTCGCCTCCGTCCAAGGACGTGCGGTAAGCATCACTTTTTAGCTTCTATTCTTATAACCCCCCCCCCCCCCATACTCGGCCGGATTACTTGTGGTAATTAGTTTAAAAGTTTGGTGCCGCAGTTATATCTTTTTAAAACTAAGAATGACTCCGAATTTGGAGTTGTCGCAGTTTTGAAGTTTAAGTTTTTTTCCACTTTAGAATAAGTAAACTATGTATTTAATTTGATAACTAAAATCTGATGATATTATTAATAACAAATTCTTTCTTTTTTAAGTTCATTAACTACACTTTTTTATTATGTTTGCGTTTCTATGGACTCTGTCTTGATTAAAAAGAGTATTTAAATGTTGAAATATTTTAGAATATGAAACTTAATAAATTGTATTATAAAAATATTTTTGCCTATTTTCCCTCAAACACATCACTCAAACATAACTATAATTGACAGCTTCAAAACTTTTTACTAGATTACTGTTACTGAAACTTATAAATAAATTTTGCAAACTTATTACTTAACATATCTAAATTCATCGTGTCACACAATAACATTCGGCGGCAGAATGTACTCATTAAGTAAAATTAATACAACATATAATTATACATTCATCGCAATTAACCCTCCCATAAGTTCACCTCGGACTGCTATCACCCGGGGGGTTAATTTCTGCTGGATTGCTTCACACATGTGACTGTGCGGCATTATGGTTGCTGGGTCCCAATATAACCGTCTTAAGGGGAGTGCGATTTCGGAACCCGCGGTATTTATTTTTTAAGGAAAATATTCGCGGCTCAGTATTAAGTAATAGTATGTTATAAAAAAGTTTTTGCCACCGTAAGAAATATACATATATGTATTTACTTTAGTTAATCTATTCATAAAATAAATAAATATGATTTTTTAAGTTAATTAGCTTTTTAACGAAATCGTTACATTTGAGGCCAAAGTAAAAGAGTTGTATTAAAAATATTAATTTTCTTGATTAAAAAGAGTATTTAAATGTTGAAATATTTTAGAATATGAAACTTAATAAATTGTATTATAAAAATATTTTTGCCTATTTTCCCTCAAACACATCACTCAAACATAACTATAATTGACAGCTTCAAAACTTTTTACTAGATTACTGTTACTGAAACTTATAAATAAATTTTGCAAACTTATTACTTAACATATCTAAATTCATCGTGTCACACAATAACATTCGGCGGCAGAATGTACTCATTAAGTAAAATTAATACAACATATAATTATACATTCATCGCAATTAACCCTCCCATAAGTTCACCTCGGACTGCTATCACCCGGGGGGTTAATTTCTGCTGGATTGCTTCACACATGTGACTGTGCGGCATTATGGTTGCTGGGTCCCAATATAACCGTCTTAAGGGGAGTGCGATTTCGGAACCCGCGGTATTTATTTTTTAAGGAAAATATTCGCGGCTCAGTATTAAGTAATAGTATGTTATAAAAAAGTTTTTGCCACCGTAAGAAATATACATATATGTATTTACTTTAGTTAATCTATTCATAAAATAAATAAATATGATTTTTTAAGTTAATTAGCTTTTTAACGAAATCGTTACATTTGAGGCCAAAGTAAAAGAGTTGTATTAAAAATATTAATTTTAGCTAAATGGGTGGGCTGATTGCTACGATCGCGCATAACATTTTTATTACGCCAAAACCTAATACTGAGCTGTAAAATACAAAAAAAAAACTCCAGAAAATATTATAATAATTTCGCGAACCTTAAAACCACCATATTTGCATCTTAAGTACCATCTTAAACTACTAACGTCTGTATACACAAACAAGTTGGAGTTTAGCATTAGCCACATTGTTATCGGGCGGCCCCTTTCTGCCTAATGTTCTTTTGCGTCTTGTGCCTTCTGTCAAGAAGACACTGTCGCAACGATTACCTTAATAACGGCCATTTTTTATACAAATTGAGCCATTTGATATAACTGTTCTGTTATACAGGTACCTTTCTTATGTAAGAAGTTATGAAGCAAGTGGAAAATATCATATTTCTTTCAGTTTCCAAGTAATGTTGAATGTAGGTAAATATGCGGCGTATTGTTTGACTTTCAAACTATCTTGTAACTAAATCTTACTTGAATAACTTAATACAAGTAAAAAGAACAGATACCAAGTTACAAACAATAGTCGAACTGGGAAAAATATACTTAAAAGTTAAATTGTAAAGGTTTTTTAAGTTTGAAGTCAACCGAGGGAAATAAATAAATTTTCAATCTTGAAGAGAGACAGATGTAATTTCAAACTATTCGTAGTTACACTTTAGTTTGGTAAGTTTTTGTTTTCACTATGATAACGGGAAACGAGACATGCTGAGCGTGTAGCTCGGAATGTTTCTTTTACAATTTTAATATGATGAAAGAGATTGACTGATTTTGAAAATACCTTTTTTCATATAAGTAAGATAAATGAGAATTAAAACTCGTTATAAAAGCATTAAACATAAAGAATGCGTGTTTCCTGCAGACTATGACACCAATATAAAACGCTAGCTTCTGCCAGCGACTTCGCCCGCGTGAAAATAGGTTTCTCCATACAAACTTCCAACCCCCGTTTGTCTATGTCTATGTTTGCGGATGTCTACACCCTAAAGGAACCTACCTACCAAATAATTATAAGTTTGTAGGTGTTATAATTTCTGAGATTTCGTGATTAATCAGTGAGTGGTATTTCGCTGTTATATATTTTACAAATATGCAAAGTAATGAACAAAACTACTTGTTATAAACGTTAGGAGGTTTTTTACTGTTTTGATATTATTAAATGATATTATAATTTACATTAAAAAAGAAAAACTACTAACTAGCTATAATTACAGTGTAGGGGCCTAGCAGGGTCGCAGCCTACTGGGGCCAAGGGATTGATTCTGAAAGGAAGACTCGGCCCTGGTACGAAAGGCAAGGAAGGAACAGGAGTGGGTTTTTAGTCAGTAAAAGTCTGACACTAACATCCGCTCCGCCCAAGAGCGGGCGATGTCATAAGATGATTTTCCCACCGAAAAAAAAGCTATACTTACTTACTGAAACTTATAAATAAATTTTGCAAACTTATTACTTAACATATCTAAATTCATCGTGTCACACAATAACATTCGGCGGCAGAATGTACTCATTAAGTAAAATTAATACAACATATAATTATACATTCATCGCAATTAACCCTCCCATAAGTTCACCTCGGACTGCTATCACCCGGGGGGTTAATTTCTGCTGGATTGCTTCACACATGTGACTGTGCGGCATTATGGTTGCTGGGTCCCAATATAACCGTCTTAAGGGGAGTGCGATTTCGGAACCCGCGGTATTTATTTTTTAAGGAAAATATTCGCGGCTCAGTATTAAGTAATAGTATGTTATAAAAAAGTTTTTGCCACCGTAAGAAATATACATATATGTATTTACTTTAGTTAATCTATTCATAAAATAAATAAATATGATTTTTTAAGTTAATTAGCTTTTTAACGAAATCGTTACATTTGAGGCCAAAGTAAAAGAGTTGTATTAAAAATATTAATTTTAGCTAAATGGGTGGGCTGATTGCTACGATCGCGCATAACATTTTTATTACGCCAAAACCTAATACTGAGCTGTAAAATACAAAAAAAAAACTCCAGAAAATATTATAATAATTTCGCGAACCTTAAAACCACCATATTTGCATCTTAAGTACCATCTTAAACTACTAACGTCTGTATACACAAACAAGTTGGAGTTTAGCATTAGCCACATTGTTATCGGGCGGCCCCTTTCTGCCTAATGTTCTTTTGCGTCTTGTGCCTTCTGTCAAGAAGACACTGTCGCAACGATTACCTTAATAACGGCCATTTTTTATACAAATTGAGCCATTTGATATAACTGTTCTGTTATACAGGTACCTTTCTTATGTAAGAAGTTATGAAGCAAGTGGAAAATATCATATTTCTTTCAGTTTCCAAGTAATGTTGAATGTAGGTAAATATGCGGCGTATTGTTTGACTTTCAAACTATCTTGTAACTAAATCTTACTTGAATAACTTAATACAAGTAAAAAGAACAGATACCAAGTTACAAACAATAGTCGAACTGGGAAAAATATACTTAAAAGTTAAATTGTAAAGGTTTTTTAAGTTTGAAGTCAACCGAGGGAAATAAATAAATTTTCAATCTTGAAGAGAGACAGATGTAATTTCAAACTATTCGTAGTTACACTTTAGTTTGGTAAGTTTTTGTTTTCACTATGATAACGGGAAACGAGACATGCTGAGCGTGTAGCTCGGAATGTTTCTTTTACAATTTTAATATGATGAAAGAGATTGACTGATTTTGAAAATACCTTTTTTCATATAAGTAAGATAAATGAGAATTAAAACTCGTTATAAAAGCATTAAACATAAAGAATGCGTGTTTCCTGCAGACTATGACACCAATATAAAACGCTAGCTTCTGCCAGCGACTTCGCCCGCGTGAAAATAGGTTTCTCCATACAAACTTCCAACCCCCGTTTGTCTATGTCTATGTTTGCGGATGTCTACACCCTAAAGGAACCTACCTACCAAATAATTATAAGTTTGTAGGTGTTATAGTTTCTGAGATTTCGTGATTAATCAGTGAGTGGTATTTCGCTGTTATATATTTTACAAATATGCAAAGTAATGAACAAAACTACTTGTTATAAACGTTAGGAGGTTTTTTACAGTTTTGATATTATTAAATGATATTATAATTTACATTAAAAAAGAAAAACTACTAACTAGCTATAATTACAGTGTAGGGGCCTAGCAGGGTCGCAGCCTACTGGGGCCAAGGGATTGATTCTGAAAGGAAGACTCGGCCCTGGTACGAAAGGCAAGGAAGGAACAGGAGTGGGTTTTTAGTCAGTAAAAGTCTGACACTAACATCCGCTCCGCCCAAGAGCGGGCGATGTCATAAGATGATTTTCCCACCGAAAAAAAAGCTATAATTACAGTAAAACCCAAAAATAATAATAAAAACCTTAAACTAATTAATACTAACTAAAAGCAAATTAAAATATGGCGTCAAAAAACTCCTTCGCCAAAAAACTGGCGACATCTTTTTCTTACGTTAATAACTAAGGTAGGTACCTATTTCATCATCATCATCAATCCAGCCGAAAGACGTCCACTGTTGGACATAGGCCTCCCCCAACTATCGCCATAATGACCCCGATCAGTCCTGTGCGCCTCGCATCCATCGGATTCCCGTGTGATATACAGAGCGATTATAAGACACAAAACACACTTTATAACACAAACTATTTTAATATCAAAGAGAAGAGTTGTTCGTGGCATTCATACATGATATTATAAGAGCTTTTAAAAAATGTTTCCTTTTCATTTCGCTGTTAGTTCGAAATGAAAGAAAAACAACGTGCAGTCGCGTATCGATAATATTTTGAAACTCCATATGTTATTGTTTGTCGTGCTTCAAGCGACCGACGGTAGTTCGATTACCGACGGTACCATTTGCCAACCAGCAACGTAATAATATACAGTTATATATAAGAATCATTATGATCGAGTTACTTTTCAAAGTAACTTGTTGTAAAAGAAAAGCAGAGAATCTACTACTTTATATATTTCACGTAACTCAATCAATCAAATCTTTCATGCTGATGATTATGTCAATGATATTAAAACCGTGTGTAAGATGAAGCTTTACGTATCACCCGTCGGCGACCCATGGGGAAAATTACAAAAATGATATCCGTGGTCCTAGAACGCAAAGGTATAGGTGTGATTTTAGTCAGTAAAAGTCTGACACGCCAAGTCATTAGATTATTCCCCACCTTAAAAAAACCCGTCGGCTGACGTTTGAAAGAAATTTGTTGTAGACTTGCAGAAAATCCGCTACTTAGTATATTTTACATAATTCAATCAATAAAGCATTATTTGGTCATCTTTCATGCTTTTGATTAGCATAGCATAATCAGCCTTTTAATGTTCCCACTGCTGGGACTCAAGTCTCCTCTCTAGGAGGGGGGATAGGCCGTAATCCACCACGCGGGCCCAGAGCGGGTTGGTGAATGTCACATGTCTTCGAATTTTTAGTTCTAGGTTATGAAAGAAAAAGAAAAAGCGTTTATTCGTACCTCACACATACATATATGATATGCCGGTTTCCTCACGATGTTTTCCTTCACCGTTTTGAGAGCAGTGGTGATGAAATAAATTACACAAAGTAATGCGCCTGGCTGGGTTTGAACCCGCGACCTACAATTCGTAAGTCGGGGCCACTACCACTCGGCCACCACTTTGATTATGTCAATGATATTGAAACCATAATTAAAAGAAAGCTTCATACGAAAGTTTTTCTGAATATTCTAAACGATTACAAGTACCGGGTTCAAAATCAACTTTCATATCACAGATTCAGTCGTTCTGCATATAATTTGAAGCCGTCTGTATCGGCATGAAAGAGCTTATTCAGCGCTTTCTAGGCAGCTTCATTTGAGCTCGGATTTAAAGTTTATTCAAAGAAAATATACGTATGTGGGATATTTCACATATTCTAGAAACGGTACGGGCTAGAATTTCGGGTACTTAACGGAATATGTAGCTACTTAGTATCATGGAGCATGTATGAGAAGTGAGGGATGACCAACTGAAACTAAAATAATTAGTAGTTAGTACTAGTAAATATAGTTAGTCTTAGTAATTATGAATGTACCACGGAACAGATAAAAGAGGTAGAAAGAGGTAGATGTATCCACATAGATGTTTTTTTTTTCGGTGGGATAATCATCTTATGACATCCCCCGCTTTTGGGCGGGCGGGAGATAGTGTCAGACTTTTACTGACTAAAAACCCACTCCTGTTCCTTCGTTGCCTTTCGTACCAGGGCCGAGTCTTCCTTTCAGAATCAGACCCTTGGCCCTAGTAGGCTTCGACCCTGCTGGGTCACATCAAAAATAACAATCATATTGTTATTTTTTTTTTTATTTCAAATTAAATTTCAACTTAACTTGGCTCTTACTTTGAACAGCATCATAACTTTTTGACCTGATTTACTGTTATTTTTTTTAACTTTTTAACTTCATTCACTGTTTTTAATTGAATTTATTGTTAAAAAATAACGTTCGGTTCAATTAAAACCTCTTCTTCTGAAGTCGGTTAAAATTACTTTTAAATTAAATCTGTGTGGCTAAAGAACTACTTTGCAACGGAAATGGTTCAATATATGCGTAGTCATGTAGATATTGAGATGTTATACAATTTTGAACTTTTAGGAAATATGGTCAATGTTTAGAGTGCTGTTATAGTACATATAGTACTTACAAAGCTAAAACTTCACTCAAATTACAATATTTTGTTTACTATAAAAAACTATTAGAAATACATTTTCTCAGTAGGATGCTACGTTTACAAATAAGCTATTTTCTGCCACTGGCTTAAACGTAAAGGAGTTAGAAACACGCACACATAAACTTTTGCCTTAATAATATTAGTGTGAAAATTTGAAAAATTATCGTTAATCTTGAAATTATTCGATCATCACGTGGTTAAATAAGGTCTTTCGAAGCTTCAAAGTTGGTTTTACACTACAGCCCCCCTAGCCAAGTTACAACCGTTTCGTGTCGAATTCCGTTCTCCAATCCTCCTCGGTGTCAGCAATTGTAGAAAACGATAAGTTGGTAGCCATGTTGACGCGCCTGAGTCGGCCGCTCGTTCTAAAATAACAATGGATGTAGCGCTAAACATTGTAGAAACGATAACATTTCATTCTAGCATTTTGAACGATGTGAACTTGGCTACGAATTTTCTATTCATTTGTTCTGAATGCGTGACTTAACATTGAGATGATGTCATTCTCATACATTTGATTAGTTATCGACTAGCGTTAACGATTGCAGATTATCAACTTGGCTAGGGGTGCTGGTATCTTTCTTAACAAGATCTCCAAAAAATGTAATCAGTATATGGTGATTAGCCTGTAAATACAATTCGTATTCGCGATTTGTCTGCTGTCGCTTCACCTGTCAAACGCAAACCTCGATTTATTTGTAAACTTGTTAAAGATAAAAGATAGAATGTCAAGGGCCACAACAAATTACAATTAGGTACCTTTTATAGAAATATTACAAACGAAATGTCTTTATATTTAGAACAATAAATGGCTTTGAACTACGAATAATACAATACAATTTGTAAGTACTTTTAAATTTGGAGGATCAAAGATCTATTATAGACAAGTTCTTTTATTAGCTATGTCTGCGCCGATCGACAGCTATCTTTATTTTTTTAAATCGAGGCATTAGAGTTAATTTAAACATAGAGCTATGCTCAAGGAGGTTTTAAAGTCATGTTACAGAACTCGCTGATTATGCGCCACTACTGGGAGTCTTTTTTTTTTTTTCGGTGGGAAAATCATCTTATGACATCCCCCGCCCTTGGGCGGGGCGGGAGATAGTGTCAGACTTTTATTGACTAAAAACCCACTCCTGTTCCTTTCGTACCAGGGCCGAGTCTTCCTTTCAGAATCAGACCCTTGGCCCCGGTAGGCTTCGACCCTGCTAGGCCCCTACAGTTGCTGACATCTCCTTGAGGCGCGCGTGGAACAGCACGCGCCGTCGACGACTTGGGCTCGGTCCGGACGGTTACCAGACGGTCGGACGGCGAGCCACCCATTGCTCGTCGTCCGCAAGCCTGCGCCTACCATGGCCGGAAATCGGGATCGGATCCCGGCGGCGATTGGGGCGTGAGGACCGTTGCCTCACGCGATCGGCCGCCTCCTTTGCTAGCATTACTGCTTCGCAGAAGGAGGCAACCGCCTGCCACTCCTCCTCGCTCCGGACCATGGCCTGTACCAAGGCCCGGCGCGAGAGATCGCCGCCGCCGATCGCCCCCACGAGGACACGGCGTTGCTCTGCCCAAGCGGGGCACACCTCCACCGTGTCCTCCGGGCGGTCCACACAATGGTGACACCCGGGCGTTTCTTCCGCATGAATCAGGTGCAGGAACCTCCCGAACTTACCATGTCCGGTGAGGACCTGCGTCATGCGGAAGGTAAGGACGCCGTGTTGCCTTTCCAGCCACTCCTCAAAGAGGGGACTTATCGCCATAATTAACTGGGAGTCAGATCTCTTCTAAGCCTGATTATGCTTATGCTATGCTCTGATTGATTTAATAATCATAGCATAGCATACGCATCATCAGCCTTATAATGTTTCCACTACTGGGAATTAGAGCTTCTCCCTAGAAGAGGGAATGGACCGTAATCCACCACGTGGGCCCAGTGAGGATTGGTGGATGTCACATGTCTTCAAATTTTTTTTCGTATCTAGGTTTTAATTCAATCATGTACATACCTAAATATGATACCAGAATATAATTATGTAGGCACTCCACGAAGGTAGGTGAGCAATATTTGCAGTTGTGATGTGTATGTATATAAGTAGGCACGCACTCTTGTACGCATAACTGCAGGTAGCGTTAGCAAGCTTATCGTTATTTTTTTTTTCATCTACTATTAGTCTTTTATTATTATGTATTCTATAAGAAAAATAAAAACACTTAATTAATTAAAATTACATAAAATATACACAATAACTCCTACCTAAAATATCGCGATAAAAAATTCCTCCGCATCGCTGTCGACTGAAAGTGTGCCCAAAAGACTGGCGGCATTGCCACGTTGTATGGCATTGCTTAATCTCTGACCGAGATAAAAGCAACCCTTTGGTCACGCGAAGTGTCGACTAGCCGTTTGGATAATTCTTTAACGTTATTGAACAAAATAAAGTAAGCAAGTAGATGAAATATAAATAATTTAAATAATATTTAGAAATTAAATAAACATTATACAAAAATCACCGCTTCATTTCCCGTAAGACTTTCATCGTCATTGCCATTTTTTTTAAATTTATAACAATGTCAGCTGTAAAACCATCAATTTCTACTTTGTTGGCTCACTTTTTCCGTTTCTTTTTGATCGGAGATTAAAATTTTGAAGATAATGTGTTATGGATATCCTTTTCTTCTTTTAATATTCTTTGTCAAGTACGTTTCGTGCACCAATATTCTTCGCTTCTACAGTACGCTGTGTTATATTACGCATGCGACAAGACACAGTTTGGTTCAAGATTTTAATTTAATTTAGTTTAATTCAATCATTTAATTCAATTAGACATTCATGTATTTCTATAATGTAATGTAATTATCAATTCCCATTTTTATTTCTTGTTCTGTATTTTTGTGTCATTATTACTGATAATTTTAATTATTATTTTTCTCCTTGACATCTTATGCAATGATAATTAACTAATCTTATGGGTTTTAAAATCAAATGTTTTGTGTTAATGTTATGATTGTCTCTAAGTGTTGCAGCACTTGAATATAGTTTTATAATGACCATGTAAATTCCCTGTGCATGCAATGTTGACGATCCTAATAATAAATAAATAAATAAATAAGATGACTTAACGTGAATTCATATTCTGTCTTGAGTAAATTGTACAATTTTGCAATCATTTGACGACCCTAACATGAAAAATACACAATTACAATCACTAATTACTAACATGTTACAAATTAAATATTATTTACTTGCCTCACTGTGAACACGTTTTCTTCGTTAACCTGTACCCCGAGTGTGAGTTTATTGTCGCTTCACGAAATACGTAACGAACACGTTAATCGAGCTAACCAACTTACGAGAGTATTTAAAAACAGTCCGAGTGTGAGTTGTAATACAGTATACGAACGGTTTCGCGTATCGTCACTTGCCCGAAAGTATTTCGAACGTTTTGTTATTTTTTCAATGTTGCCCACATGGAACTTATGCGACTAAATTAAAATCTTGCCGATGCCATAATTATCAAGCGTTACGCGTATCCTACATAATTTAGACGTATATATTTATATTATGAATGAAATATTCCCATTTCGTTTTAACGTGCAGTGAGTAAGGGAGATGTGAAATAAGTTATGAGTGGCGTCAAATATCAAATTCAAGTGACCAGCGTCTGGCTTGCACTACTTAAAATTCCATTCCATAGGCCTTCAAAAGTTCAAAGTTTCTAGCAGCACTTTTGTTTTTCGTGTGTACTATAATTCGATTATTTAATTTTTTTTTTATAATGAAGACCAGTCCATCACAGTTTGATATGCTATTTAATTTCATGGAACAGTAAGTAGGTACAAACTTTGTAATTCTAAACACAGCTTTTATAATTATTGTGCTATGTAGTTTGAAAATAAAATACTTTTTTTCTAAATTTTCAGACACGAATAAACAAATTAAATAAAAACGCAAGAGGTAGAATTCAGACGATCCAGAATTGGCAACGCCTAACTTTGGCAAATAGTGATTCCACTGGCGAAACCAAGAACAACGAGAAATGAAAGAAGGTATTACTTACCTAGCTCAGTATAAAATCCTGTTGTTATACATACAATTTTGGTTAATATCATATTCGTAGGTATATCCAAATATAACTACTTACCTAGGATATTTTCATATTTGTCCGTACTTACCTTGACAATACTAAAATGTTGTCTTTCAGAAGTTTGGAGTGATTTAAAAAATAACACTAAGAAAAAGGCAGCCAGAATAAATAGGGCTGCTTGTGGTACTGGTGAAGAGGCTGCACTTTACAGCTGACTGATTTAGAACAACGGGTCCTTAACTCCGGCAGCCACAGGCTTACCAGGTGTAAGGAATGCAGACTTTTCTGAGGTTTGTGGTGATGCTTTCATATTATTTTTTATTAACTATTAATGATAAAATATTTTTTCTGGTTTTTCAGCAGACTTAAAACTTTTAAAACATTTCAGAACCTAACTGACGGTTCCAACCAAACTGTAACTCTGTCATCAACACCACCTGTGCCGGCTGCCAGTCATGAGGTTACTGAAGAAAGTGACGTTGTTGAAGAAAGTACTGTTACTAATTTATGTAAGTATTGCCTCAGGTACACTATTGAGACCTGTGACTTGGTAGCCTGACAGTCATAAGCCCTACCATTGCTGAATTTTTATTTATTTATTCCTTTCTATTCTAGTGAATTTTGATGCATGGGCTGAAGCTGGACCATATCACATCACATCACCCGTACCACAACCATCATCAACCACAAATACCCACCATGAAGAAGTGGAAGTTGTACTTGGACAGTCCATCTCCAGCAGGCCCTCTTAGACCAACAAATGCAGGACACACTCCACAATGTCGACAACGTGGACAACGTGGAATTACTTCATGTCAAACAAAATCTTCACGATGCCGGGGTATCAGACAACCCAATCAGATTGAACGTGCAACAGAGCAGTTTCTGAATTGTGATGAGCAATGGAGGGGTTTTTTTAGAAAAAAAATATGCAGATGACTTTAATTTAGAGAGGGGAAGGGAGCTTGAATTGGAAAATCTAAAGAAATGGCAAGATGTTAATTTATTGATTACCGTGGATGCAATACATAAGGTGATTGATTCTAAATTATGCAGAGATCAATGATCTTATGTTATGATTTTACATTGTGCACAGCAGCATCTTGTATGTTTTATTATTTGGCATAGGCCTACTTATAAAATGTTTGACGCTAGTGCACAGTTGAAATTGGTTGTTTCCAATTGAGAAGAGAATAACCGGCAAGACCAACCCCACAAACCCCATGGTTACTTTTTTTTAAATAATGGTTTTACAGTATTTCTACATTACAATATCAATGAGTATTATATTATTTATTATGCGAGTGTTTGTGCTAATTTATTAATAAAATAAATGTTGTGTGTATAATGAAGAATGTTTTATTTACTAAATAACAATTTTGTTTGTTAGAAGTGTTTAATTATTATTGTAGTAGTTAATATCTATTTTAATTTAGAATAATAATATACAAATACTCTGAAAAAAAGGTATAATTCAGTTAAAAATGTTTTATTTCACATAGGTAGGCCTATACTAGGGCCCTTCCTTTATAAAACGTTAGAAGCAAGTGCACGGTTTGTGCCATGCTTGGGCAGAGCACCGCCGTGTCCTCGTGGGGACCTGGGCCTTGGTAAAGGCCATGGTCCGAAGCGAGGAGTGGCAGGCGGTCACCTGCTGCGAAGCAGTAATGTTAGCAAAGTAGGAGGCCTTCACGCCCCAGCCGCCGGGATCCCAATCCCGATTTCCGGCCACCGCAGGCGCGGGCTTGCGGGTGGTGAGCAATGGGTAGCTCATTCCGTGGGTAGCTCCACAGAACAAAAAAGTAGCTCCGTCCAAGAGCGGGAGATGTCATTGGATGATATTCCCATCAACAAAAAAAAGTGCATGGTTTGAATTGGTCGTTTCCTATGAAGAAAAACCAACAAGAAACTCCATGGTGACTCTTTTTAAAAAACTGATTGATTTTACAATATTTTCACATTAAAATATTAATAGGACTGTTTATGTATACTAGTCAACATAGTACCAATTAAGTAAAATGATAAAAAAGTGGATTAAAGCAGAAAATAATCTACAAATCTGTGGAGTCACATTTACTCACAAAAATGAGCCTTAACTTATTAATGAATGACGTAATTACTTAAAAAAAAGAATCAGTAATGAAATTACAGCAGTCATTTTCATTTTCCACGCGAAATTTTTTTTCGAAATACAATTTACCATAAAAATACACCCAAATATTACGAAAGTAACTAATATAAACAACATTTCACCTCGCACATACCAAGTGAGTAACTTTACTACAAAGTTTACGTTTACAAACGCATGGACGTCGGTTCAAGACGTCAAATTTTAACTCGCACTCGCATTAACTCGCAAAATGTTCTCCGAAACGCTACTATGAACGTCACGTTTAAAAACGTAACTTTTCTAGTAACGTAAAAAAATCTTACACTCGCTGTTTCGGTTTACAATACTTTCCGCCAGGGGCGCTTTTTGCGTTTTCATACATTTAACACTCATTACGGAAACGCGTTAGTAGCGTTTTCAATGTGACAAAACTCACACTCGAGGTACTGAGCATGTTGGTGATACCTATTTGACGTAAAATTTTGGCTAGAAACAATAGGTAAGAACTAGCAGACTACTAATGGGCTACTACCCGGGCGATACAGCCGCTCCAAAGACAATGAAAAAAAAAATCAAACACACAACAAAGATCAATCAACCTTTATGAAATAGAATATGTACTTGAACAACAAATGCTGCAAACATTTAATTTACTTAAAGATTTACCTAACCTTGGGTTGGTACTTATAAATACAATGGAGCTAAAAGGTATTCAGTAGAGTATTATCAAGATTTTATATATCAATTGAATCGAATCGAACAATTGGTAGTCATATAAACACGGAGTCTAGCGATTGTTTGAATTACGAAGTCAGATGAGACTTGAGAATTCAGCATGTTAATTAAGTTATCGGGAACAGCTTGTTCGAAGGCTGCTTTGCAAGTTTTCTGCGCTCGCCCAAACTACACAGGAATACCAATTATTGGAATATTCTACGTTAAATGATATACATAAATATTTCAGTTTAAATGAAACTGGAGCGTGAGAATTTAAGAATTTAATAAAAGAATTGAAATAAAAAAAAATCGTTTTCACTAAAGAACTTCCTATAGGTACTCTGAAAATAAAAGGAAGGAAGAGTTTAAAAAAGTACGTATCCTTTTAAAATAAAGTAGGCCTTTGTTTCAATTTATTTTTGCCATTAACAAGATTGAACAAGACCCGTGGAAATTACACGGACGACTGCAGACGAAATTACCTTTAAATCTACAGAGATTCCGCGGAAACAAGCTGAGCGGGGCGGGGCGGTCAGATTTCACGTTTCATTACTAAACGAGCGGATCTTCTAATTTAGAGAACATAAATGTTAATTTACCTAAATAGTAGGAAGGTGCCTTCGTAATTTGTAGCTACTTCAGCAGTGCGGACGGGTGGATGGCAAAATTATTTGCAACAACTTTGAACAAGTACAATCATAGTGAAATCTCATCTCTGCTGTTTGTTACTATAGGCGCTCTGTCTACATATTACTTATTTACTTTGTCTCACGTTCATCTTTGAATAACGTGCAATCGATATCTGCAACAAAAGAAAAACTACATTTTTATTTGCACTTATTGTT
The DNA here is from genome assembly GCA_905147345.3 of Mythimna impura. Lineage (NCBI taxonomy): Eukaryota > Metazoa > Arthropoda > Insecta > Lepidoptera > Noctuidae > Mythimna > Mythimna impura. The sequence goes on along the minus strand of LR990348.1, from coordinate 8,979,601 downwards.
ATGCGGATTTTCTTCTATACAGTCGTTGCGAATGGAAAAGTTCATTAGAGCGGCGCGCGGTAAAATCCTTTGCAAATATTGACGCTTTTTGTACAGAATTTTCACAAGTTTATGCATGCTATCCGAATACTTGAATGCTTGAATGTATTCGGAGCAGTATACTGACTTTGCAAACTTTCTTCTTGCGGAGAAGTTTGATGTGGTTGACTGTGCTCTGCTGTCTTTTATTGATAAACAAAGTTTGACTGGATTATATTTGTATAGACTGAATATCAAAGATTTATTTTGAAAAATAAAGTAGAATATCGTTTGTGTCGCTAGCCATAAGATAAATAGTTGACGAGTGCAATGGACAGGCGCGTGACAAATTGCTAAGTTGGGAGACAAAAAGAAAGTTAGCAGTTTGCACAATGTTTTATCAAGACAAGACAATCAATTTTAGTTATATATGGCTATCGCTCTGTTGGGCATTGTGACTTTCCAACATATTCTTGATATTTTTCTTGTAATTGTGTACGGATGTGTGTGTGCAGGTGAACATCAGCAATACCTGGGTCTTGCCTGAGGAAGGTTTCCCGGTGTTCTACCGCTACTTCAGGGACCGCATCTCCTGGTACGAGGCCGATGCTGTCTGCCAGTTCCACCATGCCAATCTTGTTACAGGTTAGTATTGAACATTTTAAAGAATACATACACATCAGTTACGTTAAAAAATTCATATCCTACACTATATAGGGAGGACGTCGGCCTATACGTCAGTCACGTCACGACCGGTCTCATACAACAAGTGAGTGATCGGTGACGTGTCGGTACATGGTGACGTATATAAAGATGTGTGTGTATCAATTTTAATTACTGCAAGACACGTTCTTAATTCTTCAAGATAATATTCGAATTTGGGTTAATTGTAAATAAACTTTTTTTTTTACTTTTTAATAAACATTTTGTACACAACACGAGTGACCAGCACAGATAAAAAATATGAAAAGTTTAAATGGCTTTTACAACTTAGTTACCTACTTTCTGAAATGATATTGATATTTTCCGTCATAAAGAATGTTAAAACTTTTGCAGTAGATACCTACCGCATTGTACGTCGTTCGGTAAGTACAGTAACTATGTGTGTGTGGTGCTATTAAAACGAAGATACATTTGGACAGATCTTGCCAATTAGCAGCTATAGAAAGAAAAATAAAGCCCAGTTTTATTTTATTTCTCTGTAGACGACGCAACCGTGAACCAAAAAATTGTGCTTTTCTTTTTCTGTTGTGAGATTCACAACAGAAAAAGAAAAGCACAATTTTTAAATTCTTCAAAAAAATCTTAAGAAGCTTATCTGAAAGTAGTACAAAGCTTTTCGTAAAGATAAATAAAATTAATACATTCTGAGATACAATCCACTAAACAGGTTTTGTTATTGTCAGCTTTCACGATATCTCTGAATGGCTCTAACATTGTTCGTTAAAGATGCCAGTTGTGGGAATACAAAAAGAGGTATATATATTTCAATATCCCCACGGGCCGTTAGGTCTAATCGTCGGCAATCCAGCCAAGACCCCCATTACCGCTGATAGCGCCCTCGACCCTGCCACTACTTGCGAGATACAGCCCCGTCACATATAAATGTACGTGCCGATAAGAAAATGTAAATATACGGCTTGCCGTTTTGTACACAACATTAACTTGTTTAGGGAAGTGGCTTTAGGAGAGGTTACGACATGTTCACGCTTTTAATATGAATACTCATGTAGATATTTTTGTAATCAAATAGCGTAGGATTTAATAAGCAAACTAAATGGGACACATTTATGAGGACAGCCCATAATCATAAGGATGCCAGCATAATTCCAAGAAAGATTCCGGAATAACTTATAACAAAATACGACGTAGGTACTTACGACTCAGATTCAATATCTACTCCAAATAAACTTAATGAGGCATTCAATCTGGAATGTATTTCATTCAATGTCTATTACGAAAATATTTTTACTACAAAAGTATATTTTTGTTGCCAGTAAGTATCTTTATATATACCTAAGGACGAGTCATTAGGTTTCCCTAAGCGAACTACGAAGGACGGTAAAATCAAAATGACAGTTGAATCGGTCGGTCCGTTTCCGAGACTGATTTCTGCCCCGATTACGTTCAGACCCACGATTGATAACATTTCAATAACTCTCACTAATTGAAAACGATAATTTAAAATGTATTTCCATTTCATTTCATTAATACGCAATCATAATTTTCGATATCCCAGGTTCCTGTTTTGAAATGTAAACGATTTGTCTATATTTTCGTTGTATTCGAATTTCAACTTTTATTACGTTAGAAGCAGTAGTAATTTGTCAGCGAACCTTAATTTTACAGCTTACCAAGCAATTTCAGCTTATGGGGATAGAAAGGAACACATGGTATGTAATGGGAGGTTCATGCTCTTATTTTCTGCAGCAAGTCGTAAGAGTAAATTGAGGAAAGCAAGTGACTTAATGGCCCAGTAACATGTTACTACTTCTGCACTTTCTAAACGACTTGCTGCTATTCACGTCTCGAGTGGTACTAGCGACTGTCAAACGAGCCGTGGAGTCGACGATCCTACAGAAAGAGGGGAAAGAAAATGTGACACAAGTATAAAGGAGTACTTATAGAAAATTGAACTACATCAGTGTAATGTTGTTTTGTTTTATAAGAGCTGACGAAATGTCCCCATTATCCTGGCCGCGTCTCATTTATACCCTCGAGAGCAGCAGTTGAAAACAAAACAATACCTACTTATTCGTCTTTGTGTACAATGAGTGTGACTCGCTGAGCAGCCTGTAGGCCTGCGCGGATGTTGTCGAACAAATCCTTTGTAATACAACACGCTTTTATCCTGAAAATGAAAACTTTAATTAGTTTCGAAATGCCGACTTGAAAGAATTCCTCCTTCTCCGCTATTTTAAATTCAAGCAGTCTAATTAAAGACCTTTAGAAAATTAGATTTTTGTAGACACTGTATACTTGACTGAATACAATTTCTCGGATTTTGAACATGATTCACTGAATATAGGACCATTTTGATAAGCTTTGTAATTATTTCAATTCAAATAAATGGAGCCTTTACTATCAATGTGGCGCAGAAACTGTATCTGTACCTTTGAGGGCTTTTGTTAACAAGTAAGACATTATTATTTCTATTTGTAATGATTACAAAAATCTAATGTTAAAATATTATTTAGAAGAACTTTGTGAGCAGTAACGAACTCTTAATGGACTGATAATTTCAAAACTGAATAAAAAAAAAAAAAAATTTAAGCAGCCAGTTCAAAAAGGCGTTGAAATACAATCGTTCATTATGATCAATTCTTTTAACAGAAGTTGGGAGTGTCCTCCCACGGAATCGTCCTCTGCTTACATTATTCAAGCGTCTAGTTAACAGTTGGGCCTTTCAGAAGGAATACTTGTGTAAATTGCCACTCCGACATTGAATATTAAACTTTTAGAATCAGCTTGTTCGCCGAGATTCACTCACATAACTTTTCATTTGCGGCCTTTTTATACGAAGTTATTCATTTTGAAAGGATATTCATAACGCTGGTCGTTATAGTTGGCTGAAAAGTTTTCTTGGCAGTAAATAAGTTATGTTTATAACGTGAATATTTACATAGATTGGTATAAGAATCTTTTGGTTATTCTGAATCTATCTAAATTATGTAATACAGGGTGGTAAACTCAGATATATACAAATTTAAATTCTTACATTATTATAAAACGACACACACAACTCACCGCGTTTGTTTGTCTGTATGAAAGTGATAAACTCAAAAACTTGGATTTTCATGCATATTAAATTTGATTTATGAGGATGGATTAGGTGTATTATACATGCATACTACAGTAGAGATTAACCAAGAATTCTAAAGATTACTAACACCCGTCCGAAGCTGGGGCGGGTCGTTACTAAAGATTTAAAACAAACTCAAGTATAATTAAATTATTTTATCATAATCATATTATTCACAACTTTGTATAGTTGACAACATATGAATTTTCACCTGGTTGCTGGCGGAACATGCGCTAGCATTATGGCGTGTTTTTAAATAAATGAAATTACTATCATAGTAACAAACATATTACTTTCAGGATCAAGCTTGCCCATGATACGTGTCTTTAGGTGATCTCATAAAAAAATCAGGATCTGTCGAATCTGGTGAGTTTGGGTATCAATTGATTCGATACCTAAAAGAAATGTTGATAAAAATAATTCTCATTTTTCAATTCACTTGGATTTTAGAATACAATAATAATTATTATGGTCATAAAATTGTTATGCTATTAAAAAGTATACAAAATAAAATTGCAGCTTAAAAGAAAAAATGGATATGAAACAACATAAAAAATTGGCCTCAAATCAAAATAGTGGCAAAAAAAGATTATATACATCGGATTTGGCCACCCTATACTAGGTACTTATATATATAGTTACTATCTTCACATAGGTAACTGTGTTTTGGTATTATAAAAAATTTGATTTTTCAAAGTTAAACTGATAAATGTTGGTTTTACGGAGCCCCTCTTTAACGCAGCTATCATTGTTTATAAAATAGTGAGGAAGGTTTTAGTGGTATAATAGGGGATAAGGTTTGTAGCTTTACTTGTATTGGGTTACGATGGGGCTGGCATTGTCTTATTGTGACCAAAAGCTCCCAAATTTATAAAAGATAATAAAAAACCGGCAAAGTGCGGACTAGCGCATGAAGGGTTCCGTACCGTACGTAGCAAAAAATGACAAAAAAAAAATCACGTTTGTTATATGGTAGCCCCCCTTTAATATTTATTTTATTCTTTAGTATTTGTTATTATAGCGGCAACAGAAATACATCATCTGTGAAAATCTCAACTGTCTAGCTATCACGATTCATGATATACAGCCTGGAGACAGACGGACAGACAAACAGACGGACGGACAGCGGAGTCTTAGTAATAGGATCCCGTTTTACCTTTTGGGAACGGAACCCCAAAAAAGACATTCGGTTAACATGCGTTTAAAATATGCACGTAATATTGAAATAGTCTTGAAACTCTGCGTGTTATTAAACTTGTATACAATTCAGTTTCAAAGGCTAGGTCATAGAGTTGCCGCTTTATAGTTTAGTACCGACATTAGTCACCGAGGGATGGAACGGAACGTCCTACATACATTATGTATTTCTACTACTGCAATTCTTTACGAGCTAGTGTGGCCCGACGTAGCCATGAATATGGAAGCCTAAATGTTGAAAAGTAGACAAGGAAATTTTATACAGTATTCAGTCAGGGTAATGTTGCTATTTCGTATAATACTATAATGTACGAGTACTAATGTACCTAGGCATACTTAGGTACAATCTTCGTAGTACCCAAATACATTAATTATAGATTTAAAATTTTAAAGAGATACAATAGAGCGGCTATCAGAAGAAATGACTTTTTAAATCTCTTTGGTAGTATCCTTAAAAAAATCTTTAGAAGGTTGGCAGACAATAAGGAGGAGAGAGGCAACGTCATTGATTAGATGAGGCTGACGAATCTCCGTTTCGTGAATGGCATAGTCGGCTTCCATGCAGTGATCCGTAAGAAAGTCGCATCACTGATGCACAGAACGCGGGTGAGTGGCAATAGCATCCTGAAAACAGTGGTTGAGAGTCCTTACTCCCCTATTCTGAGGCACTATGTGGAAAGAATGGTCAGATAGTTTGCTTCTTGCCATATCGTTCTCTGCACATCTTGGTTTCACACTTCACTGTATGTTTTTTTTTTTTTGTTTATGTAATACTAACACTAATTTTAAGATATTTTACTAACAAAGTGGACCATATTGTTGTCTTAACTTAAATTAAATTAATTAATTATAGTCCTCTTTTCTTCTTCATCTATCAAACTCGAGCCATGACCAAGGAAGCGTCACAAACCATAAAAACAAACTGGGAGACAATAAAGCATGTCCAGAAATACCTTTACTTGGGTTAAAACCGTAGTCTCGTTCTAGGGGAGACAAGACAAAGAAATCGCAAGCCGAACTGAAAATGTCTGGAAGAGGTACTGGTCCATTAAGAACCTATTCAAAGATGAGTTGCTGATGGCACTAAAACGAAAGTCCTTCTTCCCGTCTTGACCTAAAGCTCACAGATTTGGCCTGTGATCAAAATCCCGAAGTACAAATTCAAGTTTTGCCAAGGAGAAATGAAAGAAGCGCAATATACTAGGTGTAAACGGGACTGGATAGGACATATCTGCCACTTGCCCGACCAATTATGGGCCAAATTAGTATATAATTTGTGCTCTGAGACATTCATACGATGTCGCGTTAGACTACGAAGGAGATGGTGGGACAAAATAACAGATTTTGCGAGCACTGGAAGGAGGAGGGCGCGCGAAAGTTGGAGGGGGTCTGAGGGGGTTATGCATTTTTATCTCTGGAAATAATAATACAATCCCAAATATTTAGTGACTGAAAGATAGCTGCACTATCGCTGAGCTTAATACACATATCAAAATGTGACAGCTATAAAAGCAAAGCCACTAAAAAAATCTTCAACACAAAATCCCACCCTTTGACTTTACTTGTATGTATTTCTTCCTCCTTGCAAGTTCATAGTGAAACCATGTATAATATATATGCCTTAATTTTTGAATAGCAGATTGGCAGGGCACATTATATCCACTTTGTGCAGTCCTTAAGCTGTGGCTAGACAAGACTTAAACCGAAACCGTTAACTGTTCGCAATTTACACTCATACTACTTAATCTGTTGGAATAGGGAAACTGTAGGGGAGAGTTGCAAATACAGCATCAGTTTGGATCAAGATCGAATGCAAGTACTATTTATTATGGTTAACTAAGTTATCCATGGAAGGCTGGATGTGTGGTAGGACGAGAATGGATCAAGTGAATAATAGTACAATAGAGGAAGTTTGAAAGTGGCGCCTGTGACTGAAAAGTTGAATGGGAATCGTTTGTCTTCGTATGGTCATGTGAAGAAGAGGGATGAAACGCTTGTTACTAAAAGAATTATCTATATATATAAATAAAAGGAGAGACTGACTGACATATCAAAGCACAGCCGAAACTACTGCGACCAGGAGCGTGAAATTTTGCACAAGGTTTCAGATCCCACGGTGGCAGGCCAGCAAGGAGGCTCGCCGCTTCGCGGGAGACCATGCGGTATCCCCGCACGATCCGGATGGCCATGACCTTCTGGCAAGCGTTCAGCGTGGCCGCCGGTCGCTTTTGCAACGGCGCACACACCGGTGCCCCGTAAAGAGCCATGAATCGAACGATCCCTGCGTGGAGCCCCCGGCAGGAGGCGTCTGGACCCCCGGGTGCTTGCTAGGGCTACGGTAGTTGCAATAGTTCAAAAGAGTCATCGCGGCCTTGGAACGCAAGGTGGGCACAGGTGGGCTTTTTGAGTCTCGTGCGCGAGTTCTATACGAGCGGTCGCGGATGTGTGATTCAGCGATAATGTCTGTTGATACGATTAAGTGTGCGAACTGTAATGTAGTGATTTCGGAAGTCCTTGCGTTTATTCGTAATAAACATGACGTGATGGACAACGAAAGTCTCATAAGAATATGTGTATCAGCGTTTTCCGAGGAGGAAATCGACGAGGCAAAGAAATTGTTATGCAGTACGACCAAGATTGGTAAACGATTGACGTCGAGGCGAAAAGACAAAAAACAAAAGGATTTAGAAGACATGATAGCGGTTTTCAAAACTATAGACCCCGATCAACTGCCGGTTTTTGTTGCCTACGAGCTACATAAACTGCCCCCTGTGTGTTTCGACCACGTAGACGTTACGAAACTGCTAAAGGACCTGTTAATTTTGCGTGCGGAATTAAATGACATTAAACATAATTTTGTCACTAAAAACGACCTAGAAGTGGCCCTGAAAGAGAATAATATCATACAATCATCTGCTAATCAGTTAATAAATCCGATATTTAACTCAAACGTGAATAAAATTAGAGGAGGAGGGTATAAGTATAACTTAAACAGCGGACCGTTTGGATTGTCGCCGCATCTACCGTCACAACATTCACAGCTGATCGATTCTGACTCACATTCGCAAACGCAGCTAACGAGTGTCGATGATGGACCGAAGTATCGCTCTCTCGTTCACTCTCAAGCACAGGTGCTATCATCGGCTGTCGATGAATCAGCTACCGCTCCGATTAACTCGACATTCGTGGAAAACACGGATGACACGAATACGAACCTAATACAATCAATGCAGAGTAATAAAACAATGGTGGACGTATTAAGGCAAGGTGAATGGCCTAAAAATTGCTCTGAAGGTGGCTGGACGCTGGTTCAAAATAAAAAGTCAAAGAATCGATTTGAAGGAAAAACGGGTACCGCAAGCCCTAATGAGAACTTTAAATTTAGGGCTGCTGATTCAAAAATTCCGCTGTTTATTACGAATGTTGACAAAGAGACTACTGAAAAAGACATTTGCGATTATATACAAAATAAGACGCAAGAAATAGTGCAACTTCAAAAAATAAATATGAAATCGGAAAGACCGTATAATGCATTTAAATTTTATGTCTCAAAATATAAATTAAATAAATTTTTGGATGACAAAATATGGCCCGAGGGTATACGGTTTAGACAGTTTATTTACTTTAAGAAAAATACAATAAAAGTAAATAAGCAGCACAGTGTTGAAAATATAACAAACACATAATGGGTTGTATGTCGAACGTTAAACTATGTACATTTAGCTGTAAAAATATATGCCGATCAGCTGATTGCGTTCGTCAATTATGTGCACAAGCCGACGTGATAGCGCTACAGGAGACCTGGCTGATGCCCCACGACGTGCCCTTCCTAGCGACCATTGATGGAGACTTCGCGTACACTGGAAAATCAGCAGTGGACACCTCTGAAGGTGTTCTGGTTGGAAGACCGTACGGAGGTGTGGCGCTGTTGTGGAGGAAATCGTTATTTGCGTCGGTATCGGTTATAAATTGTGTTAGTGATCGTATCGTGTGTATTAAAATAGCGCTGGGCGAGCGATCTATGCTAATTTTTAGTGTGTACATGCCCACTGACTGTGCCGAAAATCGTCCTGAGTTTACGAGTTGTCTAAGTGAGGTCATCTCAGTGATTGAGAGTAGTGAAGTGGAGTCGGTCTTTGTGTTGGGAGACTTTAACGCGCACCCAGGGACAAGATTCTCACGTGAGTTACTTTTAACCTGTACTGATCAATCATGGTCTTGCATTGATACAGAACTTTTGCCGCAAGACTCGCATACTTTTGTTAGCTCCGCCAACGGTTCCCTCCGCTGGCTAGATCACTGTGTTGTCACGGAGGCCGCCAGGCATTTGGTAAATAGTGCATCTATTTTGTACGGCGTTTACGTCTCGGACCATATTCCGTTATTAATAGAATGTAACATTAATCTTATCAAACCCAAAAAGATTGAATCCAACATTTGTTGTAACAAGGTTGTGTGGGGTGAGAGGGATTTAGAACAGATAAATAAGTATTTTGATTACTGTAATAGCAACTTAAAACAAATAGATTTTCCTCCAGAATTTTGTAATTGTGCTGATAATATGTGTCACAATCCTGAACATCAGCTGATGATAGATAGATTGTATAATAAATTGATTTGTATTTTGAAAAAAGGAGCCGAACTCACTCATGCTGGTTCTGTTAAAAAGCGTCATAAAGGAAACTATGTGGTGGGGTGGAACAAACACGTCCGAGAGGCTCACCGTGATGCCAGACTGTGTTATCAAACGTGGTTGTTGTACAACAAACCTACTTCTGGATTTATTTATGAAAATATGTGTGCGTCGCGAAAACTTTTTAAAAATAAATTGAAATATTGTCAAAACAATCAAGAGAAAATTAAAATGGATATGCTGGCATCTTGTCATAAAAGTAAACAATTTAATAAGTTTTGGAAATTAACGAATAAGTTAAAACATAAGTCGGGGATACCGGTGAGCGTCGCGGGCGTGAGCGACCCCACTGATATAGCTAAAGCCTTTCAAAAACATTTTAACGTTAGCTCGCGTCTGTGTGGCTATAGTGAACCGTCATATAGGAGCGCGGGGGCAGCCGTGACCGGGGCGCCCGCCGTCAGGTTTTCCGCTAAAGAAGTCGCGAGAAGTATACAGAACATGGTGAGGGGAAAGTCCCCCGGTCACGACGGCCTCAGCGTCGAACATCTTAAATACGCTGGGGTACACTTACCGAGAGTACTTGCTCTGATTTTTAACTTGTGCCTAAGTCATAGTTACTTACCTGTGGAACTTAGTAATACAATCGTTGTGCCAGTAATAAAGAATAGGACTGGTGACGCCTCCGATATTTCCAACTATAGGCCGATATCGCTTGCTACTATCTGTGCTAAGGTGTTGGATAGTCTGCTTGATAAAATTCTAGCCAAACATATCGCTCTCGAGGATGGCCAATTTGGTTTCAGACCTAACTTGTCAACGGATAGTGCAATTTTATGCCTTAAGCAGACTGTCCAATATTATACAGATAGAAAGACTCCTGTTATAGCATGTTTCTTGGATTTATCGAAGGCTTTCGACCTGGTCAATTATGACCTGCTTTGGCATAAGCTCACTCATGACACTACTGTCCCGGCTGATGTGATATCACTGTTTAGATATTGGTACAGTAGTCAAAAGAATACAGTTAAGTGGGCTGGTGCTTATTCTGATATGTATGGACTGGATTGTGGGGTGAGGCAAGGGGGTTTGAGCTCTCCTCGTCTTTTCAACCTATACATAAACAAACTGATAGGTGAGCTCAGTAACACTAACATTGGTTGTCACGTCGACGGTGTTTGTGTGAACAACATCAGCTACGCTGATGACATGGTGTTGCTGAGCCCATCTATAAGTGCAATGAGAAGGCTTCTTAAAATTTGTGAAAGTTATGCGGTGGCTCACGGGCTCAAATACAATACCAATAAGAGTGAATGGTTGGTTTTTAAATCGGGTACTTTGACTTACAAACAGCTGCCTGAACTCTCACTCTCTGGGTCTCCTTTAACTCGTGTTTTGAAGTTCAAGTATTTGGGTCACTGGGTCACCGATGACTTAAAAGATAACGTTGATATAGACAGGGAGCGCAGGTCGCTGGCTGTCCGTTGCAACATGCTGGCCCGCAGGTTTGCACGCTGTACTGACTCTGTTAAAATAACGCTTTTTAAGGCTTTCTGCCAGTCGTTATACACGTGCAGCCTGTGGACCAAGTATACCCAGCGGGCATACAGCGACCTGCGCGTACAGTACAATAACGCATTCAGGGTGCTTTTGGGGTTGCCGTGGCGATGTAGCGCGTCAGGGATGTTTGCGGACGCATGTGTTGACGGGTTTGCCGCGATCATGCGGAAGCGATGCGCTTCCATGTTGGCGCGCCTGCGTTCCTCCTCCAATGGCATCCTGAGTGTGTTTTCCGATAGGTGGGACTCCCCCCTCTTACAAAGGTGGATAAGTGTCCAGACACACTTATCCAATTAAACTAATGAACCATTGAACTGTTCGTACAATGGTTCATTGGTTATTAATTATTATTTTAAATTTTATTTTAATACTAACATTAGGCTAAGTTGTACCACTACTAACACATATGGATGTTTATCTGAAATAAATATTTTGAATTTGAATTTGAATTAGTCAGTAAAAGTCTGATACTCCCTCTCGCTCTACCCAGAGCAGGAGATGGTAATTGATGATTTTGAACCCTCATACTTTGAGCAGCTATAGTCGTAATCCTAGTATCGCATCGCCTTTTATCATAATAATGTTAAGATGAAACATGAATAAATAACAAGTAACCGAAGTTTCTGTGAGACAGACGTCAAGTGATATAACGGTGTTTTGTTCGAGTTGAGCTGTGACAAAACAATAGGCAGCTTAGGTAAAGAGAAGTTTTAATTTTATTGTATTTTTACCCGACTGCAACAAAGCGAGGGTAGTTTTTCAAAAGTATTGTGATATCGAACGAGATCGCTTGACCTATTGCTCTTATTTACTTATGGACTGACTAAATGATTATACTTTAAAAGATTATGTAAATACAGAATAGGTGTTTAGATTTGATGGGTTAAAGAAGGGGTTGTTTTTTATATCAGATGAGTTAGGACGGCTGTCAAGCCGCTAGGCGGATTGAATGTTTTATCGATAATATGAAAAAGTATAGTAAAAGGACTTGAAGAGACGATTCCAAAAAGTCACTTAAATGAGGAAAATACGACGGCAATTGAAAAAAATAAAAGAAAAGAGAAAATTATTTTGAAATTGTCTGAAACAACAATAAAGCACTTATTTAATGCGCTTAAAGGCCGGTGCACACCACGTTTTTTAACGCGCCGTTGACGCGCGTTTGTAGTGATACAGACGCGATACGCACGCGAGTCAGACGCAGCCTGTAGACCTTTAATAGGGTAAAAGCGTTTAAAAAACGTGGTGTGCGCAGGCCCTAAATGGTGACAAGAAATCTAAACTATACATATATAATATTTAGAAACTTTCGTGTTTTTTTTTTAATTGGTTTAAATAAAACATTTATTTGCAATCGGGTTTTTTTTTTAATATTTGCTTCAAAGTTTATAAGAATTTCTTGCCAACACCTTCGTATGACCTCTCAGGAAATACAGGCGTGAGACTTTCTATACTTATATGGTTTGCACGTGTTATTGGCAAAATTGTGGTGTCTTTTCCGCAAATGCCATTAATGAAGAGTTGAAGTTATACTTATATGTTCCATTAGAATAAAATATTTTAGGAAGAACAAATCCTTACATTGAGAACGAAAATCATTTATATATGACAGTTTGTGTAGATAAAACTATTTAACTTTCTTTATTTTTCATTCTATTTATCAGGTACCTGCACACATTTTGATAGATTTTCTTTCTTTTTCTGGCCAAGAATGATTTTTAATGAGAGGTAGTAGTATTATAAATTGCATGGTCTATAATAGCTACCACTTAAATACAAAACATATTTTTTTATTATAAATCCGGCAATTTTAAATTTTGGACTGCATCATAAATAAGTCCCACATACATTCTACTATGAACATGAAAAATGGCGACAGGAAATTCAAGGTCATTTTTTTACTGTGGCGTTATTATACCTAGTGGCTAGGCGGGCGGCAGTTGACCCTTGGCGGTATATCACACGACACATCGACTCGCACAGATTTCAGCACTTCTGAAATCTGTGCGATTACTTTTCCGCATTTCGTTCATAAACTTTTCTTATTTTCCACACAAGAGCAAATAAGATTAAACAAGTTTTATATAACCGGAGGAAATAGAAAAACGATAGCAGAACGTAAATACGTTCTGCTATCGTTTTTTGGAAGGCGTTCTGCTTTTGGAAGACTTTTTTTAGGTGGGAAATGATCCAATGACTTCTCTCGCTCTTGGGCGGAGCGAGAGGCGTGTCGTTTTACTGACTAAAACCCACTCCTATGATCCTTCGTTGCCTTGCGTCCCAGGACTCCAGGTTTCCCATTCGGACAACCCATGGCTCCAGTAGACTTCGGCCCTGCTGGGCCCCTACTGTTTTCCTGACATCTCTTTGAGGCGCCCGTGGAACACTACGCGCCGTCGATGACTCGGGCTTGGTCCGGGCGGTTACTGGAGGACCTGACGGCGAGCTACCCATTGCTAATCGTTCGCAAGCCCCTACGGTGTACTTTCTCAATGTACGCAGAAGTTTCTTCTAAAACATTTCTTCTTCTGTCGTATCGATTTGACTCAAATTTTGTCCGGCCAATAAGTCCTAAGACCGTATAGTATTAAGACCTGGATAGCACTGTCGTTGGCCTCGTTTGTACATGCCGAGCAGGAAAGGAGGTGACACATAACCTGTGAAGGGGCCCCGCACTGATACTGTGTTTGCGATGGGTCATACCCCATTTGGCCAGATTGCTTCTGCAACGGCCAACTTGAGCAAATCAAACTCAAATTCTAAAGCATTGAGTCAACATGTGTGTAAATTTTTGAAGATCTAGTGGTTAGGCAAGTAGTCTCTTCCAAGTAGTGAAGTTCTAGTAGCGTCTTCTACCTATTGTCTGCCATTTCCAATAAAAAAAATCAGATGCATTGCGTTTTCTTCGCTATATTTTATCTTAATTCTTTATTGTACACCAAATGAAGTTACAACATACAGAGATAATAGAGTTCATGTACATAGGCGAGTTTAACCCAAAGTTGAGTTTTCTTCTAGAAACTAATTGAGTATTAGAGATTACACTAGAGGCTACTCTCTAGAGTGGTCTCTGTACGATCCCACGATCCATCCAGTACCTAAACATATTTAAAATTACAAGTGATACGTATAACATAATATGTACCTAAATATATCTTTATAGGTACATTCATAAATACAAACATACATATAATATGGGAAATGCTCTTTAATTTTCCTCTTGAAGACATCCACAGAAGGGCTGTCGCATAGAGAGTGTGAGAGAAAATTCCAACGACGTGCTGCAGCTTATCTATTTTATTTTTTTAATTTAAAGATTTATTAACAAGTTATAAAGATTGCTACAAAAAATCAATTGCCCTTTGTACCTTTAAAATTAAAATAAAGCAATCAAGTAATAATTGACAAGAATATCTATCTATAACATACATGTAAAATGAAAATAGAGAAATTTCTATCCCGGGGCCATATTACCCACAATCACGTACTTAAAGAGATAAGATAAAACGGGGATTTGCCGACGCCTCCAACAAATTCCTATGCAAAATAATGACTTCTCAAGGGATTTCGGTAAATAGGTTTTAGTCGATGAGCTAGGCAAATAGTGCGGCGTTTTTCTATGATTTGCCTTGTAATAGGGTACCCTGTGACGTCATTTGCTGGGTAAAGCAGTTTTTGTAAGTATTTGGGGACTTTAACGAATAAATGAAAAAGTACTAAGGTACATTTTCCAGGTCAGTTACAAGGATCTCTACTAGATTCAGTTGGTTTTTTTTCCGATATCATATCGAAAGAAAAACCCTTCACCCTTGGACTGTGGGCCTAATTAGTTATTTCAGTTTGGAGGTATGCGGAACAGAGAGTAAAGTCCGACAAACCTACGTTGAAAAGGGAGGATCCTCCGACCAGATGGGTGTTATGTCTGGTGGACAACTGCCCGATAGATGATTTCGGGCTGGTCTACATGTTCTAATCGCGCGGAGAACTTTAATTGCGCGATGCAGGATTAGTTCTTAGGTGACGCTTTAGATGTCGCTACATCAGTATTTCCATATACCTACTAACACTTGTGATGCAAAATTTAATGAAACCCTAAAAATATTCCACCTCCGCTTCTGTCCCAGGGTTTAATAGGGATACGATTGACTGCACAATCATCGCAGTAGATCCTAAATCTGACGCGACGTCGACAGGTATATCTGTCCCATTAAAAAAGTTTCGCAAAGGCTGCCTTTGAGCCAAGGCGACTTTGACAACATCAGCCTTTGAGGGTCAGTGAATATTTGGGTCAAATGCTAAAGAAGTGGGTGTCCTTTGTTTGTCTTTTTCGTGTATTGTCATGTTATATTATGAGGTTAACATTGCTCATATGATCATAGTTATATGGCCCCGCTTATAGTTATAATATGGCCACACTTATGATTATAATATGGCCCCGCTTATATAACAAAATACTGAAATAAATCTAAAAATAAACTAGCACAACTGTTTCGCAAACATTGTTTTATTAACTATATAAATGCGAAAATAAAACGGAATCGCATTTCGTAGTGACTGCTTGCTACAGTCGTAAACTGACGTGCGTCGGGCAGTGTTGTCAAATTGGAGAAAAGTCCAGAAGACTCATGATCATCTTATACTTTTATCCCATCCTAGGCCATTATTATGAATTAGCTTTTGCCCGCGGTTTCGCTCACGTACATAAAATATAGCCTATGTCACTCAGGAATAAAGCAACTTCTATTGGTGAAAAAATTTTAGCTATCAAACCAGCCCCCCTAGCCAAGTTACAACCGTTTCAATTCGATTCTCTTTTCGTTGATCGCCTCGAGTCGGCCACGCCTCCGTTTCCTTTGTTCTGACCACGTGACCGAGCGTTGAGATGACGTCAGAATAAAGGAATCGGAGGCGTGGCCTACTCGAGGCGATTGACGAAAAGAGGATCGAAACGAAACGGTTGTAACTTGGCTAGGGGGGCAGTACTTTTAGAGATTACATCCTACAAACAAAATAAAACAAACTTTACCTCTTCATAATATTAGTGTAGATAATGGCATGGTTTGAAGTCACAGTTGGCGCAGTGGTTGAGTGAGTGACTTCTGCGCTGCGTGTCGCGGGTTCGATCCCCGCAAGGAACAAAATATATTTGTATGGCCTAAAGATTTCCGGGTCTGGATGATTTATGTATGTGAGTTTATATGTTTATGAACGCATCCACAATACAGGAGTAATTTGCACTGCTACCCAACATTAAAAAAGTGTGTGTATGTTGGTTCAGGTGTTTTAATACAAGTAATTAATAACCCAACAATAGAACGCTGTTCGTGTGCCAATAAGTTTCATCAAATATCATGACATGGCCCCCTAGCCAAGTTACAATCGTATCGTTCGCGAATAACGCCACGAGTCGGCCACGCCTCCGATTCCTTTGTTCTGACGTCATCTCAACACTCAGTCACGTGGTCAGAACAAAGGAATTGGAGGCGTGGCCTACTCGAGGCGTTCGGCGCGAACTAAACGATTATAACTTGGCTAGGGGGGCTGTGCTGACTGGGACGAAGTAGGTATATATTTTATCCTAGTACGTTCTTACCAAAATAAAAATAAATAATTCTTATCCCAAGGGATAATTTTCGATATTCTTGCGATCGAACTCGGTGACAACAGTTAGCCAACCTAACCTCTATTTATTTATATTAATAATATATTCCACAACTATCACACAACGCCATCTAGTCCCAAGCTAAGCAGAACTTGTGTTATGAGTACTAGACAACTGATAAATATACTCATATATTTCTAAATACATGCATATATAGATAAATTACACCCAGACACAGAACAAATGATCGTGCTCATCACATAAACACTTGTCCTGAGTGGGAATCGAAACCACGACCAGCATAGCAGTCAGGGCACTAGACCAACAGGCCAGTCGATATTGATCCTACAGGAAACACGAACCAACTTGATACGAACCGGTGGCTTGAGTAACTTTGTTTGTTGCCTACTTAACAGTTTAGTTACACGTGTCGCAACAATACGTAGCGATGAAGACACAGATAAGTTGTTTGGCTTTTTGCCAAAGGTCACGTACTACCGCGTGTCATAACGCAATTAGCTTTTAAAAGTCACTTTTTTCGTGGCCATAACTCAAGGGACACAATTTAGTGGAAACTCGCATGCAAGCTTAAGGCATTCACAGACAGGTGCGATAGAACGTTGCGACAACGTTATGGAAAACCATTTTGTTATAGAATTTTTTTTTTCGGGTAATAGATATCGCACCAAGGTTAGAAACATAGCCCGAAGAATCGCCAAACTTAAGTGGCAGTGGGCAGGGCACATTGCTCGCAGAACAGACGGTCGATGGGGACGAAAGGTTCTGGAATGGCGACCACGTACCGGAAGACGCAACGTTGGAAGGCCTCCCACAAGGTGGACCGATGACCTGGTGAGGGTCGCGGAAATCCGATGGATGCGAGACGCACAGGACCGGTCATTATGGCGACATTTGGGGGAGGCCTGTGTCCAACAGTGGACGTCTTTCTTCTGAAATGATGATGATGATGATGAATAGATATCTAATAATTTTCAATTTTTTTGCTGCACCTTTTTGTGAAAGCCTTATTTACCCTGTGCTACACTACGAAGGTTTTTTAATTAACTCAAAAAACTTTTTACAAAAAAAATACAACCGACTTCAAAGTAAAAAAAAACATTGAAAAGTGCAAAATAACTTTAATTTCGGAAGTCGGTGTTTCTATAATAGTTTTGTCTCTTCGTTATTTAACACCGACTTCCGAAATTAAAGTTATTTTGCACTTTTCAGTGTTTTTTTTACTTTGAAGTCGGTTGTATTTTTTTTGTAAAAAGTTTTTTATTTTACACTTTTTAGTTATGGTACCACCACTAAAAAGTACCCTCAGCCAAACTTAAATACCTTATAGCCAGAGTGCATCTCTTGTTGGCATGACAATTCTAATAATCCCAAACACGGTTAGATTACATTAATTTATTACAGAGTTCCGGTGCCTAACTTCAGGCTTCATCATCAGATCAGTTCGATATATTCCCCCTCTACTTTCAGTCAGTCATCGACTACACGTATAAACAAAGCAATTTTACTTGTTACGACGGTTCTGCTGTGATCCTATGAGGAGTTCTGTTCCATATCTTCGAAGTTCATGATCAGATCATAACAATATTTCTATGGGACCAATTCGGAAGCATAACCTTTCAATCAAAAAAAAAATTTTCAGAGTCGGTCCATAATTGACCGAGAAATCGGTGAACAGAAGTACATAAAAATAAAAAATAAAAAACATACATTCAACCGAACATATAACCTCCTCCTTTTTGAAGTCGGTTAAAAAGTAATAAAGTTTTGCAAGTTATTTTTCAGTTTTAGTTTTATAAGGTTCGAAACCGGGTAAGTAACAATGTGAATTTCTCAATTCATGTTTACTTTTCTAAGTTTATCTGGGATATTGCTGACACTCTGTGCCTCGGAAAGTACGTAAAGGCGCTGGTCCCAGTTGTCATTCGTACATAGGTCTTTGAGAGTCGTTATAGGTATCCAGACTCCAGAAAGGAGTATCGTTTTCACTTGTTTTTTACGCGTGTTTTACATGGTGTGACTGCCTACCAGATGAAAGGCAGTCGCTCCATGTAAAACACGGGTATTCAGCCGAAGCCGGATAGACTAGAAGCAGACTCCAAGCTTATTTATTTATTTATTTAGGATGTCCAACAAAGGTGGGACATTATCTAATGACATCTCCCGCCCTTGAGCGTGTCAGACTTTTACTGGCTAAAACCCACTCGTTTGTTTCTTCTTTGCCTTGCGTTCCAGGGCCGGGTTCATTTTCACTTAACCCATGGCGCCAGTAGGCTTCGACCCTGCTGAGCCCCTACAATCTGCTATCTCCTTGAGCCGCGCGAGGAACACTACACGCCGTCGATGGCTTGGGCTCGGTCCGGACGGTTACCGGACGACCGGACAGCGTGCTACCCATTGCTCGCCGTCCGCAAGCCTGCGCCTACGGTGGCTGGAAATCGGGATCGGGATCCCGGCGACTGGGGCGTGAGGGCCATTCCCTCACAGTGCGGCTGCCTCCTTTGCTAACATTATTGCTTCGCAGAAGGAGGCGTCTGCTGCTCCTCCTCGCTCCGGACCATGGCCTGTACCAAGGCGAGGCGCAAGAGGTCGTTGCCGCTGATCGTTACCACAAGCGGGGCACACCTCTACCGTATGCTCCACAGTGTCCTCCAGGCGGTCCACATAATGGTGACACCCGGGCGTTTCTTCTGCACGAATCCAGTGCAGGAATCTTCCAAACTTACCATGTCCGGTTAGAACCTGCGTCATGCGGAAGGTGAGAACGATGTGTTGTCTTTCGAGTCTCTCCTCAAAGAGGGGATCCACCGGGGATAAATCGTTAAATAATACAAACAGCTCTGGATATGATGACATCACAACTAATGTAATTAAATCTGTATCGGATATTATCGCGCCAATACTTAGTCATATAATAAATCTGTGCTTAGAATTGGGTGTGTTTCCGAATAGGTTAAAATTGGCAGTTATAAAACCGCTGTACAAGAAAGGAAACAAACATGACCCAGCCAATTACCGGCCTATTGCATTGCTACCAATATTCTCCAAAATAATAGAAAAAGTTATTTATAATTCTCTAAACTCATTTTTTGAACAAAAAAATCTTTTTGCTGGTGAACAGTATGGCTTTAGAAGGAAAAAGAATATTAATATGGCAATCTTTAATATCTTTGAAAAAATTGTAACGGGTATTGATAACAGAAGTCCAGTGGCAGCTTTATTCATGGACATGAGTAAGGCATTTGACTTTGTGGACCGTACAATACTTTTAAAGAAGCTAGAAAGATATGGAGTTAGAGGTAATGCTCTCAAACTTTTGAAATCGTACCTATCAAATAGAAAACAAGTTACGAAGATAGATAAAGTCTGTATTAAGTCAAAAACCGAGCGTTCGTATGTATCAAGCCAGAGACAAAACAAATATGGAGTACCTCAAGGAAGTATTCTAGGATCTTTATTATTTATTATATATATTAATGACATGCCTAGAGAAACATATCATCCTATGGTTTTGTTTGCTGATGATAGCACGGTTGTCTTTAGTGGCATTAATGATGCGACGACACTCGAGAAAGAGATAAACCACTGTCTCCAGGTATTAATATAATGGATGGACGTGAATAATTTAAGGATAAACATTAACAAGACTAAAATTATGACATTTGAGCAAAGGACAAATAATATAAAACTTGACATTAAATATGGAGACAAAATTATTTCAGAAACGAGTACTACAAAATTTTTAGGACTAGAATTAGATAGAGATATGACTTGGAAAGCTCACACTTACAATCTATGTAAACGTCTGAGTCAACATTCATATGCTCTACGCAATCTGGCTAAGGAGGTAAATCTTAAAGCCTTGGTTACAGCGTATCATGCGTATGTTACAGCTACGTTACGCTACGGCATCATATATTGGGGTAATTCTACAAATATGGACACGGTATTTAGGGCTCAAAAAAGGTGTGTTAGGTCAATATGCGGCATTCAAAGCACGGAAAGCTGTAAACCGTATTTTACGAATCTTCGTATATTAACAGTACCCTGCCTGTACATATATGAGGTGGCGATATTTGTTAAAAAAAATCTTCATTTGTTTGGGACTCATAATAGCGCGCGACTTAGACATAAGATAAGCGGTAGACCACACAAAAAAGCCATATTTCATAAAAGTTTATTGGGAATGGCTCCACGGGTATACAATAAACTCCCTAAATCTTTGCTAGAATGCAACGATTTTGACTTATTTAAAAAACAATTGCACAATTTACTCATAAAAAAAGCGTACTATACCGTGAGTGAATACCTCTCAGACAGGAATGTATGTGTACAATTATGATAATGGTTGCTTCTTTCTAGGTCCGATTTACTTTACTGAATCGATTTATTGTATTTATTTTTATTTCGTGTTGACATTGTGATTTGATTAGATAAATTTTGTATTTGTTCTGTGTTGACATTAGCATTTAGTATCAATCTCTGACATATATTATGTACTTACCTTACTCACAAAATGTTTTTTTGAATTTACTATAATTTTGCATGCCTAATTTGGTAAAACACAATTAACTAGAGCATTCAAATGACATCCAGAAATGTATAATTTATTGTATTGTGTTCTGCAATAAAGATTTGACTTTGACTTTGACTTTGACTTTGACCGCCATAATTATGGCATGCCCAGCACTGGGTTGCGGCAGTCGCTGTCGCCATTCCACCATGAGATCCCGCCGGAACTCTGTCCGCCAGTTTCGCCCGGCGTTGCATCTCCACACGCAAATCGTGCATGCGTGCAAGGACTGTTGCCTCCAGATCCCACAGTGGCAGGCCAGCACCTACATATTAGGTACGAGTTGAATGTATAACGACTGAGACTGTCCGTTATTGTGTTTTATATCTTCCCTGATGAGACGGGTCAGCGCCAACAGCCTTTTAAAAACCTAACAGATAGGACTTATGGCCTTATGTGGAAACATTGGACGAGGACGCAAGTGTTGTTCTCAAACAAAAAGTAGAAATAGTGTTAGTGTGTGCTGTGAATGTTCTTTAATTTTAATTAATATTTCTCTGTGTGATTTAATTAATATCATCGACTTTGACATGGTTCTTGAATTTATTTATTAATTGACACTGGTACTGTACTTACACTAGTTTATAAATTGTGTATGTCTTTATTAACAATAATGGATTTTATGATCTGACAAATAAATAATTATTATTATTAAAAGTCGTCAGTTTTATAACATTTTGTAGTGGACCTTCTCCTCTATCACTGTACAGTGTATTTTAACCCGGGGAACATCACGTCCGCAAGATCCAAGGCCTACGATCATACCGGGGGTGGGGCAACATCGGACCCCACCGGATATGTGACTTGCATACCGAGTACCCCAGATACATAAGCTTGATCTCATCAAGCCTCTTGAGCTGTTGATTTGATATTTCATGTCTAGTATAGATTAGAGACGCAGAATTATAGTCATTGTGTTGTCGTCATGGAAGACCCACGTTATTTGATTCCTGACTGATTCATATGTATTTTCAGAACTTGCAATTTACTGCTTTGTGTCGTCATAAACAAATTGTAAAAGAGAAATTTAAATTAAATAGTTGAGCTTCTATTTAATTTAAACAAATAAAAATATACTCACCTTTTCTGGATTATCCTTAAAAAACAATTCTTTCAATATTTACAATAATTAGGACAATAAAGCATGAGAACACACATATAACGAACATTAGCCAGAGATCGCTGCCGCCGATAGCCCCCATGAGGACACGGCGGTGCTCTACCCAGGTGGGGCACACCACTACCGTATGCTCCACCGTGTTTTCTGGGCGGTCCACACAATAGTGACACCCGGGCGTTTCTTCCGCACGAATCCGGTGCAGGAACCTGCCGAACTGAAAATGTCCGGTGAGGACCTGCGTCATGCAGAAGGTAAGGACGCCGTGTTGTCTTTCCAGCCACTACTCAAAGAGGGGACTTTGACTTTGTGACAGTCGCTTTCGCCATTCCACAAATGAGATCCCGCCGGAACTCTGACCGCCATGAAGCGACTTGGCGCGGCAGCGGAGTTTCGCCCCGGCGTTGCATCTCCACGCGCAGATCGTGCATGCGTGCAAGGACTGTTGCCTCCAAATCCCACGGTGGTAGGCCAGCAAGGACACTCGCCGCTTCGCGGGAAACCGTGCGGTATCTCCGCACCATCCAGATGGCTATGACCGTCTGGCATGTGTTTAGTTTAGCCGCCGGTCGCTTTCGCAGCGACGGCGCCCATTCTGGCGCCCCATAAAGGGCCATGGATCGAACGATTCCTGCGTATGAGCGATCAGCAGTTGCGCTGCGTAACGCCAGTTCGATTCCCGTATAAAACAAATATTTGTGTGGCGTAAAGATAGTTGTTCTAGGTCTGAGTGCCTTGTGTATGTCAGTTTCAATGTTTGTGAAAGCATCCACGGTAGAGGAGTAATTCCTAGAATAGGGCAACATTAAAACAATGTGTGTGTTTGTTCAGGCGTTTCGATTCCCGCACGAAATCAATATTTATGACTTATAGATAGTAGTTTCGAGTTGCGTTGTTTGTAAGTAAACGTACAGAAGAGACAGGAGAAATTCCAGTAAGACAGTTTTGTTAGAAAAGTAAAGAAGCAGGTTTACCTACTTGTATCTCAGTTGAAAACATCACTTGCTCCACGATCCACGTCTTCAAATTCACAAAATTACATCAATTTATTCCCAGCCTTGAAAGTTGAATCCGCCTCACTGTTGTAACTCTCCAACTTGAAAACAGCCATTTATCTGCGAGGAAAAACTCCAAATTATATTTCTTTCGTCCATTTCCGATTGTAATTGAACGTTCCAGTGAAATATAAGCAGAGGTTAATAATATATTTTAAAGAAAAACAAAACAACTGATTAATTCTGAGAATTTTATTATTACCTACTCATGTTTTTCAATATAATATATTGAAAAACATGAGTGAGTGAGTGAGCAGTTTTACAATATTATTGTAAAACTGCTCACTATATTCATTGCTCACAATATTGATGTGGGTTCAATAAAAGTGCTTCTGGGAAACTGAAATACTATAGCTAGAGACAATGGATAGCAAATAATTGAAGCGTACTGACATATCCAATTCCTGGACACCTTAATCATAACGTTGCATGAATTGTTTCCATCCAATATATCAAATAACATTCATAATATTCTGTTCACACATTAGTGTCGGTAAAATGGTTTTGTGTTACACGTCCTCTCTCCATTCACAATTATTATTTTGCAGCTATGCTGTTGGTCTGGTGGTTTGTGGCCCTGTCTGCTATACCGGAGGTCGTGGATTCGATTCCCACCCAAGACAAATGTTGGTGTGATGAGCACGATCTTTTGTTCTGTGTCTGGGTGTAATTTATCTATTATTTGTATGTATTTATTTATTAAAACTTTATGCACTAGTAAGAAACAGCAAAGGCGGACTTAATGCCTTAGGCATTATCTACCAGTCGACCGATCGATTTAGAAATATATAACTATGTTTAACAGTTATCTAGTACCATAGCACAAGCTCTGCTTAGTTTGGGACTAGATGTTATTGTATGAAAGTTGAGGAAGCAAGGTTAGCCATTTAAAATAAAAATCATTAATAGCCTACCTACTTATCTAGGATCACGTTGAATTTCTGAAAGGGATGCCGTGGTCTTCAAAATGCAAAGGACATAGGTAAGTTTTAGTCAGTAAAAGTCTAACACATCTCGCTCCACTCAGATGATGATTTTCCACCTCAAAAAAAAAAAAGAAAAAAGTCTACCTACTTAACTGATGAGCCCGAGTAAAGTCAGATTAGATGGAACAGTTTTCGTATTATAAGTTTCTTCGACCCCGGTTAACAAACAGGTCCAACACTAAAACTCCTTGGACGTTTTCATGTTAATTGTCTGGGGAATCCGGATGGACCAATTAGTTTTGCGAAGAGTTAGTATTAAGGATATAATCATCTTGAGTGCGATTGCTCTAAGTCATTTTGTGTTTCATGGAAATATGTATAGAAAAAACATTAGGTATGAAAATATGAATTTGATAGCATTCGTTATAAAAAAAAAGTTAACTTACTCAATCAACCTTGTAGCCATGCATGAGCAAATAATGGCCATTGGCGGCAAAAAAGTTATGTGATGCCATTTGTGTTTTATTCTTCATGTATTTTTTTAAATGTATTAACTGGTTTATGGCTGTCAATTATCTTTTCATTTATGCGACCAGTAGGAAATTAATCGATTTTAATATAACCTCATTACTAAAATCATGCATACCTACTCTAGCTGGTCATTAGATGTAGAAATAATATAGTGACGCCATTAAATTTATTTTTCTTTTCTTTTTTATTTTAATGGCTTTAATGACATTTTTAAATAAATCTATTTTGGCTCTATACACTAGCTGACCCGGCGAACTTCGTACCGCCTAACCGTCAATGAATGTAGTAATCTTTCGATATAGTTCACCGATTGCGATGAATAAAGCCTAAGTTATATATAGAGTAACATACAATTTTAATGTATAAAAGTTATCTACATCGATTTCGTACATTTTATGTGATACGCGCACAACTAAAAACTTCTACAGACTATTATAAGTATAGATTAGCTTCCGTCAGTGGCTTTGCCCGCGTAAAAGTAAAAAAATATCCAAAGGGAATTCTTGGAATAAACATGGTATGAGCTATTCTAGGACATGGTCTACCCGTGAGCCAAAGGTCTTCAAAATCCATTCAGCTATTTGAGTGTGAAGGACTAACAAACATACATACTGTTGATTTTATAATATGAGTAAGATTACACCAAGCATTCATAAAATGTTTATTTTACAAAATAAAGATAGATAGGAAAAAGCCGACTTGACAAAACGGTTTCGTAAGAGATTTCTTTTCATAAAATGATATTTATTTTACGAATAGGTTTTAAAAAACACTTAAACGTCAAAAATACTATACCAATGCATTTTAGTATAATTATACGTGTTGCCAGTCGTAATATTAACATTTTATTCAGAGATAGGTATTTTCAATTGTGCGTGACAAACTATAAGCACACACACCCTGAATGTTTGCCAAGTCCTTTATTTCTATCATCGATAAAACTAAATCTGCTTGATCGAGGACACAATGCGACTGATCGAGGACACAATGTACCTGATCGAGGTCATAATCTATCAATCTTGCCAAAAAAAGAGGCCGATGTCCACGGAAAAGTCGAAAGTTAACAAATGATCTGCTGTCTTTTGTACAAAATTCTTAGCAGCCACACCGTCTCGAATAGCTGCCATTTATTATTTAAATCCACCTAGACTAAGAACTTCAATCCGTTTATGTAAATCGATGCTAATGCCTTTGTAGTTGAGGGTTCGTACTTACACCTTTGACAATTTCGTCCCCGTTGCCGACTCTATTGATATGAGCACTTTAGAGGAATAGTAACAGATTGTACATGTGTAAGTAATAAATAGGATATATAACGGATGACATTACTTAGCTTGGAAAGAAAGGAAACCCTTTTTTATTTTTATTGTTGATTTTAATTAATCTAAATAATAAATGAAATGAAGATGCTGCGGTGGGGGGAAGGTCTGACCAGCCAAGTTACAACCGTTTCGTTTCGATTCTCTTTTCGTCGATCGCCTCGGGTAGTCCACGCCTCCGATTCTTTTATTCTGACGTCATCTCAATTCTCAGTCACGCGGTCAGAACAAAGGAATAGGAGGCGTGGCCGACTTGAGGCGATCAACGAAAAGAAAATCGACACGAAACGGTGTAACTTGGCTAGAGGGGCAAGGTAGACAAAGTGCGCATTGAGTACATACAGAGCACTGCCTAAGATGGTACGGACATATAATGAGGTGTAGTGAAGACCATGTGGTAAAACAGTCCTAAATTTATCCGAAAAAAAGAGAGGGAGAGGCCGCCCGCCATTAACCTGGTGGTCTAACACCTCAAGAAAGCCCAATTGCCAAACTCGTCATCCCAGGACAGACTGTCCTGGCGCAGAAATGTCAGGAAACCTGACCCCAGATAATGGGAGCAAGGACGGACAAAGTTGAAGAAGTTACATTTAAATCATCAAGGAGAAACTGACTGACTGATATATTAACGCACAGCCGAAACTAATATGACTCAGAGTGTGAAATTTTGCACGAGGTTTCCTTTTATGACGTAAGCGTGAATTGTGAGGATTTTCTAAAATTCTTCCCCGGAGATGAAACGGGGTTCCAAAGTTTGTATAGAGAAACGTAGTTTCACCCGAATGTAGCCACTGGCTGTAGTTAGTGAGTCTCTAAAAAGGTCCTACAACACAAAGGGTAACTGAAGGATATAAGGTGGATTTTAGTCTGTAAAAGTCTGACCCACCCTTTCGTTCCACCCTCGTGGGCTTGCGGACGACTAGCAATAGGTAGCTCGCCGTCAGTTTATCCGGTAACCGTCCGGACCTAGCCCAAGTCGTCGAAGGCGCGTAATGCTCCACGTGCGACTCAAGGAGACGTCAGCAAAACCGTAGGGCCCCAGCAGGGTCGAAGTCTGCTGGGAGTCATGGGTACGCTTCTGAAAGGAAATCCCGGGGCCCTGGAATGCAAGGCAACGAAGGAACATAGTGGGTTTTAGTCAGTAAAAGTCTGACACGCCCTCACGCTCCGCCCAAGGGTGGGAGAAGCCATTGGATGATTTTTCACCTGAAAAAAAACCTTTCGTTCCACCCTAGGTTGGCAGATGCCACTTGACGATTTCCCACTTCAAAAAAAAGTATTAATAAAGGCAATATATCAACATGCATGTCATTCAATGTGATTACATAGAAAAAGTTATATTGTTAAATAGAACACATATAAGCCGACCTATTTATTATTTAAAGAGATAAGAAAAGCTCTGAGAACGAACTCTTACAATATTTAGCATGCATGGTTTTTACGATCTCTAAAATGTATATTTACTTTCTTTTCCCAAGAAAATTCAGTTACGTTTAAATATTTAAAAGGGGTTTTACACAGAACACATCAGGGCTACACGCAGGATGACTTGCGCTTGTGTGCAATTTCCGAGAACACTCTCATCCGGTACATTATACGCCAAAATTCCACTGAAATAACTGACATAGCTAGGTGATCACTTTTGAAGCAACATCGGAAAACATCGTTTTTCACCGATCTTTCGCTTATTGGAATATGTAAAGAGTATTTGCACCGCCTGCAAAATCATTTCATTGATCAACGTCGATACGAAAATGGGCTCGGGCAATAGGCTTTCAAAAGCTTTTCAATTTAGTCCCGCGGCCGCACGCTGGCGCTGTCACGGATTTTGTTGCGAATTTTCATTCACGGTATGGGTGGTAGTTTTATGAAAAATCTATTATTCTGTTTTGTGCGGCTAGGCTCGCTCTACTGCCCATCTCAAAGGGGAGATATGATCTGAGATATCACGTTGAATGCGATATGATTATGTTGTGTGCGCAAAGCGAGTGAGCGTGTCAGTACACGGTATAAGGGCACTCGCTCGGACATAATCAGGTTTATTAGTGGAATAAGGCGAGGTGCGGCTTTATTATCGTTATGTAGTGCCTGTCCACCGCCTGCAAGGTGTGTCGGCTATCGATCCACTATCGTAGTCGAGTTCGTTCATTTAAATTAAGCGAGGCGTTAAGTTTCACGAAACGAGTATCTTATAGACCCTCATGCCTATTTTAAAGGTTATTTAATAGCTGAGAACAATACGAGGTTAATAGCCAATTAAGTTCCTGGATACTGCGAAATAGAGTCTGAAGTCCTTGTTTGATTAATTTTCATGAAGGTAAAGGTGTATTGGATTAGATAATAGTTAGTGTCGAGTAAATAGTTCCTTTATGTTGATTTTGTTACACTTTCTAAAAGATATTAGGCAGTCGATAGTGACATTTTTATCTGTACTTTTACACTTGCCCTTAAAATAACTGGGTCACATCGTCGGATCAGAGGTTTCCTTATCTCTTGGCTTATTACACTTCATTAATTCGAAGACATGAGAATGGCTGGAAGCAGTTTTAACGATACGCCATTACTTTAAGGGGCTGTTCAGAGGAAAATGAGATCTTAAGAATCGACCCGAAATCGAGCCGCTGATGTCGTTTTGTATACCGCCCAGCTATTTGTTACAGTTCAACTTCCTTATACCCAGGAAGATAGCGTTCACTTTTATTACAGTTCCTGAAAAGAGTATGTTTGCGAATCTGATACGGTCTTGCCGTGTACGGAGATACGGGTATTAGAAACCATATTCAGCAGCAGGATTATAACATAACACTAAAGCTTAAATACAATTTTCACTTCGTTTCACTACTTATTTTTGCTTATCGATAATTTTAGCTGACTAAGGTAAGTCCCTAGGCTGCTCGTATATTCAATATATTGCTTTTTTTTTCCTTCTAATACTGTACGTACCCAACCGGCAAATGAGGGTAAGGTCTTAGATTCCAATCCACCGAAATAATAACTGTAGCAATATATTTGAAACAAAAGCAGTACGGCCTTTTTTTCTGATGAAGGAAATTATTATATAATTCTTCCCACTCTGGGTGGAGCCAGAGTGAGTGTCAGATTTATACTGACTAAAACTCACTTGTGTACCCTCAGTTATTCTCTGTACTCCAGGCCCGTCTTGCGGACGGCGAGCAATGGGTAGATCGCCGTCCGACCGTCCGGACCGAACCCAAGTCGTCGACCGTGCGTCAGGAGATGTCAGCAACTGTAGGGGCCCAGCAGGGTCGAAGCCTACTGGGGCCAAGGGTCTGATTCTGAAAAGAAGTCTCGGCCCTGATACGAAAGGCAACGAAGGAACAGGAGTGAGTTTTAAGTCAGTAAAAGTCTGACACTATCTCCCGCTTCGCCCAAGAGCGGAGGATGTCATAAGATGATTTTACCACCGAAAAAAAAAAAGTTCGTAGTGACTGTTTCGAACAATCCCGCAAAGCAGCTCGACCAAGGGCTAATTTCATCATGCGATAATTAAACTTCACATGTAGACAAAGTTAATAAACTGTTCATATCAGTATTTTATAGCAATAATGATAGTGACAGCTCTTAAATGTTGGTTCTCTTAGGAAAGAAAACTTCTCTAATGGGTATTTAAGAACGGTTTTTGAGTAAAATGATTTTAGTACCTTCATCAAAATGTTAGATTATTATTTATCGTGGAAACGGTAGAAGTCTTAAACCCGAAATATTTGATTTACGCTTGACTGAAACCAGAAAACTAAATCATTTATAACATTGAACCACAATTCGACCTTTCAGAACCCTTTTCGAAATTACAACCAAAACTATGTTATTCCCATAAAATATTCAGAGACATCTCTTGAAAATATAACATTTAATGTGTATTTGGAGCAGTTAACCCTCGTTTAACTCTCGGCTTCACATTTTATTCGCGTCATGTGCGGTGTAGGAGACCCGCCTCTGTCTGCCTGCCATTGTCTGCCAACACAACACCCGTGTCTATTTGACGGCACTGCTTTATTGGCGCATAGTAACTGGCAGACTTTAGCAGGAAATTGAGTGACGTGTGTGCATTGAACAGAAAATTGAAATATCCAAAACTGTTTCGAATTTCCATTGCAACAAAACTTGAGTTTCAGTTAATAATTTTAAGGAACGATCTTGTTATAATTTACAGGCTGAAACACTAAATTATTGGGGAGTAAAATCGAATTTTAATTTTAGGAACGGAACATAAAAATCAGTCAGTAAAAGAACGCAGGTGGGTTCGTGTCAGTAAAAGAACACAGGTGGGTTCGAGTCAGTAATAGATCGTAGGTGGGTTCGAGTCAGTAAAAGAACACAGGTGGGTTCGAGTCAGTAATAGATCGTAGGTGGGTTCGAGTCAGTAAAAGAACACAGGTGGGTTCGAGTCAGTAAAAGAACGCAGGTGGGTTCGAGTCAGTAATAGATCGTAGGTGGGTTCGAGTCAGTAAAAGAACACAGGTGGGTTCGAGTCAGTAATAGATCGTAGGTGGGTTCGAGTCAGTAAAAGAACACAGGTAGGTTCGAGTCAGTAAAAAACGCAGTTGGGTTCGAGTCAATAAAAGAACACAGGTGGGTTCGAGTCATTAATAGAACGCAGGTAGATTCGAGTCAGTAAAAGTCAGACACTCCCTCTCGCTCCACTTAGAGCAAGAGAACATCCTTGATGAAACCCGTTAAAAAATGGTTTTATAATATTCTGAGGAGTTCTAATACTTGTATGGATCAGAATGTTGGACTGAGAAAAAATAGAATATTGAAAAAAAAGTGGAGATGAGAATGTTGAGATAAAATTGTGGAGTAACGAGAATAGATAAAGTGAGAAATGACCATATTAGAGGAAATGAAAAGAAAATGGCACCAGTGACAGAAAAGCTGAAAGAGAATAGTTTGTCTTGGTACGGTTATGTGAAGAGAAGGGATGAAACCCATGTTACTAAAAGAGATCAGGATATAAATGTGGATAATCGAAAAGGGAGACAGACAAAGAAAAGATGAAGAAGAAGAAGAGAGGAGTGATTTATAAGAAAATAGAGTCTGTGATATCTTGTGTTGCGTTGACCCCAAGTAAAAAGGGACAAGGGCAGGAAGAAGATAATGACTTCTTAGTATTTATTAACATTAACCCAGAGTTTTTTCTATTCTCATGACGACTCAGTCGATGGGCGGATATGGCGGCACGGTTGGCGTAGCGGCTGAGCGATTGACTGCTGCACTGCGTGTCGCGGGTTCGATTCCCGAACGAAACAAATATTTATATGTTCTAGATATCGCAGCATATGCTGAGTTAGGCGCCTTTTTGGCCTTGCACAGATTTTATGTTATTCTTTTTATACTTTCATACTTTTTTTTTGTAATTCTACTGTATGTGTGAGGTACGAATAAAAGTTTTTTCTTTCTTTCTTTTCTTTAAGTGTCCCGGATCTGAGTGTCTTGTGTAAGTCAGTTTACATGTTTGTAAATGCACTCACGATACAGTAGTTGTTCTTAGTGTGAGGCAAAGTTTTTTTAAAAAGAAATAAAAGAAAAGAGTGAAAGAAGTTTCCTTAAAAAATATTTAGAACATATAAACATATATTCCACAACTATCAAACAACGCCGTCTAGTCTCAAGCTAAGCTAAGCTTGTTTTATGAATACTAGTCAAAATATGCTTGAGTATATTACGTACCGTACAGCATACAAAACAGAAGTGGGAATTTTTTTAGAAATATATTTATAGTAATACTAACTTCTACCAGCGGCTTCACCCGCGTGAAAATAGATTTCTATACAAACTTTGGACTCATGGTTCATCCCTATAGAGAGTGATCTTTGGAAAATCCTCTCTTAGTACTCGCCTACGTCATAAGAGGAAACATTGTGCGAAATTTTAGGTTCCTAGTCCCAGTAGTTTCAGCTGAGCGTTGAAATGTGAGTCAGACAGTTTCTCCTTTTATTTAAATAGATAATATTCCCGAAAAAACCTCCGAAAACACATTTATGTGATGGAAAGTGTGATGCAAGAACAATCCATCACACACTGAGCTATGATAGCCTTTAAACAGAGTAATACCAATACGAATTCCATATAAATTGTGCGATCCATCATGTCTAACCCACCTCGGCTAGCAAGTAGACGAATGATGTGACTTTACAATATATACAACGTGTAGCAAGGGAAGTGCTCCTATGTGGGTTTGTTTTATTGCTTACGAAATGATTGAAATAAACAATAGTAAATTAACGTAATGTTTTTCTTTTTTATGAGGTTGCTGGTTCGAAACCGGGCAAGTACCAACCAATATGAATTTTAAATTCAGATTTACTTTTCTTACTTTATCTAGGACATTACTGACACCCCGTGCCTCGGAAAGTACGTAAAGCTGTTGATCCCGGGACACCATGGCGGCGCGACCAGTCGCCGCTGCCCACAAAATGTATACAGCTCTATAGAGAGTTACTCACCTGGTGTCCGTGTGGTTGTGCAAACATTTTGGCGGCGCGACCAGCTCGGACGCGTGCACTTAAGGTCCATTTTGATACTGTCTTAGTGTGGTGTAGCGAATCTAGTGTCTATATGGTGTCTAGTTTGGTAGCTTACGGATACCATGGCGGCACAACTGGTCGCGCCGCCATGGTGTCCCGGTGAAATATAGCCCTTACAGATAGTCAGACACCAGAAAATTTGGTCATCAGTCTATTCAAAGAGTATCGTGTTGCCCAGTAACTGGGTTGTGGAGGTCTACGCAATCACTTCATGTAAAACACGTGTTTTTGCCAAGCCAGGCGTACGGCAATGCGCCACCGGTACATGGTGGACATCCCACCTATACGCACAAAACGTTTTGAGAACACATTCATTGTGCGTACAGCTAAGGAGTGGAATTCCTTGCCGGAATCTGTGTTTCCTGATGGCTACAACCCGGGAATCTTTAAGTCAAGAGTGAATAGGTTACTTCTAGGTAAGCACGCTCCATGGTCGACCGCATCGTCGCTTTCCATCAGATGAGATAGCGGTCAAGCGCGAAACTATCAAGAAAAAAAAAAGTTTTTTTTTTTACAGATAAATACTTGTCATAGTTAACTGTTAATTGGTTAATACAGCTTTTAAGTGCAAGAATTAGTTAGACGTACTTTTGACCAATTAAAACTACTTTTAGGTTGGTAGGTTTCTCTTTTTTGTCTTTTTTGACCATTTTAGAAACATTTTTTTAGTGATTCCAGGTACTTATAGATAACATAACCGTTTCGTATTTTTTAAATAATAAAACAAAGGAGTTTTAATTTAATAACAGTTTTAACTAATTTGAGTGTAACATAAAGAACTACACATTATTACATAAATTTTTATTGCAAAAGGCACTATTTTTTTTATAACATAGAAATGCCTATTTTTATATTTTGGTATACGAAATAACGCTACTGAAACATAATGGTAAAAAGTGGATCACGCAAAAGCTTCGTAGCCTCGTAGCTTCGTAGGCCGTAGGCGTAGCACGTGGCTGTAGTTTCTGCGTAGCAGCGAAGGCACACCCATGGGAAAAATGCGCGTGTTTAAAAATGTATGTAATATTCCAACATACTTTTATATCTCTTTGTAAGTTTCTATACCTAATGGAAAAAGGTACAAATAATGTACGTTCTTTTTGCTACGAAATCGAAAATATTTGACGAAAATATTTTAGCAATTTCCTATTTTTATGAGATCATTTCTCTTACAATCGGGTTCAGAAAAATATCTGGATTTGTTGGTTGTAAGTTGTAACACGTACAGTTAGATGTAGGCCGTAGCCCAGTAGGCACAGTCTGTGCAATATGTGACACATTTCGACAGTTAACGCTATCGTTACCGTAATCTATGGATTCCAATATCGAGGTGCTGACGTAACGGAAAGAAAGAAAAAATCTACGATTCTAAACACGCTTGTCCACTTAGAAGCAAAATTATATTATACAATTAAGAGACTATTAGGCACTTAGATTTTAAGTATCACTTTAATATTCATCAAAATTTATGAGGCACTTAAACCGACAATTTCGGCCCTAAAATATAATGTCCTTCCTCGCAGTTTGAAAAGTCGCGTCGAAGATAGCAGTTATGGAGAACCCTTTTGTTGATCCGATTCGAGGTTTAGCCATCTTCGCGCCATAATTCTGGAGCTATTTAATTAATAGAAGATACTTTAAGAGCTTTTTATTTGAGCCGTAACAAATTAATTATGTAATTAGGTAAATTTGTTGCTCATCCCACCCTGCTTTCGTTCCCACGAAGTATTTAGATAAGTTGTCATTTTGAATTAAAATGGGGATTCTGCCAGACGGTATTATAAGTAGCTGCGTTCTGATTAGAGTTGATAGACCGTCTGAAAGTAGGCTTCACAAAACATGAGTATTTAGCGAACACTGCACAACGACTAAACAAGGCTTACTGAAAATCAATAGATGCGTATCACAGTCGATGTGATCGCGCAAATGTAGCGAACGGCAAAATTTAATGTTCGTGGGTAATCACGATATTCTGCTCAAAACATTGTTCGAAACACCATTATTAAAGCAATAATTTAGAGAATCACAGAATAGTACCGTGCAATTTTAGTTGCCAAATAACCATAAACGTGCATTAGCTTTGGAGACAGTTTCAATAGCATTTTCTACTTTCAAATGAATTTTCGTTCCACTCTAGTTAGTTTTATTGTAGCTAGTAGTTATATAAACGGCTTTGAAAAGAGAACCAATATTAAAGGGGATTGGAACTTTTCCCATAATGTATGGGAAAAGTTCCAATCCCCTTTAATATTGGCTGGCATGTATTTTTTATTCTTTTACCCAAAAGTGAAACCTAGGCTATATCTTAGAGGACTGTATGATAAATCAATAGCAAAAAGAATTATGTCTACCAGCCGTAACCAAACGAAGTTAGAGACTATTTAGTATATTACTATAGTTTGTTATCAGACGTTATTTTTCTTAAATAAAAATACTGTATGTCTGTTATTTTAAGTTTATCATTGTTGAATATAGTTTTAGTTTCGGTGTTTATGGTGAGCACGCATTAAATAGTGTCAATCACTATCACAAAACGAACGCGTATCTTTTCGATTCGTTTATCACCTATTTTTTTACTGGTTTTAATGATGAAAAACTGCGAGTGTGGAAAAAATAAAACAGTTATAAACAATTTAATCTATTTTATCAATGGAGATCTCAAAGTATTACTTATTATATTTCCATTTCATTATAATATAATGAAAATAGGTAACGCCTAACAAAAATATACTAGCAATGTATCTTTGTTCGGTTACGGTTTAAAGACCTGGTTCTTTTTGCTATTTAAATTTAAAGAAATCAATATAATGACTGTACCTTCACAGTATATTTACGAGAATATTGTGTATGCACATAAAAATATAAACATGTTTAAAAAATACAGTGATGTTCATAATTTTAATACTAGGAACAAACACAAATTTGTGGTTCCTACAACCAGGCTGAAAAAAATAGGGGGCTCATTTAGATGCCAATGTATACACTTCTATAATAAACTTCCTAGTCATATTCAACAACTAAGCCTTAATAAATTTAAATTATTTATAAAGCGAAAACTTTGCCAAAAGGCTTTTTACACTATAAAGGACTATGTTGAGGACCAAAAGGCTTGGGATTGACCTGCTCCAGTAGGTACGCACTGCAACTGTTGTCTTATTATTATTATTTTTTCTTTTGTTTTTATTTTTAATTGTGCTTTTTATTATTTATTACAATTCGATATTGTAGATTATTTTTATTTTGCAATTTGACTTTTTTTTTTTTTTCTTCTATTAATTTTTGACAAAAATGTTTACTTTGCTAAAGTATTACATTTTGTAAACTACCTATATTTTTCCTTTTATTATTGTGAACGTGAGGACTATGTTGATTGTTTTTTTTTTTCCTTTTCAGTAATTTTAATGTGTCTGGCAATTTGAGTATTTTCTGCGGCCTACCCAAATGTCCTTTCCTTGGTATTGTTCGTCAAGTCGTTGAGCTCCTTAGTAGTCCTGAGTTGAGCTTTACGAATACTGACAAATGCTTGCACTGACTGGACAGGTCAACTCAAATCTGTATGGTTCTTTCTTCAAAAGACCATTTCAGACAAATCTGCATGGTTCTCATGTGATTTGACCATTACATATTTACTGTATGGACTTTAAAAGAGACTTTGACCCCTGAGTTTGTTTCGGTGTTTCTTCTCAGGGTAGTCAGCTAGGAAACACCGGCCTCATCTAGTTTAAAAATGACGAAAAAAAAAATTGACGTGTAAAAGTGTTTTTTAAACCTATTTACAAAATAAATATCATTTATCATTTATCATTGATTCCTCGTATTGGCCTCTAACATATAATCTAGGTTTCATTTCTGGCGAAAAGAAAAAAGTAAAACATGCCAATAGTTTGCATTGGACTTTCTATTAGGGAAACTATTTTAGAAAATAGTGTGAAGACGAGTGTAGGCAATAAATGACGGTCCGAACAACTATAGGACAGAGCAGGGGCGCGGGAGCGCTGGGTGACATGCCACGCCATGTCCGACACTTGACACCGGCCGGACGCCGGACGCCGGACGCAAACAACATGTGCCCCTTAATTGCTGTCATCAGTAAACACATACACATATTGGTTCCGTCTGCTCGCATGTGGTCAAATAAAAAATAATTGATATTTATAAGTTTTTTTTTTGGTTTGTCAAAACTTTATAGTTTGTTGGGCGCTTTATTTGACTTGCCTTATTAGTTTGTTAGTGTCGTCGTCATATATTGCAATTGAATTTTAACGGTTCTCTCCACTACATACATTTCACTACAAAACTTAATTACACCCATATTAATTATGATTGCCTATTTGTAAACGACAAAATTGTTAAATATTGTAACTTATTAGGTATATATACAAACTAAAAATAATAATATGTATAGCATAATCAGCCTTTTTAATGTTCCCACTGCTGGGACTCAGGTCTCCTCTCTCCAGGAGAGGGAATGGGCCGTAATCCACCACGCGGGCCCAGTGCGGGTTGGTATAATATGTATAAACGGGTTTAAAAATAAGTATTAAGTATCAAAAAACATTATCCACATCGCTGTCAATGGAAAAGTACCCAAAACGCTGCAAGTTCTATTCCCAATTTATGCAGAACAATCACAGCAATTCTGTTTCCTTTAATACCCCACTCCCTTTAAATGTATTAGAAAAAGCGGGAAAAACTACACATAAATACATCACACACTATACAGTATTTAATTCATTTTCTTCGTTCGAAATTTTTTAAGTGTAACATTTATGGCCAGACTAAATACCACAGGTTAAATATTGAATTTAGTTGTAGAATGATTGGATGAATAGCCAAGCTGAAAATAACTGGCCCGAGGGGGTCACCTTGTTGGCATCGAACTGCAGATTTCAAAACATTGTCTGTGTTTACTAATTTTGATGGGTTTCTATAGCATTGCCACAAAAAAACAAAAATTTTTGATACTCGTAGCTAAAAAGCTCTTTGCTTCGACCAACGAAGTGTCCCAATTGAGAGCGTTTTTGAGCACTTGTTTATTTTAGCTAACTGGACGTATTTTGATTGGATGCGTATCTCTAAAAATAAACTCATTTTTGATTACTAAAAATAAATCAGATTTCACTATCTGACTTGAAATGAAAAACATTCATTTTCACGTGCACTCGCGTCGTTTATCAACTCATTACTGTGATAATTAAAATAGTATTCAGATTTTACACGCGTGAGTCAGAGTTTGATGAGATGTAAATTGTGCTTAAACTTTGAACCGTATTCCATAATAAATATTATAATAACCTCTGTAACGATATCGCCTCGAGCGTGATACGGGATGAAGGTAATCTTGCCAATTTATATAACAGCATCTCATAGTGGGGGCGAGTAAAGGTTTCTAAAAAAACACAAAATACCTATTACCCCCTTTTCCACTGCAATCTTTTGTATTTTTGGCTTTGCTGTCCCCAGGGCTGAGGGATTGTACAGTCCCCTAGCCAAGTTACAACAGTTTCATTTCGATTCTCTATTCGTCGATCGCTTCGAGTAGGCCACGCCTCTGATTCCTTTATTCTGACGTGATCTCAACGCTCAGTCAAGTGGTCAGAACAAAGGAATAGGAGACGTGGCCGACTCGAGGCGATCAACGAAAAGAGAATCGAAATGAAACGGTTATAACTTGGCTAGGGGGGCAGAAGAGATACCGCTGCCCTGGAACGCAAAGAGTAATTGAAGGAACGTGGGAGAGTTTTAATGAGTAAAAGCTTAACACTCTCTCTCGCTCCGCCCAGAGTAGGAGAAGTTATTTCATGATTTCCCACCTGAATAAAAGAGTGTGTGGTCCTATACTGGAAAAAGGCCCCCCTTTCTTCTTTCCATTCCTCTCAGTTTTAGACAAACGTGGACCAATCTTGTTAGTAAGTGTCAACCTCGCCCCGCCATTATTACCTGGTTCAGCTGAGATATCACTGAATATTTTCCTGGTCATTACAAGACAATTTCCCAAAAAAAGGCAGGATGTAAAAGCATCTATTAATTAATTTAATTAAAATGTTTTCTCTTCCGAGTTTGGCTTGATTCAGATGAAAAATCCTTTCTCTCTACACAGCCGCATTTTACTGGGTTCTCATTAAGGAGCAGAATGTTTCGTGAAAAGATATTAATGGCTGAAAGGATCCCTTCTGTTTAAATACGTGACTTAAACAAATATTAATTAATAGGTACATATTTAAGTATGCAGAGGACAGTACCATGTGTACGTGGTGTGATAAAATGGTTGCTAGAAGCCTTTGTGTTTACATTCAATTTCAAGAGCGGTGCGTCGCACACGCAAACCTATTACTTTGAGGACTAAGAACACATTATTAATATTCCTCCAAGGGTGTTTATAATTACATGTGCTTAGTTGGAGCTGTTGTTCTTAATTATATTTTAGAAGTTAAATGAGGGAATAAGACAACGCATAGGTTGTGCGGTGACTAGTGTGTGCTATTGTAGGTAGAGCCTTATCGATCAGTACCTCTTTAAAGGTTCCAGAACTGGCCCATAATAAATTAAAGAAATAAAAACTTATTCGATTTTTAGAAAAAGAAGACGGTTAGTTCATGAATTTTTTTTATGCATACTCTAAAAAAAATTAGAATTAAGGAATGAATTTAAGTCAGCAGTCTTTTGTTTGGAATAATTTCTAAAATTTAACGGGCATAACCTTTTCTTTTATCGCCGGTCCTAACATTCCATTTTCTATTGGTTTCTTTTGAACATTAAAGGTTCTCGAGGCCACAATTACATTAGCTGCTGAGAGCAATTGGTGGGCAGCTGTGTGTCGACTGGAAGTAGAGAAATTAAATAAACATAATTAAGTTCACAGGTTGCCATCAGTAAACTACTGTTGGTTGCTGAAGAAGTTCTTTGACTCGTAACTTATTAGTAGGGTATTGCGATTTTTATTTTCTCTGGAAAATTTTAATTAACTTTGGATTATTTCTAGTTTTTATTTTATACATTTTTCAATCAGCGCAGAGCTTGTAAATAAAAAAGTAAGTATCATAAATTTTGTGTTTCTTGCATTTTATGGACGAATAAAAATTTTATGCTACCTCGGTATTTGGTTTCAGTTACCTGACCGTAATTATGTTTAGATAGCTTCCTTTTACTGAAGTTTGGAAGGTTAAATATGATCGGTTTCGTCATCTCCGTAATGGATCTCTTGAGGAAACTATCAGTTTCGTGCACCCTCGCAATATTCCCTGTTTAAGTACATACGTACCTGTGTCAAGGATTTTACGACAGGCTATCAAAGAGGAAACCTAATTTGGGGATGGGAAATATTCAGTTGAGTGATTTTACTCTTCAGATGTTCAGCTAGACTTCTGTCATCTACACTAATATTATAAAGAGGTAAAGCTTTTTATTTTTTCGTTTGTAGGAGGTAATCTCTGAAAGTACTGGTTCGATAGCTAAAATTTTCACCGATAGAAAGCTGCTTTATTCCTGAGTGAAATAGGCTATATTTTATTTACGTGGGCGAAGCTGCGGGCAAAAGCTATTTAGTATTTATCATACAAACCTAGTTCCCTCTCATAGTGAGTAGGCCTGAGTCCCAGCAGTGAGAACATTAAAAGGTTGATTATGCAATGTTATGCTACACAAACTTAGTTAGGTTAATATGTAATTTTAAAATTTTTTAAACACAACCAAACAAACTTCAACTGAATTTACTGTCAGCGACCTAGATCACTTCAAAACTAGATCGCAGTTAGGAACAGACTGTCCATCTTACGATACTCTATGTAGGCACTTGACAGACAAGATCGGTCAAGATCTTCAGAATACGGACCGTATACGGTTCGATAGACCAGTACTCGACAAACGTTGAACATTATGCACGCACACAGAATGGCCACTGTAACTACCCACGTTAAGTGCCTCCTAGGAATCCGAGCCGTTTGAATTACCACTTAATTAATGAAAGCCTGACTCCAACGCGACCGCCTGTTTAACAGCTAATTTCACTCCGGATCGAACGCCTCGGGCTACACAACTTGCTCCTTGGATACGCAGATTCTTGGAATTGTTTAATTAAATACCTATGTAGCTAGTGTTGGTTGTTCTGAGTTGTTTTGGCTAGCCGGGAAATTGTTTCTGTGTATGTATTTAGGTACAATGGTTTTCTTTACAATGATTGGGCTATTTAAAAGACGAATGATAAAAATATTCGGTGCTTTTGATTAGTTGTGATTTTTTTTTAGTTGCAAAATCATCCAATGACATCTCCCGCCCTTGGGCGGAGCGCGAGAGCGTATCAGATTTTTACTGACTAAAACCTACTC
The DNA here is from genome assembly GCA_905147345.3 of Mythimna impura. Classification (NCBI taxonomy): domain Eukaryota; kingdom Metazoa; phylum Arthropoda; class Insecta; order Lepidoptera; family Noctuidae; genus Mythimna; species Mythimna impura. The sequence goes on along the minus strand of LR990348.1, from coordinate 8,938,378 downwards.
CTAGTTCCTTCGTTGCCTTTCATTCCAGGGCCGGGTTTTCCTTTCGGAAGCGAACCCATTGCCCCCGTAGGCTTCGACCCCGCTGGGCCCCTACGGTTTGCTGACATCTCCTTGAGGCGCGCGTGGAACACTACGTGCCGTAGGCGACTTGGGTTTGGTCCGGACGGTTGCCGGACGGTCGGACGGCTAGCTACCCATTGCTCGCCGTCGCAAACCCGCGCCTACGGTGGCCGGAAACCTCTACCGTGTGGTCCACCGTGTCCTCCGGGCGGTCCACACAGTGGTGACACCCGGGCGTTTCTTCCGCACGAATCCGGTGCAGGAACCTCCCGAATTGACCATGTCCTGTGAGAACCTGCGTCATGCGGAAGGTGAGGACGCCGTGCGATCTTTCCAGCCACTCCTCAAAGAGGGGACTTACCGCCATAATTACGGCGTGCCTAGCACTGGGTTGCGACAGTCGCTGTCGCCATTCCACCATGAGATCCCGTCGGAACTGTGTCCGCCATGCCGCGACTTGGCGCGGCAACGGAGTTTCACCCCGGCGTTGCATCTCCACGCGCAAAGCGTGCAAGCGTGCAGGACTGCCTTCAGATTCCATGGCGGTATGGTGTTGAGTTGTGACGACTTCCCGATGCTTTCAGAAGCCTGAAATTGTAATTTAATTACAAATAAAGCAGAACCTGTTTATATATGTAGGGAAAAGTTTCCGTGCTCTAAGTGATACTAAAAATATTTTATGTTGGTACCATTTAGGAGCACTGTCGCACGCGAAACAGTTTTTTCATGAGTACACTTATTTGAATAAGTTCGTTAAGTAAAATACTGTGGATAATCCTGAATCCATAATATTCAGCTACTTACGTATTCTCGGTGGTACTGTATTTCGTGTTCTTTACAGGCTTTAATACATTATCTATTCTTATCATGGAGTAAGAGAAACTTTTAATATATTCTGTTAAGTAAGTCGTTTTTATTCTGAGACATCATACAATTTGACAACTACATTTGACATTATTTTACTGATAAGATTTTTCATTATATTTTAAAATGGGGAATTATAAAACGAGCGAATAAAAAAAAACTTAGCGACTGATGATGAGATACTGTTTTAATAACTTGAGCGGTATGAATTTGAGTAAGCGAAAAATTAACTTAACTAACGACAAATATTGATTAATAATAAAATCCAGAACGAGCATACTAAAAGTGGGTTGTGATTAATCCATTTCAGATATTTAAAATTCTAGCCGTACGACTAAATTACTAAGTGAGCGACTAGAAATAAAATTGAGGTTTTACATAACGAACTACTAAAAAGTTTACTTTAAGAAATGTTTTCACCATTGTCTAATTATCTAGTCGCAGGCAAATTCATCATTAGGAACTGGGTGAAATAGGTTAGGTTAGGTTAGAACTGTGACCAATCGTGCGTGAGCCGAGCGAGCGAAGCGAGCGGTGCCGGCGAACGCTACGTCCAAGTCGCTCGCAGAATATTATTTTTTTTTTTTTTTAATGTGAGCTCCTTATACTCTGCTCATAAGTGTATTTTTCAAAGTGGTTTTTGTATTCGAAATACTTCATTTAAGATAAAATGCCGCTCAGTATAAAAAATACATTTGCCAAATATTGAAAAAAATGCAGGACGTAACGTTGACACTCAAACAAATATTAAGTCGCTCAAATATTATGAAGCTGCTCATTTTGTATTTTAAGTAACTCAAATTAATGTTTGTAAGATACTATTCTGTTGATTTTTCGTCACTTACAGTCAGTCGCTCACTTAGTAATTATATAACCCAAATTAATTAATTTTGACACTTAAAATTGTAATTTACAGTCACTCGTTTTATTGCTACCCTTTTAAAATCAACAGCAATAACTTTAAGTGCAAACAAACGTGGTTACAGAGTGGAGCAGAACTAGCACAATATATATTCACAAACGCTTCCTAGTTACATGGAATCGGAGCACGCAGCTGTCTTGTTTCTTGTCAACACCCATGGGAACATACCCTTGTCTAAGAACATAACAATACAACCTACGGCAGTATAGAAGCCAACATTAAAGCATTCAGGGGCTTCTAAATACACAAAAAAAACCGAAGTATCTCCCGCTATAAAATATCCAATCAGCCTATAATAGTGGTGAATCGTGTACGTGACGTTCAAAGAGCGCTGATCTCGCAGCTTAACCCGATTCGATGCATCGATTCGTTCGATGTATCGATGTACGTGATTCGATGTGTTTCGACGACTGGCGGAATCGATTGACGTCCTCATCTCACGGTAATCTGGTGCTTAGTCATGCTGGCGAGCTGAAGCTATTTGTGCGGTGTCTAACGACCGACGACGTGTCAAATGCTAATGAGAAACGTTACTTGGAGATCGACTTTGGTAAAGTTGGAGAGTAGATTATTGTTTGTTTATTCGAGTATTTCAGCAATTTCGTATAAGGCTACGCAAGGAGTGCATTTTTTTAGGAAAGCCTTAATTATTCAATGTTTTTTACAGCAGACGCTAAATATAATAAGAAATAATATTTATTTTATTTTTTTAAATACAATTTTACTCAAAAAATATGTTACGACGTTATGCGTTGGAGGTATCAATTTGCATTTGACGTACCTATTCATTTTTCATCTATTATGACTTAAGTTTAAGACACACAACCTATATGAACTTTAGGTTACAATCTAATAGACAGTTTACTGTTAAAAAAAAATCAGTTGATTTACTTGATTGATTTTTCTGTTATAAAATAATGGCTCGAAACTAAAATTAGAACTAAAAAATATTCAAGAATATTCAGCAGACCACACGCGATTACGACTTCTCAAACAAAATACACCAGAACAGGTCCGTGTCACGTTCCAAAATCTCATACCCTAAAATAAGTGGTGGTTATTGGCAATAACGGCGGTGTTATCTGCACGGGGCGCGCCGTGTAGCCAGCGGTATAAACAAGCCGGCTGCTCTGTACCTACAAATGGCGTCAAATGTAGTTATTGGGATCCCCCAGGCTAAATTGCGGCGAGCTCGGTGCCTCACAATCTAATATAAATTTCCTGATTCCGTATTCCCTTAAATTCACATGTTATGGTTCAGGATTAGAAATAAACGGCATGCGGCTCGACAAAATGGGCTTAATAGCTTTGCGATCCGACCTCTCACCGTATCTGAGATTTCATCGAGGATATATAGTTAAATATTAATCAGATTAAACAATGCCACGATGTAATTCAAGGCGGTTGCTATGTAGTGAGTGGGTTGGTATCCTAACGGGTTTTAGTTTAAGCATTTCCAAACAAAGGTCTTCATTTCACGCTGGTGCTGTTAAAATATTTACATCATTAGTTATTCCGTCTGTCTTTGAAGATTCATTCAGGTTGATAGTAAAATGGTTGGATTTGTGTTTAACAACGACTTCAAGTAATTAAACACGAATAATTTGACCACGTTTGTCTGCACTTGATTGTCTTATTTATTTAATAAACAATTGTCTTTAGTGTATATGTAGTTTTAATTAGTTAAGTGTTTTTATTTTTCTTGTTCTATCTATATTTAATAAAAAGACAACTTAGGTATATAAAAAATAAATAAACAGTACCTACAAGACTTTTCTGATAAATATAACATACGTCCAAAAAATCAAGTCGTAATGTATTTTCCTGTCCAATCAATTTCCTTGCCAAATAATTCAACCGTGAAATTAAAAGTTAGCAAAGATAAGCAACCAATAAAATATCGCAAGACGCGAGTGGTGGGACAGTTAAATGGCATCACAAATATTGACTCGGCGGTTCCCGGGAGTTTTCCCGAGTTGTCGGGAGCCGGAGCCGGGCGGGCTGGCGCGCCGCCAACCGACCTCGCCATTTGTGTACCTACACTATACTCAACCCCGAGACGTGTTATGGAAATTTTCTTAATTTCACAGCCCTATAGATACCGCTCCATGGATAGAACAACCGTTAATCTTTATTGGCAATTTATATGTAAAGACGTTACGCCGCCACGGTCTCATTTAATTTAGGATTGTCGCTGAATAAAATGTTTAAAAAACAACTGTACATACTATATAAAAAAGTAATCATACTAAAAACTATCTAGTTTTCCCTTACCAAGCAAATGTTTACAGATAACTTTATTCTAAATTGAATAACAGGAAAGCTGAAGGGTAAATTCTGGTATTACAAAATACGAAGAGAATATTAATTAAAAGTTGCGTTTCTCATTCTCGCTAAGAAATTACTTCCAAGTAAAAAGTGGTTTCACGGACGGATAATACCACAATGTGTTATTACAGACCGAGTTAATCCGCTTTTGTTATGAGTTCTGAAAGGATTTATCGGGCTTTGTGTCTTTTCTTTTATTCTTTGGCTCAATACCGCCACTGAGAGTCAATCAATACGATGAGTATAATAATCGTGGATAATGATAAATTAGTTTTTCCCAAGAAATAACTTTGCTGCTATATGATTTATACTCGTAGGTTGAGGTGAAAAGTTACAAGAAAATAAAAATATACATTTTCCGTACGTCGTCATATTCCCGTCGTCTTTACTAATGAACAAGTTCTCTACTGAAGGCCGCACACGAGGTTATTCCGGCTCAGGTAAATGTTATTAGTGAAAGCTTTCGTCTTAGCGGCGTGTAACCGCCTTAATGACGTCAATTTGAATACGACCGACTTGTCGCCTCCACTCCACTTCACGGTAATGTAAATTTCCCGCTTTTGTCAGCCCCGAAAGGCATAGTTTCCTAGTATTATTTGACAGCGAAAATGGGCTGTCAATCAGGGAACGATTGTATCGAACTGATCCGAACGAGCAATTTGGTGATCGTGGAACTTGAGCGTTAATTTATGTATTGCTCTGTGTAACCTTGCGATAAATGGATGTGGGATTTCGAGCCGGGAATGAACATTATTTGAATATCGGTTTTAAATGTCAGGACAATTATCGCGTATCGTTCGTTTGGCTCGATATGAAAATAGGCCGAAAGGCCTTGCGGGGTCGGCGCGCCCCTTTGGGTACATGCATAATTACTGATGTCAGGACCGTGATTATGTTGGTTTATAGGCACTTACATACACGTGATAAGATGGGTTTGTAAGTAATTGTAAACCTATAGTACCTACCTGTATATATAAGACAACTCAATTGGAAAAGCTTTCAAAAAAACCATTAAGTTATAATTTGCCATGTCTTCTTAGCTACATCAAGGTAAACAAATTCATCTTCATTTACAAAGCTTCTGTAGTAATAAAATGTTCATAAGGAAAACAGAACAAGCCCCATAAACATTTCATAGTCAAATTAAACAGTAATTTTATTGTTTCATAAAAAAATTAAACTTTTGGGCAACTTCTAATTTATTAAAATAATCCGTTGAGATTCATTTATGCCTTATTAAAATAAACAAGTCTTTTATTTGCAGGTAACTGACAAAAAAATTATAAACAAGTAAAATTATTGTTCATGTTAATAATCACAGACTAAAGATCGTGGTGGGAGCCCTGAATGTTGTATTACATCATTATTTAATAGGTCAGTCGTTAATTAGCTCTAACCACCGGTTAATTGTGTGAATTGAGCGATCTGCATTCAATGGCTGATTAGCATTACAGCTATAATTAGATTACAGAGCTCTATAACTCGTGGTCTTACAACGCAAAAAGCACAGCCCCCCTAGCCAAGTTACAATCGTTTCGTTCGGCGAGAAAGATACGATTGTAACTTGCCTAGGGGGGCAGATTTGGTTGTAGTCAGTAAAAGTCTGACACGCCCTTTTGTTCAACCCTAAAAAGGGAGAAGTCATTGGATGATTTCTAAACTAAAAAAAATCGGATTCCCTTGGTTTTCATGATTTTTCTGATCCTGGTGTCTTGTATTTCAATGTTGATAATAATTTCGACGATACACATACTTAATATACCTTTTTTTTAAGGTGGGAAATCATCCAATGACTTCGCCCGGTCTGGGTGGAGCGGGAAGTCGTGTCAGACTTTTACTAACTAAAAGCGCACCTGTGTCCTTCAGTTGCCCTTTCGCGTTCTAAGACCACGGATTTCCTACGGTCCCTGCAGTATAAATACCCGTGGAATTCATTTTTCTTTTATGTTTCCTTTTTACTAAACCATAAACGTTGCCCTCCTTACTGTAATACTAAAGATCATTTGATAAGATTACCGGATATGAGGAAGCTTGCGGGACCCATTTAGGAGAACGTGACGTAAACAAAAAGAGTGGGCCAGAAGAGTCTCTAGAGCGAAATAATCGAATCATACCTGCACTACGTGAGCATTCTCTCTCCGGACATGAATTACGTTTTTCCATTTGCGCACTACAAAAAATCCTTTCTTGCTATACTAACGGAAATTGCGAAAGAATATCTAACATTTTCGTTCAACCGAACCTTACGTGCGATACGCCGTAAATAACGCTACAGATATCGAGTTTTATAGCGCGGCTAAATGGGCATTAAAAAAGGAAATTTGTTCGAGGTTATATATAGTAGTAGCTACTTAAAAGGTTCCGTATAAAATAGACTGTTTACCGCCTTTTTTTGTCTGTCGTGTAAAATAATCCTATTACGTAAATAGATGTCATGACCGCGCGCTCGGGCGCATAACTAAGAACGAAGCAAAACGTTTCTTAGAAAAGTCGAGACGCCTTTTGTATAATATGGAAGTTCTCTAATAAACCGCAGCACGCCTCCTGGCTGCGCTTGCCGGACGCTGACATAAATTTATGATAGCGTTTAAATGGAACATGAACGAACGCGGTAATTCATGCATCCTTGCCTTCGAGTCGATTACCTGAGTTACGTGAGGCTTAGCTCATGACTGGGCAATTTCTAAATATTCTTCTACGAAAATAGACGATCTATAAAGGAAATATACTAAAATACAACACGCAAAGGCGTAGTCTACGTATGAAAGTTACGTAATATCCACATTACCGCCGCGTGTTTTGACACGAGTGGTTTTTGTTCGCCAGTTCACAACAAACTTCATATTGCCTTGTATTCAGTGGGTACAAAAGAAAGATTGTTAATTCACTTAGTTAAGTTTTCCTAATGTACATAATTAAGGGGATCTCTTAGGCAGCTTTGTTTCTTTGCTCGACGGAGTTGCTTCTGCGAGAGAATCAAGGTTTCAAGTTAGGTAATACTTTCACTGGTATTTACTGTTGTTTAAAGACTACGGGATTTTCACATTTCGTGAATATTTTTTTATTACCTAGTACTTTTTCATTTAATTCCTTTTCCGATATTTTTCTACAGAGAAATAAACATATTATTAAAAACCAAACTAAATATACTTACGCTTAATTCAGAAACTATTAACTAAATATTTATATTAAAATATACCGTGAAAAAATTCGTCCGCCGCCGCCAGTGACGTTGCCACGTTGTATGGCAATACATAATCACACGTGAATTGTCAAATAGGCTTTTGGATAAACAAAACATGATTTAATTGATTTCTGTGTAAAACACTTGCCCCTAATTAACATGAAATATCGAAACTGTTTTGTTAAATTCAATATTCTCATTGGTGAACCAGTTCCGTGTTCCGTTCGTCAAAATAAACCGTTGCTTGTTTACTCCGGAACTCTGAACTCCTGCCAATATTTCATCATTTTGAAATTAACGCGCCATTAAATATTCTAACAAAACACGAAAGCCAGTCTCCATTTCATTTTACATTATTTTCATAGGTCCTTTTAGGATGTTTTAACTCTTTTATTTGGGAAATATAAACCCCCGCTTTCTGATTTAAGCATTTGAAGTTGAGTATTTCTCAATCTCTAACCTTAAAACCTGCCAAAATTTGGCATTTAAGCAGGCTTTAAGACATTTTTAACTCGAAATACTGAATTCAGAAACCCGCCCTTACACCAACTATCTAAATTGAGAATATGACGTTGGAAAATAAAATCCTATTACGCAAATAGTTGTGTCAAATGTTAATTAGGTAATGCTGCATTTGGTCTGAATACCTGTTTTCAAGCACAAATAGGAAAAATCTTTTTGGAAATATGCGGAACAGAGTGTAAAGTCCCACATACCTACCTCCATTGAACAGGGAGGATCCTCCGACCAGACGGGTGTTATGTCTGGTGGGCAACTGTCCGTTAGATGACTTCGGGCTGTCGTATATATTCTAATCGTGCGGAGAACTTTGCGCGATGCAGGATTAGTTCTTATGTGACGCCATAGATGTCGCTACATCACTCCCCTCCGGAGATTGGAGATCGATGGTTCTTGATGCTTCTTGATGCGTAGTGTAACTGTTTGTTATTAATCCTGAGGTTTTGTCCACGACGACCTGAGTGTTTTTTTTTTTTGTGAGCGACAATAGATAGATAAGCATAATAATGTATCATAATCTTAATAAATTACCTACTACATAGTATTGGCCTATTTCAACTGTCCCAATGCGTCTATTAATCTGTTTATAATATGACGTAAATGACACTAATATCCTTATTGTAATTATGTTTTGCTAAGAAGTGGAATTCCCTGCCGGAGTCTGTGTTTCCTGATGGCTACAATCCGGGAATCTTTAAGTCTGACGTGAATAGGTTACTTCTAGGTAAGCGCGCTCCATCATCGACCGCATCGTCGCTTTCCATCAGGGGAGATAGCGGTCAAGCGTGAACCTATCAACAATAAAAAAAATGTACTGTATTCCCTACGCAGTGGACACAAAGGTGGTACGATGCAGTGTATGCTTACCCAAAGAGCTGGACATTTCTAGATGCGTCTATTACTCTTGCTGGTTTACAATATGACGCGATGTCTTATGTTTTGTGTAGTGGACACGTCGTTATACACCTACAGGCCTGGGGCCTTACCACTCTTCTTCTACTCTTTCTCGCGCCTGATATTTTACCACGTCAGTTAAAATATCAGGCGCGAGAAAGAGGGATGGAGTTATATACCCTATATAGCTCCATCCCTTTAACAGTTCAGTTTAGGTCGTAAAATGGATCGCGTTATGAGCTCGTGGTAGGACCTCTGATCATATTACGTAAGCGTCGCACCTGACAGAAAAGAAAACAAAGAAAAAAGTTTATTTACGTCAAACATGGGACATACCTTAAAAATAAAAACAAATAACAACAACGACTTAAAGTGGTAGGATAGCGTCACATCCGCGCAAAACGGTCAGCGCTCAGCAAAATGCTGGGGTTCGTGTAAGACAGAACCTCAGCGCTGATTTTCAGCACCAGCCGTCGTCGACGGTGAGACGTTAATCAGCCAGCAAGGATTACATATTATATATCTACTTAAAATCAATAAACAAATCAAAAACATAAATAACAATAAACCATTACATATACGTAAAGAGGTACAAAAATAAAACAGCAAAACACAGTTGGCAAAAAAGCATTGACGTAAAGCATTGTCACGCACGTTGTCGCATCGCAGGAATGAACGACAGCGCAACGTCGCAAAACCCTACTGTTGAAGGCTGATCGCGACATTTTTGAAAACGCCTAAACAACGCGGTGTCGTGCTACAACGCGGCGTCGCGGTCCCATACCGTGCTTCTGCTCAACACGGCACCGTACATATGTGTGCACGACGCGGTAACGTGCCGGAGTTAGGAGCCGCGCCGTGAGGTAATATGTCCGGGCTTTACCGCGAGGAGCTGCATAATATTTCTGAGCGTCTATCAATTTCGTCTGTTTTTTTAAAGTTAATACAATAGTGACACTTTTATATCTTTTTTTATAATATCTTTATGTGTTGTGCAGTGGATACAACGGCGCAGTACGATGCAGTGCGCGCTTATCTCAAAGAGCTGGACATCTCGAGCGCGGTGTGGGTTGGCCTAATCAGGAGTAATCCTGATGGAGATTTTACCTGGACGTAAGTATTGTGGCAACCGTATAGGTTCCACTACTAATTACTAACTTGCAAAACTGGCATGTTAGACTTTTAAGGTTTACGTAATAAAAAGTTTAGTTAGAGGATTGACGTTGGAATCACAGAGTACTTTGGTAAGTTGGAATCAATAAGAAAGGGAGACGTCAAGGAACGTCGAGATATTTTTTATATGAAAAAAATAATGAAAGTGCTATAAGCTAAATAATAATAGTGCAAAGAACATAAAGCCTTTCATTTGAGCTTTCCAACCCAACAGTATAATAGTTTAGTTCATTCTATTAGCCGACGCAGATCTTCTCGTAGGTACTAGGTATATATTTTACATACTATAGTGTTGATAAATTACTAATTTTACCCTTAATTTCTTAAAGTTATAATTTAAAGAGCTTTTTTCATTCTTCCGGAGTTTAGAATCGTTCATAATATAATATGCCTAGAGTCAACTATGGAAAAACTGATAAAATAAAATATCTTCTTTCCCAAATGCCTTAGAATTATAATAATTCTCTATATAACGTAAAAATGTGACATGCTTTTATATTTATCAATTCTTCTTCAGTGACTACCGCGGCCTGAGCAGCGATGGCTACTGGAGCTCCGCCCCCGACGCACGTGCAGCTCCACTCTGCGCAGCCGCAGACCCTGCTGCCGACTATCGCTGGGAGGCCCGCGCCTGCGGAGGACCAACCGTAGCATCCTTCATCTGTGAACTGCCTGGTTAGTTATATATTTAAAATTGGAGACCTAAGAACCTACCGATGAGCTTCTAGAAATTTTAGTCAAGTGAGATTGGAATGGACTGTCATTCCTCCGTGACGTAAAATGGCATTTCACCTATAGACTGTTACATAGTACTACTGAGCCAGACCTCTGAACTCCATAATTATTTAGTTCAACCGAAACCAGACTTTATTTTCTTCACGTTGTTAAAATATGTAGCTACATCTACATTTTGCCTTTAATTTATTTCAGACTAGAAAATTGATTTAGAGCGGACACGTACATCGTAATATGTTCCACTTCTATGATTTCCGAGTTATTCCACCGCAATTTTCCATTTAGTGTCTAAATAAATTTAGACACTAAATGGAAAATTGCTATCGGCGATTCAATAAAATTTACCTTCACGTAGGCACAGATACACCTGCTTGTATAAACTGTAAATTTATGCTTACAACAATATACTACATTCTATATGATCCCATATGTACATTTACAGCATATATGTAAGTTTGCTACAACCTCAAGACAAATAAAGGCTTGGGGCTAAACATCTTAGTTTAGTAGTTGCTTCGCAAAGTAACTTTACGATAGCTTAGGATCTTGTGCAATGTAATACATAATATGTTGTAGTAGATGTAATACATAGTTATGTGATAGTAAGACCAGACTTAAATTTATTTGCTTTTGTTCGCAGTACCGCAATGGGCTCTTGGGAACGAGGGATGTATGGTTCGTGCACTACCGGCGTTGACGATCCTGTACTTGCCTGAAAGTGCTGCTGTACAACTAACTGCTGACTGCGGCCTTGCCGGCGTAAAACGAGTGCAATGCACAGGCAATGTGGTAAGTTATCCAAAATATTATCTCAAGCCAACGGTTTTCTACTATGAAGCGTGATTTATTAGATTTCTCTTGGCTTTTCACAGAAACGCGACGATTTACTCAGAGACTTGTCGTGTGCTGAAGAAGAAGAAATAACAAGCACATCTAGCTTAACATCGTTGGTTAACACATGGCCGGTATCAACTGATGCCATATTTACTGATCAAGACCCTACAACGACAGAGGTCACTACAGAAGATAATGTTACAACCGAACACGAAGATGACATAAATCAGTCTCCAACCATAACATCCACTTCTATAGCTCATGATCCCGATCTTGTAACGGAACATAAATTACTGATTACTCTTCTAAACGACAATAAATTCAACCGACTTAATATCGATAAAAACCTTGATTTAAGTTTGGTCCATAATAATAATTTACAAAGTAATTATATTCCGAAAATCGCTAACGGAGACAACTACGTTACGAATGAACAACTGGAGAAAATGGAAGATGAAAAACACATGCAGCATAAAATGTTGCATGAAGAAATTGCTAGACTTGGTAATCTTGAGAATATATTTACGCAACCCACAGATCACTTTGTTCCTCCGCTAGTTATGGCAAAGGCTAAAATCAGTGATGACATGACCGTTTTATCTTTAAAAGAAAAACATGCACAACAATTAGCAGAACAACATTACTACAAACAAGGTGGTCAGTATGGACAAAATGAGCACGTTTATCATAGTACCATAATCAAATCTACAACAGAAGATTCTAAACCAGTTTTAATGGAGAAAGAGCTTTTCATGCACAACATAAAAAATAAAGACGATCAGAAAAAAGACAGAAAAATTACAATGCCGAAAAAGTACAATGAAAAAATCAATGATCCTAAAAATAAAGCTCTAAAAGTTATTGAAAGCAAACTAGGGTCATTCGAAAAGGCCGAGCAATCTTCCACACAAACAACAATTGCAGCAAAGCAAAGTGAGACGACACCTATGACATATTCAAGTAAAATAAACGAGGATTCCGCTCTTGATCTAACAGTATTTTTAAAGGATGAACCAGAAAATCATGAAGAGAAAAGGTTGTACACTAATTACTCCGGTGATGTATCTAAATTGGAGGTTATAAATAATAGCACTTTGAATAATGAGACAGAAATAAAATTAGTTGACGTAGAGGCAACTGAAGAGATAAAACATGATAATCCTGTTAGGAAATTTGATGAAAGTACTAAAAATATAACTTTAAATCACGAAGTTATAAAAATTACTATAATTTCTGAAGGTCACACAACAGTTACTCCAACTACATTTGAAGTTACTACTAAGGCACCAATTTTCCAGGACACTACTGTAGTTGCACTATCCTCATCAACTCACAAAGAATTACTTAATGAATACCATAATTCTAGTGAGATATTGTCTACTACTCAGTCGAATATTGACACAACCCAAAACCATATAGAGACTGAACCAGCTTTTAATATTTCAAGCATCGCTGAGGTCTCTACTATTGAAAATGATACAGTAGTACTGGTACACGCTATAACTACTGAAGACACTCCGACGACGACAAAAGTAGTGCCCAGAGTAACTACAACACAAGTGAATAACATTACAAGTTCCCTGAAAAACGACCCGATAGAGACCACAACTACTACTGATTCAGCTGAAGTTGATTTGACTCACGATTTGAAGATTGAACCATTTAGCGAGGAAACACATGATGAATTTGGTTCTAATTCAACCGATTCTATTGATGATTTCCAGTCGCCATTACTTTCTGGAGCTAATGAACCAGTACACAGGCCCAACAGGTCTCGAAGACCACAACAACCCAACCGAAATAGGTTTAATCCACTACGCATATTAGGTTAGTTATACAATATCACACTTCAATTACCATGATAATGAATTACTTACTGGTGATGACTGACAAAAACCTTAACATCTAACGTAATTAGATATAGTGGGTCACGGTCACATTATAAATTGTGATGGCACGGTGCACGTAGGTCATATATATTATTATATGTTTTAAACGTTTAGAGATATTATTGATGGATCAGATGCAAATCATAATTACAAACAAGAACATTATGGATACGAACGAGGGTACGGATTTCCACTATAACCCTATTTACTTACATCAATAGTGATATCTTCGTAGCTTCATAACTGTTTCACAACACATTTACTCATAAAACCATGTATATTTACGTGTAGCGCTTCATTTCAGATGTGCTTAATTATTTTTTAGATTAGACTCAATTATGTATATTTAGTCTATAACATAGTCAATTCATGTTTTAATAGCATAGCTATTTATCTTAATGAACTTATTTTAACAATTATAATTAGGAACCCATAGATTTTCAGATTTGCCAAATTTCGAAATACCTATTCATAATGATGATTCATAATATAAGTACTCACTTTGTATTAGTTGGTGATGAGTGAACATCTAGCCATAGCATCATTGGCTGCATTAAAACCAACGATGTACTAACATAATAGGTTAGTTCGTAATGGAACGAAATTCACAAACCATATCATGTTAGAATAAGTTAGATTAGAGAAAATTATTTTTTATGAAACTTAAGGTACTTAGTAAGATTATGCACAAGTGAACCTATGACAAAGATCCGCATTACATGACATAATATGGAATTAGATCAAACAACAAATACCAATTTCTTGAACATCAGTCATGTAGCTGGAACTCTTTGTTTTATTTTTTTGTATATGTAGTCTCCAGGTTATGTAATAAGATTTTTTAATAAAATTGATAAAATAATTTATAAGAGTTTCAATTATATTTAAACTAAATTAATATGACAAAATAATACGTGTTTTTTGTCATTTTACTTTGCACACGAATCACTTCAGATTGTTATGATGTAACGACACCCAAATTCCCAAAGGTAATCAAGTTAGATGATTGCTCCAAAGAAAAACTAAGTTCATGAGTAAATCCGAAAGGCGAAAGGCTAGTCTATTAAAAGTTTTTACTTTCCCCGAAGGCATTAATATGAAAGTTCTAGCTCGATATAAGACTGGGGAAAATTCGCAAGTTTCGAGACACTCAACCGCAGTCAATATTTGCGGAGCGCTTTGCCGCCACCTCACTCAACTTGCTCGCTCTTCAAGGGCCCAACTCCAACTCAATTTTCTCTTCGAGACCGCTTATCAATATTACTTATATCAACTTCGATAAAATGCTCAGGTTCGGCACAATTCAGTTTGGGTATATTTTCATTCGTCATCTTCAATAATATAAGTTTTTCACTTTACCTCGGGTCTTCCCTTCCCAATCGTATTTAATTTGGCATTTGGAAATCGTATAGGTGACTTTTGAAAATGAAGAATCCCAAGAAGGTACAAGCTATGCGCAAGGTTAAATTAAAAACGTGATTAATTTTGAGGGATCTGAGCTATAGTACTCATAAGAAAAGTTGCCAAGTTATATTATTTAAACCGTAATACCATTTTACAGAATAATGAAGTAGAATTAAAATACAAACTTTGTTATGAATTGGCTTTATGCCGTTCTCTTATTGTCACCTACTGAGACGAAGTCCAGCGTATATTAACATTATAAATGATTCAATTTTTAAACTTAATGAATTTTACTTGGGATTTTTGCGATAGTAGGTGGAGATTACAAGATAACTAATTGGCATAATTATGGTAAAATGTGGGTCTCAAGCCAGGTCGCGGTTCGCATCTTATATCTTCAAATGATTTAATCACACCAAATGGCCGATGAAGTAACTATATAATCGTGTTCCTGATTAAAGAACGAAAGGAAGAATTATTTAAATACAATCATTTTTAACAAGATCATCAGAAATATTATATGTAGCTAAAAACTAATGGTAGAAAAATTTTGTGTCGTTTCACGCCAATTGAAGAAAGGTGGACTGTAGTTGAACCTTAGCAACAAATTTACAGTAATTAGAATACCAAGGTCCTTAGCGTTAATGACACTCAATTGCCACTAACTGTGAGTCTGACAGCTTGGCTGAACAAAGGGTTGGGGAGAAACAACCATCAACTAACCATTAACTATGACAAAGGTTAGCTTTACATAGTTTGTGGCTGAAGTGTACGTCCTTTAGCTGTCCTGGCTTATGCAATGTGAAGGTAAAAGAGATTTGTGAATACTTTTGACATAGGAGATTAAAGGTTTTAAGAAGAGAATATAGTTTGTGAAAGTTAAAAAATAGATATATAATCGAATGTTTTCGTTTGTCAGTCACGCGGACAACTGATGCGAAGAAAGTCAAAATTTTGTAACTTTCATTGACGGTAGGACGTAGTAGGTAAATAATACGGTGGAGGTGTGCCCCGCTTGGGCGGAGTACCGCCGTGTCCTCGTGACCGTGACCTTTCGCGTCGGGCCCAGGTTTGGGCTATGGTCCGGAGCCAGGAGGAGTGGCAGGCGGTCGCCTCCTTCTGCGAAACAGTAATGCTAGCGAAGGAGAATGCCGCACGCGTGTGGGAACGAATGTCCTCACGCCCCATCCGCCGAAATTCTGACCAGTAAAAGTCTGACACTATCTCTCGCTCCGCCCGAGAGCGAGATTTGTCATTAGATGATTTTCCCATCTAAAAAAAAAAACCCTACTACCAGCCACGGTAGACGCGGAATTGCGGAGGTCGAGCAATGGGTAGCTTGCGGTCCGGCCGTCCGGTAGTTGACCGGACCAAGCCCAGTCGTCAACAGCGCGTAGTGATCCACGTGCACCTCAAAGAGATGTCAGCAAACCGTAGGGGCCCAGCAAGGCCGATATCCGCTAGCTACGATCGCGGGGAATTTCTGAAAAGGAAACCCGTAGTCCTACAACGCAAAGGTTTTAGTCAGTAAAAGTCTGACACCCTCCAGCTCCACCCAGTCTGCGAGAAGTCATTGGATGATTTTCTACCTAAAGAAAATGGTAAATAATATATAAATGTTTATATATCAAGTTGGTTTACAAAATTATTACCAGCCTGATTGAAAAAGTCATTAAATTATGCTCTCTGGTATTGTGTTTTTCTGAGTTCATGTCACATAATGTTACAAGGATGAGAATTTATTGGAGTATGTATTCAACATAATAACGAGTTAAGTACAAAGGAAATCCCAAAAAGGTGCCATTATATCGCATTCAGTGGATACAGATTGTAAGGAAATATGAATCAGGAAATGAATATAGGATCATAACACGAACACAATCTCTTACGGGTGTTGTGAGCCTTAGTGGGTAGACTTAGTGAGTGGGGTGACTTGGTAACTCATACTTTTTATTAGCCCCGCCTACTCGCAGGAACTTTGACGTAGACTACTCTATTTAATTGTTTGGGCTCATAATAGAATAATGGGCTGGGAGCACACTCAAGCTATAAGTCAATTATTAAAAGGTAAACTTGTTAACTGAAAGTGGAAATTGTTAGCTAGAAAAATACTTCATAGGGATAAGGAAGGAACAGGGAAACTAAAATGGGAAAAGCGAGGGCTCACAAGATTTGTATCTCTTGAACTGCATTATTTAAATTCGCAACATTACCGTTACATTTGTGCGTATATCTCTAGGGGAACACGTGTTCAGTTCACCGCCCATATTCGTTCGCTGAACACGTTTACATCGTACCCATAAAAAGCATGGTATATAAGTACTCCTACATATAGGCCCAAATATAAGCACCTTTCGCAGTTTCCTGGCACGTCAACGAACATTCTTAATGTTTTCATTTTCGTTAGCATCAGACTAATTACTCCAAAATCGTCTACTTAGAACAACAGAGATCTAGTTCTTAGTAGCAAAAAGATCAACAATAAAATCCAAGAAGCGGTATTGTATTTCAAAACCCTCCCAAATCTGGACTTTAACTTTTGTTCAGCCATTGTTACATAAAAATCAACTCTCGAAAGTAACATAAAGGAAAACCTCGCGATGTTAGTAGAAATAACATTTACAAGGAAAAGGATTCATTGTATTTTTAAGAGGAGATATTCCCCGAATCTTCGTCTGTTACATTTTTATCGGGACAGGTGATTTGCACGTTTTGTATCGCGTAAACAGAAAAAGGTTCACATTTGGCGAGGCCCAAATGCTGCGGGATGTCACTCTCCGTCCGGTGTCTCGCCTACCACAATATTGTAGAGCACAGGTCACGCGTTCCTCCGTCCCATCTCATCCATTATTCAGAGTTATCGGTCGTCCCAGCATCGGCGTCCAACTCGATTCTCTTAATGGAGATAAAGTGTTTATTGACATTTCCTGCTCCCCTGTGGCTGCTGAAATCTTGTAGTTTACTAAATAAGAACGGAACAATATCACAATCTTTCACGAATAAGGTTTGATTAAGAGTCTCATAAACTGAAACGAGATTTTTACTTTCATTATGATGATTATGGAAATGAAATTGCTTTTACGTAACGAAGTCGACGTCGTTAGTTCCGTAATTTTAAGTTAATTATATTTTCGAATATCTGGGGATTTACAGATATTGAGAAGGTTTTGAATCTTGTTAGGGTTCCGTACCTCAAAAGGAAAAAAAACGGAAAACGTTTAGGATCACTTTGTTGTCCGTCTGTCGGTCAAGACCTTTAATTTCGGGAACGAGTAGAGGTATCGAGATGGAATTAAAACCATATACTCATGTCTGCGGTCCCTTGAATCTGTGAAAAATCAAACTTCTAAGATATATATACGGCCGTTTATGTCGCGTATTAAAACGTATATTTCGACATACCAAACGAGATCAAAATTCATAGGGCCAGAATCTTGAAATTTGGCATAAAGCAAGGTCTTATAATACAGGTATAGAAATAAATCTGAAAAATGTAAAGTTATTACGTCACCAAAAAAAAAAAAATTTTTTGGGATTCGGAAAAATCTTCGAGACTCCATTCGGGAATTGAACTATTTTTATACGTAGGCTTGTACGGAACCCTCATTGCGTGAGTCCAACTCGTACATGCGCAGTTTTTTCTATATTGGTAAAGATTATGAAGTTAATTGTTCTACGAGTGCTGGAGATACAGGGCGATATACCGGCGACAGCGGCTGGAAGCTCACATTATGCAAATGGCTGCGATTACCTGGCAGGCGGCCTACCTCGGTGATCCCGGCCCGTGTTAAGCACAAATCACTTTGCGTTAGCTCTCCGGAGGATTACCTACGCCAACATTGTTACCGGATTAATCCTAAGGTAAATAGGGGTAAGGCGTCCAAGGTACCTCAGTACCTGAAAACAATTTGATTAAATCATTATCCTCATCAAGGTATTTAATTTCTAAAAGTCACTTGGTATTCAGATTGTAACTGAGGAATTCGTATCCTCTGGCGTAACTATAAATGTCTATTTATATCGAATTCTTCGAAATAGAGACGTTTGTTTTGTCGCTTTAAGGAAAAGTTTTCTAAGGGAATTATTAAGTTTCTCTCGATTGAAACGTTTCTCTCAAGTTATTTGTTAGCTGAAGACAAAATATGTCTATTAATAACTAGGTGCCACCCGTGGCTCCATACCGTGAAATTAGTACTTCCCACGTTTAAGAGGCGATTCCTGAATAACATTACCAATTTTGAATATTTCAACTGTTTTTATGAGAGTACTCTACCTTATTAGGGTTCTGTTGTACCTCAAAAGGAAAAAACGGAACCCTTATAGGATCACTTTGTTGTACGTCAATCTGTCTGTCTGTCTGTCAAGACCCTTTATCTCGGAAACGCGTGGCGGTATCGAGTGGAAATTAAAACCATATACTGAAATCTGCGGTCTCTTGAAGCTGTGAAGTGAGAAGCTTGAAGAAAGAACGAAAAACAAAAGATGGTTTATGTTTCAAAAAACGTTTATTTCGACACTCTCAAGAAAATCAAAATTCATAGGGTACTTCCCGTTGACCCAGAATCCTGAAATTTTGCATAAAGCAAGTTCTTATAGCACAGGTATAGGAATAAATCTGAAAACTGCAAATTTGTTGTTACGTCACGAAAAAAAAATGTGATTCAGAAAAATCTTCAAAACTCCATTCGGGAATTGAACTGTTTACATATGTAAGTTGGTACGGTTGTATGTACCCTTAGGGCGCGAGTTCGACTCGCACTTGCCCAGTTTTTTTTTTCTTTTATCCACCTCTGGTTTCGAACTTAAAAGATATAAAATCAACTTTATTATCAAAGTAATTATGTTGTGATCGTTTATACAGGTGCACCCCACACCGCCTCGAGTCGCTAACGTGGCAGTGAGTATTCACCTGTGTCATGTAGGTAGGCATGAGCACGCCTGCCAAGCGAAGTGACTATGACATTATCCCCCCAGGATCATTCGCTGAAGTCGTCTGTACCCGTGTTGTGTAGTGAACATTTGTGGTTTGATAGGTATAGGTATATGAACATCTCGGAAGACAAACCTACCTACATAAAAGGGATGTAGGATGTTTACATTCAATGTATATTTCTCCTTATATCGTGAAGCACCAGCTAAAGTCATAAACTGTATCTTCTTGCCTTCCCATTTAGAAAACGACCGCCATAAACATTAACACAAAAATATAGCCAGCCCCTAGCCGGGCTGTACAAGATAAAATACTCAAGACTTCATTACAATTTTCACTATCGAGTTTCATATAGTTATAGAAGTAAGTAAGCCATTTTCTCGCACATGTGCTCTACAAAACGAGTTAAATAAAGATGCATCGACACGAACTTGTATCATCCGCTTTCAGTTGAGGCTATATTGAAAATACGAAATCAATCAACATGGGGCTTTGCGAGTTCCGCTCTCTCAGCTCGCTCGGAGCCTCGGAGCGTGCATGCCGCAGCGAGCCCCACTCGAGAATTTATCGAGTTGCGGAATGCATCGAGTAAGTGGCCCAATAATTGGGTTGGCGTTCCGGAGCGAGCGCGGCGCGCGGCGGATCGACACGATATCGATGCCGCACTCGTTCATGCTTAGACGAGTTTTACAGACACTATCAGAATTAGATTTTTAATTAATTACTTTTAGTTTTTTAGTTGGCTTATAGCATGATCAAGGCGTCTCACGATAAATATAATGGAAATAGGTTACGAACTAAATAAACCCACTGAAAGTATAATAAAAAACTTTTTACAAAAAAAATACAACCGACTTCAAAGTAAAAAAGTGCAAAATAACTTTAATTTCGGAAGTCGGTGTTTCTATAATAGTTTTGTCTCTTCATAATTAACACCGACTTCCGAAATTAAAGTTATTTTGCACTTTTTTACTTTGAAGTCGGTTGTATTTTTTTTGTAAAAAGTTTTTTATTTTACACTTTTTAGTTATGGTACCACCACTAAAAAGTACCCCTCAGCCAAACTTAAATACCTTATAGCCAGAGTGCATCTCATGACAATTCTAATAATCCCAAACACGGCTAGGATACATTAATTTATTACAGAGTTCCGGTGCCTAACTTCAGGCTTCATCATCAGATCAGTTCGATATATTCCCCCTCTACTTTCAGTCAGTCATCGACTACACGTATAAACAAAGCAATTTTACTTATTACGACGGTTCTGCTGTGATCCTACGAGGAGTTCTGTTTCATATCTTCGAAGTTCATGATCAGATCATATCAATATTTCTATGGGACCAATTCGGAAGCATAAGCTTTCAATGAAAAAAAAAATTTTCGAAATCGGTCCACAATTGACCGAGAAATCGGTGAACATACATAAAAAATAAAAAACATACATTCATACAAACATATAACCTCCTCCTTTTTGAAGTCGGTTAAAAACTAGATAAAACTCTGAAATGGGTTATTAAGTTTATCATGATTCTAGCAGCAGCCGATAAATTAAATCCATTTAAAACAAATTGTCTTTAAAAACTTTGAATAAACAAGGAAAGTTAACTCAATTTATTTCAGTAGTTAGTGATTGTTTTCTGTTTCTTTGAACTACATTTTCTGGACTTTTCAAAATTAAAACATTAATAAAATATGAGCTCAGTCCGACGGAAACTAAAAATATAAACGAAAAAAGGTTCAACTAAAGAAGTGTTCTAGTTTTTATGTAGCAATATCATAAGAAAAGCGTGTCATGATTCGAGACAGTACTTATTGCAAAAATTTTGATTCACCACAATCTGTTATAAATAACAGATTAAATAAGAGAAATGATTTAACTAAGACTTTGTCGAAATAAATTGATATACCGTTGAAATGTTTCGTCTTTCTCTTTTGTATTGTTTGAAATATATTGTTTAACTTCAATCAATGTCCTACCTTCATTCTTAATGTTCCCCGAAACACAATGATACAATTGTGTTTGCCAAAACCTTGAAAATTATTAAAGTATTGAGACGGCAATAAAGGTTTATCTAATGAAAGGCGCCATTGAAAAGATATTACGGTAGAAAAAAAAAACACCTAATAATCTCTATTTATTAAAACCAGCCGCCTCGTGAATGACGGCTTTCACAAATCCATTTCCTTTGCTCCCGAGTTCTTTGTCATTTCGTCAACATCGATTATTTGGACGACAATACCCTCTTATTTGTACCTTTGTGCCAAAATCTTTGTGCCAAAAATGTGACGAACCTCTTAAATAACAAAACGCTGCCAAATGTATAAACAGTCGATGAATGATAAAAATACTGATTGAATATTCTTTTACGTAAAGGACAAAGTGTTTAATGTTCGAAATGTTTTGTGAATTTCTTTTTGCAGTCATTTTTCTTTCAGTGTTAAATATTTTCTGTTGAATGATTACGAAATCGTTTGTGTGGACAGGAAAGTGAAATATCGAATTGTTTTATTATATTGGTCGTGTCTGTATTGATTTTCCCAATATTAAAGAAATTGAGAGAGTTGATTTTCTGCCGAAAAGCATTTTCCATTTTCCTCGAAACAAGAACCCTTATGTGCAAAACTTTCTATCTCATTTATATAAGGTTTGCTGTAAGATAATCCAATTGTGGGTTAAACTCGCCTGTGTACCTCAGCTGTTCTACTTTAATTTTTTTAAGTTGTGTGTATAATAAATAATGTAATAATAACATGCCTCCTAAAGGTCCAAGCCCTAGGGTTCCCAGATAAATAAATACAGAACAAAGAACCCATAAGACAAATTTTGACGGAAACTTTTGGTCTTATCCAATTGAACAAGACTAAAATTAGCCAATTAAAATTGAGATCCGACTTCAAGGACCCTCGTCAAGTACTATCTGCGTCTGTCGGTCAGAAAACGCCTCGCCTTTGAACTCTTTGGTAATTATTTATCGCCGTGAGCTCACCAATTGTTGGCATTTTGAACGCTTGTTAGACGAACCATTCGTTACTCTAAATTCTGTTGAGTGGGTAAAATTCGACGAATTATTTTGATTAAAATAATAATTTTGGTCGATTTGGTTAAGGGTGAATTGTGAGAAGTTACGTCTGATGTGATCTATGTTTACTTACATTATTATACAAGATAGCTGAACAATAATTTTCATACCCCACTTTACTAAAGTTGCGTTTACCTACATAAATTAGTGAAATAAAAATCGCAACAAAACCACACTTTAAAATAACTGTAACAATTCATAAGGAAATTGAGTCAAAAATGTTTAAAGAGGAAATGAAGGGAGTTACAAAATCCTTTACATAACCTGCTCATTAAAAGTTGCCTGGAGGTGGAGCAGCTTTATTTAAATATTCGGTTTATATGTCCTGCTCCTGCCACGCCAGCAGCCCGCACAAAAACTTCCTCTCGAGGACACAGCGATTACAACTTTTAAGATTGATGAATCCCCGTATTCTAATGTATTTCTTCCCTCGACCTTTTCAAGGCATAAAAAGGGTATTTTTTAAATTAGGAGACTAACTTAATTTTGAGCAACTCGCTCTTTATCTTTTTATCTTAATTATTTATTATCAGAGGGAGCTGTCTCCTTTGTTTAAAAATGTTCGTGTTATCTGCCGCCATATTTATTAGTGTTGAATAAAATATGAAACATCAGTGGTCATGTAGTAGTCACGATAACATTAAAATTGCCGCCGAGATACGGCGGTGCGCATAAATTCATGTAATGGCATGCAAATTTTATCACCTAACAGTTTGTACGATGTGACCACAGAACCACAAGCTCCCGTTAATGAAAACCAAAAATTTACTCGTTTCAATATCTATTATATAGCGTAGCTACGCTTATATTGGTCGAGTGAGTGATGTGAATGACGATTTGAATCAGGTCACTGACTTATTGGCTTCATCTACCTAAATCATAATTATCAGTATTGCTGTGAATGTGTCCATAAGTATCATCTATACTAATATTATAAATGTGAAAGGTACTGTTAAACTATTGAACTAATTTTGATAAAATTTGGTGCGAAGGAAGCTTGAACTCCAGGGATGGACATAGGCTACTTTTTATCCATCTTCGCCTGTAACTTCGCGTCCACAAAATCCAACATACATGCGTACAAAGCCGCAGGCAGAAGCTAGTATTATAAATGCGAAATTAACTCTATCTGTCTGTTAAGCTTTCACTGTTAAACTACGGGCAGCCTAAACCTCACGGAAGGACGTAGGCTACTTTTATTTGGCTTCGACTTCACGGCCGCAATAATCAACATTCACGCAAACGAAGTCGAAGTCAGTTTATGTATTGTATCTATTTATGTGTTTTATATACTTTTATTGATATATATATTATATTATGTATTATATGGTTTAATTTAGATAATATAGTATATTTTTAATTTTCAACTTATTTGTATGCGAAAGGAGAGTTGGATGAGAGATGTAGATACAGTACATCTCTCATCCAACTCTCCTTTCGCAGGTCTGCTGGAAGAAATTTCATTTGAAATAAGCATTACCTTTGTGCTCTTTTACCTGCTTTTATTCTTTTCATTTTTAAGTGTTTGTGTGTACATAAATAAATAAATAAATAAGTCGTGAGCAAAAACTAGTTTATAATAAAACAACTTTATAACACCAATATAAGGAAACGAAATATGAATAAGCTACATATATGTATTCAGGCACTCTATGCATTATGCAAGCTATTCAAATAAAAGTTTTAGCACTAAAACTGCTATAATAATATGTGCATGAAAATCTATTAAACTCTACCTTCGGTGAGGCGGTGGCTGTGGTCGAGTGGAAAATTTGCGCTCAAAATATTACTTTTGTTGGGAACCTATTCAAAACCCTTTGTTTTTTAATTTTAGACTTTCAACTCAATTTATTGCGTTTTAATTTTATTAAGGTACTTCTATATACACATCATTTATACAAACTACAAATAATAATATGTACAGTCACCCATCAAAAGTGCTTAGATACCTTAACGCCTATTTTCCCTTGCACGTTAGAGTTCAAGTTTTCGAAAATTAAACTAGATGGCGTTGGTTTCTTCACAGCTAAGTGGCGAGCAAAGGCAATCTCACAAAGTATAAACTTGACTTTTAGTTTAACAAATAATAGACACATGCGTCATCATTATCGTCAACAACTGATTGTAATTCATAATTTCATCGTTCAAATTAGAGTCGTGTTGACCTAGCGGTTTAGCATGTGCAGATAGATGCGTAAATCAATGAGCCATGAGTTCAAATCTCACGTAGTACTCACACTTTTTGTAAGTCTTTTTGTAAGTAACAAAAGAAGTTGGAAGGAATATTAAATCAAAGCTAACAAGTGGATATTTATTTGTAATATAATATTCAAGTGGGTAGTTACTCAGCAAAATGAAAAAAATGCAGGTAAACAGTTGACAAAAGGAACTATTAAAAAATAATATGTTTATTTCTTACAATTTCTTAATCAAATTTAACAATCACCGTTTATTAATCACCGAATAAGATTATAATATTATATATAATTTCTTATTGAGGCCATAGCTTAAGTATTCGTTTCCAAAATTAGAAAGAGGATTGAAGCTTATGTAACCTTAACAAAAACAAACAAAATACCAGATAATTTTATCACAAAGGTCAAAAGGATTAAAAATGTAGGCTAAAAACTATAAAATTGCACAACAACACATCAAATGTTCATAACTTTTTTAAGTTGTTTTAAATACGGATATTAAGTTAAACACACATAACAAGGTCTCCAGTTAATACAGAAAATAAGTATATATATAGCATAGTGGTTCGTCAACCGACGTCCGCTTTTTTCGTACTCCCTTATCATGGTTTGATGCTGCAACATGTTTATTAGTTTTAGTCTGCCAGCTCTTTGATGGTGATTCAAAGAACCCTCTTCTTCAAATCATCATATCCATAGAACAACTGTTTTTCTCTGCAACAATAAAACAGAAATATAGAATATCCAATAATGATTATTATATAGGAGTTTTTTGTTTAAAAACGTTAAAAAAAACTACTTACGTTTACACCGGTCTCTCTGGTTACTTCTGACAAGTTTTTACCTTGATTATGCATAGCAATTATTTGAGTTCTTTTTACTAAATCTATATAACAATGCATATTTACTCATTTACGTAAAATAAGTAGACAATACACCTGGTTAAAAATAAAATTGAACGAAAGGCGCTGGAACGATATAATCGAAATTAACTTAGCGAACAACCAATTGAGCTTAGTCATAACTCTTTGGTCTAAGTATTATTTATACTACCTACTAGTTATTTGTTATAAGTAAATCCATATTCAACCTACCCTCTCAAGTTTGAAAACTAACACATAGATAATCAAATATTTATAAATTGATACTTAATCAATTTTAATAACTTCATCTCTTTAAAAGAAATTATAAATTATTTCAATGTTTGAAGAAACAAAAAGAAAGTACAAAAATAAGCATTAATTAAGCATTAATCATTTGAAGCACAGCGGCGCCATCTATTAACAGTATAATGTAATGTTGTCGATAGCAACATTTCAATCAGGTTTTACGCTAGATGGCGTCATTTCTCGCTTCACACGATTTTATTTCTGTACTTCCTATGCACTTTTGCAGCAGACTTTACAAACGGGTAGAAAAAGAACTTATACGGCATCAAAAAAATCATCCACATCAATGTCAATGGGAAAAGTGCCCAGAACGCTGGCAGCATTGCCACGTTGGATAGCTATGCTGATTCGATGACCGAAGAGAAGCCCAGCCCTCTGGTCACGCGAAGAGTCGACCCGCTGTTTGCTGACATCCCGAACAACTCAATGAGCGTTCGGACCCCATGGCCCTTTTTTTTAGGTTGGAAATCATCCAATGACATCTCCCGCCCTTGGGCGGAGCGGGCGGGCGTGTCAGACTTATACTGACTAAAACCCACTCCTAGTTCCTTCGTTGCCTTTCATTCTGGGACCGCAGGGTGCCCCGGCATCGCGATGAGTACCAGTTTCCCCTTCTTCCAGCGAAGAAGGGACTGGCAGACTGATAACTTCCGATAAGGTATATTATATTTACGCCGTTTGAGGTTTATTTAAAGCTTTTGTTGAAAATTAGGAAATAATATTGAGAAGCCGTGGAAATTACTTGAAACCACTCCGTTTGTTATACTGCACTGCACTAGAAAATGTTTAAAAGGTGAAAAATGTTTAGAAAGCAGCTGGAAACGGATGAATAAAAAAGCGATGTAGCGTCTTTGTGAAAAACATTCCTGCCGTGTATTGCGCTTCGTGTAGTGAGAACGCATTTTCTAAGGAAAATCTTACGCTAGTGGCGAATCGAGTCCACTTTCTACAATTAAGGGTAAAATCACACTAATATTAAAAAGGTGAACGTTTGTTAGTGTATGTGTGTATGTTTGTTATTTCTTTACGCTCGAACGACTGAACGGATTTGGACAACATTTGGCACATGAATAGACCATGTTCTGGTTTAGCACATAAGATACGTTTTTTATCCCCTGGAGTAGATATGTTCCCTTGGGATAATTTTTGACAGCGGTCAGTTACTTAATTTTTTTAGTACAATGCGTTCCAAATAAGAATAGGATTGATTGCCATGTTGTGACGTCACGTCATACTGTCAAATCGAAGAATTAATAGGGTGAGCAAAACAAGAAATTTTTAAAACTTAATTTATTTACGAACTGTGAACGAAAAAAAGTTTAATTTCCTTCTGCCAATCGTTTTACACGTGCAGCTTATGGGTCAAGCATACGAA
This sequence comes from Mythimna impura, assembly GCA_905147345.3. NCBI lineage: Eukaryota > Metazoa > Arthropoda > Insecta > Lepidoptera > Noctuidae > Mythimna > Mythimna impura. Next base: position 8,910,823 of record LR990348.1, on the reverse strand, counting down.
AAAATCGTATGACACCCTGCGTATCCTCTATAATAATGCCTTCAGGGCGCTGATGAAGCTGCCTCGCTTTTGTAGTGCGTCGGGCATGTTTGCGGATGCAAACATAGATAGTTTTGCGGCGATAATTCGCAAGAGAGTTGTGTCTCTAATGCGCCGCATACGAGGCAGTTCCAACAGCTTCCTTCAGTTGTTCGCCTGGAGGATGGATTTGGATCTGGATTGCCCGATAATGCGGTACTGGACCAGGCTGCACGTTGAGCACTCCGGAGCCAAACCCAAATTTAGGCTAAGATAAAACATATTTTATTTTATTATTTTCTGTATTTTATTTAATTTAATTCTGATTGATTTATTGTAATTGATTGTGTTTTATTGTTTATTTATTGATGACATTATTGAGTTTTTGTAATGCATATAATTTTTAATTTTTATCTAATTTTTATTTTATTTATTTTTTTAAATTCAATATTTTAATTTCAAATGTAATCAATATGGACTGGTTTCCGAAATAAATGAATTTTAATTTAATTTAATCAGAATCCAGTTATTCAGCTCAGCTCATCTCTAACTTCTTCAATTTTGCCCAATTTCTTGTGATTTGACAGTATGACGTGACGTCACAACATGGCAATCGATCCTATTCTTATTTGGAACGCATTGTATGTAAGTATTCTAATTTGTTAGTTCGGTACTAAGCTCACCAAGACCTCTTCATAAACTTCTTTCAAGCATCGTTAGCTCAATGAAAAACTATCCCGAAACAGTGACGTCAAACCTTTTTGCTCAATGTAACCTATTTACGGATGTAGCAATTAGGAGCAGGGTTCGCAAACTAAATACAACTCTATTAATAATATTATTTTATTTTATAGTAAAACTCCTACGGAGCGTGGGATAAATTAAAGTGTCATAAACACTTTTTTCATCAAGCAACTGTTAAACTAAAACAAACTTTTATAGGCAAAATGATTTTAGAAGTTGGAAATGTGTTTTTTCATCAATAAACGGTCAATGAGTTTCTTTGTTGTTCTTAGAAAATGTACTCAATAACTCTGCGTATTTATAGTATGAACTTATAAACTATAGTACGTTTAACTTTCGAACGTGTGGCTGAGAGAGAAAACTTTGCTAATAACGCTGACCACCTATCATAAGTTACTAAGCAGGTCATACGGCAACATACAAGTTCCTAGAACCGACGTCCAGTCAGGTCATATGAGAACCCACGACGTTTCAGTTTCAGTGGTAACTTGTGTCCGACCAAAACTTGTTTTCACGGCTGTAACAGAATTTCGGCTTAGGTCTCAGTTTCGGCAAAAACCGAAAATATTTTTTCGTGTGGGAAAATTTAGTCAATCTTAAACATTTTAAAATCACATATTATTTTGTAGGTACTAGCGGTACCGACAGACGTTGTTCTACCCGAAACAGCAGAGAACTCGGTTTCAGCACCCACTCAAATATACAAACAAAATTTCATCCCAAGTCGGTTAAGCCGTTTATGAAGAGTTAGGTGACAACCACACGTAGAGAAGAATAATATATATATATAAAGATTAATCATACAGTCTCTGATATATGATGTAGGTACAAAACAAAATAAAGTTTTACCTAATAAATGAGGTGCAACCTAACATGTCCGATCGCAGCACGAAACGAAAACTCTCGAATTCAGCTCCGGTTTTGGCCGTAGTTTTGGTTTGTTTTCAGTTCTTACAGAATGTAAACCGTAACTCATTTTTTGCTGTAGTTTCAGCAAAATATGAGTTTCGGCTTAGCTTCTGTCTTTCGGCCGAAACTGAAACCGGAACCGAGAGTATGGTCTGACACTAGTACTACTAGAATGAAGACTTGCTACTGAGCTGCGTTTACACGAAAGAAGCACTTCAAGTAACACATCATAAAGAAAGAAAAATTCGAACATGAACTTGTTTTCCGCAACTGGCAGTTTTGACTTCCACCAACCCTCGAGTGACCTAAATTGGATGATTCTAACTTTGAAAAGCTGAAAGGAGGTAAGGCAAGTTGACATTTTCTTAAGCTGAGTAATGACGACAATTTATCTCGGCTTTAGTCTGCGCGCGTTTACTTCACGGCTCACCTGTCGCTTTGAAAGCTTCGCTAGTGCGCCCTCCACTTTATACTTGATTGAATTAAGAGGACAATTAATTTTGATTACAACATGAGTACCTTTATAATCTTGTCAACTTAGATCATTAGTGTTTGAGTGTCACTCACATGGCTCACCTGCGTTACGATTAGTGTAGGTAGGTAGAAATACAGTATGGACCTGAATCAATGATTACAATATCATATCTTTCTTTTAGAAATCCTTGATGGTCCCATGATCGTGCGTTCGATTCTCAGGTTGGGCAAAAAGTGGTATTTGGTTTTTATATCCATTTCTAATGACCGTTGACAGGATAGAATGGAAGAAAAAAACATGTTGTGCCGACCCCAAATAAGATGGGACAAGGGCAGGAAGATAATGATGATGCAGTAGCTCATTACAAATTTCTCAGTAGAAGCCCGGAGTTTAGAAGTTTTTGTTGTGATCCCCCGTGCGGGCATCCCCCGGTCGTCTTGGATTGCCGTCCCATTGAACTATGATAGTAGAGGAATAACGAATGTACCTATGTTTGCACATCCACTTGTGCACTATAATATCTCCGATGGACTTGGTTAATCCCCGTAGAGATTGGCCACCGTGACTGTAATTCGGTCGGGAGGATAACTATTATATCCTTTATTATATTATTTACATTTTTAAATATTAACATATCAAAAAAAAAAAATAGTAGCCCACAGGTATTGGGAACAGAGTGCAAGCTATTGGCAGTTTGGGCACCAACGACAGGAACCTCCGTATAATTATTACTAGACATTTTTGTCCAAAATTAATACGTTCGACTAGTGCTCTGTTGGGTATGGGTACACATTCCTTCCACCATATCAACATAACTATGAATGAACCTTTTCAAATTCGATTTTACGTGAGAGTACGTAAGCGGTAGGCTGTATATGTATTAATTCACATACCTTTTAGGCTGACTGACGGCTCAAGCCCCGAAACGAGCGGGTTTATGTCGGAATTACAACGATGATTATTTTATTAACTGGTCCCTACCCTACCTTAATACGGGAATTGCTTTTATATCAGTGTTAACGGCTATGAAGTAATATCACGAGAATGGGGAGAACGAGGGAAAGCTTTTTAGCCGCTACTGTTTTTGTGATGTGTTGTTAATGGTTTTTTCGCTAAATGTACTGTAATAAATGCAAAGTTAGACAGTAATTAATAAGGGAATTAAGGGTGTTGTGGTTGTTTAAGTGGTGGGTCAGAGAGCAAGCGCGGGCGCGAAGCGGGCCCGGCGCAGTGAACTCGATCATAAGAACTTCATTTGAGTGTCCATAGTTAGCACGCGGGTGCGGGAAGCGGTGCGGACTGCACGACGCGGGACGCGGGCGGTCAACTTACACCATAGCTCGTTCATACAAGTGCCCGCAGTAAATGCGCGGGTGGCGGGCGGCAACCCGTATAAGAGCCTTTGTCTCAAACTAACCACCTGCGTTGTTATGATGGCTCGACTGCGGATAGGCAAATCGCGCGCGCCCCACACAGCACCTCCACCCGCACCGCGCTACCATTCTGGCCGAGCACTTAATGGCCCAAGTCTAACGCTAGCAGCTTCAGGAGCGTGTTTAGTCGTTGCGAGCAATTTAGCGGAGCACTTAGCCCGCGCCACTCCGTCACGCCACGTTAACGCCACCCGATGCCCTCTCCACCGTGAACATGAATATTATGTAGCACTATCTACAGCTATATCACGTGCATCAGGAAGTACCTACCCAACTGCTCACTAAGTCTCCCAGTCCCAAAGGCATTCATGCATTACTGACGGAGTCTGAGACATCAATGTGGCCTTGCTAATACGAATTTGAATATTTAGGCTTTAGGGTTTCAATCAAGTTGGGCACGTCTACCCACAAGCAGATGTGCCCTTAATAATTTTGTATTCAAATCTTTATACAGATAACTATGTAGGTAGATAGACTTTGTCCCAAGAGATCGGTACGAAAATAGGAACTAGGACGCATAATAAATAAACTAAAAGGTTAGTTGGTAGAATAAAACAATAGTTAATGAAAACACGACCCAGTTTTAAGCAAAATAAACAATGAAAAGTAAGCGTTTAAAAGACTGTTCAACTGAGTATAATGGAATGATTTATTTCGCAAACTTATGCTTGAATTGTAACGAATACTTGCCCATTGCAAAACTTTGTCAGCGAATTAGTAATTTAAATATTTTCATAGTTTACATGACAACAGTAATATATATAGATATATAAATCGTTCTTGATACACTCACTGACTTACTCGTCAACTCCCAGCTCAATGTTTCAAACCAAAAAAACAAAAAGAAAGAAAGTACAGCTTTCCTTTGTGTTAGTTTATGTAACTAACACAAAAACTACAATCATTTACGTATGATTGATTAAACTGATTATTTTACATACAATAACAAAGCACATAATAATATTAGAAATAAAATAACAACAAAAAAGAAAACATTCTAAACTCTATCATTCAATAAATCTTGTATAGAATAGTAACATTAAATATGTTCGTAATAAAGAGACGTTAGTTTATGTATGTACATAATTATGTATTATGTATGTATGTCAAATGTAGGGTTAACGAAGTCAGCAAACAGCTAGAGCGAAACAAATACCTAGTCTATAACTGTAACCCGACCCCGGGCGGACGGTCTATAATATTGTTAAAATTTTAACCCCATGCGAGTGAGTGTATTAAGCTTGTTATCGAATTATTAAGTGCTTCCACCACGATGTGTAACTGACTACCTATCAGTACGTAAACCGCGGCATATCGGTAAACCGATAATATTATGTTTACCTGAGCTGGGTTAATTTTGACAGAAAACCACAAAATTTTGCTTTTTGCGTCGAGGTAAATAGCAAAGTTATCATTTACGAACCACTGAGAAATAATCTTTAAAGATGGGCACGTGGACTCAAGTGTTTCGACGCCTAACGCACCTGACAAAACTGATTTTAATCCGTACACTGGCAAAGTTTCAGTTGGAAACCAACGTCAGGCAACTGCTACGTAATTCTCGGGCATTATGCTGAACAGAGACCTTACCACACCACATCAGCTAGAAGGCAGCACAAGTATTTGTCCATTTATTTGTATAATAGGACATATAACGAACTTCAGATAAATCCTCTCACAATCATAGAAGTCAAAAATAAGGTAAAATCATGGCTTTTTATTCTTGTTTACACACGAACCGAACTCCTGCTTAAATAGCTTCAAAACAAACATAATCTACATTTACCTATATACTTGCTTGTATACTGAGCGCAAATCGTTCCAGCCCCTCGATGTTCGCGGTATAAACGACGAGGCGAAACGCTTGGTCCGGACCGTAGAGGTTTTAACAACGTAAGGGTGGATACTCGCCGTTCTTCGGGTTGTCCGATTATAGAAATGAGATAAATATGATTTATTTCTTTGTTTCAAACGCCTCGAAAAAAGACCTTTTTGATTCACATTTCAGTGAGGTCTACTTCTTAACGAACTTCTGATACACTAGACTAGATAATCAAATTGGAAATTCCACTTGCCAAGCCTCGCAGCGTCAACTAGGAAGTACTCGAAGCACGAAGCTTAATTGACTCTCCAATATCAAGACGTGTGTAGTCGATCGTCATGTTTACCGGATTGCGAAATCCGAATCAATAATTGGATTATGATTCCCTAAAATTCGATAACAAAATGGTAAACCAGCCTTGGCGTAATAGATTGGAGTCATAAGACGTGACGCGTTTCAATAAGCTATGCGTAGTAAGCGTGTTTGCTCGGGCAGGGCTCGTGTTTGCGTCCTCGACTCCCACAAATATTGACACAAACACCGACTTATGCATCCGAATCAACTGCGCGTTACCGATGTCATAAAGTAACAGGGAATAGTGGGAGTTATAGCTTATTTACTTAGTCATTCAATTTCCTACTTTAGTGTAAGTAGGTAGCGTGTTGTGCTGTGTTCTTCTATTTTTTTGCCATGTAAAGCAAAGCGTTTTGGGAATACATTTATTGTGCGTACAGCTAAGGAGTGGAATAAAATTGCCTGCCGGAGTCTGTGTTTCCTGATAGCTACAACTTAGGGGTCTTTAAGTCAAGAGTGAATAGGTTACTTCAAGGGAAGCGTGCTCCATCGTTGGCCACATCATCGCTTACCTTCAGGTTAGATGGTGGTCAAACGCGATAATAAAAGAAAAAAAATGTTTTTGGGGCTTGACTTGGCTTGGCTTGGCTTTTATCCCTCTTTACCCGAATGTTTTAATTAACTATTTGCCTCTTGGCTCCAAACAACAAGTACAACAAAAAGTTAACATTTTGCGATATCACTAACTATAACTTCAAACTTTTATGGGTATGATCGCAGTTCTACAAAGCCTTTGACACAAGACGTAGTAAGTTTCTACACAAGTCTAGGTGCTTTTATCATAAATGTGGTTTGGTATCGCCAAAGCGCCGACTAGCTTATTTCAAATACGATAACTTCCACACTGCATTTATTTTTATTGCCTCGGATTTCCACGTTTGAAGTCTGAATGGGTAGTGGTATGTCTATTTTAAAGCATTTGTGGTCATAAAAACTCATGGAGGAGAGTTTGAACAACCCACTTGCAGTTAAGGGGGAGATAGAGGGGAAGGATCCGTGGTGTATGTGTTTGCAGTTGAAATTCAGCCATTTCTCTATGTAAACACGGTCGGTCCGTCCGTTCGTCCCCGTCTCGGCCACAGCTGGCTGTGCTCGTACACAACACATAAACCAAAAATGTTTTATAAAATACTGTAAACAATTTTGTGTGCACTAACTCAAGTTAAATTTGAATTTAAACGGCTTATCGTCGGAGTTTTAACGTTTAAAGTTTTTATAAGTGGTCTATTCATCAAATATTTTGAATTTTCATACGCATTGGAAGTTTGAGTAAGCTCGATCGTGTACCCGTTTTAGATTTAATATTCTATATGTTGAATATAACGTTGGATTAAGTGCTGCCCAAAATGGACACGTAATGCATTGTGTACCTATACTAATGCTTAAAACAAAGCGCTTAAAAATCGATCCAAGAAGTTTTGAGAAAAAGTATTTTTGTTGAGTTTTTTTAATTGATGACATTAAATGGCGCATTTTACTATTTTAATTAATGACATTGGAAGTACTCATGTCTGGACAGCATTAGGTCCAAACCCGGTCAATATCCTTTCATAAAATGGAAAATCTAAATATAAACAACGTTGCCACAGTCGATTTACATCGATGACCACGTAATTTAATTGTATTAAATCTACAACATGTTGGAAAGTTAATAACGTTTGAATTTAATATGTAATATTGTGCATGTATTTTTAAAATAAAAAAAAAATTGTAGGTTAAAAGTTACGTCTAAAATTGTTATGGGATTTGTTCGCCATCTGTACAGTCAGACAAAGCGCGTAAAGACGGAAAATTCCTCCTCTTCACACGCTCCGAACGAATGCATCCAATTTTCTCATCTGTAAAACGAATACAACCATTTTCTTTATTTGAACAAATATTTTTTGTTCTGTGACCATTTTACAAGAGAAATGGAGACAGATTTACTTTCATTGTCCTATTTTTATAGTGCAGTGTAAAATGAGCTACATACTTTTAATGATTTATTATATATCTGGCAACAATATTAGTATTGAGTATTGAGTAATATTGGGTCATTTAAATTAGGGTTTTAACGGAGGCCATGTTAGCGGAGCGGAGGCGGATGCGGAGGCGAAAAAATTATTCCCATAATATAATCAATTATATTTTTTTTACTAAATTGGGAGTTTAAGAATACGAAACAATTTTTAGAACTTTGTATCACATCTAGTTTATGAGTTATATATTGTTGTCAAGGTAATAAACAATAGATATTTCGGTATTTTTCGGAATTTATTAAAGTAACTATTATTTAACTTGTTTTTAATAAATAACATCATATTTCCCAAAATAATTAACTTTATCCTTCAAATTGACATACGCCAGCCCCAACCCCGACCGCGTTCCCACCACGCACACGCTGCTTCTTGACCATCTCCGTTACAACTCCGCAAAAATTTTGCGGAGGCGGAGGCGGATGCGAAGATACGATTTCTTGCGGAACTTCCGCAGTAACGGAAGCGGAGGCGAAGTTCTGTTACAACCCTAATTTAAATCGCTGGTAAATATCCTCATAAAGGAAGCCGCTCGAGCTTCCATTATCACACGCTAATGAGATTAAAATTAGATTACACGGCTTACGAAATTATATTTGGCGACAATGTTTTACCCTCATCACAATACTTAGGTAAGGGAGATCAAGGAAGTGTTCATCCAACCTTATCTTTGGAAAATATAAGAACAAGTACTTAGTATGTGGTATGGAACGAAGAGCAATTTATAAAATTCCTTTGATTCCAAAACGAAATAAACTCGTCAAAGGAGCCTGTTCGGCAAATAAATTAGCCGAGAGTGTGACCTGTGAAACGGTCTCTGTGCAAGGGCGGATCCAGTCTACAAAAGAGGTTGTAGTCACGGCCACTCGGAAATCCAACAATTGCAAGTTGATGATTTTTACAGTAATGTGTTACAGGTGCTGTTGTTAATTTGATGATAGCATGATAATATTGAGAAGAGCTCGAAAATTTTGTAACACCTAGTATAGTCATTTTTTTTTTGTATTTACTGCTCATATAGAACAGATATACTCGTAAAAGTTTTTTGTCAGCTCATGTGAAAATGAGAACGGAAAACTTTGGCTAATATTTGTGAAATGCTGTTAATTTTATTAACATATTGGCCTATCGATTTCAATCATGATTGTGGGTATGCCGACCTTACCCACAATACTGTATCCACTCTAGTATCTTTGTGGATCATTGGCATACCACCAACTTGAGAATAATGTCGTGATCGTGACAACTTTAAGGTTCATATTCTCATCCGCCAATAAGCCATCCAATCACATTTGCTAGAAGTAGTAACCAACTAACAATGTGTCCGGGGAATAGGATGTCCTTTATAAAGATACGGACAGACCAGTCTAAGGACAAATATCTTTACACAGTATGAAACAAAGTCGCTTACAGTGTCTGTCTATTTATCCACTAATTCTGCCGAAACCAGGCAAAGGAGTTTAATGCAGTTTTCACTACCTAATAGAACCGGATCGAGCCCAAGTCGTCGACGGCGCGTAGTGTTCCACGCGCGCTTCAAGGAGATGTCAGCAACCATCGGGGCCCAGCAGCAGGGTCGAGGCCTACTGGGGCCATGGGTGATACGAAAGAGATCCTCGGGGCCCTGGAACAATGGCAATTGGATTTTTAGTCAGTAAAAGTCTGACACAATCTCACGCTCCGCCCAAAAAAAACTACCTAATAGAAAAGAGCAAATAAGCAAGAAAGTCATATGTATATAATTTCTGCTTAGCGGGTTAGTAGACAATAATATAATGTCAAAACTAGTTGTGTCTCAACCTCACGTCATCTATTAATATACATATAGTAACTGCCCCTAGAGGTTTCACCCTTATCTTTGGTTACTGCTCCCCTTCTGTGGGTTGTAGCTGTAGCGTACGTGATATTATATAGTAAGCCTATACTATTCGGCATTTATCTGTCTGTTTGTTCCGACTAATCTTTAAAACGGCTGAACCAATTTTAACGGGAGTTTGACTGACGGATAGCTGATGTTACAAGGAGTAAATTTAGCTTTCATTTTTCCCGGAGAGAGTGGACATCTCCAAAATGAATAAACAGATTATCTACAGGTAACAGCTAGTATCTATATATATAAAAGCGAAATACCACTCACTGATTATTCACGAAATCTCAGAAACTATAACACCTACAAACTTCACGGTGGAGCACACGGTAGAGGTGTGCCCCGCTTGGGCAGAGCAACGCCGTGTCCTCATGGGGGCGATCGGCGGCGGCGATATCTCGCGCCGGGCCTTGGTACAGGCCATGGTCCGGAGGGAGGAGGAGTGGCAGGCGATCGCCTCTTTCTGCGAAGCAGTAATGCTAGCAAAGGAGGCGGCCGATCCAACCGCCGCCGGGATTCCGATCTCGATTTCCGGCCACCGTAGGCGCGGGCTTGCGGATGGCGAGCAATGGGTAGCCCGCCGTCAGACCTTCCGGTAACCGTCCGGGCCGAGCCCAAGTCGTTGATGGCGCGTATTGTTCCACACGCGCCTCAGGGAGATGTCAGCAAATCGTAGGGGCCCAGCAGGGTCGAAGCCTACTGGGGCCATGGGTAGTGTGAAAACGAAACCAGGGGCCCTGGGACGAAGGCAACGAAGGAACAGGAGTGGGTTTTTTAGTCAGTTAAAGTCCGACACTATCTCCCGCTCCGCCCAAGAGCGAGATTTGTCATTAGATGATTCTCCCACCTAAAAAAAACACCTACAAACTTAAAATTTGGCAGATAGGTTCCTTATAGGGTGTAGATATCCGCTAAGAATGGATTTTACGAAACTCCACCCCTAAAGAGATAAAACAGGGTTTGGAAGTTTGTATGGAGAAACCTATATTTAGGCGGGCGACGTCACTGGCAGAAGCTAGTTAGATAATAAAACAGAAGAAATGTAGACCGATGTTTCATGTACAAAGGACATTTTTTATTCAATGAAATTGGCCTATTATTGAACAGTGAATACGTAAACGTATGAAACCTTTATTTTTTCTTTTTTTTCTGGTTTTATTTATAATTCACGTTACAATTATAAATAAACAATCCTTATATGTGTAGTTAACATTTAGGTTATAAATATCACACATTTACGATGAAAGTTGAAAGCAATATTGTAAAGTGTGTGTATTCTCCCACACTTTACAGCGAGTTCGATCCCCAGCCATAGTTATTACTATTTTTTTTTTTTTGCATATAATATACTTATAATAATAATATACTTTATTTCAGATATAGAAAATCCATAATGTGTTAGTAACAGAAATACTTAAACCAAAATGATATTTTCACATTCGTAGATAGTAAAATCGGTTTTGCGCATTTGTAACATAACATCGACACTTTTTTCCAAATGTTTTTAAAGATAGGGCTCCCACAGAAAACTGCGATGCGATGCGATGCGATACCGCATCGCAGGAACTTGCGATGCGAATTTCTGCGATACGATTTTGTGCGGCAAACCGTTTGGTAACCATACCTAACTTCATAACCATAACTTCAAGTGTAGTCAGCCGTATTGGACGTGTTTTTAGGAAGCATAAGATGGATCGTTGCACTGCTGTTATTGGTAAATAGATATAAAAGAAAAAGAAGATTCTGGGTTCATCCATTTATTACGATTATGAACTCTGATGAGAACTATTTTACTCGAAAGTACTATGGGTTGAGAACTGAAAAAGATATTTTTTTTGATTATTTTAGAATGAGCATATATACAAAGAAGGCGGCGCAGGCGCCGCGCGTCTTTCTCTAAAGCTGTCTCAGAGCGGACTAAAAGTCTTTTAAAAGGGGCGTCACCAAGTATGACGTAATATCGCAGGAATGCGCGATGCGAATGAGATCGGACGTTCTTGCAGTGCATTCGTGCGAGTTCGCAGATATTTGCGATGCGATGCGAGTTCGCAGTTTTGTGTGGGAGCCCATAGTTACGGTGCCGTTAGGTTGGTGCAGTGATTAAGTGATTGGCTGCTGCACTGAGTGTCGCAGGTTCAATTCCCGCTCGAAACAAATATGTGTATGGCTTACAGATAGATGTTCCAGGTCTGAGAGTCTTGTATTTGTTAGTTTACATGTTTGTAAACGACTCGGGATCATGGCGGTAAGTCCCCTCTTTGAGGAGTGGCTGGAAAGACCTCACGGCGTCCTTACCTTCCGCATGACGCAGGTCCTTACCGGACTAGCAAAGGAGACGGCCGCACGCGCAAGGGAACGCCCCTCATGCCCCAGCCGCCGGGATCTCGATCCCGATTTCCAACCACCATAAGCACAGGCTTGCGGACGGTGAGCAAAGGGTAGCTCGCCGTTCGACCGTCCGGTAACCGTTCGGACCGAGCCAAAGTCGTCGACGACGGCGCGTAATGCTCCACGCGCACCTCAAGGAGATGTCAGTAAATCATAGGGGCCCAGCAGGGTCGAAGCCTACTGGGGACATGGTTTGTGCGAAAGTGAACCCCGCGAAGCATACTGGGGCCATGGGTTGTTCGAACCCCGGGGTTCACTTTCGCACAACCTATGGCCCCAGTAGGCTTCGACCCTGCTTGACCCCTGGAACGAAGGCAAAGAAGGAACAGGAGTGGGTTTTAGTCAGTAAAAGTCTGACACTTCCCGCCCTCCCGCTTAGTCCAAGGGCGAGAGATCTCATTAAATGATTTTCCACCTAAAAAGAAAAACCCACGATACAGGAGTAATTCCTAGTGTGGGACAATTTCTCTTTTTTTTAAAAAAAAAAACAACGCTACCTATACAATAGTAAGTTCCAAAGCAGAAAAAAAAACATTTCAGTATAAAATGAAACACGCCAATCAAATAAGTGGTTCTCAAGAAAATAATCACTTTGAGTTTTATAAAATATATGAAGGAACGTCGTAAACGTCAGTTGGCGTAAGGCTTAACACAATTTACTTAAAGCCTTTGTAATGTGACGTCAAATTTTACTAAGAGCGAAAATATTTAAAAGCCACTCTAAAATAAATGTCTGTCTTTGTAAACGTGAAAGCATTTAGTATAATTTTTATTTTATTAAATATAAAGCATCTACTTTTATAAACGTGATTAGTTACAAGTATGAATAATAAATACCAGAATAGAATAGGAACAGTATAAAAACATTTTTAGGATAATTCAATATTAATTGGGTATGTACCTACCTGTGTTATTATATTCATATGTACCCAAAGGTCCCCTTAAACCCAAACCCTTAGGTTCTGGACCTTTGGAAGGCGTACGAGGAGCCGAAACCAACTCGCAGAAGCCCTTTAGACAATTTTAATGGGACGTGATACCAACCGACGATTATCCCTGTACGCGCTATGCTAGTGCACCCAAGGACAACCCTCAGTGGGTGAAAAACTATTGCGACATATGGAAAACAAATATAATAGGGCTATAGTTTTTGGAGTCTTAAGTGGACTGATTATCAGGAACTATGTTAAGACTATGGCCCCTGCCTGAACAATGTTATTAATATCCATCAATAAAAGGCAGGGGGTGACTTGCACACTCAATACATGGGCCCCCAAAAACGGCCGCTAGCACAAAGTGACGTAACAACAAGAGGGCAACATATCCTGAGGTGCTTGAGGTGTAGAGAGGTATACCACGGTTATCAGGACAATCCCGGAAGTACGGTCAAGATTCGATCTCTACCAGCACCTTACTGGATTATACATTTACATATTATTATTATTTTTCGATGTACTTACTTTTGTGATCGTGGAGTATGTACGCGTAAAGACGAACTGGACTTTGAAAGTCGTGCAGTTGGAGCCGCGCCATAACACTAATTTCAAATCGTTTGTGGTGCGGGTGCCGACTCACCATTTGGAGACCTTCCTCAAAGAAGAGTTTTGGCCGAAGGGTGTCGTGTATCGACGATTTCGTGGAAGGATACCGACCTCGCAGCGGAACACGACGCCGTCACTTCGTGTGCAATAGTATACTTTAATAATTGTTATAGTTTCGTTTATACATATGTATTAGTTTATTATTTTGTAAGATTATTTGTGTATTTTTTCTATGGCCCTTAGTTGCCTGATAATAAAGGATTTTTTATTTTTTTTTATTTTAACGTCATTTTGAAATAAATCATATTCACGGCGTAGCTACTAAAGGGCTGGGCGGGTCAGTGCTTCGGGGCCCGGCCCGAGCTCGTAGGGCCCTAAAACCTGATTATCAAACCTCTTATTGAACAAGCGAAAGATTCTCCTACCTCCGAACGAAATCTAAAGCTAGATTGCAACACTACTTTAATCATAGCAACTCTCTGTTTAGTCCAAAAAAGTCTAACACTCCATCCCGTTTCGCAAAGAGCAATAGAAGTTACTTGAAGATTTCACATGTAAAAAAGTGGCCCCTGATTTTTTTGGCCCAGGACCACGTTGGTCACCCAGCTACGCCACTAATAATGGTTGTCTTAAAAATGAGATTTAAATTTATCCTATTTTATGAACACTTCTACATTGTTACTACTCGCGTTAAATAGGTAATGCGACTAAGTTTTTCCTACTGTTTCATCAGTTTTCTTTGTTTCATCTTCGTGAAATTCAACTTTAACTTACAATACAAAAGTTAGACTTGACCGAAATCCACCTGAAAGGCAACTGAAGGAATCCGTGTAAGGAACATAGTTACCTTTTGCGTTCCAGGGCCGTGGTAACTATTTCTAATAATCCCGCAGAACTCAAACCTGAGTTTTGGGACTTAAGCCATAAGTAGCAAGTCATAAGTAACATTTGCCAAACATATTTAAACACTATATCAAAAATATAAAAAATAAAATAAAAAAAGTAGGTAAACCTCAAAATATTATATTCAATTGTAAACGAAAAACTGAAACATTAAAATGACAATAACTTAAATATTAATAATTATATAGGACTGGTTGCCCGCCCCAGCTTCGCCAGGATGCAATTTGTTTTTTCAATTTCTTTCCAACAAACCTTGTCCTAACAAATACAAAGACATAAAAAAACAGCAAAATAAATGCAGTCGTTCTGAAGGATACGCGATGATAGGATGAAGATATCTGCAGAACCGACAAGGTTACCGACATAGCCCGAAGAATCACCAAAGTTAAGTGGCAGTGGGCAGGGAATATTTTGCTCGCAGAACAGATGGTCAATGAGACCGAAAGATTCTAGAGTGGCGTCCGCGTACCGGAAGCCGCAGCATCGGAAGGCCTCCCGATCAAGGTGGACCGATGATCTGGTAAGGGTTGCGGGAATCCTATGGATGCGAAACGTTCAGGACCGTTCGTTGTGGCGAGACTTGGGGACGGCCAATGTCCAACAGTGGACGTTTTTCGACTGAATTGATTATTATATAGGAAAAAAACATTATCCTACATATATCACAGATTAAAAATTGCACAGAAGAGTCAAGGTATATAATATATACCTAAACCAATTCTATCAGAGTAGACATTACTAAAGTTGTCAAAAAAATAAAATGCAAGTTTTGACATTTGTATTTTGATTGCCTGGCAGTTTGTCCGGTGTAGTGTAGCTACTGCTAAAATAGCTACTACTACACCGGACCCCTAATTATTTTTTCAGTTTTGTTCCAAGTTTCATTCTAGGGCCTTTCTCAAAATGTCAAAACGGGCCTTTTATTTTTAACGAGTTTATTGCATTACAAAAGTATTAAGTAATTACAGCTACGTAAACCATCTAAAAAACATTTTTTTTTCGCAAGCTCTCCTCGGGCTACGAAACTGTATCTGAAAAACAAATACATAGCCAAAATAAAATAAATGTGAGTAATGATTTAGTGACCACCCTCATTTGTCAAGTAACAATACAAATTATAATGGAATCTCTTTGGCCCAGTAAATGTACAATAAATCCATTATTGAACCGATAATTGATTACGTATTGTGATTGGATGCAAAATTTCGGGTTCGCTATTGCCTGAGCTAAAAGCATTGCCATGTACTCGTTATTTATTTGAAGCTGTAACTGAATAAAAGCAATTCTATTACAAAGGTAATCCTTTTGAATGGTATCGTCTTTTTGTCGTGGACCAACTTAAGAACAGCTTTGCATTGAGAGTTTGGGAACCTTTTTATTTTTTCAACACACTTGCTCAGAAAGTGACTCTTATTGCACTGCACTTAGGTATATAATTGCACTCATTACCAAACTGTGACATTTTGATTACCATTACGCACTAGTGCTATAATGTAGTTAAAACCTTTTTGTTCAACCTCTTTGTACTCAAAACAAATTTTGAGTTCGAATAAAATTCCCGTTCAATAGTATGTATATAAATTAGTGTCTTACTTATTTCATCCAATTTACAAGTTAAAATGGACAAATTTAACTTGTACAAACGATTTATTTAATAAAAAACATTTAGTAAATAAATCGTACATTCAAATAAAATTTGTTTTTTTTTGTGGTCTATGGCCGCCATTTTCAAATGCGCGCGGTTTTTTTGAAGTGAAAACTTCTTTAGCGGCGTTGTACACTTTTTTTTGTAATGGGTAAAAAATGTTAAACTCGCGTCAGGACACGTGACCTGATCGAAAATTCGTAAGACGGATGTCGTGCAAAATTGTGTGCAATTGAAGTGAAAACTTCTTTAGCGGCGTTGTACACTTTTTTTGTAATGGGTAAAAAATGTTAAACTCGCGTCAGGACACGTGACCTGATCGAAAATTCGTAAGACGGATGTCGTGCAAAATTGTGTGCAAAAAAAAAGCAATTCGTGCAAAATTATTCCATAACCATTCCAAAATATCCAAAACGCCGGCACTCCCAGAGTGCAACCCGTCATTTTTTTTTTTTTAATCATTTTTTTTTTATTCCAGTGAAGTTCAGTGGCTGTACTGTATTACCTAATTAAATAAAATTAAATACTACAAAATCATTAGAAAATGTTACATCCGTATTCTATTGTCACTACGAAAGACATTATCGTAAAAACTTTTCTCGCAAGAAAACATAAACGGTGCATAAACGTAAGACTAGGCAGTATGATCAAAATACCTTAGCCTTCCTCGAGGGGTAAATAAAAAAAATGATGCGCGCGTTATGAAAACAGATTTTTACCGCCATGTCACAGAACTTTACTAGTTTTACTGTTGTTTTCTTCACAAGTGTATTGAAAAACTTCGTATGACACACGTGAGTAATTAATGATTACCGTTCTTGGCTCTCTTAAGACCCTCGCCACGGCTCGGGTCTAAATACCGCCTCGACGGTAATCACTAACATTACACCCTTATATCATAATGTACTATTACTACACCGAATAATTGTAGTTGCTGTCGATATTACTTTTATTATGGCCCACGTTACTACTAGCTTCTGTGACTCTGCTTTACAGAAAATAAAAAAATATTCCGAGGTAACATACATAGTTTTTTTTTTCAAAATTATGATTTTTGACGTTCCAAATTCAAATCTCATTTTTCCTTAGGGAACACCCATACTACATTAAATCCCTAGGGACAGAATGACTTGCTTGATGATGGTCGTATGACATAATAAAAGGGAATTATCGATCAGGTTAAAAGTATCTTATCTGCTATTCCAGCACGACTGTCAAATTTCATTGAAGTCCAATTAGCCGTTTGAGCGTGAAGGAGTAACAAAATATACACACACACACACGTACAGACAAACTTTCACATTTGTTATAAGTATACTTAGTGTGTGATGTAATTAGTTAAATTAATTTTCCACAGCCATCTATATATACCTAGGTATATTTTATTCTTGAGCAAAATATACCTAGGTATTAAATATTCTTCTTCATTTCTCGTATGTATTCTGATTTAGCTTATGCTTGATGTTTTTAGCAGAGGCCCTTATTTTTTCTTTGGTATTACGAAGCTTCGAATCCATTTTTGCATTCAGCCACGCACAAATCCTGGACTAGTTTCGGGCGAATGAACAAAGCGCATCGTCTGTCAGCTTCATTATACGCTGGTGACGGTTCTCATCGGGTTTGAGTGCGGAACACGGACATTAATTGTGTCGCCTATATTTGCGGATATTTTTATAGTGGTAAATGTTCATTTTAGTTCATAAAATAAAATAAAAATAAAACATTATAAAACTCATTTCAAAGTATTCACTGTTTTCAATCTGTTTTTTTTTTTTTTAATGAACGGAACGCCATGATATTACGTCATAGGGTAATGTAAGCTAATAAGCATCAAGTGTCAACTGTCAACTAATAAACTGATGTCTCAATGTTACTTTAATTTACATGACCAACTGACGTCATGACCACAGAGCAATATGGCGTTCAGCGTTTTCGTCAAATTACGAGTATAAAATTAAAGTGTATTTTTATTATGACACTTATCGATTGAATAAAATTTTCATGTTCTAATTAGTAGTTAGCTCCTTGAGGTCGAATTGAGACACTTTCTAACAAGTTTTCAATGAAAATCATTTTTTCAACACACTTGCTCAGAAAGTGACTCTTATTGCACTGCACTTAGGTATATAATGGCACTCGTTATCAAACTGTGACATTTTGATTACCATTACGAACTAGTGCTATAATGAAGTTAAAACCTTTTTGTTCAACCTCTTTGTACTCAAAACAAATTTTGAATACGAAAAGATTTCACATTAGGTTATTGCGTTCAATAGTATAAATTAATGTCTTACTTACAAATTTCATGAAATTTTGTCCATTTTAACTTGTACAAATGATTTATTTATTAAGAAACAAATAAATAAATTGTACATTCAAATAAAATTTGTTTTTTCTTTGTGGTCTATGGCCGCCATCTCAAGATGCGCCCGGTTTTTGGCGTGATTTTTTCGAGTGAAATTCAGTGGCTGTATTAATTAAATAAAATTAAATACTACAAAATCATTAGAAAATGTTACATCCGTTTTCTATTGTCACTACGAAAGACATTATCGCAAAAACTTTTCGCGCAAGAAAACATAAACGTAAGACTAGGCAATATGATCAAAATACCTTAGCCTTCCCTAGGGGTAAATCCCCTTATATTTACTATACTCTTTGGGGTAAATAAAAAAAATTATGCGCGCGCTTAAGAAAACAGATTTTTACCGCTATGTCACAAAAAATGTACTATTTTAGTTTAACTATTATTTTCTTCACAAGTGTATTGAAAAACATCGTATGATACACGTGAGTAATTAATGATTACCGGTCTTGGCTCTCTTAAGACCCTCACGGCTCGGGTCTAAATACCGCCTCGACGGTAATCACTAACATTACACACTTGTATCATAATGTACTATTTCATAGCAAGCTTTTATACCGCGGTATAAACATACCTCATCATCATCATCATCATTTCAGCCGAAAGACGTCCACTGCTGGACATAGGCCTCCCCCAAGCGTCGCCACAGCGAACGGTCCTGTGCGTCTCGCATCCATCGGACTCCCGCAACCGTTACCAAGTCATCGGTCCACCTTGTAGGAGGCCTTCCAACGCTACGTCTTCCGGTACGTGGTCGCCATTCCAGAACCTTTCGGCCCCAACGGCCATCTGTTCTGCGAGCAATGTGCCCTGCCCATTGCCACTTTAGTTTGGCGATTCTTCGTGCTATGTCGGCAACCTTGGTTCTCCTGCGGATATCCTCATTCCTGATTCGATCACGCAAGGAAACTCCGAGCATAGCCCTCTCCATTGCCCTTTGGGTGACTTTAAGCCTTCTAATGAGGCCCATTGTAAGCGACCACGTTTCGGAGCCATATGTCATCACTGGCAACACGCACTGGTCATAGACTTTCGTCTTGAGACACTGTGGTATATTGGACGAGAAGATACCGCGCAGCTTCCCGAACGCTGCCCAGCCGAGTCGGATTCGACGATTGATCTCTTTCTCGAAGTTAGACCTTCCCAACTGGACCGTCTGTCCCAGGTAAACGTAGTCGTCTACAACTTCGAGTGTAGAGTCCCCGACCTTGATAGGAGTGGGTGCTACATGGCTGTTTACTATGACTTTGGTTTTGTCCATGTTCATTTTTGTAATATATTGTGATGTGGGTACACGAATAATAAACCAGTCTCGCATGAACTGTCGTTTTATTTACATCGATATTCTACAGTGGCGACGAGTAATCTTAAAAAACAGTAAAATATCAAGATGCCGATCGGGAAAATACACGTATTTGATCTGGATGGAGGAGAAAACTGGCCAGCATATGTGCGTTTAGTGGAACAATTTATTTTGTTGAACGACATAAAAGATAACCTACGCGTGGCCACGCTGGTGACGCATGTCGGAGGGCCGACATACCGATTGATGTGTGACCTGTGTGCTCCAGACAACCCAGAGGATAAAACCTTTACGACATTGGTGGATCTAGTGAAAAATCATCTGGAACCCAAACGATCTGAAATAGCAGAGCGCCATGTGTTTCGCCAGCGGCGGCAAGGGGAAGGTGAAAGTATCAAAGTGTTCTTACAGAATTTGAAACACTTGGCTACGTACTGTAATTTTGAGAACCAGTTGGAAGTGAACATACGAGATCAATTCGTGTCGGGTCTTGGTAGCGAAGAGATACGGTCGCGCTTGTTTGCGGAGACCACTCTCGATTACAAGAAGGCAGTGGGGCTGGCGCTGGCGCTGGAGGCGGCCGAGCAGCACGCGGCTAAGGCCGTGGCATGCTCGTCGGCCGCGCCGTGGGCAGCAGCCGGGCCAGCAGGACTCCAGGCAGACGCGGGCGAGCGGGTGCACCGGGTGAGCGTGGCTGGGCAGGCCAACGCCGCCGGTCGCGACGCCGAGGCTCCGCGACGCAAAAGGTGCTGGCGCTGTGGCCGGGATGGCCATGCGCCGCATAGGTGCCGCTACAAGTCGTATGTGTGCGACAAGTGCAAAGTGAAGGGCCACTTGGGGTCCGTATGTGATAAAAAAAATGAGAGTGCGGGCAGATCTGGTTCTAAATATCAAAACTTTATGGAAACGGATTCATCGGAGTCTGGAGGTGAGGAGCTCGAAGGACTGTATGTTATAAAAGGTCAGTCAGTTAATAATGTAAAAGACGGTCCATATCATTGCGAACTAATAGTTGAAAATCAAAAAGTGCTTTTTGAGATCGACACGGGGAGCAAAATATCGGCGGTTTCAAAATCATTCTATGATCAACATTTTCCTACCTTACCGATTGAAAAAGATAACATAAAATTACTATCATACACAGGTGACTCAATCGTACCGTTAGGCCGGGTCTCGGTGCGAGTCAGCTGTGCAGGCGCAGAGGACGCCATATTATTGCCATTATTTATTATTCATCGTGGCGGTCCTCCGCTTATTGGGCGCACATGGATGCGTGAACTAAAAGTAAAGTCAATAAATTTATTTCAACTAAAAGAAGATGTTGATCCTGTTGTTTTGAAATTGAAAGAAGAATTTCCAGAAGTGTTTACAGAAAAAATCGGAACTTATAAACATAAGGTATCACTGTACTTGACAGATAACACGCCGGTATTTTGCAAGTCTCGCCCCCTTCCACTTGCATTGCGCGTGCCAGTGGAAAATGAACTTAAACGCTTACAGGACGAAGGTATAATTTATAAAGTAGACAGATCGGATTATGGTACTCCTATTGTGCCAATTATTAAACCGGACGGTTCTATTCGTTTATGCGGTGATTATAAAGTGACCGTGAATAAATTATTAAAAGATTTTCATTTTCCATTGCCGAAAATAGAAGAGTTATTTGCAACGCTAAGTGGTGGGGAGCAATACAGTAAATTAGATTTTAAAAATGCATTTATGCAACTTGAATTATCAGACGATTCACAACCGCTTACAGCGATTACAACACATGTAGGGACGTTTGTTTATCGCAGGGCTCCTTTCGGACTGAAGTGCCTACCTGAAAAGTTTCAAAAAATTGTTTTCGATACGTTAAATGGTCTTGAATATGTAGTAGCCTTTATTGATGACATTTGTGTGAGTGGCAGGAATAAATCTCATCATTTAGAAAACTTAAGGGCGGTGCTCACTAGACTAAGAGAAGCCGGTTTAACAATAAAGTTTTCAAAATGTGAGTTTTTAAAAGATGAGGTTTGTTACTTGGGCTACCGAATTAACAAGCACGGTCTTCATACGGATACTTCAAAAGTTAATGCTATAAGGAAAATGCCAATCCCCGAAGATGTTTCTCAGTTAAGAGCTTTATTGGGTTTCATAAATTACTATGCACGTTTTATACCCAATCTGAGTACAATTTTACATCCCCTTCACACTCTTTTAAAAAAGGGAGTAAAATGGTCGTGGGCGGAGAGCTGCAATGCCGCTTTTGAAGAGATCAAGGTAAGACTGACAAGTGACCCGGTGCTGGCTCACTACTCGCCAGCGCTGCCGCTGGTGCTAGCCATGGACAGCAGCGCGTACGGCCTGGGCGCGGTGCTGGCGCAGCGCCACCCAGACGGCAGCGAGCGCCTCGTCTGCTGCGCCTCACGCACGCTTAACGACGCCGAGCGCCGCTATAGCCAGGTAGACAAGGAAGCGCTGGCCATTGTGTACGGAGTTACGAGACACCATCAGTATCTCTTTGGAAGGCATTTCACGTTACGAAGTGATCACAAAGCATTAAGTTACATATTCGGACCTAAAAAGGGTATACCGCAAACTGCAGCCAGCCGCCTACAGAGATATGCAGTGCGGCTTGCAGCTTATGATTTTAACATCGTGTATGTGAAATCACAAATGAATAGCAATGCAGATGGGTTATCACGGTTACCCTTAGCGAAAACCAAGGTGGAGGACCAAGACGACGCGGCATATCTACATTTTGTTGAGGACAGTTTCCCTCTAAGTCACAAAGACGTTGCACAGGCGACTAAAAAAGATAAAATTTTATGTAAAGTGTACGGTTACATAATGAGTGGATGGCCTCTCATAGGTGATACTGATGATGAGAAGGCATATTTTCATCGACGTGAAACTTTACATATAGATCACGGGTGCATAGTTTGGGGATACAGGATAGTGGTGCCTGAGCAGCTGCGGGCGCAGATCCTGGAGGAAGTGCACGCAGGGCACGTGGGCGTTGTGCGCATGAAGAGCATCGCGCGCAGCTACGTGTGGTGGCCACGCCTGGACGCCGACATCGAGGCGCGCGCCGCCGCCTGCGCCGCTTGCCGGGCACAGCTGGACGCGCCGCCGCGTCACACTCCTGTACCGTATGTATGGCCATCAGAACCTTGGATGAGACTTCACGTAGATTTTTTACAATATCAAGGTAAATATTACTTATTGATACTCGACTCGCACTCAAAATGGATCGAAGTATTTCAGATGGGGACCGGTACATCAGCTAAATTAGTAGCAAACAGATTAAGAGAATGCTTCAGCCGATTTGGTCTGCCAAAGTGCCTGGTAAGTGACGGGGGCCCGCCATTTCGATCCGAGGAATTCGAGTTATTTTTAACCCGCAACGGAATCAAACACATTTTAATAGCACCTTACCACCCATCGAGCAACGGCGCCGCTGATAACGCCGTTAAAACGGTAAAGAAAGTAATTAAAAAAGCGGCTTCAGAAGGTGAGAATATCGAGCGAGCAATAAACTTCCTTTTAGTATATAGAAACAGTACACACTCAAGCACACAGCGCGAGCCAGCTGTGGCGCTACTGGGACGTAGGCTGCGTATGCGCTTGGACTTGCTGCGCGGCAGCACTGTGGACGCGGTTGAAGCGGCACAATCCAAGCAGGTTGAACAAGCTCAAGGTACAAACAGAGAGGTTCAACTTGGTGATCGAGTGCTGTTTCGAGACTACTCGAGAAACAATCCCAAGTGGGTGGAAGGAGAAGTCTCGGAGCGCACCGGAGCAGTGACTTATAAGGTAAAATCAGACCAGGGGGAACATCGTAAACATATAGATCAAATAATGCCATTACGAAGACACACACGGTACTCAAATCCAATTATTACAGACACAACTAATCAAAAAGTACATGACTGACACTGAAAAAGAAACATGGGTGTCTGCACCAAATTCACCGGTTACGTCATCACTCCAGATCTCACACGACTCACCCGTCATACATGAGACTCAAAGCGATTACGCAGTAGAACCGTCCACCTCCGGGGATTGGGTTAATAATAAACCTAGAAACAGAAGCATTATCAATATTGACTAATTTAAGTCGTAAAAAAAAGGGCCATGCTGGTAATTCAGTACCTACTATAGGTATGTACTTACTTTTAATTTATAAAAAAAAGGCAGTAAGATTCTTTTATTTATTTTTATAAGTTAACCTTCTGTTTTAGTTGTAATGGTAGTAAAAGAACACACCAAACATAAAAAGCAAGAGGCAGGAAGATAGTACCTAATTATGTCAAAGTATGTAAACGTTATGCACAACTACATTGTAACAAAGTACATAACACTACCTTAATTGTGTTAAAGTTTTTTTGAGTTTTGTTAAGTTTAAGAAAAAATAATTGTCATTAAGTTAAATAAGTACATATTGATTTCTTGTGAGGGAGGAAGTCCCACTCTTTCGGAAGCTCTACTGAGGTCACCAAGCATTGTACTGAGCTCCTCCGTAGTCTCAGCCATGACTACTATGTCGTCGGCAAACCGAAGGTGAGTGATGTACTCGCCGCTGACATTAATGCCTAGCCCTCTCCATTCCAAAACCTTGAAGACGTCCTCCATTGCTGCCGTGAACAGTTTCGGAGAAATAACGTCTCCCTGCCTCACACCCCGCTGCAAGAGGATAGGTTTCGAGGTCTGGTCTTGTAGTCGGACTGACATAGTGGCGTTTTTGTACAAACACTTCAGCACTTCGATATACCGATAGTCAATTTGGCACCGTTGGAGAGACTGCAGTACAGCCCAAGTTTCAATCGAAACAAAGGCTTTCTCGTAGTCCACAAACGCTAAGCAGAGAGGCTGATTATACTCCTCAGTCTTCTGTATAACCTGCCGCAGCGTATGTATGTGGTCCACTTTGCTGAAGCCTTTTCGAATTCCGGCTTGTTCGGGAGGCTGGAAGTCGTCGAACCTGCGCGCGAAACGATTCGTGATGACTCTGGAAAACAGCTTGTAGACATGGCTCAGAAGCGAGATGGGCCTATAATTCTTAAGCAGGGCATTATCGCCCTTCTTAAAGAAGAGTACCACCACGCCTCTGCTCCACGCCTGTGGCGTTTTTCCCTCGAGTATGACGGAATCAAATAGCTTCTGAAGGGCCTTAAGGACCGGTTTTCCACCCGCCTACAGGAGTTCGGCCGTAATTCCGTCCTCACCCGACTGCAGAATCATCTCACCCCTCTTCTTCATTAGCTCGAGGGTCGGATCGGAGAGCTTCTTGTTCTTATTTGTACGGTGAGTCTTGAAAAACTTAGACCCGACCGTATGGACAGTTTCCACGAACCCATCGTTATATTCGTCCACGGAGCTTCCTAGGCACTCGAAACGATTGTGGAGTTCGAGCTGAAAGCTCTCGGGGTTTTGGATCTGGATCTGTGCTGGACGGAGCGTAGACTTCATCAGTCGAGACCTTTCAAGCTTAATGTTAATATTCAATGTGCCTCTTACGACGCGGTGATCACTTCCAGTTTTCACCGCGTTGATCACAGAGACATCATTGAATATTTGCTTTTTCGTCGACAGGATGAAGTCAATCTCATTTCTAGTTGCACCGTCAGGACTTTGCCAGGTCCACCTTCTATGCTCACGCTTTTTGAAGAAGGAATTCATCATATAGAGGCCCTCCTTCTCCATAAAGCTAGCCAGTAGGTGTCCCCGGTGATTCCGACGTCCAAACCCAAATTGCCCCACTCGCAGCTCGTCACCGTCTCGTTTGCCCAGTTTCGCGTTAAAGTCCCCCATGACCACGGTGAAGTGAGTCTAACAAAGTAAACATACCTATATAATTAATACTCATCAATACCATTCCGAAAAGCTCAAGCACGATATAGTTATGTGAGTTCCAATGGCCACATTCCAGTTTCATCAGCAGATCAGCTCCATGTCATAATAATTTTACTTTGTCATCTGATTTACACACGCATGCAAAATTTCAGCTCAATCGGTGACCGGGAAGTGGATCAAATTTAATTTGCAAGATTTGATTACAGACAAACATCGGGACAGGTGAAACTAAAGAAAAGCTTGTAAAAATAGGTAATAATAATACCCTATTGCATTTTTTTTTTTAATAATAATAATCTTTAATTTCAAAGTGCTTAGAGTACACAGAAAGAGAGCGTACACAGCTTCTTTTTTTAATAAGTTGTAACGTTTTTCTCATAACGTGGCAGTAATTTCCGTGGAAGCCGATAGAAAGCATGTATTCTGAGAGATAGGTTGGATCAGATATTACTGTAAGTAATAAATTGATTTTCATGAAATTTGACCGGGAACTCAATCTAAACTGTGATATTGATGTTCTCAATACCCTAAGCAATTAGCAGCGTATGTTGTTAGCAAATACGAGGACTTGCTACCCAATGGCCCTTTATGATATATGTATGTAATGTGTTATGTGTATGTGTATGTGCTCTAGGTACTAACTACTGCCAGCGGCTTCGCCCGCGTTAAGGCCCTAGCTCCCGAGCAGTGCCATAAAACAGTGTTTTTCTGAAGCCAACTCCTCGGTAACGGCTTGGTCAATAAGTTTGAAAAAAAATATATATTTACTATAGATTAATACATAACATTATCAACTTGTGATTTTTTTGTATGACCAATAGTTTAGCCACACAAACATCTTGATATTTTATCGTTTGTTTTCCCTACTCCTATCAAACGGCTTTGATCTTTAGAAATATGTTTACACAAAAACATTGCTGGTTAATTAGTGTTCTTCAGAATGTACATAGCATATGTAAATCAATCAATATTTCGTAAAGAAAATGAATTTAAGATCAATTTTTGTGTCGATCGCTTAAACGTAAAAACATCCCTCACTCAGTGTACAGATTCACGCGAAAAATGTTTAATATTAACATGTTACATCAGAGCAGAATGCTGGCAAGCTTTATTGTTTATCTTTTCATATCATAAATGAACAAAGTAAACAATGGCATAGTAAATCGCTTGTATTGGTTAAGAAAACTGGGAACGGTCCCAAGACAGAAAATATATATTGGAGCAGCAATGATGATAGTAATGAAGAATTCTTTAGTTTGTCCGAGCAATATGAATTTATTTCCGCATTCCGGCTGTCAAACATCCCTAAGGCTCATATTAATCTAATCCCAGCATTATTTCTGAGAACTCGAACAAGAGCCGAAATTAAAACGTCTTGTGATTTATCTTCAAGCATCCTCTTAGGGGATATTAATAATGAACATAGAAGAGGAATCTGAAAATCAAGAAACGTTTTTATACGGGCGGCCTACGGTATAAAAAAGGACGTATTCGTAGTTAGTTTTCTGGAGCGTGAAGGCATCAAGTCTTCATAACTTAAACAGAACGTTCAACTAATGTAACGTAATTTAACTTCTACAGTCCTACTTTTTATGATCACTTAAACCCATATAAAATCCGCAATTTTAACTTCAATGCTATAAAGGTCAAAGTCCCTAAAACCGTCACAAACCCGAGTGGTTCCTAAATACGTAAGCTATTGTTCGGGCTATTCTTTATGTTGGTCGGGCTTTGCCGTATATAGAGGAGACTGGGGCACGTCGCTAATGACACCGAATGTCCCTAACACCGTCGCACGTCACAACGTACGAACCTACATCTCTATATGATCAACTGTTTACAGTGTTGTGTGAGTGTTGGCCTATTTGGGATCTGTTGACTTTTTACAAAGGTACGGTTTGTGATGTAGGCTAAGTGCAGAGCTTTGGACCTTTCGTTTCTTAAATTATTTGGAACCTTCGTCATACGAACTTGTTTTTTTTTGCTTCCGAAGGACACAGGTGTGGGGTGGTTCACAAAAATTATCCTCCTAAATTCAATCACTAGTCAAAATAGAAACAACACACAAACTTTGACTGACAGCATAATAATAGCAGGGTGTAATCAGCCGTATAATGTACTCACTGCTGGGTCTAAGGCCTCCTCTCTATAACAGCGTTGTAATCCACCACGTACGCCCAGAGCAGATTGCTAAAGGTCACAGGTCTTCAAATTTTCAGCTTTAAGACATGCCGATTTCTTCACGATGTTTTTCATCACCGTGTTGAAGAAATGTATGTACAAAGTAAAGCGCCTGCTTGGAATAAGGGCCGACGCTGCGTTAAGCACCCGCGCGTACCCATACAAAAGAGCTCCGTCGCGGGGACTCGCGCGGGCATCTGTCGTGGGGAGCCGGGCCGTTAAGAGGGTCCTTTTTCAGTCGCCTATCGTCAACATCGTTTAAAAGCTTGTTACTTCATCTAACGCAATCCAACGCGATGTTTGACGAAAAAGCAACTCGAAAAAAGAGAGAAAACGCCTGAAAAATCTGTTAGCATTCGGTAATTCCGTGATTTACTCGAATATTTTACAAAACTTGTTCCAGGAAATACGTGTTTTTTTTTTAAACCCTTTAAAGTTTTTGAAAAAAAAATGTCATCATTCAGAATCTTGATTAAATTTGCAAGGCTTCTATTCTTATACATTTTTGACATTTTTAATTTTTGAGTAAATTATGAAGTGTCAAAGTTCATGCCAAATAGCAGATTTTCAGAGGTCTTTACTGGATTAGTTTTACACAAATATAAATTGATTTCAATAGAAGCCTAGATAATATCCACAAGATACTGTGTTTCCAAAATATCTAATGAAAAATGTGTAATAACGTCATAATCACGTAAGAGCGGTTGTATGAAAAACAGTGAAAAAGTATGTCGAGTTGGATGCCCATAATCCTACAACTCATAAATCGGAGCTAAACTGACAGGCACGCACTAAAATTGATCGCTGTTACGAGTATTCTATCCTTACAATTGTACATATCATATATATATATAGGTATGCACTTACCTACCTATTGTGGGTAATGTTCAGTCGGTTTCCCTAAGCGAGGCCACCCAACTATCACAAACTAAATTTCCTCCAACATTCGACAGGATGTTACTCCAAAACAGCAGTTATCAACACTGTCAACTTTACCACTTTATTAAGTATAGTATCAAAGTTTATAACTGTATACCAACTTAATGCACAACACTTACGAAGTTCTGAGCCTGCCTCGTTTATACAATAAACCATGAAGTTATTGCACTTGTAATGTGTCTGGAGAACAAGGACAAGTATGTTGGGGTCGGCTTCCTGTCCAACTGAATGTAGAATATCAATATTTTACAGACAGCCAGAACCAGCAACTTACGAGGGCCCATCCCGAGTCGTCTATCGTCAACGTGAGCATGGTATAAATGCTTGTTGTTTCATTCAACGCAATCCAACGCAATGTTTGATAAAGAGGGTTACTCTAGTCTTGAAGCTAGACTGAATAGGCTCTTAATAAACTAGTGCGCCTCACCATCAATAATTGCATCACTGCTTACTATCAGGTGGGATCGCAGTGAAGCACTGGTTTATATCAATTAAATAAAAAACGCAGAAAAAGAAAGTTAACGCCTGAACGCTCTGTTGACTTTCGGTAAATCCGTTACTCATTTGAATGTTTCACAAAAGTTGTTCCAGGAAATACGTGTTTTTTTTACTTGGTAAGTTTTGGGAAAAAATTTCATCATTCAAAATTTTGATTGTGCAAGGTATAAAGTAATAAAAGATGAATAGGTCTTTTTGACTTTTTTTAATTTATGAGTACATTATGAAGGGCCAAAGTTCACGCAAAATAGCAAAATAGCAGATTTGGATTGGATTGGATTAGTTTTACCCAAATTTATGATTTGATTTCAATAGAAACCTAGATATCCACATGATATCTGTGATTCCAAAATATCTAGAGAAAGATGTGTAATAACGTCATAATCACGTATGAAAAGTAATGTAAAAGTACTGGGTTGGACGCTCTTAATAGAAAAAAAACTACATATAGAACCAGGTATTGTTTGTGTAATGTAAATTGCCCCAAATTACTGATTTCGGGTCAATGAAATTAATCGAGACTAATGGTGCCTACCCATCAGTCGAATAGTACAGAGCCAACTTTTATATAGGCGTGTAAACGACGCGATGAAATGAGAACGTGATGAATAAATGAATTCGATTTTCAAAGCTGTTAGTTGCAGTTCGGGCATTCGTTAGGGGGTTCAATATTTATCTTTTTGATAAACATAGAGATAGTTTATTTAAATCCGTACATATCCACAAAACTATTCTGAGTATCATCAAAATAATACCTACCTTAGTACCTATTATATATATATTCTTTTATTAATATAGAACTACTTTTTTTTAAATGTGATTTCAAAACCCACCTATATCATTCAGTTACCCTTTCTGTTTCAGGACCACGGTAACACTTTCGGCTTTAGCGGGCAACGGAGCTTGGAACACTAGTCGCCGTCGACTCGGATTCATTGCTTACCAGACGGCCGGACCGCGAGCTACCCATCGCTCGCCTACGGGGGGTGGCCGGGAATCGCCCTACGACTCCTAACGCCCTGGACGTCTCCTGTGGCACCGGCTGAGGCATGAGGATGAATAGAACTACCTAACCTTTTACCACGATTACCTTCTTAGATCATGTGACTATTGATTAACTGGCGGAGTTAATTTTACTAGTGCCAATATGCTAGTTTAATCAAAATTCATTCAATTTAACATACAGACGTATAGACATATAGTCACATTTTGGCATTTATACATATAATATCCATAATATCTTACCATATCTTAAGCCACCTATTATAAATATACGAATTGTACAGTCAGGGGTAAAAAGTGCAATTGCACTCTACCAATGCTAGTGTCAAAATTTTCTTTGTAGAAAATGCTCAATGACACCAAATACAAACCATTACACACACACCATGTTTTATGCAAATAAAATTGATTGATTGATTGAATGCTTCATTACTGATTTAATTTGTAGTATGGAATATGAATCTAAAGTATTGAGTGAACTAGTTGTGGACCATTAAACTTCTACTAAAAAGAAATATTAGACACTTTAGCATTGGTAGAATGCAACTGCACTTTTGACCTCTGACTGTACCACAAGTGAAAGATAAATGCCAGAAATTTCTGACACTGCAAACTCTGCAGCTTCCATTTTCAACAGTGCACAGTTCAGGCTATTCCGCATGTGTATCCGACCGTGAATGTAACTTAGTAAGATTTAAGAGCAATATATATCTCCCCTAACTTCAGAATTACTTCAGCCGTTCTCATAAATGTTAAAGTATCTTTGACATTTCATACATCATTCTTCAGATTAAGACGCCGCGTGCAAGTTTAACATATTAGGCGACGTATTAATATTAAAGTTACGTTTGATTTATGTATGCTTCTGATATAATGTATTGCTTGCGTCTAATTAGAGTTTAAGTCATGTTGTCATAGACCGAAGAATTGCCAAACTTAAGTTCTTTATAAATACTTTATTGTAGGTACACAAAACTTATACTACGTTTTGATATTATTATTTTTTTGCTATCATAATGATTTTTTGCATTTTTTAGGGTTCCGTTCCTTAAAAGGAAAGAATAGACCCCTTATAGGATCACTTTGTTGTCCGTCTGCCTGCCTGTCTGTCTGTCTGTCTGTCTGTCAGACCCTTTATCTCGGGAACGCGTGGAGGTATCGAGTTGAAATTAAAACCATATATTCAGGTCTGCGGTTCCCTTGTAGCTGTGAAAAAATCAAACTTCTGAGTCAACGAAAAAAAAAATACGGCCGTTTATGTCGCAAAAAACGTGTTTTCGACACTCTCAGGGGAATCAAAATTCATACGGTTACTTCTCGTTGACCTAGAATCCTGAAATTTGGCATAAAGCAAGGTCTTTTAGCACAAGTATAGGAAAAAATCTGAAAACTGTAATTGTAGTTAAGTCACAAAAAAACTTTTTTTGCGATTCGGAAAAATCTTCTTAATTCAATTCGGGAATTGAACTGTTTTCATAGGTAAGTTTGTACAGAACCCTCAGTGCGCGATTCCGACTCGCACTTGCCCGGTTTTTTTTTTGTTTGTCTCTCATGCTTCTATTTACTAAACCCTCTGTATAGTAAGAGGTCTGGCTCTAATGATACAGCATATCCCAGTGCAAGAGCTAGAGCATCACTGATTTATGTCTATAGTGTGTTAAATAAATAAATTATTTTTTAATAATAAAGATGGGATTAACTCTATAATGCATTTTGTCCTAGCAGACCTGTTAGTGATAGAGAGATTACATTCGAGGGTAGGATCCAATGTACAATATAAACCTACATACATATGTAGGTAAATAAGTCTAATATATATTATACATATATTTCAAGCGGGCTAGTTCATTGCTCACAGAACGTGGCCTATTTATAAGGCCAAAGGGCTTTGTAGTGGCCGACTTAGAAGACGCAGCGTTGACAGCCTTCCCACAAGGTAGACTCATGACATGCTGAAGCTCCCGAAAATACGCTGGTTATGAGAATCAAAACCTGGGGTCTGTCCTTGGGGGTTAGACAAATGACTTTTCTGAATGAAATTACTTGCGGAGAAGTCACGTGGCAAGTGACGTGACAGGTAATGTCATTTTGTACCTGCTTAGCGTTTGGCGGGAACGCTAATAGAACAGTCATTTTTACCCGACTACGGAGGGTTATGATTTTGACAGGCTATGTATGTATGTGAGTTTGTTCATCTGTTCCCACATAGCTCCAAATCTACTTATCGGAACTCGACATAAGAGGTATCGTTAGAACCGTCTTAATTGTCCGCTGAACATAGGTTACGTGACGTGTCACAAAACTTGATATGGTGCCCTTTAGCTGACAAAAAGTAATGTG
Source organism: Mythimna impura (assembly GCA_905147345.3). NCBI lineage: Eukaryota > Metazoa > Arthropoda > Insecta > Lepidoptera > Noctuidae > Mythimna > Mythimna impura. The sequence continues at coordinate 8,878,243 of LR990348.1, read as the reverse complement.
TAAAAAATAAAAATGGAGATAAATACGCCGTGTTTGGTATCATTTGAAAGGGCTTTACTTGTACATTTCCAAAATATTGTTCAAATTTAAAGTGACGCCCTCTAGCGGACAAGAAGTCATGTGTTATAAAAAATGTTAAGATAAATACACCGTGTTTGATATCATTTGAAAGGGCTTCACTGGTACTTATCAAAATATATCATCAAAATTCAATGTGGCGGACAAAAATTAATTTACCATTATTAATTAGAAATTTTAAATTTAGCTTTTGCAAATGGTATACTTAGAAGCACAGTGATTTAACACCAAAATAATTTAAATAAAAAAAAGTAAAAAAACTAAAACCCGACTACGACAAAAAAAACGACGAAACTAAAAGTATGAAACAAGATTTCCAGGATGCTGAAATAAACAAGGTAAAAAGAAAAGCCGTAGTCACACGTTATTAAAGTGTTTCGGTTGTTACCTATAACGTGTGACTGCGGCTTTTCTTTTTACCTTGTTTATTTCAGCATCCTGGAAATCTTGTTTCATACTTTTAGTTTCGTCGTTTTTTTTGTCGTAGTCGGGTTTTAGTTTTTTTACTTTTTTTTATTGTCTACGCCTACAGCAGTCTTTCGGTTGAAATGATGATAATGATGACTTAAATTGACTATATAGGGTGACTGGTAATTAGTGACCGATACTTAAACATGTGATTGTACTCATGATTACAAACAACTTTCCTAAAGAAACTTTTTTTATATACTCACTCACTCATGTGTTTAAGTATCGGTCACTAATTACCAGTCACCCTATATACTCTTTCTTATTTATTACTAGCTTTCACTCAGGACTAAAGCAGCTTTCTGTCGGTGAAAAATTTTTAGCAATCGGACCAGTACTTCCAGGGATTACCTCCTACAAACCAAAAAAACAAATTTTACCTCTTTATAATATTACGATACCAGAGTTATGACCCTTAGGTCATTTTTACGTTTTGCGTAAAATAACCTTACATCAATCATCGTAAGGCACATTTTTACATATTAGGTAAATGCCCCTTTTTTTTCGGTGGGAAAATCATCCTATGACATCCCCCGCTCTTGGGCGAAGCGCGAGATAGTGTCAGACTTCTACTGACTACAACCCACTCCTGTTCCATCATTGCCTTTCATACCAGGGCCGAGTCTTCCTTTCAGAATCAGACCCTTGACCCCAGTAGGCTTCGACCCTGCTGGGCCCCTACGGTTGCTGACATCTCCTTAAGGCGCGAGTGGAACACTACGCGCAGTCGATGACTTGGGCTCGGTCCGGACGGTTACCGGACGGTCGGACGGTGAGCAATGGGTAGCTCGCCGTCCGACCGTCCGGTAACCGTGAGCCCGCGCCTACGGTGGCCGATAATCGGGATTCGGGACCGGGATCGCCGCCGCCGATCGTACGAGGACACGGCGGTGCTCTACCCGGGTGGGGCACACCTCCACCGTATGCTCCATCGTGTCTTCCGGGCGGTTCACACAATGGTGACACCCGGGCGTTTCTTCCGCACGTTTCCGGTGCAGGAACTTACCATGTCCAGTGAGGACCTGCGTCATGCGGAAGGTGAGGACGCCGTGAGGTCTTTCCAGCCACGCCTCAAAGAGGGGACTTACCGCCATAATTATGGCGTGCCCAATGCCCCTTACGTTATTTTATATTTCCAGTATCGATTAGTGTAGATTGATGAAGCTGATAAAATGCTGTAGGTATTTGCAATGATGAGCATTGCAAATGCAGCTTTCTACCGCCGTCCACTGCTAGCATGCCCGGAAAACAGACAGCATTGTCAACGTGGATGACTTTACCACTGGCGAAAGTGATAGCAGAATCCTTAAAATGGCAATATTACCTCCTACAAACCAAAAAAACAAATTTTACCTCTTTATAATATTACGATACCAGAGTTATGACCCTTAGGTCATTTTTACGTTTTGCGTAAAATAACCTTACATCAATCATCGTAAGGCACATTTTTACATATTAGGTAAATGCCCCTTTTTTTTCGGTGGGAAAATCATCCTATGACATCCCCCGCTCTTGGGCGAAGCGCGAGATAGTGTCAGACTTCTACTGACTACAACCCACTCCTGTTCCATCATTGCCTTTCATACCAGGGCCGAGTCTTCCTTTCAGAATCAGACCCTTGACCCCAGTAGGCTTCGACCCTGCTGGGCCCCTACGGTTGCTGACATCTCCTTAAGGCGCGAGTGGAACAGTACGCGCAGTCGATGACTTGGGCTCGGTCCGGACGGTTACCGGACGGTCGGACGGTGAGCAATGGGTAGCTCGCCGTCCGACCGTCCGGTAACCGTGAGCCCGCGCCTACGGTGGCCGATAATCGGGATTCGGGACCGGGATCGCCGCCGCCGATCGTACGAGGACACGGCGGTGCTCTACCCGGGTGGGGCACACCTCCACCGTATGCTCCATCGTGTCTTCCGGGCGGTTCACACAATGGTGACACCCGGGCGTTTCTTCCGCACGTTTCCGGTGCAGGAACTTACCATGTCCAGTGAGGACCTGCGTCATGCGGAAGGTGAGGACGCCGTGAGGTCTTTCCAGCCACGCCTCAAAGAGGGGACTTACCGCCATAATTATGGCGTGCCCAATGCCCCTTACGTTATTTTATATTTCCAGTATCGATTAGTGTAGATTGATGAAGCTGATAAAATGCTGTAGGTATTTGCAATGATGAGCATTGCAAATGCAGCTTTCTACCGCCGTCCACTGCTAGCATGCCCGGAAAACAGACAGCATTGTCAACGTGGATGACTTTACCACTGGCGAAAGTGATAGCAGAATCCTTAAAATGGCAATATCTGCAATGAACACTTGGAAACCCTGGTTTTAGGTCAGAACCACGAGTTTCCTTTTCAGAAAATGCCCGTGGCCCTTGCGGGTATTAGTCCTGCTGGGACGGTTTGCTGACATCTCTTTAAGGAGCGCAGGGAACACTTCGCGTTGACGACTATTTGAGCGCGGTCCGGACAGTAACCGAACGGCCGAACGCCAAATACTCATTGGTCATCGTCGGCAAGTCCGTTCTCTTACGCGTGGGGTAGGGTATGGTAATGGGCTCTGTGGATAGGTGACCTTCATTACATGTCGAGATTCCTCTGTGTCTCGATATACCGTTGGTTCCGGCTGTCATTTGGAGACATTTGAAAGTCGTTACGGATAGTCAGAAGCCAGGAAATCTGACACAAGTCTTGCCAAGGGGTATCCAATCACTGAAATGTTGAGGTCAGATAGGCAGTCGCTCCATGTAAAATACAGCTGCTTTCGGATAGACAGGAACTCAAATAGTTAGGATAAGTCTAGACAAATTAGATAGCCCCGCTTGGACTGAGCACCGCCGTGTCCTCGTAGGGGAGATCGGCGGCAACGATCTCTTGCGCCGGGCCTTTGTATAGTCCATGGTCCGAAGCGAGGAGGAGTGGCAGGCGGTCGCCTCCTTTTGCGAAGCAGTAATGTTAGCAAAGGAGGAAGCCGCACGCGTACGCGCGAGGGAGCGACCCCCACGCCCAAGCCGCCGGGATCCTGATCCTAATTTCCGGCCACCGTAGGTGCGGGCTTGCGGACGGCGAGCAATCGCTCGCCGTCCGATCGTCCGATCGTCCGGTAACCGTCCGGACCGAGCCCAAGTTGTCGATGGCGCGTACTTTTCCACGCGCGCCTCAAGGAGATGTCAGTAAACCGTAGGGGCCCAGCAGGGTCGAAGCCTACTGGGGCCAAGGGTTTACTTCTGAAAGGAAGACTCGGCTCTAGTATGAAAAGCAACGAAGGAACAGGAGTGGGTTTTTAATCAGTAAAAGTCTGACACACCCTCCGGCTCCGCCCATGACGATTATATTCCCACCGAAAAAAAAAAGACAAATTAGATAAATATAGTTAGTACATAATACATTAGTTTTCTCCATTTGAACCCCACGTAACAGAAGTCATAGGTCGTAGATAGTAATTAATAACTATTTTTTCAACTAAGAATCAATCATACGCGACACATTACCTCCACACAGACGCCAACTTACTTTTGTTTCGCAGTCATCTATCATTATCAATCGGCTGGGCCCACATGCCACATGCGAGTGGTCACTATAATGCGTCAAATAAATAGACTTCATATGTTCGTATGAAACAAAAAAAAAATACCCGATAAATAAAGGTGGCTAAAATGGGATTGGGCGGGTCACATCAACCGCATGCACACTGACCACTAGGCGAGAGTCTCCGCAAAATGTGTGCCTAAGAATGGACGACGCCACCGAGGCAGACCTTAGAAGAGGTTGTGAGATGACCTAGGCGCCTACCGCAAGGGCTAGTTCGACGTGGCTCAAGAAAATACTTGGAAGACGTTGGGGGAGGCTTTTTCCCAGCAGTTGGAAAGTATAGGCTAAATAAAAAACCAGGCAGTGCGAGTCGGACTCGCGTACTGAGGCTTCCGTACAAACTTACCTATGAACATAGTTCAATTCCCGAATTGAGTAACGAAGATTTTTCCGAATCGCATTTTTTTTTTTGTGATGTATCTACTAATTTACAGTTTTCAGGATTCTAGGTCAACGGGAAGTACCCTGTGAATTTTGATTCACTTGACAGTGTCAAAATATACGTTTTTACGACATAAACGGCTGTATATTTTTTTTCGTTAACTCAGAAGTTTTTCAGAGCTTCAAGGGACCGCAGACCTGAGTATATGGTTTTAAATTTAAACTCGATACCTTGACGTGTTCCCAAGATAAAGGGTCTTGACACAGACAGACAGACAGACGGACAACAAAGTGATCCTATAAGGGTTCCGTTTTCCTTTTGAGGTACGGAACCACAGAAATCTTTGCCTTATTATTAAGATTTCTGTGTACGGAACCCTAAAAATTATTAAGACAGTGAAATATTCTATTTATCTTTTTGAAGTGAAACTTCTTAGGCAGCGATTCGAAGAATTGAGAATGTTTCAAAGACGCGTAACGTTTAACCACATTTCTTTAGATACACGAGACGAAAGATATTTGATATATTTATCTCTTTCCTGCTCCCCATCTAAATCCCTCTTATTCAACTCATGAGGTGGTCAATTCGGATGTATACAACTTTCAGTTAAGTTTTTTTTCCTCTATAAATATAACCAGAGTGGATATTTTTTACAATTCGGGCTTCGCAATTTTATAACCACATATACTAAAACTTTACTTGTTTTTCGTTTTTCATCAAATTTTCGCACACTTTATAAGGTTAGGGTTTCACTATCAGAGTAACAAATATTCTGCTTTTAGTTGTGGCGTATGTGTTCTAGATTGTTACCATTATAGCAACATTGTGGAAACAAAAAAATGACTGAATATAGAAAGAAAGAAAGAAAAACATTTAATATGCTATATTTTATTTTCTGTGCTTATACTTTTAATAACTTTATGTAATTACCCATATTAGCAAATAAATGATTATGAATTTTTATGAATTATTTGGCGGAACAAGTCGCAAGTTTAGAACTAACAAATTATAAGTATATTATGTAAAAAAATATGCGCACAAAACGGCCCAACGCTCAGCATAATGCCGTGACCACAATACCGACCGAAAAACAATGAATAAATAAAGAGGAAATACGATAATTATCATATTATGTATAAAGATTATAATATGATAGATAATATGGATTTGGCTATTCTATGAGAATAGATAATATCTATAGATACTTACGAAGTTTCACTTACATCACGTGTACGGTGCATGTGCACTTTTTTAAAGTTATTGTGTGCCTACCAAGTGAAGATTGTGCTGATGGTGTGTAGTTACCGCGGGACTACTATGCCAAATCGAATTTTAAATAATCGAATATCAATGAATTAAAAAAACACTTACATCGAACACCTAAATACTCGAACGTTCATAATATCGAATGGTTAATAAATCGGACGTTCAATATAACGAACACTCATTATATCGTCGACTGTTCAAAATATCGAATGTTTGTTTGATCGAGCGGCCAACGCATCGCACATTCATTCTATCGAAATATGATTATTATGATTATACCAATAATTTTTTGCATAGAATACAAGTTACAAATAATTTTAATTATTATCTTTTATAGATAGGTACATTTTGAGTGAATTGCAATTACACGGAGAAAGTAATAAATCTATGTGGTTTACATTTTAATAATTATTTCCTTTTTTTGAAGACTATTACGATTATATATTGAAAACTGTTTTCAGATAAATTAAATGTATGCAAGTCAAGCATTTCCAACCAGATCACCAACTGGGTTGGAAAATATTATTATACTAAATATTTGTCTATTGAGGCAAAAGGATTATGACGATTGAAAAAATTTTGAATAATAAAAATCACATGGATTCATTAGAGTTACTCCGTCTATAAAATGTAATAATTGTTGTTGAAATGTTTTTTTTTTTTTTTTTTTTTTTTATTAATGATAGGCTCGCGTTTGACCACCATCTCACCTGATGGTAAGCGATGATGTGGTCGACGATGGAACACGCTTGCCTAGAAGTAGCCTATTCACTCTTGACTTAAAGATCCCTAAGTTGTAGCTATCTGGAAACACAGACTGTTATTCTTGTATTCTATATAAAAGTATTCAGTATGATCATATTTTGATAGAATGAATGTGCGATGCGTTGGCCGCTCGATCAAACAAACATTCGATATTTTGAATAGTCGGCGGATTGAGTGTTCGTTATATTGAGCGTTCGATTTATTAACCATTCGATATTATAAACGTTTGAGTATTTAGGTGTTCGATATAAAGTGTTCGATTAATTGAAAAGCTCTCTGACAAATATTTTTAATTTTAAAACTCCAATTTGTATTTATATCTTATTTATAACTAGCGACAATCCCCAGCTTCGCACTGGTGTAGAATAATATAAATAGAACGGCTTTTCTCTTCTATAATGTTTGTATTATATGCTTAAACCTACTACGTGAATCACTCTGTCTATTGGTGAAAACTACATGAAAATCCGTTTAGTAGTTTTTGAGTTTATTTCTTTTATAGAGAGATATAGACACTGTGGAGGACTTTGTTTTATAATATGTAAGGAAATACCATTCGTTCTAAGCCCTCGAAAGAGGTAAGCTGAAATAAGTCAACAATACTTAAACATAGATATACTTTTAAGTAGACTCTATAGACACAATCCCGCCGTTAATCTGATCTCCACAATGCCGGTTACAATGTGTATTCGTATAATTCAATCAGGAGAGCTGATCCTGACAGGCAAATTTAATTTATCAACATCCGGGGCTCTAGAAAGCCCTATCGCATTACGAATTCCGATAAACGATATTATCTGTCTAGACTTTTATTACTTTCCGGTCTAGTCACAGGAAAGATAACAAACAAAATGTGATTATTTTCAAGTTATAATTAAGTAGCAGTTAAGAGTAAGAAAATAATTATTCTAAGAGAACCTATTTCCAGGATAATAAGTCCAACTTTTTGCTATTTCAGAATATGGTCTACCCGTGTGCTAATTATCATCCAAATCAGTAATTCTGCCGTTTGAACGTGAAGGAATAAAACACACACACATGTACCACGGGTAGTGTGAAAGTGAAACCCGGGGCCCTGGGACGAAGGCAAAGAAGGAACAGAAGTGGGTTTTTAGACAGTAAAAGTCTGACACTATCTCCCGCTCCGCGGGTGATGTCATAAGATGATTTTCCCACCGAAAAATAAAAACACAAATGTACTTTTGACTTTATAATATTAAAAAATTATATCAACAACAAAACAAAAAACCAACAACAACAATCAACTCAACAAACAACAACAACAACAATAATATCAACTTTTGTCATTTGTATAATTAATATCTTCTTTCTGTCTCAAAGCAATTTTAAGAAAAAAGTTATTGATATTTTGTAAAATGTGATTATTACCTAAGTTAATATAGTATTTAAGTGTAATTGTACTTACTTACCTAGTCAATAATGTATACAAGTAATATGTGGAAACGTTATGAATTGTACATTTAGCCATATTTCACACCTTATTGATTGTAATACTTACGTATTGTACAATATTGTTGGTTTTTTCCAAATAAATTATGTATAACTTTCTCGAAGTGTAGTCGAATAATATTGATAATACTCCACTAGCGGCCAATCTTACTCGTATACAATATAATATCTATATATCAAAGAGAATGTCATTGCTATAATATATGAACGATGAAAATACTAATAATAAGCACTAGGTACTTGTATACCAACTATGTTTCCGTAGTAGACTGTAGTCTTATATGAGTTTTTTTTTTTTAAACACACCTATATGTATAGGATTGTAATTAGTTATTGAAAGCAGATGTCTAAACTATATTACTTTCAAAATTTTCAACAGAGTAGCAATTTGTAACTATGGCCATATTTTTTAGTTAATTTTCAGCTCACATACTAATGTGTGGTAAAACACTTTGAGAATGTTTACTGTGAAGGTAGGCCATTTAAGACGATGTTATTACATATTTAGGGACATTATCCGAATACTTTGGTGAGTTCCCGGCGCTGAGCGTTATTCCGTAATGCAAGCAACCTTCACGTGAGACCATTAGCTTAATGTGCTTAAGTCAACTTTCAGAGAAATATACTGGCATTAGAGAACACACATGTAACTACAATAAATTAGTAAAATAACACCCATCCCGATAACATTTATAGTCAAACAAGCTGTTGCTTCACTCACGTGATTGCAGAAAACTATCCCAATGGAACATATTCTCAGAATAAAAAGTATCCATGTTTTAATCTAGAGCATGGCCTACCTGTGCACCAAGTTTTATCAATATTCGTTCAGGCGTTCGCGCATGAAGATGTAACAAACATACCTACACACATACGCACTCACAAGCTTTCGCCTTTGTAATGGTGATATTTCGTACGGTTATAATTTCAATTCGCGTATAATTTCATCATGATTAATTGCGATAAAATGTACGCAAGAATAAACGCTGTAATATTCATATATTCGTACATTGCCATGTAGGTACATAAGCATTTTAACAGAAAGTCCATTTGCATATTATGAAAATTACGCGGTTGCTAACTGACGCCACCGAGCTGCTATTATGACAGCTCAAACTAATAAAATGATGTGACCTCATTTATTACTTAGTTTGGCCTGCGAGGCTTTACGTGAGAAATTACAGAAAGCTCCTGGAAGCATTTATTTCTGCCTCACTCTCCAATAAATCTTTCTAAAAATCGGTCAAGTAAGATTTAAGAGCCGCGTCCAGGGTTCCACGTTACAGCTTAAAATATTGCTCGATATGACCCTACTAGACTATGTATATTAGCATAGTACAGCTAGTGATGTATTGCCTCTACCTCTATAAACCAACTGTCTGTCTTATTAGTAATTGTTGATGATGCTGTTTACTTTAAAAATCATGTAAATAATGACTAAGTATTTTTTAAACGTTGCTCCACACTAAGGAGAAAAAAACCGGCCAAGTGCGAGTCGGACTCGCCCATGGAGGGTTCCGTAGCAGCAAGTAACATAATAATAATCTTTGTATCAGGTTCATATTTACGATTTATGACGTACTAAAAAAAAACTACTGACCAGATCTCATTCAAACCAATTTTCGTTGGCAGTTTTTATAGTAATGTACATCATATATTTTTTTTAGTTTTATCATTCTCTTATTTTAGAAGTTAGAGGGGGGGGGACACACATTTTACCACTTTGGAAGTGTCTCTCGCGCAAACTATTCAGTTTAGAAAAAAATGATATTAGAAACCTCAGTATCATTTTTGAAGACCTATCCATAGATACCCCACACGCATGGGTTTGATGAAAAAAAAAATTTTGAGTTTCAGTTCTAAGTATGGGGACCCCCAAAATTTATTGCTTTTTTTCTATTTTTGTATGAAAATCTTAATGCGGTTCACAGAATACATCTACTTACAAAGTTTCAACAGTATAGCTCTTATAGTTTCGGAAAAAAGTGGCTGTGACATACGGACGGACAGACGGACAGACAGACAGACAGACAGACAGACAGATACACAACATATAAACTAACATACATAAAACACCCGGAACAACTGTCTGTCAGTAGACCATACAAATATTTGTTCCGTGCGCGAATCAAACTTGTGACACTCATTGCTGCAGCCAATCGCTCACCCACTGCGTCAAAGGAGCCGTCTAATTTTATTACAAAACTAGCTGTGCCCCGCGGTTTCACCCGCGTTTTTCTCGTTTCCGTGGAAATACCGAGATAAATATAGCCTCCCTCAATAAATGGACTATTGAATATTTAAACAGTTTTCATATCAGATCAGTATTTCCCGAGATTACCGCGTTCATAACAAACAATCAAACTTTTCAGCTTTATAATATTAAGAAAAATATAAATTAAGTTAAATTGTATAAGTCGCAGGCAATAGCTGTCTATCTGTTCGACATTCAGCCAGACACATAAGAATTACGACTATAGGCGGGAGTGTCCGTCCACTTTAAACCGGGTTAAAATATTATTTTAAAGTACTTCTGAGTAAATTATATTTTTCGTTTTATTTTCTTGTGGCAGAAGAATATATTGATTGTTTCCGCAACCTGATCTTGACAACGCGACATATAGTTGGCCGTGCGAAGAACAGTCTTGCCGTAAATCTAATCCATATTTAAATGTTTGCCCCTGTGATTTATTTATCGTTACGGCAAAAGATAATTTAATTGGGAATTGGACTCTTTTAAAATGAAAAGGCAAATCATTTGGAATCATTGGGATCCGAGGTATAAGTACTGTTTGCAGTGGCGGTACCTTCATACAAGCAGAAAAGCCAGGCATGCCTTACTAAAATGCTCGATAGAGAATCAATATCAAACCCGAACTATTTAAAAGTTCGCGCGCTTTAATTCTTATCAAAATAACACAAAGTATCTACCTATGCCACACACACAGCGCGCGCAGAGTTTCGCATTGGCAGCATCTACGCGAGAGCTATATCTATCTCGCTTACACGTACCGGCTTTTACCGGGCTTTCAAATACTATCTCTGTCACTTTCGCACTTATAGCGATGTGCCGTATAACGAGTTAGAACTTTATGCGACTACAAATCGATCAGTATGGAAGATTTAAGCCGGGCATTCGTCTGAAGTTGCATTCGTATGAAGTTGCTCGCGTATGCGTGACCTTATCACCTTGCCAACTCTGCAGTGTTGCCGTTTTAGCGACGTTGTGAGATCTTGGAGATTTTTAACGAGTTTGGAAACTTTTTTTAAGATTTAGCAACAATAAAAACTAGCGACTTTTTAAAATAACGAAATTAAATATTCAAAAATAAAGGCAATTTTTTAGAACTGGTCTCGTTAATTTCAAAATACGATGTCGTTTTAGAAAAGCATATGCAGCATTAGAAAAGTGACAAACCGGGGCCGAGTTATTTATCTAACAAAATTCAAAACGATATTATTCATTCCGTAGCCGATGTGATGCAAACTTGCATCGATTACGAAGTTAGGCAAACAAAATTTGTTTCAATTATTATTGACGAAACCCCCGATGTTAGTCATAGAAAACAACTGTGCTTGATTCTCAGATATAATTTTATATGAAATTCATGACTGTCTTTTGGGCTTTTAATTTATTGTACCTAATCAGTAGTTTGTGAGAAAATTGCGATGATACATACGTAGGTACCTACATACTCAGTCGAAAACTGAACTTTCTTTTTTTGAAATCGGTTAAAATTTTATTGGGCTTGCCTTATTTTGAAACCCTAGGCACGCCACTGACTGTTTGACCAACCGCTGGACCAGTCAAAACTGTTGCAACGATCACGTTATTGCGAAGAAATTTAATCTGAAGTCGAATCCCGTTACATAAATTTGGTGGCTTAAGATTTCTAAGTAAAATAATTGGGGCACCAATTTTTAACTTGAGAGAATGTGGGGGGAGGCCACTCGGGTTTAAAGAATTAAGAAATTCCTGTGGATAATGGAATGCATCTTCTTGATCTCATCAACAAATATATTTCGAAAAAGATTATTACAGGATTTTATGTTGATAAAAAACTCTATGGCCCATAACTCATTAATAGGTACCAACTCTTAACATCTTACACACGTGATAACTTTTAAACGAAATATCCGATTGAGATGAAACAAAAAGTATTTTACTTCTACATAAATACTCTTGATAACATAATGCTTAATTTCGATAAAGATTAATATTACGATACATATTTAACGTAGTTTTTATTTCTTCAAACGATTTAATAATTATTTTGAACACAAAATCGGTTATTGTGATTAAACCATGATAGCTAGATATATGTTCTCGCAGATTTTTTTGTAGGTCTTAATGGGATCTACAAACCCGTAGTACATCATTTTGTTCTATTGTCAATAGTTTTTGCAGCGCACGCAAAAATAGGTTTTCGATTTTACACCTTGTGTTACAAAATAGCAATTTTATTACGGATCCCTAATTTTGAAAAAAAAAAACCATAGCCTATAGCCTTCCTCAATAAATGGACTACCCAACAGTGAAAGAAACATTCAAATCGGACCAGTAGTTCCAGAGATTAGCGCGTTCAAACAAACAAACAAACAAACAAACTCTGCAGCTTTATAATATTAGTATAGATTAATTAAATTACACACCGAAAACATAAGACACACACACATTCACACACACACACACACACCACACACACACACACACACACACACATTTATTCTGTTTATCTATCTGTTATTTGTTTAATGTGCAAACCTACCACAGTATTATCTTTTTTAACCCAAAGGTTGACTGGTAGAGAATGCCTTGTTGCATTAAGTCCGCCTATGTACCGCTATTAACTGTACGTACATGTTCTTTTTTTTTATAGTTAAAAGTTAGTTTTGTTTTGGTAGTTTAAACAAATAAATAAGTGAAATTAAGATAAAATGGACGGGACCGGAGCTCAGTGAATAAAAATCGTACAAAGGAAATAAAATACAGAAAAAACTGTATTTATCATCGATAATGGCGAGTGAATGGTGAATTTTATTTTACAAAAATGGCACTACTGTGGCGATTTAAATAGGATATTTTTATTCAGGCCTACAGCTTTTCTTATTACGAAACGATTGAATATTCACAAGTAATTTTTTGGCTGAATACCCAGAGTAGTCTACATTGAATTTGGCGACACGAATAAAGAGGCGAATAAATTAAAACCACTCCATCACACCATCTAACGCTGACACGATGGCATTTTCCCTTACACAGCTTTATGGTAATAAATTAACCACTCTCAGTGATTTGAAAAATGTGTTAAAATAATTACAGGGTTTCATGTTTCGAACCATGAATATTTCTACTCATCGTCGATTGAAGGATTTTTTTTTTAATTTTTTTATTTATTTATTATGGACAAAAAAACAGTTACATGTTAAGGAGATACAAAGGAATTATTAGATAAATAGGTAAACATATAACTCACACTATTATCCACGGATTAATCAAATAAGTATATGAAAAACGGAGACTGATTTTAAGAATCAATATTGTTTTTAATAAGTTATTTAGTCAATTAATATTAATTTGGAATTTTGATTCTAAGGAGCTGACAACGAGAGATTTAAATTTATTATTAGAATTATTGAAAATGTCTATGTCCATGAAGTGTGCGTTATAAGTTCATTTACAGTTCTATTTACAAAAAAAGAGTTAGAGAGAGAAAAAAAACTAAGTTGTACCAATTAGTTTCGCAGGGTCTCGCGAGTTCAATTACCACACGGAACAAATATTTGAATGACCTACAGATAGTTGTTCCGGGACGTTTGTGAACACAGATACAGAAGTAATTCCCAATGTAGGATAACATTTTTTCAAAAAATAAATCTTTTCTACAGATCAGCATCTAAAGACAGTAAGCAGTTCCATTATAAGTCAACTGTTCGCATCCGTTTCAAAAGTAATCCAGCTTGTAGGGAGGGAGGTCGTTCTTCGCACCTGCTCTCCAAAGGTCAGTCACAATAGTTGCCCCACCTGGCGCTAACTCCCTATGATATGAACGAGAATAATATGGTAGAAAGAGTTTTATGTGCCTTTCAGGGTCGTAAAGATGTGTACAGACTAAAAATAGTTATATAAGTCACACGTTTTGAAATCTGTACTAATATTATAAAGCTGAAGAGTTCCTTTATTAGTTTGAATGAGCTAGTTTCAGGTACTTTTTCGAATTGAAAAATTCTTTTAGTGTTGGAAAGCCCATTTACCGAGGAAGCCTATAACATCATGATATCGAACCTCGCGAGCATAGCAGTAATCAAAGACGCGGGTGAAACCGCGGGATATATCTTGAGTTGAAATATCATGGCAATCAGAAAGAATAAAAAATACGAAAAGGGTTAATTATCTTTGTAACGATCTAAACACAAATAAATGAGCGAATCGGTAGAATCGGTCTCTAACGAAACGGTTCTCCCGATTCGCGGCTTACCGTACAATACTCGTAATTCGTAGACACAAAACCGCAGGCTGCATTCGGCTGGAGTAAACAAGCAAAAAGTGGAATGCAATTTAAAATTTTCGCTCGAAGGTAAAAAATTTTGCTCTCACGAATTTCTGCTAGGGGTGTGCTCGTTCCGGAACGTACCCGGCTCGTTTGTATAATTGTGTTTGTGTATGTGGCTGTTGTCACCGGCCCGCCATAGCCCGCCATCTATTTGACCGGCCCGAACACTGACGCGGACAAATTGACATGTCCTGTCCCTTCCACAGCCTTATTCCAAATTGTATAGACGTACGTTCACGTCGCGTTAAACATGTTACACTTTTGTTACTTTCTATATTGTGTTGGCTTTTGATGTTTTGAAAGGTTAGGTCTGTTGTGATGTGAGGTATCAAAGGAACAAGGCGATTGAATTTTATTTCTGATATCTAAGGCATTTTTTTATAAAACACTTTTTTATACAAACAAACAGGAAAAACAGTCACAAAGAATGTTATCTTTTATTTATTTATTTCCTTTAATTACTTAGTGGGTACATATTGAATGAACGTTGAACGAAAATAAAAACTCTTGATAAA
This sequence comes from Mythimna impura, assembly GCA_905147345.3. Taxonomy (NCBI): domain Eukaryota; kingdom Metazoa; phylum Arthropoda; class Insecta; order Lepidoptera; family Noctuidae; genus Mythimna; species Mythimna impura. The sequence goes on along the minus strand of LR990348.1, from coordinate 8,863,161 downwards.
ATAAATAGAATTCTCCGACATTTCTACGATTTAATCAATGGATTGTTTGCTGAAGACTATGTAGTTAGTACTAACAGAAGCGACTATTAGAACAGACAGAAGAAATATAATTAGAATCAAATATATTATGTAAGTATGTTGTTATTTATAAAGTTGAAATGGAATGTAAAGCACGTTACTAAACAAGTTATGAGTATACATGTGGTCGGATGATGAGAGGGAGAGTGAGGCCAAAGAAAAGATGGATGGATTGTGTGAGGAGTGATATGAAAGAAAAGGGAGTTAGTCATAGCGTGACGGGTGTCGGGACAGAATGGAAGAAATAAACGTGTTGCACCGACCCCAAGTAACACAGGACATGGGCAGGAAGAAGACTGACTGTATCATCATCATCATCATCATCATCATTTCAGCCGAAAGACGTCCACTGCTGGACATAGGCCTCCCCCAAGCGTCGCCACAGAGAACGGTCCTGTGCGTCTCGCATCCATCGGACTCCCGCAACCGTAACCGTACTGACTGTATGTTCTTACATATTAATTATGTGATTGGAATTTATATAATAATAATAATAATAGTTAAGAGGCTCGCGTTAGGCAACTGGATCAAGGGCTTGATTCAGAAACTTCTGGACACGGCTCGTATAGTTAGGACGTTCCTTTCTTTGGAGCCCTGACCGCCGGTAGCTTGGACCCTGTTCCTGATACCGGTGGGATACTGTGTTTTACATTTTTAAATGTTTTATTTTTATTTTTGATATATTTAAAAATATAATTAATTTGTTTATAAGTGAAATAATATATAATATTCCACAACTATCACACAACGTCGTCTAGTCTCAAGCTAAGCGGAGCTTGTGTTATGATACTAGATAACTGATAAACATATTTATATATTTCTAAATACATACATATTATAGATAAATTACACCCAGACACAGAACAAATGATCGTGCTCATCACACAAACATTTATCCTGGATGGGAATCGAACCCACGACCTCCGGCATAGCAGTCAGAGTTACTAACCTCTAGACTAACAGGCCAGTCAGTAATTGTTCTGGCTTCATATGAAATTCTTGATAGGGCCCCGTACCTAAGCGTTGTTTTAAATTTTATTTTTCCTGTCCGATAAGCCTTGTTATAAAACGACTAATGTTGCGAAAGAAATCGACATATTTTGACCATTTTTATCGGCAAATCATGAATTCGTGACACGACCTTAATATAACGTTATTTAGAATAGTGTCGCTATCGCATATCGTAACAAAACAGGCCAAAACGGAGATAAGACCGGCCTAACTGGACGACGACCAGACGGGCAAACTGGCCTTTATTTTGCATAATAAATCAATGTCAGAATCCGCGACATTCATCTGGCGATGCCCATCCATATCCCAAATAATCCCAATTTCTGAGATGTACTTTTGTGTTGTTGGTGTAGCAAGCTGTCGTTCACTCAAATTGCCTTCCATTTTTTTGTCGGCGTTATTGTCATATACACCAGATACAAACACCCATCGTCCTTGAATAGGTACCTAAGTACACCGTCATCGTCAGTAATGTCCATGTGTGTATTTATCCGATGTAATAGTGAGCAAGCCTTTTGTCATCATCATCATCAACTTCTTTCTTACCCTTGTCTCGTGTTATTTGGGTTTGGTGCAACAAGTTTTTTTTCTTCCATTCTGCCCTATCATACGTCACGCTATCTATCACTAACTCCCTTTTTTTTCATATCTTTTGCAATCAACCGGGCCTAAGACCAGGCTCTGCACCAATTTAGAAATTTCAGACGGAAAAGTAGACAAATCTTAATCTGATCCAGGATTTGAAACCAGTACCTCATGTATGCTCAGCAGTAGTTTTAGTAACCACTAAACCAAAAAGGCAAATTGTGAAATGAATATTGTGGATAAGCCACTGAGTGGTAGAGCAGTGTCTGGCTAAGTATCACCTATTTTCAAGAACCTCGTCTCATCATCATCATCATTTTCCCGCCCTCTAATTTTTTCTTCCATTCCGTCCTGTCACTCGCCATGTAATCACTAATTCCCTATTCTTTCATATCACTCCACGCACAATCCATGCATCTTTTATAGTGACATGCGTTTCATCCCTCCTCTTTACATGACCATACCAAGATAAATGAGAACCTCGTCTGTGACCATTGTAACTTGGGACTTCAGTGGTTTTCAGCAGTAGCGTAAGAACTACGAATGCTAGTAGGCTATGCCTACTTTCTTCAGGAATCACCAGAGACAATAAATAATGCGTCGATTGCATATTTTAATAATACTCCCGATCGAATTTCGATCACGGTGGCCGATCTCAACAGAGATTAGCCAAGTACGCAAGTATATTATGGAACAAGTGTATGCACAAACACAAATGCACGCTCTGTTCTTTTACTCTCGTAGACCGACGCACACGTGTAACATGCCTGATTTGTACGTAGGGGGACGTCGCGTGGCGTGGATCAAGTGTAGCTCTACAAGTCTAGTTGCCATATAAAATGTATGGAGACCGACGCGTCCAGATCGGCGTGTGTGACATAGCACACGTGTGCGCAGTGAGCTTCACCAACTTCCAAACTTCGGGTTGCACAAATGTAATTCTTAATAGAATAACCCTTTTTTTCGACTAGGGAATCAGTCCCAGGACGAACTACACAATATACAGATTTCAATAATACGAGTACCTTCATTGCAAGAATAAAAGCAGATTTAGCATATTTAATCCTATTAGGTACATAATATATTTAGGTACATAATACCTCCATATTTATTTGAACTTTATTTTTCTATGAGTAGTTACACCGATAATCTTATTTCATAGCAAAAAAATATCCTACGCTGGCAGCTGGGATCTAATAAAAATATGAATTTAATATAAGGCTCCAATTAAATGGTATTATGATGTACCAACGTATGAGAAAATCACAGATATTGAGATCAAACATTATCTATAGAAATAAAACAAAATAATCTTTTCGTCTTTGTGAAATACAGTAGGTACTATCTGCTTAGATTATAGTATAGTCCCGAACTTTAAGTTTACAAGGTGGCTCCTCATACTAATATTATAAAGGCAAAAGTTTGTATTTATGTAAGTGTGTGTAGAACTGTAGATACATAAATACGGGGGGCGTAGCTACCGCTATATCAGCTGTATCCATGATACGGGGCCCCAGTCTACATGGGCCCCGACATGTGGAAAAATGTGTAACATGCAATTCTCTTATTGATGAGAGAGGTGCGTAGTTAAAGAATAATTACTAAATGATAGGATCTTCCATTTTTATAGCTCGCTCTGTTCGTTCTCTACATAAGATCACAATAAAAATTTAGCATAGCATAGTCGGCCTTATAATGTTCCCACTGCTGGGACTACGGCCTCCTCTCTAATAGAGGGAATGGGCCGTAATCCACCACGTGGGCCCAGTGCGAGTTGGTGGATGTCACATGTCTTCAAATTTTTGGTTCTAGGACATGCTGGTTTCCTCACGATGTTTTCCTTCACCGTTTTTAGAGCAGTGGTGATGAAATAAATTACACAAAGTAATACGCCTGGCTGGGTTTGAACCCGCGACCTACGACTCGTAAGTCGGAGCCGTTACCACTCGGCCACCACTGCTCTGTATTCCAGAATACTCCAATAAACGAGGTCATCGGTCTCGATCTTACATGGATGTAATCTATCCAGTTAGTTTGGTTATCTCTGTCATGGCCTATCGTGACTCCGTTTCATGTCTCTATGCTAGTAGGGCCTACGGTGTAAAAAAAAACTACGACAACTTTTGTTATGGGGCCCCTTTGAGACTAACTACGCCACTGATAAATACCTACAAACTTTCGACACATGATGTTTCACGCTCAAACGCGTGAACGAATTTGGATGAAATTATCTATGTCTTGGAATAGGTCATAGGGTACCTTGTAAGGGTATCCTGTAGGATTTATCCTAGATGTATGTTCCTTTAGCATAATTTTCTACATTCAACAAGGCGACGAGCGAAGTTACGCCCAAAAGCCCGTCAACATAATTTTAAACAATTTAAAAAAATGTCATATACGTCTCTGAAAAGAAAATGGCAAAGTAGTAATAGTTAGTAAATAACATACCTACGTATCAAAGATTTCAAAGATTCAAAGCATTTTATTTCCAATAAACCAATTACAGGCTCTTTTGAAATGTCAAGAAGTCAGTCAGTCAGAAAAAATGATGCTAATTGCACATTCCAAAGCGTAGATCTCTATGGAGAAGAATGTGTAAGAAACTCCATGGACACCTTATACCTTATATTAAGTTACATATTAGGTTGATATATAAGTATATAATATATACTCCCTTATCTACGGTCTATTTGTCTTCTCTGTACATATTAAAAGCAACAACGAAACAACAACCTTGACAACAAAACAGCATGACGTCATCATCCGGTTTATTTTTATACATTTCATTAGCTAATGATAAGAGTTATAAATTAAACTAATAATGCCCGTAGCGCACACGACGAAACGGTAATAGTACCCAATATCTACATTAATTTTACATTTTATTATAATATGGCAAATGACTGGTTATTATCAATAAAGGGCGTGTCTTATATGCTGACGACATAAATGTAATATCTACTATTATCTACACATCTATCTATACTTATAAATAAAATTGAAATTTCTGTTTGTAATTTCATTTTTTTTTATTTTTTACTAAACGCCTATTTAATAAAAGTGTATTCGATATCTATCATGCATTTTTTTTTTAAATAATATAATATAATATTCCACAACTATCACACGCCGTCTAGTCCCAAGCTAAGCAGAGCTTGTGATATGGCCTGGGTACTAGACAGCTGATAAACATACTTATATTTATTTATTTATTTATTATATCCTTTATTGTACAGGTCAATACAAACATAAAAGGAAACTAAAACTAAAACAGATCCGTACATACAATTGGCGACCTATAAATAGATAAATTACGCCCAGACACAGAACAAATGATCATGCCCATCACACAAACATTTGTCCTGGGTGGGAATCGAACCCACGACCTCCGGCATAGCAGTCAGGGCCACTAACCACTAGACCAACAGGCCAGTCAAAATTTTTGTCTGTCTGTTTCTGTCTGTCTGGTCTGTTTGTTCCGGCTAATCTCCAAAACAGCTGAACCGACGAGACTTTTACTGGTAGATAGCTGATTTTACAAGGAGTAACTTAGAATAATTTTATAAAAATTAGGTTTCGGCGCAAAAAAAAACAACTGCATTGTATTGTTTTACCAGTTTGACGCGAACGAAGTCGCGGGCATCAGTTAGTCGGTTACAAAAGTATTGAAAAAATAACGCAACTGTTTTTATTTAATAACCTAGAAACAGATAGCAAAATGCTCACAGCTGTTTAAACAAAAATATAATTGCATTTTCCATAACTGCACTGCACCAGGAGTTGCATTTCCATTTTCCATTGCACCTCTTTTATGTAAACCGTACCTACAATTTCATAAACTCATATTTCCCCTCACTATTCTTTCACTCTTCATAAAAACGTATTGTGTACATTTATAACGAACCTTGAAACAATTTGCAATTCAAGTTGCCTCCTTCTTCCTGAAAACAGTTTTGCTCTTATTATAATGTATAAGTAAACAAGCACTCAAATATTTACATATTTGTCAAGTTCTATCTTTTTTAAAAATTGTAAAAAGTACTACATTGTTCAAAAAGATTTGGGCTCGTCCGGGATTTGAACCCGGGACCTCTCGCACCCTAAGCGAAAATCATACCCCTAGACCAACGAGCCGCTTGTAAGGTCTGTCGAAATTCATGACTACTTTAGATTGAGAGATATGCGTAAACGCATTAGTGAAAGGTGTTTGACCACTCTTGACCTGCATCTACAGTCATGATACAAATTAGGAAGATCTGTCTATCAAAATGATTTTTATCGAAGAAACGTTGCTACAAGTTTCATTTCTATTAAAGTACATTAATTATGACTCACTATAACAATACTGTATATTGTGTCTACTACAATTCAAGTCCTGTATGCCTGCATTTTAATTTGAAGTTAGTGTGTTATACATATTTGTATCTACTTAGTTGGTAGCAGTGTAGAAGCGCCTACCGTTAATTTAAATAACTTATCAACAGACATCTGCTTACTCTGAAAAAGCATAGGCGTGTTGATTTTCGACATTCAAAAAATTATAAAATCACTCAAAAGATAATATTAAAACAAAAAAAAAACAATTTAGATAGTATTAACTCGACAAAACGAGAAATTAGTACTGTAAAAAAATTGGGCTCGTCCGGGATTTGAACCCGGGACCTCTCGCACCCAAAGCGAGAATCATACCCCTAGACCAACGAGCCACCTGAAGTATAGGCTTCAAATATCAATTTGCAATCGAAGTGTTTATGACCAATACAAATTATTATCGTTGTATTTAAATGACGTCATAGCGCAGAACTAATAAAAATCTCATCAAATTGTAACGGTATTGAAACTATTTAAAGTATAACATAACATACATGTAGGTAGATATGTAATATAGGTATTTTTATACCTAAGTAGGTACATAAAGACGTACGTAAGTATTTATTTATATGTTTAAATATCGCAGCATGTATGCTGAGATAGGTGTCTTTTTGGCCTCGCACATTTTTATTTTTATTTTTTATTTTAAGTTATTTATAGTTTAGTTAGCATCTTTTATTTTTTTTATTTTATTGTTGTTTGTCCTGTGCGAGACACTCAGACACAAATAAATGTTTTCTTTTTTCTTTCTTCTTTCTTTTTATCGTGGTGAAATAATAAAAAATAAACACTTTTCACCACTACACACAGTGATACAACATACATACATAATACATGTATATTTCTTGAAATATTTTCGAAACACAATATGAATTGATACACGATTAAAACACAACAATTATGAAAGTTAAGACAAATTATACACTGGCGTACACCAGCAATCATATAAAATAAAAAAAACCTACGAATTTGGAAATCTAAAAATTCTTATCTTCGCTACAGTATATGTAAAAGGATATAGTTAATGGTAAATAAAGGCATCGGCTTACAATTCTTCGTTAACAATTGTATGGTTGATCATCAAGTCAGCATTAAATTATGATACACCCACTTACAGACGCCAGGTTATTGACCTTTCTTTCGACTTTGGAACATGGCACACATGTTGACGAAATATAAATGAAATTATCTCAGTGTTGCCATGTGAGCGAGTTCCGTGTTGAATCTTATGTAAGAAGATGAGTAAGTTTTTTTTTATTCTCTATGGTCCTTATTCTTCTGTACGTATGATTGTCACCTAACTCCTCCTAAACGGCTTGACCGATTTGGATGAAATTTTTCGTATATGCATATTTGGTTTGAGAATACAATTTGACCCGGTAGGTGGCGCAATAAAAAAGGCGCGCTACAATCGGATGCTTATTATTTTTAGGGTTCCGTACCTCAAAAGGAAAAAACGGAAACCTTATAGGATCACTTTGTTGTCCGTACGTCTGTCTCTCTGTCAAGACCCTTTATCTCGGGAACGCGTGGAAGTATCGAGTTGAAATTAAAACCATATACTCAGGTCTGCGGTCTCTTGAAGTTGAAAATAATCAGACTTCGTAGTTAACGAAAAAAAAGATACGGCCGTTTATGTCGCAAAAAACGTGTAAGTATTTCGACACTCTCAAGGGAATCAAAATTCATACCTAGAATCCTGAAATTTGGCATGGAGCAAGGTCTCATAGCACAAGTATGGGGAAAAATCTGAAAACTGTAAATTTGTCATTACGTCACAAAAAAAAATTCGTTTCGAAAAAATCTTCGTAACTCAATTCGGAAATTGAACTGTTTTCATATGTAAGTTTGTACGGAACCCTCAGTGCGCGAGTCCGACTCGCACTTGCCCTGTTTTATTTCTAATTTAAAGCCAGTCTTCTGACAGGACTACGTCTGTCTGAATCGGGAGTAGGTACGTCGTCGTATATAGGTAATACCTATATACGACGACGGCCTCAGCGTCGAACATCTTAAATACGCTGGGGTACACTTACCGAGAGTACTTGCTCTGATTTTTAACTTGTGCCTAAGTCATAGTTACTTACCTGTGGAACTTAGTAATACAATCGTTGTGCCAGTAATAAAGAATAGGACTGGTGACGCCTCCGATATTTCCAACTATAGGCCGATATCGCTTGCTACTATCTGTGCTAAGGTGTTGGATAGTCTGCTTGATAAAATTCTAGCCAAACATATCGCTCTCGAGGATGGCCAATTTGGTTTCAGACCTAACTTGTCAACGGATAGTGCAATTTTATGCCTTAAGCAGACTGTCCAATATTAAACAGATAGAAAGACTCCTGTTATAGCATGTTTCTTAGATTTATCGAAGGCTTTCGACCTGGTCAATTATGACCTGCTCTGGCATAAGCTCACTCATGACACTACTGTCCCGGCTGATGTGATATCACTGTTTAGATATTGGTACAGTAGTCAAAAGAATACAGTTAAGTGGGCTGGTGCTTATTCTGATATGTATGGACTGGATTGTGGGGTGAGGCAAGGGGGTTTGAGCTCTCCTCGTCTTTTCAACCTATACATAAACAAACTGATAGGTGAGCTCAGTAGCACTAACATTGGTTGTCACGTCGACGGTGTTTGTGTGAACAACATCAGCTATGCTGATGACATAGTGTTGCTGAGCCCATCTATCAGTGCAATGAGAAGGCTTCTTAAAATTTGTGAAAGTTATGCGGTGGCTCACGGGCTCAAATACAATACCAATAAGAGTGAATGGTTGGTTTTTAAATCGGGTACTTTAACTTACAAACAGCTGCCTGAACTCTCACTCTCTGGGTCTCCTTTAACTCGTGTTTTGAAGTTCAAGTATTTTGGTCACTGGGTCACTGATGACTTAAAAGATAACGTTGATATAGACAGGGAGCGCAGGTCGCTGGCTGTCCGTTGCAACATGCTGGCCCGCAGGTTTGCAGTCACGCTGTACTGACTCTGTTAAAATAACGTTTTTTAAGGCTTTCTGCCAGTCGTTATACACGTGCAGCCTGTGGACCAAGTATACACAGCGGGCATACAGCGACCTGCGCGTACAGTACAATAACGCATTCAGGGTGCTTTTGGGGTTGCCGTGGCGATGTAGCGCGTCAGGGATGTTTGCGGACGCATGTGTTGACGGGTTTGCCGCGATCATGCGGAAGCGATGCGCTTCCATGTTGGCGCGCCTGCGTTCCTCCTCCAATGGCATCCTGAGTGTGTTTTCCGATAGGTGGGACTCCCCCCTCTTACAAAGGTGGATAAGTGTCCAGACACACTTATCCAATTAAACTAATGAACCATTGAACTGTTCGTACAATGGTTCATTGGTTGTTAATTATTATTTTCAATTTTATTTTAAAACTAACATTAGGCTAAGTTGTACCACTACTAACACATATGGATGTTTATCTGAAATAAATATTTTGAATTTGAATATAACATTCAGTTTGAAAGTCAAAATCTAATTATTGCATTTTTTTATAAATATTATTGATAGGCTCGCGCTTAACCACTATTTCACTTGATGGTAAGTGACGATGTGGACGACGCCGCGACGGTGGGGTACGCTTGCCTATAGGTAACGTATTCACTGTTGACTTAAAGACCCCTAGGTTGTAGCTATCAGGAAACACAGAACAGGACAGGGAGTTCCACTCAGTTGTACTCATAATGAATGTGTTTCCACGTTTTGTGCGTATAGGTGGGATGTCCGCCATGTACCGGTCGCGCATCGGCGTACGTCTAGTGGTACGATGATGGAATAGCACGGGCTTGGTAGAATTAAGCGACAAATCATCTATCTACGAGTACCCCTCCATTTTCTGTAATTTTCAAGAGTAGTTAAATACCTATAAATTAATCAAATGCTCCATAGTATTACGTACTAAATCATTAATATAAGTTTAAAAAGAAGATATGTAATTAATTTATTGTGAACGAATGAGTAATAATGTTTAATGTTACATAATTAAATTTTAGATCTGTGATCAATAATCCTTTTTTCTTTCTTTATATTAATTTGTTTAATTTTTATATTATTACGTTTTTACGTACTTTCATTTCATTTTAATATTTGAATTTTTATTGTTTAATAATAATATAATCATTGACTCTCACGTATTGGCATTGCTGTTAGTAAACAGAATAATTGCGATAATAAAAAATAAAATTACAAAAAAATTCTGCCCCTACCTAAATAAGTGAGTATATTACCAACGTCCGTTCCACCAAAACATATCAAGGAAAAGCCAATCTGAAATAACTTGCAGCAATTTCATCTCCAGCATTACCTAATATTATATTCACACTCGTAAAAAACAAACAACTTTTTATGACTTCCACAAGATTTATTACCTTTCCGTTTACACCCATGATAACTTAGTACAAGAATCTATGTACTTAGGAACTTATGTACCTCGGAGTCGTATCTTCTGAAAGTATTTTTTCCTAAAAGGAGTTTAGTAAGTTCGGGCTGAGAGCTTTTGGCGTGATGGCCCCGCTTTCACTCAAAATGTATTCATGGAGAGTTGAGCTAGGCTTAACTTTGAATAACGGTAATTAGAGGGATACGATCTGGAATACAAGAGAATCATTAGCAGGATTTAACGAAGTAATATCCAGGTCGTGTCTGAGGTGTGCGTCTGCGACTAAGCTCTTCGTGAATGTTATTTAATATCTAAGATAGATGTTTGATTGGCTGTCTCGCGTAATCACGCAGTGGGTACGACTTAAATTAATTAGTAATTTTATAAATAAACACCAACTGTATACTATATTAATTATGATTATAGAAATTAGTTTGTTATACATGAAGCTTTCGCAGAAGGCACTGTATTCTGTAAACTCTTACCACAGTCCTTCACTTCTTTTATTCAAATGTCAAGATTGGTGTGGGTTACATGTTTGTGCATCTAGTTTTAAGGATTTTTTTTTTGTATTTCTCTAGCATGTAACTGTTTTTTGTCCCCAATAAAATAAAATAAAATAAAATAAAACTGTAATTTTATTAAACCCTAAACTTTATATATTTCCTCCTATTCAGTCAAATATAATCCTGACAATAAACCCATGTAAAGCTACCAGATAGCCCCGCACTGAAGCCCCAGATAAGGTGACCTCTTACCAGAGTTATATAGCATGGACTATTTTAAACCAACGTATATATTTTATCAAGCGCTTGAGCGGAATACGAAATTTTGGCGCTACTCCTTTCTATACGTCAGACGACAGGCCCATAAAACTAGAGAGGGGTCCTATCACTTTATCACTCCATATTTATGTGATATTTATGGCAACACGCGCTAAGAATTCGCGATTAGGGTTCGGTGTAGCTATAAACGTTTGTATACTTGTCAATCTGTCTACACATTTATCACGCGAATATGTTGTCTGATATAAATCTGTATTTTTGTTACAATGTCGAAAGGCAGGCGTCTAATGTATGTAAATTGTTTTCTTCACAAACGTGAAACGATACACGTGGAAGAAACAAAACCGTTATTGATGAAGAATGATGAATTCGGTGATACGGAGAGCACAATTCCGAAGAAACCTTGGTCCCTTGTCATACGTAAAATATATTTTTTGATTGATAAATATATCTACCACCGTCTTTAAACTCTCGAGTATTTTGAGAATAGTATCGTTTGTGTTACGTTTCGGGCATGCTTACTCGTAAAGTCTGAGATAGTGCTTGCTGGGGCCCGGTGCACATACTCGTAGGTACACGGTCGGAAGAGCTCCCGCACTGAAATGTATCGATGTTCAATTTATTCATGCTATCTGCCACCGAGCAGATCCTGCCAGAGATCGAACTTGATTGCCAAGCGCCTACGAACGTATTTTGAATATAGATGCATGCATTTATAAAGTATATTGGAAATATATTACATTATATTGGAAATATGTCGGTACCCAGGTACCGATATGGGCGCTGTATATGTAACGCGCTGGTTTTTTGTTTTTATATTTTCTGAAACACGGAAATTATTCGATCAGAAAGTGAACACAGACATTTTATAAACAAGATTGGAATCTTATCATTACCAATAGAAAAGATACGTAGGTATCTAGGTAAATTAAATTATCTCCATTAATTAAAACCAATCTTATCTAATCTGTATTATTATTAGAAAGAGAAAATATTTATATTTTTGTCTGTAATGAATAAACTTAAAATTAACTGGACCGATTTAAAAAAATCTTTTTTTACACCACCTGCTCGATAATGCCGTTTTATATATCATACAACCATCACTTAAAGCTAGTCATTCTGTCCCTAGGGAGATAATGTAGTATGGGCGATCCCTAGGGAATAATGAGATTTGAATTTGGAACGTCAAAAACAATGTACGTGCATCAAACTATTTTATTCAAAATACAAACTGGCCACTAACAAAAAAAAACAGAATAAAACATGGCTACTGACAAGTTTATAAAAAAAAGTAATGAAAGAGAGGGAGCGTTATAGAAAATTTAAACGATAGAATTTTAAAGTAGTGAATTTTGTTTGTTTCAAATCTCAAAAAATGTTGAGTGTCAAGATTAACTTGTATATAATACTTATATTTCTCTAATATATGATTCGTTTTAGTAAATTGTCTTTTATTTACTTAATTATCTCACTACTAAAAAGTAGAGTATCCAACACGGGGATAAAGCTGTTTTTGTCTTGGGTGGCTTAAATCCCTCACTTCACTCAGGTTTCTATATTAATTCCCTCGCAATAATAATAATAACAATCATTTATTACACCAAAAAATACTCATTACACAATTTGTCTGTGCTCATAATTATAATATTGTTACAATACATAAAAATTGTTCCTAAATTAACATGTGCTGCCGAACTAGGCTTGGAGCCTGTATTTCGGCAAGCAGCGCGTCAAGCTCTGCAGCAATGCTTGGGAGTTAAAATTAGCAACCTTCGTTTCGTTCGGAATTCAACATGCCGCTCGCGACTTAAAGACACTGCTTTATCCCCTAGTCACATAAACTATTACACCACCTTCTTGATAATGCCATTTTAAATGTTATATAACCATCACTTAAAGCAAGTCAATCTGTCCCTAGGGAGTAATGAGATTTGAATTTAGAACGTCTAAACTCAAAACCCATTATTTTGAAGAAAAAAAAACACATTATGTGAATTTAAAAGTACATGCATCAAACAAGTTGATTCAAAAATCAAACTGGCAACTAGCAAAAAAGAAGAATAAATGGTGTTATGGACGAGTTTAAAAAAAAAGGTAATAACTATAGACACTATATTATAACACTAACGTTCGGGATTAAAACTTAGAAACCTTCGTTTCGTTCAGAATTCAACATGTCGCCTGCAACTAAAAAACACTGCTTTATCCCCTAGTCACATAATCTACTATTTCATTACTCATACTCTGAAAGTAGGTCTGAAGTTGCCTGAGGAGTGGGTTGAAAGTAATACTTTTCAGCCCTAGAGAGAATCGCTTTCAACTGTCAGCTGTCAAATTATTATAAAAAAACTAGTTCTATTTTCACATTTCTATTGAACCCATGTCCTAACTTTCTATACAGCCACTCAATTACAGGGCGATGTACAATTGAAATAACATAAAGATAAATATTAATTAGAGAATATATTTTTTTAAATGACTTTATTATAATTTACTTTCAACTATTTCTTTAAAATAACATAGATTTGGGAATAATATTTACTATTTGTTTAATGATAAAAATAAAAACAATGGCTGAGAAGGCCGGCCACGGAAAAAAAAACTAGGCAGGGAAGCCACAATCCGATCTTCATTTGTTTTTTCGAGTTGTAGAGTTTTGTTTACACTTTACTAAATCTTTACTATTAGAGACTTGTATTATTAACACGATAAGTTCATCAGATTCAGACAGAGATATGGATTTAACGCCTGATTTATAAGAGAAGAGGCTGGAAAACCTTTTACTACTTATATCAAAAGAAAGATACCTAAAATCATACGACGACTCAGGTTTTTATTTTTACTTTCTTTGTATTTTGTAATGAAAAGCAGTGTTTACCTCGGGTTAAAGACTTAGTCCCTCGAACTATTGGCGACCTCGCTACTCTCGAACGCTAAACTCCTTCTCGGGACTAAATAAGTTACTTTTACCGTTTTTATACGTTGCTTTCACCCATAGGGTAACAATGTACTATTCACCAGTAGAATGCTATTTCATCACTGAGTGAGGCTATTATTTTCTGCTTTCGCGCAGGCGAAACCGGTAGCAGAAATAAGTTTAAATACAATTCTAGTAAGTCATCTTGTTTTAAAATGAAATTTTAAATATTATCCACCAACACTGTATATATTTAATCTTGTATAGAAAGTGGGAGATAATTATAAAATTCCTCAAACTTATTCATCGCTATATTATACTTGGCCATTAAAACATAGTTGGCAAAAGGGGTTCTCTTCTTCTTTTTGAAGGCAAAGCAACTATTCTAGAACAATTATAAAGCAGGGAACCGTGGCCCGTGGTATTCCGTACTCTTGCGAAGTATGTGAAATATATTTTGAGATACAAGATTCTCCAAACTTTGCCAGCCACTTATAGTTGAGAACTTGCATCTTATATAGAAACACTGAGAACTTTTGAAGGGTATATAACGTGGCTAACTATTTTGGTAGAAGTTCTTATTAACGAAAGTTTTCGATGTTTGCCAGTGACTTATTAGTAAAAACTTTTAAGTGTGTACAAGTAGTGATAAACTTGTTAGTTATGTATCTAAATAGGTAGCTGCTATGGTACTCACTTAGTTGATTACTTTTTATATATTTGACATACCGAGTAAAGTGGGGTAACTTTGGCCCAAGCTTATTAACCAATAGGAACATGAGAAACTATGTTTCTATTGGCCAATGAGTTCGGGTCAAAGTTACACCTCAGGGCCAAAGTAACCACTTTACGGAACTTTCTTAGTTGATCTGTAACAACACAAACTTGACAAGCTACTCTGTTAGTTTGTGAAAATATAAAATCTGGATCATGTCTCCTCACTAAGTAGGTTAGCTGATAGAATGAGTACATGTGTGTAAAAAAAAACGATAACTTAACCAATACGACATAATCAATTCCTATATCCTTCACAGATTCAGTGTCTAATGTAACTACATCGTGTATATGTACAACGCACTAGATTACACGTGCCGTACACTCATTTAGTTCGCCTCAACTGCAGTCCGCACATCTGACATTAGACTAACACATGCAGCCCCTCCTAGCCAAGTTACAACCGATGACGTCATCTCAACGCTCAGTCATGTGGTCAGAACAAAGGAATAGGAGGCGTGGCCGACTCGAGGCGATCAACGAAAAGTGAATCGAAACAAAACTGTTGTAACTTGGCTAGGGGGCTGATGTTCCCCCCTACGAAAACCAGTTGTATGTTTTTACCTTTAACTGGGTTTACTGAACACAGACTTCGCATGGTGTTTTATAACCAGTTCGATATTTTTGAATATTTGATTATTATTTTTTTTCTTTTCTTGTTCGTAATTTAATAAACAAGAAAATAAAGAACTTCTTTTCTTGTATAAATAATATCAACGAATTTTTATCGAAGTACAGAAATAATAACGACGTGCGTTTTTCTATGCCCGATAAAACTCATCAAGAAATGTCAGCGAAAAGAATTTACACTAACGAAGACTATTATTACATTTTGAAAAAGAGTAATATTGCAATGAAATATTATAGACAAAAAGCTCTGTCACTTCTGCGGTATAAAAATCTATATGGATGACAAGTCATTACTACTCATTACACTATGTTGAACGAAACGCGTAAGTGCCATGAAATTCATGGTGCTTAAGACGTTTTGGTAACGAAAAAAGTATCCTCTTTAAGCTATCTAGCGCTGTAGGTTTTAATAGTTTTGTTAGACGACAAATTACCAATCTAGCGCTGCAGCGTACTTTTGATTTAACTTTTCAGTATTTTGACAAATAGTTTCTATAAACGTGCTTGTCTATCGCTAGAATATAAGTCAATGTGTAACTATAATACACTAGCTTCTGCCAGTGGCTTTGCTCGTGTGAAAGTAAAAAATATAATATAGATATATAGCCTATGTTACTCAGTGATAAGGTAGCATTCTACTAGTGTTTTTTTTTTTTAAATCGATCAGTAGAGAAAAAAATACCATAGCATTTATTACAAATAAACCATTTACAGGCATTTTTTAATATTCAAGAAGTCAGTCAGTCAAAAAAATTATGCTATTTGCCCATTCCAAAACATACCTAGATCTCTATGGAGAAAAATGTCCAAGAAACTCCATGGCCACTCAATCATGTTATGTTTTACAAATATCTCTGTTACATGTTTCTTGTCACTACTGTTATGTGAGAACAAAAAAAAATACAAATCTTTCCTCTTTAATAGCTTTTTAATCCTGAATAAAGCTTTTTGATGTTGATTTTGTGCAATGTATCCTAGAGTTCAGTGTGCCTTTTAGCAACAGTCTCCTCTAACTTCTTCCATTGCTTTCTCTCCTTTGCAACTCTTCTCCAGTTTGGACCTGCTGTGAGCTTAAGTTCGTCCTCCCATTTTTACGTTGTCGGCCTCTATTTCTTTTGCCGTTTTTAAGGTACCATTTTGTCAGGAATGTGGTCCACTTGTCCTGGGGACTCCGTAGTATATGACCCGCCCATCTCCACTTCAATTGGTCTATCTTAGTGAGGATGTCTATCACAATATTAGTATAGATAATGTATACTTCTATATTAATATTATTAATCTATTCTAGTAAATCTATCTAGATTTAATATTATTTTCCTTCCTAAACACATTCCGAATTATTACAAACTTTTACTTATTCATATCGGTAAACGGAACAGAATTTAAAATTCAAACACGATGAATCGCAAAGTCAATTTTAGAGTCAACATTTCACGTTCGAGTTGTTTTCGTACATTCGCCATATTGAATGTCCAATTTTAAACTAGTGACTAAACCGGAACCAAAATAGATCTACATTTGCAGCGTGAAAAACGTTTTCATCAAAATATTTTTTATTTAGATAGCTGTCCGCGCGCTATGTTTTAATAAACTAACGCAGAGAACCTATATATAAAAAACCGGCAAAGTGCGAATCGGATTCGTACACGAAGGGTTTCGTACCTTCCAAAGCAAAAAAGGGCAAAAAAATCACGTTTGTGGAAGCCGACGATAACAGAAATACATCATCTGTGAAAATTGTAACTGTCTAGCTATCACAGTTCGTAAGATAGCCTGATGACAGCGAAGTGATAGCAATAGGATCCCAATAGGGTATTTTTATACATTAGATATTTAACAAAAACAATTTTTTAATTTTCAACCCTGTAAAGTTTAATTTACCCAGTTTATAAAATGACTTGGATGATTAATTACTACGTATCACTTTATAATTATTATCTATATTACAATGTTGGTCTCCTCTCAGATCAAAGCCTCTCAAAACGCCCTTTGAAGTTCAAGCGCTGCGTACTATTATAACAACAACTTGATATTATTGCTAAACTTTACAATTAATTATATTATTAATTTCTCTTCTTAATAATGAAATTTTCGCCTTGTGTTCAAGAACACCAAATGTTCCAAGTTTGATGGATAAAACAAGGAACATCGAAGATTCGTGCTGCTCTGAACTTCCCTGGGGCTAACCTTGACGTCTGAATAGATTTGTGTTATAATTTAACCCAAGATATTCTTAGCTTTGCTGTTGACTGATATTACAATCTGTGCTTTAACCAAAATCATTTTAGCGCTCTTCAAATTTAGTAAGCAAATTAAAAGTCACTATAAAATTAGGATAATGAGACGATAATTAAGTAAACATCAAAACTTCAGTAATATTTTAGCATGAAAACCGCAAATAGCACTTAGTCAACCGTTTAAAACGGGAATGGTCATTATTCAAGCCATTTGTCGCGGAGTCACCGGCGACTAATGGACCCCAGCTTGTCACAACTCACTTTATTTCTCATACCATTCGCATTTTACTCCACTTAAGCCGCTGTCATTCACAAAAACTTAAATCTTGCTGTTTTCTAAAAAAAAATTGCATAATCTACTTAGAAAAAAATTTGCTCTACATAGAAAAAAAAAATGTTAATCTTGATAATATTTCCAAGAAACTTGTTTTTTTTTTAATCTAATAAGGTTTATTTATACATGAAAAATAAAAACACTTAACTAATTAAAATTACATATTATATACACAATAACTCCTATCTAAAATATGGCGTCAAAAAATTCCTCCGCATCGCTGTCGACTGGAAGTGTGCCCAAAAGACTGGCGGCATTACCACGTTGTATGGCAATGCTTAATCTCTGACCGAGGTAAAAGCCAGCCCTTTGGTCACGCGAAGTGTCAACTAGCCGTTTGGATAATTCTTTAAAAAGGGCATGAGCATGAGAAACTTGTTGTTTCCAAACCCGTTCTAACAAAAAAAAACGATGGAAATGATTGTCACACTTGCCCTCTATCTTTGAATATTTTTCCCATAAGACTAGTTAACGTACGTCGGTAAAATTGATAACAAAAAATAATGAACTATGCAAAACTGGTTTGTTTTAAATTTTTAATAAGTCAACAATTTTTTAAGTAAATAAAAAAAATCTTCAAAGCAGAAAAAATCAAGCATGGTGTTGTTACGCATCTGTTTCATTTATACGCAGTCCGACAGTGAGTAAGCTCTAGGACAGGGATGGAGAACCTTTATATGAGAACGTGCCACAAAAAATATTTAAAAAAAAAATTAGTCATTGCGTGCCGCCAAAGAATCTTGGCTTACTAATTAGTTATTTAATGAACAAATAAAACTAAATGCTATTAACTTTTAATTAGCAGCTCAAAATTCGTAAGTATATCCTAATATTTACAGTAGTTTTTTTATTCAATTATATGTATAAAAGAGAAAATTGGTGCGATTACTAGTGTTTCAAATCACCTACATGTTGTACTTCTTTCACTGGCGTGCCCGAATTATTTTGCCGCGTGCCAGAGGTTTGCCATCCCTGCTCCAGGACATGTCATGGCCTTAATAACTCCATAGCAATTTTTATAGTCTTAAACTTTTTTACTGTACTGAAAAGTAATACGAGCCGAAATGATTTTTATAGGCACCATTTTATAGCGATAATAAGGGTAACTCCCACACCATTACCGACGCGTGCGGTTAAACCAATAAACAGTAATGATCCAATTATTATTTCAAACAAAATTATTTTGACTGTATTTCCGATCGGTTGGGTCAATTTAATCTCAATTATCTGGGCTGTCGGTGCTTATTGTGCAAATGATAAATTTTATAGTATAATTAGTGGAATGTGTACCTTTTCAAAACCAATTACAATAAGCTACTTCCAAATCGTAATACAACAATATTCTTTTATGCCTAAGAAAATAAATGAAGTAGCTATTGACGAGGTTTAAGCTGGCTTAGGGAGTGAATTATTCAAGTGAATTTTCTAAACTCAAAGCTCGCATGACGTAATCCGTGGAAAGCCATTATATCTGTCGGGAAATCTCATTTCCGGTTGGAGAAAAACGGACTCGCTGGCGGGCGGTTCGGAAGTGGGTCGCGACTCGAGCCGAGGACACTTCGGATGCTGCTCCGAAACTAGCGGGGATGGTGGTACAAACACTGGCGCCGAGACGTCTTCTACAACTTGTATTTACATAAACAGATTATATTTGGTAAAATTTGGTGTACCTATATTTTACAATCTCGGAGCTGCTGATTGTAATCAGCGTGTTTGATTGTAATCAACCTTTACAGAACTTTTTTTAAGATGAGAAATCATCTAATAACTTCTTCCGCTCTAGGGCGGAACGGGAGAGCGTGTCAGACTTTTACTGACAAAAATCACACCTA
This sequence comes from Mythimna impura, assembly GCA_905147345.3. NCBI lineage: Eukaryota > Metazoa > Arthropoda > Insecta > Lepidoptera > Noctuidae > Mythimna > Mythimna impura. The sequence continues at coordinate 8,843,204 of LR990348.1, read as the reverse complement.
TGTTCCTTCCTTACCCTTTGCGGCGTTTCAGGACGGGTTTCAATTTCGGAAGTCAACCCATGGCCACAGTAGGCTTCGGCCCTGCTGGGCTCCTACGGTTTTGACCTTTATAGGACTAAAGTTATAACTAGCAATTTGCCCTCGACTTCGCTCGCCGAAAATATTTTCTTAAAAACTTTAACATTCCGTAAACCGCCTTTTGAGAGAAGTTTTGGAAAACTAACAATGACAGTCTTTATTATACATTTAGGTTAGAATTTGGACCTAGTTTCAAGTTCATTAACCCCAGAAATAAGAATCGTTCATAAAATCTTTAACACACCCTAAATCGTCTTATGGGGTAGTTTTGAAAAACAAATAATGAGAACCTTTACTATTTATTAAGGTTACTATTTATGTTAAGTTTCAAGTATTGACCCACGGAACAAGATTTTGCATACAAACTAAATCCCACCTTAGTGCTCGCTACATCACAATAGGAAGCCTTGTGTAAAACTTCACATTCCAAGTCCTAATAGTTTCGACTGTGCGTTGATATATCAGACAGTCAGTTTCTCATTTTATATATAGGGTGACTGGCAATTAGTATACGATACTTAAACGCGTGATTGTGCTCATGATTACAAACAATTTTTATTATGGGAGCAAAGCCGAAATCGCGAAAAAAATATCGGCTGTTCAGTACATTAGGCACACATAAATGTACTGAACAGCTGATTTTTTTTTCGCGATTTCTGGTTTGTTCCCATAGTAAAAGTTGTTGGTTATCATGAGCACAGTCACGTGTTTAAGTATCGTACACTAATTACCAGTCACCCTATATATAGATAAGTTATATTCACTGACTTCAGAGCCATACTGTGCCACTCTCATGCGAGCTATGTAGACGCTACATGTGAAATTTTAAACGTTCAGCCAAATCCATTTCAATTAGTTATCTTTGAAATTTTGATGAGAGAAACGAATAGCGCTAGAGTGCCGAGCTGTGCTTATATGAGATAAAATAATGTCAAGGAATACTTTGACTAAAATGTATTGGCAATATTTTCACTAACATCATTTTGAAGTTAAGAACGCCCAACCGTGATACTTCCCACACAACCACGCTTACGTGATTGTGACGTTATTAAACATCTTTCTCTAGATATTTCGGAAACATATAATATCTTGTGGTATGTATTTAGGTAACTATAGAAAACATAACATATATGTAAAACTAATCCAGTAAAGACCTCTAAAAGTTTCACTGCTATCTTGCACAAATACGTGGACTTTGACCTTTCAACTACTTATTATAGATTTAATGTTCATTTTTAGTACAATATTTTCAGTTTTCTAAAGTTTTTAAATAAAATTTGAGCGGTAGAAGTTGCCGAATGCCAACTCAACGTTTATGCTACCTCTCTTTTTTCGCATTGCCTATTTATCAAACATTCCGTAGGCGGACGATAGATGGACCGAGAAGGGTCCTCTTAAGAGGGCAACTCATAAATTGTCAAAGTAATCTCTGATCTTTGAATGGATGTAGGTAGCTGCGATTTATTTTAGTTAACAAAGGCTAATTATCTAATGGCCCTAATCGCCCCTCATGGTTTATATCAGTTTAAAAAAAAAATCAGACCAAAGGCCCTACCACTAGCTCTTAACGCGATCCATTTAACGACCTAAGCTTAAATGATAAAGGGATGGAGTTATATAGGGTGTATAGCTCCATCCCTCTTTGTCGCTCACACGTTTAATACGTCATGGTAAGGCCTCATGTCATCCCCGTCTACAGAAACATTGTCGCTTGACATTAAAAGGGACCCACTTGGTCGCAAGTAGGGCTCATGACCTCGTACTGTTTTTTATGTCGGATAGTGTCAACTATACGTCCAAAGCGCATATTTGAGTACCAACAGATGTCAGCAACTGTAGGGGCCTAGCAGGGTCGAAGCCTACTGGGGCCAAGGGTCTGATTCTGAAAGGAAGACTCGGCCCTGGTACGAAAGGCAACGAAGGAACAGGAGTGGGTTTTTAGTCAGTAAAAGTCTGACACTATCTCCCGCCCCGCCTAAGGGCGGGGGATGTCATAAGATGATTTTCCCACCGAAAAAAAAAAAAAAAAAACTCGTGATCTTTAAGTAGATACTGTTTCTTATTTTGACGATAAGGGAGATTGTACGAAGCCCATAAGAAATTGAGATAGAAGCTATAGGACAACAAAAGTTCATCTTACTAAATTATTTATTTATGTACACACAAACACGTAAAATCAAAAAGAACAAAAATACAGATAAAAGAGTACAAAAGTCCAGCTTATTTCTAACGAAATTTCTTCCAGCAGACCTGCGACAGGAAAGTTGGATGAGAGATGTAGACGCAGTGTGTATAAATAATTTAGAGAAAAAGAAGAATAGACTATATTATCTAAATTAAATCATATAATACATACATATATATCAATAACATTAAATAAATGTACACATAAATAGATACAAAACATAAATTTAATTATAAAAAAACTTTTTACAAAAAAAAATACAACCGACTTCAAAGTAAAAAAAACACTGAAATGTGCAAAATAACTTTAATTTCGGAAGTCGGTGTTTCTATAATAGTTTTGTCTCTTCGTTATTTAACACCGACTTCCGAAATTAAAGTTATTTTGCACATTTCAGTGTTTTTTTTTACTTTGAAGTCGGTTGTATTTTTTTTTTGTAAAAAGTTTTTTATTTTACACTTTTTAGTTTTGGTACCACCACTAAAAAGTACCCCTCAGCCAAACTTAAATACCTTATAGCCAGAGTGCATCTCATGACAATTCTAATAATCCCAAACACGGTTAGATTACATTAATTTATTACAGAGTTCCGGTGCCTAACTTCAGGCTTCATCATCAGATCAGTTCGATATATTCCCCCTCTACTTTTAGTCAGTCATCAACTATACGTATAAACAAAGCAATTTTACTTGTTACGACGGTTCTGCTGTGATCCTATGAGGAGTTCTGTTCCATATCTTCGAAGTTCATGATCATAACAATATTTCTATGGGACCAATTCGGAACCATAACCCTTCAAACAAAAAAAAAAATTTTCAAAATCGTTCCACAATTGACCGAGAAATCGGTGAACATACATAAAAAAAAAAAAAAAAAACGTACATTCAACCGAACATATAACCTCCTCCTTTTTGAAGTCGGTTAAAAATACGTATAACTGTAACATATAACTTACGAGATGGTAGAGAGGTAATGTTCTTTGACTAGCTTTTTGAAGACAGATATATTTTTAGCATCACGGATCTTAGCTGGAAGTGAGTTCCATAGTCGTACCGCATGAAAAGAGAAGGAATTGGAATAGAAATGGGTTTTATGGGCTGGGAAATTGAGATGGTATTTAATGTGGGATCTGCATGGGGCATCGGCAGGGCGAATGAACGAAAATCGACTAATATTGTATGTAAAGGTACTTAGTATTATTATAAATATTTGTTACTTCTTCGCGTTTGAACGGTTGAACGGGATTTTGATGGGGACACAGATAGACCTTGCCCTGGAGGAGGACACCCTTTGTCCTACCTAATTTTATCCTAGGAGTATGTTCACTTTGAAAATATTTTCACACGGGTAAGGCCACTGGCAGCGGAGTGTTACAACCTACAAACAGAAAACCTATAAACAAAATTACAACCTACAAACAAAATGTTAAATCTCCAATTCGATCTAGTTTTATCCATAATCTAAACTAATATTATAAAGAGGAAAAGTTTGTTTTTTTGTTTGTAGGAGGTAATCTCAGAAAGTACTGGTCCGATTGCTAAAATTGTTTTACCAATAGAAAGCTGCTAAGTGACATAGGCTATATTTTATGTACGAGGGCGAAGCCGCGAACAAAAGCTAGTAAATAATAAAATAGAACTCTATTAAAATATAAAAACTATCGACTTCAATGACCAAACACCAGTTAATAATATCGACGTTCAATATTTGTAAAACTTATATTTCCCTCGGGAAATAACTTCGTCGTAACTAGCTGTCAAGATATGGACCCTTGGCGAGTGAATTACACGGGCCGCAAAAATAACAGGTCACATAGAAAAACTGTGATATCTCCCAAAGTTATGTACATAGATGGTTCGTAAAAATATTATGTCATAAGCAGATTAGTAATAGGTACTTATTATAAATCTCAGAAGAGGATACATTTGTACCAAATAGGTACAGTTTTCAAAACAGAATTTTCAGTTTTATGAAAAACTAGCTGTTGCCCGCGACTTCGTCTGCGTTAAGTTTGTAAAAACGTACAATCATTCTGAGCTTGCAATTCATTCTGAAAGCAACACAATTATTTATTGTACTTTAACATAAAACGGTTAAAAGTAAAAACGCAAATTACCTTCAGGAAACATGTTATGTACTCGTCCAGATCCAAATGTATGAATGTCAATGAATAGAAAGAGTATGTAAGGGTCGTAGCAATTGGCATTTCTGAATACCCCAAAAGAAAAGAAATTAGTTTATGTATGTTTCTGGTTTATGTTCTGGTGAAACAACATTGTATGATTTTTACCCCTCGCCACAGTGAGCACGTCACAATCGCAGCGGTAATGCCTGTCTTTGAAGAGTGTCTACAGAGCCGTCACGGCATCCTCTCTTTGTGCAGGACTCACCGGATGTGGGTGTTTTGGGAGGTATCTGTATCGAATTCAACGGGAAGAAACACTCGGGTATCACCATTGTGCGGAGAATACGATGGAGCATACGGTGGAAGTCGGTCCCGCTTGGTCGGAGCGCCAGCACCGCTGTGTCCTCATAGAGGCGATTGGTGGAGAAAATGTCAACCAGTAGCCTCCTTCAGTGAAGCACTACGATCGAAGAAGGTGGCTGGAACTATGAGGGATAGGACATTCTGACTCCTTAACTATCGCTGCAAGTGATGCTCCGGGTGTTGAAAGCCGCAGGGCGATTACCAGCCATCGCAAACCGGGATTGCGGTGGTGCCGTCTGGCCGTCTGGTCAAAGCAATCCTGAATCGACGGCCGTTGTATTCTATATATTCTATTCTATATACACCGGATTCAAAGAGATGTCAGCAAATGGCAAATGGCCCTCTAGGGCCGATGTCTGCGAGATTGTTCGAAAGAGTTACCTCCCGTAAAATTTTCGCCTCAATAATTTTTCACTGAAGAGTTTAAGCCGTTAGACAGCTTTGGTAGAGGTAAATGAAGGAGCATAATCGGGACACCGACCTTCAGCTGAATAACGTGCACTGATAGTGCAAAAAGCCAGTGAATCCAAAAACTACCATCATCATCATCAACTATCTTCCTCCACAACAGTACTTATGAAGAATTTGCGAGAGCATGCTTGCATCGATTGTTGTAGCTTGATCATTTTGGGCGTAAAAATTACTTGTTCATTTACCTAGGATTTTTTGGTGTGTATTTAACTGACGTCCCCGTTGAATGAATTTCAGCGAAATCTTGAGCGCGTGTATCCCCGCCCAATCAAACTCGCACATTGATGGCCAAACCGAGAGGTCACTGTCACCGATTGCCTCTATGAGGACACGGCGGTTCACCCAAATGTGATAGAACTCCACCGCATGTTACACCGGGTCCTCCGGGCGATTCGCAAAATGGTAATATCAGGATACTTTCAACCGAATCCGGAACAGAAACCGCTCGAAACACCCTCACAGTCTTGTGTATCCATAAAACAATGAAATTACGGTAAACAAATGTAGCAGCCGATTAGTGTTATCCCTGAGACTGGCCTCCCTCAGAGGATTGTTCCATTGTTGGTCACCACTCACTGCAAGGAGGTAACGTCCAGATGTCGACGTAAGGCTGCCAGGAATCTGAGATACATCAGTGATCAGGAACGTAAACCACTTTCGACCCCGTTTTATATGGAGCAGAAACTGCAAACAATAAATCACGCCATTATTAGGCCGCAAGGTGCCATCCCGGAGGACATAGTGGAGCATACAGAGGTGTGTCCCGCAAGGGCGGATCACCGCCGTGTCCTCGTGGAGGCAATCGGCGTCAGTCACCTCTCGCGCCGGGGCCTGGTTTGGGCTATAGTCCAGAGCGAGGAGGAATGGTAGGCGGTCGCCTCCTTCTGCAAAGCCGCAATGCTAGCGAAGGAGGAGGCCGCACGCGTGAGGGAACGAACGTCCTCACGCCGAGCCGAGATTCCGACCCCGACGACCAGCCACGGTAGACGCAGGCTTGCAGACATCGAACAATGGGTAGCTAGCCGTCCGGCCGTCCGGTAATTAACCGAACCGAGCCCAGTCGTCAACAGCACGTAGTGATCCACGAGCTCCTCAAAGAGATGTTTCAAAGCAGCAACTGAAGGACACAAGTGTGGTTTTAGTCAGTAAAAGTTTGACACGCCCTCTTGCTCCAACCAGAGAAGTCATTTCATGATTTCCACTCTTGAAAAAAAGAAAAAAAAAAGTACCATCATTATCATTATCATGGACATAGGCCTCCCCAAGTGTCGCCATAATGACTGGTCCTGTGTGTCTCGCATCCATCGGATTCCCGCGACCCTCACCAGGTCATCGGTCTACCTGGGGGCCTTCCAACACAAGGTGCCATGCAACCCCTTCCGAAAATTTGGCCGCGTTATTTTAAAATCAATAATTAAATACATATACGTGTTTACTTTTATCGCCTTTTTTGGTTGGTATCCCTTGAATAATCATGGTCAATTATCTTGTTACAATCATGGAAAAAAAAAGCAGTAGGATTGTTAAAAATGCCTCCGTCTAACACCAGTTTAACCATAACTATTTGCCTCCAATTTTGAACAATAGAACTGTCTGCAAACGTGGGCGATGGTCATTCTTCCGCCATTTAGAAAATTACGTAAAATACACAATGCCATCTATCAAATATGAAGTTCAACTGTCATTGTCATCATTATTTCTACTTTGAGTCTTTAGATGGCGTTGCGAGTATCTGAATTGCGTGTGGTGCCATATTTTACTAATTCGATTTTATTATGTGTTTTGATTAGTTTTTACAATATATTTAGAAGATATCGAATAGAAATGACAATTTTATTTTGAAAAAATGGTAAAAGTTATTTTATTACAAAAAAGAAGATAAAATAATGACAAAAATTTTAACTGTAGCTGGGGATCGAACTCGCGGCAAATGTCGTTTAACACCGACGTTTTGGATTATTGCTCACCCCCCATAGCAAATAGCGTGATAATTTTTAGCCTAACAGATGCACTGACATATAAGGATTATGTATGCAAAATTTGAACAGGATCGGTTCAGTAGTTTTTGCGCCAATTAATACCATCGCAAAATAATTTTACTGTTTTATTATATGTATAGATGTATAGATATCAAAATTCAAATCAGTAAAATAATGTTCCGCTTTTGTGTCAAATTAAGCTGTCATTATAAACAATTTCTTAGATAGGCCACAGTATTCAGTGCAATATCATGTCGCTAACACCTGAAGAATGTACACGAAAGAATAAAAAAGGTGAAAGAAATCTGCAAAGTACCCAAACAATTTCAAGAGACAAAGTATAAACATCAGATGACTAGGAAATGGCAGGCATTTCAAAGTTATTTTGCAAGACTTGCAAATTTTTTAAGACTCGTATTTAAAAAAAATCTTTAGGTATTCTCTTGTACCTAATCAGTCATTTATACAACATACTACTTACTACAGTTTCACTAATTCGTCTTATGTAGGTACTCGTGTTTACGAATCTATTGCACTTTTTATTACGGACCCATATATTTTGCGGCCCCGTTTAAGTACTAAAAACAATACTACTACTACTACTACTTACTTACTTACTTTTATTTTGTTATTGGTTGTAACAAGGCTCGGAACCGGTTTAAAAAATACCGGTTTTTACCGGTTTATTTCGGTTTTCCTCCGAACTTTTCATAAGAACGTAAACGTTTTAAGAACTTTATTTTAACCTAAATTAACCGGTTTATTCGACGAACGGCATGTCGGGTAACGCGTTGCAACTTGTGACTACTTGTAAGGATGCCGCGTATAGCGGCGTGGTATGTAAACGTACTTACGAATTTACGATATTGATCGGTGAAGATCGAGAGTGTGTCGACCAGGGTGGCGTACCTTATACTCAGAATATCGCCAAGATATTAGCTGAAGGTCATACAGGTTTACGCCCCGACCTCGACGCACCCCGACGACGAAGTAGAGACCATGTATGAGGATGTATACAGAGCCATGCATGGTTTTAAGACCCACTTCACCGTGGTCATGGGGGACTTCAACGCGAAACTGGGCAAACGAGATGGTGACGAGCTGAGAGTGGGGCAATTTGGATTTGGACGTCGGAATCACCGGGGACACCTACTGGCTAGTTTTATGGAAAAGGAAGGCCTCTACATGATGAACTCCTTCTTCAAAAAACGTGAGCATAGGAGGTGGACCTGGCAAAGTCCCGACGGTGCGACTAGAAATGAGATTGACTTCATTCTGTCGACGAAGAAGCAAATATTCAATGATGTCTCCGTGATCAACGCGGTGAAAACTGGAAGTGATCACCGCATGGTAAGAGGCACATTGAATATCAATATTAAGCTTGAAAGGTCTCGACTGGTGAAGTCTACGCTCCGTCCAGCACAGATCCAGATCCAAAACTCCGAGAGCTTTCAGCTCGAACTCCACAATCGTTTCGAGTGCCTAGGAAGCTCCGTGGACGAATATAACAATGGGTTCGTGGGAACTGTCCATACGGTCGGGTCTAAATTTTTCAAGGCTCACTGTACAAAAAAGAACAAGAAGCTGTCAGATCAAACTCTCGAGCTTATGAAGAAGAGGCGTGAGATGACTTTGCAGTCTTCAGATGATGCGTGCACATATCGGCAGCTCAATAAACGGATCTCAAAGTCTCTGAAACGCGACCTTCGCCGATTTAATACCAAGAGGATTAAGGATGCGATTGAGCGGAATAAGGGCTCTTAGAGGATTTGCACGAGATCTGTCTATTGGGCAGAGCCAGCTCACGAAACTGAAGACCGACGATGGCAGAGTCATATCCGCCAAATCGGCGCTTCTGGGAGAGATCGAGGCTTTTTATGGACAGTTGTACACGTCAATCTCCGAACCCACTGCAAATCTAGCAAACGATACCCAAGAGCTAGATTGACTCGACACTATACCGAAGATATCCCGGACGTCAGCATGTACGAGATTAGGGTGGCTCTGAAGCAGTTGAAGAACAACAAGGCGTCGGGTGAGGACGGAATTACGGCCGAGCTCCTGAAGGCGGGTGGAAAACCGGTCCTAAAGGCACTTCAAAAGTTGTTCGATTCTGTCATACTCGAGGGAAAAACGCCACAGGCATGGAGCAGAGGTGTGGTGGTACTCTTCTTTAAGAAGGGTGACAATACCCTGCTTAAGAATTACAGGCCCATCTCACTTCTGAGCCATGTCTACAAGCTGTTTTCCAGAGTCATCACGAACCGTCTCGCGCGCAGGTTCGACGACTTCCAGCCTCCCGAACAAGCCGGATTTCGAAAAGGCTTCAGCACCGTGGACCACATACATACGCTGCGGCAGGTTATACAAAAGACTGAGGAGTATAATCAGCCTCTCTGCTTAGCGTTTGTGGACTACGAGAAAGCCTTTGATTCGATCGAGACTTGGGCTGTACTGCAGTCTCTTCAACGGTGCCAGATTGACTATCGGTACATCGAAGTGCTGAAGTGCTTATACAAAAACGCCACCATGTCAGTCCGACTTCAGGACCAGACCTCGAAACCAGAGCTCTTGCAGCGGGGTGTGAGGCAAGGAGACGTCATTTCTCCGAAACTGTTCACGGCCGCAATGGAGGATGTCTTCAAGGTTCTGGAGTGGAGAGGGCTAGGCATAAATGTCAATGGCGAGCACATCACTCACCTTCGATTTGCCGACGACATAGTAGTCATAGCTGAGACTGCGGAGGAGCTCAGTACAATGCTCGGTGACCTCAGTAGAGCTTCCGAAAGAGTGGGACTTAAAATGAACATGGACAAAACCAAAGTCATGGTAAACATCCATGTAGCACCCACTCCTATCAAGATCGGAGACTCTACACTCGAAGTTGTGGACGACTACGTTTACCTGGGACAGTTCAACTTTTTTGTCTCAGCAGTTCAAGCGTTAAAAGGAATTGTACCAAGTGGACCAACTGGGAAAAATGTCTCACTTGTTCAACGATTAAACTATTGAGCTAGACTAGCGTATAGTTTTATTATTACTTTTAATTAAGCCACCTAATTGTACCTAATATGTAAACTAGAAGACTGATTACTGATAAACTGGAAACTGAAACTGATATATTGAAAAGCATTAAATTTTTCTTTTTCCAAATATTTGTCATCATCATCATCTTCCTGCCCTTGTCCCGTTTTATTCGGGGTCAACGCAACACGTTTTTTTTCTTCCATTCTGTCCTGTCACTCGTCACGCTATCACTAACTCCCTTTTCTTTCATATCACTTCTCACACAATCCATCCATCTTTTCTTTGGTCTTCTTCTCCATCCATCCACATGTAAACTCATAACTCTTTTAGTAACATGCGTTTCATCCCTCCTCTTCACATGACTATACCAAGACAAACGATTCCCTTTAAATTTTTTAGTCACTGCCGCCACTTTCAAACTTCCCCTTATATACTCATTTCTCACTTTATCCATTCTCGTCACACCACACATCCATCCAACATTCTCATCTGCTACGTGCAATCTTTTTTCATCCGTCTTTTTCACAGCCCAACATTCTGATCCATACAGTATGACAGGCCTTATCACGGACTTGTAGATTTTACCCTTCAATTTGAGGGGCATCCGTAGGTCACATGTTGTTCCCGTGACCTGTCGCCATTTCATCCATCCTGCGTTGATCCGATGTGTTACGTCCCGGTCTACCTCACCATCCCCTTAGACGAGCGACCCGAGGTATCGAAAGTCGGAGCAGATCGGTATGGGCGTTCTAGCGAGAGCTAAAGCCACTGGATTGGAGAGACCGCCGAAATCGCAGAACAAGTATTCCATTTTGGTTCTACTCAATTTCAGGCCAACACTCTCTAGTCTGTGCCACCACACCTCCAATCTGTTCTTGACCTCTAGGCCACTCTCGGCAACCAACACAATGTTATCGACAAACAGCATACACCAGGGAGCCTCTTCCTGAATGTCCGACGTCAGAGCGTCCATTATCATCAGGAAGAGGTAAGGGCTGAGAGCCGACCCTCGATGTAAGCCGACAGCCACATTGAAGCTGCTAGTGGTGCCCACTGTAGACCGCACGTGGGTACCTACTGCATCGACTGTACATCGCTCGGATCAACTGCACATTGTTACTTCCCAGGCACACCTTTCTCCTTAAGGGCCTCAGAACCTCACGAGGTACCCGGTCGTATGCCTTTTCGAGGTCAACGAATACCATGTGCAAGTTTTTATGCGAACCTCCGTATTTTTCGCATAGCTGGCGTATAGCAAAAATGGCATCCGCTGTACCCCGACCCGATAAAACCGAATTGGTTCTGTAAAATTTCACTCTCTTCTCTCAATTGCCTTTCAATAATTTTCTCCCAGGCTTTCATAGTATGTGATATTAGCTTTATTCCTCTATAATTATTGCACTCAAGCACCACCACCACGATCATCAACAACATCATCATCGTCATTGCACCTTTGTTTTTAAAAATCGGCACCAAAGAGCTAATTGCACCACTCATCAGGTAAAAATATCAAATTAACCGTGAGAAAAATTGTTCACCTTTATGTTGTAGGACGGTAAGTATATTTTGAAATGAACCAAGTTTAGAGTTGGACCGTTTCAAATCCGGTACGAAATTTAGTAATGGGGGGTGCGCGACATGGACACCGAAGTCAGGGTTTAGAATTTCAGTACAGCTTCGGATAGCCGCGAAGCGCTGCTTGAACAACGCGGGACGTTTGTTTATCGTACGCCCGTATTAACCGGTTTTTATTGCTCTAAACCGTTTAATCCGAAAAAACCTTTATGTAAATACTCTTCCAAAAACCGGTTTAAAAAAAACGGTTTATGCGAACGAAACCTAATGTAAAGGTTTTTTTGCCAAGTACATAATAACGGTTTGAAAATTTAACCGGTATCCGAGCCTTGGTTGTAAAGTACCCGTTTATGTCACTCATGCGCAGGTCACATGAGACATTATTCAAGGTTTGTTAAAAATACTACAAATAAATAAGTTTTCAGTAATTTTTTTTTCATTACACACTTTCATTGTGCAGTATCGTAGCCCAAACACTATGGGGTTATTTTTTTGCGTTTAGTAGTTTCTATGGCCATTATCCGATTCCATCATCAGATCAGCCCCAGGGTACCAAAATAATATATTGTCATCCAAGTTACAAAGGTGTAACCAATTTCAGTTCAATCGATTCAAGGGTACCTGTTTCGAAATCCATTTGCAATATCTGCCCTATACAAATATAAGTACATACAAACATTGCTAGTTGTTTGTAAAAAACATAGCCGTCACACAAGAAGCGTTTCTTCTTGTTTCAAGTAGATATTGCAGATGGATGCGAGACGCACAGGTTCGGTCGTTATGGCGACGCTTGAAGGAGGCCTATGTCTAACAGTGGACGTCTTTCGGCTGAAATGATGATGATAATGATTACAGATTGTACAAGTGACGGTAGTGAGGAGATTTATCGCTAATAGCTTCAGACAAAAAGACTTCATTAGCGACAGTAATTGAATTAAGAATGTTTGGGATCGACCTGCTCTAGCATAGAGCAAGACGATGCAAACATTTTTTTTACACTTAATATCCTTCCATCTTATAGGTACAGTATTTAATTTTATGTCTTGCTAATGCTTGCATTTAGATAATCGTTATCGTTGATAAAATATATCACTTTGCCTAAAACCTGTCGGTACCTTAAGGGCTCTTTCCGATACATCTTCAACATAAGCATGATTTAAAAGCTTGTTGTTTCATCCAACGCAATAAATAGATCTCTTTCTCGCGTTGTTTTTTTATGAAAATCCATAAAAAAAAACAACGCGAGAAAGAGAGATAATGCCGGCCTAAACGCTCTGTTGGCATTCGGTAACTTCTGTCACTCGAATATTTCATGTCACTCGAATATTTCATACACTCGATTGTTCCAGGAAATAAGTGTTTTATAAAAAACTTTGAAAGTTATTGTAAGAAATTTTCGTCATTCAGAATCTCGATTACCTAAATGTGCAAGGATTCCATAAATATATTTTCTTTCCTTTTCAAACAGTAAATAAATGTTTTATGCAATGTAGGTACCGGTTTTTTGAAGTCTTTACTGGACTGTAGTTTTACACTAATTTGTATTTTTATTTCAATAAAAACCTAAATTATAAACACAAGATATCTGCTTTTCCAAAATATCTAGAGAAAGATGTATAATGATGTCATAATAACGGCTAATTTTGAGATGGGGAATAATCAAAAACCACATCTTTTGCATTGCCCTTTGCGTTTAAGGACTACGATTTTCCTTATCAGAAAATTCCCATGGATGTCATAATCACGTTAGAGCGGTTGTATGAGAACAGTATTACGAGTTTGGAGCTCTTAAAAATAACTTCTAAATATTAATATTCCTGTCTGCTAAATAAAATCTCCATTAGGCAAATTTTAAATAAATTTACCCAGTAGGACCAAGCTTGATGGCGAAATATGCAATAATAAAATTCGAAGAGATTTTATGAGATAAGTAGAGTTTTAAAATCGCACAGAAAAACTCAAGTAGGTACCTACGTTTAATGGAATGATTATTATCAAAAGAGATACCTAAGTAGTCTCAAATGTTAGAATAAATTACATTTGTAGGAGATTGCCTTCTAACTAAGTCTTTCGTCTATAGCGACTTTGTTAAGGCCCATATAGGTATTCCAAATCGAACTATTTTTGGAATACCTATATGGGCCTTATTACATTTTAAATAATCAAACATTCATTGTTTTAACTGGAAAAAAATGTTGTAGAATCATTCTACGGTTCTAATCACGAAATTCTTGATCGTCTATAATCATTGTTAAAATATATCGACCTTATATACACAGAAAATACGTCATAAAATAAAGCAATGATGTCTAGAAGAATATTCTAAGTTCAATGTTTCTAAAAAAAACATTTTAATTTTTAATTACGTAGGCATTTACTATTATTTATTTATGATGAAAATGAATGAATCAACTAATTTTGACACTTAAGAGATTTAAATATTTTTTTTTTATTTTTAATGCTAATAACTATTTAGAGTTCATGTATTTTTTATGAGTTGGACTTGGTAGAGTGAGCTGAAGCCAAGGTGATCTTCGGTTAGTGCCATTGAAACTCCTAGACAACAAGCAAAAAGACACTTTCGCGAAAGGCGCTTGTGTGTATTCTGATAAAGCCAGATGCCATGGTTAATGTCAACGAATTCAAAATCCAAGATCACTATTTTGGATTTTGAATTCACGATAATTGCAATACAATTTGTTATGAGTGTCATTATCGTGGTTTTTCGGGTCGGTAATAACAAATATAGGGTGCTAATCAAAATCCAAGATGGCGTAGACAAAACTTTGGCAAAATTTCGCCATGGGTGTCCTTCGCGCTGCCCTCATGGAATTAAATTTGACCCCGAGTTCGTTTTTAGAGGCGCAATGAAAAAGACACTCACAGCGAATTTTTTTTTGACATATAGTGATTTTGCCTCCAAAGTTATTAACGACCCAAAAATCGTGAAAAAACACTTGGAACTTACCATGTATTTTTTTATATTTAGCTTTAAATACTTTCCCTCCTCTGGGCAAAGGCCCCTAACAACTTCTTCCAGGTATTCTTTTCTCGAGCTACCTTGGGCTGGGGCTGGGTAGCCCTTGCGATAGGCGTCTAGGTCATCTCGCCACCTCTTCCCAGGTATTCTCTTCCTCTACCATGTATGGTGAATTATAAATATGATAATTTTACTGACCATCCGGCAATGGATTTTTTTTTTTACGATTTCTGGCTTTTCTAATGTTAAACCTTAATTGGTACAAAGAACTTTTCCGATCCATAATGAATCCAGGATAGCATTTTTTTTTTAATTTGTGCTGGAATAAAATCCCCTTAAGTTATATTATGTACTACTAATGCTTTAAACTCACTAAACTAAAGAATTTGAGACGCTTTTGTCTTTACAAATGTTCAGGTCTAAAGATAATTAAGAATTTCGTTTAATTAACTAAATTAATGACGACAAAATCTTAATGATTTTAATTAAGGAATAATAAACTGTCTAATAAAATTATGAGCTTGTTCCGTGTCGACATCTTGTCGCTTGACTTATTAGGTGATATTAGAATATTGTTTTAAAATTACCTAAAGTATATAATTGCATGTCATAATTTGATAGATTTTACTTAAATGAAGAATCCGCTAATAAGGTAATCATGTATTCAGTGTAGATGTTTCAAAAGTTCAAATAACTTAATAGTAAATCATTTTATTATTCAAGAAAAAAAAAAACAAAATCCTTATATTTTACATAGGCCTGGGCACTTATAAAACGTCAGAAGCTAGTGCACAGTTCCAAATTGTCCGTTTCCTATGGAAAAGAATCGACAAGAAACACCATGGGATTGAAAGCTAAAACACAACAAAAAGTATGAACTGCTACCCAATAATAAAACATCTGTTTCTTTCTTTATAAAAATACTTGCTTCTGCCAGCGGTTTCACCCGCGTGAAAGAACGTTTCTCCATACAAATTTTGGACGTCCTTTCATGCCTTTAGGGGGTGAAATTGGAAAATCCTCTCTTAGTGCTAACCTATGTCATAAAAGGAAACCTTGTACAAAATTTCACGCTTCAGTCAGTCAGTTTCTCCTTTTATATATATATATGTAAAGACTAGCTTCTGCCAGCGGTTTCGCCATAGTAAGTTTTTCCATACCAACTTTGGACTCCCGTTTCATACTCTTACGGGATGAATTTTGGAAAATCCTCTCTCAGTGCTCGCCTACGTCATAAAAGGAAACCTTGTGCAAAATTCCACATTCCTAGTTCCAGTAGTTTCGGCTGTGCGTGGATATGTCAGTCAGTCAGTTTCTCCTTTTATATATATAGATAAGTCCCATGGTCCATTACAATTGAGCAGATATATACTTTACGGTGTTAGATATGAGATCTAAGAGCAATTCTCCACTACAATAAAATCCTATATATGTGGGCATAATGCTAAAGCGCAGCTTACATTGTGGCAGTATAGCGTCGAAAATATTATCTTTACAATCACAAGAATGTAAATTGAAACTGTATTTCTGCTTTAAATTCAATCTGTCTGTGTCATGCTTGCGATGTGTTTTTACAAAAAGAAATAAAATTAAATATTGCTAAACAATAAAGGAGACGTTCAATTAATTTATGGAGCTTGGGCTAAAAATAATTGAACAGCAATTTGACTTATGACAGTATAACTTTGTATCTATGTGTGTTTTTTTTTCGGGTGGGAAAATCTAATTAATCTAAGGACATCTCTCGCTCTGCCCAAGAGCGAGAGATAGTGTCAGACTTTTACTAACTAAAAACCCACTCCTGTTCCTCCTTTGCCATTGTTCCAGGGCCTCGGGGATCTCTTTCGCATCACCCATGGCCCCAGTAGGCTTCGACTCTGCTGGGCCCCTACGATTGCTGACATTTCCTTGAGGCACGCGTGAAACACTACGCGACGCCGACTACGTGCTGCCCAATATGTCTTCAAAACCGATCAGGTGCTATTGAGGAACCATATTAAAAATATTACCCAGCATGTGTCTTAACGTACAACGGCCGTGTCCATGACACAGTCACACACCATTTTTTTTCTTTGAAACGATACGTTGTGTCGTGTGAACTTCCCGGATCATATCGGAAAATAATGCATGTTGCTTTGGTCTTTTTTCTCTCATAACGCATTTTCAACGGGACTTAGTAAGATGCTGAAAGCGTTGCCAGTCAGGATGCTGATGGGTTTCATTCCAAAGCTGTTTATTCGGGCCCTTTTTCGTTGGAAGGTTGCGTCATATAAACTCCACCTAACTATAAGATGTGGCGCATCAATCCGCCGGATCATGGCGGACAGGGACGGATGTTGCTGTCGTCTCACATTTTGTCTCCATTCTCTCGTAACGCGTTATTTACGGGGCTTACCTACTTTAAGGACCTTTTTTTTTACTCGATTAACTGCCTGTAATGGGTTTGGGGAAAAAAACAGCTCTTCGTGTAATGTAGATGTATATATTACTGAGACCTTGAATCTGGGTTGTGGAGGTCAGATAAGCAATCACTCCATGCAAAATTAGTTTCAGTATTCCGCAAAGGCTTATTATAAAGATTGGAAGCAGCATCCAACATAGTTGGAGAGAGAAAAGGTTGGGGTAGGTTTTTTTTTCGCGAAAATCATCCAATGACATACCCCGGTCTTGGGCGGAGCGGGAGATAGTGTCAGACTTTTACTGACTAAAAACCCACTCCTGTTCCTTCGTTGCTTTTCGTACCTGGGCCGAGTCTTCCTTTCAGAAGCAGTCCCTTGCCCCCAGTAGCTTCGACCCTGCCGGGCCCCTACGGTTTGCTGACATCTCCTTGCACGGCGAGCTACCCATTGCTCGCCATCCACAAGCCCGCGCCAAGGTTGGCCGGAAATCGGGATCGGAATCCCGTCGGCTGGGGCGCGAGGGCCATTGCCTCGCGCAAGGTTGGGTTAGGTAAGAATAGTTGGGGAAATAAAAACTAAAGCCAACTGGTAGTGAACTGGGAAAGTTCCAGAGTCTACTCATCATTATCATCTTCAGCCCTCTCTCCACTCAAGTCCAGTACAGCCACGTTAATTTCCGAAATAATCCTTGATCACTTTTATCATTCCAGCACACCAGCATTACATGAACTTTTCCAGATAACACATTACCCCGCCAATGACAACTAATTACGCCAGGCGCACCCTCCGCCTACGTAAAAGAAGTATAAAATAAGGTATTATTCGTCCGTCGGTTATCTAGCTGTTACCTCGGGTCGCCAGTAATTACCGCTGGAGACACAGATAATTGCCTCGAGATTCTGCTTCCCCAATTTTTGTTACAATTTTCCTCGCTACGCTACCTACAATCTCGTTTTCTCAAATATCTACGATGTGCCTCTAGATCTTATCGGGTTGACGTCAACTCATTATTTCTGCTGAGCTGAGTTCGCGATGTAAGATAAAAATAATGACATATTATTGACATTTCTTTTTTCGCCTTTCTATTGATTATAGACAGACAAAAAACCTACCTGTAACCTACACAGGGATTTCAGATGAAGGAAAACGGTCCACGACAAACTTTACAAAAAAAAGCGAACTGAACCAGATTTCATCGTTGCGTACATCAATTCAACAAATGGGATTCATTGTACAAGAAAGCGTGAAATGAAGCTACTCATGGGCACACGGCACCCGCGAGCTAAACTGGAACGTGTGAAGGACGCGATTTTACAAAGCCGTTCAACGTTAAGTTTCTAGCTTTCCTCGACAAATGAACAGTGAACAGTGTAGCAAGCGGCTGAGGTGCTGAGGCAGCGGGACTGAGGGACGTGTTCAATTCATCACTGCGCAGTCGACTCAGCAACACTCCCCGTTCGCAATTTTTCCGATGACGAACACTTTCGCACATCACAGCGGAAAGTCGCTGACTCAGGGGGGTTATTATGTGTCGTCAACCTCTATTAAGCGTAGGTAAAAAGACTGCGAGCGACGGAGCGACGCCCTGTATTATGTAAAAGCATTTAGATCTCGCACAGTCGTATCGGATAGGGTCGTTCGAAATGTCAGTGTTTGTTGAAGATAGCTAAAACTTTAAGTAACAGTTTCAATTTAAAACACAATCCAGCGTATTACAGGGATCTCTTCAAGATTTATTCAGGCTTTTCTGATGCGGAATAGTTAGATCTCTACTTTTATCTGTGGGTATCACTTAACAGTATGTATTTCTCATCGTTATCATTTTGGGTATAGTTGAAATAGCTACGTGTGTTTGACAACCAGCTTCTCTCCATCGTAGCTTAGTTCTTGTCTATCAATTCTGTTCATTTCACTGAGTTAAATAGGCCTCTTAGTTGAATCGATACTTCGCTTCGGCGAACACGGTTTGAATCCGTTTCCAATAATTAGGATTTACAGTGTCGTAGAATGATTTTATACTATGATAGTCTCTCCTCTCTCTGAATACAAAAGTGTATCAATTCAAGAAATTCGAGCACGATTTTGTGTATGAGGCAGTTAATAGACATGAGGGATTCATATGGCATTATTTATTAATACCTCGGGTGACGTCATAAACTCATTAACCCATTTATTTAGCGCACCCTCACAAAGTGAAGAGCTTTTCATGAAAAAGTGTCATTAAAATATTGCTGCATTACAAACAGAGTCGGTGAAGTTCATTTCAGCATTATGATTTATTCATGCTATCGTGAACTAAAAACGTAGTAACACCGTAGTTTTAATTCCGTTTCTGATAGTACAAAACTATACATGACCTTTTCAGAAAGTGGTCTTCGCTTTTGAATTTGAAATACATATTATAAAACTAGGTCGAAAATTTTCTTACCAATAATTTCAAGTTAGTAATATTGCCATAATATTGCAGATATTATACGTACGCTATGAGGACACAGATGTAGTAAATAATTTTAAAAGTTAACATCTTAATCAGGTATCTTAACTTAACTTAATTTAAAACTTAACTTAACTTTAGTGTATCAGGAATCTCAGCTTATTGAATTATTGATAGAGTCAGTTAGGGCCGATGCGTGGCAGGGCTACGGATTAATACACCACTGCTATAACAAATAACGGCACAGCGGACTGAGTTTCGGAGGGATCTTGCGGTGGTATAGAAACATCAACTGTTGCAACCTAGCGCTAGGTACGTCACAATCTCGACGGCAATTCCCCTCTTTGAGTAATGGCTAGATAGGCGCCATGGCATCCTCACTTTCCACCTGACGCAGTTCGACACTGGACATGGTCAGTTCGCGAGTTCCTGTTTCAGGATTCAGATAGAAAAAATGCCCGGGTGTCACCATTGTGCGGACCGCCTAAAAAACACGGTGGAGTGAGCGTACGGTGGTCCGTATTGACGACGTGTAGTGTCCCACACGCACCTTAATCTATTGAGTAGCGTAATTAGAGACACAATAGAAAGACAATGGCGCGTGAACGCCGGCGTTCGTTCGGGGATTGAGAAAGAAAGAGAGGTCAACAAAACTGAAGGGGCCCAGTGGGGTCGATGCCTATTAGGGATGCGGGAACATTTGAAAGAGTGACCGTGGCCCTAGAACGTAAAGGGCAAATGAAGGAACAGTCTGGGTTTTAGTTAGTAAAAGTCTTGCACTCCCTCTCGCTCCACCCAGAACGGGAGAAGTCATTTAATGATTTCCCACGTAAAAATAGAAAGCTACATTTATAAAGACAACGGAATCGCCCACTTCGTGTAACGCTCAAAGGGTAAACCTGAAACCGAAGTTAGAAGCTCCGCAAAATCTTATCTGAAAGTTACCCTCGTTCTAACAAGTTTGCAAGCGATGTGCAACTAACAAGGCAGATTTTTCCGATACCTTTTGTTTGATACATATTGTTTTATAACTTCTATCAAATAAAAACCGTGGACAATGTCTCCCCCAAAAAGTTTTAATTTGTTTTCAGTTTTCTTTCTTTTAGGCGTTAATTTGCGTGTGACAATAGAAAACCGTTCGGTAAATGTAACAATAGAAATGGAGGCAAATGACATCGACTTGATTTAGATTTTTCACGTCAATGATGGTAAGCTAAGGTCATCTTCCTGCTCAGGCCCCCTAGCCAAGTTACGATCGGTTCGTTAGCGTCGAACGCCTCGAGTAGGCCACGCCTCCGATTCTTTTGTTCTGACCTCGTGACTGAGCGTAGAGATGATGTCAGAACAAACTTGGCTATGGGGGCTGGTCAGACCAACGTATTGGGCTGCGTCCACGAGGCCTTTTCCCATGCACGTTAACTATCCCCACTATAATGAAACTAACCTAATGTTGGCTTCAACTCTATTGAGGCTTAATAATTGGGAACCCACTTTGTAACGTAATATTTCTGTTTAATTGGAGTTCAATTTGACTATTAAATTCATGAAGACGATTTAATCGGCGGTTATTTATAGTTCCGCGCTAGAAGTTCGAGTAATTTAGGCAAAGATATACCTACAAATATGTATATTAATGATGGTAGGTAATAACAATTAAACAGTCTTGCTTTTTTTTTCTGGTGGGAAATTCATCTAATGACATCCCCCGCTCTTGGGCGGGGCGGGAGATAGTGTCTGACTCTTACTGACTAAAAACCCTCTCCTGTTCCTTCTTTGCCATTTTTCCAGGGCCCCGGGGATCTCTTTCGCATCACCCATGGCCCCAGTACGCTTCGACCCTGCTGGGCCCCTACGGTAGCTGACATCTCTTTGAGGCGCGCGTGGAACACTACGCGCCGTCGACGACTTGAGCTCGGTCCGGAAGGTTACGGGACGGCGAGCTACCCATTGTTCGCCGTCCGTAAGCCCACACACTATTTGGTTGTGGTTCAAAGCTAAACAGAGTTATTTTAAGAATATGGTTGTACAGCTACTGCACACTACATAGGTGCCTACTTATCTATGTTTTTAGGGTTCCGTACCCGAAGGGTAAAACGGGACCCTATTACTCCACTGTCCGTCCGTCTGTCTGTCTGTCCGTCTGTCACTAGGCTGTACCTCATGACCCGTGATAGTTACACAGTTAAAATTTTCACAGATGATGTATTTCTATTGTCACTATAACAAAAGATACTAAAAAACAGTATAAAATAAATACTTAAGGAGGATCCCATACAACCAGCGTGTTTTATTTGCCGTTTTTTGCTAGGGACAGTACGGAACACATCGTGAGCGAGTCCGATTCGCACTTGACCGGTTTTTTTTTATTGATAGGTTTGCGCTTTACCACTGTCTTACCTGTTGGTAAGTGATGACGATGGAGCACGCATGCATAGAAGTAACCTATTCACCCTTCACTTAAAGACCCTTAAGTTGTATCTATCAAGAAACACAGACTCCGGCAGGGAATTCCATTTCTTAGCTGTGCGCATAATGAATGTGTTCCCAAAACGTTTTGTGCGTATGGGTGGGATGTCCACCATGTATCGATGATGCATCACCGTACGTCTGGTGGTCCGATGACGGAACGGACTTGGCGGAATTAAGTTATGCAATTCCGACGCACACTCCCCGAAATGCAACCAGTAGAAAACCGACAGGCTAGCAATTCGGCGTCGGTGCTCAAGACTTTGGAATAAAACGATTTTACTTCGCGCCGAAACTGAAATGCAATTCTATTATTGTTCACATAATGTAGTAATATTTTCATTACGGGTCAAAGGATTCGCAAGTTTAGATATATATAAAAAAATACAATCAATGTATCCTGGCAACACCATCGCGTCTAGATGTCACTTATTTTTTTTGCGGTAAAAGTTTCGCATGGAAAAAACTTTATCCTATCTAATTATTCATTTAATATACATGGAATAGAAAATCCCAAGTGATACATCTTATTATTCATTTATAATACATGAAATAGTTCCTTCTTTAGCAAAATAACAAAATTTCAAGTGATAACCTATAAAGTGTATTGTGCAATAACGAATTTCAGTGTCGAATTTAAGCCTTGAATCTACAATCACACAGGATGAAGAACCGATATCCAGCAAAAGCCAAAGCACTAAGTGATCATAGCGAGTACTGCATCTCAGACTTACAAGTCGAAACCTTGCTCAATCTTCAATCAGGGTACGAGATACCATTAGCGAAGTTGTTTTTGCACGCTAACTGATTGGAAGCTGCCAGACTGGTACGTGATGCTCTTAGCAGCTTATTCTACGTTGCTAGTCTGAAAAGGCCCCTGAAACCTGTCATCGAGGACGCGATCCTCATCGGGCAATGGCGGAGGCACTAAGTGATCATAGCGAGTGCTGTTTTTCGGACTTGCAGTCGAAGCCTTGTTCAATCTTCAATCAGGGTACGAGATACCATTGGCGACGTTAATTTTTACGCGCCAACTGATTGTAAGCTACCAGACTAGTACGCGATACTCTTGGCTTCGTTACTCTACGTTGCTAATCTGGTATGCATCTGTTATAGCAGGTGAGTCCCATTCATTTATAATCCAAAGAACAAAAATGGCAAAAAGACTAAGTTCGACGTGCTCCACTTTATCAGTGCCTATAAAGGTCACGAGAAGGCCAAGTTCATACTACCCATCTGTGTATTATTAATTCGTGTAAAAACAGTACACCACCTATGTGTAGATCGCTACAAAACATTCAAACTCCTTTAGTGAATACGAGATATTCCAAACCACCATAAGGTGGCAAGTTATACTGCCTAATATGTAAATTATAAACTTTCCAAAGTAATGCTAAAGAATACGAGATATTCCAAACTGTCATAAGTTAATCCAATGTACCTAGCCGGATTGCCGGTAGATACCCACCTGTGTCCAGTTGTTGGACTAGAAGCCAACCCAAAACCATGGGAGAAGGCAAGGCAGAATTATTGACACCCTCACCGGCTACAATGCTGGTGGAAAATACTGCCATAGTGCGAGCATAACGGTGGCCGATTATCAAACCTATTTTTTGCTGAGTTAAATAGTAAAGACCTATTCAATAGAAATATTATTATTTCCTTATGGTTATGTTGTACACTGACCTGCAATATATTCAAAATAATAAAAACAAAAACAAACCATGGAACACGAGATGTTCACAATGATATATATCTAAGCACTAAGTGACATGAATACTTCGTCAACAATTTACAAATGATATGTTCACTTATAGCAACAAATATCAGTAAGTGTTGATTATGATATGACTCCATGTAATAATATCTATGGAAAATCTTGATATAATTTAAACGGATTAAATTCGTAGGTACAGCATATTATTCCACATCCTCAGTATTTAAGCTTATAGTAAAAACCTTGCTCAAAGAGCATGTAAGCTAACTTTTAAGGAACCAAAACCTAAGGAAATCGCAGGTTAAGTCCTCTGCTGATACCAGCAGTCCTGAATAAAATTATAAGGTTCTAAAGTTTCAATACCAGAATTACAGGAACTCCTCACAGGCTCGAAGAACCCGTGCACCAGCACCTTGGAATACTTGATGTATGACACCAATGCCACAATTGGTGTGGCCACCCGCTGGGCTGAGCGGTTTGAGGAAGCTACCATTGATTTTAAGAAGAAGTAACTTCTCACTGTTGAAAGCAGAAGGGAATAATATTGACGGGCAAAACCACCAGCCCTACTTACTTATAATCACCCCAAGGGAGTAAGTCAGCAATAAACTTATAATGATATACAACAACTAAATAATGAAATATGTGCTGATTTATTTGTAAATAGTTGTTAGAACAAAATGGTATGAGGTATCTACCTTACTCGTACTTAATGTCTAAATCACTCAATAAACTAAAAATTCAATATAAATGAATGTCAAATTACACAAACCGTGTACGCCTGCTATTGACAATTGCACAGAACTAAACCTAAATTCAAATCTTTTGTAAAAACTTACCTGGTTGGTGCTCCTAATAAATAAATAAACAGACCCCCTATCAACATATAAGGTTGAAATAAACAGGGAAATCTTTGTTGTAACAAAACAGAAATAACAAGATTCAGATTTAATTTGATCTGCACTGGTATAACATTTCCAGTAGCAATTGTCTTATATTGACAATATTTTCTGTGTTCAAAGCAAATATTGTATGGAGGGAAATTGCCTTATTATAGGGAATACCTAGGAACAAGCTTCCCATGACTAGACAACTGGCCTTGTCATGGAAACATTACTTCTGATGCATTTGGCACATAAGAGCTCTCATGCCACGGGACACAAAAAGTGTGCACCAAAGCAACTTGTTTCACAAAGGACTCACTTCTATGACAATCAAAAAATCTCACTGCGCTTAATAGAAAAATTACTTTGCAGTATACATGACTCCTGAACTTAAAAATTTAACATAAAAGTAGACAACTATCTACCACTTGGTAAAGAAATGTAATGTTAGATTTTATGTTAGATCATTCAGACATTCCCAAAACATGCATGGCATACCCACCAATTTTGGAACAGGGATGGTTTGCTGAACACAGTTTAATATCATGCCTATAAGCCTATATGTATCCTATAAGTCATATGGTGAAATTATGGCTTCTCTCTACTTTGTTAGGTTGTCACTGTCAAACAGTGTCAGAAATGCAATAGACAACTTTGTCTACGGTGCAGCTAAAACCCGGTCCACACATGACCTACAGTAAAACTAGTCTTTTCTTTGGCTGATACTTTTAAATTTATTTCATGTTTATCCAGGTAGAATAAACATATCTTATCTCCTCTTTATTCTCTAAAATAGCTAAGTGGGACTGAATGTTCAAAATACACTTACTTAATTGAGGCAATGAATTACCCCATTTGAATTACTAGTATCATCAAAACTATAAGTACTTAACTTACCAATACAAAAGTAAAATTGCATTGAAACAAAAAGGGGGGGGGGGGGTGTAAGCTGGGGACCAACTAGTGCAACAGGTCCTCGTGAAAAGTCAGTGACCATACAACTTCTCTAGGTATCTAGTCCCTAGCAGGAAGTTCATTCCATCGACATGACATAAACCCCTCCCTCAAGAAACAAAGTTTCTCGTTACATATAACATAAACTGTGACACAAAAATACTACTGTGATGACAGAGGAAGACAATCGCATTAACTTCCATTTCGGGAGGCACAAAAAAATGACATAAAATGGTCTTCATAAGTATAAAATAATTGTATTTACATATATTTAGATAGACCCATATGCATATACATACAGGTATATACAAGTATACACATACATGCTGAAATAAACGTTAGTATACTAGCTGTATCATGCAGTAGAGAATTTGTAATAATAATAATAATATTAATAATAATAATAATTTAATATAATAAAATATAATTTATATGTTATGTTAAATGAACAAACGGAATAATAATAATAAAATCGATAAGCTAGACTTCCATACCAGTCACCTACAATGTCAACACAAATATAACTTAGATGTGAATAGATACTTATCGTTTGAAACGAAAATGATGAATGTGATAATATATAATGCATGTACCTAATTGCATTGCCTAATGCAAGGCTAATTATATGATGCATGTAATGTAATTACATTACCCCCAGTGACATTTAAAACATCACTATGGTATGATAAAAACAACTAATGAGATTATTCTGCTTCAATAGATTTCAACAAATTGTCTTTGTGTTAAGTGGGAACAGCAGTACTATAAAACCAAAGTAACTTTTTGTCTGATTACATTTAGTAATAATGACCTTGTAATATAGCCGACATCAACGGCTAGGTACAGGGGCGCTGGCTTTTAGAAAACCCCATGGGTGCTCATGCTCATTTGATGGACTCGAAAAAGTGGCGAAGTGTGAGAAGAAAAATGCACACTGATCAACCGACAAATAAATAAATGTCCTACTTACATACTGCGTACCTAATTACTAATTATGTTCGATAAAAATATAAAATGAAATCATTTTATAAAAATGAAACTAGTTTTTAGTATCAAGAAATATTATAATGTAACCGTAACCTAAAAGGCGATTACTTATCTGTTTCTTGATGTCTATTCTCAGGGGTGCTCGGCACCCACTGTTTATTTCTCATAATCGGCGCCCCTGGCTAGGTACATATAACGATGATGTACAAATAACCAAGTAAGTACTAAAATATACTGAGAGTAATGATATAATATTTCTAAAATAAGCTAGTAAGTCATAAGTGACTTTCATTAAGAATAATCCAATTAATTACAATACACGTCTCACACCGTGGTATTATAACTGCCCCTGTTGAAGATAACATGCTTCTCATCTAAATCAGTTGCCTATCAATGAATCAAATATATTTTTACAATACGAGAATACTTGTCACACAATACTTTAAAAAAATGAACGGATAGTCTAGTCAACACCTTGGGACACTCCCAGCAAGAACGTATGACTGTAGCGACAAAAAAACCTTAGGGAAAACTGAAATCAACTCATATCTTACTATAAAAAGAAACCGCACTTGAGTTGATAGTACCAGTACTAACAATAGCGTAACAATTAATTATTGCAGCAAACTCTAAACATCTACATTATGTGAACAATAATAGAATTGCATTTTAGTTTCGGCGCGAAGTAAAATTGGGAATCAAACGAGCTTACCTGTTAAGCGAAGTCTTGATTCTAATTTTATGAGCGCCGAAACTGAAATGCAATCACCCACCCACCACTAGTTAATAGCCCCAAAGCTGCAATAATTAACCTACCTAACTCACAGTTATCCTTACAGGGAAATAGTGAATGTAAGTATGCGGTAACAAGTCTGTCCAAAAGACAGCTTGTTCCTTGTCCTATAATCTCTAAAGTAAGTGACATCTAGACGCGATGGTGTTGCCAGGATACATTGATTGTATTTTTTTATATATATCTAAACTTGCGAATCCTTTGACCCGTAATGAAAATATTACTACATTATGTGAACAATAATAGAATTGCATTTCAGTTTCGGCGCTCATAAAATTAGAATCAAGACTTCGCTTAACAGGTAAGCTCGTTTGATTCCCAATTTTATTTTATTTTTTGGTAAATATTTTTTTTAGCTACTCAATAGATGATTTTTTCAAGTAAGCATGGTTGGTCAAATTCGAGACCATAGAGGAATAGCGAAAAAATATCCACAGGAGTGTTAGGCCCAATCACTGCTTACCATCAGGTGGGCTCGCAGTCAAGCACTAGTTTATATCAAGTAAAAAAAAAAATTGTGAAAATTATAACTGTACTTATTAAATTACCATTGTTATTCTCTTTTAAATTAACTCAATTGCATCCTGTTCATAAATCAACCCACTATTCGAACAATAATTTTCCTAATCTCAGTCATATTCCCTCATAAACACACACACACACACCCTCACCCTCTCACACACACACACACCCTCACATACCATCACACACATACACCCAAACACAACTTATATTCACTTAAATACTAACACTGAATTTAACTATTTTATTGTAAACATTATCTGTTATAAGTAACCTACCGCATTTAATAATGTGAGAGTACATAATGTATAAAAATGTTACTATCTCCGAATGAGAGGGAGTCCTGGTGTCCTGAAATACAGGCCTTACGTCTAGCTTAGGCACCAGTCTCCCACAATATAACATTGTAATTGTAAAACTGCAGTTATGTATTGCTTTCTTTATACTATGTAAATGTACCTTATATTGTGGTGAGAAATAAATATTATTATTATTATTACTTAAAATAAAAAATATACTCACGCCGTATTATTACAACATACGATAGTCTCGCTAATTAGGAAATAATCGTGGATACCTAATGCTATATTAAATAACACTAAGTTAAATTAGTTATCGCGTATGTTACTTAGTTAAGAATTTTTTTTTTCAGCTATCCAATACATTTACCAACATAGACAGCAAAGCTTCAAGATGTCCAACAAAACAATAAAACAAAAATAATGAAAATTATAATTCAATTGTTCTTGTTCTTCCTGCCCTTATCCCATATTACTTGGGGTCGGCGCAACACGTTTTTTTCTTCCATTCTATCCTGTCACCCGTCACACTATCACTAACTCCCTTTTCTTTCATATCACTCCTCACACAATCCATTCATCTTTTCTTTGGCCTCCCTCTCCCTCTCCATCCATCTACATGTATACTCAGAACTTTTTTAGAAAAGAAGTCCCTTTAGTAGCAGCTGATTGTATAAAATATTTAGGTGTTTGGCTAGACAGTTCACTTCGATGGGGCAAACATATCAATGAACTTAATGAACGATGTCAGAAAATGTTGAATATTATGAAAGTATTAGCTAGTTCTAACTGGGGAATGCATCCACAACAACTAAGACTTTTGTACATATCCTCAATTAGAAGTCGATTGGATTATGGCAGCATATTTTATGATAGTAGTGTTCGATTATATAAATTAGACAAAATTCAAAATAAGGTTATGAGAATTATTGTGGATTCATTAAAACTACCCCTATTCATGTGATGAAAAGTGAGTTGTGCTTACCCCCATTACATATAAGACGTAAATATTTAGCATTTAAGTTCTGTCTTAAGGTTAAATCGTGGACCAATTGTGTGACGAGTAAATGTTTGTCTGATCTTGGAAGTTTTACTACCCACAGATACTGGACAAACAAAAAAATACCTTCGCTAATGAATACTTATAATATTATTAAGGAAGAAAAAATGTACTCGACCAATCCATTAGATATGTTTAAATTAAATACTTGGTGTAGCAATATCTCAATTAAAAATGTAATTAAAATTCATCTATATAGTGTCAATAGGCCCAAAAGTTCATACGAAAGTAATTGCTTGAGAAATGATGTCTTACAAAAATTAAACTGCACATATAGTGGGTGGTACAAATTGTTCACCGATGGTTCTAAGAGTTCTAAGATTGGGGCGGCTTTCTATGATCCCGTCACCAAAACAAGTGGATGTTTCAACATTGTATCTAAAGTTTCTATCATGACAGCAGAGTTGTCAGCTATTTCCGAAGCGTTATCCTACGTTGCCACATTACAACACACTAATATAGTAATATTCACGGATAGCAAGAGCGCGCTCCAACGTTTGGCTCGGTGTGCCTCTGGACACAGAGGTGTACCGATAGCCTTTGCTGTTTTGCGCAAAATACAAGCATCTCTTTTAAACAATGTTAATTTAATCTTGCAGTGGATCCCGTCACATATTGGTCTACAGGGAAACGAGGAGGCTGATAGATTGGCTAAGATAGCAGTAACGTCAGGTATAGAGATTTATGTTTTACCAATTCATTCGGAAATTTTATCAAAATTCAGAAGCTATTGTTATGAAGAGTGGAAAGAATATTTTGGTGATAAATCGAGATATAAAGGGATATGGTATAAAACAATTTAAAATGAGCCTCCTCGAGCCCCATGGTTTAGTAGTTTTAAAGTTAGTCGAAAAACATTAGTAACTTCTTTCAGGATTCGTTCCGGACATATGCCTTTAAGAGCCTTTGCATTTTTAATGAAAATGGTGGACTCTCCGAATTGTTTAGTTTGTCATAATAAAATAAAAGATGTCCATCACCTTCTGTTGGAGTGTGTCAGGAATGAGTCTGAAAGAAGTTCGTTAATTAATGAATTAAATATAAATAAGCTAGATTTAGGTATATTTAACGTTATTCTAACCAAACCAATGTCGCCAGAAGCTATTTTAGTTTACTCACTAGTTACTCTGTAATTGTGATGTATTTGGGTAAGGCTACGATGGAACTGATATAACAATTTGTTAAAAGTTCCCTATATAAATAAATTTAAAAAAAAAACTTTTTTAGTAACATGCGTTTCATCCCTCCTCTTTACATGTCCATACAAACGATTGCCTTTCAACTTTTCAATCACTGGCGCCACTTCCAAACTTCCTCTAATATACATACTCATTTCTCACTTTATCCATTCTCGTCACACCACACATCCATCTCAACATTCCCATCTCAGCTACATGCAATCTTTGTTAC
This sequence comes from Mythimna impura, assembly GCA_905147345.3. Classification (NCBI taxonomy): domain Eukaryota; kingdom Metazoa; phylum Arthropoda; class Insecta; order Lepidoptera; family Noctuidae; genus Mythimna; species Mythimna impura. The sequence goes on along the minus strand of LR990348.1, from coordinate 8,812,496 downwards.
AATCTATACATATAATAAAACAGTAAAATTATTTTGCGATGGTATTAATTGGCGCAAAAACTACTGAACCGATCCTGTTCAAATTTTGCATACATAATCCTTATAGGTCAGTGCATCTGTTAGGCTATAAATTATCACGCTATTTGCTATGGGGGGTGAGCAATAATCCAAAACGTCCGTGTTGAACGACATTTGCCGCGAGTTCGATTCCCAGCTACAGTTAAAATTTTTGTCATTATTTTATCTTCTTTTTTGTAATAAAATAACTTTTACCATTTTTTCAAAATAAAATTGACTTTTCTATTCGATATCTTCTAAATATATTGTAAAAACTAATCAAAACACATAATAAAATCGAATTAGTCAAATATGGCACCACACGCAATTCAGATACTCGCAACGCCATCTAAAGACTCAAAGTAGAAATAATGATGACAATGACAGTTGAACTTTATATATATATATTTTTTTTTTTTTTTTTTATGTTCAAGATCGCAGCACTTATACATTTTTTTTTTAATACTAAAAACCACAAAAGCCTTTACTGGCTTATATATGGCTAGTGAGTTCGGATAAATTACAAATAAGTTAGGTAGAGGTAGTAAGTTTTACATTTTAAAGATATTATAAATAAGTTAGTATGACTAAACTAATTCATTCAGTTGCAATAAATGCTTTTTTAATTCACATTTTGATTTTTTAGGGTTGCAGAGGTATTTATTGATTTGATAGATGGCATTGTGTATTTTACGTAATTTTCTGAATGGCGGAAGAATGACCATCGCCCACGTTTGCAGACAGTTCTATTGTTCAAAATTGGAGGAAAATAGTTATGGTTAAACTGGTGTTAGACGGAGGCATTTTTAACAATCCTACTGCTTTTTTTTTCCATGATTGTAACATGATTGACCATGATTATTCAAGGGATACGAACCAAAAAAGGCGATAAAAGTAAACAAGTATATGTATTTAATTATTAATTTTAAAATAACACGGCCAAATTTTCGGAAGGGGTTGCATGGCACCTTGTGTTGGAAGGCCCCCAGGTAGACCGATGACCTGGTGAGGGTCGCGGGAATCCGATGGATGCGAGACACACAGGACCAGTCATTATGGCGACACTTGGGGAGGCCTATGCCCATGATAATGATAATGATAATGATCGTACTTTTTTTTTTCTTTTCTTAAGAGTGGAAATCATCCAATGACTTCTCTGGTTGGAGCGAGAGGGCGTGTCAAACTTTTACTGACTAAAACCACACTTGTGTCCTTCAGTTGCGCTTTGAAACATCTCTTTGAGGAGCGCGTGGATCACTACGTGCTGTTGACGACTAGGCTCGGTTCGGTTAATTACCGGACGGCCGGAGGGCTAGCTACCCATTGTTCGATGTCTGCAAGCCTGCGTCTACCGTGGCTGGTCGTCGGGGTCGGAATCTCGGCTCGGCGTGAGGACGTTCGTTCCCTCACGCGTGCGGCCTCCTCCTTCGCTAGCATTGCGGCTTTGCAGAAGGAGGCGACCGCCTACCATTCCTCCTCGCTCTGGACTATAGCCCAAACCAGGCCCCGGCGCGAGAGGTGACTTACGCCGATTGCCTCCACGAGGACACGGCGGTGATCCGCCCTTGCGGGACACACCTCTGCATGCTCCACTATGTCTTCCGGGATGGCACCTTGCGGCCTAATAATGGCGTGATTTATTGTTTGCAGTTTCTGCTCCATATAAAACGGGGTCGAAAGTGGTTCACGTTCCTGATCACTGATGTATCTCAGATTCCTGGCAGCCTTGCGTCGACATCTGGACGTTACCTCCTTGCAGTGAGTGGTGACCAACACTGGAACAACCCTCTGAAGGAGGCCAGTCTCAGGGATAACACTAATCGGCTGCTACATTTGTTTACCGTAATTTCATTGTTTTATGGATACACAAACTCAGGACTGTTGAGGGTGTTTCGAGCGGTTTTTGTTCCGGATTCGGTTGGAAGTATCCTGATATTACCATTTTGCGAATCGCCCGGAGGACCCGGTGTAACATGCGGTGGAGGTCTATCACATTTGGGTGAACCGCCGTGTCCTCATAGAGGCAGTCGGTGACAGTGACCTCTCGGTTTGGCCATCAATATGCGAGTTTGATTGGACGGGGATACACGCGCTCAAGATTTCGCCGAAATTCATTCAACAGGGACGTCAGTTAAATACACACCAAAAAATCCTAGGTAAATGAACAAGTAATTTTTACGCCCAAAATGAGCAAGCTGCAACAATCAATGCAAGCATGCTTTCGCAAATTCTTCATAAGTACTGTTGTGGAGGAAGATAGTTGATGATGATGATGGTAGTTTTTGGATTCACTGGCTTTTTGGCTTTGCACTATCAGTGCACGTTATTCAGCTGAAGGTCGGTGTCCCGATTATGCTCCTTCATTTACCTCTACCAAAGCTGTCTAACGGCTTAAACTCTTCAGTCAAAAATTATTGAGGTGAAAATTTTACGGGAGGTAACTCTTTCGAACAATCTCGCAGACATCGGCCCTAGAGAGCCCTATCCATTTGCTGACATCTCTTTGAGTCAGGTGTAGAATACAACGCGCCGTCGATTCAGGATTGCTTTGATGAGACGGCCGGACGGCACCACCGCAATCCCGGTTTGCGATGGCTGGTCATCGCCCTGCGGCTTTCAACACCCGGAGCATCACTTGCAGCGACAGTTAAGGAGTCAGAATGTCCCTCATAGTTTCAGCCACCTTCTTCGATCGTAGTGCTTCACTGAAGGAGGCTACTGGTTGACATTTTCTCCACCAATCGCCTCCATGAGGACACAGCGGTGCTGGCGCTCCGACCAAGCGGGACCGACTTCCACCGTTTGCTCCATCGTATTCTCCAGGCGATCCGCAAAATGGTGATACCCGAGTGTTTCTTCCCGTTGAATTCGATACAGATACCTCCCAAAACACCCACATCCGGTGAGTCCTGCACAAAGAGAGGATGCCGTGACGCCTCTGTAGACACTCTTCAAAGACAGGCATTACCGCTGCGATTGTGACGTGCTCACTGTGGCGAGGGGTTAAAATCATACAATGTTGTTTCACCAGAACATAAACCAGAAACATACATAAACTAATTTCTTTTCTTTTGGGGTAGGCAGAAATGCCAACTGCTACGACCCTTACATACTCTTTCTATTCATTGACATTCATACATTTGGATCTGGACGAGTAGGTACATAACATGTTTCCTGAAGGTAATTTGCGTTTTTACTTTTAACCGTTTTATGTTAAAGTACAATAAATAATTGCGTTGCTTTCAGAATGAATTGCAAGCTCAGAATGATTGTACGTTTTTACAAACTTAACGCAGACGAAGTCGCGGGCCACAGCTAGTTTCAAATAACCTTTGAATTCTGAGTTTTTACTAAATATAACTTCTACAAGCCGTCTTCTACAATTGAACAAAGACAAGAATATGAAACAATGAAAAATAAACACCCTTTATCTATAGCAAAAAGTTAAGCTAGAACTACACTGCACACACGTGTGACACACACACCGATCTGGGCACGTCGGTCCCTATACATTTTATATGGAAACTACACTTGTAGAGCTACACTTGATCCACGCCACGCGACATCGTTCTACGTACAAATCAGGCGTGGTCCAGCGTGCGTCGGTCTAGTGTAGTTCTCGCTTTATACACCCTATAGAGCTCCATCCCTTTAACAGTTCAATTAAGATCGTCAAACGGAGAGCTCGTGGTAGGGCCCACATTTGTAGTGTTATTGAGTTGATATCTAGAGCTTCTCAGTATCCTTTTTTTGGGGATAAAAAATCATCAAATAACTGATCCCGCTCTAAATGAAGCAAGAGGGAGTGTTCCTTCAATTGCCCTTTGCGTTCAGGGCTGCGGTAACTCTTTCAAACAATCCTGGCTGCGCGATTGGTCGACGCACCATTGTTGGCCCGTTGCCTGGGCCTGGTCCTGATCGGCCGACGAGTTTCCCATTGCTCGCCGTACGCAAGCCCGCGCCAGGAATCCCCTTACTATTTACAACATCCGAAATTTCTTCTGCCACTACTAGGGCATGAGGATTTCCTCATGCTTTTCGAAACCTCTCAGTAGCAGATTAAAGAAGTCTGGTATTGGCCTGATTGACGGTAATTGCCTCGACTGCAACTTGTAATTTGAACATAAATGGTGAAATGTAGATGCACCTACCTACTACTTCTAGGTACACCTCTGTCTAACTCGCCACGGAATACCGTCGTGATGTTATGTGAAAAACATTCCTTCAATATTTTAGTTCAACATTACAGATCCAATTTACGGGAGCTATTACAGTACCTACCACGATTTGTTTCTTACGCCTCATTAACCCGTAAACGATTGTTGTTCAAGATCTTACATTTAATGGAATTACAAAGTTTCCTTTTCACAATATATCTCCTCTAACTTTTACATAGATCAAGGTACTGCCTCTCGTTTTGTTTTAGTTTTGATTGTAATGTTAATATTACCTGCGGCAGCTTTTCAGAAATTTGTTGGTTTGGTACACTTTCGGAGTCAGCAACAATTGATCTCCCAAAAAGGTCGGAACCTATTGCTATTGTAAACCTGTTCAATTTACCGTTATTAAATGAGTTATTATACTTAAATTATTACTTTATATCATCAAAGGATATTTCTATTGTAATTCCGACGATCACACAATACAGTTGACGCAGTTATCCAAGTACCTACAATGCGTTCCAAATAAGAATAGGATCGATTGCCATGTTGTGACGTCACGTCATACTGTCAAATCGAAGAATTATTATGGTGAACAAAACAAGAAATTTTTAAAATTTAATTTATTTACGAACTGTGAAAGAAAAAACTTTAATCATAATCCAGTTCTTCAATTTACTCATCTCTGAGTTCTTCAATTTTGCCCAATTTCCTGCGATTTGACAGTATGAAGTGACGTCACAACATGGCAATCGATCCTATTCTTATTTGGAACGCATTGTACCTACGTTTTTGCTATGTACTTATTTGGTACTTTGTTAACTGGTCTACTGTGTTTACACAGTTGTCCTCTCGTACCTAATAATGTAATGTGAAAACATTGTAAAACTAATATTTTTTTAAATACTAACCGTAGAGTTTCTTGCCGGTTCTTCTCCATAGGAAACGATCAGTTGTTGACAGGTCTGTTGGTGTAGTGGTTAGTGGCCATTGTTCGATTTCCTCCCAAGACAAATGTTTATGTGATGAGCACGATCATTTGTTCTGTGTCTGGGCATAATTTATCTATATTAGGTATGTTCCTAGGTACTTTTTTATTGTAGTTGTGGAGTATTATTATAATAGAAGAATATTATATTTGTTGGAACCGTACACTAGCTTCTGACATTTTATTAGTGTCCTTGTAGGCCTATATTAAATAAAATATGTATGTATTTCGAATTGAATTGAATATATCAAACACGTCCAAACGCCCACGTCGCCCGAAAAAGTGTAAGAACATTACAAATTACAGAAATAAAGGTTTTATTATTTCAACCAGATGCCTATTTGCTATAATTGTGCCCGTAATAAAGCAGAGTAATATCTTAAAAAGCGTAATAAGTGAAATTCGATCGTGGTGCGATCCACATCAAACGGATTAAAAGGATCCACACACGGACAGTTTTACGGTTATTTAAACAGGATTTATTTGAGTAGGAGCGGAATTTAAACAGATTAGCGTTGAACCCCTGACCCACGCTGCTCTACTTATCTAACTAACCTTGCTGTTTTTCAGTGAGGATTAACTAGTGTTGAAAGCTCGTTAATTTTAAACCAAAAATTAGATCTGCGACAACATGCTAGCGAAAATTAGGACTGCGACAACATGCCAGTGCTGCACTGTGTGCATTTTGAAATAAAAAGAAAACTAACTAATAAACGTTTAGTTCGTTTTAATTAGTTTAGGGTTTTTTATTATTATTCTATAGTTTTAGTCCCAAAATTAACGCAAGATTTGAATTAAATATAAAACACAGTTTTTTTAGGGCAACACGATATCTTGGATAGACTGAAGGTCAGACGTTTTTCAGTTTAAATAAAGATGAATAGAGTGAAAAAAAATCTCATTAACCTGTATACTGTAGTTTTAGTTCTATGAATTAGCTTTGTCAGTTTATTCACAGTTGATATTGCTATTTGCAGTGCATGTCACGCAATGTGTTTCAGTCGGTGTGTTTTCTTCGTGTCACACTCGTCCCGTATCGTTTACCCTCTTGTCATGGGTGTCACAATGATGTGGAAGGTTAGCATTTTGTTGAACCAGTGGTTCCCGGCCTTTTTTCAACTGGGGACCACTTTGGTTTCTTTGTTGTTACCAGGGGCCAGAAGTCCAGAAGAAAATTTGACTATATGAAACTTGTAGCACACCGAAGTTATAGCTGCATTCCTCTTTGTCGCTCGCTCGACTAATATTTTAACACATCAAGGTAAGGCCCCAGAATTTGCGTTCATTGTTATAGAAAACACAACAATTGTGATAGAAACTTAAAATCTGTTACTTTTTACCCGACTGCAAGAAGGATTATGTATTTCGCGCGTATCTTGTATGTATTTATGTAATATTTTTTATTACCTCATATCTTCCAAACCGCTGTACGGATTTACATAATTAAGATATCGTTAGATTCCTCTAGATAGGTGACGTTAAAAAAACTCAACATAACGACTGTGAGACGCCATAAAGTAAGGTAAAACAATATTTTTTTTATACATCTATATTTTTTTTAAATTGATATAAACCAGTGCTTGATTGTAATCCCACCAGATGTTAAGCAGTGATGCACTACTATACTAGTTTATTAAGAGCCTATTCACTCTAGCCTTGAAGACACCTAAATTATAGTTATATATGGGTAACAAATTAAAGGGCTCATCATGAGGATTTCAAAATGGTATATCATGACTAACAATAGGAAATATGTTATTTATTTACTAACTGTTACTCGTGACTTTGTTACTCCCCTTTTTATATCCCCCCTGAGAATTAAGTCCCGTTGCAGCGAGAAAATGAAAAGTAGCCCAAGTTAATCTTTGTAACACGCAGTCAGACCGTCTGGCTATTGTCCGGACCGAGCCCAAGTCGTCGATAGCGCGTCGTGTACTACGCGTTCCTCAAAGAGATGTCAGCAAAACCATAGGGACCAGCAGGGCCGATGCCTACTAAGGCCATGGGAGGATTTCTGAAAAGGTAACCCGTGGTCCTGGAACGCAAAGGGCAACTGAAGGAACCTAGGTGTGGTTTTATTCAGTAAAAGTTTGTCACGCTCTCCCTCTCCGCCCTAGAGAGGGAGAAGTCATTAGATGATTACCCACATAAAAAAAGCTTTCAGTCAGTGAAAGTCAGTCCCTCAAAGTCGGTTCAGCCGTTTAGAACATGTCCATTATCCCCGGCAATTAAGATGAACTATCTCCCGCGAGAATTAAGATGCCCCCGCCTACGAGAAATAAGTCCCATCCCGCGGGAGTATAAAAATTAGATTAAGTAAAAGTAGCCTAAGTAACTGCTTGTAACAATTGCTATCCGTCAGTGAATGTCCTTTTAAAATCGGTCTAGCCGTTTCGGATGTTAGCCGGAACAAACCGATAAATAATCAAAAATTTCAAAGCTCACGTTCTTGTTATAGGTATCGAATACACTTTGATAAACTGACATTTAGTAAACAAATGTTTTTTTGATAATACAGACAGACACTTCAATTTTATTTAAGATACAAAAAAGCAAAGCCGATGACAAGGTAGGTTTGTGAACATATTTAAAGAGATAAATGTAGGCCTAAAAAGAGTTAATAAATAGTGATATTAGATTATAATAACTAAAAATGTAAAATAAAAAATAAATAATTAAAAAATAAAAAACCCGACTGCGAAAAAAATAACTTTAAAATAATCTAGACAATCATTCCATCTAATATGGGTCCCGACTGTTGCAATCTATGTGTTCCGTATTAAGATTTATTATTTGTTTTATTTTATGTGTTTAAATTAATGCAATTAAATTGGTTTCTACACTACTGGGCTGAACTTGTTTTTTTCTTTTCAGTTTGTATTTAAAGTTATTTTTTTTGCAGTCGGGTGTATTTTATTTTATTTTTTTGTTAAGTAGTTGGAAAGTTTAAAATGTTTAATCCTTTCCCGGACCATACATCAGCTCTTACGGACCACCAGTGGTCCGCGGACCACAGGTTGGGAAACACTACGTTAAACAATAAGCAAGCACGCGATATCGTGCTAGTGACGTCACATTACGTGAGGACGCGCGGATAGGAGTGGCACTTGAAGCATGCATTTTATATGAATGTGTTTTAGGGCGCCTTTAAATTAGCCGCAAAGTGCCGCGCGACGAGAGCGCGGCTGCAGCGCTGCCGCCACGCTGGTTTGTTATTACTCATGTTATGGGCCCGACAGTTTATAATCAGCTGCCCGTAGCTATTTCTGGTGCCCCAACTATAGGGAGCTTCAAAGCTCGTTTGAATAAATGGCTTATCGAGCAAGCTTTTTATTCTTTTGACGAATTTATGATTTAATTTAATTTAACTTTGACGCGAATATTAATTTGGAATGAAAATTATTTTGACTTTTATTTTAATTTGTAATTTGACTTCAATTATTATTATTTATTTATTTTTATTCCTTGTATTTTCTTTTATTTGTTTGACATTTTTTATTATTTGACATTGTTATGTACCTAATCATTTGTTGACAAATTTTATGTAACATTCTATAAATGACTTGTACTATAAAAAACGCGCGACTGCAGCGCGGGTGTAGCGCAGCAGTCGCGCGTTTTTATTTATATCAAATCAGCACGGCGGGCGGCAGCGCTGCTACCACGCTGCCGTCGCGCGGCACTTTGCGGCTAATTTGGAGGCGCCCTTAGACGCAGTCGAGCATGGAGGCTTCGTATCAACAATTATTTCGAGGTCCATGCGTGTGGAAGAATACACAAGGACGACATTGTATTAAAGCTCTGTAAACAATTTCAGAATGTTTTAGTCGTTTTAAGACATTTGGATCAGGATCGTAATACAATGAGTACTTGAAGAACAGCGGCGTAACCGAAGCAGGCTTAGGAAACACTGACGTGACGATCTGCTGGTGTTCTGATAACATCTCACCCTAAAAACTTTGAAACGCAACCTGCGTTTAAAGTAAAATGTCATTCCGCCTTGATTGATAGATTGACAGTAAGCTGTCAAGTAAGCTTCATGTTCTTCCACATAAGTTTTCACAATGAGTTATTACGTATAGCATTACTAAAATTGTTCTTCACGTATCGGTCAGAGCATTTTGGAAAGTATGACCTTAGTACAGCAATGGGACGATATAGTTTAATTAAAAAAAAATAGATAAGTACCTACATAAAAAAAAAAAATATTTTCGCTTACCGTCATGAGTATTATTGAGAGTAAAAAAAAATAATTGCGATTTTTTTTTAATTAACTGAAAGTTTGCCTATTACGAACACTATGTAGCTAGCTTGTGCAACATCCGAAGCCAGTTACAGACTACAGTCACATATTACACACAGTAACGCTACGTTTGCTGGGCCGCTACAACTATTTTGTTGCACAGACGGGCCACCAGGCCACCTAGCTCCATAAAAACGTACCCAAATTATACCTATATAAGTTACAAATAGGGATGTGTTACTAAAAAATTTGGTATTTTTTATCGATATACGAAACGATATTTACAAACAGTATCGATATTTATCAATAAAAAACCAGTACCAGTTTTAAAGAATTCTCAGAATTACACCTTATTTTAAGTGCATATTAGTAAAATAGTTCTAAATATACATGTAGATTGATGGAGAGGGAGAGGAAGGCCGAAGAAAAGATGTATGGATAGTGTGAGGAGTGACATGACAGAAAAGGGAGTTAGTGATAGTTTGACGGGTGACAGGACAGAATAAAAGAAAAAAACCTGTCGCGCCGGCCCCAAGTAATATGGGGTAAGGGCAAGAAGAAGAAGACACCTTATTTTAAATCGAATCTTTCTTTTTTAATATCAAATCTGGTAGATTCTTCTTAGATTCCAAAAATGTCTATGGGCTTATGATATCTCGAATTAAATATATCAACGATAAATATTGTAAAGTTTACAAAAGCATCGATATTTTAAAATATCGATTTAATAACCAAGCCTAGTTACAAGTGTAGGCTGGGCGTGAGGCATGAAAGCCACCGGAGCGTGTGAGCGGGCGCGGTTCATTGGTGCCAGCTCGTCAGCATCCGACACAGGGATACTGGAGCGGCCATTGCGTTAACAACCTGATTTTATTCTAGAAATAACTTTTTAAATGTCACAGGTTTTTACCAGTTTCAGAAAACAACATTTTCTTTGGGAAACTGCTAATAAATTATTCTGATTCTAGAAATCGAAAACATTATGACATATTTTATTTCCAATTTGGAATTTTGAATAAAGGATATCATCATGGATAGATTTATTTTAGAGAGCAGTGGTGGCCGAACTTATAAGTTGTAGGTCGCGGGGCACCCATTACTTTGTGTAATTTATTTAATCCCACTGTTCCAAAACGGTAAAGAAAAACTAGGTTAGGAAACCGGCATGTCCCAGCACTAAAAATTTTAAGATATGTGACATCAACCAACCCGCACTGGGCTCGCGTGATGGATAAAGGCCCATACCCTCTCCTAGAGAGGAAGCCTGAGTCCTAGCAGTGGGAACATTATAAGGCTGAATATGCTTATGCTTATTTATTTTGGAATTAACTAGGAAAAAGCTGGTGGAACAGATAAAAAAAGTGTTGTTCTGGAAGAATACATTATTCTCTTCATTTTTCACTTTGGGGCCAAATCTGTAGAGCTATTCCCTGGGCAGGTATACGAGTTTGAACAATATTTTTTTCTGTATTTTTATTTATTTATTTGGTCAGCCAACAACTGCTTACACAATACATTTATATTATATTAAAACGAAACTTACATTCATTAGTGTAGCAATTAATTAAAGGCTAACACTACATGCACTATATTCGGTTATACATGACTAAGATGTAATAAAACCTAAGAATTAAACAGTTAAAAAAGGTAGATTAATAAATAAAATTACAACACAACAGATAAAATTAAAAGCATTAGATTAAAAATTAAGTTAAGTTAAAAAATAAATTGATGAATAAATTAAATTGTTTGAAAAATGATTAAAGAAATAGTAATATTAATAACTTTCACTCCAGTAAATCTATAATGTTATCGTGTTTTACTATGAGAGAAACACTAGAGAGTTATTCTGCACATAGCTACGGTATTAGAAATGGAGTTTTATTGATATTTTTTTTATTTTTTACAATGTTAAATTATTTTAACAGGTACAATGCGATTCAAATAAGAATAGAAACGTCAATGACTCTATCTAACAAATGTTACTAAAAAAAAGTATGGTTTGCAAAGAAAACTTATTTGCGTATCAATAAAACGGTTTTTTTTTACCTTGTTTAACTGAGTCTTAGTTAAATCTAAGTGAAGAAAAAACTTTATTGTTTTATTTAAATCAGCTAAACATATTGAGACATAATTTAATTACTTAGTTAAAAAAAGACACAGTTTTTCTTTGTTGTTTTTATTGTTGGCAACAATTCGCCTTTTACCATTCGCCATTACTAAAAAACTACACTAGTCTTCACTCAATGATGCAGAGATGAGCGGAATTGAAGATCTATAAGATTCTCATTAAATATTTTTCGTTCATGATTCGTAAATTTCAATTTTTTTTAAAAATTTTTTTTGCTCGCCCTACCTGATTCGATTTGACAGCTATGACGTCACAAGATGGCGCTCAGTCGATGCTATTCATAGTTGAATCGCATAGTTATCGATTTTAGGCCAAATTAGAGGGAGTTTGATAAACGTAGGTTGGTTGGATCTAAAAGTATACAAGTTTTTTTTAATTGATATAATCCAGTGCTTGACTGCGATCCCACCTGATGGTAAGCAGTGATGCAATCATTGATGGTGAGGCGCACTAGTTTAATAAGAGCCTATTCACTCTAGCCTTGAACTTGAAGACCCCCAAACACCTAAATTATGGTTGGACGGGAAGACCGCAGCAGGCAAATTGTTCCAGTCCTTCGATGTACGCGGTATAAATGACGAAGTGAAACGCTTAGTCCGGACCGTTGAAGTTTCAACAACGTAAGGGTGGATACTCGCCGTACGTCGGGTTGTCCGATGGTAGAAAGGAGATAGTGGAACCAAGTCATGCAATTCCCGCGCACACTCTCCAAAATGCAACCTGTAAAATACCGATAGGCTGGCTACCCTGCGCCTGTGCTCGAGGCTTTGTAGATTGGACTTAACCAAATCTGGATCCCCAATTAGCCTCTTTGCACACCTTTCCACTGAGTCCAAAGCTGCTAGATGGCATTTTGCAGCACCAGCCCATATGTGACTGCAGTACTCCACACACGATCGGACCTGTGCTTTGTGTAGTTACGTGGTATTATCGGAATTAATTGAAAAGGTAATAGCTAAGTAATAAACAGTCGTTCGAATCGATCTCCAAGGTTAAGCTACACTTACTGAGGTTGGTTTGTGGATGGGTGACCATCTTAACATGTCGAGATTCGTTCTTGCCTCGGAAAACACGTTAAGCCGTTGATCCCGGCTGTAATTGGTAGATGTTTGACTGTGTTTAACAATTAGTAGTAATAGTATCTTTATTCATAACAACATAATTGTGTCGAACAGTTCTCGATGAAAATACCAAAATCACTATATGGTTTCCTATATTATTTGAGGAGTTTCCTCGATTCCTCATGGATCCCATCATCAGAACGGGATTTTGAAAAAAAATGGGACCAATCTGGAAGAATATCCTTTAAGGGGAAGAAAAATTTTTGCAAATCTGTTCATAAACGACGGAGTTCTGAGGTAACAAACATAAAAAAAAAAATTAAAAAAAAATACAACCGAATTAATAACCTCCTCCTTTTTTTGAAGTAGGTTAAAAATTAGAACAATGACTGACTACTGTGAGGTGGGGTGTTATATTAAAATTTTAAAATTATTTTAAAATAATTAACTACTTTTATCTTTTTTAAGATTCATAAAAATCTTCGAGACTGGACTCGAAAATCAAACTATTTGCTTAGTCAAGTTGCACGGTACCCCCGGTGAGCGTGTTCGACTCGTAACTAACCGGGTTTTTTAAATCTTAATATAACACCCTTCGTTTTATGGTTGGGGCTTAATTTGTTTTATCCCACTGTGATCAAATATTTATTTATTATTTATTAAAACTTTATGCACTAGTAAGAAATATTGTACAAAGGCGGACTTAATGCCTTAGGCATTATCTACCAGTCCTTAGGGTGGTGCAGAAATATAACATGGCCTCGAGTATATATGACCTCGAGTAGTCAAAAACATCGATAAAAACTGTTTACAAGAGCCTGTTGCTTTAAGCACTTAACCCTTAGTACCAGTAAGCACGATTCTGTGATATTGCATCAATTTGTTTACAAAACAACCTTCACTCATAAAAATAATGAATAAATTCTCGTAAATTCACATTACCCTTAATAGTATAGCTACACCTAGTTTTATTACTGCATAATATCCGTGTGACCGGGCCCTCATGGAGTCCATATTAATTAATCAGCAGGGTAAAACCGATACATATCGCACGTAACAACAAAATACACCTAATGGGATTATCCTCTACTGATTGAGGTGCTCATGCGAGCCTAATATCGTATAATTCGGGGGGAAAAGGTATTGAATTGATATTGGAACAGGGATTACTGTACAGTAATGTTGATTGTGATTAACTTTATGCTTCAATTAAAAATATACACCTTGATATCTCTGTTATTTTAATTTATTTCATTAAAATGGAACGCCGGCGTTCGCTCTCTCATTGTCTTTCTATTGTGTCTGTAATTACGGTATTCGAAAGGTTAATGATATAGGCTGTGGTAGCCGGGTAGGTACTGTTGGTAAGTAATTAAAAATGTTTATGTAACCGGCCTGTCATTTTCCGTAGGTGGACGACACCCACGGATAGTGATGGGCCAGTGGAAGAGGCGCCTGAGGGCCTCGCCAGAGAATGGGCAGCAGCATTCTCTGTGTATTGCAACAACTACACTGCGATCGTCAACCCGCTTGCCAGGCGTGGGAGGCCTATGTCCAACAGTGGACGTCTTTCAGCTGAAATGATGATAGTGTAACCGGTAAGTTCGGCATTGAATTTTATATTCAAAACCGATAGTGTTTAACCCTATATACCCAGACTAGGCAATGTGTGAATGCCATGAGGGCATCAGGCCAAGCATAAAATGAAACCTATGTGGGTGACCACTCGACCCTGACACCTCCTGAACTAATTAGTCCAAGAGCGTGCCACTTTGGAAACCCTGTCTGTCTGTGACCTCTTCACGTTTTAACGGCTATACGGATTTGGATGAAACTTAGCACACGTTTCGGCTACCTTTTTTACTCCAGGAGTATTTTCTCTTGAGTTAACAATTCACGTGGGCCAAACCACTGGAAGTAGCTAGCTATCGATAAAAAGTATTCTGGATGCACAACACAATACCAGCCAATTTACCACTCTATATCAATCACAGTAATTATGCAAAATGAGGCCAATTAATTGGGACTATAATTGGTTTGCTCGTTGCTATGATTTAATGAGATAAAATTACGATAACTTCTTAGTAAGCCATAATTAACAGCATCGTGTAACAACCAAGCGAATTCCAAAATATATTCCCACAATAGCAATAAAATATAACCAGACAACTAAACCCATAAAACCTTATCTATAAGCCGTTCAAAGGTGAACTACAGCAAAATGATAAGGTAAATGAGCGCCGCAAATTCGTTAGAGGTTTCCTCTAGAAGTCTGTTACAATAATTGCGAAGCGCAGCAGAACAATAATGTTCCTAATCACACTAAGTTCGCTCATTACCCTGTCTCCTCTCAGTTCTCAGCCGCTTGATATATAGCCCCGACTATTGTTCCTTATTAAACCTTATTAGGGCAACGTCGGTTTCGTATAAGCCTATAATCATTTATCTTACATTCTTGTAATGGGTTCACCTTTTTTTAGGACATTATTCCAATAAAATGTCTCTGAGGACACTTACTTAAAACAAAATTGCCCTCATTGTTCTGTCATAAATAAATTAAAGATCAATTAGCGAAAACAATTTTTTTTTACGTAAAAGTATCTCCGTTTAACGTTAAAGTTTCGTCCAAAGTAATATTATGTTTATCTTGCTTGTTTACTGTGTAAATTACTAGAGCGCAGAGTTTTAAATTAAAATTTTCTTCCGTGAATAGTATGAAAGTGGAGAGCTGCAGTTTTCTGTAATCATTCCGGAAAGCCCAACAAGCCGCACACTATTAAAAAGGCAAGCGTTTTATTTAAAGATTTTGTTTTCTCACTGAATAATTATATGTTATTTTTTATACACCATTTAGAAATTAAACGGTAAATACATGGAAATGCGGGAAAAGATTATTGCAAATAAGTCGTTACATAACATGTCGACACCCTTGCGCCATCCTATCTTCTGAGTACGGCGGGCTATGCTGGGGCGGCGCCTGCAGAAAACCTCAAACGGCGTAAATATAATAACCTCATCGGAGGTTATATGTTTGAGCCGTTTGGGGTTGAAACACTAGGGCCATGGGGTCCGAGCGCTCATCGAGTTGTTCGGGATAAAACCAAACATCTTGTCGACTCTTCGCGTGACCAGGGGGCTGGACTTTTCTTCGGTCAACGAATCAGCATTGCCATCCAGCGTGGCAATGCTGCCAGCGTTCTGGACACTTTTCCCGTTGACATCGATGTGGACGAATTTTTTGATGCCCTATGAGTTCTTTTTCTACCCGTTTGTACATATTATTATTTTCAATTGGTTTAAATACCTGTTATATATGATATAACTTAATAGTTATATATAGACGTATATATATTTTAATAAAACATAAATTATTAAAAAAAAAATTAAGTCATAACATAAATTCTTTGCAATTTTTGGTAGCGCTTGGTAGGTATACACGCAGATGGTTGGTCGAAAAGTTTACCCTGCTATTAGATACGATTCTTAAAGTTTTGAAAACTCAGGAGAAGGAAAAGTAAGCATAGGTAGACTTGTTTACTTATTTCAATTCTATTAGATTTTAGAACTTGTGAAATATATTTTTAAATATACTGTAAACTGCCTTACTACCATAGATACTACCTACTAACTAATTTACTGAAACTAAACTAAGCCACAACCTGACCAGTGTGTTATAATTACATAATTGTTTTCGTAAATCCTTGCATTTTGTTCCACAAACGATGCAGCAACATTCTTTCCTAATCTGGAAATGAAAGGCAAACTTCAAGTTGGGCGACTCTTTAGAATCTTGGTCAACATAAAATTTATGTCAACTTAGAGGAAACAAGTTTAGTATACCGTGTTTTTCACGAGCAACGAGCTGGGAGCCACGACGCTGTCCAGACTCAACTTCGTAAAAAATATATAAATTTTCATCAAGTTTTCCTAGTGTTACGTTTTTCCAAATCGACGAAGCTGAGAATGAATCAGAAATCTTTTTAAAAGAAATAAATTTTACTTTTAAAGTTTTAATATTTTTATTTACCTGAGTTATAACAACACATTAGTTTATCATCATCATCATCATTTCAGCCGAAAGACGTCCACTGCTGGACATAGGCCTCCCCCAAGTGTCGCCACAATGAACGGTCCTGTGCGTCTCGCATCCATCGGACTCCCGCAACCGTTACCAAGTCATCGGTCCACCTTGTAGGAGGCCTTCCAACGCTACGTCTTCCGGTACGTGGCCGCCATTCCAGAACCTTTCGGCCCCAACGGCCATCTGTTCTGCGAGCAATGTGCCCTGCCCATTGCCACTTTAGTTTGGCGATTCTTCGTGCTACGTCGGTAACCTTGGTTCTCCTGCGGATATCCTCATTCCTGATTCGATCACGGAAGGAAACTCCGAGCATAGCCATTTCCATTGCCCTTTGGGTGACTTTAAGTCTTCTGATGAGGCCCATTGTAAGCGACCACGTTTCGGAGCCATATGTCATCAGCATTTTATAAACTAATGTCATCAGTGATGACATTAGTTTATAAAATCATCAATCAAAATATTGGTGACTAGCTTTTGACAGCGGCCTCGCTCGCGTGAAAGTAGAGTAGCATCCCAGGGAATACCCCTAGATAAAAGTATTAAAAAAAGCTTTGTCCCACACTAGGAATTACTCCTGTATCGTGGGTGCATTCACTAACATGTAATCTCACATACACAAGACACCCAGACCCGGAACAACGATCTGTAGGCCATATAAAAATTTGATCCATGCTGGAATCGAACCCGTGACACGAAGCGCACAGCTAATCTCTCAACCACTGCGCCAAGCGTGCCGTCATAACCTACCATACCCATGTGCCAAACATCCAAATCCGTCCTGCCGTTTGAGGGTAAAGGAGCAACAAACTTGCACACACACAAATACATACATACATATAAACTTTTTCAATCAATCAATAAAAATAATTTTGACACAGATGGAAATTCAGTTGCAGAAAGTAGCAGATTCTGGACTAATTTTGCTCCATTGGTGTAATTGCTGCAAGGCGTTCCGATGTGAGGATAAAAAATAAATAAATTACGGGTTAAAGTATGAAATTGCCGTTTTTTAAAACGGGTTGCTTTGAAGTGTTATATCTTTGGATTGACTTGGAATTATAAGTTCAATTAAACTTTATATTAAAAGTACGTTATTCTTTTTTCAAAATTAGGTATTTATTGGTTTCTTTGTGTTTTGTATTTTCTGTAATATCGCAATACTTGTAACTATTTTTGTATGAAATATAAGAAAACTCATTATTTTGTAATAAGAGTTCTGCCTTGGAAACAATGTGTCTCAAGCGGTATGCAATATTGATGATGATTATGGACTTAAAACTGCTAATGAATGAGATGTCTATTTTTGTTTCAATCAGTTTCACGTGGGAAATTTTATCTCACGAATAACTTTTCTCCTCAATGCGGCAACAAGACAAAATTTCCAAAACGAAAGCTATTAAACCAAGAGCACAAAGTTCTTTTGTTAGAAGAAAGTCGTAGGTATACGTAATTGATATTGCTTGCCTATTGAAATGCATAGTTTCTACGTTGGAACTCTTAATATGAAAAAAAAGTTTTTTTTTATTAGCTTTAATGGTTATAAGAACTGCGATATTTCAGAATAAACAAAACACAAAGAATCAATAAATACCTAATTTCGGAAAAAGAATAACGTACCTTTAATATAAAGTTTATTTGAACTTATAATTCCAAGTCAATCCAAAGATATAACACTTCAAAGCACTGCAAAGCAATTTCATACTTTAACCCCTATTATTAGGGTAGCTGCAACATACCCATGAGGTGTACAATATTTTAGTCATTTAAAATCGATTATCATTCACATTATCAGAAAATTATTACTCATGTCATTGTTCACTGTCATACATTAAATCAGTCCTTAATGTCAAAATCGCAAGTATTGCCTTTATATCGTGATTAACATTTTACTTTTTCAACTTACTATAAAATATACTTCATTAACACACTGAAACGAAGCCGATGGCTGAAATTATTCAACCGGCGAATAAGTTTGAGCTAATAAAAGTTGTGATCGATCCGAAGGACAGAGCTATTTCCATATTAATTGCCCCATAATATGCAAACTTTCTACCTAAAGACGTTATCGGGAACTGCGCATAAAATAGCGGATGGTGATAGTTAAGCGCTTTTAAATTAGACGCGTTACAGTTATCCTTAACTAATTTTCCATTAGATTGTATACTTAATCGTCATTACCGTCATCATCATTTGCTTAACCGTTTTCTAATTAAGTTGGAGTCGGTTTCAACACTTACTGGATGCAGCTGCATATCAGTATTTTACATGGATCGACTGTTTATCTGACGTCCTCCGGTCCTCGTCCCAGTCATAGTATACCTCTTGGAGAGGCTGGTTTTTACGTATTCACAGTCACAGATCTACGAATACTTCATGTACTGTCCGAATCACAGAAGGGTCTCAGTATGAAATGAATTGTCACTCACCCGTGACTCTACATCGGCAAGCGTTGTTATTAATTATTAGCAGGGAGCCAAACTATCATCAACTGTTGATGATGAAATAGTTAATATTCTTTCGAACGGCTGTTTCTGAAATAAGTTCTATTTGGACCAGTTGGCTACAGCCTCTACACGTCATGTATAGAAATGACAATTTGTGTATATCATCGTCATCGTTGCATATCATCGTCATCCCTGCAAATCATCATCATTTCTGCACGTCATCGTCTTCTCGACACATCATCATCTTCTCTGCATGATATTGTCTTCTCTGTATGTCATCATCATTTCTGCACGTCATCGTCTTCTCTACACATAATCATCTTCTCTGCATGATATTGTCTTCTCTGTATGTCATCGTCATTTCTGCACGTCATCGTCTTCTCTACACATCATCATCTTCTCTGCAAGATATTGTCTTCTCTGGTATGTCATCGTCATTTCTGCACGTCATCGTCTTCTCTACACATCATCATCTTCTCTGCATGATATTGTCTTCTCTGTATGTCATCATCATTTCTGCACGTCATCGTCTTCTCTACACATAATCATCTTCTCTGCATGATATTGTCTTCTCTGTATGTCATCGTCATTTCTGCACGTCATCGTCTTCTCTACACATCATCATCTTCTCTGCATGATATTGTCTTCTCTGGTATGTCATCGTCATTTCTGCACGTCATCGTCTTCTCTACACATCATCATCTTCTCTGCATGATATTGTCTTCTTTGTATGTCATCATCATTTCTGCACGTCATCGTCTTCTCTACACATAATCATGTTCTCTGCATGATATTGTCTTCTCTGTATGTCATCGTCATTTCTGCACATCTTCTTCATTTCTACACATCATCGTCATTTCTGCACGTCATCGTCATCTCTGTTCACAGTTTCCATCAAAATTCGTATTCGGTTTGATAGTAGGTAATATTTACTCGATGTAGGTAGGCTTACCTACGTAGCGCGGAGGGGTAGAGGCTGAAACAATATTTACCAATTCACACGCTAACCGCAACAAGTGCAGTGCAGATTAATCTCCTAGGGCGATTGATTTTCATGCTTGTCTTGATTATTCTGTTTATTTTCTTTGTCCATTATTTTCGAGAACACTGTCAACGCTGTTAACTAATTAAGTGTAAAATCTTTTCAATTTTTATTTTACAGTATTTTTATCCATTTACAAATGAAACACGATTCGTTTGCAGACCACTTCCACATATATTTTATCGTTTCTGTAAATAAAATTAAAAAAAAAAAACTAGCACACAGAGGTTTCACATGGAACCAATCCATTTCGGTGTTGTCTTTTCAAATATTAAAACGAGTTTTAATACTAAAACGTGCCTACTACAAAATTTAACTTTCAATTTATGGAAAACCGAATTCTGTTTGTACATAACAATCATTGGAAGCCATTATCTTAATACGATCGTTTATGAGGTTGAAACGATGTAAAAAAAAGTTAACTAGCTATTTGGAAAATTAAATAGTGGAGACACCATTAAAATAATCATAATTAGATATTAATGTTAGTATGTAATTAGTACAATACCAAAATTTAAATAGGCCATTGTTACATGTTCAACTTCCATGAGAAGAAGCAACTTTGTAAACACCATTAGGTGCTTTACATAATAAATATAAACTCTGTACAGGTAAGTATTACTTTAACAATTTGCATTAATTTATATTAATGTTTAACATTGTTAAATTGTTGCTTTATAGCAATCAAGTTTCCTAAACTAGCCAAAAGAAAAAATATAACAAAGACTTTTATACTGATGAGGGTCGCGGGAATCCGAAGGATGCGAGACGCACAGGACCGGTCATTATGGCGACATTTGGGGGAGGCCTATGTCCAACAGTGGACGTCTTTCGGCTGAAATGATGATGATGTACTTACTTATATAAATCTTGTTCTTATATTCTTTTTTGTACATAAAAATAACAAATTATTTAAAAAATTGGACAGCTGATGTACAAAGGCGAGCTTAACCCACAATTGGGTTTTCTTACAGCAAACCTAAAACATATTTCTAAGAAATTTTATTTATGAGGATAACTGAAAGAAATGCACAACAAAAATCTAAATTAAAAAAAAACAGATCAGATCTAAAATAAACTACACAAATACGTACATAGCACACAATACATATAAAAATACTATATACAATAAATAAAACCTATACATATATATATATGGGTCATGTTGTCATGAAATGTTCCCTAATTCTTCCCCTGAAGACCTCCAACGAGGGGCTAGCCCTTAATGTTTGCGGAAGAGAAATCTGTTAAATAATAATCTGAAATCAAATGTATTCTTGGTCAAATAAACACTCACAAAAGACATTAAAATGAATGAAGTCCTTATTTATATGATCGAATCGCATACCGACCATATTCTAATGAGACTCAGGAATAGATATCAAAAGTTTCACCATAATCTGGTAGACACAGATAATAAAAAAAATCCTCGTCTAAAAATTAAAAGTCATCCATCAGTTTGAAAAATGAAGGTCTAGCAGACTTGGTTCTCTAATCAGCACAGTCCACACTAACGGTCGTAGATGATAACTTCCTAACAATGACAAATGGCGGATACTTTTTGTTTTTCTTCCATTACTACATCAACAAGGAAACTACCTTATACCATGATATATACGGAGTACGTGTATGAAACTACATGGCGCGTAAAAACACCGTGCGAAGTTTATTTTGTTCGCAATATCCGGGTTCCATCAGCGTTGGCTGATTCGATGAAAGTTTATGGTCAAATATGTTTGTATACTGGATTGTTTCCTTATTATTTTCTTGGGAAATACAGACGCGTGTTTTTCAGTAACCTTTTTTAAGGCAATGTTTTGGCAAACCATTTTCTTTTGTATGCATACTTATCTAAATGAAAACCATGAACTATCGATAGGTATGGAAGGTCATACGTAGATAACATATTCATAGTGACAGTTGATAAATAATACTTTTTTTATTTGTTTCCTGCTTTTTTTTTACTTAGCCTACTTTGTCTCACAGATAGGCAAAGGCCTCCTCGATATCCTCCTCTAAACTGTCAGGAACGAGTTAAAACTACTTAACTATATTTAATTGATACTAGTTATATCAATTAAATATACACGTGGTGTTATAGTTTTATATTCCATAACTTCCAATTCATAAATCTCCGACATAGAGCTATAAAGAATTTATAAATCAATATTTCTCGAATAAATTTTTCAGTATTCATGCGTCCATTGTTCAGCTGAGCATTTCTTTAGAATTTTCACAGAATTCTATAAGCGAATTTTTAATATACACTCTCACAAAAAGGGGTAAGGTAAAAGAAAAGGCTATTCATTAGCGTGCCAGTGAAAACATTGGCAGCGTGTTTTATCTGGGAAAAGTTGGTTGAATTTTTCATGTAAGCTTAATAAAATTACTACCCAAAAGACCTGTATCCCGACATGGGCTACGTAAAAAGGAGAAAATGGGCCTTTGCTTGATGCTAATGAATAAGAATATATACTCATATAAACTACATTTTAAAACAGCGGTTGTAAATAAAAACTATTTTATTTAAAGACTGATAAAAGATTGCGATGCTTCTAACAACATAAGAAAATTGTTGACCTCGTTAGAGTAGATTTTAGATCTTTTTGTCGGCTCACTTGCTGTAAAATTAATAGCAACTCTTAATCCTTCCAAAACCATAGCCTTATAAATATCTTTATTTTCCATATGTCGCAATAGTTTTCCACTGAAACTAAGTTTCCAACTGAGGGTTGTCCTTGAGTGCTCTAGCATAGCGCGTACAGGGATAAATCGTCGGTTGGTATCACGTTTTAAGAAAATTATCTAAAGGGCCTCTGCGACTTGGCTCGACACCTTGTACGCCTTCCAAAGGTCCAGGACCTCGAGGTCCTGAGATAAATAAATGCATAAAAATAGCAACTCTAAACTCACCAACAAGCAGCCCAGCCTGATGATACGATGTTATCGTTTCCGTATGGGTCAAAAAGAAAAAAAACTTAGTTAAAAATGAAACTTAGTAAATAATTAATGACAGTTTTTTTTGCAAATAGGTTAAAAAAAAAAACTTTTGCACGTCAATTTTTTCGTCAGTTTAAACTAGTTGAGGCCGATGTTTCTTTCTTAGCTGACTACCCTAAAAGACCACGAAACAAACTCAGAGGCCAGTCTCTTTTAAAGTCCATTCAGTAAACATGTAATGGTCAAATAATGTGAGAATTATGCAGTTTAGAGTCTGACACTGTCTTTTGGGAAAAAAACCGCACAGATTTAAGTGGACCTATCCAGTCGGTGTAAGCATCTGTCAGCATTCGTATAGCTCAACTCAGAACTGCTAAGGAGCTCAAAGCTCAACGCTAGTAGCTTATGTATATTATAGTATATTCAAAAACAAAAACAACAGGTAGCAGTCCCAATTTCTGCAGTAATTAATCAAAGAGATATAAGCGTTCAGTTTTGTGTATTTATGTTATTTACAGCCGTACGTAGTGGCAACGGATGGAGCCGCCCATTGTTACAGACATGCGAGTTATAAGCCGGAATTATTTACCGCTCGGCGCGGCCGCTGCCGGAGATTGACGGTGTTTTATTCAGGAACTCCGGCTTCAGGGTTTTCGGTGACTTATAGTTTTAATATTTTGAAATGGCTTATCTTTTTTTTTATTCTTGATAGGTTCGCGCTTGACCGCTATCTCACCTGATGAAAAGCGACGATGAGGTCGACAATGGAGCGCGCTTACCTAAAAGTAACCTATTCATTCTTGACTTAAAGATTCCCGGGTTGTAGCCATCAGGAAATACAGATTTCGGCAAGGAATTCCACTCCTTAGCTGTACGTACAATGAATGTGTTCCCAAAACGTTTTGTGCGTAGGTATAGGTGGGATGTCCACCATGTACCGGTGGCGCATTGCCGTACGCCTGGTGGTCCGATGATGGAATGGGCTAGGCGGAATTAGGTTATGCAATTTGACGCACACTCCCCGATATCTACTCGTACATCGCATTATATAATAAGTGCACATCCTGAAAGCAGTACGAGTATGTTCAGATCAGTTACTGAATCGATTTCAGCAATTTTTAATGTAGGTAATTTTATATCCTAGAATAATTCTTTTAGGATAAAAAATGACCTATTTTGATGAATCTTGATTGCTACCGTGTTTGTGATTACGTGCGTAGATACTTACCGATGTGATTTCCATATTATTTGCCTACATTTAGATAACTAATTTCTTAAAAAACACTACCCAAGGGCATTTGGGGCAGTGCTTCAATTATGATTGTAACTTATTTTTTCTAATTGGTGTATATAGGGTGACTGGCAATTAGTGTACGATACTTAAACAAGTGATTGTGCTCATGATAACAAACAATTTTTATTATGGGAGCAAAGCCGAAATCGCGAAAAAAATATCAGCTGTTCAGTACATTAGGCAAACATTGTGTATGAACAGTACACATGTACTAAACAGCTGATTTTTTTTCGCGATTTCGGGTTTGTTTCCATAGTAAAAGTTGTTGGTTATCATGAGCACAATCACGTGTTTAAGTATCGTACACTAATTACCAGTCACCCTAGGTGTGCATTATTCCACTTACATGTAGTATATAATTAATTTTAATTAGGTAGGAGTCCCCCCCCCCCTAATGCGGATGTACCTTTGACTCACCACCTTTCACTCAGGCAGTTAACTAAACAGACTGACTGCATTTGACTGCAATTATGCCAACTGCAATTTTGCTGTGTTCATGCTGTTCAAAAGAAGTCCGGCTGTTTAAAGCCTATAATAATGCAAGTATAAGCCTCAGATACATTTACAATTAAAGTGTCACCCAAAATGACGAGCAACGCTCAATCTACGTGATGCTGCAACGTTACCCAGTGTCCCACAATATTTTACGACGCATTCTTGTGACGCGCGCGGGACCATGTTGGGGGACGTTTTGTCCCATAAAGTATCTGAGGTGTAAGAAATTATGACGAGGACAAGTATATTCTAGTTCTTAAAACACTACATTTTTTTTTAGAAAAACCGCACACCTACTCTTTTTGCCAAGCATAATAAGAATAATAAAAGTTCTTTTAACTCATGCAGTTTCTAAATTCTAATTAAGTTGGAGAGCCAGCAGTATCCAACAGAGACGCGATTTCTTTACGTAGCGCTACAGTTATTGCAGCCATTTGCAAGTCTTTGTTGTTCCCTGCACTTGCATGGAATACTTCAGTTTCTCTTTGTACAACATAACAATTTGCTCGTAAACTTTACACTCTGTTAAAATAAAAGTTGCGGAGTGTTTGTTGGTTCAGCAATTAAACTGAACCTAAACCACGAACATATTTCGTGTTTATGAAGCTATTAATATTCTCCACTGGTGTAGGTTCCTAATGGAAGCTAATCAAAGATTTCAAAATATTTCGAAGTGTGGAAACTTTCCTCGTTGTCCCACATTCCGCTCATGAATATTCGCAAGCTTCGCCTCGTGCTCGTCTTGTTTGCTTATTTAATATTCTTAATATGGAGAAAGGAAGAAAAGTATATACATATTTTCGTAACGAGGGTCGTGTAGGATGATGTAGACTATAATATTTTTCGTGGAACCCGTTCCGTGCATTTGCGCTGGCCCAATTTTTTGTTCCGCCTGTGTGGCCAATTACAAAATTCCGGATGAAGCCGGCTCGACTGGGCTTGTTCAAACTCGCGTTGTTCGTATAAATCCGTTTTTAGCTTTTTAGATATCCCATGCCAGTCACTGCAAATATGTCAGTTACATTTTTAAAATGTTTCATAAGAATTACTAATAATGAAATCCAATTCGAAAACCTGTCGACATAATAAAAGTCGGTTTAAAAAATGCAACGAAAACATTTTCAAATCAAAATACCAAATTATTCCATAAATTCCCTCACTACCTTTTTCCTGTCTCAAAGAGCTACGTTCTATGTTTGTAGACAAAGCACTGGAAATAAATTACGGCATACACGAATTCAATTCTATTTTCAAAGTTGTACAGCGAACTTAGCGTTTCCACATTTATTATGCAGTGTCAACACACATATAAGTACGTACCGTTGGCACAAAAACTAAAACAACGAGCTACTAACACGAAGTTCCCATATAAAGTTACCTGTTACTTGTGTAGATGCTGGCCGAGTTCGACTTGCTGACTCTACCCGCTCGCGTGTTTACCCCCGTGGTGCTTGATGAGTTTAATTTTGCCTGCAATTTGATAACATCCTTACTGTTTAAATGAACTACATTTGATATAAATTTATGCGCACTTTATTTTTGTTTTTACGAAACGTTGGTTATATCTAGAAGCGATTAAAGGTAAGTAATGCGAAAATAAATCACAGCGTGCAGGACCCCGTCTACCCATTTCCATCATAAGTTCGCAGGTGTCTCGCACGTGTCACACTGAATGTTTATCTACCTCTCACAGTGATCTGCGACCACAGAAGGGTCTGGAGCATAAATTATTACCTCACCAACCCATAAAATCGTAGTAAAAGAATTATTACGGACACCAAGTATCTTCGATTTTATATCAAAGGGCTGCAATATATTCCCACATAAACGACCTCAACTAAAGCACTTACGCAGATGTATTTCTATTGCGATAAACAATTGCGTAAAATTTCAATTTTCGAAATAAATAAGCTTCTCAGTGGCCACTATGAAACTCATTGTTCTATTTAACAGTACAAGTCCCAGCGGAAACAAATCTATTGTAAAATGGATATTTCTCCTCTGAAACAAGAGTTTTTTGTTCCCGTATTTCCTCTTCAGAACCCAGTATAATACACACAATAGAGCAAACCCAGTAACGAGAGTGCGCTAATTACAATTTCAAAAGTTTCTTCCCACAAACGGTAGGTATTGTAGTTCTCTCGGAATTATGGAGAAAAATGGCCGCCGCGGTAACTTTCCCCTTAAAAAATATAGCGGACGGAATGCGAGAAATTTGTTCAGAGTGGCCCGCTCTCCCCTTTATTCATCGTCAAACTTTTTGATAGGTTTATTTTTCATTCTGTTCCGGTTCAGACGGTGAAGCGTGGCTCATCCAGTTTCTGTAAATTTTGAGCAGTTCCGTAGTTCGCGAGCCGGATGCTATGGCCGGACAGCTCCCTGAGGTGCCTGTGCTCATAAATCCAGGTTTGAATGTTTGTTTATGCATACTGCGGACCTCGGGGATGTGCCATGCGGTACTTTGCACAAATATAAAATACGTGATAAGTATATAAGGTCATATTGGCAAATATTGGAATATTTGCCAATATGACCCGACTGCGCTAGAAGGAGGAACTTCGTCGCTTGCCAACCGATTTGAAAAATTCTTTTTTTGTTGGAAAGGGTTCTCAAATGGTCCCATAGTCACCAAGTCGGGATCTGATGATAGAATCTTGGCGAAATCAAGGGAAGTCCTCAAATATTATAAGCAACCATATAGTGATTTTGATATTTTCATCGAGAGCATTTACAGTCAAAAAGTATCATTTGATGAAATGGAACTGACGAAGAAGAAAGTGTTATTGACAAAATTTATTTTACAAAACAAAAACATTGAAACGATCAAAATAACTTTAATTTTGGAAGTCGAGTCGGTGATTTTGGTTTTGTTTGTTGGTTATTTAACATTTCCGAAATTAAAGTTATTTTGATCGTTTTAGTGATTTTTTTTTTGTATTGTCGGTTTTTTTGTTGATTTTTATTTCAACCTTTTCAGTTGTGATACACATATAGCGAGAGTACCCACTTGTCATGACAATTCCAATTAACCCAAACACTGCTAGGATACATTGTTTTATTATGAAGTTCCCATCTACCTCCCGGCTCCATCATCAGGTCAGTTCGATAGTACCTTATAGCCAAAGTGCATCTCATGGCAGTTCTAATAAGCCCAAACACGGTTATGATACATTGATTAATTATGAAGTTCCGGTACCTATCTTCCGGCACCATCATCATCATCAGATTACTTTAATGATACCATTTTCAACATAACTATTCAGAACCATTTATTTATTTGTACAGTCATAGTTGTTTAACTATCTTTATTGAGATATCTATAAGAGGATGAAGTTCCGTTGGCCATTTCTCGTCTTATTCACCAGTAGGTACACTTCATCAAATGTTACTATTTGACTGTAAATGCTTGAGTTCTCGATGAAAATACCAAAATCGCTATATGGTTGCCTATAATATTTGAAAGAAGAAGAAAGAAAGAAAGAAAAACTGTTTATTCGCGCGAAATGACGCAATCTTAAAACTTGCATACAAACATTGTAAATTGATAGGGAAGATATGCGTCACAGCCGCGCAAAACGGCCTAACGCTCAGCATAAAGCTGTGGCCTCACGCATTATGCGTTAAGCTCACAGCGCTGGTTTTCAGCGTGGGCCGGTGGCGGTGTCGACATAAAGACGCCCGAACGGTGCAGTGTACAACAAGATTTGGATAGAAAAAGGAAATACATATGAATTATAAATTATAAAGAAAAGAAAATTAAACTAAATAAAAAAAAGCGAGGATATTTGAGAAGTTTTCTCAATTCCTCATGGATCCCATCATCAGAACCGGATTTTGAAAAAAATGGGACCATTCTGGAAGCATATCCTTTTAGAGGAAAAAAAATTTGGAAATCAGTCCATAAACGACGGAGTTTTGAGATAACAATAAAACAAAAAAAAATACAACCGATTTGAAAACCTCCTCCTTTTGTTTGAAGTCGGTTAAAATGTATTGCGTTGTATCGTCGAAATAAATTAGGTATATATTTGTTCATTATTGGACTTTTCAATAATGAGTCCGTTATTACATTAAATAAATAAAAATAAAAAGTCAAGAACTAAGTATTTCACATCTCATTTTTACTAAAATAATTAATTGTTATTTTGTTCAAATCGACGCCTGAAAAATAAAACTAGCAATTTTTGTAAGTTTGCAAATAAGGGCAACGATGACCATGTTATTATTTGATTACTTACTCGTATTAATATAAATAATTTGAGATAAATCTCTTTTCCGCCGGAGCTGCGTTTTTTTTCTATGGAGCCAGAGCATTCTTCTTTAATCTATACCTATACTTTTGTACTTTTTTCATCACTTGACGCTAAAATAATATGCCAGCATTTGGTTCGAGAGTCTGCCATCACTTTTTCAAAACTATAAAAAGTCTCTTCATTCGGTGTGCTTAATGACAAAGGCCTAATGATATCTACTATTGATAGTCAAGATTTTTAAATATGCAAAAACTAAATCAATAAATGATGGCCGATGATAGTCGATGGGGACGAAAGGTTCTGGAGTGGTGACCACGTACCACTAGACAGGGTGAACCGATGACCTGGTGAGGGTCGCGGGAATCTGATGGATGCGAGACGCACACGACCGGTCGCTTTAGCGACGCTTGGGGGAGGCCTATGTCCAACAGTGGCCGTCTTTCGGCTGAAGTGATGACGATGATGATGATGAAATCAATTTATTACCATCCTTTTAACAGCGGCGTATAAGCTTGGTCAGTGGGTGCTGGTTGCTATGGTTACTATAAGAAGCTTTTATTATACAAATTAAAACGTATTTGTACTAAAATTAATTCTTTACAAAGTCCTTTTCAGGGCTGGTCTACAATTACCTGTAGGCATTTATTTATTTCCCAAAAATGCCAGAGATTATAGAATGTCGTTCCATTTACAAATATTTACAACGCTTTTATCCTTAGATAACAGGTCGTTTGTCATAAAAATATACATTACGAAATGCTATTATATTTTTTTTCTTTTAATCTTTTTTTTTTATCTCAACACCGAAATGGATGTAAAGTATATTTGTATTAATTTTTTTGCGTGTAATTTATGTACTTTCTGTTGGTTTCTGGCGTAATCTGAAATGTTTTCATTTCCTATTTATTTTGTATTTAATTTATTTTTCTTCCAAAAATCTTCGAGAAAATCTGAAACGAAAAGGAATGTAATATTTTATTAGTATCGCGGAAGTAGGTGTCACGGGATTTCTTGAAGGTTGTCGCTCCAGGGATGGTAAATTATATTCACTATGCGTGAATACTGGTATCTATGACGCAATAAAAAGCGGTGCGTGAGCGTGTGCGAATGTGGGGCCAGAGCGATAAATTGCGTCGCGCCGTGATTTACGAACGCGCCCGGGACGGCCGGATTACAGACGCCCGTTTGTTGATTACCTCTACTATCATTTTATTAAATACTGAATTAGGTGCCCCCATTGCTCATAATTAGACCCTTGGTCTTGTAAACAGCAAAGGTTCAAAGGCGCTTTTATTTTTCGCTTTTCAGCAACTGTGTAAGAAAATTCTGAGAATAGAAGTTTACACCGCTCGCTTTATTGAACTTGTTTCTAAGCATTTCAAACAATTTAGTTGTATCTATTTGTGTATTAAAATACAAAAGTACAAAATATAACCGCGAATTTCTTAACAAAATTATACCCAAATCGATCAGACTTAGCAATAACATCTCTTGAGTACTTTTCCAATACTTACATAACGTTGCCTCAATTTGGTCCTGAGTCCTGTCAGAACATAAGCCCCGCGTTCGTATAATAAAAGTGAAAATACTTCAAAAAGTTATTCCTACATCATCCCCTAGACAGGGGCGGACGGAAAAATCGAATGTCAAAATTTGATTGATGTACGCCCGACCGTTGCCAAACTTCTGCCGCCCGCGACGACCTGTCAAAAGCTGCTGTGTCACCCAATGACGACATTATTTTGACCTTTTAATTACATGCTCACCAAAATTAAACCGAGTTTCTAAGCATAGACTGAGAAGGGACAAAACATACTGAAAGTTCATTCTGGACGTCCATAAAAACAAACAAGGATCTCCAATCAATTTGTCAACGAAATGTGTTCATCAATGAACGTTTACGGACTGAAATTGTATCGTATTTACATTTGATGTTTTAATAATTATCGTTGTTACCGTTAAACCTCTGTATTTGCCGAAATATATGTGTGAAAAGTCTTATGAAATCGATGTACTTAACTAATTAATGTTCTCACATCAAACGTTCTTTGACACAAAAGAAAGCGGTTTAACCGATATCGATATTATCTGCGACAGGATCGCTACGGACTGATTGCTATCCGAGAAGCGTCGATCAGGGCAATTCTACGTTATTCAGAAGGTTTCGAATGTAAGCCTCCGACCAAAACCTCCGTCCTTCGATCTCTTTGTGATCATGCTCTTTGATCTGCGCCTATAGGTGCCGCTTATTCCAAATTCCTTTCACCTTTGACCATTATTTTTCTTTGTGACGGATGCTACCTAACGGGTGTATCTATGTGTTAAAGGTACATTATTGTAGACTAGATAATATATTTATCTATATTTTTAAACACGTGGAGGTATAATTGAGTGAGTATTGTCAAATTTCATAAATTTAAGGCACTGATTTATTAGAAAACAATCCACATTGTGTGTTGTGTTGCTCTGAAACGTTAATTTACGTATCTATATTGATTGAAAAACCCCATGTACCTAATAATTTTTCATTACAAACTCGCTAAAAACCCTAACATTCCACTATCCTACAAAGTACTTCGAGATTGCTAACTCCAAGCATAAATCTTATATTAAGAACTATAAAGTTCATCTCATCTTGTTAACGACGGGATGGTGTCAATTCATGTAGCCGCATCCTCACTACGTCAGCCAATGTTTGCGGTAAAGACCTCCTTAGCACACGAGCAAAGCGGCTCATACAACCGAAAATGTTAAACGCTATACACTGTGTGCTCACTGTGAAATATCTTATCAAATTAAGAGATGGAACGTGCAGGCGTCGTCGAAGTGGAATAGTAATCAACTAGCGTCGGAGACAGCGGTACAAGTCCGCCCGACACTAACTTCTCCAACGCTAAGGGGCTTGCGGCTGCTCGGGTGAGCTGACACTTTGATACCAATAGCGTTTAGCGAAGTCTTCAAGGAATTGTGAACACAAGTTGGGCCTCGTTCCCAACATCTCGTGAGCTAACCTACGTCAGCAGCAGACACCACCTCAAGTGATTTACCGCGAACGTAATGTAATCAGAAGGGAGTCGTGCGGAATAAGTAATAAATGTAACAGGTCACAGAGCTTTCGGAAACTGTTATTCCGGAAATATCTTCTTGAACTTTGCCTCCCCGAATTTCACTACATTGACCCCTGAGTTTGTTGACCCCAGAGTTTGTTTCGGTGTTTCTTCTCAGGGTAGTCAGCTAGGAAACACCGGCTTCATCTAGTTTAAATTGACAAAAAAAAATGAAGTGTAAAAGTGTTGTTAAAAAACATACTTGCAAAATAAATATCATTTATCATTCATTTATCATTGAATAATAATTAGACAGATAGAAATATAAAACAGAAATAATAAGTTTCTGAAAAGGGTCGTCATCCTAATTGAATTCATTTCACCGCGTGCCTATCAAGTATCAAGGAAAAAGTTTAGAAGAAAATTAAAGAAATAAGCCGTTTTAACTCAGACACATTTAATATTAAAGGATGGAGATGTAAAAGAGGCATGACTTAAAAAGTGCGGTCACGTCCGCGCTCGACGCTGCGCTCGGCGCTCAGCCATCCTCCGCGACGCTCACGGCTCTCGGACTCAACAAATATCCATTTTGCTCAGCGGCTGACTCTTGTTCTCATAAGTTTCGTGCTTACTGCCTCTTAATGGGCGCTACTTGTTTGAATATTTTTATCTTTTAAAATGTCGCACTAAGTAGTATAGTTAAAAAAGAACCCAGAAAGTTCCGGGTCAACGCAATATTTCACGGCAACTGTGAATCCTTTTTTAAAATACGGCGTTTACTTGAAATTCTATTTAGCATTTTACTGTTCTTTATTTGATTAACTGTTGTTTTACAAAATAAAAAGAAAAAATACTCTAGTACTTATAATATATAAAACCGTTCCGCGCCATATTAAATATGAACCAAAAGCCTAAATGTAGACGTGGAGATGCCTAGAGTATTTTATTCAAGAGCTAAGAGGGCTCGGAGTACAGTGATGAATATTGAAGCTGCCGAGATGGCTAAATAAAACATTGTGGTATGGAGGCTGAATATTATAACAGCGGTGTGCCCTCCGGCCGACCCTCGCCTCGCAGAACAATACACGGATTGTGAATAAAATTAAAAATATTACAAAGCGTCTAATTTTTTTTCATTAAAAGGGTCGGCGGTGGTCTGTTGTTGAGGAAAATCTTTTGTGGGGCAATGGAACGTCCATACCTATTGTATGAAACCTAAACAAATGCCAGCGATGTTTGGAGCAAACAGTTTCCATCTTATGGGTACGTATGAATAGTGAATTCCCACTAATAACTTTTAGGAAAAGCCGAGTAGTGAGACGTTAGAGTGTAATCCTGTCGCGTTCCGCCAGGAAATCTACATAGCACTAGTTTGATAATCAGATTGTGGTATTACCTACGAAATTAGATTCATAAACGTCAAGTGTTGTTACTGCAGCGCAATATGAAACGAAATGGAAGGGAGACGCAGTGGGCGTGAGCTGGATGGAAATTGCAATATCCGAGCGAGCTGAATTAGACCCAACACTCTTCCTAACTAGAAACGACACCGTCCCAGCTGGAGACACAATACAATTTTTCATCTTTCACGAGCATGGTGACTTTTGTATTATAACTTTATAAAATGAATTAAAACCGTAAAATGTTTTAAAGTTGCAGAAAGAATTTCATTTCATCCGTGAAAACATTTGCTAACGGAAATAATACAATCGTTTTTCGCACAATTTGTCACTGATAAACAAAAACAAAATATTTAACCTACGTTTCTAGATTTATTTTCATTTGGCCTTTACAAAACACACAAACAATCGGAGCTGATTGTGCTTTGTTCTACGTGCCTCCAGAGACGCGTGCCTTGTACCCGGACTTGAGTCCAAATGTCTAGACGAGCAGATAAGTTGTAGCTATTGACTTTATATATATTAACGTTTAAAATGGATCCCAGAAGTAATAATTTTTTATTAAAACTTGACGAAAAATCAAATTTATTGTTAGATATTCTTCCGAGCCTTTTAATTATTATTATATACTTTATTGCGTATCTTAATTTAATACAGGACAAACATTTATAAAATATAAGTGTACAATTAATAGGTGGTCTTATAGCACAGGGCAATTTCTTAGAGACAACCTTTGAAATTGGTATTTTTTGCTATCTTGTAGCACAAATCTCCTAGCAAACACATCCAGTAGAATTCTTTATGGCTAGCATTAGGCCTGGTGGGAGATTGGATCGCACGAGCCAGCCTAACTAAACTTCATTAGTCAGGTTCGGATAACAGTGCGACGTCAGATTATGTCGTTAAGCATTGAGTTAAACATTTACCGACACTCAGCCGCCGAACCAAGCTTATATAACTAGCAAGCAATGTATTTTACTTAGAGATTTTCTTTCCATAAAGATTTCAGTTTTCTTTGACGTTGAAACTTGTGCTATATAAAAAATCTTGTTCAGCTATGAAGCCGAGACTTTCAATTTAGATATGTAAAACAAAACAAGTATAGATGTTGAAGGTCGTAGTACTACCTATACAAAAACATATTCAGCAGGTATATCGAAGTTGGCAGGCAGGTAGCACCTGAAAGCAGTCCCACAGGAACAGATACCTCGATTCTCACTTAAAAGGAGCCGCGCATAGTGTCTTATTCATTCCGTCTGATAGACACGAACTATGGAAGCGTTCTAAACTACGCTTTGTTGGAAGCACCTGAATATCTTCATAATATATTCAATAGATATTGATCGCGCTTGACGTGATAGAGACACCATATGTAGAATATGTCAGAGAAGTTCTTTGTTTGTTGATCAAAAATAAAAAGTGTAAATTATTGAATATAATGTAATTTTAGTAAATTATGTATCTTGGAATAGGTTGGTCGGCATTTTTTTCCGATCCACCTGACAGCACACGTAGCCATAGTGCTCCATCATACAATCGATGTCATCCATTAAGAGCCGATTCTCCGGACACCCGCCGGCACTTATGCACAGACCACCGGACCCACATCGAGAGATTATCGAAACTGAAATCAAAACAAATCATAGTTACAATCTTTCGACCCTTTTTAGAAACGAAATTTCCGCAAATCTTACGCGTTTAGTGTCCTTCACTTTACTGAATTTTCAAACATTCTCCTTCGTACTCGTCTTTTTGGACCAAAAATCAAACAATGGCAAATCAGTGAAATTCAATGGTGCTGGAGGACTGATTTTCAAAGAATTTTCCTTTTTATGCAATAAAGGAGTTTCGGATTCAAATAGAGGAGCACGATACCAGTTGGATTTTTTCAAACATTTCCGACGACATCGACAGAATGCTAATTAGAACCAAATTCGTTTAGCTGGCTCGTCGGTCCGCTAACCAATCGAATCGGACCGATGTCGCCAACATTATCTCAAGCGGACTCGATTCGTTTACGTATTAATGCGATTTCACGGTAATATATTTAGTCCCTTGAATAAAATAACTGTTAGCGGTTTGATTACGTTGGTAAGCATTTTCAATTCTGGGAGTATTTTTAAATTAATTTATTGTAAATCCGATACGTTGTGGTGTTGTTGTGTCACACCACAACTTCACAGGAAAGTGGTTGAAGGGTTCGAAAGCTTTTTTAATTTTGGACGGGGCTCGTCAGCAAGAACTGTCTTCTTCAATGCCTCGTGTAGAAGATAACATATTTATGTTATAATTAAAATCCACAGGAGAGGATGACAAAAGAGTACGTATATCTACTAAGTATGTACATGCGCATGCGCAAAGGCGCAGGATTAACCTAACGTTGAGTTAACAATACAATGCTTTTGGTTTCTTGTTCAACAGCAAGATCTACTTTTAATTGATGTCGGTTAATTCATTAACGCTCAGGCGGTAGCCGGCGCCCGCAAGCCATTGTCTTACTATTGTGTCTCTAATTACGCACGTCAAAAGAAAAAGAGTACATATATCTACTAAGGATTAACCTAACGTTGAGTTAACAATACAATGCTTTTGGTTTCTTGTTCAACAGCAAGATCTACTTTTAATTGATGTCGGTTAAAGTACTTTCAGGGCAAATGCAATTTCCTCACGTGAGGCAGATGTCTCCGAAGTTCTACAAACCCAGTTTTCCGTGTAAACCATCCCGTGATCCACCGTACTCGTATGCTTTGTGATATGATGAAGAACCTCTTCGAGCTGTAAAAAAAGGTTTAATCTTAGAAATGTGAAGTTGAAGTTGTGTGAGTTCCATGCTAACTACTAGCACAGTGGCGTAAGCCAAGAACTGCTCACCTAGCCAAGTTACAACCGTTTCGTGACGAATTCCGTTCTCCAATCGGTTACGCCTCGGTGTCAGCAATTGTAGAAAACGATAAGTTGGTAGCCATGTTGACGCGCCTGAGTCGGCCACTCGTTCTACAATGTCGTTCTACAATAACAAAGGACGTAGCGTTGAACATTGTAGAAACGATAACAATTCATTCTATCATTTTGAACGATGTGAACTTGGCTACGAATTTTCTATTCGTTTATTCTGACCACGTGACTTAACGTTGAGATGATGTAATTCCCATACATATGATTAGTTTTCGACTAGCGTTAACGATTGCAGATTATCAACTTGGCTAGGGGTGCTGGCAGTCTTAGTCTTTGGTCCAAGCTACGCCTATCTTTTTCTCTTTCTCTGTCAAATCCATCCAAAGGTTGTCTGAAAAAAATCGCATTTAGCGATAAGACCGCCCATTGTGACACCCTATTAAATTTAAGCTCCTACTGTAGTTTTATTTCTTGTGTACAATAAAGAGTATATCTATTCTACGAAGTATTATCAAAAACCTGTCAGCCCCCCTCGCTAAGTTACAACCGTTTCGTTTCTATTCTCTTTTCGTCGACCGCCTCGAGTCGGCCACACCTCCGATTCCTTTGTTCTGACGTCATCTCAACGCTCAGTCACTGGTCAGAACAAAGGAATAGGAGGCGTGGCCGACTCGATGCGATCAACGAAACGAAACGGTTGTAACTTGGCTAGGGGGGCAGGCGTGCGAGCGATAAAAAGGGATGGAGCTAAACACCCTATATAGCTCCATCCTTTTAATAGTTCCCTAAACCACAGCCCTAAATCCATCTCCTCTCTTTCAGTCCATCCAAAGGTTGTCTGTAAGAAATTGTCCTGTGCGATAAGACCGCCCATTGTACACTTATTTTTAATTATGTTTGTCCTTATTTTTGTTTATGTGGTGTACAATAAAGAATATAATAATAATAATAATAATGCCAATGGCCTCATAGCCAAAAGCTTCGACGACCATCTGTCGAAGCTGTCGTTACGCGGTTGGATCAAAGGCCTGATACAGAAGGCAGTACTCCTTGATACGGCTCGGATTGTGAGGAGGTTCCTGTCTCTGGAGCCCTAACCACCGGTAGCTTGGACCCTGCTCCCGACACCGGCGGACTACTATTTTTTATATTTTTAAATGTTTTTTTTTATATATGTGTTTTTAAGAAATATTTAAAAATTTATGAAATATGTATAGAAAATAAATAAAGAGATAATAATAATAATAATAGTTCACTTTAGGTCGTAAAATGGATCGCGTTAGGAGCTCGTGGTTTTTTGGTAGGAAAATCATCTTATGACATCCCCCGCTCTTGGGCGGAACGGGAGATAGTGTCAGACTTTTACTGACTAAAAACCTACTCCTGTTCCTTCGTTGCCTTTCGTACCAGGGCCGAGTCTTCCTTTCAGAATCAGACCCTTGGCCCCAGTAGGCTTCGACCCTGCTGGGCCCCTACGGTTTGCTGACATTTCCTTGAGGCGCGCGTGGAACAGTAATCGCCGTCGACGACTTGGGCTCGGTCCGGTTACCGGACGGTCGGACGGCGAGCTACCCATTGCTCGCCGTCCGCAAGCCCGCGCCTACGGTGGCCGGAAATCGGGATCGGAATCCCGGCGGCGGTTGGGGCGTGAGGACCGTTGCCTCACGCGATCGGCGGCCTCCTTTACTAGCATTACTGCTTCGCAGAAGGAGGCGACCGCCTGAAGAGCTCGTGGTAGGGCCTCTGTTCTGTGTGAGGAAAGGTCTATGCCCACGGAGGGACATTCATTAAAGTTTAATAAACTTACGTCCTTACAAAAGAACAATCAAAAACAGAGAATTAACGTGAACACGCTAACGAGAATATAAAAGAATTACTATTCCCTTTGGTGTTCGCAGTACCTTAATGTGATTCCGCTCTGTGGATAAGCAAATTAGCGTTTCATAATTAGCAACGTTAATACTTTAGCCTTTGTGCACGCGCCCAGGAAACACGCTCAACAGATAGAGCACGCTTGTTGTTGTTATAAACATCACAAACTGGTCTAGATACCGAGTTTTTTTTTTTCGAACGGTCACCGTTATTTCTTCATATCAACGCATTCTCGTAGAAAGCTGGTGGGGTTATGCGATCCATCACTCCAACTCAACCCCCTTGCAGTACTCGGAAGCGTCTGCTGAATAGATACATCCCTCACTACGTTCGGGATTAATACTTAGCAACCTTCATTTCGTTCGGAATTCAACATGCCGGCCGCCCGCGACCCTAAGCACAGAATAAGAAATAGTACAAGCCCTAAGACACTGCATTATACCCTAGTCACATAATCTACTATTTTGTTACCATGTCTGTTTCGGTTACAGTTTTGGCTGTAAATTTCGGTCAATCACTAACAGTTTTATCATATACCTACTTTACAAAATACGGCGCGTGTGCATGAAAATGATATGAAACATATGTAGGTAAGTACGTCTCCAGTCTCGAGGTAGGAAAAGTTTTATTTTCCGGGTGAAGGAACTCTCTGTGCTAATCTAAAATATATTCTACCTTTGTACGAAATTCAAGGTAACTACGGTAATACTTCATGTCGGATCCGTTTACGGAGATTTCCAAGTATTCCAACAAACGTACGTAATAAGGATTATTGTGAAGCTTGTCAATGGCAAAGGAAATTTTCTAGTATAGTTAGCAAGAAAGTCGGATAACAATTCAGTTTTTTCAATCATTTCTGGATAAAATTATTTTTCAAAATAACCAAATTCATAGCATACTCGTACAAGGTTATTTTTAATTCATCAGCTATGTTAAAGTACCTACTCATGATTTGCACAATGTTAACTAAATATAGGATCAACTCGGATATTAAAAAAGAACTGCATTCATCATCATCTTCCTACCATTGTCTTGTGTTATTTGGGATCGGTGCAACATGTTTTTTTCTTCCATTCTGTCTTGACACCTGTCATGCAATCACTAAGACCTTTTCTTTCATATCACTCCTCACACAATTCGTTTTCTTTGGGCTTCCCTCCCTCTGCATCCATCCATGATCTAAACTGAAATCTAAGAAAGTACTGCATACACAGGTACACACCCATATCTACAGTCAGGGATCAAAAGTGCAGTTGCACTCTACCAATGCTAAAGTGTCTAAAATTTCTTTGTTGTAGAAGTTCAATAGTCCACAACTAGTTTATTCAATACTTTAGATTCTATGCTACCAATTAAATCAGTCATGAACCATTGACCCTCTTCTACAAAGAAATTTTAGACATTTTAGCATTGGTAAGGTGGAACTGCACTTTTGACCCCTGACTGTACATTTATGCGAACATGTATTCCACGGG
Organism: Mythimna impura; assembly: GCA_905147345.3. Lineage (NCBI taxonomy): Eukaryota > Metazoa > Arthropoda > Insecta > Lepidoptera > Noctuidae > Mythimna > Mythimna impura. Next base: position 8,772,618 of record LR990348.1, on the reverse strand, counting down.
TAAGATGCTGAAAAAAAGAGCATCAAATTAAGATGCTAAGCAATATACCTAGGTTCCTTAACAATGTTATCTTTCTCTCAAAGTATTTATTAGTAGCTATTTATGTTATCGACGGTTTCTGACGATTATTTTATAACGTATTAAAATAATCGTCAGAAACCGTCACGTCTTGCCAGTTTTCCATAACACACGTAGAGTATCCTACACAACGACGTCAGAAACGAGGCGTTTTTAGCGCAAACTGTGTCAACCGCGCAAATGGGTCGCTTTTGTAGCTAGCTCCTAGCCTTAGCACTTTAGTGCTTCGACGGTTAGTGCCTATTTGTATCGGGGAAAGATTGAGTTTTTGACGAACTTCCTAAGTATAAAAAGAACTACTCGTAGTTAAATATTGGGACTGGTTTGATAAAGGCTGGCCCTAGATAGAGTGAATTGGTAGCAGAGTATGTAGGTCATTACTCGCTCTGGGGGGAGTGAGGGTATCAGACTTTTACTGGCTAAAGCCAATCAGGAAAATTGAAGAAACAACCTTCAGATTCCCTTTTGCACTCCAGGGCTACGTTACCTCTTTCAAACAATCACGCAGTCCTAGCAGGCATCGGCCCTATTGGGCTCCGTCCATTTGGTTGACATATCTTTGAGGCGTGCGTGGAACACAACGCCTCATCGTCCTTACTGGACGGCGAGTTACTCTTTACCCGCCGACCGCAAGCCTTTGCCCTACAGTTGGGAAATTAAGCTAGATACAATAATAAAAATTAGAGTGAAGAAAAAATACCACCTAATGGTTTTGTTTGTAAGTATTTTATGTTCTGCTTAGATTTTTTATGTTACTCCGTGCAAATTACTAAGCGTACCCTTGGGCCATCTTCTGCTAAAAAAGGCGCACTCGGCCAAACTGCTTCGGTTAAAATATTGCCAAAGTTTCGTCCGAAACCGAATAGCGTTATACAGAATATGAATCCAGGCTGAAATAAATGAAAAATGGTCGAGGGCGGGCAAGTACAATCTATAACTATGCCAAAAGTCCCGTTACTTTTGAAAAATCGAACGAAGTCCACGTTTATTTAGCGTCAGAGGGAAAATTCGGCTTCAATTCAGATTTCTGATAAAACCTTCAATCGTAACCTCTGTAGGTATAATTCTTCGTTACTTTACGTTCAAACTTTGAAAAAGGAAATAATTCTTAACTGGCCTTGTGAAGTTTTGCACGTCGTATAAAAGTAGCATGGGTACGATCAAGTTTGAATGGCGATAATAGTACCTTTTATCATTAGAAAGAATAAACTTTGTTATTGTACATAAAATAGTAACAAAAACTTTTACAAAAAAATTAAATCTATGGATATAACTAATCTAAAAACCTTTGGATGGACTGTAAGAACTTAAAATAAAATAGGGGTAGCCTACGGTGTGCTGCGAGTAATTCAATTAAACATTATAACCTTTTAAAATTACTATACAACAAACTAAACTACATACAGATATAAAATTATATTACAAAGTTTTATAAAAGACAATGCATAAGTTTACACATATATAGGTATACTTTTAATATGTCATGCAATTTAATCCACATATAGCCACAAGATTGATACAATTTGTAGGCATTACTAAAAGCATATATTACTCGATTTTTTTTCTTTTGTGAGTTAACATAGATAGAACAAGAAAAATAAAAACACATTTGTATTAGCATAGCATAGCATAGTCGGCCTTATAATGTTCCCATTGTTGGGACTCAGGCCTCCTCTCTAGGAGAGGGAATAGGCCACAATACGCGGGCCAAGTACGACCCCCGTGGTGGATTATGGCCTATTCGCTTGTTGGTAATGTCACATGTCTTCGAATATTTGGTTCTAGGACATGCCGGTTTCCTCACGATGTTTTCCTTAACCGTTTTGAGAGCACTGGTGATGAAATAATTACACAAAGTAATGCCTGGCTGGGTTTGAACCCGCAACCTACAACTCGTAAGTCGGGGCCGTTACCACTCGGCCACCACTATTCTAGTCATTTACATTTGTATTACGTATAATAAGCTCGTGGCAATTTAATAACACCAAGGTTAAGCAACGATTGAGGTCGGTTTGTGGATAGGTGACCATCCGAACATATCGAGATTAATTCGTGCCTCGGAAATTGATTTCGGCTGTCGTTTGACAAATAGTCAGAAGCTAGGTAATCTGACGACTGTCTTGCCAAAGGGTTTTGTGTTACTCAATTATTGGGTTATGGAAATCAGATAGACAGTCGCTCCATGTAAACTACTGATATCAAGCTACGTCTGGTTTGAATGAAAGAAAGAAAAAACATTTAATCGTGGTTTGATTGTAAGCCGTCACCAAAATAGTTGGAAAAATAGCTAGATAGACTAAACAATTGCACAAATCACACTCACATTGTTCACGAAGAGTGACTGGTTCTTCAGATCCAAAATCAAGATCAAGTCCACAATTTTCTAAAACTAACAGACCCAAAATAAAATTGACTACATAAAAACGTGTCATTTCCCGCTTCAAAATAAAACTAAAATTAATTAAACATGTGTCGACTCGACACGGCTGAAAGTCCACGTGTTTTGTTCGAGTTGCGACGCATTGATTTGATAAGAGATTACGATCAAATCCAATTTACATCACGACCACTTACTAGCCATTCAACGGTACGAATAATGGGAAAAGAATGGTTCCTGATAGCCTTTCTGAAGTTGGCGTAAATGTGATTTGAAGGCGTTGATTTGGGGAAACAAATTGAACAGCATCTTGTTACTAAGTAGGTTTAATAAAATTTGTGAGAGACTGATTTGTGTGTTTTGTTTACCCAACTGCACCAGAAGGATGTTTATCTTTTTCAAGTGTATGTAATGTGGCGTACATTACATACACTTGAAAAGAGCTCAAACAAGAGACGATTTCAAAAGTATTACTTAGTCACTAAAATTTAGGAAATAAAAAATGTGACCGTGTCAAAAAACCGACCGCAAAAAGGCAAAACACAACTAAAATGTTCCAAACAAGTCACTTCAAGTAGTCTGATGCAGTTAATGGTGCCAGTGCCAGCTCTATAATTGAACTAAAGTAATTTCAACCAAGATCAACAATATTAAATTTATTTACGAATTATGAACGAAGAACGAAAAAAGTTTAATCAGAATCTAGTTCTTCAATCCCGCTCATCATCATATCTACATCACTGTGTGAAGTGTCTGAGCAGTGATGAATGGAAGAAAAGGGCGAATCAATGCCAACAATGAAAATAAGAAAGTTAACAGTTTTTTTTTACTAATTATGACTTAAATAATATATTAAGCAACTTGTTTCCTTCTTCTAATCTTTTATTTTGTGTGTATTTAGATTAGATAGATTATAATAAATTTTCTATGCAAACCGTACTTTTCAAGTAACATTTGGCAGATAGAGGTAATTGACGTTCCTATTCTTATTTTAATCGCATTGTAGGTAGTTTCGAATCGAAACCGAACTCTTATGCATAGGGTAATACTCTAGTTGATTCTAAAGACTCACAAACAAAACGTTTTTTCATCATCGTGCATTGCATCAAACGACATTTGAGCAAAAACGAATCAATTCCACTAATCAGAAAGCCTTTCAGAGGACAAAACCTTGTCTAATACAATAACAGACTAACCTATTAGGTACACTGTATAAATACTTACATTATAATACATACAATTGTTTCGAATTTTATCAACAACATTTAATAGAACTTGCGGCAACCATGCGCCAAGGGCGGTTCTAATTTATTTCTCTTCGTGATTTATTATCATTTTCCGTGTTTAAATCCCTCGACACTACCCCTGGCTGATTCATTTCTCGCCAGAAACCTAGTTAAATAACCTTCCACTTTCTGAATTATTTGTAAAAAATTAGGCACCTACTTTTAACAGTCTTTGTAGTGAGTCAGGGATACTTGCGGATGCTAACACCGATTGCTTTAGGGCAATAGTGCACAAGACAGTGACCTCCCTGATGCGTCGTGTACTGGGCAGCTCCGACGGCCTTCTGAATACGATAACGGATGAAAATAAACGGTAAATACAACCCTGTGGGGCACTAGAATAAGGTACAAAGTTCAGGTGGCATCCTTTTTTATCTATATACATAAAATAAATCTGTAGAAGTTTTTAGTTGTGCGCACATCACGTAAAAAGTACGAAATCGATGTAGATAACTTTTATACAATAAAATTGTGTGTATATTACTTAAGGTTTGTTTCATCGCAATCGGTTGACTATATCGAAAGATATACTACATTCATTGACTGTAAGTTCGCCGGGTCAGCTAGTATTTAATAATAATAATAATATTTCACAACTTCCACACAACGCCATCTAGTCCCAAACTAAGCAGAGCTTGTGGTATGAGTAAATACTTAATGGTTTGACAGTTAAGAATAAGAAGGCTTATGGTACTGACATAGTTTTAAGTTTTACTAACAATTTTATATGAAATTATGTTCTGAATTAAATTATTATTATTAGCTGGAGTCGTTTTTAGATTTAGAGTAGGTACAACACATGCCTGTTTATGTACGATTAAGGACAGCCTTTATTTTAAGATGCGAAATCATGAAATAACTCTTCTCGTTCTGCGTCGAGCGTGACTTTTTCTGACTAAAACCTACCTGTGTTCCTTGAGTTGCCCTCTACGTTCTAGGGCCGCGGTAACTTTTTCAAACAATCCTGTAGCTCTAGCAGGCATCAGCCTCGGCGGGCCGCGCCACATATGCTGACAGCTCTTTGAGGGGCACGTGGAACACAACGCACTTGACCGGCTTGGTCCTAACCGGACAGTGATTTACCCGTTGCTCGCCGTCCGCAAGTCCGCGCCTACGGTGGCTGCAAATCGCCATACGACATACGACTCCCGACGACTGACTTTTCCTCCTCTAGGATGAGTAATGAAAGAAATTTCTCAAAAACCATTACATTACTACCAATGCTAATTACCAGAATAGAATACCTGGCCTAACTACAAGTGAAATCCAGTCCACTTTTCACCTTGAAATATACACTGATTAACCTTGAAATGAGGTAAATTACTAAGAACATTTTTCGTAACTAATTAGGAGATTAACAACCTAATATTTTCTTTCTTAATTAACAAAATCAAGTTACTTATCCACTCCAGACGTAGGTAGTCGTTTTTGTAAACTGGTGATTTAGGATCTCATTTTAAATTACAGTAGTCTAGAAACTCTATTAAAAGTTAGTGTAACAACGTATGACTCATGTATGACTCTGTCTGGATTTAGGCCATATGCTAATACAACCTCACAGAAAAGGGGGTTAGTGTCGCATAAATCCGTTAGGCGCTGCACAAAGTTTGTGCAGCGCTTACGTTTAACGTAGACACTCTTGTATCTTGTGTTGGATACAAGATCCAGCCCCCCTAGCCAAGTTACGATCGTTTCGTTTGCGTCGAACGCATAGAAATATAAAAAACAGGAGAAGTGGCAAGGGGGCGTGTGCATGTCCGCGCGACTTGCGCAAAATCGGCATACACGGGCAAATGGCCGTCAGTTATAAACTTGGGAGATTCGCGATACGTGATCGTAAACAAATTTAAAATGCCGTGTTGTGCAGTGGTTTCGTGCAAGAACCGAAGCGATAAGAGAAGCCTGGGTCATCACGGAATCTCTTACCATATATAAGTACAAGTTTAATACTATATTTATCTTTAAAATCAGTAAAAACAACAAATCTTCTATTATCCCTTGCTGCTACTACGTTATTTTTGTTTTCAAATATCAAGGCGACTGTATTACTCTTACAGTCAATACATTGCTCTTTAACCACTACCAAATTTTAACGCTCAGCAACTGAACAAGCAATGTAAAAATAACATAATGTTTAGAAACCAACCTTCACGCTTACCACAAGGAAGCTGTTACTGATTGCGATCTACATTTTGCCAGGCGTTCGCTATGCGGGTCGATTAATTTTTATTGTACCTTCAAAAATTATATGTTCTATCTTGTTTCGGAATACAGTCACCTTACTGCTCCAGTCTAGATTTTTATTTTCCTGCCTAAAAGTAAACCTAATCTACATCTCATTCATAATTTGGTCCAATCGAGCCGGATTAGGAAATCACAAATAAGGATAACCCCAGGAAATATATAACTTATTGGAAAATACTACCATTTGGAAATCCGTGAGTAGCCGGTCAAAGTCAAAAGGGTCACAGCGACGCCACTCAAGAAAAAGGATATTTTAAGGATATTTGGCCAGTGCAGTGTCACTATTTCCTTTTATTTATGAACCCATTACGCTTAATCAGGTAGTATTTAATGTATTTTATGGAATTGTCAAGGTTAGTATCTATTGGTATTTATTTCCTTTGTTCTTGTGCACATGTGTAATTTCATTAAAGTTGTCAAGTTATTGTTATAATTTGCAATTAATCTATTGTGTTAAAGGCAATTAAGCAGCAAACTAGGCTTTCTATTATTGTTAGCCATCATTTTAAGCAGTTTCCTTTATTATCTTGCATTAGATATAATAAGAAATCTCACGTAATAAGTGCCATCCAATTTAATAGTTACTTTGTATTCCGTTATAAGTATTTGGTGTTTATTGTAGTAAAGTTCATAGTTTGCAGATAGTAATAACGATAATCATATTAATTATTTCCATTGTTGAAGTTATAGAAAACAGATTAGTACTTTTAATATTTGTATATTTGTGTAGTACCAGTACCGATAACTGATTGTGATTTGTTTTGGCATTATATCAATTCAAATTGGCTTATCTTTTCTATCATACTTATTTTGTAGTAGGTACGATTTAACCCTGTCAGTAACTATAGTAGGTTATTTAAATATTTTATTCAATTTGAACTTGTAACATTTCAGTTTGGTTCCTGCTTCCCAAAGAATGAGTGATAAGGAGGAAAAGGAGCTCATCAAAAAACGAGCAAGTTTCAAAGGTCGTTTAACGGTATTTTCTAACTATTTAGAGGACTTGAAGGATTCTTTGACGCAAACCCAGATTAACGAACTGCAGTTACGCCTCGGTAAGATTGAACTTGTTTATTCGCAATATGACGAGATTCAGTTGAGATTGGAATGTATAGCGGATGATATTAAGTTACAGTTATCAGAACGTAATGATTTTGAATCGTGTTATTACAAACTTGTCGCCAAAGCACAGAACTTTCTTGCTAAACAAAATGATGTTGTCAATGAAGATAAGTTTTTTTTTTTTTTTTTTATTCTTGATAGGTTCGCGCTTGACCGCTAACTCACCTGATGGAAAGCGACGATGCGGTCGACGATGGAACGCGCTTACCTAGAAGTAACCTATTCACTCTTGACTTAAAGATTCCCGGGTTGTAGCCATCAGGAAAAACAGATTCCGGCAAGGAATTCCACTCCTTAGCTGTACGCACTATGAATGTGTTCGCAAAACGTTTTGTGCGTATAGGTGGGATGTCCACCATGTACCGGTGACGCATTGCCGTACGCCTGGTGGTCCGATGATGGAACGGGCTAGGCGGAATTAGGTTATGCAATTCCGACGCACACTCCCCGAAATGCAACCGGTAGAAAACCGACAGGCTAGCAACTCTGCGTCGATGCTCAAGACTTTGAAGCCTCGACTCAACGAGTGCATCATTGCCAATGATCCTCTTGGCTCGCCTCTCAATTGCCTCAAGTGCATCAAGCTGGTATCGGGCAGATCCGTCCCAAAGATGAGAGCAGTACTCCATACACGATCGAACTTGCAACTTGAACTTGAAGTTGTCTCGGGTTAGCAATAATAAACTGGTTAAGCTGCCTACCATCCAACTACCTAAATTTAACGGAACGTACGACAAGTGGTTAGAGTTTCGCGACACGTTTTCAAGCCTAATACATTCGAATGACCAAATAGATGAAATTAACAAATTTCATTACCTCCGAGCTTCCTTGGAGGGGACAGCCGCCGTAGTTATACAGTCAATTGAATTCTCTGCTAACAATTATTCCATTGCATGGAATTTACTAAATGAAAGGTTTGATAATAAGCGGCTTCTCATTCAGAACCATGTGGCAGCGTTATTTACCATTGAGGTGGTTAACAAAGAATCTTCAGATAGTATAAAGCGTATCATTGATACTTTAAATAAAAACCTACGTGCATTAGAGTCTTTAGGCGAACCAATCAAGTCTTGGGATACGCTGATAATTTATATTGTTACTCATAAATTAGATTCAAGGACTTATCGACAGTGGGAAGAAGAAAAGGGTCATTTAGATAAAAACAAATCAATCACATTAGAAATTTTCCTTCAATTCTTAAGAAGTCGTGCAGACTTGCTTGAAACAATAGATATATCTCGCAATCAGTTTAATAATAATAATGGTACTTCTAAATCTACTAAGCACAAAACAATGATTTCACTGAGCAGTGAAACACCGTCACAGAAAGTTAAAAATAATAATGGTTCCATCCAGCTGTCATGCCCGCATTGTAGTGATAAACATGCTTTATTTTCCTGTCCACAGTTTCTTGGTATGAGCAACGAGAACCGTCTTGAAGTGCTGCCTCAATACAAGGTATGCTTCAATTGTTTCCGTTCTGGTCATTACGCAAATCATTGCAAGTCTCAGGGTTGTAAAGTATGTAGGCGTAAGCACAATACACTGGTTCACGTGACTGGAGCTTCACTTAAATCTATACCCAATGTTCCAACTTCACAATCTAACGACACTGTACCTGTAGACGTCAATTCAGCTGAAAATAAGCCCAGTACAAATGTTACGTTATCTGCACTTTCTACAAATCATGTTAACAACAAAACTAAAAGTCAAGTTCTATTAGCTACGGCCTTAATAAAAATTTACGATAACAATAATTGTGAGCATCTCGCTCGAGCAATATTGGACACTGGCAGTACTTCCTGTATAATGACAGATAAGTTATGTGAATTATTGAATTTACCTACCATTTGTGTAAATGAGTCTGTACAAGGTATTAATAATTCTAAATCAAATATTAATAAAATGTGTAGTGTTACAATTAAGTCCCTAAGTGAAAACTATTCTACTAATCTTTGTTGTTTTATTTTACCGTATATTACAGATGAAGTACCGTGTCATAAGTTACCAATTAACAACTTGAATATGCCAAGTGATATTTGTTTAGCCGATCCTCATTTTCACACGCCATCGGCGGTGGATTTAATAATAGGAGCAGATGTATTCTGGGACCTCTTGGGGCGGCGAAAGATCAGTTTGGGTGAAGGCAAACCTATACTATTTGAATCTAGGCTAGGGTGGCTAGTTTCAGGTCCATTAATTAATAGCGTCCAAGTATCGGCTTCACCACTAACTCATAAATCTAACTTTGCAAAATTTAATGCGAGTTCTGTACACAAACCCACACATGAAGATGGTATTCAAAACCTCTTAACGCGTTTTTGGGAACTGGAAGAAGTAACCCATCAGTCATCTTCATATTCAGAGGAAGAAGCTAAGTGTGAAGAACATTTTATAAAAAACACAACTCGACTTGCGGATGGTCGGTTTTGTGTTCGGATACCACTCAAACAATCACCTCATGTTTTAGGTGATTCATTGGCTAGAGCGAAACATTGTCTCTTATCTATTGAACGTAGATTTAATAGTCAACCAGCTTTAAAATCTCTTTATTGTGATTTCATGAAGGAGTATATTTCATTAGGGCATATGTCTGAATGTTTAATTGATCCAAAACAACTGGCATACTTTATTCCACACCACGGTGTTTTACGTGCTTCCAGCATAACTACCAAATTAAGGGTGGTATTTAATGCCAGCAGTCTTACCACTTCGGGTATTTCATCTAACCACCTTCAAATAGTAGGTCCAGTTGTTCAAGACGACTTAATGTCTCTACTTCTAAGATTCAGAAAACATAGATATGTTCTTTCCGCTGACGTAGAAAAAATGTATCGGCAAGTGACCGTGCACCCTGATGACCGATATTTGCAAAGAATTATGTGGCGTGAGAACCCTTCCGAATCTATTAAAACCTATGAACTAAACACAGTAACATATGGCACAGCGAGTGCACCGTTTTTGGCAACTCGTTGTTTAAAACAAATCGGATTAGAGTGTAAGGATGAGAGGATTGCCAACATCATCATACATGATTTTTATGTTGATGATTTGCTCACAGGTGGGGATACAGTATCTGACGTCACATACATTCGCGAAAAAGTCACTGCTGAGTTAGCTTCGGCTGGAATGCCACTAAGGAAGTGGAAATCCAACAATACTCTAATTATATCAGATCAAATATCAGATTCATCACTCAATTTAAACATTGGTTCTAATGAACCAAATAAAACGTTGGGTCTTAATTGGCTGACAGATTCCGACACGCTCTGTTATTCAATAAGTAATACGTCAATATCTAAAAATGTGACTAAGCGTGAGGTTTTATCAGTCATATCTCAAATATTTGACCCCTTAGGATTGTTAGCTCCATGTATTATACCTATGAAAGTATTGTTGCAGAAACTTTGGTTGCACAAGTTATCATGGGATGATTGTTTACCTCCAGATGTCGCTAAGACATGGAACAATATTGTTGAACGGTTATTCATTTTAAATAGTTTACGTATCCCACGTCTAGTTTTTTGTGATTCTTGGAAGGTCATGGTCAAGGTGATTTACATATATTTTGTGATGCATCACAAACTGCTTATGGTGCATGTATTTATGTGCGGAGTATTAATAAGAATAATGAAGTTTCAGTGCGGCTACTTACCGCAAAGAGTAGAGTAGCTCCCATTAAACTAACTACAATACCTCGGCTCGAGCTCTGTGCTGCCTTGGTTGGAGTGAGGTTATACAAGAAGGTCATTGACTCACTTAATGCACCAATTGACTGTAGTACATTTTGGAGTGATTCTACAATTGTGCTGGGCTGGTTAAAAATGATTCCAGGTAAGCTGCAAACATTTGTACGCAATCGTGTATCGGAAATTATGGAAGCAACGAATGCTAGCAATTGTACCTGGAGACATGTTCCTACATATCTTAATCCCGCTGATCTTTTATCTCGAGGAACAGATATAAGACAAATCCAAAAGCTTGACTTATGGTGGTCGGGACCAGATTTTTTATTAACCCAGGACACAAGCGAATGGCCGTCTTCTCCTACTACAGTAGAAGTGCTACCTGAAATTAGAACTGAAATTTCTTTGTTAACTACCTCTGGTGCTCCAAGATTCTTAATTGATTTCAATCGTTTTTCAAACCTTTCTCGACTTAAACGTACCGTAGCATACATGTTACGATTTATTAATATTTGTAAAAAGCAACCACCGACCACTTTACACCTTAGTGAAAATGAATTGCAAAATGCTTTAAATGTAATAGTAAAACAGTCTCAGATAGAATCATTTCCTGAATATGAATTATTAATTAAAAATCAGTGCTTACAAAAAGGAAGTCCACTAAATAAACTAAATGTATTTCTAGATGAAAATAAGTTAATCCGTGTAGGCGGTCGTTTACAAAATTCCTCATTTTCTTATGAGAAAAAACATCCATTAGTTATACAGTCCACTCATCGATTTTCTAAACTACTATTTGAATATACACATAAAATTTTAATGCACGCAGGACCACAATTATTATTGGCTCATATTAGGGATACGTACTGGCCAATAGGTGGGCGTAACCTAGCTAAATTATGTTATCATCGTTGTGTTGTTTGTAGTCGCATCACAGCCAAACCAATTACTCCCATTATGGGAAACTTACCTGAGCGACGGCTGGCGTCCGGTGGTCATCCATTCGAATGTGTTGGGATTGATTACGCAGGGCCCATATTATCAGCTTCTCGTCAAGGTCGTGGTTGTCGACTTGTAAAGGTTTATATTTTATTATTTGTTTGTTTCACGACGAAGGCAGTTCACATTGAGTTGGTTGGTGACTTAACCAGTCAAAATTATTTGTCAGCACTTCGTCGATTTATGTCTCGTAGAGGTAAACCTATGCATATATATTCCGACAACGGAACCTCGTTTGTAGGCGCTTATAATGAACTCGGTAAATTTTTGAAAGAAAATATATACGTTATCTGGTGACATTGCCTCTGAAGGAATTAATTTCATCTTTATTCCTCCTTATGCTCCACATTTCGGTGGTCTTTGGGAGGCAGGTATTAAATCAGTAAAATATCACTTAAAAAGAGTAATGGGACATTGTCACTTAACGTATGAAGAATTGTATACAGCACTGGTTCAAATTGAGGCCCTCCTCAACTCGCGCCCACTCACGCCGTTGTCATCGGACCCTAATGACTTTTTGCCGCTGACTCCTGGACACTTCCTGATAGGACGGACACTCACGTCCTTGCCTGCGCCATCTTACGAAGCTGCTCCTGTTACTCACTTGAAGAGGTATGAAAGGATTGAGGCGTTACGACAACACTTCTGGTCGAGGTGGAACAAGGAATATATCTCGGAACTACAGCAGCGGACCAAGTGGAGATCTTCAAAGGCCGCGCTTGAAGTTGATCACCTTGTTGTAATAAAGGAGGATAATCTACCACCACTGAAATGGCGACTAGGTCGAATTTCAGCAGTATACCCTGGACGTGATGGCATCAGTCGTGTGGCCGACATAAGAACTGCCAATGGAACAATACGGCGCGCATGCAGCAAGATATGTCCGCTGCCCTTAAATTAAGATTCTGGTTGAAAGATGGCCTTTCAACGCCCGGGGGTATGTTTAGAAACCAACCTTCACGTTTACCACAAGGAAGCTGTTACTGATTGCGATCTACATTTTGCCAGGCGTTCGCTATGCGGGTCGATTAATTTTTATTGTACCTTCAAAAATTATATGTTCTATCTTGTTTCGGAATACAGTCACCTTACTGCTCCAGTCTAGATTTTTATTTTCCTGCCTAAAAGTAAACCTAATCTACATCTCATTCACATAACGATACTTTATCAATGCGGTGTATTTCATAATACGGCCGCTGTTAGTTGCGGTGAGTTAATGATGTGCCTGTATGATCTACTATTGTAGACTATCGACCATAATATCGATTGGTTGGATATCCGAAGTGAAATAATGTAAATATTTTTATTTATTTTGAATATTTTATAGAGTAGTAAAGAAATACGCAAACAACTGTCGTAAAGTAAGTTAGTTAAATTGTAAGTTAATAGTCGAAGGACTATTTTTTGGTTTCAGATATCGTATCTTACTTATGCCTTATCTTCGTGTTATTTCCTTACTTAGTTCTGATTTTGATATTTTAACTTCATGCAACTACAATAACGGGCATGATTCAGATTTTAATAACGACTTTTGCTTAAAATAAGGCAACATGTTCTAGCTCTTTATTCGTTCTCTTTATTTAACAAGCTCTGTACTGTTTTTTTTCTAATAAAAGTCTTACATGGTTTTTTTTTTTTTTTTAGGTGGGAAAATCAGAGGTTTAGCAGAAACTTAGGTAAAATGATAACTAAAATGTTGTAATGTTGTTGTTATGTTGTTTTCAGTTTCCCGAAAGACGCAATTTTAATAAAGCAATGGATTGATGCCACTGGAATGCCACCTAATTGGTCCCCTAAAAAAATATAGTACCATATGCTCAATTCACTTTCAACTAGAAATGCTTTAGTCTCTAAAAAAAAACGCAGTCTTTTTGAATGGGTAATCCTTAAATTAAGACTAGACCTTATTTTTGTAAAAGTGAGTTACAATTTTTTTTGTAACTGAAAGCTTTTTCATGCAATAATTCATAATATAAGTTATTAAACTTTTCAGGATTTTAAAGAACCAGGACACGCACTTGGCCGGTTTTTAGTATTTGATATTGACGTTCTAAAATGCCGTATATAATGGCCTAATGCGGGTAAATGGTTAGAGTTTTTGGGTTTTATGAAAGCAAATTTTATTATTCTATTATTAATATATTATTTTCTGGACATATTGATTTTGTTTTTGGGACCCAAAAGAAATAGCACAACAAAAAATGAACAAATCGATAACTTTTCTATTTAGTCAATCACTAGCGTAAATGTAAAATAAATTGCTTTTGCATAGCACATCGACATTTAATGTGTGCATAAGTTGTAGGTGCATGGAAAATACACGCTGTTTTTAGGAACGTAAGGTTTATAATTGACTGTGTAGTATGGACTGATTTATTAATTGCGGATGTGTGCGCGACTGCATAACTATTGCTGCATGTGTAGTAGTGTCGGCGGTAGTAGGGGAAACTGGAGACATCGTGTTCCGGTACATTTTTTACTACTTAACATATCTCCTCCTTTCTTATATCTATGGTCGAACGCCTCGAGTAGGCCACGCCTCCGATTCCTTTGTTCTGATCACGTGGCTGAGTGTTGAGATGACGTCATAACAAAGGAATCGGAGGCGTGGCCTACTCGAGGCGTTCGACGCAAACGAAACGATCGTAACTTGGCTAGGGGGGCAGGTATCATAATAACGAGTGAATATTTTATGATTGATTTTTTATAGCATTTGAAGTTGAATATTTCTTAAACTCTATCTTAGCCTAAAAACTTTTTCTTTACGCCCGAACGCCTGAACGCATTTCGATGAAACTTTGTACCTATACGGGAAGATCATATCAAGGAATAGCACACAGGATACTTATTATCCCGGGGATATGTTCCCTTGGGTTAATTTTATTTTATTTATTAAAAGTTCATTCACTAAGAAACACTGTATAAGGACAGACTACAATAGGTACTAGAAAATGCTGTAGTTTTCTATTATCACGCGGGCGAAACTGCTGGTAATAACTAGTTAAATTATATTTTACAAAAGTATGTAGCTTAAGCAATTTGAGATGAGGAAGGTGTTATTTCGTTATGTTATAATACTCGTATAATGTAGTGGTCATAGTCTGCGACCGCCGTTTTAGTGATAAAGTAGGGTTAGGATGATCATGAATTTTAAGTGAGGCTCTTAAAATTCAATCGAATTTCATTCGAACCCTTAAAACACCTCGAATTATTGAGCTCTTATTAAAATATTTTATCGATTAAAGTGCGTTCGAGTTTCTAAGGGCCATTATACAACTTACGTCAAGTACCAACTTGACGTGAGTTGTTTTTTCACTGTTGTCATAGGTTCGGACTGAAATAGGGTTATGTGTGCGCCTAATTGATAAAAGTTGTTTGGGTTGTTTTTAGGGTACCTACCCAAAGGGTAAAAACAGGACCCTATTGCTAAGACTCCGCTGTCCGTCTGTCTGTCACCAGGCTGTATTTCATGAACCGTGATAGCTAGACAGTTGAAATTTTCAAAGATGATGTATTTCTGTTACCGCTATAACAACAAATAATAAAAAAAGAAAATAATAAATATTTAATTAGGGCTCCCATAAAACAAACGTGATTTTTTTTGCCGTTTTTTTTTTTTTTGCTACGGATGGTACGGAACACTGTGCGCGGGTCCGACTCGCACTTGGCTGGTTTTTAAGTGTTATTTTTAGAGCGTACCACTTATAAGTAAGTACATTGTTTGTCGAAGATTTATACCTGTTTTCAGTATCTCAATAATTATAATAATGTTATATTTTATGTTTCTGAAGACCAGTGTTTCTATTCTACTAAAAATAAAACTCTTATTTATAAGGTTTTTACAGGTTATCACGGTGTACGGGGACTGTCAAAGCTGCGCTTTTTAAAGCGTACTGTCAGTTCTTTCACACCTGTAGCCTGTGGGTTAATTATATAATAATAATAATAATAAATCATTTATTTTCAGGCATCTTGGCCCATAGATAAAAAAAATTGATATATAGGCAGACATACAGCGATCTGAACGCGTTCCGGGTGTGATGGGGCTGGCACAGCACTGTACATGATTCTGGTCCACCCCAGTGGTGGAATTCTATGTCGGTTTTATCCCAATTTTTTTTTTAATAAATCTTTACGTTTTTTTAATTTAAACTGTATAAAATAGTTATTCTATCATTTTTAGTGAAAAACATGTAAGTATGAATTACTTTTAAAATTAAAAATGTCATCTGGTTTGATTAGAATAACGTTTTTTGATGACTGATACTGATGACTTTTTAATTAATTAATTTTAAAACATTTTTTTTTTTGTTTTTTTACTAAGGTGTTGGTTAGAATAACGATTTTACACAGTTAAAATTTTAAAAAGTACAGATTTTTTTTTAATTTAAGAAGAAGCCGACGAAAAATTTCACCACTGGGGGGTCCAGAATCATGTACTGGGTCCGTGGTATTCGTTTGTGCGTTGATGTCAATAACACCATGTATACATAGTTGTGTTAATGTCATAAAGCTGCAACTGGAATCATCTCCATGTGACACAACTCTTTAACGGTCACGTGTATCGTCTTCAAACTAAGAATGTTGTTAATTAGCATTGCATAGCTACAGTTGTGTTAGTGTTATGAAGTTGCAGTTGGAACCGTCTCCATGTGACACAACCCTTTAACGGTCACGTGTATCGTCTTCAAACCAAGAATGTTGTTAATTAGCATTGCATAGCTACAGTTGTGTTAGTGTTATGAAGTTGCAGTTGGAACCGTCTCCATGTGACACAACCCTTTAACGGTCACGTGTATCGTCTTCAAACCAAGAATGTTGTTAATTAGCATTGCATAGCTACAGTTGTGTTAGTGTTATGAAGTTGCAGTTGGAACCGTCTCCATGTGACACAACCCTTTAACGGTCACGTGTATCGTCTTCAAACTAAGAATGCTGTTAATCAGCATTGCATAGCTACAGTTGTGTTAGTGTTATGAAGTTGCAGTTGGAACCGTCTCCATGTGACACAACCCTTTAACGGTCACGTGTATCGTCTTCAAACTAAG
Organism: Mythimna impura; assembly: GCA_905147345.3. NCBI lineage: Eukaryota > Metazoa > Arthropoda > Insecta > Lepidoptera > Noctuidae > Mythimna > Mythimna impura. Next base: position 8,755,778 of record LR990348.1, on the reverse strand, counting down.
AATGCTGTTAATTAGCATTGCATAGCTACAGTTGTGTTAGTGTTATGAAGTTGCAGTTGGAACCGTCTCCATGTGACACAACCCTTTAACGGTCACGTGTATCATTTTCATACTTCATATGCTGTTCCTTATCATCGTATAGTAATATATAGAGTTGTAGCTATGTTATAAAGCTGTAACTGATACCGTCTCCATGTGAGACAACTCTTCAACAATTACTTGTATCGTCTTGATTTGTAAGCTATTATTGTTGACATTGTATAATAATATATAACCATAGTGGAGTGTATGCTATTTGTTAACATTGCATAAAAATATAAAGTCATAGTGGAGTTATGAAGTTGCAGCTGGAATCGTCTCCATGTGAGATAACTCCTCAACGGTCACTTGTATTGTCTTAAAATTTTGTATGATATTGGTTGACATTAAACAACAATACACAATTGTATTAGTGTTATGAAACTGCAGAATCGTCTCCATGTGAGACAACTCTTCAACGGTAAATTGTATCGTCTTCAAAATTTGTGTGCTATTTATTGACATTACATAATATTTATTTATTTATTATACTTAATTGCACACCAAGATTATACATTTACAAAATTAATACCATTGCTGCCGTGAACAGTTTCGGAGAAATAACGTCTCCCTGCCTCACGCCCCGCTGCAAGAGGATAGGTTTTGAGGTCTGGTCTTGTAGTCGGACTAACATGGTGTCGTTTTTGTACAAAAACTTCAGCACTTTGATGTACTGATAGTCAATTCGGCACCGTTGGAGAGACTGCAGTACAGCCCAAGACTCAATCGAATCAAAGGCTTTCTCGTAGTCCACAAACACTTAGCAGAGAGGCTGATTATACTTGCAGACACACACGTGGACACAACACAGGCTATAAAAATGAAGATAATTCAAAAACTTCTGGAAAGATTTAAAAAGTTCTTTCACCAGTAGAATTCTAGTTTATCACTGAATAGTGCTAGTTTATTCAATTTATACATAAATAAATGAATAGTTCAAATAGCCTCTCTGTTTATTTAGTTACGGACCACACGGTCGCCCTCACCAATATATTGGCTCTTGAGATCCTCTTGCTTTCAAGTGCTTACTGAAATGGAGCTTCTTTCAACTTACTGCCTTAGACGACGTGGAGATTCTTTAACAACTCATGAAGTCATAATATCCCTATCTTCCTTGTTACTATGTTGTATATATATAAGTATATTACTTTATATTATAAAGCCAGGCTTGATGGCTATAGGGCCACCTGGGAAGTGTGAAGGGAGGCGAGTAGGAAGGGGAAAGTAGTTTTTCGTAAAAATAACGAGTTTATTGTACCTATATTTAGCAAATCTTTAATTGATTAAATCAACCTGTACAGCAACCGTTGTTTGCGTAAGCGTCGTACTCATAATATATTCTTACTATAAATAATCCTATTGTGTGAAAGCTTTGAAAAGAAAAATAAAATGGCGGCAGGTTAGGTATGCCTCAAAGTTTCGAACCCCTTTATCGATTATCTGGAAACTATTATCACTACTCAAATTATACAGGCACAATCATGATACTCCATAACAGCATGATAATAAAAGCGACTTTTTTTTTTAAAACTCTCACTTTCATTTTAACTTTTACAGCCAAGAAAGTATAAATATTCAAATCACGAAATTCAGCAAAGGACTTCATGACAACGTCTACATTTGAGTAGGCACATTCATATTATAAACGTACATACACAAACGTTTTCTTAACCATTTTTCCAGAGAACCTTCAGTTGGGTGGCGAAACAAGTTGAATGCAACGAAGCGTTTCCTGGATTTGCGAGCGTCGAGCCACGCTGAGAAAACTTGGAATGCTAACGGTGAAAAACTAACGTTTACCGTACTACTTGAAGCTACCAGACGTGTTTATGCTCGTTTTATTCCAACCATTTTTTAAATTGGTTTTTAATTTGCATGCTCGTTAGGAAAATCGAGCGGTTCGTAGTTGAGTACCAGTTCATTAGGACTGGTCGAATGATTTTGAATAGGATGCTGATGATATCCGTAATAATAATCATTATGGCTGCTTTTACGTTTGCCAAACGTGATATTTATATTACAGCAGTAATTTCCAGCTCTCACTCGTATTACTACGAGTATTAGGTCAGTGTATAGTAGTGAATATTTGCGCGTTAATTGTTATGTTATGAGTAAAACTTATGATAATGGACTTGGCAAAATATTTCTGGTTCAATAATAGCTCGAACCATTATTTTGAATAGGTATATTTTGATATTTATGGTAATGTATATAGAGATTTGTAATCATATGTTTCAAATAATACAGTATTCCGCGTATCTGTATTATACTCATAGTTATATGCCAACCGCTAATAACGCTCCGTACCTAATATTTAATTAATCACAGTTTGCCTGTTGTCAAGTTTAATCACTAAATTTAATATATCTCACTGTGGTATTAAATTTTATGTACATTTATCAAGGAGGCGAACTCCAAATATAACATTGAATATGAGATTCTGAACGTTTTCTGAAAAATTCAATTGAATAAAACGGAAGTCTGAATCCATGAAACGTTTAGTAGCCTTTAGAAAAGTCTGGAAAAAGTTTAATTTGATCGGAGCTCAAAGTCCGTCTATTCAAAGATATTAAAACAAGTCAAAGGAGACTGGCCGCTTCATAAATAATAAAAATGTTATTGAAGACAAAATTATTTTGCTGAGACGGGATACTTAATCATTTCTTGGAACTTGAACAAAAACTGAAGTCTTGAGGGTTTTTCTACTTTTTATGTGGTCGGTATTTTAATTCCACATTTTCCAAAGCTTTGATGATGTACTTATTATTTTTTTCTTTTTTGCTACTCACATCCTGCACGTCATAGAGCGGATTTCGAGAGAGTTAGTTTCGTACTATTCCAGCATCCTTCTTCTTTCTAGAAGATTTTTAATAGCCTGCTAATCGTATCTAAAAGTATTGCAGAAATAAAAACTGTTTCGTTTAAGCAGTCATGGTACATGAATTTACGCCATTTAAACTGTATACATGAAAATCCTCTCAGAGTATTACTTAACCCACAGTAATCCGCGCCTAAACTCGAAAAATATATTAATAATATGAAATTTCATTTCGGCCCGTTGTGATTTTAAAATTCAAGCCGCGTTCGCTCCATGAAAATAAAATCAACCGTGAACTTTACATTCAGGAGAGCCCCAAATTTACATTTTACGTAGATAGGACTCTTTATTTTAACTTGGTGAAAAATAATGCAAATCACCTTTTTAGGAAATCCCTGCGGCACAACACAGCGGGAGTTCTCAAGGATACTGTCTACTTACTCGCTGCAGATTGGTATAAATAAACATAAAATGTATGTTGATAGGTACAATGGTACATTTTATGGTGCCCCCGAAATGTTATAACGGCTATATGCAAATTCAGATATTTTTTAAATATAGGTAGTTATATACCATATGCATTTACCTAGGGATGGAATATCAAGAACCAATTTCATTTGAATAAACTTATTGAGTCCATAAGATTACTTAGTTTTTGGAATAAACATACCTTCTATGCGTTAACCCCTACCATAGTAAGAAGGAAGAATACGATTCATAAAATCACTGCCAAATGGTATATCGCGCGATTTACGAGAGATAAATAATCCAAATACCTGGCTCACACTAGTCGGGTATGCGAAGTCAGTCTCCAAGGGTATGGGACCAGCAGAGCGCGTGAAAAATTCACTTCGGTCGGCAGGAATGTTTTATTTAAGGCGGTGCGCAGTGCGGCCTGTTGGAATATTTAGTAACGACCATTGAGACGGAGTGTTACCTTCTTTGCCCGACACCGACTATTTGACACCGGCTTTACCTAGCCCCTGACATCCCTTCAGACGCACAGCACACAGCCCTAACGAGGGGACTTTTGTACGAGTTTCTTTGTAGGTTCCGTTCGAATGGGACATGAGTGTTACTTTCTGAAAAAAGGATAGCAAAGCTATAAGCTAGCTTGTGTATTAAAATACTTTCAACGTGGATAAACATTTATACCTTTATGTAAGTACTTATTTTGATTTTTTTAAGAAAGTCATAAAAAATTCAGAAGATAACTTATTAGGTTACTCATAACTATCCAACAGGGAGGAGGATACAGATAAGAAATTTACCTGTATACATAGTAAGTACCTACCAACATACAAAAGCTATATTTCAAATTACCTAATAGTATTTTGATACAAGCTTTTCTGCACAATCTTGGTCGGCTGTCTACGAAGGTCACATCAGCAGTAAATCGACGATTGCTCTGCTTCGCTGAAAATAAATTAAACTTCTACTTATACAAACTTTATATAGATAGCAGTAAGGGCCGACGTTGCGTTAAGCGGACGTCCGCGCGGTTCCATACAAAAGTGATCCGTCGCGGTGACCCGCGCGGGCACCCTTCGCGGTGAGCAGCGCCCCGCGCCCCGCGCCCCTTTTTGCTACGTAATAATACATTAAAATTCTCCATCGACACGACTACACGCACACCGTTAAAGTTGAAATAGCGACACTGCGCAGGTAATAATCCCGTTTCCGCTACGGGGACCGTCGCACACGAAACACGCGCGACGTCATGCGACGGATGCCCGCGCGTGTACCCGCTTAACGCAGCGTTGACCCTAAGTGAGTATTGTAATCTAAGGAGATCGCATTAAAACGTACCTTGTTAGGATGCGAGCTAGTCGATCGAATATACCCACTTTTAAAGGATTGTGCCAATTTAAAATAGGATTTGAATTTGATATGAAAAAGAAGCATCATTTCGGGAAGTGTAAGTCGGAAATGCATAAATTAGATTTTGCCAAGCCCATTTCATCATCGAACGGCACATGGTGGACATCCCATACCTACGCACAAAACGTTTTGGGAACACATTCATTGTACGTACAGAATTCCCTGGTAGAGTCTGTCTTTATTAATAGCTACAACCTGGGTATTTAGTCAAGAGTAAATAGGTTACTTCTACGCAAGCGTACTCCATTGTCGACCACATCGTTTTTATTTTTTATCAGGTGAGTTAGTGGTTAAGCGCACGCCTATAAATAATAATAAAAAAAAAAATTGTTTCAGTCAGTTTTTGTCAGACCAGGTCCGGGAATTCAAAAATGAAAATATTGATATCTGAAGTTTTTCTTGATACACACCAGATCCCAGCAGCACACCTGCCCCTCTAGCCAAGTTACAACCGTTTTGATTCGATTCTCTTTTCGTTGATCGCCTCGAGTCGGCCACGCCTCCTATTTCTTTGTTCTGACCACGTGACTGAGCGTTGAGATGACGTCAGAAGAAAGTAATCGGAGGGGTGGCCGACTCGAGGTGATCGATGAAAAGAGAATCGAAACGAAACGGTTGTAACTTGGCTAGGGGGGGCTGAAACCCATACCCCTTGTCTCTATACTTTATGTACTGTATCCGTATCACCTATTTCACTGGGAGTCAATAAATAAGCCAGCGTGTGTTTTACGTATTTGCTTATAAAGGCTATAAATCGAATGATAGCCAAATGGGGCACTTTGTGGTTTACATCTGACGTTTACGACGTGTCTGTAAAATGGAAATGGAAACAAATACTCGCAACATAAGTTACGTATTATAACGTGTGTCGATATAATATCGAGATGTTTAGGAAGAACACCGTAAGCGACAGTAAACGTTTTTTTGCAGGAATGGGTTTTCTCTTACATAATTAAAAAGTAGGTATTTATGATAATGTCATTCTAAAAAAACAAACTATTATTCACATAACTAGAATAGAATAGAGAGACAGAATAGTTGCTATTACATATTTTTATATCTAAGTACATTTTGACACAAGTGCAGAAAGTTCGTCATTGCGGCCGAGGTGGAATTCGCACGAGCCGTGCGAATTCCACCTCGTGTGTTATGGAGCCGAGGGCTGTAGTGACAAATTTGCATATCAAACAACTTTTTTCAATACGCTTACGAAGAAATGAATAAACGGGGGTTGACCGTCGACTTGTGGGGGTCGACGCGCGCTTAGCCTGATACGATAAATGTAATAAAATTGTGGCGGGGAGAGCACGCGCACTTTTCTGCACTAGTGCGGAAAACCGTCTATTGCGTGCCAAAAGTCGATGGGATTGACTGGTTTTCGAAAATGGAATAGAATCGTTGGTCCCGGTTGTCATTCACAGATTTTTTACGTGTAGTCAGCCGCATCTGTTTAGACTGGAAGTCGGTCCCAAGCTAGTTGGAAAAAGCTAGAGCGATGATGAATTATGGAAGAGAGAATCCATTCCTGCAAAAAACGCAAATTGTCGCTTAAGCTATTCTTCCTGAAAAGGCTCGATATCTACGAAACTGTACAAGATATACGACACAATTTTATGAAAGTCAGTAAAATGAATACAAAGGAAAATCGATAGATCAGAAAGCGTTTTGTCAGATAAGTGAATAGCCGGTCTATCTACTTTGTTAAAAATAGAAACCGTATATTTTTCATGGATGGAAGTAAAATGTAAATGATAACGGAGCCAGTATTGGAAGACCTGTTTCAAAACAACCTGTAAGAATTGTCCTCCTAACGTCGACCTCAAATAAATATGAATGCTACGAAATCACCGCAACAATCATATCGTGGTAAGACCTACGGTTACCATAGATTTTCTGTTACATGGCGTAAAAAATGGTCAAATGTGAGTCTGACACGCGCACTGAGGTTTCCGTACCAACTTACCTATGTCAATAATTCGATTCCCGAATCGAGTCTCGGAAGATTATTCCATATCGCAAAAAAGTTATTATTTTGTGATATAACTACAAATTTACGCTTCTTGTCCAATTTTAGGATTCTAGATCAAAGGGAAGTACTACTCTATATATTTTAATTTCTTTCTGAGTGCTTATGCTAATGTAATATGTTTGTGTGAATGTAATTTGTTTCTGTATGTGTAATTTGTTTCTGTATGTGTAATTTTGTTTCTATATATATGTAATTTGTTTCTGTGCGTGTAAATTGTTTCTGAATGTTTTATGGACTCTGATTGTCCGAAATAAAAATTTATTATTATTATTATATTATTAAATATGCGCCTAAACGGATAAATGGTCTTATCTTAAGGTTATGTTGATTTTTGCTATGCTTCAAGGAATAGACGACTTGAGTACCTATTTGATATTTATTACAGCTTAATATATCCACGCGTTGCTGAGAAAAAGCGACATGAACTCTTGACATACGGGCAGACGGACCCCAAAGTTTTGCAGACTGAGGTACGTAACCCTCAAAATTTGCTGTTATACGTTGTTTAATTATAAGAAACTATACTGATGAACTGCTCTATTCGCTCTCTTCATATGTAGATACAAACGACACACCAACACGGAAAGGTGGTAATCTTTTTATCCCCAGACACACACAGAAAACCGAAGCAAATCTGGCAAAAGCTACATAATAATTTCCGATGTTTACACATCCTTTTATCTCATAATTGTTCCCGCGGCTTGCCGACGATAAATTCGCCCACCCTCGAGCCCGTTAGCCGATTGAGTGGGCACTTACCTGAGCAAATAAAAATAACAATGAATATTTGTCCCCTCATTGATGTACAAAGAGCCTCTTTAGCCAGCCACAGCCTTTGAGGACCTGCGTTTGATTCCTATCTGGTGTGTAAGTGATTTTGGAGTTGTGACTGAGTTTGGTGTTTTCTCTTGAAACGACATTGAGTTTACGACAGCTCTTTCGAAAAACCTTTATATGTATACCAGGAGTCCATAAAAGTCTTCTCCTGATGATTATGGTGTGGGTCCACCAATAACCGCTGCTATTACGAACCGTCTCAAGGGAAGACTGACAATTCATTTTTTTTTTTAGGTGGAAAACAATCAAATGACTTCTCTCGCTCTAGGGTAGAGCGAGAGAGTGGAACTTTTACTGACTAAAATCCACCTATGTCCTTCAGTGGCCTTTTGCGTTCCAGGAACTCGGTAGCTCTATAAAAAATTCCGTGGCCCTATCTTGCATCGGTCCCAACGGGCCCCTAAGGTTGTGCTGACATCTCTTTGAGGCGTCGACGACTCGGGTTCGGTCCTTACCGGACAACCGGACGCCGAGCTACCCATTGCTCGTCGTCCGTAGGCCCGCGCCTACGGCGGCCGGGAATCGCCCTGCGACTCCTGGCGCCTTGGACGTCGTGAGGCGTGATCATGCCCGTTCTCTCACGTTTGCAGCAATCTTCTTCACTAGCATTACTGCTTCGCACAGGGAGTTGACTGCTTCCCATTGAACCACCACACACTTGGAAGTGAAATTAATAATCACAATTTGTATCTACTTAAATATTTTGCCACACGTGCATTGGTAAGGTCATCATAATTTGTATTCTTAATAATTGCAAAGCAAGACACTACTGTAATGTCCATACATGATATTATGTACAATTATTAATGCCGTAGGGACCATATGCGAAAATATTGTGTTGATAGAAAATCAGAAAGGTCAGCAACTAAGTTTTTATAAATACACACTTGGTTTACTTAATAACATTATTTGATTAAGCTTTTAATTAATAATGAACATTAAATTGGTTTAGGAAAGGAAGGTGGCCGGGAGCGAACACAGCGGAGCGTCACATGTGCTGGACTCAATCATGCGGGTTATTGCGCACCGACCTGTGCGGACGCCTCGCAGCCTCGTTGCTGCTAGGTTTGGAGGATCACATTTAATTGCTTGTAGATTATTTATTTAACAATTTATGTACAGACATATAATAAAAGACAAGAAGAAGGAAACAGAAAAATAGGTACAAAGGTTACCTATGCTTCTATAGAAATCTCTTCCAGCATACCTGCGAAAGGAGAGTTGGAAAAAGATATGTAGACACCGTGTATAAGAGTAATTGAAAAAAAGAATAGTTCCTACAAACAAAACAGTTATCGTTGAAATATAAAGATATCATAAATACACATAATAGAATATATTATTTAGTATTTTATTTGTCAAAGAAATATATAGTTCGACGGGTGCTGGGAATAAAGCCGCAATAGAAAAATCATTTCATTCATCGAAAGTCGTTTCCGTAAAAGTCCATTGTGGTTTTATTCCGGTAAAGTGCGAAATCATATCAAACAGCAATAGTTTATTGCAACGTTGTGAGCTGTTTTAGAGGACGTTTGGTGAATACAGTAATAGCATTTTGCAGTGATATTCCATGAGGAGAACAAAGCCACAATGGCGGTTACTTGTAAGAAGGTTGGTAAAAACTGTTACCACTGCACATAGTACGATTATTCCGGTGAAAAAAATTCAAATGATGAACGGGGCATAACAAGGCAATACCCATAGTACTATTGCTAAAGTACACTAAAAATTTACTTTACTCCATTTGTTTGTAGTTAATTAAACGTAAACAATCTTGATATGTATTTTTATTTTTTAAAAATCGTATAAAAGACATACAAAGGTTATTTAAATTTAGTTTATTACCAAACATCGGTACAGGTAAATAACAAATTGTAAATATTTTTAGATAAAATTTTTAGACAACTTTTAGATAAAAGACATGTCAAGATTGTTTACATTTAGTTAATTACCTAAACCGATGGATTAAAGGTGTAATAGGGATTACGAAAATGGCTTAACTGGAAAACTGCCACTATGGCTATTGCGGTTTTTCCCAATAACCCAACGAGTGGTTCTATGTTATGACTTATCTATCATAAAATATGCTCGTCTCAAACTTGTGGGTTGCGCTCCGACCTGCGAGGTCTCGCAGCCTCTTGAGCCTGTAGGCTTTATTTATTTATTATATGCTTTATTGTACACACAACAAGATACCTAACAAAGTAAAAATGCTTTATCTAATATTAGGCAACAATTTATCTGTTATTTATTTTATTTAAAATAATAATTATTATGTAACATTTTATTTTTTTAAGCAATTCATAATTGACAGCTTTATAAATGTTTGAGTAGTCACGCGGCGAGTACGGTCGTGTTCGATATCTAGTATTATAACATCTGAATACCTATGTAGTATTATAACATCTAACCTACTTAAATTTATTAGTTTGTAACCAAACTCGACCTTTTAGCTTAGCACTGATTTAACAAAACTCCGTGGAAAGACTAATAAGGGTCTCCTTAATCCCGCCACCCCACCAGAGGCTGTCAATATATTCAAATTTAGAAGGAGTCGTGGTTATGTTAATTAATGGCGGAACGGGACCGCAATCCTTCGCCAAACATTGAGCGTACAAATTATCCACATAAGAGAAAATCAGAGGCCAAGCGAACCACAGAACTGACGAGCTTGGGGACTAAAGCCGACTACGTCAAACCAGCATCCCTCTTTAGTATTCCCCCTCATCAGATTATCTCTACTCAATCTGAACTGTAATATTTTTTATGAAAAGATTTTTATCCAACGTGGAAAGGAACTAGTATAGCTTTTTACTTAGTACGTTTGGTTTTAATTTAATCTGTTCTTTGTATAATGTAGGTCCACATATATAGGTACATGTATCTACGTTTTTAATACCATAGAGATAATAAAAACTTTTTAGAAAAAAAAAATAACCGACTTCACTAAAAAAAACACTAAAAGGATCAAAATAACTTTAATTTCGGATGTCGGTGTTTCTCGGTATTGTTTGTTTCTTATTTAACACCGACTTCCGAAATTAAAGTTATTTTGATCCTTTTAGTGTTTTTTTTAGTGAAGTCGGTTATTTTTTTTTTCTAAAAAGTTTTTATTTCACACTTTTTAGTTGCGATACACTTATAAACAGAGTGCCTATTTCTAATGACAATTCCAATTAACCCAAATACTGCTAGGTTACATTGTTTTATTATAAAGTTGCTGTGCCTACCTTCCTCCTTCCGGCTCCATCATCAGATCAGTTCGATAGTACCTTATAGCCAAAGAGCATCTCACGACAATTCTAATAAGCCCAAACACGGCTAGGATACATTGATTAATTACGGAGTTCCTGTGCCTACCTTCCGGCTCCATCATCAGATCAGTTCGATAGTACCTTATAGCCAAAGTGCATCTCATGACAATTCTAATGAGTCCAAACACGGCTAGGTTACATTGATTAATTACGGAGTTCCAGTGCCTACCTTCCGGCTCCATCATCATCATCAGATCACTTCGATGATACCATTTTCAACGTAACTATTCAGAATCATTCATTTATTTGTATTGTCATAGTCGCTTAACTATATCTTCAATGTGATATCTATTTGAGTATGAAGTTCCGTTGACCATTTCTGGTCTTCTTCATCAGTTCCACTTCATCAAATGTTACTTTTTGACTGTAAATGCTTAAGTTCTTGATGAAAATACTAAAATTACCATAGGGTTGCCTATAATTTTTGAGGAGTTCCCTCGATTCCTCATGGATTCCATCATCAGAACTGGATTTTGAAAAAAATGGGACCAATCTGGAAGCATATCCTATAAAGGGAAAAAAAAAATTTGCAAATCGGTCCATAAACGACGGAGTTCTGAGGTAACACGCATAAAAAAAAAAAAAAATGATGATAAAAAAAAAAAAAAAAAATACAACCGAATTGATAACCTCCTCCTTTTTTTTGAAGTCGGTTAAAAATCACGTGACACAGTGTTTGTTATCAAACTCCTCTGAAACGGCTTGAAGAAATCGGTCAAGACCACAGAAATTTTAATACTTAATAACTAAGATTTCTGTGGGCTTGACCGATTTCTATGAAAGATTTTGTGTATGTTTGATAGATCTGAGAATAGGGTATAGGCTCTTTTTTACCCTACTACCCTACATTTTTTTGTATCCCGATACAGCTAGTAATTTAGCATAATACAGTAGCATCATCATTCACAGGGAAAACGTCGAATATTTTCACTAATTTCATAAAAGTGAAGGACGCCATTTTATCAACAATTTGTTCAGAGCAGCGTCGATACCGTAATGAAAAATGCATCCAGTATCGTAGCATACGGCCGTCGACTGATTAAATAACAGTGTGTCGGTCCATAACGTTTGATGACGGGATTGGATGACCGGGTGTCCGACGACCAGCGCGACCGAATTAAATTTTCAGTAGTGATGGACTGACTAGTCGAGAATGCCGGCCACATTCATAGTTGGCAACTAGTCGGCGATATATAGGTGAAAATGGTGGAGGAGCATTAATATTCAGTAAGTATAATATAATTATTTCTTCTCCTTTCTCAATTATATATTTGTTATTTATTATTAAGTAGGTACCTATTATATAACATTACGAGCGACCCGCCATAGCTTCGCACGCGTGTTAGGAATCTTCTGAATTCTTGGTTTTTCTCTACTACAATATGCACATAAACATTAAAAAAATAAACTTAAACATTCCGCATGAAACACACTATCTATTGGTGAAACCACATGAAATCCGTTCAGTAGTTTTTGAGTTATCGCGGACAGACAGACGCGGTGGGGGACTTTGTTTTATAATATTATTATGTACTTTTGTAAGGACATTATTTTGTAATGTAGGGATGTACATACATATCTGTATGTATTTATATCCATATTATAATATCCAATTAGTATTATTTACGCCCCAGCTTCGCACGGGTGTTACAAATCTTTTAAATTCTTCTCGCTTTCCTCTACTATAACATGCATTTATTATACACCTAAGCCTTCCTTAAGAATCACTCTGGCTATTAGTGAAATAACTGTATATAAATATAAAACAAAAATAAATAATAGAGATGTGCCCAAAAAGTAAGATTGGATAGAATATCCTGGCACTGAATAGTGAGGAGACCTAGGCTCAAATTATGGGAAAAGAAGAGGATCGATAGTCGGTAAGTAGTCGGCCAAGTCCGTAATAGGGTCCATCTCTAAAATTCAGCCACGTTTCCGGAAATTCATTCAAACCGTTACGGTCACTAGCTAAGTAACTAAACAGAGCGCTCTAGGGCTCGCTTCAAAGATAATTCGAATTTCTAGGGAAATTGGATAGTCAGTAATTAAGACCATTTTCCGACAAGAGTTAAGGCGACAAGGTTTATTATTTCAAGGAATAAATTATTAAGTGTTCGTCGTAGTTATGTAGGTACCGATGCTATCGAGTAATGAAAATGTATGTTCATAATATAGATAGTGCGTCTACCTGACTGATAAAATACTGGGTCTCTTGAAAGAAAGAAAGAAAAGGAGTTTATTTACGACAAACATGGCACATAACTTAATATATATATATATATACATAATATTATAACAAATCTATACAAAAGAGTGAGTTATGCGACACATCCGCGCAAAACCGCCAGCGCTCAGCAAAATGCTGGGGCTCATGTACTGAACAGAGCCACAGTGCTGATTTTCAGCGCCAGCCATCGTCGAAGAGACGTTGAACGGCTAGCTTTACATCTAATGAACTAAAAACAACCTAATAAACAAACTAAAGAAATGACACAATAATAAACCTTGTAATCGCTGGAGTAGATACCTACTCTATGGACAGATAAAAGTATCCTAATGTTCTAGCGTTCTTGCAGTAGCTGCAGTAGTTACCTACTGCTGCAGCGACTTCTTCTTTCTTATACCATAGTAATAATTCGGCTCGGTTTGAAACAAAAGCGGAAAAAATACAATTTTCCTAATTTCGAATTTTGTTTTTATTTAGAAAAACAGTCGTGTAAACTGCAACTTATTCTTCTTAAATCTCTTTTGAGGTTTACAATAAGTATTAATAATGAGCGTATATCATAAAGGTAGAACTACATTGCGCACACGTGGTCCACGTACGCTGATCTGGGCGCGCCGGTCTCCATACATTTTATGTGGCAACTAGACTTGCAGAGCTACATTAGATCCACACCACGCGACGCGCCTTTAAGTACAAATCAGGCGTGGTCCACGTGTGCATCGGCCTAGTGTAGTTCTCGCTTTATATTTATGCGAGCGATCTATGTGCAGAACTTTGGAACATATCTCAGTTACTATTTTTCTATGTAACCACTAACCTGTTATTTTTGGGCCATATTGTCGATTCGTCACACTTTTATAATTTCCATACATTAATTGTAAACTCGTCACTTCCCTTCATTTTATACTATTTTTAAAGAAAGTGACGTCAGCAAGATAAGTTCAAGGTGTAAGTTTTAATATAATTAATATCAAACAATCTATTTGAACTAAAAAGCCCCAGAACACAGGACTTGTTTGGTTACAGTTAGGTATCCATCTGGTCAACAATAATCTAAAAAAATAACAAATGACCAATCTGGAAGCATATAATTTTAGGGGAAAAAAAATTGCAAACCGGTCCATAAACAACGGAGTTCTGATGTAAAAACATAAAAAAAAACATACAACCGAATTGATAACTTCCTCCTTTTTTTGAACTTGGTTAAAATTTTTAAGCATAAGCATAATCAGCCTTTTAATGTTCCCACTGCTGGGACTCAGGCCTCCTCTTTAGGAGAGGGAATGGGCTGTATTCCACCACGCGGGCCCAGTGCGGGTTGGTGAATGTCACATGTCATCGAATTTTTTGGTTCTAGGACATGCCGGTTTCCTTGCGATGTTTTCCTTCACCGTTTTGAGAGCAGTGGTGATGAAATAAATTACACAAAGTAATGCGCCTGGCTGGGTTTAAACCCGCGACCTACAACTCGTAAGTCGGGGCCGTTACCACTCGGCCACCACTGCACTCAAAAAAATATTAACTAAATTGGAATTTATAATTCAATAACAGCTTTCAACCAACAATGTAAATCAGCTGGATTGTAAATAAATCTTAGTTTATGCTCCGTTTAGGCGGCTATTTTGTGATTAGCTAGGAAATCAAAACCTATAGGGTACTTCCCGTGAACCTAGAGTCCAAAAATTCGGCATAGCGCAAGTACGTATAGGAAAAAGCGAAAACTGTTAATTACGTCACAAAAAAAAACTCTTATCGATTCCGAAAAATCTTCGAGACCCGATTCGGGAGCTGAACTATTTATATATGTAGGTAAGTTTGTATGGAACCCTCGGTGCGTGAGTCCAACTCGGACTTAAGTGATTTTTTCCACCGTTTAATTTTTCTGCAGACTGTACATAAAAAACAGTGTGACGAGTTTACAAAGCTAGAAAATATTTTAATACGATAAAATAAAATTGTGGCGAGTTGACACATACTTTTTTTATGACAAATCGACAATGTGGCAAGTTTACAATAACCCTTATACTTTACCACAACAAATAAGACTGTTGTTACTAAGATAAAAGTAGTATTTTTCTTCTATCGATTGTCTATTCATAGACACTAAAAGCCGCGTAATACCGTAATATTTCCTTTACACTTTTACAGCACATGTATATCCGGGTCAGGTTTGAACAAGCAGTGCGCATTACTGGCTTTATGTTCAACTAAAAGTATCACAGCAGCTTACGAAGTCTACTCGCAACCCCTACCAACTTCTACCTATAAAAGAATAAACAAAATCACATAACAAACCAAACTTTTTCTACGAAGATTTTCAAATGTGTAAAGTTCAATTCTGGCTGTCAAACAAATTGGATTTTTAAAGCCTTGCCTATGTAGGTAAATGTGTTGCCTAAGATATGAATACATCGCATTGTGGGGGGCCCCCACAATGCGATGAATTTACGCAAACATTAAACAATATTATCACCGTTTTTTTGAAATGGGAAATCATCCAATGACTTCTCCCTCTCTAGGGTGGAACGAAAGAGCGTGTCAGACTTTCACTGACTAAAACGCAACTGTGTTCTTTCAGTTGGCCTTTGCGTTTCAAGCCCACGGTATCCATTTCAGACATAATCCGTGGCCTCCATTCCCTCTCGCTTCGGACCATGGCCTGAACCAGGGCCCGGTGCCAGAAGTCGCCGCCATGAAGACGGTGCTTCGCCCAAGCAGGGCCACACCTTCACGGTATGGGCGGTCCGTAGAATGGCGATACCTGGCCGTTTATCCCCCCTGAATCCGAAACAGGAAACTCCTGAACTTACCATACCCGGTGAGGACCAGCGTCAAACGGAAGGTGAGAACAACGTGGCGCCTCTCCAGCCACTCCTCAAAGAGACTTACCGCTGCGATCTTGGCGTACCCAAAAATAAATTTTATACTTTAGGCAAGTTATTCCGAAATAAGTTACTCATTTATTTCTTTGGTTATTGTATTTTCTGTACACATAGCTATACATATGGCCCACGATGAAGACATACATAGACGTGAGGCTGATAGGAAAAATAGTGCTCGTTTTGTTAAGTAGAAAGGTATAGACATAGTTGTCGTGTACCTGAGCTATTTTCTGTGACACCGAACGCTCCGAGTACCTACACAGAACAAAATGTGTACGTGAACCTACACACTATAGTGTAATAATGTTCACGTGAATCGATAATCTACACACACATGCAAGAGTAATACACCTTCGTGAAATTGCAGGCGGTCGCCTCCTTCTGCGAAGCAGTAATGTTAGCAAAAGGAGGAGACCGTACGTGCACGCGCGAAGGAGCGGCCCTCAAGCCCCAGCCGCCGGGATCCCGATCCCGATTTCTAGCCACCGTAGGCGCGGGCTTGGCGTCCGACCGTCCGATAACCGTCCGGACCGAGCCCAAGTCTTCGACGGCGCGTACTGTTCCACGCACGCCTCAAGGAGATGTCAGCAAACGGTAGGACCCCAGCAGGGTCGAAGACTACTGGAGCCAAGGGTCTGCTTCTGAAAGGAAGACTTGGCCCTGGTACGAAACAGGAGTGGGTTTTTAGTCAGTAAAAGTCTGACACACCCTCTCGCTCCGCCCAAGAGCGAGGATGTCATTGGATGATTTTCCCACCGAAACAAAAAAAACCTTCGTGACATTGAACGGCTATGCGCTATACCTAAGCCCCGGGATCATAAAAGTAGACCTAATTACCAAAGCTGGCTACTATAGCTACCTACATAGGTAGTAGCTAGTAGCCAGCTTTTACGGTGGGTAGGTCACTACACTACTTTTATGTGCGTTTTGATGTTTTCATGAATTCCTAACTGCTTGTGTTAACATTCATCTTTATTTCTTTACCAAAACCCCCAACTAGGTACACCACCTACTAAAAAGTTATCTCGAATTCATGACACAAAAATGTACCTGAATTCCTGAACAAAAGTTAACATTTCCAGGCAGTTATTTAACCACGAAGTTTAGGTTTCGAAATACGAAGTTTCCGCGCAAGGCATAGTTGCCAATGTTGTCATCCGTAGCTAGAGTTAAGGGGTAACCAGACGGTTGCAAACCAACGTCTCAACCAAGGTGACCTTGCTAGTTTCAATCCGTGTAAACAGCAGTTGTAATCCATGACTTTCAACGCCCTTGGTTGGGAGGCGCGTTTTCCCAACCACCGAACGTGTTGGCGCGTGGTTTAAACCATGTAGCCGCAACACAAACCAAACAGATAAACCAAGGTCACCTTGGTTGGAACGCTAGTTTGCAACGTCTGGTCACCCCTTTACCTTGTGGCCCGATTTGCGCGAGACATCCCGTTTTTCAAAGGTCTGTTAAGACGCCCTTGATCGAGACGCCAAATATTCCAAAATATACTAACCAAATAATTATCATTGATATTGATAGGACAAATACATCTGCAAAATAGCAGCAACATACATAGGCAATCTACACTAATATTATAAAGAGGTAAAGTTTGTTTTTTTGTTTGTGGGACGTACTCTCTACTGATCCGATTGCTAAATTTTTTTCACCCGTAGAAAGCTGCTTTATTCCTGAGTGACATAGGCGACTATTATTTTATGTACTTACTTAATATTTAACAACCAGTACTCATAATAAGGCAGTCCGTGGTCCTATAACATTAGGCCAGAACCTGTTGTTTTGTTTAATATTACCAATTAAACAGTTTTAATTATATTTTTTTGCACCTGCCATAATAGTAGATTTTGTGACTAGGGGATAAAGCAGTGTCTTTAAGTCGCGGGCGGCCTGTTGAATTCCGAACGAAACGAAGATTTCTAAATTTAATCCCGAACGACAGTGAGGGATTTATATAATTAACTCCCGAGCATTGCGAGGGAGTTAATAAAGAAACCTGAGTGAAGTGAGGAATTCAAGCCACCCAAGATAAAGACAGCTTTATCCCCGTGTTGGATACTCTACTTTTTACAGTATCTGTGAGATAATTAAAAGACAATTTAGTAAAATAAATCAAATCTATCACTCAACATGTTTTGAGATTTGAAACAAATAAAATTAACTACTCTAAGATTCTATAGTTTCAATTTTCTTTATCGCTCCCGCTTTTTCATTACTTTTTTTTCGAACCTCGTCAGTAACCACGACCACGTATTATTCTGTTTTCTTTTTTTTTGTTAGTGGCCAGTTTCAATTTTGAATAAACTTGTTTGATGCACGTACATTTTAGTTCACTTAATGTTGACGGTTTTTGACGTTCCAAATTCAAATCTCATTATTCCCTAGGGATCGCCCATACTGCATTATCTCCCTAGGGACAGAATGATTTGCTTTAAGTGATGGTTGTATGACATAATAAACGGGCATTATCGAGCAGGTGGTGTAAAAAATATTTTTTACACCACCTGCTCGATACACAATACAATATAAATACGTACTTACGTACATTCAAATAAAATTTGTTTTTTTTTTGTGGTCTATGGCCATTTTAAAATGCGCGCGGTTTTTGGCGTGATTTTTTTTATTCCAGTGAAATTCAGTGGCTGTATTAATTTAATTAAATTAATTACTACCAAATCATTAGTAAATGTTACATCCGTATTCTATTGTGACTACGAAAGACATTATCTTAAAAACTTTTCACGCAAGAAAACATAAACGTAAGACTAGGCAGTATGATCAAAATACCTTAGCCTTCCTCTGGGGGTAAATAAAAAAAAAATGATACGCGCGCATATGAAAACAGATTTTTACCGCCATGTCACAGGATACTAGTTTTACTGTTTTTTCTTCACAAGTGTATTGAAAAACGTCGTATGACACACGTGAGTAATTAATGATTACCGTTCTTGGCTCTCTTAAGACCCTCGCCACGGCTCGGGTCTAAATACCGCCTCGACGGTAATCACTAACATTACACACTTATATCATAATGTACTATTATCTCTCTACTAGGACTTTCAAATACTGGAATTTTTCAATACCGGTATTAGGATTATCAATACTAATACCGGCAATAATATAATAATAATAATTAAATTTTAAAAACTAGGTATGTTTCTATTTGCCGAGTGGTAACGGCCCCGACTTACGAGTTGTAGGTTGCGGGTTCAAACCCAGCCAGGCGCATTACTTTGTGTAATTTATTTTAACACCACTGCTCTCAAAACGGTGAAGGAAAACATCGTGAGGAAACCGGCATGTCCTAGAGCCAAAAATTCGAAGACATGAGACATTCACCAACCCGCACTGGGCCCGCGTGGTGGATTACGGCCCATTCCCTCTCCTAGAGAGGAGGCCGGAGTCCCAACAGTGGGAACATTGTAAGGCCGACTATGCTATGCTATGCTATGTTTCTATTTCACGAGTCGGTCTTTATTGTGGTTACTTTCTGAAAGTCATCATCATCATCATCATTTCAGCCGAAAGACGTCCACTGTTTGACATAGGTCTCCCCCAAATGTCGCCACAATAACCGGTCCTGTGCGTCTCGTTTTCTGAAAGTAGTAATATAAAACTCTCATATTAGTATAACTTACCTACTTACCTACCACGTTCGCGTGGGGCAATCGTGTAAAAAAATGTTTGTTCAGCTCGCAGATTGTAGGTACAAAGTCATATTCCTCGTAAAGAAATATCCACATTAGGTACTTATTAATTTATTGAAATTAATACCTGGCCAGGCAGTCAGGAAGGTGACCTACGCGGTTAAATACTGATGAATTATATGTATAGTTAGATGTATAGATTTATAGAACAAATGAAGTACTGTCTAAATTATCTATATAGGGTGACTGGCAATTAGTGTACGATACTTAAACACGTGATTGTGCTCATGATAACAAACAATTTTTATTATGGGAGCAAAGTCGAAATCGCGAAAAAAATATCAGCTGTTCAGTACATTAGGCAAACATAAATGTACTGAACAGCTGATTTTTTTTCGCGATTTCAGGTTTGTTCCCATAGTAAAAGTTGTTGGTTATCATGAGCACAATCACGTGTTTAAGTATCGTACACTAATTAACAGTCACCCTATATATATAATAAAAGGAGAAACTGACTGACTGACATATCAACACACAGCCGAAACTACTGGGACTAGGAACATGAAATTCTGCACAAGGTTTCCTTTTATGACGTAGGCGAGCACTAAGAGAGGATTTTCCAAAATTCACCCTCTAAAGGGATGAAACAGCCATCTAGCAGCTTTGGACTCAGTGGAAAGGCGTGCGAAGAGGCTAATTGGGGATCCAGATTTGGTTAAGTCCAATATACAAAGCCTCGAGCACAGGCGCAGGGTAGCCAGCCTATCGGTATTCTACAGGTTGCATTTTGGAGAGTGTGCGCGGGAATTGCATGACTTGATTCCGCCATCTCATTTCTACCATCGGACAACCCGACGTACGGCGAGTATTCACCCTTACGTTGTTGAAACTTCAACGGTCCGGACTAAGCGTTTCGCTTCGTCGTTTATAATACCGCGTACATCGAAGGACTGGAACAATTTGTCTGCTGCGGTCTTCCCGTCCAACTATAATTTAGGTGCCTTCAAGGCTAGAGTCAATAGGCTCTTAATAAACTAGTGCGCCTCACCATCAATGATTGCATCACTGCTTACCATCAGGTGGGATCGCAGTCAAGCACTGGTTTATATCAATTAAAAAAAAAAAAAAAAGTCCAAAGTTTGTATAGAAAAACCTATTTTCATGCGGGCAAAGCCGCTGGCAGAAGCTAGTTATTTCATATAACCTTACGGTCCAGTTGGGTAGGTCTGACTTCGAGAAAGAGGTCAATCGTCGAACCTGAATCGGTTGGGCAGCGTTCGAGAAGCTGCACGGTATCTTCTCGTCCAACATACCCCAGTGTCTCGAGATGAAATGAAAGTCTATATAAGTCTACCAGTGCGTGTTGCCAGTGATGACATATGACTCCGAAACGTGGTCGCTCACAATGGGCCTCATCAGAAGGCTTAAAATCACCTGAAGGGCAAAGAAAGGGGCTCAGGCTCAGAGTTTCCCTACGTGATCGAGATGATGAAGCGAAGCAAGAGAACCAAAGTAACCGACAAAATTCGTAGAATCGCCAAACTTATCGGTACTGGGCAGGGCACATTGCTTGCAGAACAGGTGATGATAGGGACGAAAGGTTCTAGAATGGCGACTACGTAACGGAAAACGCAGCGTTGGAAAGCCTCCCACTAGGTAGAACGGTGATCTGGAGAGGGTCCCGGGAATCAGATGGATGTGTGACGCACAGGACCGGTCGGTTTGGCGACGCTTGGGGGAGGACTATGTCCAACAGTGAACGTCTCGGCTGAAATGATGTTGATGATAACCTAACGTCCTCGTCAAAATCTGTTACTATTTGGAGATGTCCCCTCCACCCGCCCGGGAATTAAGTCCCGAGCTATATCCCAGTCAAAGTCCTGTAAAATTTTGTTCAACCGTTTTGAAGACGTATTCTGTGGCTTGAAATCATGTTCCCGCGAGAGAATGAAATGTAATTTAAGTTACTCTTCTTTGCGTAAGCTAACCGAGAGTTAAAGTCCCGTCAAAATCAGTCCTGTCATTTTAGAGACTGATACGACAAAAAAATTAAAAATCGCATTTTCGTTATAGGTAGGTATCGTTTCATAAGCACTTAGTAAAAAAAATATTTTGATGATTATTTTTATTTTGCAAACAGGTTTTAAAAAATAATTTATTACTTTGATTTTTTCGTTAATTGAAACTTAGAACGACGCCGGTGTTCCCTGGCTGACCACACTGAGAAGAAATACCGAAAAAAATCAGCGGTCAGTCTCCTTTAAAGTCAATACAGTAAACAGACACTTTTATTTTATTTATATGTTTAGTTAATTACAATTTCCTACTACTTATTACAGAAATCGCAATAATATATATTAATATTTATAATACTGCACTGTAATCACGGTATTGGCTTCTTTTTTCAATTTGGTCTTTTTTTACGGCAATACCGTGATTGAAAAAAGACCAAATTATATCCGGAATTACGGTATTACGGAATCCCGGAATACCGGTATTGATAGCCCTACTCTCTACGACCCTTGGTGGACTGGAAGAAAATGCCTAAGACATTAAGTTCGCATTCTGCCGTTGCGATGCATGCAGATTAAATAAATAAATAGACAGTCAAAAGAACACTTTAACTTTTCCGAGGCTGGTTAAAATTTAATTAATCAAGCTCGCTTTGCACGCTCTAGTATCTTATTTTCTTCCACTATACTACTCAGACAATTCTACTCAAAGGAAAAGAATCTCGATTTCCTGTGTGAAAGATTGATTCAAAGAAAACTTGACCTTTCTACTAAAATTTTCAAACACACTTTTACTTCCTAAATTCTTCTACTTCTTAAATTTTTATTCTTTTAGTGTATTGAGTAAGTTTTACTAATCACGTAATTTCTTCAAGAGTTTTATGTTCCACTATTAAAAATAACTGACTCTCCGATAAAAAAAGTGATTCTCAAAAACCGGTTTTTATTGCCATTGTATTGTATCTGTCCCGATTCAAAACAAAAATTCCATTTATTTTTACCTTCTTTCCCGATATTTGAAACATTGAACCTTGCAACACTATCCGTAGCCCACATCAATGACATAACGTCTGGCTGACTATGCAATTTGCGCCAGTTGTGAACTACCAAGCGTGCAATACACAGACATAAGCACTAATTGCACAGAATTGGAGTGTTAGTGCTAATTATCTTGCAGGTACGGAAATTGCGAGGAGATTAGTTTTATCTACCTGTTATGAAAATTATCTAACATGAAGAATACCACTAACAAATATCGTTGATCGATTATATCTGTATCGAAGGCGAGAACACGGCTAATTAAAAAAAAAAACTTAGCCAAAATTAAAAAAAAAATTGTAAAAGATGTTTAAAAAAAAGATATACTTTCGATATAAAATCACGATTCATTTCTTTGCAATACTATACTTCAGCTCCTGAAATATAAGCCTAGGACTTTTTATTTTATTTTTACAAACTAAATTCAAAAAACAAAAAAAAAACAGAACTCTACAATGCTTGTTCAGCCAGATATCAACATTAACATGTTTTACACCGTTTCAATGGCGCGGCCATGGGCTTTTTAGTCTTGCAACTCCTAAAATATAAACCTAGAACTTTTTTCTATATTTTTACATTGTTTTCACAAATCCGTTCTGTTATTTGCCTAAATTTCAGGTCCCTGCAACGCTTAGTTACAAAGATCTCCGAGGCCGCGCGTTTATCCGCGTTCCAATGGCGCATCCACGTTCAAACCCTTCATAACTTTTCCACCTTAACTTTGCCTTTATGTTTTTGGGAATTTACAAAATTTTACAAATTCTTGGCTTAATTTTCTTTTTTCAATTTCAGCATGGCCGCGCCATTGTAACAGATACCTATACCATATATACCTCCTGAAAGAGAACCGAAAGAAAAAAATCAATCCGATTTACTCATTTGGTATAGTACTCCCAAGAAAAATATAATCTATCTGTTGAACCAAGTTGCATCGAGTGTCGTAATTGGCAATTAGTACTTGCTGGGACTTAACGACTCTTGTGCAAAACGGCTGACGTTGGTCGAGCCAAGTTCATTAAATTGATATGTTCATTAACTTACTCACTTAGGTACTTTATAGATTTTTAATACCAAGGTCCAGGTTCCAGCAAAGGCAACTGAAGGACACAGGTGTGGTGTGTGCGGTTTAGGCAGTAAAAGGCTGACACGTGGCGAGCCTGACGAGGCTGCCCTTTCACCCTAGAGCGGGAGAAGTCATTGGATGATTTCCCATCTCAAAATAAAAAGTCCAGCTTCTGAACAAATATTTAAATGTGATCTCTCTCTTTCATTCAAAGGTTTGCTGGGCGAAAATTCAATGTTGAGTTAAGCTCGGCCTTTGAATTTGTACATAAATTTTCAAATCAAGACAAAAGAAATAAGAATTAAATCTGACATATTCTATCTACGAACGAATACGCGTTAGCTGCTGTGATTGGTTGTATGAATTTTTAATCAATGATCGTCCTCGTAATCGTCAATGTATTCATAAATATCGATTGTTAACACGGTAGGCAGGTTAAGAAAGGCTGCAGACTTGTTGTCACTGCGGCCCTGAAACACAAAAAGCAACTAAAGGACTGGTGGTTTTCAGTCAGTAAAAGTATGACACGTCCTTTCGCTCTGGGTGTAGAGCGGGAGAAGTTAGGTACTTGATCATTTGCCACCTCAAAAAAAAATGGTTTAAGGGCCGGTTGTAGTAACTGAATCATCATCATCATCATCATTTCAGTCGAAAGACGTCCATTGTTGGACATGGCCCCAATCGTCGCCACAACGACCGACCGGGCACATTGCTCGTAGAACGGATGGTCGATGGGGTCGAAAGGTTCTGGAGCGGCGACCGTGCACCGGAAAACGCAGCGTTGGAAGGCCTCCTACAAGGTGGACCGACGACCTGGTGAAGTCGCGGGAGTGCGGTGGATGCGAGACGCACAGGATCGGTCGTTGTAGTAACTGAATATTTTGTATGAATTCCGCCCGGGTCTATGTAAAGAAAAAAAGAAAGAAAGATAAGAAAAGAAAAGAAAGATAAATATTTTATTTGGCACACGTACACAGTTTACTTCACGCCAATAAAGACAAGTAGAAGATGAGGAACAAGGCTTCTTCTAAGTAATCGTTCGTGGGGTCCCCATTGCCCAACAGTTCACCACAAAACTGCCCTACGGAGTGTAAGTTAGTCTAGCCCCTCACCCTAGACATGTTGCGGCAAAGCACTCTACCGGCATCGACCTAGGATTTATAGTAGCGCGCAAGCCTCACCACGACGTCAACGTCGAGATAGGTAAGTACAGTAATGGGATAATTATTATTAAAATTTCTTTAAAGTTTCTAAAAATGAATTGGTGTAACAAACAGACAGCCTAACACGTTTAGATCAGTGAGTTATTTACGAAACAAAGTTTCTCAAGTTAGGGTCGACTCGAGCTGCCGACAAATCCCACAAACAAGCAGAAAGTTCGCAACTCAACAGATGCGGATGAGGCATGATTAATCACACGTACAACGTCGGCTTCCGATACATTTGAACATAAATTATGACACGGAAAAATATGTAGAGGACTGTCACATAGGTACCTAGGTTTCAATTAAACACACATCAGTTTAATGAAACCTTAATAATATTACCTATCTACATTGATGAGGATATAATTAATTAAGTGGACGCTAAAGGCACCTACGTGAGCTAGTAGGTTTTAGCTTATTAGAGTAAGTAGGTAAGTACTGCAGTGTTGTATTAGGTAGATTCATGTGTGATGAGCACGATCATTTTTTTGTGTGTCTGGATGTAATTTATCTCCACTATGTATGTATTTAGAAATATTTAAGTATTGTTTATCAGTTGAGCTTGGCGCACTCCGCGATGTTGGCATGAAAATCTACCTACGGCGCACTGCCCCGTCGGCACTCGGCGTGGCGCGTGTTCGCTCTGCCGCTTAACACGCGCTAATAAAAAATATTTTCGAAATCTTTATCGATTATTCTATCGAGCTTTTATTTCAAATATTTGCGACATTTTTCACGTAAAAAGTCAATGACCTTAACGAACATTCAATACAAGTAGACCTCCCAGTAATAACGCCTACCTTACTAATGCAAGGTCAACATAATAATACTTGAATGACGTCTTACAAAATGTTAATTAACTATCTCATCTAATGGTAATCGATGATATGGTCGACGATGGAGCACACTTGCCTAGACGGTAGACCTACCTACCTACCTATTCTCTCTTGACTTAAATACCGCTAGATTGTAGCGAGGTTTAACTGCAAAAGAAGACCTAGAATATAAATAAATAATAATAATAACTTTATTTCGGGTGGCATAGACCCATAGAAAACTTAACCTAGTACAATTTTTTATATAAGCTTAAATGTTTACTACAACCTCAATATGACATAAAAAAGATAATAAGTACATAAAACCTTTGCGTTTAACTCTATGATCGACCTCTGCTTATAAACCATATTAAACGTTTTCCAGAATTTGAAATTGATTTCAAATTCTTAAGACATTGTAGCAGCGTGGAAGCAGAGAGGGCTTTTACTGACGCAGGTTAATTTCGTAACACAAGATGCTTCTAATTTTTACGTGCTCACTTTATAAAAGCAAGAAATAACTTGTCATTGTTATTTTACTCAATTGTAGCCATGGTGGAAGAAAAACAAGATTGAAATAGGTACTGTTTCTAATAAAGTTCTTTACCTAAATGCTTAGCATTTGAATATAAATCTTTTTCTTTATAAGGCCTGGTTCTACTCATTTTGAACTTTTTTAAATCTCTGGAAATCCACAAATATAAAAGAGAACACAATGAAAAAATATTTTATTAAAATTGAATATGTATATGACCAACCGCCGGGCAAAAATCAAAACATGATATAAATTAGTTGGCTCGTTAAAAAAATAATCGCTAATCTGACCCTAACTTACGATTTCAAACGTGTATACATGTATGACTACGAGATTAAGTCACGGAATTGGAAATATTTGAAAATTACAAAAAACAATAAAGCTTGTTTATTAAAAGGGCCTCGCAAAAACAAAAATCTTGAATAGGTACTTAGTTGTTTTTTTTTTTATATAAAAATAAAACCGCTGTTACGGGGCCGCGAAATTGATATAGACCCGGGCGGAGTTCATTTAGAATACTCTGTGACTACAACCGGCTCTTAATCAGTCTCGAAAGTCTTGTTTTTCCCAGGAATCCCGAGACTGGTACGAGTCTCGATTTTTTAGTCCAAGGACTCGAAAATGTATCGAGACTGAAAGCCTTATTACGAACATTAGAAACGTTGTTAGTAGGTTTATATTCGCATGTCTTCTTTCGAAGAGTGTTTTCTGTACTTGTACTACCTACCTATTACTTATTCTGTGCTAATACTCTTAGTACAAGCTCTGCTTAGTTTGGGACTACCTATAATTATGGCATTGTGTGAAAGTCATCATTTTTGATTGTAAGGTTTGGAGCCAATTTCAAACAATAAATCCAATAATGGGTGCATGTGGTGCAATGTCTTTACTGCAGGAGGTGGTCATAGAAAGATTGGACAGGATGAGAAATTAATAAAGTTTACAATGGGAATACATTTGCATGCCATGTTATGGCAGGATATGCTTAATAAAATGTATTGTAACGATAAGGCGTACCAAATAAATATATTTTGATTTAATCTTTGACGTCACACAAAGCGCGCCAAGACGACAGGCGTTTAAACTGACCATGTCAATGTCGGTTCGCTGTTTTTTTAAATGTTGTATATTTTTTTACTTTACTTACCTAAAGATGATAACTAACGAATAAAAAATTAAATAATACAAGCATATTCCCCATTTCCATTTGGTCATTGAAGATCGCAAACATAATATATAGTGCCATCTATTATTTAAACAGCAATATCTAATAACTTTGTATCAAATCAAATTATTAATATCGTTATATTACTTTATTAAAAATTTATTTACTAGTAAGAAACACTGTACAAATGAATGCTCTAGGCATTTTCTATCAGTCGACCTTAAGGAGGCGCAGAAATAGAACATAGAAGGTTAACTGTAAATAAGTAGAAAAGAAATACAAAATACATACTTAGCTAAATTCCTACATATGATAAACAATTATGAAAAACGAATCTAACAAGTCAGTGCCCTGATGATTTTACCAACTTCTTGCAAAAACATTAAACATTGTTATAAATATTTAGGGATATTGTTTACTCATTGAAAATGGGTTTATCAATTAAACATTATGTAATGGTTTAAAATAATAAGTCTTTATTGTTTCTTAGCTAACACCTCTAAAGCTGATGCTATCCTGTAACAAAACAAATAATGAAGTAAACAATGGTTTACTATAATTATTATGTTTATTTTATTATTACAATTGTTTATAAAGTTACCTGCATAATACTTCAATTTTTTGTGTCTTATACTCTTTTTCAAACTCTAATTTCTCCCTTTCTATATTAATAATTTCTTCATCAAATGATGATGATGCTGAAAAGTGTAACACATTAATTTAAAAAAATACATGGTTTTGTCTACTGAAGTAAATAGTATTTTTAAATATTTTTCATATTATTTTTCGATTTTGTTGAAAATTACGAGGCATGATAAGTTTTGTCGTTTGAAGAAAAACACACAACTAGAACCTTAGAACTTTTTATTGTTTTTCAAAGTATTCACCACGTAGCTTAATACACTTTTCCATTTGCTCAAACCAGATATTATAAAATTTTATTCCACTCTAAAGTGGGGGTGTTCAAAATGGCTGACTTGAAAGCGTCGACTGCTTCTTGACCGGACTGGAACCTTTGACCACGAAGACTTTTCTCAATTTTAGGAAATGTAAAGAAGTCGTTAGGGCTTAGGTCAGGACTGTATGGAGGATGGTCAAGAATTTCTACTTTTTCCTGCTTCAAATACCTACTCAATCGTTTGACGAGCGCTGTGTGAGCTTGCGTTGTCGTAGTGCAGAATGTTGCGTCGCTTTGAATTAGATTTTCGAAGTTCGGCGATGACTTGTGGTAAACAAACTGTGGTATACCACTCTGCGTTAACCGTTCTACGATCTTCAAGTGCAATAATCGCAACATGGCCGGTTTTTCCAACGAACGTGGCCACCATCTTCTTTGAAGTGCTTCGAGAACGAACAACTGTAGTCGGCTTTGGCTCGTCTTGAAAGATCCAGATTGTAGATTGTTGTTTGGAATCAGGATCGTAGGCATAGATCCAAGATTCGTCACCACTGATGATGTCGAAGACGTGATTTGACTCTCCTCGGTTGAACCTTTGCAGAGTTTTCTTACACCATCTGACGCGGGCCGCCTTGTGATCGTCGGAAAGCAGATGCGGTATCCAACGGCAAACTAGCTTTCTCACACCAAGCGCTTTATGCAAGATCTTCTGAATGGTTGTCCCTGAGATGCCTAATAGAGCCTCTATCTCTCGATACGTCACATGACGATCTTCGAGAATTAGTTGTCTCACAGCAATGATGTTATCTTCAGTGAAGGCGGATTTTGGGCGTCCTTCGCGAGATTTGTTACTAACACTAGTATGTCCACGCTGGATTTCTAAATACCAGCGTTCGACAGTCCGCAGACATGGGGCTTCATCACTGAAAACAGATGTTAGTTCAAAACACTGAAGCCGTGTCAGGCCTCTTCTAAAGTTGTAGAAAACTATTACACGAACATTTTCCTTAGAAAGATTCATTTTCGTACATAACCTGACAGATTCCAATCGACGCTGTGACTAAACAATAGCATTAAGGACGCTTTTACTTTTCCAAGCGCTCAAATTTAGGTATCTTAGCCGCAACACATCGACATTACGCGCACGCACACATAGAGCCCATTGTTCGCTCAATTTTATATTATAACTGAACATATCTTGATACTTAAGTTATTATTTTATTTTTCCTAGTATTGATTGAGTCAAGTTTGTGTTTTTAGTGTCAGTGATTACTGATTATAGTGCAATATGTTGGTGCCTACTTATCTAGTTTCGAATGCCAGTCGTAAATGAAAAATAAGTAGTTGCCATATCGTTACGAGAAAAAACGACCAATTTCTTTGTAAACCTACGATTATTTCCCAGGCTTACTACCTGTATTACTTTGAAAATATTATATTTTTCATGTTACAAATATTGCGTAATGATATAGGTACATACGTAAGGATATTACAAAATCAAATGGGTATCTGAGAATAATTTTATCCGACAATTAGGTAATTACGTACAACCCTTCTTCGACATGAATTAAATCTTCAAACCCGATCTAATCGTTAAAAATACACTTAAAAATATAAATACATAAGCCATGATTTTTTATAATTATAAGGTAAAATATACAGTGGATTTAGCTGTTATGTGTACTACTCAGACCCCATTTGTAGACAATTTCTGTATTGTATTTGTGTGAAAAGATTGTAAGAGACTGAATAATTTTAATGCATGTAACGGGGAGATGAATAAATCATCATTAATTTGATACCATTACATTGTGGCAACTTTAATTCCTTGTATTTCAAAATTCTAACAGAAAAATATTGATTTTTAAATGCAAAGGTGTCCTAATTTATTTTGGTACTCGAAGATATTATTTTATTTTGTACTATACTCGAATTGCACTACGATGTCATATGTATCATCACGTCAAACGAACATAATGTACGCATACCGTCATTACTGTACGTGCATTAGGTAATGATAAAATAGACATTGATTGTGGCTCTGCTACAGAGCATACTCTCTAGCAAAGCCACACAGAACTTAAACACAGGAAAGACAAACGCTACTGTGTTTTGATAAAAACTGTTGTAAGAACAGTGTTTATTGCGTACGTGTTGAAAAATATCATTATTTTAAAGCGGTTTTATTTATTTCACTTTTTTAAGTTTTCATAGACAGCGCCTGGATATTTTGTGTCAGCAGTATGTTTTGCAGCCATTGCTATATTTGTGATTAGGCACGCACAACTATAAATATTATGATTGAGGAAAATTAGCATTTATTAATTATTACGTAATATTCCCAAACTAAGCAGAGCTTGTGCTATGAGTACTAGACAATTGATTAAATATAATTATATATTTTTAAATACATGCATATTTTAGATAATCACACCCAGATACAGGACAAATTTGATAATAGTTGTGGGACCATAGTTTAGTTATTTTAGATAATTTAATCGTATATATTTGAATGAATTACATAGTTAATAAAGATCTATTTGTATTATACGTACAACACTCGGGACGTACAACACGCGTACACTTCGGTCCGATGAGAAGATCACCGAGCTTGAGGAGGAGTTGAGCAGGTTACGATGGAGTATTGTGGGATTAACCGAAGTCCGAAGACAGGGGGAAAACACGATAATCCTAAAATCTGGTAACTTACTCTATTTTCGAGAGGGGGACCAGCAGTCCCAAGGTGGTGTCAGGTTTATCGTCCACAAGTCCCTTGTGAACAATGTGGTGAAGATCGAGAGCGTGTCGACCAGGGTGGCGTA
Source organism: Mythimna impura (assembly GCA_905147345.3). Classification (NCBI taxonomy): domain Eukaryota; kingdom Metazoa; phylum Arthropoda; class Insecta; order Lepidoptera; family Noctuidae; genus Mythimna; species Mythimna impura. Next base: position 8,724,506 of record LR990348.1, on the reverse strand, counting down.
CCTTATACTCAGAATATCATCAAGATATTCGCTGAAGGTTATACAGGTCTACGCTTCGACCTGGACACACCCCGACGACGAAGTAGATACCATGTATGAGGATGTATCCAGATCCATACATGGTTATAAGACTCACTTCACCGTGGTCATGGGGGACTTTAATGCGAAACTGGGCAAACGAGACGGTGGCGAGCTTCAAGTGGGGCAATTTGGATTTGGACGTAGGAACCACCGGGGGACACCTACTGGCCAGTTTTATGAAGAAGGAGGGCCTCTACATGATGAACTCGTTCTTCAGAAAGCGTGAGCATAGGAAGTGTACCTGGCAAAGCCCTGATGGTGCAACTAAAAATGAGATTGACTTCATCATGTCGACGAAGAAGCAAATATTCAATGATGTATCTGTGATCAATGCGGTGAAAACCGGAAGTGATCACCGCATGGTAAGAGGCACATTGATTATCAATGTCAAGCTTGAAAGATCTCGACTGATAAAGTCTACGCTCCGTCCTGCACAGATCCAGATCCAAAACTCCGACAGCTTTCAGCTCGAACTTCAAAATCGTTTCGAATGCCTAGAAAGCTCTGTGGACGAATACAACGATGGGTTCGTGGAAACTGTCCAAACGATCGGGTCTAAATTCTATAAGACTCGTACAAATAAGAGCAAGAAGAGATCGACCTCTCCAGCTTATGAAGGAAAGGCGTGAGATGATTCTGCAATCTTCAGACGATGCGTGCACATATCGGCAGCTCAATAAACAGATCTCTAAGTCCTTGAAACGCGATCTCCATCACTTTAATACTGGAAAAATTAAAGACGTGATTGAGCGAAATAAGGGCTCTAAGGTGTTTGCAAGAGATCTGTCTATTGGGCAGAGCCAGCTCACGAAACTGAAGACCGAAGATGGCAAAGTCATATCCGCCAAATCAGAGCTTCTGGGAGAGATCGAGGCTTTTTATGGACAGTTGTACACGTCAATCACAAAACCCACTATAAATCTAGCAAACGACCCAAGAGCTAGATTGCCCCGACACTATACCGAAGATATCCCCGACGTCAGCCTGTACGAGATTAGGATGGCTCTGAAGCAGCTTAATAACCACAAGACACCGGGTGATGACGGAATTACAGCCGAACTCCTGAAGGCGGGTGGGAAAGAAATCCTTAAGGCCCTTCAGAAGCTGTTTGATTCCGTCATATTCGAGGGAAAAACACCACAGGCATGGAGCGGAGGTGTGGTGGTACTCTTCTTTAAGAAGGGCGACAAGGCTCTGCTCAAGAATTATAGGCCCATCTCACTTCTGAGCCATGTCTACAAGCTGTTTTCCAGAGTCATCACGAACCGTCTCGTGCGCAGGTTCGACGACTTCTTCCCGAACAAGCCAGATTCCGAAAATGCTTCAGCACCATAGACCACATACACACGCTACGGCAGGTTATATAGAAGACCGAGGAGTATAATCTGCCTCTCTGCCTAGCGTTTGTGGACTACGAGAAAACCTTTAGATTCGATCGAGACTTGGGCTATGCTGCAGTCTCTCCAACGGTGCCAGATTGACTATCGGTACATCGAGGTGCTGAAGTGTTTGTACGAAAACGCCACTATGTCAGTCAGACTGCAGGACCGGACTTCGAAACCTATCCTCCTGCAGCGGGGTGTGAGGCAGGGAGACGTCCTTTCTCCGAAACTGTTCACGGCCGCAATGGAAGATGTCTTCTAGGTTCTGGACTGGAGTGGATTGGGCATTAATGTCAATGGCAAGTACATCGCTCATCTTCGGTTTGCCGACGACATAGTAGTCATGGCTGAGACTACGGAAGAGCTCAGCACAATGCTCAGTGACCTCAGTAGAGCTTCCAAAAGAGTGGGTCTTAAAATGAATATGGACAAAACTAAAGTCATGATAAACAACCATGTCGCACATGGGTGCTACATGGTTAATTGGATTGGTTTGGTTGATAGGAGTGGCTATCAAGATTGGAGACTCTATAATCGAAGTTGTGGACGATTATGTCTACCTTGGATAGACAGTCCAAGGTCCGTCTGATAGAAGGTAGGTCTAATTTCGAATAAGAGGTCAACCGTAAAATCCGACTCGGCTGGGCAGCGTTCGGGAAGCTGCGCGGTATCTTCTCGTCCAATATACCACTGTGTATCAATACGAAAGTCTATGACCGTACGTGTTGCCAGTGATGACATATGGTTTCGAAACGTGGTCGCTCACAATGGGCCTCATCAGAAGGCTCAAAGTCACCCAAAGGGCAATGGAAAGGGCTATGCTCGGAGTTTCCTTGCGTGATCGGATCAGAAATGAAGATATTCGCCAACCAACCTACCAAGGTTGCCGAGATAGCACGAAGAATCGCCAAACTTAAGCGGCAATGGGCAGGGCACATTGCTCGCAGAATAGATGGCTATTGGGGCCGAAAGGTTCTGGAGTGACGACCGCGTACCGGAAGACGCAGTGTTGGAAGGCCCCTTACAAGGTGGACCGATGACCTGGTGAAGGTTACGGGAATCCGATGGATGCGAGACGCACAGGACCGTTCATTGTGGCGACATTTGTAGGAGGCCTATGTCCAGCAGTGGACGTCTATCGGCTGAAATGATGATGATGATGATTGTATTATACATACATTGGAAACTAATCCATTGAAAACAGGTTGAATATATTTGTAATTCATATGCACATTGGAAAAATAAACAAATCTAGTAAAATTACGTAATAAATAATAAATGCTAATTTTCCTCAATCATAATATTTATAGTTGTGCGTGCCTAATTACAAATATAGCAATGGCTGCAAAACATACTGCTGACACAAAATATCCAGGCGCTTTCTATGAAAACTTAAAAAAGTGAAATAAATAAAACCGCTTTAAAATAATGATATTTTTCAACACGTACGCAATAAGCACTGTTCGTACAACAGTTTTTATCAAAACACAGTAGCGTTTGTCTTTCCTGTGTTTAAGTTCTGTGTGGCTTTGCTAGAGAGTATGCTCTGTAGCAGAGCCACAATCAATGTCTATTTTATCATTACCTAATGCACGTACAGTAATGACGCTATGGGTACATTATGTTCGTTTGACGTACATCATTTTAAGATATAATTGATCGACTTCTAAAATGGTGGATCTGCGGCAGAGCATGACACAATTATTTTTATCGAGTTTCAAGGTTCTCATAAACCCACTAAATGGTTTTCATAAACCCACAATATTTTTGAAAAACCTATTTAACGACATTCCACACCGTTATACTCGATAGCCTAGACGAAAAGTTTATTCTTACCTACCGTACGCGTAGAGGTACGAGGGTCATTCAATAAATACTTAGCCTACAAAAAGTAAACGAAAATTTTGGAAAAGTGGCAATTTATTTTTCAACATAGTCTCCTTTTAGTTCGATACACTTAGCCCAGCGATGCTCCAACTTTTTTAACCCGTCGGAAAAATAATTTTTGTCAAACTCTGCAAAATAGGCCTCCGTGGCGGCGATGACCTCCTCATTCGATCCATATCTATTCCCGGCGAGTGATTTTTTCAGATTAGGAAACAGAAAGAAGTCACAAGGGGCCAAATCTGGAGAATACGGTGGATGGGGCAGCAATTCGTAGCGTAATTCGACCAATTTGGCCATGGCAGCGGCAGACGTGTGAACCGGTGCGTTGTCGTGGTGAAACAGCACTTTTTTCTTCGCCAGATGGGGTCGTTTTTTCTTTAATTCGGCGTCGAATCGGCCCAATAAATCGGCATAGTAAAGCCCTGTAATTGTTTTACCCTTCTCGAGGTAATCGATGTAGATCACACCTTGTGAATCCCAGAAAACGGTGGCCATAACTTTTCCGGCCGATTTTACAGTTTTCGCCTTCTTTGGAGCACGTTCCCCGGTCTGGATCCATTGTTTTGATTGCTCCTTGGTCTCTGGTGTGTACCAGTGGATCCAGGTTTCATCGACGGTCACTAAACGACGCAAAAACTCCGCTGGATTCCGCTTAAACAGCGCCAAACACGTCTCCGATGTGGTCTCACGGTTGCGCTTGTTTTCTGGTGTGAGTAAACGCGGCACCCATCGCGCCGACAGCTTTCTCATGCCGAGTTCCTCGTGAAGAATATGATGCACTGTTCCTTCTGAAATGCCTACAGTCTCAGCTAGCTCCCGAACCTTCAATCGGCGATCTGCCAATACGAAATCATGGATTTTTTTAATGTTTTCCTCCGTAGCAGCTGTTTTCGGTGCACCTGGACGTGGTTCATCAAAAACCGACGTACGGCCACGTGCAAACTCGTTGAACCAATTCTTGACGGTGGCCATCGATGGAGAAGAGTCACCGTACACAGCATCCAAGCGCTCTTTGATTTCGATGCGCGTTCTCCCTTCCAAAAATAGGAATCGAATCACCGAACGATATTGCTCTTTTTCCATTTTTGTAAAACCGATCAACACGTTCGCTTCCATAAGTTGTCAAATTAAAACAAATGAAGGGATTGGAATGAAAATTTGAAAAAAGAATTAAAAAAGAATGTGCTACACTGTGGTAAAACTCTTTTGAAACTACAGCGCCCTCTGGCGATGAGGCTAGGTACTTATTGAATGCACCTCGTAATCTGTTTTTTTTTTTAAGTTATCATCCTAATACTGTTGTGACATGGACTATGGTGAGTATTCGGATTACTTATAGCATAGTATACATAGCATAGTCAGCCTTATAATGTTCCCACTGCTGGGACTCAGGCCTCCTCTCTAGGAGAGGGAATGGGCCGTAATCCACCACGCGGACCCAGTGAGGGTTGGTGGATGCCACATGTCTTCGAATTTTTGGTTCTTGGACATGCCGGTTTCCTGTGATAAATTCCGGTGATAAATTTTGTAGTTTTGCTTAGTATAAGCACCACAAAACATATTTTAATATTGGCATGCCAACTCATGGCAAAATGTGTCTTTGCGCTAATAAATTATAAGTTACCATCTCTTGTACCGCATTTAATGCAAATAAATGGCTTTGACTTTGACTTTGACTCACGATGTTTTAGGGTTACTTATAAAATGAAAATGATACCTTTTAGAGTATTAATAAAGTTCATTTTGCATTATCTATTATATAACGTAAATAATGCAAAATAAACTTTATTCCTATACTGGTAAGCTATATAATTATATTAAACTAGTATTTGTGCTAAACAAATTATATTATACACTTCTGGACACATCTATTAGCCCACCTTGTATTTTCAGTTTCGTTTGGTCCTAGCTAAAATTTTATATTAGGTCGAGCAAAAAGTTTTTATGCAGTTTTGAACCTGGCACATTCACAATTTCATTCAATAGTCTTTTTTTGAATTTCGAACACAGAATTTAAAGAAACAAAAGACAATTTGGAGCCTGTTTGTTGATATCAAACAATCGAATACTAAGAAAACTTGGTTTTATTGGTTTACTTGGATTTAATTCTTGAAAAAGTGATTGATACCTTTGGTTTTGCAACAAACATTACTTATTCTTAACATTAAGGTGAGGTTCTATCAATAATCTATGGATACTTCACCTGAAGTCGCCGCCCAAGCTGTGGCACTTATTCAGGCCGGACACAGCCAAAGAAAGGTGAGTGCTCAACTTAATTTAAGTCGATCTGCGGTCCGAAATGTTTATCGGAGGTACCTAGAGACTGGCGGCTTTGTTCGTCGCCAAGGAAGGCCACGATCTCGGGTCACAACTGAAAGGCAGGATCGATTCATCGTGACGACCAGCTTGAGAAATCGTCACCTTACCTCCATTGAGATACAAAACCAACTTCGCGACTTCCACGGAGTATCTGTGAGCGCTCGAACTGTTCGGAGAAGGTTAAAAGAACGCGATATGGTACCACACAAGCCAGCTAATGAGCCCAAACTAAAGCGAGCCCATCGAACAGCGCGCCTTCATTTCGCACGCAGTCATTTAAATTGGACACAGCAAGATTGGAGCCGTGTACCTACTCTTTTCTGATGAGTCTAAAATTGTGTTACATGGCAATGATGGAAGGAAGAAGGTCTACCGACGTAAGGGAGAGCGTTTCGCACAATGCTGCTTTGAAGAGAGGGTTGCTTATGGCGGTGGCTCATGGACTGTCTGGGGCGGTATATCCGCGAGCGGCAAAACTCAACTTGAGGTTGTTACAGGACCACGGCTGCCAACATTAAATGCTGAAAAGTACATTCGTGAGTGCTTAGAACCTCACGTGATACCATACGCGGACTATGTGGGCCCAAATTTCCTTTTTATGCATGATAATGCAAGAGCCCATGCGGCCGGCATCGTCAGGGAATATCTTCGGGATGTGAACATCACAGTTATGGACTGGCCAGCCAGAAGCCCAGACATGAACCCCATTGAGCACATGTGGGACGAGCTAAAAAGACGTGTTAGGGCTCGTCAGCCAGTTGCCCAGACGATGCAGGAGTTGAAAACTGCCATAGAAGAGGAATGGGAGATGATCCCTCAAAATTTCATAGAGCGGTTGATAAACTCTATGCCTAATCGTATGAGAGCTGTGGTAGATGCCCATGGAGGCAACACGCGTTATTAAATTAAACCTTTATTTGATAAAACATGTTTTTTATTCAAAAATCAATTGCCTTTAACAAGGAGCATATCCGACTTGTTAGGCGTAGCTCCATGTCGTATGGTATTCTGAATTCAAATTTAAAACAATACGATCGAAAAAGATGGTAAAATGTATCAGGTTTAAAACTGCATCAACAGTTTTTGTTCAATCTAGCAATCAAATTTCGGTAGGGGCCATCGAAACCTAAACTCTAAGGTGGGCCAATAGATGTGTCCAGAAGTGTATGACCCTAGCCAATTCTCTCGCGCTCCGGATCATGGCCTGAACGATGGCCCCGCGCGTGAGGTCACCACCGCCCCCACGAAGACACTGTAGTACTCCACTCAAGCGAGGCACACTTTCACTGTGTCCCCCGGGCGGTTCACACCGGTGAGGACCTGCGTCATGCAGAAGATGAGGACGCCGTGACACCTCTCCAGCCACTCCTCAAAGAGAGGACTTACCGCCATGATTACGGCGTACCCAACTTATATATAAATCTCTGCGTAAGGAATTTAACTTTATATATAAATCTCTGCGTAAGGAATTTAAATTTACCAACTTTCGTTCTTTTCGAAATTCAAGCATTATTCCTATCACTATCGCATAACTGTCAAACTCCGAGTACAAGACAAAAACAGGAACATAACTCAGCCTAAATAGTGCTAAATGCCAAGTGTCCTTTATTTACTTTACTTGGCTTGGGGTTCCCAGTACACAGATACGCGGGGCCGGATGGCGGAGGACTGGGCCCTGGAGTCAGGCCTGGTCGTCCTAAACCGGGGTTCTGTCCCCACGTGCGTGCGGATGCAGGGCGAGTCCGTGGTGGACATATCGTTCGCGAGCCCCGCTCTGTCACCGCGCGTCATTGACTTTCGCGTCATGGAAGGGGTGGAGACGTACTCAGACCACCGGTACATCCGGTTCGACGTCTCCACCCAGACCTCGACCGCGACGGTCCGACAGAACCCATGTGGTCCGCGGTGGGCACTAAAACAACTGGACCGGGAGCTCCTCCTGGAAGCCACTATCGTACAGGCCTGGGTGTCAGCACCGGACAGGCCTGTCGACATAGATGCCGAGCCAGCGTGGTTCCGGGAGGCCATGTCGGAAATATGCGACGTGGCAATGCCCCGAGTCCGGCCAGGACTTGCCCGGCGTCAGGAGTACTGGTGGTCGCCGGAGATTGCGGAACTGCGCAAGGCATGCGTTACCGCACGGCGCCGGTACACCAGACACCACAGGCGCCGCATTCGCCCTCCGGATGCGGAGGCCATAGAGGCGGAGCTGTACGAGGGATACAGAGTGGCGAAGCGCACCCTCCGAGCGGAGATACGGCGAGCCAAACTACAGGCCCGCGACGTATGGTTGGGTACTCTGAACGGAGACCCATAGGGACGCCCCTACAAAATGGTGGTGGATTTTGGTCATAAATCCTAAAGTTATTTATGTAGGTTCAAAATAATTAGGTACATGAGATATGAGCGCCGCGTCGGCGCGCCGCCGTCGCCGTGGATTCATGTCGACGCGCCGCCGCCAAATGCAGCGTGCGGCGCGCCGTCACGACGAGTTACAACTTGCTTTATCGCTCGCACGCGCGGCCCGGTGGCATTCGGCATTAGTTCGCCTAGTCGCTTTGCTACACTATTTACCGAGAATATTTTACCGAGTAAACGTGTATTGTTCTGTGACTTTAACAATGGCAGCAACTTCGACTACTATTGATGTTTATAAAACGAAAATAAAGAACATTTATGTGACCCCAATGAAAAATCTTTCCACAAAACATACACATAGTTTTTGCTGGACAGAATTTGGCCAACTAGCGGTAGAAGTAAACGGAAAACGAAGGACTGTTCTTGGTGACAATGTGTTTTGTGCGGCGTGTCTAAGAAAGGCTAAAAATGAAGACGAGGATGCTTTGTTTTCAAAGTAAATTACCTACCTACTTTTGTTTAATATTTTTAGTAGACTGGAAATAATTCAAATTCATTTATTTTATGAATGCGACGTATTCAGCATTTAAGCTACTATTTCTTTATAAGACTAGAAATTCATCACTTAAAAAAGAAGTAAGGTAAATTCATTTATGATTTATGGTATTAAGCGTTTAGGTAATAATTTTATCTTTTGTTTACTTTTCAGTGCCCAAGTGAAAGCTTACAGTAAAAGCATAGCCACTAGTAATCTTCTCAGACATTTAAAAGATGCACATGGTTTAGAAGAAGATACAGTAAAATCACAAACTGTGACCATAAAAGAGTTTTTTACTCCAAGAACCAGCGGCAGAATCAGATATGAAAGTAGTAAGAAGAGTGATAAATGGTCGCTGTCCCGAGATTTGGCTCTTTGGTTTGCAAGGTCACTGATGCCATTTGATACTGTTGATAATGATGCAATGATTGACTTTTAAAAAAAATACAACGTCATTGTATCCGACGCGGACTTGCCATCCAGACAAAATATAGCACGAGAAGGACTGGAAGATGTGTACAACAGTATGCTGGCATATATAAAGGCTTTCATTTCGAAGCAAAGTCCTCGCTTCGGTGCCTTGACTACCGATATGTGGTCAGATAAATACAGACGGCGCAATTATATCACATGTACGTACCATTTTATTACTGAAGACATGAACCTCATCAAATTTACACTGGCTACCAAAGAAGTTACCAAGAAACACACTGGCGAAACAATCCGTGACGAAATTATGGAGGTGTTGCACAGTTTTAAAATAGACCAAAAAGAGATTTATTTAGTCACAGATGCAGGTAGGTAGTAATATGAAACGATCTGCAAACTTATTAGGATTTAACAACCACCTCTGCATTGGTCATGGTCTACATAATCTAGTCGATGTAAATGGCATCGAAAACACCAGAGAAATAGCCAAAATGTTGACGAAATGCAAAAAGATTGTTAAGCATGTTCGATACAGGGCACCACGTCTTGAAGCCGCTGCAACTGCAGATCAGCAAGGAAACCTTTCTTCTATTGAAGAATTTGAAGAATTCGCCGATCATCTGGAAAATGCTGACTCAACCGACTCTGAATCTGAAACAACCGAGACACCTGAAACAGTTTCAAGTTCTAAACAGCGTTTGCAGCCCCCTCCAACCATTAAAACGAGCACAAGCACAAGATGGCATAGCATCTTGATGATGCTACAAAGTATTTCTAATTACGCAAATCGACAGCCTATAAACACACTACTCAACGAAATTGGACGAGATGATCTCGTTTTACAAGATACCGAATACGAAACCATTGAGGCTCTGATAAAGTTTCTAGAGAATTTTAAGAAAATCGTTGAAATTCTTAATTCAGAAACGCAACCTACTATGAATCTGGTTTTAGTATTTCGTTCAGAAGTGAAAAGATTGCTTGAAGAAGCAAGTGATGATGAGCCTCTCTTAATAGCTAGGCTCAAAAATAATATGCTTGAGGGTCTGGAATCCCGATTTCCTTTAACCGATGTGGTTGTTGCGGCAACTTTGCTTGATTGTCGATTTCATGCCATTAATGAAATCGATGAATACATGCAAAAAAAAGAAGTCACTAAGGTTTCATTCTTATCAGCAATGGTCAGGAGTCGCTTGACAAAAGAAGACATTCAGCAAAATCAAGTTATTGATTCCGCTATAGCTAGGCCGAGTACTTCTGCTACTTCTTCTAACTTTTTATTGGATTTGGCGCGAAAACACAGCACCACTCAACATGATTCCGGGAGTGCTGTAGAAAATGAATGCTGGAAATATTTCAGTACAGCATGTCCTGATGACTTAGAACCTTACAAGGGAGACGTTCTACAGTACTGGAAAGACAGGAAAACTTCGATGCCATCACTGTATGCTCTTGCACGCTCAATTTTGAATATACCAGCCACGAGCACACCGAGCGAGAGAGTCTTTTCCACTGCTGGACTCGTAATAACCGCGAAACGGTCACGATTAAATCCTTTGAGGCTAAATAGGATAGTATTCATCCATGACAATTATGTATTTTGCAAAGAATCCATTAGCGAATAGACGGTGTTTTTGGACTTTGTATTCAATGTCCAAAAACACAGTTTATAATTCATTATTATTGATGCTCTATTGTTATTGATATTTATTTTTTTCTAAGTATCAAGAGTATTTTCTAAGTATCAAGCCTTGAAAGTATCAAGAGCCAGCGATACTCACTAAAATGATTATTTAATTAGTAAATGTATCTAAAAGAACGTGTGAAACTATCTCATTAATCATAAATAAGTACCTATGTGATACTACTTTAAATTCTTAATTACATATCATTGTGTTCTTAGTTTTTATCATTATTATAGAATTTACTTAAATACATATTTTGGTAATGTCATGTTGATAAATATTTTGTTTTGTTTGTTAAATTTTTTATTGTATTGATTTAAATAGATAGTGCTCTAATTAAAAACTCTCTATCTCATCTGAATCATTATTGTTTTCCAGTAAATGTGATCTCTAATTATAGAAGACTGTTAAATTGTAATTAACAAATACGTTCCCTTATAAAACTTTTTTTTGGTAACAACAACATGGTTTTCTTTATTTTTCTTTTTAAGATATCTCCCTGATAAAAAAAAAAACTAAGGTCCACGGCCGGACGCGACGCGCCGCCGCGACGCCGCCGTCGCTGTGAAAATTTTCAGGCCACGCCGCCGCCGTGGAATTGGCCATCGGCGCTCATATCTTAGACTATAAGCTGTATTATTTTATGATTTTTAAGCTAAAAATGTGCACTGCATTTAGCTTACGTGTGCCTATTCAGACCCCGTTTTTATGTAATTTTCTACAATTAGTGCGTTGGTAAAATCGTATTCATATGAATATTTTATATGAGACTATAATTTTTTGTTACGCCATCTTGGAGATGAAAATATTGTCTTTAATTAGATACCATAACATCCTCATCATAGTTATGGTTCCTAGTGCATCATAATGGTACCCGAAAAACCGAGATATTTGTCAAAAAACGTAAAAGCGTCCTTTTTTTTGTCTTTTATTGTTGATAGGTTCGCGCTTGACCACTATGCCACCTGATAGAAAGCGACGATGCGGTCGACGATGGAGCGCGCTTACCTAGAAATAACCTATTCACTCTCGACTTAAAGATTCCCGGGTTGTAGCCATCAGGAAACACAAATTCCGGCAAGGAATTCCACTCCTTAGCTGTACGCACAATGAATGTGTTCCCAATACGTTTCGTGCGTATAGGTGGGATGTCCACCATGTACCGGTGGGGCATTGCCGTATGCCTGGTGGTCTGATAACGGAACGGGCTAGGCGGAATTAGGTTATGCAATTCCGACGCACACTCCCCGAAATACCGGTAGAAAATCGACAGGCTAGCAACTCGGTGTCAATGCTCAAGACTTTGAAGCCTCGTCCTTAATCCTAATACTTTCAACTGTTTTGAGATTCAAAATTTAAACACATTTGAATATAGAACAGTTCCAAATTCAAAATTGCCAGGAAATATGGAAACAACAGAACTTAAAAGGCATGCCTAGTACAGAGGAATTACCATGATGTGTTAAAATGTCAGTAAAACGAGCGAGAAAGAGGGATGGGGCTATAAACCCTGTATAACTTAAACCCCTATAACAGTTCAGTTTAGGTTGTAAAATGGATTGCGTTAAAAGCTTGTGGTAGTACTGCAGGTAAGATACAGCTGTCATTAAAACAAAAATGATGTAAAGTGCGTTTTTTAATCCCAGATAATGATTTGACAAGTCCAAATGTCAAACTCCAGAAATATGTTGCCTGCTTTTTGATACAAGTGATGTCTCCAAATTCGATTTTTTTATACCGGTTCTTTTAATAATACAACCTCTAAGGAAAGTAGGCCCAAAATACAATAGTGTTTGTTAATAGCAAAGTCTAATATGAATTGAAGATTGAAATAATTAGAAATATTCAAAAATATTACCAGATTTTTTTACACTCGGACTTTTACTTATACTGAGAACTCACAAAACCGTTTTTACCCGCATCCGCTGCGGTTGCGGGCCCGCAGCTTCTGTAGAATGCTAGAGATATATGTATCCCGCTCCCCGCTGCACCGGCGGGCAACTAGTAGAATGGTGTGGGCCACGGTCACCCGCAGACTCGGCAGGTTGCGCCCGCATTCTCTGCGGTCGGTTAACACCCGTAGTGGCCTTCAGGGGGTAGAAAAATCCGATGCGAAATCCAAAAATCGATTGATGCATCCAGAACTTTATAGGCCTTCTTTTTTTAATTTTTCTGTGAATTAAGTATAACGCAACAGCTCGTTTCTGGTGTATGTCCACGGTGGTCTGGAGCTCAATTGATAATGAACCGCCCGTCTTGCGATTGTCATCTGCCAAGTTTTCAAGCGATAACCCCAACTGCGACAGCTGTATAACCACACAAAACTCTGGTCTCGTGAGTTTAGAAATAAACTAGCTCCACCGTGGCGGGCGCGGTTGAAAACCGGTTGAAAATCATGAATTCTTAGCTACTTTCTTTTACCAGGGAGCTCCAGTCACAACACAATTTTATATCCGGTTTACAAGAGCGGAACGAGACAGTCTCAGTTTATGCTTTAGAATTAAAAAAGTTATCATCATTGGTCGTCAATATTTTTTCAAGATGGGAATTCATCCAATGACTTCTCCCGGTATGGGCGGGGCAGGAGGGCGTGTCAGACTTTTACTGCCTAAAACCAGATCGGCTCTACTGAGCTCCTCCGGTTTGCTGACATCTCTTTGAAGAGCGAGTGGATCACTAAGCGCTGTCGACGAATGGGGCTCAGTCCCGGCAATTACCGGACTGCTGGACGGCAAGCTACCCATTGCTCGACGTTGGTATTGACATTGTGGTAGTCGGGATTGGGGTCTCGGCGACTGGAGCGAAAAGATGTTCGTTCCCTCACTCGTGCAGCCTCCTCCTTCGCTAGCATTACTGTTTCGCAGAAGGAGGCGACCCCCTTCCATTCCTCCTCGCTCTGGACCTTGGCCTGTACTAGAACCTGACCATGTCCGGTGAGGACTTGCTTCATGCGGAAGATGAGGACACCGTGACGCCTCTCCAGCCACTCCTCAAAGAGGGGACTGACCGTCATGATTATGGCGTGCCCATTGGTCGTCAAGCTGTGAATTCACATGACTGCATTACAAGAAACGGACACTTGATTCGTTTATCGCTACAATTTTATAAGAGATCCATGCGAAAATAGTACAAAAAGAGGACTTATGATTGTTTAATTTTAACTATTATTAGTTTTCAAACCGAAGTCCTATCATTACCTATTATTAAAGTTGTAATAAAATGTCAGCAAAAATATCACTGAGTAATTCTATATTTTTGTCTGGGTTTGGTGATAACAAATCGAGACGAAAAAATAAAATGACGCAGCTTTTGCTAGTCTTTAATGCTTAGGCTTAAATTATATTTTATTTTATGAGTTAGACATTTGCATCTTTCAAATTACCTTCAGAAAATACAAAAACTTACCATAATTAGTTGCATTTTAAAATGAAACTATTTTTACCTATATTTTCGGTTTTTTTGTTCTATATTGGTTGCGGTACCTCACTATTTATGAAATGGAAAAAACATGCAACATTCGAATTGTCAAATCATTATCTCTAATTAAAAAACAGACTTTAGTTACCATATCTTTTCTGAGATGGAACGTAATTTTCACCCTCAATATTCTGTGAGGTCTGTGAGGTGTCTGCACTTCCTTCGGAACTCAATTCAGATTGCTGCTGTTTGAGAGCCCTTTTCTTTGTATTTGATTTGAGATCACGCCAAGTCTGATAAATAAAATTATTGCTTTTATTTTATGAACTTTTAAATAGGTAATGCTTTAACCCTAAATAGGGAACAAGCCAGGGGATTGATATAGGTAATGCTTTATTTCCAAACAATTTGGCAATATACCTAACAATTGTATCTTATTTCCTCTTATATCTACTTTTTTATGTACCTGCTTCCATTTATCAACAGTTTTAACAGCTCCTCCCATAGAATTAAGTGTGGATGTAAGATCTTGCCACTGTGCCTCCAAGTCTTCCCTTTCAAGCCGTGAATTGAGAAGTCCCTTGGCAACATCGGAATGTTCTTGCATGAAATCCATCAATGCTGTTACTTGAGCAGATGTTGCGTGTCTTTTAGATGAATCCATTACAGGTTTACCTTATGAAAATAAAATTTTGATTCAAGAAGTAGGTATGTATCTAAACATTGGAACTTGATTTACAGTGATAAATTTATTTATACTACCATGCTAAGGAGTACAAAATATCAAATGAATTTGATGTTACATTCCAGTTTAGAACTACAAATCAATAAATTCTATTCAACAAGAATTACATTTTTAAATTGATTTTTCAAATATTTATTTACATTCATGAGCTGTCAAGTCAATGTCGAAAATTCGAAATAGACAGCTGAAAGTACCAGAAACAGGGTTGCCAGATGCCGAATTTTTTATCTCGTACTGGGGCTGTCAAATATCTCGTACTTTCAATAAAAAATCTCGTAAAAGTATACAATTTAAAAATGTATTTAATTAAGGTCTAAGACCTTAATTTAAGTACACTATGTACTATAACTAGCTAGCCTGGGGCAGGAATACCGCCAAATGCAAAATCATTACTCTAGGTGATTCATATTTTTAATATTTTTTTTAATAATTTTACAAAATCTTCAAAAAATAAAACAAATTATCAGGTAATAAATGTAGGTACTTGCTACTAGTACATAATATTAATTATGGTTTTATTTGTTAGTGATATGTAATGTCAGGGGTATTGGTAAAATCATCTTCGTTTTTATAGTAGATATAGTTTTTCATGTTGTTCTACTGATTCCGGATAACATTGTTAAAATCTCGTAAAAATGTGTACGAGATTTTTTTTCTCGTTTCTCGTACAAAGACTGCTAAATCTCGTAAAGTTACGAGATTTCTCGTAAATCTGGCAACGCTGACCAAGGGGGCTATTGGCTAACTTTTTCAATAACAGTTGACAACTAGCATTCGTTGCACACTAAACTTAGTTGTCAACTGACAATTTCATAAAATTGGTATTACGTATCACACAAATGACTAACAAACTACGGTGGAAATGTGGTGAATTATAAAAATTTACGGTGCCTATTGTGACCACTCTTAAATTTTATCGACTATTATACAGCTTCAAAAGCTTACACAATCGCAATTTTAAAAGTATCGATACAATAACATCTGTCAAAACATGTTACGGTGGCTATCAAAGGCACCAGTGGCTAATGACGTCACTGCAGTTGGTCACTGAAGATAGGCAATACGAAACTAGCTGTTTGACAGTTCAATGATGCACATTGTTCAACTTCAACTTCAACTTCAACTCTTCATAATGGCATTTGCGGAAAAGACACCACAATTTTGCCAATAACACGTGCAAACTTGTTAATAGACTATCAAACGCTGGAGAGTATTTAGCGTGAATTAACAGTAAAATAAATATATAACTCTAAACATTACAGTTCAAAATAAAAGAATTTCTTCGCAGATCCAGAACGACATTATGATCAGACCACAGACTAGGTATGTGAAATGAAAGTTAAGTAGACTCGTAAGAGTGAAGGAAGAAAAAAAAAAAAAGAGTTACAATTTAATTTTATTAATTTCAATAAATTTGCATAGTTTAAATATAAAACGAGTAAACACAAAAGAAAGAAGACATTTGACCGAGGTTGGACGAGGAATATGAGCAGGAATGATTTCATGAAAGGAGAAGCGCAATTTAGGACAGGAGAAAAATAAATGGTCCACGTTTCCTTCATCCAAACCGCATTCACAAAGAGAGTTATCTTTAATCCTAAGTTTGGCCAAGAAATGAGGAGTACAACAATGATTTAAACGTAAACGACAAATAGTTGAGGTAGTGATTTTTTTTTTCAATTGATATTTAAAAAACCAGGGTTTGTGGGGAATCTCGGGTTGTATATCTCCATAAAATTTACCCTTTATAGACTTAGAGATTTGCCATGCCTTGGACCAAGATTTAAACAAAGTTAGAGGAAGAGTAGTACAAATGTCATGGGAAAATATCTCAGAGTGGGCAAGAGAGCCAGTGAGAACAGCATTTTTGGCGCATGAATCAGCTGACTCATTACCAAGAATACCAACATGACCGGGAATCCAAGCTATGACGACTTTAATACCAAGTTTATGACATTGAAATAGCAAATCTCTAATTTTTAAAATTATAGGGAATCTTGACTTAGATCTGAAAGGATTAGATAAAATGGCTTGAAGGCAGCTTTTTGAGTCAGAGAAAATTATGGAGTTATTTAACTTATGAGACAAAACAAATGAAATGGCTTCGAAAATAGCAATTGATTCACCTGTAAAAACGGATGTAACAGGAGGGCACTTATAATTTAAAATAATTTTTGTATGAGGAATCCAAACAGCAACTCCAACAGGGCTATCATCGGAGACTTTGGAAGCGTCAGTGAATATAGTATTCCAATTATTATAATTAGAGGAAACTTTTTGGACAAACATCTTATGCGGTTCTAAGGTATTTTTGTGAATTCCAAAGTCCAAAATGATCTCTGGGTGGAATACCAGGGCATTATAAGGCACCGAGTATAGATATAAAATAGGGTTTTGAAAAAGTGGGCTAGAAAGACGAGTGAATTGAAGGTAGGCACGAAGAAGACAAGGAAGTTCAATATTAGAACGACGACTACAAGAGTCAAAGATGGATGATAATTGGTCCAGCTTACCAATAAGGGGATGCTCAGAATTTTGCACCAGTTTAAAAATAAATCTATTTGCCAGAAATTGTCTTCGAATCGAGAGGGGAGGTTCTACACACTCAACTTGCATGGCATTAATTGGAGACGACTTCATCGCCCCGAGAATAATCCGTAAACACTTTGATTGTATTTTATCGAGTTTTTGAAGGCCAGATTTGTTACAAGGATCTAATAGGAACATACCATAATCAAAATGACTACGAACTATAGCATTGTAGATCAGTTTTTGAGTATATGGGTGAGCACCCCACCAAACCCCAGAAAGAGAGCGAAGAACATTAACGTTTCTTTCACATTTTTGAGAAACAAAGTCTGTGTGAGCAATACCTGATAATTTTGAATCTAACCAAACTCCTAAAAATTTAACATTGTTCACCTGAGAAATATTTTCACCGTTAACTTTAATTTCAACAGGGGGAACAATCTTTTTTTTCGTAAACACAACTACAGAGCTCTTAGAGGCTGATAAGGACAGACCGTGATGTAGAAGCCAGTCAGATAGATATCCGAGGGCAGAATTTAGACGGATACTAGCCTCATCCAGAGATTTTCCAGAAAAGTATAAAGCTATATCATCAGCATACTGCAATATTTGACAAAATGAATCAGTAGAAAAATGTAAATCATAAGTATAAAGACTGAATAGGAGAGGACTCAAAACTGAACCTTGTGGTAAGCCTTTCCAGATAGTCTTAGGGGAAAGAGAGGCGTCTTGAGTTTTAATAGAGATGGTTCTCTCCATCAATAAATTAGAAATGAAACGGACCAATTTTATAGGAAGATTCAACTGGTGCACAAGTTTATCCCTGAGCACCGGGAGTAAAACATTATCATACGCTGAGGCAATATCCAAAAAAACTCCTACTAAAAACTGCTTACTTATCAAAGAAATACGAATATCAGAAATTAATATACTAAGACTATCCATTGTGCTCATACCTTTACGGAACCCAAACTGGGATGAGGGCAACAAGTTTCTATTTTCCACAAACCACTCAAGTCGATGCTTCATCATATGTTCTGCAACCTTGCACAAAACAGACGACAAAGCAATAGGCCTGTAGCTATTTGGGTCTGACGGGTTTTTGCCAGGTTTAATGACCGGAATTATTATTTGATGTTTCCACGGTTGAGGAACCAAACCGTACTCAAAAAAGTTATTAACGAGATCCAGGTAATAATGCTTAGTGCTTCTTGAGGCGTTTTTCAAGAATGAGTAAGGGATCCCATCAGCACCAGGAGAGGAATCAACAAGACCGTCAAGTGCCATTCGAAGTTCAGAAAAAGAGAATGGGGCATCAAAATCATTCTCGGAAGTAAGAAAAGCCGGAGAAGAGGGAAAAGAGTCTAAATTTGGAACTGAAGGGGGAGCCAGTTTATCCGAGAAAAATTCGATCCAGGAAGAAGGATCGTTAGCTGTAATATCAAGAGTATTACAGGAGCCTCTGTATCTTTTGACTTGCTTCCATACTAGGGAAGAAGGGGAACAGGGAGACAAGCTTTGACAGTAGCGAAGCCAACCATCTTTTTTCTTTTTGGAGAGAAGTCTTTTAGCAGTGGCCGCTTTTCTTTGGTACCCTAAAAAATTTTGAAGGGTCATTAAATTCGAGTAATTAACCTCTGCTACTTTCCTTTCCTTAACAACTGAAGTACATTCTGAATCCCACCAAGGAGTTGAGACCTTGGATCTGTAGGGTTTTTTCAGAGGGAAATTGGCATCAGCACTAGAGATAATAGAGTCTACAAATTTGGAATAGCAATCAACAAGATTGTTTCTGTCGGGAGGAGGAAGAGATAGTAAGTTATTTTCAAGAGAATCTGAGTAAGAAGACCAGCTTGCATCATTTAATCTATATTTAAGAGAGGGATTAAAATTACGCATTGGTACTACTCTGTCAGAGATAGAGACAATAATAGGAAAGTGATCACTACCATAAGAATGAGACAAGATATTCCAGGAAAGAATGGAAGCAAGAGAGGCAGAGCAAGCTGTGATATCCACAGCTGAGTTAGGGTTTTGAGAAGGGCGAACTCTCCTAGTGGGAGAACCGTTGTTAATAACACATAGATCAGCTTCATCAAAAATTTCAAGGAGGGCCCGACCAAAGTAATCATCATGGCTCGAGCCCCATGAGCGATGATGAGCATTTAAATCACCCATAAAAATAATTGGAGAGGGAACTGAGGAAAATATACATAAAAGGTCTGGAATTAACCTAGAATGAGGATGAGGGATGTATGCAGAGAGGAAAGTTATATTAAAAGCCCTAACAGCAACGATATTAATGTCAGGAGAAGTAGGGGGAAGAGATATAAGAGAGAAAGGAAGGGAGCGCCTAACAAGAAGGGCACTACCTGCGTACCCATCAGCCCTATCATTTCGAAGACAGGAGTAACCTGAGACCCGAAAGTGAGAACCAGGCACCAACCAAGTTTCCGAAACGGCAATGACTGAGGGGTGAAATTTATTTATTAAAAATAAAAGTTCAGGCTTCTTCGGCCGAATGCTTTGAGTGTTCCACTGGAGTGTGGAGACTAGATCCATTATTATTATTAAAGAGAAGCAAAGAAAGTTTCTGGGCAACGTGGGGCGGTAAAGAGAAATTATCACGGGAAATTAAAGTAATAATTAGAGACAAAAGTGTTTCTAAGAGGCTATCCTCTTGAGGGGACTTTGGGGATGAAGAATTTTGGGAAAGAAGAGAGAAGCCATTGGGAAAGGATGAAGGATCTTCAGCAACGATAGATCTATGGGCAGTTTTGTCGTAAGACTTGCCTAGAGGAGCTCTAGGCTTAGGGGAGAAAAACACAGTTTTTTTATAAGAGGAAGGAGGAGTAAGGCTAGTAGATTGAGAAGAAGAGAAAGAAGATTGGGTTGGTAAATTTTGGGTGACTTCGGAATATAATTTGCTTACGCTTGGAATGGATCGAGAAGCCTCTTCATATGAGAGATTTTCCTGGGACATTAATAACTTAATGGATTTTTGTCTACCTTGCTCAGGGCAGCTACCATAAAAGGCAAAGTGACGACCCAAGCAATGGATGCAAGTGGCCTTGGCCTCTACTACGTCACAACTATCACCAGTGTGAGGTTGTGAGCACCTAAAGCACCTTGCCTTGGACCGACACTGTGCCTTAACGTGCCCAAAGCGGCAGCAATTTTGACACTGTATAGTGGGGAACTGATATACCTCCACTGGCAGAGATGTATGAAATAAAAATATCCTTTGAGGAAGAACCTGTCCCTTGAAGGTAACCACTATAGTCTGAGTAGGGATCCAAGAGGTCTTGCCCTCCTGTTTAATTTTCCGGTTTAATCTGCGTGCTTTCAAAATAACTCCACACCCATCAGGAAGAATAATCGAATCCACAAATTCGTCCATAGACATATCGACCGGCACTTGACGGACGATACCCATTTTGGTAATGTTATAGGAAGGAATAAAAGCCGTATATTTTGAACCTAAAACCGGGTTGTCAAGAAACTTGTTGGCCGCCTCACCAGAGGTGAATTCGACAGAGATTTTATTTCTGCCCACTTTTTTAATGCCATCCCTACAAATATTTTTGATTTTATTTTGAATTAAAAATTGTCCAAACTTAATTGGACGGATCGAAGTCCCAGCAGAAGGATCTGGTTCGGATCGGGAGACGTGAACTATAAAAGGACCTTTTTCTTGCTCACTATATGATTTTATGCCCTCTTTTAGAGAAGGGTGAATAAATAGAGTTTGGATGGCCGCAACAGCCATATCTTTGTCGATAATTGTTTTTTTGGAAACAATCTCAATTGTTTCAGAGTCAATAATATGGCGTCGCTTACCAACCGCCGAGTTCAAATATGCAACAGCGTCAGGAGGGTCAGGAGGAGCTGGAGGGGGACGATCCATGTCTATTACAAAATAAAAATAAGAAAGAAAAAACACACAATACTACGAAGAAATATAAAATTTCCAACTGTTATTTTCAATGTAAATTTGGGAAAAAAATTGATCTCTCCAGCACGACTGACAGCTATCCCTCAATCCCACAATAAAAATCCCTGATAATAGTTACTCCAACACTTCGTTTTCTAAAATAATACAAAGACAACCTGCCTGACCAATCTGACATTACATTCGAATTTTTCGATGCACATTGTTAACAAGTGATCATCACTTGAACTGTCAACAGAGTTACGCAATAGCCCCGCTGAAATGTCAAATTCCTAAGATGCGTTCAGGGGGGCTATTGGCTAACTTTTTCAATAACAGTTGACAACTAGCATTCGTTGCACACTAAACTTAGTTGTCAACTGACAATTTCATAAAATTGGTATTACGTATCACACAAGTGACTAACAAACTGCGGTGAAAATGTGCTGAATTATAAAAATTTACGGTGCCTATTGTGACCACTCTAAAATTTTATCGACTATTATACAGCTTCAAAAGCTTACACAATCGCAATTTTAAAATTATCGATACAATAACATCTGTCAAAACGTGTTACGGCGGCTATCAAAGGCACCAGTGGCTAATGACGTCACTGCAGTTGGTCACTGAAGATAGGCAATACGAAACTAGCTGTTTGACAGTTCAATGATGCACATTGTTAACAAGTGATCATCACTTGAACTGCCAACAGAGTTACGCAATAGCTCCGCAGGAGTTTTTGGCAGGGTTTTTTGAGTGAAATTCAGTGGTTGTCTCAGAGTACATTACAGAATAACTGAATTATAGATCAATCTCCCACTTCAAAATAGGGACCTACCTTTACCCTCCTGAGGCCTTGCACGCATGCACGATCTGCGCGTGGAGATGCATCGTCGGAGCGAAACTCCGCTGCCGCGACAAGTCACGACATGGCGGACAGAGCTCCGGCGGGGTCTCATGGCGGAATGGCGACAGCGACTATCGCAACCCAGTGCTGGGCACGCCATAATTATAGCGGTAAGTCTTAAGTCTTTGAGGAGTGGCTGGAAAGGCAACACGGCGTCCTTACCTTCCGCATGAAGCAGGTCCTCACCGGACATGGTAAGTTCGGGAGGTTCCTGCACCGGATTCGTGCGGATGAAACGCCTGAGTGTCACCATTGTGTGGACCGCCCGTAGGACACGGTGGAGCACACGGTGGAGGTGTGCCCAGCTTGGACCGAGCAACGCTGTGTCCACGTGGGGGCGATCGGCGGCGGCGATCTCTCGCGCCGGGCCTTGGTACAGGCCACGGTCCGGAGCAAGGAGGAGTGGCAGGCGGTCGCCTCCTGCAAAGCAGTAATGCTAGCAAAGGAGGCGGCCGATCGCGTGAGGGAACGGTCCTTACGCCCCAATCGCCGCCGGGATTCCGATCCCAATTTCCGGCCATCGTAGGCGCAGGCTTGCGGACGGCGAGCAATGGGTGGCTCGCCGACCGAGCCCAAGTCGTCGACGGCGCGTGCTGTTCCACGCGCGCCTCAAGAAGATGTCGGCAACTGTAGGGGCCTAGCAGGGTCGAAGCCTACTGGGGCCAAGGGTCTGATTCTGAAAGGAAGACTCGGCCCTGGTACGAAAGGCAACGAAGGAACAGGAGTGGGTTTTTAGTCAGTAAAAGTCTGACACTATCTCGCGCCCCGCCCAAGGGCAGGGAATGTCATAACATGATTTTCCCACCGAAAAAAAAAAAACTACCCTCCTTACCCCGTGCCCTGCGTTCAAAAATAACCAAAGTAGGGTAGAGTCGTTACTCTAACCGTTCAAAAATGCTTCGAGTTGCAACCCAGGATCGTTCTTTTATAACTCGAGTAGCTACCCTAGAGTTAACCCAACTAAGGGCGAAATTCACCAATAAAACTAATCGCGTTTTAACGTTTGGCTCGCATAATCGCGCTGTCACTAGTGTCACTTGTAAAAATATAACAAAAGAAAAATACAGACAAGTGACACTAGTGACAGCGGGTAAGCGTGATTATGCGAGCCAAACGTTAAAACGCGATTAGTTTTATTGGTGAATTCCGCCCTAACTCAAACTCCGAGCAGCTGTGTAATAAATGACAAGTTTGCTTGTCATTGACAGTTGAACTCTACGTTCGTGTTCAAAAATGCGAGTGTAGTGTACCTACTCCGATGACGTCATTAGAGTTAACTCCAACCAAAAAGAACGCAGGGCTGTTGACGACGTTGACGTCATTATAGTTAACTCCCAACCTCTTTGAAAGCAGGGCTTACCGTACCTTAGCCCGTAACGCCATCTTTGTTATTTCTATCGGTAGCGATAGGAATAACAAAAGTGCGTGTGACAAACGAAACGCCATATAATATTTACGCAAGGATCTTGTATACCTTACGGTCACGGACTATTTACGTTATCAGCGCTGTTAGCGCATCAACAAATCGCTTGATGTATGCGTTTATGGTATTCGGTCGGACGACTGTTGGTGCGCTAATATCGAAATTAGTGGTGGGTCGTCGTCGAATTTTTGAACGACCAAACGCATCTGGTGTTGCGACGACAGAAACGATTGTTAAATACGGTCCTCGTCGCGACTGGTTTGAAGACGAAACTATAGTTGAGTGAATTACTTGCAGAAAACGTTCGTTGTCGCAACTAGTTTGAGGGCGGTTTAAGAGAGGCAATACAATTTGTGCTGTATTCATAGGTATAAAGTTCATTTTTCATTGCAATAACTGATTTTGAAACGACGACGCGACGAGTTTGATAGTTCTTCTTCTTAGCGTATCGATGGCAAAACTAGTTAAATTCCTTGCGTGGCCCAGTATTCGGTCACGGCAATGCCGTCCGCTGATGCTGTTAATAGGTCCTAACGTGAACAGGTAACGGAGCAGGTGAAGTATAGTTGAATCTATGGATTCTCTACCTTATATTCTTATAAGTAAGATAACAATTCAATTCGCATACAGTAATTCGTAGACTGGTTTGTGCAATGAAAACTGTTTGGTCGCAGGATGGAAAACGGTTGTTACAATGCGTTCCAAATAAGAATAGGATCGATTGCCATGTTGTGATCATGTTGTGTGATTGCCATGTTGTGTTGTGTGTGTGTGAGTCTGACACGCCCTCGCGCTCCACCCAGAGCGCGAGAAGTCATTTGGATGATTTACCAAGTTAAAAAAAAAAAAAAATGTGATACTGTCAAATCGCAAGAAATTGGGCAAAATTGAAGAACTGGATTCTGAGTAAACTTTTTTCGTTCAGAGTTCGTAAATAAATTAAATTTTTAAAATTCCTTCTTCGATTTGACGGTACGACGTGACGTCACAACATTGCAATCGATCCTATTCTTATTTGGAAGTTGGAACGCATTGTACGTTGCAGAACAAAAAATGGTATTTGAAAACTATTTGTTGTTGAAACGCCCACCGCTATCGAAAATATCATAATTATTTTGGAACGCGGGGAGAATAAATAAAATAAGACTTGACTTAAAGGTTCAAGTGACCAGCGGGGCTATTGCGTAACTCTGTTGACAGTTCAAGTGATGATCACTTGTTAACAATGTGCATCATTGAACTGTCAAACAGCTAGTTTCGTATTGCCTATCTTCAGTGACCAACTGCAGTGACGTCATTAGCCACTAGTGCCTTTGATAGCCACCGTAACACGTTTTGACAGATGTTATTATATCGATACTTTTAAAATTGCGATTGTGTAAGCTTTTGAAACTGTATAATAGTCGATACAATTTTAGAGTGGTCACAATATTATAGGCACCGTAAATTTTTATAATTTACCACATTTCCACCGTAGTTTGTTAGTCACTTGTGTGATACGTAATACCAATTTTATGAAATTGTCAGTTGACAACTAAGTTTAGTGTGCAACGAATGCTAGTTGTCAACTGTTATTGAAAAAGTTAGCCAATAGCCCCCCTGGTCATTAAAACCCAAAAAAAAAAAAAAATGGAACGCGGGGTTAATCACAGGAGTTTTTGGCGGGATTTCTTCGAGTGAAGTTCAGTGGCTGTTTTAATTATTCGCAAATTGAATCCTAGTGGATATTGTGATGTAAAATTGGTGTAGTTTTGTATCTCAAGTGTCTGCGCAACTGGAATAATATGTGGAATCATTGAAATAGGCGCGGTCTCGGTAAAATGGAGCTGAGAATTTTATTGTAGTTTTAGCTACCTCAGCGAAGTTTGCTGAGAAGACTGAATCGATACATTTGCTGCCATATACTTCAAAAAACATTAGAATGTGTTACACCTGCATTGTAATGTAAAACAAAAAGAAAGAAAAACTGATGACTAGGCAGCATGGTCTCTGACCTTAGCCTGTTCCACAAGGAACGAAAAAAAAAAAAAAGAAAAGGTTAATCACATCTGTCAAAATTGAATCAAAAGTCGGTTTTTTTGGCGGGATTTCTTCGAGTGAAGTTCAGTGGCTGTTTTAATTATTCGCAAATTGATTCCTAGTGGATATTGTGATGTAAAATTGGTGTTGTTTTGTATCCCAAGTGTCTGCGCAACTGGAATAATATGTGGAATCATTGAAATAGGCGCGGTCTCGGTAAAATGGAGCTGAGAATTTTATTGTAGTTTTAGCTACCTCAGCGAAGTTTGCTGAGAAGACTGAATCGATACATTTGCTGCCAAATACTTCAAAAAACATTAGAATGTGTTACACCTGCATTCTAATGTAAAACAAAAAGAAACAAAAACTGATGACTAGGCAGCATGGTCTCTGACCTTAGCCTGTTCCAAAAGGAACGAAAAAAAAAAAAAAAATGAATCAAAAGTCAAAAGACTCCGACTCAAAAATATTCAAAACATAACCTATAAAATATAACCTACGAGGAAACTAATTGGTAGTCTAATAGTCTACCAATTAGTCTCTGTGCAATTACTTATAAAGGTACTCTGTGGTGTAATTAGTTATCTACCAATGGTAGATAGAGATAGATTACTTTTAGATTTTAAATCGACTGGACTTAAATTATGGCACTATGGACTTGGGTAAGTACTGTAGAACCACTTAGGTACACAGTTTTGCTCATAACTTGTATTAATTTCTTTATGGATATATTTTTATAATTCATTTTATTGTAAAAAATGTCAATTATTGTCGTGAATGTTACTTTCAGGGAGCTAATTCGCATGGACAATTAGGTGTGGGAACTACAAATGAACAAGTGGAAAAGCCTACTAATGTCGAAATACATTTATATGATAGCAAAATAAAACAAATTGCATGTGGAGGGGGCCATACTCTCCTTATTGATGATGAAGGCAAACTTTATTCTTGTGGATGGAATTCAAAACTTCAGTTAGCTAGGGACACGGCAGTGCATAACATAGACAGAACATGGTCTTTGAGTGGTGTTACATTTACAAATATAGTGTGTGGATGGGACTTTAGCTGTGGAGTTACAGATGACCAAACAATTATTGTTTGGGGTTCCAATGCTTTTGGCCAGTTAGGAATGCCAACAACACCGAAAGAATACTTCTCAGAAGTAATGAAACCAAAAAGACTCCCAGTGCATGCTATTCTAATATCAATGGGCCTTCGACACACAGCAATAGTAAATTCTAAGGGTGAAGTGTGGACCACAGGTTGTGGCAGACATGGTCAACTTGGTTTAGGGAATGAAATCTTGTCTTCTGACAGATTTCAGAAAGTGCAGGGTGTTGGTAAAATATCTCATTTAGCTTGTGGACAAAACCACACTGTAGCATGGTGCTCTGAGGAGAGGGCTTTGTATGTTTGGGGTGATAATAGGCATGGCCAGTTGCTGCTTTGTTCTGAAAAATATAAAAAAGTATTTAAACCCAATAAAATAGATATAGGTGTAAAACAAGAAGTAAAAAAGTTATTGAGTGGGTGGACTAATGTATTGTTATGGTTAGAGGATGGAACTCTTTTGTCATGGGGCAGAAATAATTGGGGACAGCTAGGAACTGATAAAACAGTGACACCAGGAACATTTACACATATCAAGCTACCAGGTTAGTGAACCCTATTCCTTTTAACTCCACCACCACCATACCTCAAGTGTGTTATAAATTCTAAATATTTTCAATAATTACACAACATAAATTCTCCGTCGTGGCAGAAGAATGTCTGGGAGGCCTTTGCCCAGCTGTGGGATAGTAATGGATTGGAAAAAAAAACTATGAAACAAAGTGTACAACAAGGAACCCTTGGTTTTAAACCAAGGATTCCTTTTTATTTAAGTAGAGTACTAACTGCTCCCTGTAGCTTTGCTCATGTGAAAATAGAAATTTATGCTAAGGGAAAATACATCAGGGATAAAAGCTATTCCAGGACATGGTCTACCCATGTGCCAAAATTTATTCAAATTCCTTCAGCAGTTTCAGCATGAAGTAGTAACAAACATACACACTTTTTCACCTGTATAATATAAGTATGATTGAATACTCAATAACTGGCATTATTGTGTGGCTGCCATTGCCATGGCCACCATCATGAATTTTAATTTTTGATAACAGAAAAAAATTGTTGCAAGTTAGTTGAAATATGTCGCCAAAATCAGAATTTGTTGGTCACTTTCACTTGTCCAAAAGTAATATGGGTTTATAGGTGGTCGACTTGAAGAGCATCTTTCCAGCTTGGCCCAATTCGAATCTCAACAGCTAGGTTACCTAGCGCAAATCTGTTTTCTCCCAAAAGTTGCTAATTAGTCGAGACCAGCCACCAAATATCAGAATCTGTTGGTCACAGGTTCTAAAGATTTGTTTTTTTTTTTTTAAAACAAACGAGTACCAAAAATATTGACCGCGTTTCTATTGTTCGGTTTCGGTCGAGTTTCGGCAAAAAAAAACCGAAATTACATTCGGGAGTTCTCGCGCTATGATCGGTCATGTTCGGCGCGTTAAATTCCATCCAAGCGAGTAAGCCACGAAGACATTTTACCGCGTCCACGTGCCTAATTATGTCATGACTGGTACGCCAATTCACCGTAGGCGCAGGCTTGCGGACGGCGAGCAATGGGTGGCTCGCCGTCCGACCCTCCGGTAACCGTCCGGACCGAGCCCAAGTTGTCGACGGCGCGTATTGTTCCACGCGCGCCTCAGGGAGATGTCAGCAAATCGTAGGGGCCCAGCAAGGCCGAAGCCTACTGGGGCTATGGGTAGTGTGAAAACGAAACCCGGGGCCCTGCTATGAAGGCAACGAAGGAACAGGAGTGGGTTTTTAGACAGTAAAAGTCTGACAATATCTCCCGCCCGCCCAGGAACGGAGATTTCAAGCACGCGTAAAACAACGCACCGTCGACTTGGTCTTTACTAATGATTTGGGATTTGGGGATTTGTCATTAGATGACTTCCCACCTAAAAAAAAAACCCATAATTAATTGGGCACGCCACAATTATGGCGGTAAGTCCCCTCTTTGAGGAGTGCCTGGAGCGGCAACACGGCGTCCTCACCTTCCGCATGACGAAGGTCCTCACCGGACATGCCAAGTTCGGGAGGTTCCTGCATCGCGTTCAGGCGGAAGAAACGGCCCGGGTGTTTAACCATTGTGTGGACCGCCCGGAGGACACGGTGGAGGTGTGCCCCGCTTGGGCGGAGCACCGTCGTGTACTCGTGGAGGCAATCGGCGGCAGCGACCTGTCGCGTCGGGCCCTGGTTCGGTCTATGATCCGAAGCGAGGAGGAATGGCAGGCGGTGGCCTCCTGCGAAGCAGTAATGCTAGCGAAGGAGGGAGGCTGCACGCATGAGGGAACGAATGTCTTCCGCCGAGATTCTGACCCCGATTACCAGCCTCGGTAGACGGGGCTTGCGGACGTCTAGCAATGGGTAACTTGCCGTCCGGCCGGATGGTCGGACGGCAAGTTACCCATAGCCAATTGCAATTACCGGATGGTAATTGTCCGGACCGAGCCCAGTCGTCAACAGCGCGTAGTGATACACGCGCTCCTCAAAGAGATGTCAGCAAACCGTAGGGGCCCAGCAGGGCCGATGCCCGCTAGCTAGGACCGCGGGGAATTTCTGAAAAGGAAACCCGTAGCAGTAGTGCTAGAACGCAAAGGGCAACTGAAGGACACAGGTGTGGTTTTTTAGTCACTAAAAGTCTGACACGCCCTCTCGCTCCGCCCAGAGTGAGAGAAGTCATTGGATGATTTCCACACTTTAAAAAAAAGACCCCATAATTAATACACTTATAATAAATGAGTAGGTACTTACATAGGTACCTACCTAAGTATCCGTTATAATAAAATTAATATTTAATTTCTGTTTTTATTCAAAACATGAGGAAGTTTCGGTTCCGGCCTAAACTGAGACTTGCCGAAATTCGGTTTCGGTTTTAAAAACCAGTTTCGGTCGGACACTACAGTAGTAGTAGTAGTAGAAGTATTCAATATGAACGGGCCTTAACAATTTCAAAAAAAAAAATTGTATAATATCTAGCTAAATCGAAGAGATTACGAAAAATTTAATATTTCTATTAACAAATATTGTAGGTAATATACTTCTAGTTTTATCGGTCTAAAACTACAGTTAGAAAAAGATAAATTCTTAATTAAATACATTTTATTATGTTTTAAATTCTCTTTTTATAAAAAATATCCCTTCAAGGATATATTTTTTTTTAATTATATTTAAGCGACACTAATGGGAGACTTCTGTATTACAAGTCACGGCTTCAAACTTTGCTGTGTAGTGACACTAGTGACGCCTTACAGTGTAAAGCCCAAAGTACCTAATTGGTGTAAGGCTTACACCAATTAGGTACTTTGGGCGGAAATATAAAAATTGAATGCGGTTATCCCAGACGCTGGCTCAAGACAAGAGAAAATGGACGTGAACTTGCAAATGCGACACTAATAGGACGACAAAAAAAAAATTAGGTTAGGAGCATGCACACTGATCCGGATTATTTACGTCGACCGAAGGAGCAGAGCACACGAACTGGACCTGTCACCACGTATAAACGCACTTTTCGTATTGTTCTGGACAACAACTAAGTTTCACACGCGAATTAGTTCGCAATCTAAAAGGTAATAAAATATAGCAAGACCTGTATTCTAGGCGCGGTTTTCAAACGAAGTCGAAGGCGAAGTGAGGTACCTATATCTACATCCAATATTCTTCCAGGCGGCGATGACAAAGAAAACACTAGTCAAGTGTGCACGTTGAAACGTAGGTAGAACGCTCAGACCAATAAAAAATATTGGTCTGAGGTAGAACGATTTAGCGTTTGCAAGTCACATACATTTCTACTCTATAATTGAAATTATAAATGGTACGAAACCCAAAACTGTGTACCTGTTTTGAAAGATAATTGTGTCAATAAAATATTTGATTTGAAACAGATCTTCGCTAGCCGCCTTAGCTTCTAAGATTCAAATTGGCCAAGCTGAGGAGTGCTCTTCAGATCTGCCAGCTATAAGGCCTTACAACTTTTGAACCAGTGACTGACGAATTCCGATAATTGGCGACAAATTATTTTTTGGTGTTATCAAAATTAAAATCCCTGATGGTAGCCATGCCAATGTCAGCCACACGGCAATATTTTTGGATTGATATTTATAATATATCTTAACGTTCGATTTTTCCAGATGGCAGACAAGTTCAAGATGTAGCATTAGGATCAGAGCATACTATTTGTTTAGCAACAGACAATACTCTCTGGGCGTGGGGGTGGAATGAGCATTTCAATACAGGAATCGATTTAGGGAACCAAATTCTACAGCCTACTCTAGTGCCTTTACAAATAGATAAGAATTCAAAAATTGCACAAATCTATGCTGGTGGTGCTCAAAACTTTGTCGTTGTTGAAAAGTAAATTATATATGATAAAGCCGATTGTAAAGACCAATTAAATGTTGCTATCTGTGATAGAAAAGTGACACACTTTAGGTATAATCTAGAAATCTTAGATGACTCATGCTAGTCAACAAGTAATGCATATATAGAGATCTAGGGAGTTACTTTGTTGTTATTTACAATGATTGTATATTTTATTAGATTTTTTAGATTTAATGCCGAACAGACTGCTGTAACTGTAACGTATCATAAAAGGAGCATTCTTATGTGTGGACGCATCGCGTGCACGAACCGAACATGTAGATACCTACTACTCACATAGTTGAAATGCTCAGAGCGCGAGCAGTCTGTATCCGGTAGTAAACCAATTTACCTTTAATATTAAGACAGATTTATACATCATTTATCAATGCAAGTGTAATCTTTTTACTTTTATTTTATTTTTTTTATGACTATGGCATATATTTTAACTTTTATTGTTTCTGTTAATGTAGGTGCTTTATGACATTGTATAAAGTTAATTGCTTCTGTTGAGTTTGTTAGCTTTTAATAGCTATAAAATATGCCAATATCAAAAGTATCACTACCTAGACATACCTGTTGATATTATATAAATAAAACAATAACACATTCACATGTGATTTTATTGAAATATTACACATGTATTGCATCATAATAAATAACAACTATAATAATGACTAAAAGCATATTAAATTGTGTACAGTGAAATATGAAAATATGGTGTCCACAATACAAGACAAGAATTTGTAAGTTAATGTAGTAGAACTAAATAGTGACATGATAACAATGTATTATATTCATTTTTTACTGTACACATCCACTATTCCAATACAGAGGTATAAAATACTGCAGTTACAGCACTTACTGTATGAAGGCAATGTTTTTGTTTCTTTATATATCTTTTATATAACATGGTATTTTACTCTTACAACTTTTTTTTATAGTGTTTGTTAAAAATCATAAATGCCAAAAATGATTACCTACCTTAATTATTTTTTTACATAAATTTTACTAAAAAAATAATATTCCCAACAATTAGACACATTGGCGCATACTTAATTTTGAAAAGAAAATGAATTCTAGTCCAATTCAGTATAATATAAAAACGTAATACAAAAATGTTTAGATGGTTAATGCAACAGCACTTTATTATAAACTATCTAATATCTATCACAAAATGGAGTTTACATAGGAACAAATAAAGCACCATCAATTTTCTCTGAAATAGATTTTTAACATAGCCTAACAACTTTTAACTGATAAAGGTCACCATAGATTTAGTCAGTTTTCTTCAGAATCAGATAGAAATTGTGTGAAACTCGTTTGATCTATAAAGCCAGCTTGTTACCTTTTCATACATTATTGAAAATCTTGGTTTGTGGTTTTAACAGATTCTGAACTAGGTATCTAAAGAAGTAGGTATCTATTAAACTTTGAAAAATTCACAACAATTACTAACTTTAATCTGTAGATGATCTGTGTCAAAATGCACATGTATAAAAATTAACCAGTTTTTTTATTAATTTTGAACAATAGCTTGGTTTCATTTTAGTAGCATTGAGAACCCTGGTGTGGACAATGTATGTTCATGGGCTAATAGGATATAATAATTATAATATATCCCTATGAGTCTTCAACTAACTCATGACAGGTAACAAAATATAAAGTTCCTAGGGAAATATTAGGTACTTGATACCTGGATAACATTGCATTCATGCAGAATAATAATACAAAACAATAGTAGCTGTTGCAAATTACCATTTTCATTAATCTAAACAAAACCATTATTATTGCTTCATATAAAAATGGATTAAACATACTA
This sequence comes from Mythimna impura, assembly GCA_905147345.3. NCBI lineage: Eukaryota > Metazoa > Arthropoda > Insecta > Lepidoptera > Noctuidae > Mythimna > Mythimna impura. Next base: position 8,691,574 of record LR990348.1, on the reverse strand, counting down.
AGACACATGGGTATATGAATGTCCAGCTTGCATTTGTGCAATATTGAGCAATATTAACCAGATTTTAATATCATATTCACAAAGCAATGTTGAACAGCCAAGCATGTTCATTAGTATAGATTGCTACCTTTTTCTTTCACCTTTTTGTGTCTTACGTTTTTCTTTTTTCTCCTCCTTTAGCTGCTTTTGTTTTTCCCTGAAATCACATGATACAAATGAAATGAATAATATATTAAAATTATTATACTGAAACTTATTGAAGAGTGTAGATCTTAACCTTTTGAGTGCATAATTAGAGACACAATAGTAAGACAATGGCGTGTGAACGCCGGCATTAATGCGGGGATCAACAGCTTAATAAATATTATTTTCAGTTAATCATGCCTTGAGCTACATGGCTGAATCATAAACATATATTAGAATGAAAAAATGAGTTCACTATCTGTAACACCTCAGGACTAGTCGGGACATCATGGCATGGTGCAGTCTCAGGAGTGTTGCAAACTAGTACAAGTACAGCTGTTTAATAGTTTTATGCATCAAAATGCCTCCAAAATTTTACCTGTCTTCTTTATCTTTTTCCTTTTTTTTCTGGGCATCAAGTCGGGCTTGTTCACGGCGCTCTCGTGCTGCAGCATGGACATCTGCTGCATTAGTATTCTTAACTAAGTCCGGACCAACAGCATCCTCTTCTTGCACAACATCTTCCTATAACACATTATATTTACTTATTATTTATAAATCAGTTGAAATACTGAAATAGCATGCTATGAAATTTCATCATAACCTCTCATAACAAACTTAAAATAAGCACATAGATAAAATACCTCATTATCGGAGAGCTGACTATACTGGGACAATATTGCTTCACGAATCTTCTTTTCTTCATCGGTATATTCTCTTCGTGTAGTTGTGGCAGGAACTTGAGATTCTAACAATTTGGCTAGCCGAACATCTACATCCGTAACTAGCTTTGGGGTTTCTTCCTGTACTCGACATGACTCCCATTTCTCTATAATCTCATCTATGTGAGTGGATATGTCCTTTTCCTGATAAAAAGCATAATTCATTAGAGAAAAAACAAACGAATCCCTGCCTAGAACCAGTTAATACTTACCACTATCTCAGATAGTATGCCCTCTAAAGCATCTTTTTTCTCATCCACACTATCTTCGCTTTCTAAAATACCTGATATGTACGATCCGAAAACTCCTTCGTCAGTTTTTAGCGATCTCAACTTTTCAGTTAGCCATGGCTCAAAGTCACTCGTAGCCGTCGCCATATTGCTTGAGTTTCTTGAAATTTCAAAATATTTGACATTTTACTTTTGAAGTTTTCGAATTTTTTTGAATAGGTAACATACATTTTTCGCATTTTAGATGAACACCCTACGTGTAAAAATAAAAGTGAAAGCAACTTCGTGAACTACTAGCTTAATTAATGTACAAATAGTTTTAAATCATAATATATGACTATAAAATATAAACAAGACGATCATCCTATCATCATACATGGGACAAGGGCAAGAGAGAAGATGATTTTCCTGATTCGTTCGGTTTACTGTTTTAACTTTTATACTGCCAGGTGCACCTCTTATCTTATGCTATATTTATTTTATCTGCATTTCTTTGCAATTGTCAGCCAATCGTCTCCATCTGTATTGCGAATCATTTTAGATAAAAAACATTGTAATATTTCTGAACGAATATTTTATCGAAATATCGTTGTCATCATGAATATAGTGATGCTATTTGTAATCGATATGCATTTCTTCTATCACTTACAAATAAATGGAAATGAAGGTTTTGTTTGTAATATCAAAATAACGACTTTTTATTCAATTATTATGAAAATTACAATAGGACGATACAATAAAAACAATTTTTCTGTATATATTATAGCTTATCTCCGAAATTGCTTGACCGATGTTGACGGGATTTTCGTGAGCAGACAGTTAGAAATAACTTCTAAACGGCAGCTTTCTTTATTTTATTTATAAGAATAAAATAGGAGTGCACGAAATAAAATCTTTAAAGTTTCATCAATCAATCTTTATTTGTGAACATAGGTATTACATTATAGGTCTTATGTTAACATTTTAGTCGTGCTCTATGTCATACCAATGAAATGTAAAAATATATTAGTTTTTTAGTAAGTATTAGGTCTGAATCCATAAAATGTGATTGTATATGTACGCTGACTACAATTTCGTCGGCGGTAGCGGTCCGGCTAAAACAACACGGTGGCAGCTCGGTGCCGGCGGCGTGACCATTTTTTCTTTAATTTAATTACTTCTCCCGCTCTAGAGCGAAGTGGGTGGGCGTGTTAGACTTTTACTGACTAAAATCCACTCCTATAATTAATTGTCCTTCGTTGCCTTGCGATCGAGGGCCCTTGGTTTTCCTTCCAGGAACGAACCCATGGCCCCAGTAGGTTTCGACCCTGCTGGGCCCCTACGGTTTTGCTGACATCTCCTTGAGGCGCGCATGGAACACTACGCGCCGTTGACGTCTTGGGTTCGGTCCGGATGGTTACCGGACGGCTGTACTGCTAGCTAGCCATTTTTCCCCGTCCGCAAGCACGCCCTTAGGTGGCTGGAAATCGGAGTCGGAATTCCAGCGGCTGGGGCATGAGGGCCGTCCCCTCGCGCATGCAGCCGCCTCCTTCGCTAGCATTGCTACTTCGCAGTAGGAGGCGACCGCCTGCCATTCCTCCTCGCTTCGGACCATGGCCTGCACCATTGCCCGGTGTGAGAGGTCATTGCCGCCGTTCGCTCTCACGAGGAGATAGCGGTGCTCCATCAAAGCAGGGCACACTCCACCATGTCCTCCGGGCGGTCCACACAATGGTGACATCCAGGCGTTTCTTCCACACGAATCAGGTGCAGGAATCTCCCGAACTTACCATGTCCGGTGAGGACCTGCGTCATGTGGAAGGTGAGAACGTCGTAACATCTTTCCAACCACTCCTCAAAGAGGGGACTTACCGCCATAATTAGGGCGTGCCCAACACTGGGTTGAGACAGTCGCTGCCGCCATTCCACCATGAGATCCCGCTGGAACTCTGTCCGCAAATCGTGCATGCGTGCAAGGAAGGACTGTTGCCTCCAGATCCCATGATGGCAGGCCAGCAAGGAGGCTCGCCGGTTTTCGGGATACCGCACGCCAGAGGGTCATCCCTTGTGCGTGCTTTCAGCTTGGCCGCCAGTCGCTTTCGCAGCGACGACGCCCATACCAGTGCTCCGTAAAGGGCCATCATCATCTTCCTGCCCTTGTCCCGTTTTATTTGGGGTCGGCACAACATGTTTTTTTCTTCCATTCTGTCCTGTCTCTCATCACGCTATCACTAACTCCCTTTTCTTTCATATCACTTCTCACACAATCCATCCATCTTTTCTTTGGCCTCCCTCTCCCTCTCCATCCATCCACATGTAAATTCATAACTCTTTTAGCAACGTGCGCTTAATCCCTCCTCTTCACATGACCATACCAAGATAAACGATTCCCTTTCAACTTTTCAGTCACTGGCGCCACTTTCAAACTTCCCTTAATATACTCATTTCTCACTTTATCCATTCTTGTCACACCACACATCCATCTTAACATTCTCATCTCCGCTACGTGCAATCTTTTTTCATCCGTCTTTTTCACAGCCCAACATTCTGGTCCATACAGTATGACAGGCCTTATCACGGACTTGTAGATTTTACCCTTCAACTTGAGGGGCATCCGTGGGTCACAAGTTGTTCCCGTGACCTTTCGCCATTTCATCCATCCTGCGTTGATCCGATGTGTTACGTCCCAGTCTACCTCACCATCCCCTTGGACGAGTGACCCGAGGTACCGAAAGTCGGAACAGATCGGTATGGGCGTTCCGGCGAGAGCTAAAGGCACTAGATTGGAGAGACCGCCGAAATCGCAGAACAAGTACTCCGTTTTGGTTCTACTCAATTTCAGGCCAACACTCTCCAGTCTGTGCCACCACACCTCCAATCTGTTCTGGACCTCTAGGCCACTTTCGGCAACCAGCACAATGTCATCGGCAAACGGCATACACCAGGGAGCCTCTTCCTGAATTTCCGACGTCAGAGCGTCCATTATCATCAGGAAGAGGTAAGGGCTGAGAGCCGACCCTTGATGTAAGCAGACAGCCACATTAAAACTGCCAGTGGTGCCCACTGTAGACCGGACTTGGATACTGCATCGACTGTACATCGCTCGGATCAACTGCACATACTTCCCAGGCACACCTTTCTCCTTAAGGGCCCACCACAGAACCTCACGAGGTACCCGGTCGTATGCCTTTTCGAGGTCAACGAATACCATGTGCAAGTTTTTATGCGCACCTCTGTATTTTTCGCACAGCTGGCGTATAGCAAAAATGGCATCCGCTGTACCCCGACCCGCGGCATAAAACCGAATTGGTTCTGTGAAATTTCGCTCTCTTCTCTCAGTCGCCTTTCAATAACTTTCTCCCAGGCTTTCATAGTGTGTGACATAAGCTTTATTCCTCTATAATTGTTGCACTCAAGCACATCACCTTTGTTTTTAAAAATAGGCACCAAAGAGCTTTTGCACCACTCATCAGGTATGGCTTCTTCCTGCAACAATTTATTGAACAAAGAAGAAAGCCAACCACGTCCATCCATCCACTCGCAATAACTTCCACATTTCAACTGGTATTCCATCTGGACCAATGGCTTTACCATTCTTCATTCCATTTACTGCTTTTCTAACTTCATCCACACTAACCATTCTCACTAACCCCATATTCACTGGTTTATTCTCTAAAACCCCACTCCAATTATTTTCCTCATTCATCAGTCTTTCAAAATATTCCTTCCACCTCTTTTTGATTTTCTCATCATCTGATAGAACTATTCCAGTTTCATCTCTTATACATTTTACCTGGCAAACATCCCTCGCCTTTCTCTCTCTTATTCTAGTAAGCCGGTATAGCTCTTTTTGGCCTGCAGGACTGTCCAGTGTGTCATATAGTTTGTCCTGGGCTTTTGATTTTGCTATTGCCACGGCTTTCTTGGCTTTCTTCTTTAAAACGTCGTACTCACTCTTTTTTTCAGCTTTTAAAGAAGCGTTTCCAGGATCTACACGCTGCCATTCCTTGAATTGTGCTCCGTAAAGGGCCATGGACCAAAAATATCCCCGAAAAGGATGGAGAGGATAGGTGCTGGCGTTTGGACCACCTAGGTCGGGTAGGAGCCGCTTAAGGGCAGCGCCATGTAGTCCGATCCAGTTTGGGAGCCAGACGAAGTGCTCCTCGAAATTCCACCGGCTGTCGAGGACGAGTCCCAGGTACTTCATTGTCGACTCGACGTCGATGTGGTGCGTTTCGAGGGCCATGAAAACACATGGCCTCGGACTTGTGCAATGCCACCTCGAGCCTCTCCACGACTGTTGCAACCCCAACCCCACGTGTCGCTTGCTCGACCGCCGACTGGTACGACTCTCCCTGCGCCAGGGCCAGCGTGTCGTTTGCGTAACAGACCATGCTGACTTAGTCAGGGAGGTCGCCGCGCAGCACGTAGTCGTACACGATGTTCCACAAGGGCGGTCCTAGTACCAATCCTTGGTGACCGGGATAAATGATGAATCTGTCCATCAGGCAGGCCTCGATCATACGACATTCACTTCAACTGGAATCACAAACTCGACTAGATCATGTGACCCGCGTCGAATCAAGATGTAGGAGGCGGAACTTTCATTTATGTTTTTTCTTTGCGGTTGTTTAGCGAAATTCATGTTACCTGTCAATAAACTTATATGAGGCCGCTAAGTGGGGCCAGGTTGTCTGGTAGATATCGCTGTCAGCGATAAGTACCCATAGATTTAAGTTAGTGTAAAAGTTTTGTAACTATTTTGGTGTACAATAAAGTTTATTTTATTTTAATCTGGTGACCTGTTTCTCCGAAACCAACAACAGGCACCAGCTCTCACAATGCTAATTCATATATGTAGTTCTAAACTATTAAGTGTAACAAAACCATTGTGAGAGAAAATAAATGACATTATTATTATTATTTCATAGATAGACAATGACGGCATAGTTAATATTTTCGTATTTAAAAAAAAACGGGTTTGCAACTGTCTGTTTTCTGCAAATTATATATAACACATAAGCACCTTTTTTGGCATTTAAATACCATATCTTTACCCGTGGTGTTCCCCCAAAATAAAATTCCATATCTCAATGTTGAGGCTACTAAATCATGATACGACTGTTGCCCGATGGGCCGTTTTGCTTAATATGTGCAAGGCATAGGAATGTTGGTTTAGCTTACTGCTTAAATTGTCACTATGTGAATTCTATTTTAAAGTGTTTTCAATGTTTAGTCCAAGAAACTGTCACATTTGTTTCATTGATAATTTTGTCAAAGAACAAGTTCTGTTCTCATGCAAAAACATTAATCATATTATTACATTCACAATTTCTCTTGGACTCTAATTTTATTTGGATACTATCTTAAGTCTAGTTGTTGTGCAAATTATAATATACTTACATATAACTCAAACAATACATCTATTAAAACATTGCAATAAGAGTTAAGTAATCCACCATTCTATAATAGTTAATAAGACCAATTGCAACTATGCTATTGCATTCAAAAACACTTTATAAAATATATTTTAAAACGATTCTCATAGACTACCAAAGAAAAAACAATATCGATAGTTTCGTGTCATTGACTTGATTAGTGTCCATCACTAATGACATTTGTGGTTTGCGGCTAGTAAAAAGCTTGAAGAGTGATTCGTGAAATATTTGTATTCTAATAAACTACAAAAATGTCTGCAAGATACGATAGAGCTATTACAGTATTTTCTCCCGATGGTCATTTACTACAAGTGGAATATGCACAAGAGGCCGTCCGCAAAGGATCGACAGCGGTATGTTATAATTATTGGTTAGAAACAAGTAAACTGCCGATGATGTAGCGTATTTGGAGTAAAAAACAATATATTTTCTCATTACAGGTTGGTGTAAGAGGCGCTGACGTAGTTGTGTTAGGAGTTGAAAAGAAATCGGTTGCGAAGTTGCAAGAAGAAAGAACTGTGCGAAAGATCTGTCTCCTCGACGATCATGTCGTTATGGCTTTCGCTGGATTGACGGCAGATGCTAGGATTCTCATCAACAGGGCTCAAATTGAGTGCCAGTCGCATAAGTTGACTGTCGAGGACCCCGTTACTTTGGAATACATCACTAGATACATAGCAGGACTCAAACAGAAGTACACTCAGAGTAATGGACGAAGACCTTTCGGTATTTCTTGTCTGATTGGTGGTTTTGATTATGACGGTTTCCCCCACTTGTTCCAAACTGAGCCATCCGGAATTTACTATGAATGGAAGGCTAATGCGACAGGCAGATCAGCCAAGACTGTCAGAGAATTCTTGGAAAAGAACTATACTGCTGAAGAAGTGGCTACAGAAAATGGTGCTGTTAAGGTAATTATTTACATGTATACAAGCTGACTCTGCACACATTGTTCTACCATATAAATTATTAAAGAAAAAAAATAGGGGTGGTGGTAGGTAAAAAAATAGACTAAAACCTATTCCCAGACCTACCAAATATACACAAAAATTTCATAAAAATTGGTCAAGCCGTTTTGAAGGAGTTTGTTAACAAACATTGTGACATGAGATTATAATGCAATTCTAGTTCAGTTGACCTGGCTGTCTGGATTAATCTGACTTCTTTCTAAACTGGCACACCTTTTCCAAAATACTTATAAAATTGAACAATTTTTGTTTAGTAATTACTAATCTTCAAATCTTGTCATATGCTATTTGGGGTTGGGTGTAACAATTTTTTTCTAATATCCTGTCAACCATCAAGCTATCACTACCTTTTTTTCATATCAATTACACAATCTATCCAATCTTTTCTTTGGGCCTCCCTCCCCCTCTCCATTTATCCACATGTATACATATATCTCCTCTTCACATGACCAAACCATGATTCTCTTTCAACTTTCCAGTCACTGTTGCCACTTTCAAACTTCCTCTAATATTTATCCATTCTCTCACACCTTCATCCATCTCAACAGTCTCATCTGTGCAACAGGCAATATTTCTTCATCCATATTTTTCCCAGCCCAATATTCTGATCCACAAAGTATTACATTGGTCTTATTACCTTGCAACATTTATAATAACCATCAATAATGGTGTTGGCTTACAGTGCATGGAATGTGTTATGCTAGTCGAAACTGTATGCTTATCTTCTTATCTTATAGTGAGGCTGGCCCTAAGCCAGAGCACTTCGACCCTTCTGGATCTTTTGTGCTAATCCCCCTCCCTTCTACTCAACCCCCAGCCTTCCGTGCACCTTTTTCATGAGTCCCAGTATGGCCTTGATGGGGCTGAGCCTGTAGTCCTCTGGTCTTGGAAATGGTTGACCCAGATACTCTAGTCTCCTGGAGCCTAGTGCTGCACAGTCGCATAGTACGTGTAGCATATTCTCCTCTGCCTCTCCACAGATCCTGCAAGTCGGGTCGCTTGCTAGTCCCATGTTGTGGACAAACTGTATGGTACTGATGATACAATATTGTCATGTAATGATCAGGGGCCATACTACAAAGTGCCAATGGTATCATTCTGCAAAAAGAATAGTGCCATTCCTCCTATGGCTCCATTTCTCTATCACCAGAATTATGAAGATTTTAGGCAGTGGTCCGACTGCCGACGATGAACGAGAAACGAGTAGAACTGGAAACTATAAACGAGTTGGCGATCAGCGGGAAGCGAGTGTGTAGTTTCGATAGTTTTGTCGCCGGGCTATAAGCGAGTGTGCAAGTGCGACGAGCGATTACTCGCGCTACTCGCCCGCGGTCGCTCACAGTGTGGCTAATGTAAGCGATTTGTCGCACTGTAAAGAAATACTCAAGCGAGCGAGCATTGCTGAACGAGTATAGCTGAGCGAGTTTATTTTTGAAAGCTCGTCGCTCAGCGACAAAACTAGTAAAGAGAGTCGTCGCCGGCAGTGTGAACAGTCAGAGAGCAACTTTTAATATATGCATCTCTTTCGTTTACACGAACTGTATATTTAGTGTGAGTTTCTTGAGAGAGAAAATCGCTGATAGTTTGTCGTTTTCTCGCCGGTGGTCAGACCACTGCCTTAAGGCTTCATAGTATTGCCCCTGATATGCATTTTTGTAGCAACTTACATGTTCTATACATAGTTGTGGACTTGTATAGAGACCATCAAAAGGTTTAAACATGCTTATAATGTAACAATATTTTCTTCTAGCTTGCTATTCGTGCACTCCTGGAGGTGGTTCAGTCTGGGCAGAAGAATCTGGAGATAGCAGTGATGAGACGTGGCCAACCGATGCAGATGCTTGATTCTGATACCATCAGCTCTTATGTGTCCATCATTGAAAAGGAGAAAGAGGAGGAGGCAGAGAAGAAAAAACAGAAGAAGTAATAACTTAGTTCTGTGTTAAACTTTTCTATACCTAATACATGTTTTTAAGGAAATTATTGACTATTTTATTTTACTAGATTTTAATTAAGAGTTCAGTAAATCTATAGTTTTAGATATTTGAGAGTAAAGTTCTTTCAAATCAGATCCACACTCTTGATTAGGTCCTCTATTTATCATAATATCATTAAACATCTGGTCCCATTCCCCATGGTAATGATCTGAATTTTCAGTATTCTTCTGAAATAAAAAAAAATTTTTTTGGTAGTTTAACAAGTCTGATGTTTCAAAATAATAGGAATTTATCAATGCTTTCATTCAGACTACATTGTTTATAAAGCGTTTACCTCAGCCATAGACACATCATCAATATGGTCATTACTTATTGAGGGTAGAACACAATTCAAAGAATTGTGGTCAATTTCCTGACCATCCCCAATCTTCCTGGCTATTCCTTGATCTGTATCATTGTCAATATTAAACTCGGCCAGTAACTCAACACCTGAGTTTTCTTCTTGTGGTTCTGCGTCAAGATCAGGCATGCTCAGAAATTGAACTGGGAAGTTATCACTACTCTGTTGACATGATTCTTCAGTAAAATTCATCAAAGTATCTTGAGATGTATCTCTGTAATAGAGAGAGTATTCTCTTAATAAAGTTGTAGAAATGTAAAAGTTTGAATGTTTTACTCAAGCCTACTAAAATGTCTAAATGGATTTAGATGTAGATAGATTATGATTACTTTAAACTATTTAAACATGGATACTTTTAACTCAGATACATAAATGAATGCAAGCAAAACAGCAGACTACATCTAGTTAAATAATGTAACAAACATTATTCCTTACACAATATGGCACCATTTACCTGTATGTAGTGGCATCTTCTGGTATTGGGGAATCATTCTGAGGATCTTGATCAATAACTGTGGAAAGGAAAGGATCACAAGGATGTATGGAGTGGACACATATAGGTAGGTACAGAATAAGGACAAAAAACCTGTATCAGGAAGGACAGTTTCCGGTTCATTTGGTATCAGCCAATCAAATTCAATATTTTCTTCATCTTCGCAGTAATCATCTTGTGAGTCTGAAAAATTAGTATAATAAAATTCAAAAAAGGCACTTTTGAAGAAAATGAGTAGGCACATATCGAGTTGTCTTTAGGAGATAATGCATACCTTCACATTCAAATTTAAGATTACAAAAGTGCTTTGGTGAATTTTGTACAAATAAGTCTTGAGCAGCTTTCTTCAGGGCCATGCGTAAAGCTCGGCGTGCCTTTTGTAGGGGTGTCAAATAAAGTAGTTGTTCTACATTACTGTAAAGATTCTGAAAAAACAAATATGTGGTCAAAAGCTTACTATTCGTCTTTAGGTTTGATAATCCTTTTCTTTGAAGATTCATACCTTAGGTTTAAAATTTCTTTTCATAGCAAGGGCTTTCCGCGTAATTTTATTTAATAACTCAGGTTTACCATATTGAAAGTAGTCATGAACATATTCGTGCATGTATGGATTACTAGAATTGCACAGAGGATCTTGCAAATGCGAAGTGACCTTTCGGAATCCGTAAAGATTGAGCTGCCTTACAAAGCTTGATATATTAGTTGTTTTAAAAATTGAGTGATCGCATTGCAAATAATTATGGAGGACTCTATAATTCAACAAAATTGTTCTCCCAGTACCGCCCCATAGGATAGCATCGGTTCGCAAATTCAATAAATACCACAATTTTTGTGGAAAACGCATTTGAAATATTGCATTTTTATCTTCTTGCATATTTAATAAACTTAATTTTATCATGTAAACTGCTTAAAATTAATCAGTCGGACACAAGAAAACCAGAAGCAAAGCAAGCAAAAGTGAAGAAGAAACAAATTGAAAATTGGCGCCAAGTCAAATTGCTATCTCATTATTTGAACGTCTGTCAAAACAGAAATTAGAATTAAGCTTATGCACCACAGATAAAATACAGGTCAGTTCAAAATACTCAATGGTGCATCTAGCTATAAGGGCTGATGCTCACGGACACTTATTAATCCATGCACGCAATTATCACAATACAATATTAATTAAATGTTTCAAGCAAAGGTGCCTTTCTGTTCAAAGCACGTTGTAACGCCAGAAGATGCGAGCTTGTCTAAGCCAGGGTTGCCAGATGCCGTTTTTTTTTATCTCACTACTAGGGCTGTCAAATATCTCGTACTTTCAACACAAAATCTCGTAAAAGTATATAGGTATTTTAAAAATCTTAGACCTTAATTTAAGTACACTATGTACTATAACTAGCTAGCCTGGGGCAGGAATACCGCCAAATGAAAAATCATTACTCTAGGTGATTCATATTTTTAATACATATATATATCGACGGTTGAAAGGCTAATTGATCTAAGCGACATTTTGTAAAACAAATATTTCATAGACTTTTATTTATTTAATACAGTATATCCCTAATTATGTAAGGAAGTTTTTTAAATTATTACTGTTGAAAATTGTGTATTTTTTTAGAAAATTTATGTCGGTTAGCCCAAAATGCATCAAATTTAGTTATTGTTTGAGAAAGGTAAAATGGTTCAATTGCCTACCGAAAATAAAGTAGCTGAAAGTAAACTGGCTCAAGCATCGCCCTAAAATAAAATAATACGAGAGAAAATGAATTAAGCGCCTATTCAACTGATAGTTGAATATACCCAATGAGCATAAGCAACATGATTGTGTTGCACCAGAGTGATGTTGTTTGATACAGATGCCCATTAGAGGGACTGCAGGATAAAACAAAATGAACCCTTACTAGATTATAGTAGATATTGATGCTTAGGCCATCATAATTCAGCAACGTCCTTAAGAATTTTTAAGGTTGGTATGCCATTATTTTATACAATTTTAGACAGTATCTTGTAAAATAAAAATAAAAATATTATTTGGCGAAATCATTCAAGACGTTGATTCAATGTGTCTTGGAACAAGGTATTAGATAAGGTGGTATATCACCCTAAGCCTAGGCAGTAGTATCACCACGAAATACATTGTACACTAGTATCAATTTATAAATAAAACAACAAATAAATTGTTATTAATTATAATTTATTCAAAATCAGTCTTCAACATGGACGTACCCAATTTAAATCAGTAAGTTACAATCAAACACCAATATTAAAAAAAAAACTTTTCAGTAACTTGTGATAAATCAAAAGTAGAAAAAAATAACAATCCCTTCAGAAAACAAACAAAAGTTAACATTCTATAACAAGAAACAATAGAAAATCGACGTTCTTTACAAGAAAGAAAAGCAAACAATTACAGATTACTAAAAAGCAAAAAAATATAACATTCATTATAAAACAAAATTTTAATTGTTGACGATGACATAGAACCTTAAGCTTCTATCTCATCTTCAATATCTGTATCTATCAGAACATCTTTACCAACGCGGTGCGGAAAGTTAGTGTATTCTAAGTGAACAATTTTGGGAATAATCCCAATATCACACAGCTTTCAAGTTTTTTTTTTTTTTTGATATAAACTAGTGCTTGACCGTGATCCCACCTGATGGTAAGCAGTGATGCAATCGTTGATGATGAGGCGCAATAGTTTATTAAGAGCCTATTCACTCTAGCCTTGAAGACACCCAAATTATAATCGGATGGCTCTGCAAGCGAACAAGGACAAACAACAATTTGCCTGCTGAGGTGAAGACCTCAGCAGGCAAATTGTTCCAGTCCTTTTATGTACGCGGTATAAACGACGATTCGAAACTCTAAGTCCGGACCGTAGAGGTTTCAACCAACGTAAGGGTGGATACTCACCGTAAGCCGGGTTGTCCTATGGTAGAAATGAGATGACGGAATCAAGTCATGCAATTCCCGCGCACGCTCTCCAAAATGCAACCTGTAAAACGCTGAAAGGCTGGCTACCCTACGCCTGTACTCAAGGCTTTGAAGATTGGATTTAACCAAATCTGGATCATCAATTAGCCTCTTCGCACGCCTTTCCACCGAGTCCAAAGCTGCCAGGTGGCTTTTTGCAGCACCAGCCCATGTGTGACTCCAGTACTCCACACACGATCGAACTTGTGTTTTGTATAACATTAAAAGCTGTCCTTGTGTGAAGTACCACCGGACCTTTGTAAGAACGCCGAGTTTCCTAACAGCTACCTTGCCTTTGGACTCAATGAACCGCCAAAAATTAAGGTCTGAGGAAACTTCAACTCCCAAGAGCTGAAGGCGGTTGGTACACTCCAGGGATATATTCCGAAAAGCAGGTGCCAAGGTGAACGAGCTCCTTTTAGCGGTGAACAGACACGCTTGTGTTTTGGCGGCGTTTAAACCCACCAGATTGGCTTCACCCCACTTGGAGACCGCCTGAAGTGAGACATTCGTACGCTCAACCATAGCCTCTCTTTCGGACCGGATTAGTTCCTTACTAGCCCGAGCACCTGGCAGGTATCTCTCTACAACTGTGCTATCATCAGCATACCCATAGATACCGGGCATCAGCAGATCGTGGATATGCAGCAGGAAGAGCGTTCCAGAGAGAACAGACCCCTGAGGAACACCGTCGTCATGGGCTCTGATGAGCATCTATCGACAACAACCCGGAGAGACCGTTCACTCAGGAAGTCTTTTACCCAGTTAATCAGACCAGGGGAAATGCCGTAAGCTGGAAGCTTACTCAAAAGGCTAGCGTGCCATACCCTGTCGAAGGCCTTCGAGACGTCTAAGGAAACGGCAATCCCTTCCCCATTCTTCTCGAGGGCCTCGCGCCACAAATGGGTGGCATAAACTAGTAGGCCCCCAGTAGACCGATTGCGACGAAACTCGTATTGTCGGTTACTGAGGAGATCGGTTACGTTCCAGGTATGCTATGAGGCGCGAGTTCAATACACGCTCCATAATCTGGCAGAGTATGGAGGTTATTGAAATCGGCTGATAGTTGGCAGGATCGGCATGACTGCCCTTTTTTTTTTTTAATTCATATAAACCAGTGCTTGACTGCGATCCCACCTGATGGTAAGCAGCGATGCAATCATTGATGGTGAGGCGCACTAGTTTGGATACGGGTTGCACGTTGGCAAGCTTCCAGGACTTGGGCACTATACCAGTCCTAAATGAGAGGCGATACAAGCGCGTCAATACAGGAGACAACTCGGGCGCACAAGCCTTGAGAACAATCACTTGTTAGCTAATGTGTTAACTTTAGAGAAAGATTGGATAAGAAACTTATTTAGTGTACCTAGATAAGTGTAGCGGGAAGGTTTTTAAATAAAACGACCAAAACGGGTAACACACCCTCTATACTTTTGCCTTGACAGCACACAATTATTACAAATATCATAAATCAATACCATTTAAAATAATAATAATTATATAGTAGCACTTACTCTGAGATGTTGCTTACCCCAAAAACTGGAACGGAATGTGTCAGGACAGCGCAGCGCGTTATTTTATAACCTTGTCAACTGTCATAGCGCTGAGCTGTCAAATCGCATAACGTTCCAGTTGTCAGTGCAAAATAAATACATTTTAATGTTGCCAATACAGAAAACAATCATAGTGTATGTAACTAATCATAAAAATCGCTAACAGTCGGCCATCCGTATTACAAATACGACCTCGTATGTGAAAGAATAAAGAAATTGGTTTTATACACAAAATAATAAGAGAAGAAAAAAAGAATAACAGCAATAAAGCAAACAGATATCTATTACAGTAGCGAATAAAACTTTAGATTATTCATACACTGGTTGCTGTACCTAGGAACGAGACTAAACATAATTATCAATTTACCAATTACTATTTAGACACAATTGATTGCATTATTTAGTTGTTATGTAAAAGTAGCTTATAAGCAATTGTGTATACATGATTTTACTTTGTTGCTCAATAAATATATATTATTATTATTCATACAAATCATTATCTTATTCTTTATACAGTCATTTAAAAACAGGTCTCTAAAATGTCCTGCCTCTACTGATTCAAAGATTCAAAGCATTTTATTTCAAATAAACAACTCACAGGCACCTTTGAAATGTCAAGAAGTCAAGTTACAAATCTATGTTACTTATTTCTTGTCGCTATCATGTAATGACAAACGTACAGGCCCCTCAAATATCCTGCCTCTAATGAAAAACAAACAGGCCCCTCAAATGTCTTGCCTCTAATGAAAAACAAACAGGCCCCTCAAATGTCCTGCCTCTGAAGAAAAACAGGCCTCTCAAATTTCCTGCCTCTAATATAAACAGACAGGTCCCTCAAATGTCCTGCCTGTAATGAAAAACAAACATTAGTAAATAAACAATTGCCTGATAAAGCCAATTGGTTTATCCTAAACAGGCCCCTCAATGGTCCTGAACAGGCCTCTCAATGGTCCTGAACAGGCCCCTCAATGGTCCTGAACAGGCCCCTCAATGGTCCTGAACAGGCCCCTCAATGGTCCTGAACAGGCCCCTCAATGGTCCTGAACAGGCCTCTCAATGGTCCTGAACAGGCCTCTCAATGGTCCTGAACAGGCCTCTCAATGGTCCTGAACAGGCCTCTCAATGGTCCTGAACAGGCCTCTCAATGGTCCTGAACAGGCTTCTCAATGGTCCTGAACAGGCCTCTCAATGGTCCTGAACAGGCCTCTCAATGGTCCTGAACAGGCCTCTCAATGGTCCTGAACAGGCCTCTCAATGGTCCTGAACAGGCCTCTTAATGGTCCTGAACAGATCCCTCAATGGTCCTAAACAGATCCCTCAATAGTTTCTGTAAATACCCTTTTGATTTTGATATGGCCACTCAGGCCAGGTACATGATAAGTTTCAAGTGCATGTCACAATAACATCAATGATTTACCTCAACCACAAAATTTCACCCGTTATTTGTGAATCATTGACCAACAATGACTGTTTGTTTACATTTGATATCAGTTGTAATCACTGACCCGACTAAAACGTGAGGGTATATATTTAATTTACTCTTTTGGCTCTGATTAGTTTTTATTGAAACTCCAAATTTCGATACAATAACTAATCAAAATGCGAGATCACGAACTATGAAATTGTTTCGTCTATTTTATTTCATTCATTAAAATTACCAACTTGTAATTACCAGTAGGTACGCTGTAAATACCATCACTTTTAAGATGAAGGCAAATTCAGTCTAGACTACTTTCTCTTAATGTAAGAATAATAGGTTTTACGTTAATCACTTATTTCGTTAACATAATTTTAGATGTGGGAAGTCGGGTACACTTCCGTAAAAATAACCTCTGGTAATCAAAATATTCATAGACATTCTATACTAAATAAATTACAGTGAGACATCTTTTGGATGTTACCATTTTATTTTAAATAAATAAATCATTGTATCCCTCCATGTCCCTAGTGAACGAATTGGGAGTTATTGTATTATATTTATCCACAATAACTCTTTACCATACCTAAAATACTCAACATTTACAGATATTTAGGTACATCCCCCTGATAAGACAAATCTCTAAAAACAAATAAAAAATGCCTACAAAAGGCTTACTGACTTTAGCAACTACTTTTTGCCGCACCATCTGATTTTCCATGAAAATTACTTCCTATAATTCAATCAATGCTATCCCCTAAGTTGGTACACTAAAATTAGTAATTCATGGATATAATTTGGAAGTGCTCTGGAGGTCATTAAATAGAATTCACATTACATTGCAAATTCTGCAGGACTAAAGTCCAAATCAGACAGAGTTATTTACGAAGCTTAGCGATCATGTCCTCATATGTCTCTGCACGAATTACAATCTCATACGAAAATTTATTACGCAGAAGGTATTGAAAATATACTTTCACTTCATCCATTTCGATAGTTATATTCAAAGTCAATCTTATTTATTTGGTCTTCTAACTTTATATAGAAGATAAAACCGTTATGAAGTTTCAAACTAATCTCAAAAGGCAAGTATCCAAGTTCGGTAAAATTCATGAAACGTTTGTTTGACGGCAGTGTTACGTCAGTGACATGAAACTGCTGTCATGTCACCACTTTTATTGTAGGTCAATATTAGGCGTGGAAAAAAGTGTGTCATCTTTGCGATTGGAACATATTATTTGGAACATTGGCTCAAAATATACACACTGAATCGTGATCTGTTACGTTGCGTCATATACACTAAAAGTTTTATTTAATTGAATTTTGATTTGAGAATAATTTAAAGCAGAGGTTTTTAGTTCAGGTCATTAATTATATGTACGCCATTTACGTTATAATTTGAATTTTTAAAAGACTGCTGGTCACTTAAAGTAAAGAGTGTCTCAGAGTTCCAATTGTTCTAAATGATGCATTAAAAGGAGACAATTTTTTTTGTTTGGGGAATAGGCCCACCACAAATTGTGGCGTATAGCAATGAAATGCACGTTAGTTTATTCCTTATATTCTCTAGATTACATTGGTAATATTGGCAAAACTGTATCTAACTGGAGTACCGTGAAATACGACAGTCAAAACATGACTCTCATAATAACCTAAAATCTCACAAGAGCGATTGTCTAATGAGTGGATAGGTCTCCTTGGTATTTTAAGTTAAAATAGTGCACTGTTCAATAATATACAGTATAAAACAAAGTCACGTCTGTACTACGTGACAGACTTTGATGTGATTTACACGATTTGATAGACTTATTCATGAAAATGCGTAGATGTATTCATTTCGAAATAGTGCGGCTTTTGTCGGCCATTGACTGTAGATCTAAAATAATAAGGTGATGTGTTTTATGCTGGTTGTGTGAGGAGAAAAAAAAACACATTATAGCATCACAAGTATTTATTACTGTTCATCATCATCATTTTCAAAGTCATCTCTTAAAAGCAGTATTTCATCTAAAAAAGATGCAGGTAGCTCAACCTCACCTACCTCACCTCAAAAACCACACTATACACATCACATATGCACAGCAGCCAACAGTGCGTCTGCCCACTAAACAATTACAACAGTATCCAGCAAGAGCAGTATTCAACATTCCGTTGAAATCGTGCTGCACAATTGATACAACGGCTTTGTGGATTATGCATGTATCTACAGATGCCATTTTCATAAAATCTTTCGAATAAAAATACGAAAAGAACAGAAGAAACATGCTATCTAGTAATCGGAAACAATAATAATGTTGTCTGTAGCGGTGGGGGTTTCAACGACGAACAGTTTTCAAAGACCGTTTTTTGTTCTGCAACGTAACAACCGTTTTCCATCCTGAGACCAGTCTTCGTTGCATAAACCAGTCTTCGATTTACTGTATGCGAATTGTTATCTTACTGTTAAGAAAATAAGGTCGAAAATCCATTTTATGTTTATAGTCATAAAGTTCATTTTTATTTATTATTTATTTATTTAATCTTCATGCAACAAAAGGTACAAAGGCGGACTTAATGCCTTAGGCATTCTCTACCAGTCAACCTAGGGTAGTGGAGAGACAATATAGCAGGCATTTTTCATTGTAATAACTGGTTTTGAAACGACGACGCGACGAGTACTGAATTTATTACCGTCCTCAAACTAGTTGCGACAACGAACGTTTTCTGCAACTACTTCACTCAACGATAGTTTCGTCTTCAAACCAGTTGCGACGACGACCGTTTTCTGCAACCGTTTTTGTCGTCGCCAAAACGGTTACGTCTCGTCCGTCTAAAATTCGACAACGACCCACCACTAGTGGTCTGTCAGTGTCAAACTGATTGAAACTGGACCACAGAGCATCTGCAACGGGCTATTAATTACGTTTCGTTCCACGTTGATTTTTAAAGTACGTTACTTGATATTTGTGTTAACCGTTAATAACAGCATTAAAAACAAGTTCGCTGGACCAATTAATTATTATCTCTTGAAACGCATTTAAATCCGATGTCACCACTGCGCACTATAGTAACATTTTTTTTTCACGTTAAAATAAACTTGAAAACGTTCCTAAACAAGCATTTTTTGCCGTAACACTTTTTTACTATTATTTCATTATTCCGGTTAGATTTCTATATAATTTTTGGTCTGTTAATTATAATAAGATGATCGCTTTTTCCATGTGTAATATTATTAATAAACGTAACCGTTTAATAGTGGGCCCAAAAAAAATTGTCTCCTTTAAAACATTACTGATGTTCCAATCTTTCGGAACACTAAAATATTTCGGAACAGTGAGTCGGTTCAGTAAAGAGTTACACGCCTAGTCAACATTAATTTGTCCACAAATGCCATTTTATGAACAATGACTTCCGAGCATGAAAATAATGTCAAATTCTACAATGTTTCGTTCAGAAACGTGGTTTATTGAACAACATGAGCTACGGTGTTTTCCTGTTAAACTGTATATAAAATCACAACTTTTCATCAGTGTAGGTAGGTATACTTAAAAAAATAAATTGCGTGTGGCTATTCCCTTGAAAGTACACAGTACATACTCAGTATGTACTCCTTTTAAACCAAAGAGATTTAAAGAGAGATAATTATAATAGAGCGGCTATCAGAACAAATGTCTTAGAAAAACCTGGCTTTGAATAGCAAACACGCGAATTAAATTTGTCGAAATTTATAATTATTTAACTATCGCTCGGTAGGTGGCCAGGGGCCTTACCACGATAATGTTAAAATGTCAGTCATACGACCGAAAAAGAGTGATGGAGCCACACACCCCACATAGCTCCACCCCTTTAACAGCTCGGTTTAGGTCGTAAAATGGATCACGTTATGAGCTCGTGGTAGAGCCTCAGTGTGTGATAAAGGTAAGGTAAGCTTTTCAGCAATAGATGGCGTTATCACAAAATCAGCAAATGTTCTAGAACTATTTATAAAAATTATTGAATTTTAATTAATTAATTCGTAAATACAAAAAATATTTACGAAAATAAACCGAAGTTAGGTTCAGTCATTTTATCATAACAAGATTTGCAATAGCGTAATGGGCAGTTCGGCATATTTTCTCAGAAAATTATTTTCTTTTAGTGCATAGAGCGGATACAAACACGACTTGACGTGTAGGGGCGTCATACTAGACTGAGCGACTTATGACCACTAGGTAATAAGTATCGGATCACGATTTTGTTCGCTATGTCCTGGTAGTATATATTTAATGTCTTTGTTTTAAACCAAGAACAAACACTCTTGGTACCCTACATAGCACAATTGATAGATATTAATAATTGAACAAGAACTTTGTCTAAACCTAGCAGTTGTCAATAATGAAGCTATCCCAACAGCATAACATGGCACTGTGCGCTCTCGTGTCTCATTTGGTGTTGTATTTTGTAACGGACCTTCTTTTAACCTATAGAGTATACGAGCCCCTTGGTGTAGCACCACATAAAAATATTGTGTAATTACTTGTGTCACTTCTCCATTTCCATTGATACCCACATCAATTTACAAAATCAAAAATATTTAATCAACAACAAAGATGCATTAGGGTAATATTTGGACTCAACACTATCGACAACTGCCAACCATATTTTATTAAATATAATATTTTTATTCTGCCTTGCTTATTTAACTATGAGTATTATTATTTATTGTCACTGTTTCAATTGAGCCAACAACGTTGATGCATATATGTATCATACGCCTGGCACCTATAATATTAAAGAAAGTGCTTTTTTTTACACTTTTTTTTTTTGTATAGTACTTTAATTACTTGCTAGATTTCCTCTTACTGTGTGTTAACTCCTTCATTAGACAAAAATGTCATTTTGTCACAAACAGTTTCTTTTTTAACTATGTTAAACTATGTATTTGGCAACTACTTGTGTTCAATTGGATAATATGCAATTGTATATTCTTCGCACCACTACCTATGGCAAATTATATAGGCCATCACCTTAGACATAATGTTCTACTGTACTTACTATTCCGATTTGTACCAACTACAAGCTCATGTTTTACAGAATACCTATACACATTAAAAGGAGTTTCACGGAAACAAGATTTGACTATTAATATTTCTACATCTAGAGTTTTTCCAGTAAAGCGATTTACTCTGGCGACGTAATAAAATGTTATTATTAGCCTACCCTTCTGCCGCTTCTAAGAGCAAAGAATCTATTTCAGCATCATTAGGCATACTAGATAATACTCTTCGTCACCTGGTTTCAGTTAAATGGGTAATACTAGTAGGTATGTAAAATCGCTTTAAACTGTAGTAAACAGTTAAGCATATACAACGCCAGTTCCAGCATATGTGAAGCCTGATACACGTGGGTAGCATTTTTATGTAAAGAAACTATGTACTAAATTTCAAACTGTATCATGTAAAATCACAAAGTTATAAGCTTGTTATGTTACTTGGTTGTCCGAAAAATACATGGTCACCGGGCCATCCAGGTGACTGAGGGGTTGTTTTGCTCCCGCACCCAGCTGTGCTCTGGTGCCTAATGCCCGCTATGACCTGTGTCGTACTTAGTGTCGGTGGTGTCCAACTTTATACATTGGTGTAAAAATTGTTGGAATCGACCCAGTTACTAACCCTGAACAAACCATATTCAGCTTTCGCATATACCAAGAATAAAGCTGTATACAGATACACCCTTTTGTTTTATTTGGAAATACCAAGAAGTTATATTTGCATTCAATGTTTGCATAAAACTCGGTAAAGTCACGTGACCGCGTGTGACGTCATTTTACTACGCTCCGCTCAGCCGCAATTCGCCAGCTGAAGTAGAACTGTTTACTCGCGCAGTATTTCGTTTTATTTTATCATAAAAAGGATTCGAAAAAGGGACAATCAGATAACCTACCTAAAGTACATTAGAATGGTTACTCATTATTTAGTGACAAATAATGTTTTCTTTGCCGTTGAAATGTAAATCTGTACATTTTGGCACAACGCATGATTTTCTAGTATGAATATTAGACATTTAGGAAAAATAATAAATTTATAAGTTATAGTGAAACGCAAGCACAGAATATCTAATAACGCAAGGCAGTGGGAACGGACTGAGCGAGCGCTGCACTATGAAATCAAGGGTCAAATGATCGGTCATCGCATGCTCACTTTAAAAATCTATAACTTGAAATCTAAAGGTATCAAAATATTGATTGAATCTGAAAGTACTGGTCCGATTGCATTCACACATAGAAAGCCACTGTATCCCTGAGTGACCTAGGCTATATTAATATGTACGCGGGCGATGCCGCGGGCAAAAGCTAGGAGGCAAATGTAATAAATGTCAGACTATCTGTCAAAAGGCAATCCATATAATATTAATTTACCTAATTTTAATTTAATTGACTGTCCTCTTCAGTTGCACTTAGATTATTCCTAATCAAAAGTATTACTGGTCTGCTCATTTACTTTATAAGTAAGCTCAGAACGCAGGTCATGGTAACAACGATTCATAAGTTGGTAGATATGTTTGCTACGGTCATTTAACAACGATCCAAAACCGGTCCCTAATCCATCTGAACACACCCTGAGTTGTCCTTAGGTATTCAATAGATTAACATACATGTGGTATGGTAATACCTCCAGGGTGTAGCCCTGGCAAGGCACGTGTGGTGGTGTGGTAGTACCTCCAGGGTGTAGCCCTGGCAAGGCACGCGTGGTGGTGTGGTAGTACCTCCAGGGTGTAGCCCTGGCAAGGCACGCGTGGTGGTGTGGTAGTACCTCCAGAGTGTAGCCCTGGCAAGGCACGCGTGGTGGTGTGGTAGTACCTCCAGAGTGTAGCCCTGGCAAGGCACGCGTGGTGGTGTGGTAGTACCTCCAGAGTGTAGCCCTGGCAAGGCACGTGTGGTGATGTGGTAGTACCTCCAGGGTGTAGCCCTGGCAAGGCACATGTGGTGGTGTGGTAGTACCTCCAGAGTGTAGCCCTGGCAAGGCACGTGTGGTGGTGTGGTAGTACCTCCAGAGTGTAGCCCTGGCAAGGCACGTGTGGTGGTGTCAGAAGAAACTCATATTGAATAAGGTAGTACAACAAAAGCGATAAGCCTGAATATTTTAAAGTTCACCATTTTAAAGTACACATCACTATGCCCGCTTAGATAGGTACTATTTTATCAACAACATTGTAACGGTGCCTACATACGTAGGTACTTTCAAAGCAAAAGTAGAAGATGCAGTTTAGGAAAAAAAATCGCTTGTGGGCGGGATAAACGAATGCATTTAAATAAACGACTCGTTTATCCCACTTCTGAATTGTTAGCTAATGTGTTAACTTTAGAGAAAGATTGGATAAGAAACTTATTTAGTGTACCTAGATAAGTGTAGCGGGAAGGTTTTTAAATAAAACGACCAAAACGGGTAACACACCCTCTATACTTTTGCCTTGACAGCACACAATTATTACAAATATCATAAATCAATACCATTTAAAATAATAATAATTATATAGTAGCACTTACTCTGAGATGTTGCTTACCCCAAAAACTGGAACGGGAACGGAATGTGTCAGGACAGCGCAGCGCGTTATTTTATAACCTTGTCAACTGTCATAGCGCTGAGCTGTCAAATCGCATAACGTTCCAGTTGTCAGTGCAAAATAAATACATTTTAATGTTGCCAATACAGAAAACAATCATAGTGTATGTAACTAATCATAAAAATCGCTAACACACTGGTATACCAACTGGTCTACTACCTTTATTCACGTCTACAAAATAATTTGTACTTACCAGAAAAATCAAACGTCTGTCTTCACAGCTCGCTCGCACATGACACAACGCACTTCCTTAAGGCGTCCATTACACGTTAGGTTTTACTGTCAATTTTGCCACAGTCAATTTTTTGATTGACGAAAATCCTACCGTCTAATGCGATGATTGACGTTTGCAAAAACTAATGGCGATAAAATTCCGTCATTCAAACATCATCATGATTTATGGAATTGATTGACGCCTGCATGACCGTGTACTGGACGCCTAAGTATTGGCGGCTAACTCACGCGCTCGCGCGGTTGGGTGAGGTACTCGTAACGGACACTTACACAGAGCGTAATAAATTGAACTTAGTTCCAAGCGACTATGGAGTAGCTAATCTCTTTAATTTATTGGACGGCCTATGTGTTAAAATCGATTTGATAAAATGATAGAAATGCCAACTTTACAAATACTGAAATTAATCAAAAAATTTTAACGGCCATAAGACTAATGAGGTAGTTATGTTAAAATAGCCGATGTGACATTACTCATTATGCTTAATAGAGGCTAAATGGGTCAAGAGGTTAAGTTAATAAACATAATTTAATGCAAAATGGTTCAAACGACACGGTTTTTTTATGAAGTTGAATGCAAAATAGGTCAAACGACATAGCTTATTGTGTTGGTTTAATGCAAAATTAGCTAAACGACAAAACCACAACCATGGTGAAAAAGCCAAATGCCTTAATCGACACTCGTTATAAAATTCCGAAAAATCAAAATAGCTTAAGTCATCGAGTCCTCAAATTTGTCTAATTTTGTGTCGTATAGATCAATGAGCTTAGAAATGAGGCCTGTTTTGCAGTGGGTGCTAAGCGCCAAAAAATTAGTCAAAAAAATTGAAACCTGACTCAAACGACGGAGAAAAATTTGCTGATTCCGAATATGTATATAACTCAATATTGGAAAAAATGTCGTTTAGATCAATTAGCCTTTCAACCGTCGATATATATATATTTTTAAATAATTTTACCAAAATCTTCAAAAAATAAAACAAATTACTAGGTAATAAATTTCGTAGGTACTTGCTACTAGTACATAATTTTAATTATGGCTTTATTTGTTAGTGATATGTAATGTCAGGGGTATTGGTAAAATCATCTACGTTTTTATTGTATAGTTTTTCATGTTGTTTTACTGATTCCGGATAACATTGTTAAAATAATCTCGTAAAAAAGTGTACGAGATTTGTTTTTTCTCGTTTCTCGTACAGAGACTGCTAAATCTCGTAAAGTTACGAGATTTCTCGTACACCTGGCAACGCTAGTCTAAGCGCTATTGCCGCTAATTCATACTGGTTCGTAAAAAAATTAAAAACGGCATGTGATGAAGAGTTGATGGCCTCTGCGATTTAAAAGAAATTACAATATGCTGTCCGCATATTGTAATTTTGTGCTTTTATAGTGGTTTAATTTTATGGCAAGTGAGAAACTTGTGTTTGGTTAAGGAATTTAAATCAATAGTTCATAGTTCAATATATGTAGGTACTTAGTAATTCCAAGAGTTTTACACGTACAAATAAAAAACAATATACCAACCTTTAGAAATTATACTGTCATTGTCAATGTCATGCTGTCTGAATTTGACATTGGTGGTACATTTCAACATCTGGAATCAAACAAAGCGGTAAACAATAAACAAGAAGGTGAAAGTTTTGTCTGTTTATTTGTACTGCAAGGATATAAGATATATAAAATTAGGTGGAGAAACACATATTATCAAAGGTTACGCGGACAAGGAAAAAAGTTCAATAAAATCAGTTTAAAATGGACAAATCGAGGTAAGATTTGAATCTGAATATTCTACCTACATTTGTTTCTATGGTTTACTGAAGTATCTCCTGAACGAAATGACTCACTCGGCATTGTGCAATTTCGTAACGGTCACACTGCGGAGCAGTGGTATAGATCTTTTTGTAGGACAAATATTAATCTCTTTATAATAACTTTAGAACACAGAAATTTAATGTATGAAAGGCACCTTTTTAGTTTGTGAAATAGCCGAAAATTTCGCCTTTAAATTTTATTCACCATGAGATCTGCTAAAAAAGGTCAGTAAAATAGATGTAGATAGGCTGACTACTCTTTATGATCCCTACTTAAAATATTTTGGGACTTTATTTTATTCATAATTTATTGAAAGTCAGTCAGATAACACACTGTTTGTTTTAGGTTTTCTATGTTGCTACTGGAACCAGGAGAAATTTATTTCGAAGACTATTCTTGTACCCTGAGTGATTCTGAATTAAAGAAAGAAAATGCTAAGCAAGGACGATTAAAACTATGTTCCAAGTCTCTAGTGTTTGAGCCAAGGGATTGGGTGTATCCTCTTATAAAGATGCAGTTCAAGGATTGCACTGATATATCAGTAGTCGACTGTATTGATAACAACAATAATGTAATTAAAGTAAGAATGAAGATGTATGCTGAAATGCTTGAAGAGAACATACTGGCACCTTACAAATTTATTTATGAAGATAGAGACTTCTATGTATTTTTTGATTTTGCCTCAGCCGATGAGTGCTTATGTCAAATGCAGCAGTTGCAAAGAGCTTCCACTCTCCATGCTCCTGAGCACAACAGCATGATTGCTACAATCCTCCACTCAAGATACATGAGGATGGAATTTGACCCAGTGATGATGGATGACTTCACTGAACAGATTGTGTGTGAGCTGCAGGCTGAGAAGATATCTCCACTTGTGAGACACCAGGGCAAACTGGCATTAACACCAACTACCATATACTTCCAGCCATTCAGTAATGTTGAAGGTGTAGGTATTTTGATTGAATGAATTATTATTTTTATTGTAATGAATATGAACAAGCATGAATTATAATAAGTGAATCAATGAGTAATGGGTTAATCAATTTAATAGCCCAGTTATTATTCATTCAATTTTAATATTAATTTAACTAACTTCCACTTACAAAACACTATTACATAGAAACTATTGTTTTTAGGCTTTATCAACAGTAAAAATGAGGAAAAACTCATGAAAATAAATAATTACTGTACCACTAATTGTGATTAACAGGATATCAAATGTTTTATCTATATTGTAGTATATTACTGTAAAATAATATATTATTAATACCATGTTTATGTGAAAGAGGTATAAAGGGAACCTTGGCGACACATGTTTTCAGAACTTATTTACTTAGATATCACTATCAACATTGAGTGTTTGCTTAACAATAGTTATGTGCGTATATTTCAAGATTTTATAGTCCATTGTTTTATGAAACTACAGTTAGAAACATGATAATAAATTATGTGAAATATAATTTTCAGAGTCCCATTCTTAAGTTAAAGCTGGGTCATTTGCGGAGAATGTACAAAAGAAGATTTTTATTAAGGCAAGTTGTATGTATCTGTGTTTTTGTACTTATTTATTTGCAGTAGATTGTGTACTTTGTAGCTTATTGAATGACTTTGTTCATGGTACACATTGTATGCATGTAAAACAACCTTTCTAGTTTTTAATGAATAAACATTTTGTATCTAAATACTAAAAATATTTTCTGTTCAGTCTTCAAATGTAACATTTCAAATAGTATGCTTATTTAATAATACAGGTATGTAAAAAGATACCAATATTGTAACTATTTTTTGTTTCAGGGGCTAGAAATCTACAGTGAAGAGGAGAGCTCAGTGCCTCACATATATGTGACCTTCCAGTCACAGAGAGATAGAGACAGAATATACAAGATCTTAGAAGAGTCTCCAAATGTCCAGCTGGAGAAAGTTCACACAGAGGAAATGACACTGCAGTGGCAAAACGGAATTGTATCTAATTATGACTACTTGATGTATTTAAATTGGTATGTACCAGAGTCTTGGTTAACTCAGAAACTAGCATTAAAGTTCACTAAACATGACCAATATGCATTTCCAGTCTTGCAGATAGGAGCAAGAATGATCTCACCCAGTATCCAGTGTTTCCCTGGGTAGTGGCAGACTACACTTCAGAAACCTTAGATTTAACAAACCCTGACACATTCAGAGACCTATCAAAGCCAATGGGAGCTCTAAACCCTGATAGACTGGAGAAACTCAAAGAAAGGTACCATGAAATGAGTGAACCAAAATTTTTATATGGATCTCATTATTCTGCTCCTGGGCTTGTTTTATTTTATTTGGTAAGTGTTTTATATTAGCTTTTTCATGACTGATATAGTAGTTGTGTTGAACAACATTATGTTATGGATTTTTTAATTAGGGTACACACACAGACCCATACGGCCACACCCACCCACACCTTGTCCTTAGCTGTCCCCAACTCAACCTTTCATTCAATATCCATGAAGTTTTCTTAAATAAATAAAATTGATGTTTCGTTTATAGAACAATTCCATTTCAATCACTAGAGTTTAACTGTCTGAAAAAACTACATTTCATGGTCAACTACTGTTCAACTACCTTATTATAAGAAGTCTGCTAATCTCAAGTCAATATTTACGTTACGTAAACAGTATTATCCAACAATTGTTATTGGAAATTACATAACTTGTTGCCACCATTATGCTAACAAGGACATTGTGAAATAACTCAATATCAATCTCAATTTTCAGGTTCGGAAATATCCTAAATATATGCTGTGTTTACAAAATGGTAGATTTGATCATCCAGACAGAATGTTCAACTCAGTCAAAGATGTTTATAATAATTGTCTGCGGAATATGTCGGACTTTAAGGTAAAGACAATAGTTTTTTTTTTTTTAAGATTCTGTATGTACTTGACTTTCAATATTACATTTGGTTTAAGATGTCCGTGTCTGTAGTGGATAAATTAAAGTTTTTACTACTTGCCAATTTAATTTGAATATTTTTAGCTTTTTATTTTATTAGCTCAACTCCAGATTTTCATTTACAGGAACTAGTTCCCGAATTTTACGACACAGAAGGCAAAGGTGATTTTTTGCTCAATCAGTATGAAATCAACTTCGGTGAGCGTCATGATGGGAGTAAAGTGAACAATGTGGCCCTCCCACCGTGGGCCACGTCGCCTGAAGACTTCGTAGTAAAACTACGGGAAGCCCTGGAGTCCGAATACGTATGCAGACATTTGCATTTATGGATCGACCTCATATTCGGCTACAGGCAAAGAGGCGAAGAGGCCGTAAAGGCTAACAATGGTTTGTTTTAATTGATCATTTGCACGTAATAAAAAACGACCTCGAACGTTTCACCTGTCATGCTTTAAAAGTTACGTTGGTGAAGGTTGGATCAGATTATTCACATAAATAAAGCATTCGTTTCTGACTGTGTTTGAAACACTGTTGAGGCTGATTTATAATTCTATTTCATATACATGTCATCAGCTGTCTACTCGTCATGCGTCATGGC
Organism: Mythimna impura; assembly: GCA_905147345.3. NCBI lineage: Eukaryota > Metazoa > Arthropoda > Insecta > Lepidoptera > Noctuidae > Mythimna > Mythimna impura. The sequence goes on along the minus strand of LR990348.1, from coordinate 8,662,147 downwards.
AATCTTGAGCGTTCCTAATCCTAACAAAAAAATTGAACTTAAAAAGATAAAATTAGATAAAATGAAGCACGATTGCGTTAATCAAACCTCGCTTTATCTGCGTATCGATTGGTATTGTTTTAGCTTCCAAACAGCATGCTTGTACTGATACAATCGCTATGAATCAGTCAGCGTTTTTGCTTGATTGGTTCCTGATGAAATAAACTGTTAAATAGTTGTAGGAATTAATGTGTAGATAGCACAACCGAATTGATAACATCCTCATTTTTTTGAAGTCGGTTAAAAACAAAAAGAGGTGCGTCACGCGTCAATGCGATTTGAATTACATCATTTGGATTTTTCATTTACTGGCAGTGGCCAGTGTGCCAGTAGTATTATTGTATTAAGAATTCAGCAAAAAAAATAACATATAAAAGTTATTAACATTTTGATTTCAGTTTACCACCACGTGTGTTACGAGGGCGCGGTGAATCTCGACCGTATTTACGACATGAACGACCGGCATGCACTAGAGGTGCAAATAATGGAATTTGGACAAGTGCCAAAACAGCTTTTCACAAAACCACACGTTAGAAAAATAATACCACGCATTGCTAAAGCTCTATCTCATTCAGAAACAAATGTTTCTTACAAAATGGAATGTATTGATGTGTTACAACTGCATAAAGAGGCTGTGACTTGTGCAATTCGACAAGGCAATAGAGTCATATCTGTAGGAAAAGATGGCACGCTCAAAGTATACGATACTATTTTAAAGAAACAAATAAGGAGTGTGATTCTCAGTTCAACTCCTTTAAGTTCGTGTGTGATGGTCGATGACAATACTGTAGCGGTTGGTTCCTGGGACAATGAAATGTAATTTCTTTTGCAATAATAAACTTCACTTTGACTGTTGTATGAAATGCTTTCTGTACTAAACTGTAACACCAACTTGCAGATATTTGTATGACGTAGAGTACGGGAGAGTTGTGGAAAGTTTTCGCGCGCATGATGATTCCGTCAGCTGTTTGTTGTGGCTCGAAAAAGGTTTGTGTTTCGTAGATTTTTAGCGTTGTTTTTTGCTGACAGTGAAATGACCTACTAATGTGCTAATAATGAAATGAGATTGTTTGGTGTTTTGCTTACAGTTTCTTCGCTAAAAACAGTGTTTTAATTTATTTTAGAACGTTTGTTGATATCGGGCGGATGGGACGGCGTCGTTCGCGTGTGGGGCAATGTTGGCAGGACCGGGCAGGCCCTCCGCGGACTAAAAGCTGAATTTGACCATGATGGAAAAATAACCAGCCTCACTTATAGGTAAACTATAGAAAAATATTAGCATGACATAAATATCGAGCGACGCGATCCATTTTATGACATAAATTGAACAGTGAAAAGGATGGAGCTATATAGGGTACATAAATCAATTGAGAAACCTCGTTCATAATCGCTCCGTCGCGTACAGCTGCACACAACGCACTAGTGAGGGAGGAGTGAGTAAATACACAGATTGCATCCTAACTCGTTCGAGATTTATCTACCCACATTTTGTGTCATTATTTTACCGTTTTTTTTTTCTCTCTCTTGTTACACTTGTTTTATTCGTATAATCATAATTTTTCACACTTTAAACAAACACACTATCTTACACATTTATTATAATTAACACAATACTATTTTGATGGCTTACTTATATTATTTAAGTATGCATCACCGATACATATATATTACAATCCAAAACTGTTTTACGTCCGTTGCGTCACAACCACAGGTTCAGTTGAAAACTAGCGTCAGGCACTAGTTGCCTGGCATTTATCCTGAACTGGTCCTATTTTGGTGCAGCCGTAAGGCACACAACTATATTTTTTGTTTCTGTTTTTTTTTCTTTGTTTCGTGTTACCTAATATTATGTTTGTGCCTTGTGCTGTACCAAATAAATTCTTTTTTCTTTCTTTCATAGCTTCATGTCTCTTTCTCGCTCGCACGACTGTCATTTTTAACACGTCATGGTGATGGCCCCTGTACTCATGAACACATCGTTTAAATCGTAATACAATGTCTTCTATAACAATGAGTCTGTTGAAACATTGTCGACAAACGCATTAGTATGATTAGTTGCCTATTGGTTTTTTATGGCACCCTAATGAGTATTTTGATCTCTGACGTAAATGGAAAACAATACGATATAAACAAAAGTACGTATCATAGAATAGAATGGAATATCGTTTATTTATAAAAGTTGCACATTTAGAGTAAAATACATAAAAACAATTATAACTATAAAAACAATTATCATGTCGCATACATGTCAAGATACTCTTAATAGCATAGCATTGCATAATCAGCCTTAGAATGTTCCCACTGCTGGGACTCAGGTCTCCTCTAGGAGAGGCAGTGGGCCGTAACCTACCACGCGGGCCCAGTGCGGGTTGGTGGATGTCACGTCTTCGAATTTTTGGTACTAGGACATGCCGGTTTCCTCACGATATTTTCCTTCACAGATACCCTAAAAAGCTTGTCCAAAAAAAAATCTAAGTACTATTTGTCTCAATCTCATTGTATTTCCATGTAAAGAAATTAATTTTATTTGCTTGTCTATACTGCTCATGATGGACTCTACTAAATATCTATAGTCTAGGTCAGTAATACCTACATGTTTTTCGCAGATTATATAGAGTGACTGGCAGTTAGTGTACGACACTTAAACACGTGATTGTGCTCATGTTAACAAACAATTTTTATTATGGGAGCAAAGCCGAAATCGCGAAAAAAATATCAGATGTTCAGTACATTAGGCAAACATAAATGTACCTACTGAACAGCTGATTTTATTTCGCGATTTCAGGTTTGTTCCCATAGTAAAAGTTGTTGGTTATCATGAGCACAATCACGTGTTTAGGTAAGTATCGTACACTAATTACCAGTCGCCCTATATACATATTGACTTTTATTATTTACACACTTATAGACACACATTATTTAAACAAACTTTCTCCTTTATAATATTAGTATGATGCATAATCGCTAATGTTACGTAGTAGCTCAGCTGTGAGCATTTTAGAAAGTGGTCACTCTAGATTTTGCATTGATACTGTATAAATATTATTTAAAATAACAACACCGACGGGTTTGCGAGTTACCCGTTGCTAGACTCACAAGTAGGTAGATAGACATCCCATCCTGAAGGTAAAAAGTAAGCTTTGTAGTGGTAGTTTGGTGGCAATCGGCGGCGGAAACCTCTCGCATCCGGCTTTGGTTCAGGCCATGGTCCGGAGCAAGAGGAAACGGGACGCTCTCCTTTGTGAAGCAGTAATGCGAGCGAAGGAAATGGCCGCAACCGTGAGGGAACGGGCATTGCCGCAGCCGCCGTCGAATAGGCCCCGGGAGTCGATGTCGATAGCCGCAGGGCGATTTCAGCCGCGGCCTTGCGGACGGCAAGATATGGGCAGTTTAGAGGCGTACCACCGTACCCACGTAAAGAGGTGGAGAGTTAGGTCAAGAATAAGATATCAATCAGCCCTGAGAGATCTACGAAACACATGTATCATCACTCAAATCATCTCTGTTTAAAAAAAAAATAGGTTTCAGAAGCCCAGTCTAGTCTGTAATTACTGTGATAGTCTTCAAATGCTTCAGACATGTTTGAGGCCTCTAACATGCCTGAAGCATTTGAACCTAGGTAAGGTATTCCTTACCTAAGTAGATAGGTACAAGATAATATTAAAAAAAAAAATTATCCATCATATTGGGTTTATTGTGACGTATTTTTTTTTCCTATATTTCGCAACAAACTCTTTTTAATACCCATACCATGGGGGTGCATAAAATATCTAGTTCGCTATCTTCAGGAGTCCGCCATATTGGGTTTAGAATGACGTCACTTAGCTAAGCATGCATTGTCATCCAAACTGAACATATCTGCAAAATTACAGCTCAGTCGGTTAGGAGTAACTATTTTAAAATTCATTTGCAATATTTGCCCTAAACAAACAAAAAACATTGAAAGTTCATAAAAAGCTTGTAATAAGGATTGTCTAGTCTACTATTTAATAATAATAATAATACCTACCCACCCTACCACCTACACTAACCTACGTGTTTGTTCAGGCGGCGTCGTCACGAGATCGACATCATAGCAGGCACGGGCGACGGCGAGGTCTTCATCTGGGACTACACATCCAGGCAACTAGTGAACAAGATCAGCGTGCACTCCTCATCCGTCAGCGGCGTGTGCTTCGTGCTCTCCGGAGACCGGGTCGTCACTACTTGCAATGATGGAGACATGCGTGTCACTGATCTTAGCGTGCTAGATTCGGTAAGTTTTAGAAGATTAGTGTGCGCTCCTCGTTGGTCAGTAGCGTGGGCTTCGTGCTCTCCGAAGACAGGGTCGTCACCACGTGCGATGACGGAGGTATTCAGGTCGCCGACCTTAGAGTGCGGAAAGTTTTATTTTTATAAGTAAGAAAACCGCCCTTATTATACAACAATTTAAAGATGATTTCGCCGTAAAACCGATGCCACTCTGGTGCGGTTGACTATTGTTGACAAATGCTGCAGTGAAGTTCACGTAGATACGTTAACAATCAATCAATCAATCCATCCATCAATCATATATTTTGTAAAACATAAAAGAAAAATAAGTGCACTATGTTTTGCCAAAAGAATGGCGTACAAAATTAAGGTTAAAGCCAAGCAAATAAAATAAATTAAAAAAGAAAAAAAAAACATTAATAAGAGAAATAAAATATGAGTATGTCAATTGTCATTCATCAAAATTTATTAAGAGCCAATGCTCAGCTGTTTCGGAAAAGCCTCTTGTTGATGATGTTGAAGTCGAACCAAAAAACCTATAGCGGTACTTCTCAATGTACTGCACTGCACTTAACTACTACTGCGTACAATAAATTAAAAAATAGATATATCTAATATTCTAAGTATACCTAGCCTGGCCACACACGGGTCACCGACCACAACCACAAAAAGGCGCCACCGATCTATCTATTTATTTATTAAATGCTTTACGCACACAAAAATACATGCCTTAGGCATTTTCTACCAGTCAACCTTTGGATGAAGCAAAGAAAAATAGTGGTTCCTTTAGTTTTCATACATTTTTCATTCATTTTTTAATGACTGGCCTGTTGGTCTAGTGGTTAGTGGCCCTGACTGCTATGCCGGAGGTCGTGGGTTCGATTCCCACCCAGGACAAATGTTTTTGTGATGAGTACGATCGTTTGTTCTGCGTCTGGGTGTAATTTATCTATATATGTATGTATTTAGAAATTTTTATGTATGTTTATCAGTTGTCTAGTACTCATAACACAAGCTCTGCTTAGCTTGGGACTAGACGGCGTTGTGTGATAGTTGTGGAATATTATTATTATTATTTTAAATGACTTGCCGCACACGAAGACGCCAGGTATCGTCACACGCTACAAATCGTCGCTTGCTTCTTTTTGCCGGCACCAACCATTATAAAACAACACAAAATACTAACACACGCTACTCGTGCTATCCCCTCCCCCCCTCTATCCCTTCGCTTCAGTTAACCAGTTCGAATCGAAGGCAAAGCACGCACGAGGTCCTGTTTAACGTTGATTGGAATAATGGATATGGATATAAAATTATTTTTATCAGGAATTCAATCCCGTCAAGCATGGGTTAAAAAAAGCGGCCACCGACCGCAAGCATCTACCACCGACCGCAAGTGGCTGTAGCGCGCGTCAGCTAGCTTTGCAGCCGCTGCTAGCTTCTGGTAAGCATTTGTGGTTATCGCGTGTGGCCCGTTTGCGGCCAGGCTTAGAGTTGGACTCGCTAGTCGGGTACTGGGCATGAACTGTGTTGGATCATTCAGTTCCCTTCAAAATGGTTGAGCTGAGTGGTGCTGATATACGCGTCATGTACGTGAACGGGCGCTGTCAGTTCAGACTGGTCATCAGAATTTGTTTTTTATTTATTTACATTGTTCTCACATAATAGTAGCGACCAGAAACATGTAACGAGATATTTGTAGTACATAATGTGATTGAAATGAGTGTCCATGGAGTTTCTTGCACATTCTACTACTCCATAGAGATCTAAGCTTTGAAATGTGCATTAGCATCATTTTTCTGACTGACTGACTTCTTGACAATTTAAAAGTGCCTGAAAATGGTTTATTTAAAATAAGTGTTTGATTCTTGAACAGAAGTCAACAAAAGCTACGTGTAACAACGACTCAGGTGGCGGGTTGTGGCCACTCTATCTGTCACTATATAATATCTGTTTGCCACATTTCTTACACCTGTCTTATCTCAACTCAAGAAAACAATGAGTGTACATTTAATATTTCTACGTGAAGTCATTAACCGAGTTTTAATCAGTTGTACACACAAATTGGGCTTGGATACAATTTTCATTATCTTAATGTCGGAAGTTTCTGTAACGCGTGGGGTTTCAAGATCGCAATACATGTGTAAATAAGTGTTTTTCCTCCGTTGATAACCGCTTGCAAATTATACGCTAGTGTACAACGTGTAGATACTACTACACCCATCGAGATTACAAATATTTTTTGAATTTCGTATGTTCCCTTTTTGATAATACGTCTCGTTCATCTACCTATCTCATATACTAATTATGCACCCATTCACCCAATGTTTAAGGGGTTCCCGCCTAAGAATAATATCCCAATTATTCTCACGCTCGTAAAGACGTATAAGCAAGGGCAAAAATGGTCAGGGATAGTAGCAACAGAGCCATCACCCTACTTTCTTGTCATTTTAGAACGCCGTGTTTTTCATTGAGATGTCAATAGCCTTACACAAGTTTAAAGTACTGAGAAACCAAACATTACAGAGAAGGATGGTATTTTTTACCGTAATAATAATATTTCACAACTTTCATATGACGCCACCTAGTCCCAAACTAAGCAGAGCTTGTGGTATGAGTACTAGACAACTGATAAACATACTTATATATTTCTAAATATATACATATTATAGATAAATTACATCCAGACAGAAAAAATAATCATGCTCATAACACAAACATTTGTCTTGGGTGGGAATCGAACCTCTGGCATAGCAGTCAGGGCCACTGACAACTATACCAACAGGCCAGTCACCTTTCTATATATAATTACTAGCTGAGCCGGCAAACGTTGTTCTGCCATATAAATAAAAAAAAAAAAAAAAATAGATGTTGGCCGATTCTCAGACCTACTCAATATGCTCACAAAATTTCATGAGAATCGGTCGAGCCGTTTCGGAGGAGTTCAAGTTCGAACACCGTGACACGAGAATTTTATATATTAGATTATTTTCACTTATGTACGTTATTTGTTATCAGGTGTATCAGAAACGCTTGCCGGAGGCGGTGACGTCACTCTGCTGGGACGGCTCCACGGTGCTGTGGCTCGGCTGCGGCGACGGTTCGTTGCTACAGTGGAACATGCTCACCGTCACACAGACCAGTGTGCACACGTCTCATAGTGGTATGTATCAGAAACACACAGCATAGCATAATCAGCATAGCATGGTCCTAGAGCCTGTATCTTTACAGAACTCCTCTGGGAGGGAGCGGGCATTTATCCATTACGCACGCTAGAACGAGTTAAGTCTACCATACTGACGACACGCCTTGGCTAGGACGCAGGAGGGGGGTTACACCAGGCGGCAGGAGGGGGTTACACCAGGCAGTGGTCGAAATTGCGACTCGCAGGTTTGCACAGTCGTTGAAGGGATCCAGCAGGGGCTCGAGCTGGCCCTGCACAAATCCGATGCCATGTGATCGACTTCGAGGCGACTACGAAGTACCTAGAACTTATTCTCCTCCGCCGGCGGAACTTCGCGGAGCACATATTCCGTCGTTTGACACCCAGACAGGAGTGAGCTGGGGCTGCCTTCATGGCTTCTGCCCAATCTCTCTAGGTTCTACTCATGGCCCTTTACAGGACTCCGGCGCGGGCGCGGTCACTGTGGAGGCGACCGGCCAACTGGCTGAACGCGTTCCAAAGGTCATGGTCAACTGGATGGTGCGGGGATACCGTACATTTTCCTGCCAGGCGAACTTATCTACCTTGAATCCTCTATGCTCACTACTGTCAGAAAAATAGGCGGGGCCCACATGGGCCGGTGCCTGCTGGCGCTGCGGGATTTTTCGAGTTACTGCTTAACACTTAAAAAACCTAAAAAACTTAACTTACTGCCGCACCGCAACCAGTGACTAATCACTAGCGCATCATGCTTCGAACCTTAGCTTTGCGGCTAAGGTTCGAAGAATACCATTGGAGCTGGTCATAGATATGCTTAGCTACAAGGCAGCCTTCTTCCTCATTGTAGCGTGGAAATCAGCCACACGCGCTAATGAGAACATGCTCGATGCACTGCAGTATCTAGACAGCCCCAACAGCACCCTGAAGGTTAGGTACACGATATTCCCAGGCTGGATTTCCTTGCCAGTCTTTGATCCTTTTACACCCCCATTAAATCCACAGTAAGATTAGTGACTTGCGGTTCTACAGTTCGATGAACTTACAGTAAGACGAAATGCAAAGTGCGTGCAGGGCGACTGACAGGACCGAAGGCGTAAGTTGTTCGTATTCGATTGATTAGTCGTAATTAATGACAAGAACTTCTAATTTCTAAGTATAACTTTGGAGAAGTTTAGAATATAATACGTACCCATTTCAGGCATTTGCCGGGTCGAGGAGCATAATCGGTTTAGTGCTACTGTTCCCGGATGATAAATGATAAGAATGCTCATACTGTTTTTTTTTGAGGTGGGAAGTCATCCAATGACTTCTCCCGCTCTAGGGAAGGGCGAGAGGGCGTGCCAAACTTTTCCTGACTAAAACCACACCTGTGTCCTCTTGTTTTCCTTTGCGTTTTAGGACCTCGGATTTCCTTTTCAGACAATCCTCGCGACCCTAGCGGTCCCTCCTGGGCACCTACGGCTTACTGACATCTGTTTGAGGAGCGCGTGGAATACGCGCTGTCGACGACGGGTTCGGTCCGGACGATAACCGGACAGCGAGCTACTTATTGCTTGTCGTCCGCAAGCCCGCACCTGCTGTGGCTGGTAGTCAGGGTCGGGGTCGCGGTGGCTGGGCCGTGAGGATGTCCGTCCCTCATGCGTGCTGCCTCCTCCTTCCCTAGCATTACTGCTTTTCAGGAGGCGACCGCCTGCTATTCCCCCTCGCTGCTATTCCCCCTCGCTGCTCTCGCCCGGCGCGAGAGGTCGGTGCCGCCGATTACTTCTACGAAGACACGGTGGTGCTCCACCCAAGCAGCCCCACCAATATTAGTAAACCATTTTTAATAGAAATCATTTAAAAATCAACTTAAAATTCACATTGTCGATATTTAGTGGCGATGTTTTCAAATTATCTCGCATTATAAATCAAATTTTCCATAAAGTTTTCTTGAATATGGTCTTTCGCCAGGTTTGTCGTCCAACTTTAAAACCGTCATAACTTACTGACCGACCGTCGTCGTAGTTTTTGTTACTATTTTAGTGTACAATAAAGTTTATTCTATTTTGTAACATAGTGAGGACCTTACAGATTTTACTCTTTGTGTGCGCGTATGCGAATGACTTCGCAGAACAATTGCGCAGGGGTTGCGAGGCGGATGCTAGGCTGCCGTAGTCGCTTACTCTCTCTCCAGATAACTGATTTGTTCACCGCGAGTTTTTGCACTGAGTGACCAATACTCGAGCGACACTACAAATCACCAGAGGCCCTACGAGATCTTAACGTAATCCATCTGACTATCTAAACTGAATTGTTAGAGGAATGGAGCTATATAGAGTGTATAGCGCTATCCCTTTTTCTCGCTCGCACGCTTGACATTTTAACATGTCATGGTAGGGCGCCCAGTTCCCATTTCCAGAATTTGCCATTGTTCTGATTCGAACAGTTAGTAACGTTAAGCGGAGGTCTGAAAAAAGTGATATATACCAGTGCTTGACTGCGATCCCACCTGATGGTAAGCAGTGATGCAATCGTTGATGGTGAGGCGCACTAGTTTATTAAGAGCCTATTCACTCTAGCCTTGAAAACACCCAAATTATAATCGGATGGAAAGACCTCAGCCGGCAAATTGTTCCTACAACATATAAGTTTGGAGGTAAGGGGAACAGAGTGTAAAGTCCCGCAAACCTCCTTTGAAAAGGGAGGATCCTCCGGCCAGACGGGTGTTATGTCTGGCAGGCTACTGCCCATTAGATGATTTCGGGCTGTTCTATGTTCTAATCGCGCGGAGAACTTTGATTGCGCGATGCAGGATTAGTTCTTATGTGACGCCATAGATGTCGCTACATCACTCCCGTCCGGAGATCGGAGATCGATGGTTCTTGATGCTTCTTGATGCGTGCCAGGCCAGTGGTAGGTTGGTTCCAGTGGGTCGGAACCGAATGCCGCATAGTTCTCGGTGAGTCAGAACTGTCTGCGGTGATGCCCCAGTGAGTCGGGGTGGTGCTGTCCCAGTGAGTCGGGATGATGCCCCAGTGAGTCGGGGTGATGATGTCCCAGTGAGTCGGGATGATGCTGCAGGCTCCAGTGGGTCGGAGTAGTGCTGCTGGCTCCAGTGAATCGGAGCGTTGCTATGCGACGTAGTGGCTTGACTGCTGGCGTCGACCAGGAGAGGTTCTTCGTGGCTCTTCGTGTGACTGGCCGAAGGTGCAGTGTGCTTCGCCAAGGTCGCTGATGAGGCTGAGGGTGATGACCAGGTAGGCATGCTGTTGGTCAGGATACCCTTTAAAGCCGTGGGTGCTGGCTGTATGGCTCGCTGCTCGAAAGCTTGAGGAAGTGATGATGACGTCACAAAGTAGTAGCTGCACGAAGGCTGCGCTGACGTTCATTGTCGAGGGTCACCAGTTTAGGTCTGTGTATGGAATGAGTGCGGGTGCGAGGAAATAAAAGTCACTCGGAAAGTACTCACGGTTTACTCGGTTCGCACTGTTCATACACTGGTATAAAACACAGAAGGAGAATGGACCATAAACATAAATTGACTGGCCTGTTGCTCTAGTGGTTAGTGGCCCTGACTGCTATGCCGGAGGTCGTAGGTTCGATTCCCACCCAGGACAAATCTTTGTGTGATGAGCTCGATCATTTGTTCTGTGTCTGGGTGTAATTTATCCTTAATATGTATGTATTTAGAAATATATAAGTATATTTATCATTTGTGTAGTACTCATAACACAAGCTCTGCTTAGCTTGGGGCTAGACGACGTTGTGTGATAATTGTGTGAATATTATTATTATTTCGTTATGAGTTATTATATCTTAGAACCCTGGGGTCCTGGACCTTTGGAAGGCGTACGAGGACTACGAGGAGTCGAAACCAACTCGCAGAGGCCCCTTATACGCTTTTAATGGAACGTGGTACCATCCGGCGATTATCCCTGTATGCTATGCTAGTGCATCCAAGGATAACCCCCGGTTAATGAGAAACTATTGCGACATATGGAAAACTAAGATATAGGGCTATGGTTTTTGTAGTCTTAAGAGGACTGTTTACCAGGAACTATGTTAAGTCTATGGCCCCTGCCTGAACAATGTTATTAATTTCCATCGATTATATATAATAAATTATAATTATATTATAATAAACGCACATTTGAATGTACAAGTTGTACGTTTAGAATCGGCTACTGAATTCATATCAGCTATTTTTAAAATAGGTCATTTTATTTATCCTAAAATAAGCATAAATTTAAAGTTTTTTTTAAAGTAAGTATTTTGGGTTTTATTTAGAGCATTTTAGAAAAATATCTACTTTGATAAATTCTTGATAAGTCTTGATTACGTCACTAGCGTGTTTGTGTGTACTTGCGTGATTCTTATATCATTTGCCTAAAATTAGGATGACAGATTTCTTAAAAAAAAAACACTACAGTGCATTTAAGTACCTACCTGTCTACGATTTCAGTGATTATTACTTAATTTCGTAATTGGGGTGTATAATTCCAGTTATATGCTGTATAACTCTGTGACTAGAAGTTTACAGCAGTAATCGTATACTTTTACTCCTTTAGCGATTCACTTTAGACTTTTAAAAATTATAACGGGCTTATTATTCTAGTAATCAGCACTCTGTATACGATAATACACAGTGTCACTAGGCCAACTGTTATATAATTTAAAAAAAATCATAATAATATAAATAATATGACATTATAATTTTTCTAGAACTACGCAAATATTTTTTTTTCCGCTACGTATTTTTAGTTTATACGATTGTGTGAGGGACGAATAAAGCTAGGACTACATTAAACCGAAGCACACGTGTAACACGCCTTTGTACGTAGAACGACGTCGCGTGGCGTGGATCAAGTGTAGCTCTACAAGTCTAGTTTCCATATAAAATGTATGGAGACCGACGCGCCCAGATCGGCGTGTGTGGCACACGCGTGCGCAGTGTAGTTCTAGCTTAAACGTTTTTTCTTTCTCTTTCTTTCAAATAAATCTTACTATTTAATTCTAGCTCTAAAAAACAATAGCGTCAGACACGTAACACTATACCTACGAGTATACACGTGCCAATGAAAAACCATTAAAATTGAAGCGTGTATTGTACTGCTAAAAATATCACAAAACAGAAAAGATAGTGAAGTAGGTATCTTGTATTGAAATAATATGTTTACAAAAATATTTTAACTGCTGAATAATTCATTCGTTTTGAGATACTAACGTGAATATAGTTAAAGATTGACTCTTGTTTTGTTCATGTTTTGAAGTAAAGTATTATGTGTATAATTTACTAGCTTCTGCCAGCAGCTTCACCCACGTGAAAGTATAAAATATATGCCTATGTCACTCAGTGATAAAGGAGCATTCTATTGGTAACAGAATTTTTGTAATCGGTCCTGTAGTGGCGGAGTTCATTTCTTAAAAAATAGAGATGTCGTAGTAAGAATAGAAATCATGCGAAACAGGATGGTTCCAATACCCCGACACCTCAAAAAGCCATACCTTTTCAAAAACATGGCGCCGATTAAAGCATCTTTGCAGCTGGTAAATAGTTTCAGTAGAGTTATAAGTTAGGAGGCCGTTGTATCAACATTACTTCTTTATACTACATATCAGTAAAATTATGTTGTAGCCAGTCTTATGTGGACGCGAGGCGTCTGCATTCTGTACGTGCCTCTGTGGCTCCATTTAGGCAATATCTTCTCTTCTATTTTGAAGGGTCACTGAAGCTAATCTCGGTTATGGTAGGTACTAACTTAACTGAACTGTGATTATGTTAGAAACTAGATGAAAATCATCGTTTTTTTATTGGACAAAAGAACCTGCCATGAAATGCAATCCAATTAGATAATTAGAAACATGGAAGACAGCCAGGAAAATAGATAGGTATAAATTGTATAATAGGAAGTTGACAGTATGACCAATTTTGAAAATGTTTCGATTACAAGTATTCGAGTAATATAGTTATAGCGGTGTAGGTTCTAGTTTTGTAATTCCGCCGTGAAATCTGACGTGCCGTTAGCATTTGTTTTCATTCAAGAATGTGTTTTGTTTCAGATTCTATCAACAATGTCTATTTGGACGAGATCTCAAAAACACTGATCACTGCCGGTGAAGACAAAATTATCAAGATCTGGGAAATTACGCAAAGTTCCTGACGGATATGCTTTGTGCTCGCTTTCAGTACTTATTAAGAATCATGACAGAAAAAAAAATAAACAATGTGATATTTGAACAATACGTAAAAATAAAGATGTGGTTATAATATAAAAGACAGAAATTAGACAATGTTCAATAAATATATATGTTTTTAGTACACTGGTTTAATTTCATTGTAAAATGTCTTCAACCTACCCTTGTTATACTTTTTATAATATTATCTGGTAGCTAGACTTGAAAAGCTCACAATTTATTGCTTTAACTTCCGTTACTAAGCAATTATGGGAGCGCGACGCGCCTGACGCGTCGACCGCCCAGGAATGAAAGGGCGGTGTCTGCATCGAACGTTACTGTACGCCCCGTCGCACAGTGGGCTGAAAATGAACCCCCAGAGTGTTTAGGCCGCTCAAAAATCAAGTAGATTGGTATGTTCCTAATTTTGGAAAAAGAATTATACCAACATATTCCTTTACTTACGGAATACCAATACCAAAAGGTAGGTAATATTATTATCATATAACATTTTTTAATTAAGTTATTATTTAACCAGTTATTTGTGATCAATTTTTTGGAGATAAACAGTTTTATTTTTGGTTTGATTCCTTATTTTCAAATTTTCTTCATAAAATGCATCATACCTATGGATGGCTCGCCGTCCGACCGTCCGGTAACTGTCCGGACCGAGCCCAAGTCGTCGACGGCGCGTATTGTTCCACGCGCGCCTCAGGGAGATGTCAGCAAATCGTGGGGGCCCGGCAGGGCCGAAGCCTACTGGGGCCACGGGTAGTGTGAAAGCGAAGCCCGGGGCCCCGGGATGAAGGCAAAGAAGGAACAGGAGTGGGTTTAGTAAGTCTAATACTACCTCTCGCTCCGCCCAAGAGCGGGATTTGTCATTAGATGATTTTCCCATCTAAAAAAAAAACCTAAGCTAAATTATCACTAAAGTCTAAAAAGTAGAAAATTGTCCCAAGGGAACATACAGGGAATAAAAACTATTCCAGGACATGATTTGCCCGTGTACCAAGTTTCATCGAAATCCGTTCAAGCGTTCGAGAGTGAAGAAATAGCAAACATACTTACAAACTTTCGTATTGATAATATTAGTGTGATGCACGCAGTTCATTTCAAAAACATACATTAATCTCTTGGTTTTTGAGCGTCACCGAAGGCTGGATTGTGCTATGGAGTTTTCTTTCCAGCCCTCAGTGCGTTGTACGTAGATATATACGTAGCTTTACCCCTAGCTTTTAGAATCATTACCTTCAATTTAGAGGTCAAGGACAAAGCATTCCACTCATACCTTTGCATGGAAATATGCAAATAAACTATCAACGGAACGGAACTTTCTTTTTTCGGCATGAGCTTGTATTTTTGTAACCGATTTATTTTTGGAAGTATTTAATACCCTAGTAATAAAGCGGTCTCGCAGTAGCTAATTATGATCGGAAAACGTTTATCCTGATTATTAACAAACAAGAAAGTAGGTAACCATTGTGAGACAAGCAATGTTAATTAGGAAAGGATTTACTTGTTGTGTCAGCACTCACCACAGGTGAGCAGTGGTGGCCGGTAACGGCCCCGACTTACGAGTTGTAGGTCGCGGGTTCAAACCCAACCAGGCGCATTACTTCGTGTAATTTATTTCATCACCATTGCTCACAAAACGGTGAAGGACAACATCGTGAGGAAACCGGCATGTCCTAGAACCAAAAATTCGAAGAAATGTGACATCCACCAACCCGCACTGGGCCCGCGTGGTGGATTATGACCCATTCCCTCTCCTAGAGAGTCTCCTAGAGTCCCAGCAGTGGGAACATTAAAAGGCTGATTATGCTATTAGGTTAGCACTAGTCAGAAAGAGCTCGTTTAAAGGCCGTGCCTCATGGGACGCCATGGCAACGTAGCCAGGATTATGACGTCAAATAACTGAATGGTTGACTGTGTGGCCAACAGTGGCCAGGTGATGTACCTACACACCATAGTGTTGCATTCATTTTCTTGGCAGAACCGCCAACGCGTTCCAGTTAGACACGGCCTGACACGAGTCTAAGTGAAGCTCGTGGCTTCGGCGAGCTCCAAGAAAAAGCAACGCTTGCCGAGGTCAGCTTGTGGATGGGTGATCATCTTAGCATACCGAGGTGCCTCCGTACCTCGGTAAGTATGTTAAGCCGTTGGTCCTGGCTGCCATTTGTAGATCTCTGATAGTCGTTACGGATAGTCAGAATGTGGTCAGAAGCCAGGGAATCTATCAGTAGTCTTGCCAAAAAGTAGGTAGGTACCAATCATGTTACCCAATTATTGGGTTGTGGAGGAGGCTGGGGCTGCCTTAAATCGTGCGGGGCCCTGGGTGGCAGATGTTTGAGGTCCTTGTCCTTTTGCAAAGTACCTATTTGAATCAAACTGGGCATTTCTTATGATATGTGAGAAAAGCAAAATTTATAAAAAAAAATACTACTTACATGAATTTCGAGTAAAAATATTATTTTAGGAGATTTATTAAAATGAGCCATCATAAATACGACAACGATGATAAACCTAGGTCCTTAAAAGATATTCACACGGATTTGAAAAGGATGTTTTCTGTTTTTCCGCCCGGAGGACAAGGTGGAGCACACGGTGTCACGGTGTGCCCCGCTTGGGCTGAGCAACGCCGTGTCCTCGTGGGGGCGATCGGCGGCGGTGATCTCTCGCGCCGGGCCTTGGTACAGGCCATGGTCCGGAGCGAGGAGGAGTGGCAGGCGGTCACCTCCTGCGAAGCAGTAATGCTAGCAAAGGAGGCGGCCAATCGCGTGAGGCAACGGTCCTCACGCCCCAACCGTCGCCGGGATTCCGATCCCGATTTCCGGCCACCGTAGGCGCGGGCTTGCGGACGGCGAGCAATGGGTGGCTCGCCGTCCGATTGTCCGGTAACCGTCCGGACCGAGCCCAAGTCGTCGACGGCGCGTATTGTTCCACGCGCGCCTCAGGGAGATGTCAGCAATCGTAGGAACAGGAGTGGGTTTTTAGTCAGTAAAAGTCTGACACTATTTCTCGCTCCGCCCAAGAGCGGGATTTGTCATAAGATGATTTTCCAAACTAAAAAAAAAAACTGGTCCCTATTCTGCTGCATCAGGTAAGACTAGAATCCGATCCTAACATAGGCGGGCAAAAGCAAGGCAGGTTGACTCGGAATGAACCCGTTTAGTCTTCAACTCGGTCATCTTTCAGGTGTTGTCAAAATGAATTTATGATGTGATAAATAAATAAGGCAGTCAAGAAGGTGGTAGCAGGACTAACTGCTTCCAAAGCCTACTGGGGACATGGGTTTACTTCCGAAAGGGAAATCTGTGATCCTGGAACGTAAAGGTCAAAGAAGGAACATAGGTGTGTGTGTGTGTTTAGTCAGTAAAAGTCTGACACGCCCTCTTGCTCCGCCCTAGAGCGCGAGCAGTCATTAGATGGTTTCCCAGCTCAAAAATAACATCAAATAATAAGTTTCAAATATTAACTTTTTTTTTGTAATGGAGTTGTTGCGCGAGGCCCCTACAAGAGCGAGGCCCCGGACGGGCGCTATGCTCACCAGCCCCTAAGGCCACTATTGTGTGGAGGTAGGAGATAGGCAGTCACTTCATGTAAAATGCTGGTATTCAGCTGCATCCGATTAGACTGGAAGTCGACCCTAATAAGGGCAAAGGCAACCGAAAGGCAGGTTGACTCAGGACGAGCCCGTTTAGTCTTCAACTCAAGCATCTTTCAGGCGAATAGGTTAGCCAGTCAAGCTAGAACTACATTAGACTGACGCACACGTGGACCACGCCTGATTTGTACGTAGAACGTCATCGCGTGGCGTGGATCAAGTGTAGCTCTACAAGTCTAGTTTCCATATAAAATGTATGGAGACCGACGCGCCCTGATCGGCGTGTGTGGCACACGTGTGCACACTGTAGTTCTAGCTTCAAGAAGGTAGTAGCAGGACTGACTGATATCTAATAGCATAGTCGACCTTATAATGTTCCCACTGTTGGGACTCAGGCCTCCTCTCTAGGAGAGAGAATGGGCCGTAATCCACCACGCGGGCCCAGTGCGGGTTGGTAGATGTCACATGTCTTCGAATTTTTGGTTCTAGGACATGCCGGTTTCCTCACGATGTTTTCCTTCACCGTTTTGAGAGCAGTGGTGATGAAATAAATTACACAAAGTAATGCGCCTGGCTGGGTTTGAACCCGCGACCTAGAGCTACAACTCGTAAGTCGGGGCCGTTACCACTCGGCCACCACTGCTCTTACTGACTGATATCTAATGAAATGTACCATTTACCAAGTCCACGGGTAGTGTGTAAGCGAAACCCGGGGCCCCGGGATGAAGGCAAAGAAGGAACAGGAGTGGGTTTTTAGTCAGTAAAAGTCTGACACTATCTCCCGCTTCGCCCAAGGACGGGATTTGTCATTAGATGATTTTCCCACCTTAAAAAAAACCATTTACCGGGTAGGTTTCTATCGCAGAACGCTGCATACGATTAATAACGATAACAGAGTAGGAAAAATAAAAGTAGGTGACCTCGAAAACGTTCACTATCTTCTGTTCGGTTCAGTGGGAGGAGCAGACCGTCTCATAACAATATTGTAAAAATAAACAAATGGCAAGGTTTTACCTACTTAGTGATGGTCAAGCTACGATATCGAGTTACGGAAGTCCGGGATTAGGTATGATAACATTTGTGGAACGAATTTCGTTATTAGCTGAGGTCGGAATTAGGTAGAGTTATTTAAGTACTTATACCGATTTCATACAGCGAAAGAATAAAGTGGATATGCCTCAAATTCCGAGATTAATTTTGAAGAGCAGATTTTTTTTATGACACTCAGAAATATAGCACAAATAATTTCTTCCTCCATTAATGACAAGGAGAAGGAAGTGTATAAATTTGTTAACCTTACCTCAGTTTATGTAGAGAGATCTTTTTCAATGAAAAATACTAATAAAAATTGTATTTTAATTATCTTTGTTTTATTTGTCTTATCTATCTCTGAGCTTTTTATTATGTATTATTTATTTGTAATATTGTTGGCCACACGGGATTTTTCATTAGAAATCCCGGGAAGATCCATATAATATAAACATTTCGAAGCAAGTAGGTACATGTTTAACTCTACCTAATTCCAACCTCTGGTTATTAGTATAGTGAAGGTTTTAAAATGTTTAATGAAGTGTTCTGTCTTAGCATCCATGCATAATAGAGGCATAAAAGTGTTACCTATGCAGATCAGGGGACTTACCATCATCATCATCATTTCAGCCGAAAGACGTCCACTGTTGGACATAGGCTCCCCCCAAGCGTCGCCTTAACGACCGGTCCTGTGCGTCTCGCATCCATCGGATTCCCGCGACCCTCACCAGGTCATCGGTCCACCTTGTGGGAGGCCTTCCAATGCTGCGTCTTCCGGTACGTGGTCGTCGCTCCAGAACCACTCTAGGGGACGTGTTAATGAGCTATACAACCTATATGGCTCCATCCCTTGAACAGTTTAGTCCAGGTCGTCAAATGGGTCGCGTTAAGAGCTCGTGGTAGCACTGCTGGTACCTATTCTCTGAAAGGGCAGGCATAAAACCTAACTTACCCTTTTGAGGTGGAAATTTATCATATAACTTCTTCCGCTTATGGTGGAGCGAGAAGGCTGCGGGATCGTTTGAAAGAGTGACCATGGTCCTAGAACGCAAAGGACAACTGAAGGAACCGGGTTTTAGACAGTAAAAGTTTGAAATACCCGCTCGTTCCACCCAGGATTGGGAGAAGCCATTGAATGATTCCCCATCTCAAAAAAAAGGTAGAGCGAGAGGTATTAGACTTATAGCTACTGAGTTAAACCCATCTGTGTTCCCTCAGTTGTCTTTTTAGTTCCAGGACCATGGTAACTCTTTCGAACATTTTCGTAACCCTAGCAGGCATGTTGACGGCGCGTATTGTTTCACGCGCGCCTCATGGAGATGTCAGCAAATCGTAGGGGCCCAGCAGGGTCGAAGCCTACTGGGGCCACGGGTAGTGTGAATGTGAAACCCGGGACCCTGGGACGAAGGCAAAGAAGGAACAGGAGTGGGTTTTTAGTCAGTAAAAGACTGACACTATCTCCCGCCTGCCCAGGAGCGGAGATTTCAGGCACGCGTAGAACAACGCACCGTCGACTTGGATATCTTTACTAGCCGGCCGTACTTCAAACCCAGGCGCATTACTTTGTGTAATTTATTTCATCACCACTGCTCTCAAAACGGTGAAAGAAGACATCGTGAGGAAACCGGCATGTCCTAGAACCAAAAAATTCGAAGACATGTGACATTCACCAACCCACACTGGGCTCGCGTGGTGGATTACGGCCCATTACCTCTCCTAGAGAGGAGGCCTGAGTTCCAGCAGTAGGATTATGCTATTATGCTATGCTAGCCGGCCGGATGGCGAGCTATCCATTGTTCGCCGTCTGCAAGCACGCGCCTATGGTGGCCAGGAATCGCCCTTCGACTCCTGACACAACCTAACTTACCCTAAGGTTAGGTTTTTTGCATAGGCAGAGTTATCATTTTTCTGTTTTCGTCAGTTCAAATTATTTATAGAGAGGTGAGCCTGTTTCTATTTGTATAAACAGCCTTATAATGTTCCCACTGCTGGGACTCAGCTCACTCCGGCCTCCTGGCTGGAGTGGCTGGCAGAGGCGGAGGATCTCTAGAAAAGGGGAATGGGCCGTAATTCACCAAGTCATCGGTCACATGTGTCAGGCACAAGAGTTAGCTCCGCGCATTGAGATTGCCTTGCCTTGGTTTTTATACATTCAAGCGGGGCCTCCGCTTGAGGCCAATCTAGGCAAGATACTGTGCAAGACTTATCATAATTATGAAGTCTAACCACTTCTAGATTTTCCATAAAGACAATGTAGGCAATTGCCAACGGACCCATCGCCACTTAAGAGCCCCGCGGCCTATTTGAAAAATAAGTTAGAGGTTTTAATTCCTTATCTTTTTATAGGTAGGTATTATATAATTCTTCTGTACTTGTGTTTGTCACCTAACTCGTCCTAAACGGCTTGACCGATTTTATGTGTATATTTGAGTGGGTCCCTGGATGGTTTGAAAATATAATTGAATCCGCAAGATGGCGCTGCAATTGGGTTTCAAATTTTTTTTCTGATGAGAAGTCATCTTTCGGCCAAGACAACGTCTATCGGGATCGCTTATAGTCATTTATAAAGATTTAGGGACCTCTTTGTAGAATTTGCTAGAAGCCCCAAGACTGGCTTAATCCAGCACTGATATTAGGTTAAGTTCGGGAGGTTCCTGCACCGGATTTGTGCGGAAGAAACGCCCGGGTGTCGTCACTGTGTGGACCGCCCGGAGGACACGGTGGAGGTGTGCCCTGCTTGGGTAGAGCAACACCATGTTTTCGTGGGGGCGATCGGCGGCGACGATCTCTCGCGCCGGGCCTTGGTACAGGCCATGGTCCGGAGCGGGGAGGAGTGGCAGGCGGTCGTCTCCTTCTGCGAAGCAGTAATGCTAGCAAAGGAGGCGGCCGATCGCGTGAGGCAACGGTCCTCACGCCCCAACCGCCGCTGGGAATCCGATCCTGATTTCAAGTAGAGATAGTGTCAGACTTTTTTAGTCAGTAAAAGTCTGACACTATCTCTCGCTCCGCCCAAGAGCGGGATTTGTCATTAGATGCCGATCAGCCGATCATCGATTATGCTGATGCCTGCTACCTGGATGCCACTGAGGAGCTATTAAATAAGCTTGAGCGCTTGCAAAATTTGTGCATTCGTTTTGTTTTTGGCTTAAGAAAATACGACCACGTGTCTCAGTTCCGCAAGGATCTCAAGTGGCTCCCTATCCGTCTTCGTAGGAACACTCGGGTATTATGTCTCTTGTACAATATCCTATTCAACCCTGCTTATCCTGACTACTTGCGTGATCGTTTTTCGTTCACTCGCCCTGCCGATGCCCCATGCAGATCCCACCTTAAATTCCATCTCAATTTCCCAGCTCATAAAACCCATTTTTATTCTAACTCCTTCTCTTTTCATGCGGTACGATTATGGAACTCACTTCCAGCTAAGATCCGTGATGCTAAAAATATATCTGCCTTCAAAAAGCTAGTCAAAGAAAATTACCTCTCTACCATCTCGTAAGTTATACCTATATTATATTTGTATGTATTTTTATAATTTAATCTATGTTTGTTTCTATTTATGCGTACATTTATTTACTGTTATTGATATATATATTATATTATTGTATTATATGATTTAATTTAGATAATTTAGTCTATTTAATTCTTCTCTATATTATTTATACACACTGCGTCTACATCTTTCATCCAACTCTCCTGTCGCAGGTCTGCTGGAAGAAATTTCGTTAGAAATAAGCAGGACCTTTGTACTCTTTTATCTGTATTTGTTCTTTTCGATTTTAAGTGTTTGTGTGTACATAAATAAATAAATAAAATAAATAGATGATTTTCCCATCCAAAAAAAAAGCACTGATATTAGGTAACCTAACAGTTGTTAAATAGAAATTGTCCATCTGAAACATTATTGGCGTACTTATGACATAAAAGGCGAAGTAAAGCTGCACATACATTAGGTATCAGCCTATCGTGAAATGCAGAGGTGATGCTTAGCGTTGAACAAAAGTTGAACTCAACAGTCAACTTGTAACGTTATTAATAAAAAACTTATATAGGCGCGTCAAGATTTTCTTGATATTTTCAGTGTTAAGAAAATAAAAATAATCCTACTCATTCGGTGGCGACAGCGACTGCAAGTCGTCGACAGCGCGTACTGTTCCACGCGCGCCTCAGGGAGATGTCAGCAAATCGTAGGGGCCCAGCAGGGTCGAAGCCCTGGGACGAAGGCAAAGAAGGAACAGGAGTGGGTTTTTAGTCAGTAAAAGTCTGACACTATCTCCCGCTCCGCCCAAGAGCGCGATTTGTCATTAGATGATTTTCCCACCTAAAAAAAAAGCACGTGAATACTCCATGACCTGGAGTGCCGTGTGCAAGTTGTTTTACGTTAACGCGATCGCAACGTTTACCGCGTTTGGCTCTCTGATTGGTCTGATTGATTGAGGAGCTTGGAGCGGGCCAATCGGAGCGCCAGACGGCATAAACGGTAAAACAGTCGCTTGAAACCACGATGTATGCTGATGGTGATCACCGGGGTGGTTTTAGTGAGGTAAAAATCCCACATTACGGCGGGCTTACCCCCAATGTCCGGGCGCCTATTTTTTTTTTAACTTCAGGTAAAAAAAAGGCACATTTGATACCTTTTATGCAGATAGCAGGTACATTCCCTTTGTCTATTTCAGGGTACCACGTGGGTTGCTGCCAAAGCTAGTAAGCAATATTTAATACACCTATTACTTTTTTGTTGAACATAAGTGTTTATGTTCGAAGCGGATACAATAGTATTATACTCAGCAACTGTGATACGCGTTTAGCTATCACAGTTTACTGATTACTACGGTTACAATGTGTTGTTTATTTACGAATATAAATAACGTTATAGGTGACCCTAGTCGTTCAAAAGATTTTCAATAAAGCAACTCTTTCAATTTAGCAATTAATATAATTAAAAATTTCATAACATGATAATTAAGACGATTAAAATACAATAAGTAATTCATCTACACAGTAACAGACTCTACCATAGTTTTTTTAATAAGTTCACCAAAATTCTCCGTAGTCTCGGCATTATTGCTTTCTGTTGCTGTCCCCGCGGACTGCGACTGCGAGTCCAACGCGTCCTGTGTCTGGTCCGAATGGTCCAAGTTCATCAGCGTATTGTGACTGAACCAGTTCTCATCATTTTCTACAGTTTGCATCTTATTACTAGGTTGATATGGCAGTGTCATCAAAGTAGTATAATGAGTATCAATTTTGTTGTCATTATTTACACAATCAGAACTGTTTTTGTACATTCCAAAGTGATTATGTGGTGTGCTATGATATTGTAGCGAACTATGGTCGTGCACAGTCGTTGATTTATGCAAGTACTCTGGTACATAAACATGGCCATAATGACTAAACATAGTCATCTGGGAGCTGTGAGCAAACTCCTCGAAACTGGTAGCAGAGAAGCTTTGCAGGCCTTTGAAATGGTGTTCTGTTTGATGCTCGTAAGCGTAGTTTAGGTCGCATGGAAACCGTTGTATGGTATTTGACATAGTATCAAAACCCATTGCGTTAGCTGATCCGTAAGGTGGGCCCTTGCCTTGAAGTATACTGGATGTATACGGGTCACTATGGCTGTGATGATTGTTTGTATTGTCAAAATGCATGATGCCACTGTCATTCATATTATTGTGATTGGAAGCCTCGCTGCTATAACCGTATGACATATCGCTATTCTGTGATGTGGAATTATTCATATCACAATGAACATTATTAAAACTTCCCGTATTGACGCAAGATTCAACTTCCACTCTTGGAGTAAGGTTAACATCACGTAACATTCCATCTTCATGACTAAGACAACGCTCTCTTTCGTATGACGAATTTGATGAACATGACGTAGAATTATTGTGCGCCTCCAGCCATTGTCTCTTAGCAGCTTCCTGATTCTCTTCATTTTTCTTTTCAAGACCTATTCTCATGAGAGTCTGAATAAAATGCGTCCTCACTCTTACTGGGTTGAATTCTATTCGGCCCGTTGTGTTGGCGCACCCATCTCTAGTACATCCACAGGGGAAGTTCAACCGATCAACTTGGCATTTTATTCCAGCTAAGCTGCACGAACAAGTTTCTGGGTTACATGTTCCCTTGCAAGCGCAACCGCAGAATTCTCGCGATGTTCTTATGTCTCTACATTCATCCTTTTCATAGCCTTCTATCTTTCTCACTCCGGCTGCACGTAATAGAGCTCTTCTTTGCCTGGTTGGGACAGGTTGTAAGAAAAAATAGCTATCTAAATCTAGCTCAGATTCAGATATATCGCTCGCTTCTTCTTCAGTATCACTGTCTTCGCTAGAAGAAAGTGACACACCTTGTAACGAATGACGTTCACTCTTCAGTTGCTGTAATATTTGCCTATGTAATCTTCTCTGCTCTAAGGCATGCTCGGCTAAAGTAAAGTTTTGTAAATGAGTGTGTTCCCATTCCATTCCTAACGTTGACCCTCCTTGTGATGGAACACATGAAAATCCTTGTGCTCTAGGAAAGTAAAATACAGTGACATTATCGAATTTTATACTTTCTTTCCGCTTTTTAGGTAGTGGCTCATTCTTATTATCATCACTACATTTTCTCTTAAGACTACTTCTGAGGGGTTTAACTTGTGCTATGGGATTATGGCCATTATCTACATTGTTCTCAATACTACTATTGCTGGAGTTATCATTTTCGTGGTCTAAATCATCTGATGGTTTGTCACTTTTTAGGCTACTTGTGCAAGGAAGAGCAAGATTGAAGCTTGGTATTTTGACATCTTCGATAACTTCCGATCCAAGACCTGAGTCACTACCTTCTGAACGGTCTTGAGCGTCTTCTTCCCTATCATTGAGAGCACTATCCGGCGGAAGACTACCAAGAGCAGAGTCTTCACTGTCAGCTGAAGCACTGTCCGTTTTGATATCGTCTATATCACTTAGAGTATCATTGTCGTCTATTTTTACCGCATAGTCTATTTTACTGTCACTGCTCTCATAAAACTGAGAGTTGCTTCTACTGATTACATTACTTTGTTCATCATTAGAGCTAAGATCTTCACTGTGAGCATCACTATCACTACATTTTTCGTCTTTTAACACTAGGAAACCATTTTCCTCACTATGTTCTTCAACTGCGTCTTTATCACATTCAGTTACGTCCTTATCAAGCTGCTGTTGTAGCTGTACGCCTAATTCTGATATTACGTTCTCCATGACTGCTACAATGATCTGGAAAATAAAACAGAAAAACGAATTAATTGGGTTAGTTCAAAAAGTCGGCTTTATTTTACTT
Organism: Mythimna impura; assembly: GCA_905147345.3. Taxonomy (NCBI): domain Eukaryota; kingdom Metazoa; phylum Arthropoda; class Insecta; order Lepidoptera; family Noctuidae; genus Mythimna; species Mythimna impura. Next base: position 8,636,600 of record LR990348.1, on the reverse strand, counting down.
TGTAGAACAATGTGCAGTAAGATTTAAATATCTTGGGTATGAAACTATGGCATCTATTAACAATGACTATTATGACTAAATTCGTTGTTGCTATCTTCGCTCATGACTGTAAATACGTTAGCAGTAATCGTTGCGATAGAGGAGTGCAAGCCACCTGCACCCGTCTGAACCGAGCAGTATTATAAATCAAACAAAATGATAATTCAAAACCGGTACCTATTTCAAAAGGCTGTGGCCTCGACTAACTCCACCGGTACGCTCGGGCTCGCCAACGAATCCCCTGTTCCATGATGACCACACAGACACCACACAATCACCGGTTTCTCAGTCTGATCAACGAAATATCAGTGAGCATAATAATTTATTTCAGCAATTCGGTCATCCACTATTTTTGCTACACAAAAGTCACTCTAATTACCACGGAATAGGGTTCTCTTTATATCACGTTTTGCAGCAAGCCGTTGTGTTTTAACCCTATTTATTTATTTTCCGCCTTATTTTGACAGTGACGTTCTTCGAGTTTCAGTCTTTTATAGGGCGTTTTATTCTTATTTCAAGCCAGTATTAAGTCTATTCACCTTTTAAGATATCCAAACTTCATAATAGTTTATGCACAGAATATTTAACGTAAAATCATCACTGCACAAGCACAGAGTCACAGAGAGAGGCCACTTTTACTACCGATCTCACAGTTCCCACCTCGCGTAATCGCGTTGGACGACTTGGGCGACGCAGGCAAGTTTTAATCCGGAACAATAGAATAGTCCGTTGGCAAATGCGAGCGTCGTGTGCGGGGAGAACTTCTGAATTTGGTAGCGTATGGGCTGCGTTGTTCGACGTGACGTTGCCCCTCCCCGCTCGCCGCGCCCCGGCCTTGCGACCCTCCTCACCGCGTCCACCCGCCGAGCTCGCGCAAGCGCGTTCCGTTTCTTGTGAATGCAATGATACCAACGTGGTTATTATTAAATTCCCATTTCGTTATTATTACATTGTTGTATAGAATTATTAAAAGGTTGTTTTAGATTCGTGTTTGTAACGAATATTTAATTCAGATTACACAGCTATGTTTTTTTTAAATTATACGATATAACTATCTATATCTAAATGTGCGTAACATTTACAGAAATAGATAAATCGTATCTAGAGCATAATGATAGACTACTTTTTGAGATAATACTTTTTATAATCGTGTTTTGGTCTAGAGTTTGCTTTCAAACGTATTTGAAACCTTCCTCCAAGCTCCATTGGAACTTTTAATATACCTATATTTTCATGACAGTTCATGGCCTGCTAAATTAATAACGGTTGGCCCATAGAAAAACGCAGAAAGATTTTAAGCTAATTACTATTAATTTTCCGTTATAAAAAACGGCTAACCGCTATGTAACCGAATTGTCTGATTTGGCTGCCGCATATCCATTTTATTCATTATGTAGACAAGACTGAATATATACGGACAATTTAAGTTAGTTTTGGGAAGTAGCTATAAACAAGCTGCTGCCCCAATTGTTACAATCAGGGAAACTAATATCCCTGATTGAACAATTGGGGCAGCAGCTTAATTGGCAGCCCTTTTATTGAAAAAAAATCGGTCTAGGCGAGTCAGATTCGTACACGAAGGGTATACATATATGGACTCCTCTTGAGTTAATTCATAATAGTGCTCGATTTATGACCATTTGAATTGCTGCTCGCAAAACATAAAGATTTGTGATTTGAAAAAGTCTTAAAGTAACAGGTCTGGCAGTGTTAAATCTATATAATTACATGGTCCGGATCTGCCTAGTCAGCGTGAATCGCTAAAACTGGAGATCCCAAGGTACGAAAATTTGTGTTTTTATTATAACATTGCGTTTTCAGATAAGTATCGCTCTATTACTTCTCTATCTGTTTTCATCATAAGTGAAACCACAATCACATAATGTGATACTATTCTACACATTATGACATTACTTTTGTTCAAATTCAACATTAAAAAAATATTTTGACTTCAAGAAAGATCAGTTTAAAACAGACCTGATTTGTTAATCTCAGATTTGTTTCAAATTATTATATAGGTTTCTATTTTAGTGTTTTGCATGTTCCTTAACATAAATTGTTTTTTTTTTTTAAATCCAGTTGCTCACTTGTTGGAAGCGCAATAATATTAAAATTATAAAAATCGAGAAAAAAAATCCCCTGAACCGTGGGAGAGCAAAAGCTGGCAACCCAGGTTCACAACCTTTTGCTCTCAGGCCAGCCCGACAGGTCTCAACACAAGCGTACGTCTGCGTCATGTCATCATGGCTATGTATACGTAAGCTAGCTGATGATAACATACCTACTCTTGCAGCTTCGAATACGTACCTACAACACAATACTCTGCATGACAACGAATCTTTTACTGGAAACAAAGAGCCTCGCGATGCGTAGCTCCAAACTACGAGCTCGTACCTATACATTTTTGGATACTTTCAGCATTGGATGCTGTAGTTAATCGTCCGGGGGTACTATTTATATAATCTGCCGTAGTACACACATTGGCAGTCTGTTTACCCGAGCAGGTGTACGTAGGTGGCCGGCGCTGGTGGCATGACGCGAAACTGTGAGCAGGTCGCGTCACTGCAGCGGAGTACTGCTCGCTTCACTACGAGCATTCTTCAAATAAATTGGCACTCGACGGCAGTCGACGTAATACAGGGCGAGGTGGCTGACTGTACGTACCAACTTGCACGTATACGATAATCAATAGATATTTTCAGGAGGCTTTCGTGGAGAGAGACAGAGACGCCGCTATAGCGCGCTCTCGCTCTACTCTGTAATTTACATAGCATACGGTGAAAAGCACGATGTGGATTAAAAGTTGGTTTTTCTGACATCAACAACAGTAAATTAATGATAACGATTTTATATCACTGTTATCATGGGCAAAAGATAGTTGTGATAGAGTTTACTAACCAAAGAGAAACCGATAAAAATAATCTTGTATGCCTACTTTATTTTTTTAGAAGTTTTTCGTTGGCTAATTTTGACTTTCAGTGTTTTTTTATTATTATTTTAATTATTCATTAGGTACTACATACATATAGTTTATGTAGGTACCTACTGTAAGTCATAATAGGTATGGTCTTTAAAATAAAAATGTTTAGTCTGGACTTGAACTCTGAAGGTGAAACTAATTATGCTTGCTAACTTCAATCATAATATTTAAGCACAAACTACGGGTTAACAAAAATAGAAGGATGTAGAACAAGGAAAAGTTTCAAGGCAAACATGCAAATATTCAAGTCTCTATTTTGGTCAAAGTAAATAAACATTTAGATATTGATATTAAATCTATAGTGGGTTTTTATAAATGATTCTGATTCCAAACTCAGGTAACAAAATTTACTAAGCATACTCTTGTTGGTAACAACAGACTAATTCACGAAGGTAGACCAGCCTTGCCTACAATCGAACTAGTTTTTGTTCATATTGTGTTTAACCAGTTTTTTTATCTCATTTCTAACGGTTGGCTACACCGTCGCCGGTCCCACATAATAACCTAGTACGTAGCCAACGTAGGTAGCCTTATCGCGACGTACCTAGGCTCTGGCCGACTACCTATAGGGTACCTATAGGGTACCTATTAAACGTTCTCATGGTAACGTCAAAAACAAACTCGGGGTATATTATACTCATTACGCGAATGTATACCCATCAAAGAAGCGCGTTAGTATGAATAAATTATTTGTTGGTGTAGTATATGTATATGTAGGTATGTGACTGTACATAGCTAGGTACCTAGGTGCTTAGTGCTACGGAGGGGGGGATGTGGGGGCAGGGTGGCAGACTGGGGTAGATTAAATTTCGTAGCACACCGCTCTGGCTGCTCGAGCTCGCTTGTATTCATCAGCGTTAGGGTTGCAATTGCTTCCCGGTGTGTTCCAGTCCCACTATATTCTCTAGCACATGTTTCATATATTATACGACTGCATTGTGTCATCAGTTTGTTTTTCTACACATACCGTATGAAATTCCGTCCTTGAAATTTATTTCTGCGGCCACGAAATTAATTTAGGGTACTATCAGAGCGATATAATTATGTCGAGCGATTAGGATACATACAATCGTACCAACGATAGAAATAATTGTGTAAGTACTTCCCCTGGATAATTCCTAAATGGTATGAATTGAATGGCAGTAAGTACAAAAATCGGTAGACATATGCAATAAAAAACTTTTTACAAAAAAAATACAACCGACTTCAAAGTAAAAAAAAAACACTGAAAAGTGCAAAATAACTTTAACTTCGGAAGTCGGTGTTTCTATAATAGTTTTGTCTCTTCGTTATTTAACACCGACTTCCGAAATTAAAGTTATTTTGCACTTTTCAGTGTTTTTTTTTACTTTGAAGTCGGTTGTATTTTTTTTTGTAAAAAGTTTTTTATTTTACACTTTTTAGTTATGGTACCACCACTAAAAAGTGCCCCTCAGCCAAACTTTAATATTTATAGCCAGAGTGCATCTCATGACAATTCTAATAATCCCAAACACGGTTAGATTACATTAATTTATTACAGAGTTCCGGTGCCTAACTTCAGGCTTCATCATCAGATCAGTTCGATATATTCCCCCTCTACTTTCAGTCAGTCATCGACTACACGTATAAACAAAGCAATTTTACTTGTTACGACGGTACTGCTGTGATCCTATGAGGAGTTCTGTTCCATATCTTCGAAGTTCATGATCAGATCATAACAATATTTCTATGGGACCAATTCGGAAGCATAACCTTTCAATAAAAAAAAAAAATTTCAGTATCGGTCCACAATTGACCGAGAAATCGGTGAACATACATAAAAAAAAAAAAAAAACATACATTCAACCGAACATATAACTTCCTCCTTTTTGAAGTCGGTTAAAAAAGGTAAATCAAGTGTAATATTTCGTCAAACACAACCCACCTCCTGGTTGTCTGTTGGTGTCGTAGAAAGGGACGAAACAACATTGTAGCATCGTTCACTTAGATAGATAGATAGATGACTTGTTTATGTATCAAGCGTGGTCATCTGATCACCATGTCTATATCTCTCGTGTAGCGCCGATCACCATTGTAACCTTGTAGCCGTTTTATGGGTGATTGTGTTTGTACATCGGGCTGCTGGTGTCCGCAAATCCACGTCTAAAGCGTGTATTTTGCGTACGGGTGGGATGAATGTGTCATTCGATCCATCCCAGTTCCTCAACGAAGGCCAGCTGCGCCTTGGTGTTACTGACCGTGTCGCGGAGGGTACCTGGGTTGACGAAGTACTTTGTCCTGTATCCAGCGCTCACTGGACGGCTTAGAAGCAGATGATCTACCGCCTCGTCCTCCTTCATGCAGGTTCTGTAGAGTCGGCAGTTTTATTTATTACTAGCTTATGCCAGCGGCTTCGCTCGCGTTGAAGTCGGTTTCTCCATACAAACTTTGGATCCCCGTTTCATCTGCTAAGGAGGTGTCCGTTTTTACCGGTTGTCTACACCCTATAAGTAACCTACCTGCCTAATTTTAAGTTTGTAGGTGTTATAGGTTCTGAGATTTCATGATTAATCAGTGAGTGGTATTTCTCTTTTATATATATAGATTTCACCAAAGCCGGTTAAGTGAATCATGCAAGTTAATAAAGATATTAGCTATTGTTGTATTTATCATGATTAGACATTAACATCATTGTGAGCCTTAATTTTGTGTAATATTAATAAATTAATTTGTCCTCATACAATATTAGGCCAAAGATAACAAGAATATTCTAAAAATACATAAATAATGCCTTAATTTTCCTACAAGTTTGGGGACCGAAGGCCACAGTGGCCTTGTGTAGAAGCGGCAGCTTTTGCGGGTATGTATTTGCAGATCTCAAGGCTACCAGCAAACACAGCTACTAAATACTATTTTCGAATAACTTTCTAGACTAATTCTAATTAAGGAACACTAGACAGAGTTACGTTTAATCTACTGGTAATCTTTCAGGGGATAAAATTTATGAATATGAGCAACACTTCTACTAAAGCAGTGGTTAAAATTTTTAGTGTAGGGTGGTAGGTTGGTTTCAAGCGAGGCTCCGACTTGTCATTTGATTATACTGTTAGGGCATGAAATGCACTGGTGACCTAGATTCGGTTGTATTGGTCTGTTATAATTTACCCCTCCCCAGAATACCAGTTTTTCTCCCGCAAGGGTAATTACCTCCAGGTTAGGAACCGTGGTACTAAGGGATCAAATAAAAAATATGAGAAAAAAACAGCTGCAGCAGCAGAACACCTATGTTTATTGGCCGCGTAACATTTCCGGATTTTTTCTATAGGTTTGTTTACATTTATAAGCACCTTTTTTGAGGCGAGAAATTATCAAATGACTTAGAAAGAAAGAAAGAAAACACGTTTATTTGGCACACAGGTACACACAATGAGATAATAATTATAATATAGAAACTTAAATACTAAAACTTAAAAATACTTCAACATTGTGTGTCTCACGGCTGCACCAAATAGGTCCAGTTCAGCATAATGCCAGGCCACTATGCCGCAGTCAGCAGTTGCCTGACGCTGGTTTTCAACTGAACCCTGCTATGAGTCTACGGATGTACATATATTATTATATGTAGGTATAAATTCTCCCACTCTCAGATGGAACGAGGGGGTGAATCAAACTTTTCCTGAGTAAAACCCACCTGTGTCTTTCAGTTGCCCTTTGCGTTCAAGAGCTACCGTAACTCTTTCAAATGTCGCAACCCGCTTCCAGCCTAAGAGATTGGTAATGAATTAAAAAGTCACCCGATAGAGTTTTTGTACATTTTTGGTAATACTGCTATAGTACGCTGTCCTAATACCCAAACCTTGGGCCAATTAATGGTTCCCGTAGCAGTCATTACTAAGAGACGGTCAGTAGAATGAACGTAGGTGTAATGTACGTTCGTATGAATGTGTGTAGGCCGTCCCCCCAAATTAAATAGGCCTTCCCAATTTTACTGACGAGTTCAGTTTTGAAAGGTATACATACCAAAAAAACATTTGTTCCTTTCTGAATGTCGGGTCCAAAGTAATGATATTTGGGGCGAACGGTATACGTGAACGTTACCTATAGACATTTGTAATTGCAAAGGTTTTCTAATAAGGCAAAGTGGTAGAACTGGCACTACCGTGATATTGTCGCTTATGTAGAAAAAAAATACATTTTCTGCAGTAAGTCAACATAATTTTCATTTGTAGAAGTTAGAGTCAGAACTTTCTAAGATAACTGCGTGTGATATAAAAAGATGAAATTAGAAGTTGAATATGCATTTTTGTGGATGGACTTGTTTTATACAAGATAGACACTAAAACAGAAGACTCTAGCTATAAAAACATTGAGTCACATACGTGTATAATGAACAACGTGCAAACCATTAGAAAGATAATGCAACACCGAAATGGTATCTAACGGTACTGTGCACCTAATATATCGTCCAGTATATTTTGGCTCCTCATGGAGGCGCTGCATGCAAGTACAAGATACAACGGCTTGTCAAATTCAGTAAGTACCCTTCTACACCGCGTGTCAAAGTTTACTGGGCGTTCAATAGACCTTAGACTCTATTCAGTATTGCATTTGAATATCGATGGATTTTGTTCGTTATGGGTTTCGATTGAAAATTTGTTACAAAAATCTGCAGCATAATATCGACTATCTCTTAGAGAAAAATTTCTATGGATAGATTTGAAACTATGTGGAAATATGCACTTATATCTCACAGTTTAAAGAGCGAATCCTTGATGCCTTTGTTTCAAAGTCGATTCCCGATGCATTTGTTAAAACCCGTAGAGAGTATAAAACTCACTGTGGGTTCCAAAATTGTAACACTCTAGTGTGGAACTACTTATTAGGCTCCGTTTTATAAGTCACGTGAGCCAGCTGCCTATCACTGACTGGTTCGGTCTAGTAACAGTCTAGTGTCTCTATCGGTCAAGGTAACGTTATTGGGTACAGCATTGAGCATGTTCTGCTATTTCGTATCTTTATGGTTTCGCATATTTTTGTAGACGTAAATTACTTTTGTGATTATGCCATCAGTTGATTTTCTCCGTTGTGGGTGGGTAGACAAACAATTCACTGATTGTGTAGGTGTTGAGTGATAGATTGATTACGCGGAATTTGTTCCTATTTTTATAGCAACGTTGATTATTTTCATTGCTCTGATTTCCGACTGTGTTCTAATCACAAATATGTACCTATTTTTTTTGAGCGGAGGTTCAAGAGTTTGCTATATATATACAAATTGCTTTGATAAAAATGGAAGCCCCTCGTTCCAATCTTTGTTGTGTATTCTTTATTATTGTGACGATTGTGTAAATTTTATATGAAAAGCTTATATCTCGTAACATCAAAACTTTGTATAACCTCATCAGCTATAAGAAACTGATAACTTGGTTGCGCATAAACGAGGATAGCCAGTCGTTGTTAGGGACCTCAGTTGTCTGGAATAAAAGCTTAACAGGGCAAGTTTTATCTTTCCTTATATTCTCAACGCTACGGGACGCCAGTACTTACATCGACGTAGCTACTTTCCGTCTGGCAGAGTCTGGCATGCCCTTTTCTCCCACGACCATGCTTTTAAAGCACAGCCACGCCCAGCACTGTGTTTACTACGTGTATAACAATGCAAGGCGGATTTATATTGTAATTGTGAATGTCTTGGGAATTAATGAAGCAGTTTTTTAGAAGGGCTCAAATGTCTGTGTTCTCTGGCTCAAAAGTTTATAATGAAATTTCGTACAACGAAGTAGGTAGCGTTGTAAGAAGTTCCGCAGGATGGATCAATAATTTTGTTGTGTTTTTCCTGTTGTTTTGTGTTATTAAGTTGTAAATAAATGTAGCAGAGTCAAAAATAACAATAGTATTATTAGAATAGAATAGAATAAACTTCATTGTACGCCAAAATAGTAACAAAACGTTTACACAAACTTAAATCACAAATCTGGGGTACAATGGTAAGCTTATCGGTAATAGCGATATCTACCAGACAACCTTAGGATGGACTGTAAGAACTTAAAATAAAAAGGGGTTAGTCTGCGGTGTACCTACTTACTGAAAATTAATGAAGTATTACATACATTAGTAAAACAACGGGTTGTTCCCAGAGGTCCATGACTTGATGGGACCAAACCCAGTCGTCAACAGTGCGTAGTGATACACGCGCTCCTCAAAGAGATGTCAGCAAACCGTAGGGGCCCAGCAGGGCCGAAGCCCGCTAACTAGGACCGCGGAGAATTTCTGAAAAGGAAACCCGTAGTGCTAGAACGCAAAGGGCAACTGAAGGACACAGGTGTGGTTTTAGTCAGTAAAAGTCTGACACGCCCTCCCGCTCCACCGAGAGCGCGAGAAGTCATTAGATGATTTCAACACTTAAAAAAAAAGAGGTCCATGATTCTATTGTTCTCCTTTTCCCACTGAGTCCATGAAATTTTTTTAATAGTGTTTTAAATGTATATACATGAATTTACAATGGGTCCACGAGATTTGTCCAAAGTACAGTCGGTAGAAACATGCTATCTTTAGCCCAGTTCCCTTAGACCGAGGTAATTTTTGAAAAAGTTACTATGACCCTGAAACGCAAAGAGAAACTGAAGAACACAGGTGGGCTTTAGCCAGTAAAAGTCTAACAAGCCCTCTAGATCCAGCCTAAAGTGGGAAAAGTCATTTGATGATTTTCCACCTCAATAAAAAATGGCTAATTGGCTTTTAAAGTTAGAGGTATATTTTGGGTGATGCGAAAGAGATCCCGGGGGCCCTGGAAAAAGGCAAAGGAGGAACAGGAATGGGTTTTTAGTCAGTAAAAGTCTGACACTATCTCCCGCCCCGCTCAAGAGCGGGGGATGTCATTAGATGATTTTCCCACCCTAAAAAAAAACCCATTCCAGTGCTGATTGTGAACAGGAGTTTAGTAAAGTTAATTTGATTAAAACCAATCTAAAAAACATCTTATCCAATTAAATATTTTATGAAACATTGTTATTATATTATTAATGAGAAACAACAAAAAAAAAAAAACTAAATACAAGGCAACAGATAAAATGTTAAAAATAGTGACCACTACAAAGAACATTGACGAAATAATAGTTGATGCAATTATTTAGCGTCTAGCTAAATAATTTCGTAAGTTTTTTTTTCTTATTATATTCAAGACCTAAGTCTTAAAAAAAATGAATTAAATGTAAAAAAAATGTATTTGATTAATTAATATCGTATTTTCACTACTTTTAATACAAATGCTGTCAGCCTTTTTTGTATTTACATATTTTGTAATTAAATTTTCGTTTATAAAACATAATTTAAAAAAAAGGCTAATAGTGACAACGGAAATCGTCTTCTGCCAATGACATGACTCTTTTATTGTTAGTACTGTGATATTCTGAAATTGTTTTTTTTTTTCAATTTTTAAATCAAGTCTAAGATTCTCTTCAAGCCGATGTCTTGAAGAGAATCAAGACATCGGCTCCATTGATTACCAGAAAGCTTTCGATACTCTAGCACATTCGTCCATCCCACGCGCGCCTCAAGGAGATGTCAGCAACTGTAGGGGCCCAGCAGGGTCGAAGCCTTCTGGAGCCAAGGGTCTGATTCTGAAAGGAAGACTCGGCCCTGGTACGAAAGGCAACGAAGGAACAGGAGTGGATTTTTATCTCCCGCTTCGCCCAAGAGCTGGGGATGTCATAAGATGATTTTCGCACCGTAAAAAAAAGAACATTCGTCCATATAGCAAATTCTTAGCACACAAAATGTCAATATAAGCTACATAAGAGTACTGCAACACCTTTACGAGAAGAACCAAAATAGAGTTCGACTAGAAAGCATAGGACCACCCATTGACATAAAAAGAGGAGTCAGACAAGGCGACCCAATCTCGCATAAACTTTTCATTGCTGTCTTAGTATTAGTCATAAGTGGGCTAGATAGGAAAAACAAAAACATAGTATCAATATCAAAGGAAAGCACATTTCACATCTGAGATTCGCCGATGATATTGTTCTCCTATCTGAAAATCATCAAGATCTGGAAAAGGCGTGTGTAACTCTTTACTGAACCGACTCACTGTTCCGAAACATTATAGTGTTACGAAAGATTGGAACAGCAGTAATGTTTTAAATGCATCATTTGGAACAATTGGAACACTGAAACACTCTTTACTTTAAGTGGCCTGCAGTCTTTTTAAAATTTAAATTAAATAGTGCAAATTTTAATGAACTGAACTAAAAACATCTGCTTGAAATTATTCTCAAATCAAAATTCAATTAAATAAAACTGTTGGTGTATATGGCGCAACGTAACAGATCACGATTCATAACAGTCAGTGTCTGTGTTTGTATCTTGTGAGCCGATGTTTCAATATGTTTCGTTTGTACCTTTTGAGCCGATGTTCCAAATGTTCCGTTTGTATCTTGTGAGCCGATGTTTCAAATGTTCCGTTTGTATCTTTTGAGTCGATGTTCCAAATGATATATATCACTGTTTCGGAACATTTCAGAGATTCAGATGCAAATGTCCCAATCGCAAAGATGACACACTTTGCCCACGCCTAATCTGGAATACATGATAATCTACAATACATACAGCAAGCCAACCTTTATTGGTTTAGTAATGAGTTTAAGTAAATCAAAGGTCAAACAGCGCACACAGGATTATGAAGCTTAAAAACGTCCAGCTGGAGTATGTAGATAGCTGTGTATATTTAGGAAAGCAAATATCACTTGACGCACGAAACAACGAACAAGAAGTGGACAGAGGGGTTAAAAATACCTGGAATAAATTTTGGAGCCTAAAAGAAGTTCATAAGGGAAAATATTCAATAAAACTTAAGAAATAATTCTTTTCTTAAGTTTTATTGAAAATTTTCCCTTGAACTGACTTGAATGATTCTTGTTTCCTGCTTTCTTTGACTTACGCATGCCAAACCTGGAAATTTACAAACAAAATTAAATACAAAATAAATATCCTCAAAGAGCCATGGAGCGAAGTTTGATGAAAATTAGGCGAATACAAAAAATCCCACATAAGGAAATTCGAAAGAAGACTGAAGTAATTGACGCTTTAAACTTTGCTCAGAGGCTGAAATGGCGATGGGCAGGCCATGTAGCCAGAATCACCGACGGCAGATGGACATTAAGAACGACGGAGTGGCTAGGACCTGCAGGTCATAGAAGGAAGGGCAGACCACTCGCTCAGTGGGCCGACGAAATTACGTAGATAGCTGGGCAGGATTGGATTAAAGTAACACAGGATAGGGACATGTGGCAGGCTATGGAGGAGGCCTTTACCTAAGAGGGGTTCTTGCATCACTTTAATTAATAATAATTATGTAAATATAATATACAAATAATAATAATGAATATAATATATATATATAATGAAATTAGTACATATGCATGTAATTAATCCATGAATTTTTCAACAATCATTTTATTTTGAAATCCTATTGTAATCATCAATGTCATGTTAATTATTTAAATGGTAAGAAATAAAAAGCTTTTTATTTTTTTTATTTATACTGTCCGTTGGGCAAAGGCCTCCCTCAATTCCTTCCATTGTGGCTCTGAGCCACATTTTGCCGATTTCTAAGAAAGACATCCAAATCGTTCCGTCAACTCCTTCGTGGTCTACCGCGACCCCGTAGTGCGATTTTAAGGCACCAATTATTTATTTATTATATTGTTTCGAACGCGATCCGCTAGTTTAACACCTAGTATAAATTATACATACTGCGCTCCATAGCACGTTGACAAACCTTAAGTTTGGACTTTTGGATGTTATTCAAAGACAAAGTCGTGTCCTGTTCGGCGTGTTATTTCCTTCTCTTACCTAACCGGGTAAGAGATTACTTGGCCCAAGTAGAGATATTCTTGGACATATTATGCATTCTCCCCGTCCACATAGGTATTATGTTTCTTGTAGAGCTGTTGGTCATGATTTTGATTTTCATCGTTTATGTCATTAAAAAATTAAATTTTTATCTTTCAATCAAGTTTTTATTGTTGACATTTACAATCTCATGGACCCGTAGGGAAAGAAAATATTTTAAAATGTCGTGGACCCGTTGGGAACTGAATTATGGATTTTCATTTTTCGAGAACAATAGACTCGTGGACCTCTGGGAACAACCCAAAACAACAATTTTTATTTTTCTTATTTTCATTATTAAGTCTCAGTTTTAGAACGAAACGTTTCTTAGAATTTCCATGTTGCTAATAATGAACCCAACATAAGGGTCACAACTCAGTACAGCAGATTAACTGACCAACTTTTTTTGAAGCTCTCAGCAAAAGTCTTTCTCCGTAGAGCTCAGCCCGTCAAGTCAAAAACTTGCGGTGCACGGTGCAAAAACTACTTTAGCATAACTAGATAGCCAGCTGTCTAGGTAATATACAGAGTTAAGTAGGTACCCACCAGAATTATCTACAATTTCAGGTTTGGAAGTAGGAGATCTCCGAAACAAATAATCCGATTATATACGACATTCAAATATACCACACACTTATTATACACCACTAGTTTTTAATTAGTACAAATACATAATAGAAAAGGTCTTGTTATTATTTAATTAAAGCCTCAATAAATAATATTCATAAGCAGCAAAGTTTAGCGTTTGTTTATAACCCAAAATGTCACTCAATTTATGGAAATATTGTACAGGCTATTGATTATGAATGAAAAACAATGGAATAACACTGCGCGTAGTATTTTCCAGTAGCAATTGTTATGAATAATTGATTCAATTATGAATTTACCAATTTTGACAAATTTTCGTGGTCAATTTTGGGATTTCATTTTTTTTTACTTTTGACTATACTTAAAAATATGATCAGTAACGGGTACAGGTAGAGCCCAATATTTTTTTGTACTAATTAAAAAATAGGGTTGTATACCATAAATCCTCATACTTATTAAATACTATTTTTATTGTCAACTATGATTGACACACTATGATGACACTATTACTGGGTGATAGTGTCCTGTGGCTATAAGACCGCATGACCATTACCTTGGGGGAGGGGACGTTCGGATAAGCCGGTCCGGATTATCGAGGCTCTACTGTATGTACAGTCAGGGGTCAAAAGTGCAGTTCCACCTTACCAATGCCAAAATGTCTAAAATATCTTTGTAGAAGAGGGTCAATGGTTCATGACTGATTTAATTGGTAGCATAGAATCTAAAGTATTGAAAAAACTAGTTGTGGACTATTGAACTTCTACAACAAAGAAATTTTACACACTTTAGCATTGGTAGAGTGCAACTGCACTTTTGATCCCAGACTGTACATATGATGTATTATAGTTTTAGGTATATTTAATGAATAAAAATCTCATGTCATAGTGTTTGTTATCGAACCCCCCACCCTTCTTTTTTTTTTTGATAAAATTTATAAGGCAAAACAAGGTTTGCCAGTCTATAAATAAATATTGGTTACAGTTTTTACTATCGAACTCCTCTGAAACGGCTTGACTGATTTTTTTTTGTGTATTTTTGGTAGGCCTGAGAATACACATACTTTTTTCTTCTGTTTTAGCATACATTTCTTTTAAATTTTTCCGATTTTCCCATAAGATTTTTTTATAGAAATAGTAGTTTCTTTGTACTGTTTATATAAACTTTTACCTATAAATTTTTCTCTGTGTACAAGAATAATAAAAGTGATAATTAATAAATAGTTTATGGCTACTACTACGTAGCTCCTCGGTTATATAACATAATCTGTCAAGACAAAGGGTCCAATCAACTACAACAACTTTAAATTCAAACAGACAATAATGCACTGGCTTGATAATTATGACTACAATGAAACAGAAAACTTACTCGACAACATTAAATGATACAATGACTAGTACACTTCTCAACCCTCACGCACACTCATCCCTAACGCACATACACTACTCACCTTCATGCACACACCCACATACACACACTACCCTCAGGTAAATATGCCCTACACATGGAGTACCTTCTTTTTTTTCTTATTTTCATATATTTTTAATAAAAAATTACTCCTTTTACTAATTCTGTAATCCTGTAATTGCCCTTTGACCTTGTCTACTGTACTTCTCTGTTATGTACCTTGTATATTGAGAGGTCTGGCTCTTGTGATACAGGAAATCCTAGTACAAGAGTCAGAACTACACTGATAACTATGTCTCGAAGTGTCAAAAAAAATATTATTATTAATATTGCTGAGAGTCATGCGCTACTTATTATATCCGGAAAAATTTGACTGAACCCGCATATAAAGTGGTATGACGCAAAATCATTACACATCCAGAAGTCACCCATAGATAGACACGGTGATGTCATGTAGCTCTGATAGAAACTGTATAGAATGTTCTAGCAATTATTTTGATAGGTAGGTATAAAATGCTTACAGAAAAGTATAAATCGATAAATCATTAAGGGCGAGTTTGCTTCTCGCTACTCGCGTACACTAGGCAACATAGGCTTCAATTAATTGAGAATGATTCACTTACCAACTTCTGTGAACACTGTATATCGATAATTGATATGTACGCTTGCCCTATTTTCCTCGAAGGGGGGAGAGATGTAGAGTATCTATACGTACTTAATTATGTTATGGCAGTTATGTGTCCCAGGTACCAGGTAAATAAAAAACCTCATAAAAAAAATATCGGGGCATACCAACAATAACGTATTGAATATTACATAAAAAAGGAATTAAAAAAAGTTTTACAAATCTGATATCAACAACGTTCTTCACGGGTAAAACCATAAGACATTTTCGTTTGACAAGCACTGTAAAAAGAAAAGGGGTTTAAATAGTTTATTGTTTTAGAGGGATTTTTTAATTATTTGAAAATTGATTCCTATTGGATATTGTGATGTAATATTGATGCAGTTTTGTATCTCAAGTGCCTGCAACTGGACAATATATGGATTTTTTATTTATTTATAGGTATAAACTATAATAGTGCTTGACTGCGGTCCCATCTGCTGGTAAGTAGTAATGCAATCGTTGATGGTGAGGCGCAATAGTTTATTAAGAGCCTATTCATTCTAGCCTAGAATACACCTAAATTATAATCGGACGGGAAGACCGATGCAGGCAAATTGTTCCAGTTCCTCGATGTACCCGGTATAAACGACGAGGCGAAGCGCTTGGTCCGGACCGTAGAGGTTTCAACAACGTAAGGGTGGATGCTCGCCGTTCGTCGGGTTGTCCGATGGTAGAAATGAGATGGTGAAATCAGGTCATGTAATTCCCTCGCACATTCTCCAAAATGCATCCTGTAAAACACCGAAAGGC
Source organism: Mythimna impura (assembly GCA_905147345.3). Taxonomy (NCBI): domain Eukaryota; kingdom Metazoa; phylum Arthropoda; class Insecta; order Lepidoptera; family Noctuidae; genus Mythimna; species Mythimna impura. Next base: position 8,620,320 of record LR990348.1, on the reverse strand, counting down.
TGGCTACCCTTGGCCTGTGCTCAAGGCTTTGTAGATTGGAGTTAACCAGATCTGGATCACCAATTAGCCTCTTCGCACGCCTTTCCACCGAGTCTAAAGCTATTAGGTAGCATTTAGCACCAGCCCGTATTTGGCTGCAGTACTCCACACACGAATGGAAGGAACCTGTGGTTTGTATAACATTAAACGCAGTCCCGGTGTGAAGTACCGTCGGACCTTTGCAAGAATGCCGAGTTTCCTAGCAGCTACCTTGGCTTTGGACTCGAATCAGACTCGAATCATTGAAACAGGTACAACCTCCGTAAAATGGAGCTGAGAATTGTATTGTAGTATTTAACTACTTCAACGAAGCTTGCCGAGAAGGCTGATTTGATACATTTGTTGCCAAGGTTACCTATCATAAGTTCAAATACTTTTCGAACTTATGATAGGTATATCATAAGTTCGAAAAATATTTGACCAAATTTCATTTCATCTAAAACTTACTATTATCGCTTCGTTTTTTTTTTATTTCATCGAAGTCACGTCTGCCTCTGTATCAGTTGACCTATTATCAATTCGATTTTTTTCGTTACTCCGACCTTTCATTTGGTCGAAAAACTTTTCACCGATGTTACACTTAGCCGAAATAACATTTGTTCAAAGTTTAATGTTTCCGAACATTCATTATACCACTGTTTTGGTAATGTTGGTGTAATGCCACCTAATAATACAGTTGATTATGAACAAAAGTGGTTTTAATTGGTCCCAGTAATAAGCATGCAAACGAGGATGCTTGCTTTAAGCGTGCTGCATGCAAGCAGAGTACATGAAGCATGCAAGAACGTATATAGATAGCATGCAAGCACTAAGCAGGCATGCAGCATGAAAGCAGGCATGCAACATGCAGTAGGCATGTAGCATGCAAGCAGACATGCAATATGCAGCAAGCATTGTTTCTGTCACGGCTACGGCGCTGCGGGGTTTGGGCGGACACACGCGAGCTTATCGTCGCAGATGGTTTTAACGCTCACCGCAGCTTTGGCTTGCTCACCTGCTCCTCAGCTCGCGGGCCGCCTTATCCCTCTGCGCCTTCGCGGGCTTGAATTACACACTCTAGGGGTAGGGCAGACAAGACTGTGTAAAGTCGGTTTTGCAGCGATTCGTTTCTGTCACTAAATTTTGTAGCACAATATATTGACTTTTTATGACACTATTTTAATTTAATATTGAAAATGCTACCAAGTAACCGTTTATATATTTGTAATCAAAATCCCGTAAAATGTTGTTTCGGTGTGGTGAAAATATGGCAAATAAATCATTTGGCAAATGAAAAAAGTTCATAAGAGGCTTTGGCCAATAGCAAAAATTTATTTTGTAAATCGGCGAAATATAGTTCGGTAAAATAATAAATATGACACATGATACTTCGATGATCTAAAAATATGTCAAATAATGCATATACTCGTATAGCAAAAAAGACGTCGGTCAATAGTTTTCGGTAAAAGGAAATTCGAACAAATAAAAAATCGGAAAAGTGATCGGTTCCCGTTGCCAAATACTAAAAAACATAAGAATGTGTTACATCTGGATTCTATTTGATACATAGTGATAGTGACTATATGCAGTTTCAAAAATACTTTCTAAACTTGATACTGGCCAAATGCACAAAACGTGGTCAAAAGAAAAATAAAATGGTACGGTAGTTTAGTGGCCTCATGGCCTGGATTTGTGCCCGGTAGATGGTTATAGGCCCCCTTTATTAGCCACTCGAGTGCCTATCTCCATGTCCCAAAGTATTTTGAACCTACTGCTTATAAATCTTTTTATGTCAAGGGGAAGTAAATGAGCTGGAATATATAACATTAGAATCATTGGGATCAGAAAACGTAGGTAACGTGGTTAGATATTGTACCTTTACATTATAGTACAAAACCGGAATCTGGGGCGAAGCTATTAAACTATGATGGACGACTTACCTACACTTGGTAATGGGTTTTCGTTTGTAACCAGCCTTTTTTCCTACATATTCTCAACTTTCCAAAATTCATAAGGGTCACTTCGACTTCGATAATTAAGTGACACTAATGGGAGAAGCACCGGAAAACGCAGCGTTGGAAGGCCTCCCACAAGTTGGACCGACGACCTGGTGAGGGTCGCGGGAGTGCGGTGGATGCGAGAAGCACAGGATCAGTCGTTGTGGCGACGCTTGGGGGAGGCCTATGTCCAACAGTGGACGTCTTTCGGCTGAAATGATGATGATGATGATGAATGGGAGAAGACGCAGACTTCTGTAATACAGGTTTCTACCTAGCTCATAAGTCAGGGCTTCAAATTTTACAGTGTAAAATAATTGTTTGTGTTAGTAAACTATTTGATTGATTGATATTGGATAGACGAAGGTCAATGGGGATAAACCTTTACTCTAATAATACTCTTCTAGAGTGTTTTGGCGAACTTGGGTTTTTGGATCAAGAGCTATCCGACTCCACTACTCCATGTTATATGTCATACTAGCTTCTGCCAACGGCTTCGCTCGCGTGAAAGTAGGTTTCTCCATACGAACTTTGGACACCCGTTTCATCCCCTTAGGGGGTGAATATTGGGAAATCCTCTCGTAGTGCTCGCCTACGTCATAAAAGCTCGTAGTCGTAGTAGTTTCGGCTGTGCGTGGATATGTCAGTCAGTCAGTTTCTCCTTTTATATATATAGATATGTAGTATAATATTATCCTTTATATCCTTATACTAATATTAACTGACCCGTTCCCACTCCTCTGTGCGTTTAACATTTTTGGCGTAAAAATTCACTCAGGGATGTAGCTTTCGACTGGTGAAAAATTTTTTTAAACAGGTTCAGTAGCTCCAGAGATTACTGTCTACAAACAAACTTACAAACTTTACTTCTATATAATTTAGTAATATTTATAAAAATCTTATGTCATAGTATTTGTTATCGAACTCCTCCGAAATGGATGTACCGATTTTTATGTTTTTTTTTGCGTATATTTGGTAGGACTGAGGTTACCTAATCTCAGTAGGCTATTTTTTATTTTGTCTCATTTTAGTATTTTATTACTTCCATGGTAGAGCAACGTTTGTCGGGTCAGCTAGTATTAGTAGTTTTATACAAGAGAAAGTATTCAAGACCTTTACACACTGAATGCCAACAAACATTTACGAGGACATTCCTTCAAGTTATGGGGAAATGCATCCAAAAAGAAGCCTTTGAGGCAATTTCTACCTAACCGAGTTGTAACGGCATGGAACAGGCTCCCGGAAAGTGTTGTAAAAGCTCCCACATTGAACTGCTTTAAAATCGGTTGGACAGACTAAACATCTCCAAACTATATGAAACACACACATCAGCTAATAGCTGCTAGTGTGTCTTACCAAATAATAATAATAATAATACATGTAGATGTGAAACTCTGTTTATTAATCAGTCGTCCCAATGACTGAACTGATTTAGATTTTTACACACAAACACGGATAGACCACGTTCTAGATTAGGAGCTAGGACACTTTTATTCCAGTCGTCCGCGTGGGGTAATTTTCGCGAATAAACCACTGTCAACAGCTTCTATATGATATAATAATAATAATAATAATATGTCCCAGATGTTACTAGGGTCATAAGTTATGGTTTGGTGACTTATGGTGAAGGCATGCGTTTTCTATCGTTTATGATCTACGACTACATTTCTTATGGTTATAACTAGTGACCCGCCCCGGCTTCGCACAGGTGCAATGCCGATACCACCGCAATCGTTATGTCGCTGCATTTTAAATCTGTAATTTTAATTACTTGGTGTAGAGCCATATTGATCTATACTAAATGTACAATGTATTTTAGGTACTTAATTGGATAAGGATTAATGCTGTATTGCTTAAAATCGCTTCGTAAATAAGCCATTATTTCTCGTAAAAGGTAAAGGATACAATTATTGTGGGTTATCCCTAAGAGATAGACATATATCATCGAGGTCTTTTTTGATACTGTAGTACATTATTTTAGCCATCTCGTAGGGTTCAGCCAGCGTTTGCAATGTAAACGCAAAAAATGTTTTTATTAACATCACATTAAAAACCTCTAAAATTATCAGTGTTTCTTTATTATATTATGCATGTATATTATACATATAAATCTTCTTGAATCACTCCATCTATTAAAAAAAAACCGCATCAAAATTCGTTGCTTAGTTATAAAGATGTAAGCATACATGGGAACAGACAGAGGGAAGTGACTTTGTTTTATACTATGTAGTGTAGTGATAGTATCCCACTGGTGGTGAATAACAAAACGACAACATTTCATTCAATTTAATTCAAAATCAGAGTTAAGTAAGTAAAATATTTTAGCGTATTAATAGTTTACGTAAGTACTAAATAAATAAAATACTTTTACTTTTTTTCTTTTTTTTTAGATTATTATGGTACCTACACATCGCAAAATAAAATACAATACTCTGTATTAGAGCACGGTTGGAAATTCTAGTTTTAGAGCGCAGTATAGAGCTTCGAATACAATCCGATAGTATACAGTGTGAGTCTTTATAATGTGCACATATCGAAATGAGGGAATCTATGCTTAATTTTATCGACGGAAAAAATATAAAAAAAATGTAAATATTTATTTATATTTATTATGGATTTTTTAAAAATTTTTGTTGCTTTTGTGACCCCAGTGTATACAAAGCTCTGTAACTTTTAAACTAAACGATCTATCATAATGAAATAAACTCCATATTGATCGGAAGTAATTAAGCGTTGTCATAAAATGCAAATTGTAGAAAAAAAAAATAGCCACAATTAAAAATAAACATTTTTTTTGGCAAAAATCTGATCTTTTTTTCATTATTTTTTACAATAATTGTAAAATTTCTCAATAACACGCCCCCCATCACCTACCTTTTTTATTACTTTAAGTTATTCTTCATTGTATTAGGAACCGAACGGTAAAAATTGCATGTTTTTAACTCAACCGTTCAATTACCGGACGGTCGGACGGCGAGCCACCCATTGCTCGCCGTCCGTAAGCCCGCGCCTACGGTGGCCGGAAATCGGGATCGGAATCCCGGCAGCGGTTGGGGCGTGAGGACCGTTGCCTCACGCGATCAGCCGCCTCCTATGCTAGCATTACTGCTTCGCAGAAGGAGGCGACCGCCTGCCACTCCTCCTCGCTCCGGGCCAAGGCTCGGCGCGAGAGATCGCCCCCACGAGGACACGGCGTTGCTCTGCCCAAGCGGGGCACACCTCCACCGTGTGCCGTGTGTCCGTGGTGTCACTCTCCTTATCATTTCGGGATCATTGCGAATATCATTCGCAGTTTATTGTGCGGTCACGCAAATCGGCCTCACTGTTGATGGGGGTACTGTAGACGCGTTGCTTCATGGTCCCCCATAGGAAATAATCAAGGGGCATCAAATCGGGTGAACGCGCAGGCCACCCTATAGGTCCTTGCCGGCATTGATCATGATAATTGTCGTTTAAAAATCACCTTACATAGCTATGCGCTGGGCCTTTCTTTGACAGTTGATAAAAAAATGTTGGGGTCGACTTAAAAACATGTAATTTTTACTGTTAGGTTCCTAATACAATGAAGAATAACTTAAAGTAGTAAAAAAGGTAGGTGATGGGGGCATGTTATTGAGAAATTTTACAATTATTGTAAAAAATAATGAAAAAAAAAACAGATTTTTGCCAAAAAAAATTGTTTATTTTTAATTGAGGCTATTTTTTTTCTACAATTTGCATTTTATGATAACGCCTAATTACTTCCGGTCATTATGGAGTTTGTTTCATCATGATAGATCGTTTAGTTTAAAAGTTACACAGCTTTGTATACACTGGGGTCACAAAACAAACAAAATTTTAAAAAAATCCATAATAAATATAAATAAATATTTGGATTTTTTTAAATATTTTTTCAGTCGATGAAATTAAGCATAGATTCCCTCATTTCGATATGTGCACATTATAAGACTCACACTGTATTCATTCCAAAGAACTTTGAAAACATTTAAAAATACATATTAAAGTAAACAAGCACATATTAAAAAAAATCAGTCGCTTCCTCTATTGTTTCCGAGCTCCTCACACGCTGACGCCAGATACGTCAGTCCACGCGTCAGTCCGTCAACCCATCAGCATACGGCAACATTCTATAGCGGCTGACTCACGTGACTTCTATTAACATGCTTTAATTATTTTAGTAATTATGCGAAAGAGGTGGTTGTACTACAGAAACACGACATTTTTACGTCATTATTTGGATATTTGACTAACCTGCTGCCAGCGGCTTCGCTCGTATGATAGTAGAAAATTGTCTTAAGGGAACATACTCCTTGAAAAAAATATCCTATGATGATATGTTATTCCAGGATATGTTCCAATCCGTTCAGCCGTTCCAGCGTGAAGAAGTGACAAACATCCCAACTAGCAACGTGATCCTATAAAGAAAGATTATAAGTCCGTCACTACTAATAACGTTCTTATAAAGGCATTGCGGTAGACTATTTAACTTATAATAGCATTTGTCAAGCCTTAACACACTTAAGTGCATTAGTTTTTATATCTCGGTATTGTAGTTCGCTACAAGACTGAGCTATAAAACATTTATAGGACACTTTTGCTAATAATAGCATTTTACAAGTGTAGATATTCTAAAGAGCATTTGCTTTTATATCTCAGTCTTGTAGTTAGCTATAAGATTTTCTTTTAGGACACTTGTAGGAACAGGTCCGTTATAATTGTTTACAGTAAAACGATATAATCCTTAGTAGCATTTTGTGAGAAAATAAGATATTATAACATACTTAGCTGAGATCACTATAAGTGTGCGCCGTTATAGTTTTGCTCGAGACTCTTTTAAGTCTAATAGTACTTAATAAGAGCGCTGTTTGATCAAACAAGCTTATAAGCTACTAGATCAATAACTTTATTAGTAAACGTAAGCCATTTTTGTTGAGATTTAGTTTTTCTCTTTCGCTTGAGAAAATAAGTTAAACACAAATTTAAGTGATTGGAAACGATTGAAAAGGATATATTGTAGATACATGAGAAAAAGTAAATTTAGCATTAGCAGGCATATTTCAAGGGGACCCTAATTTGTTTTTAAATGGAGGCGAGTCATCTGGATTGAAACAAGTATTAATTTACCTATATTGGTTCTATAAAGCACTTGATGAAAAGTAATTTCAAAACATGGCGAATATTCAACATAAGAATTGATGGAATATTTTATTTACAACAATATACTAATGTGCTATTTTTCGGAGGTGATAGTGAAATTAACTAAATTGCGGTACATATTTTCAGTAAAAATGACTTCCCCACGAGTTCCTACAGTATATTTACAATATATATTAGTATCTAATTAATGTTCTACAATAATATAAAATAATAGTAATAGAAATTTACGTTTTTATTAAGTATTATTAAGTATTTAACACAAAACAACCGGAACCACCAGCCGAAGCAACAACAAAGGTAACTTCTATTAAAATATACATATAACTAATAGCTAAGTACATTACTAGTGCATTATAAACAAGATTGCTTTAGTAAGATACTTAATGTCAGATACTAACAAGAGCATTTGTGCTTGTAATTGTGTAGTCTCATATCATTATAGAAGCTATTGCTCTTCGTCAAGTATATTATTGGGCTTATTAATGTTTTAAAAGTTGATGATAAGATAGTTATTGAAATAACTGCGCCCAAATCCAGCTATGTAGCATGATACAAGTTTCTTATAAGTACAAACAAAATTAGTTTTGAAATCGGTTTAACTACAACCACTAAATAAGATGCCTGCCTTGACAAGGATAGAAATGTCATCTGCCACGTATTGTGTACAGGAATTTGAATCGTGTCCTTGAAGATATTGTCTTCCTTATATTAGGCTGTGTAGTTTGACAATACATATTTTAACCCATTGCCACGTTTATGTATATAGATACATTGGTTTACGGCATTTTGGATATATATATACTGATTTTGCTAGTTGTGTATACACATTCACAAACTTTCGCCTTTATAATTTTAGTGTGATATTTTCAGTCTCTTTCTCTTGTAACTAGAAAATTAACGGAATCATTTTTCTGATCGTTACGATACTTAAACCTGTTCCCACTGACACAAACCCGTTCACTAAAATTCAAAATTATCCAAATTAATGTCTAGTAAAATATATGTACTGTTGGAATATAAACTCTGAGCCCTGAGCCGAACATTGAAAATCCAATAGCGCTTTTATTTAGCATTCATTTAAATATTTGCCCGTGTTAGTGAAAACGAGTAGAGGTTCACTGGCGTGACCTAAGTATTTCAGTTAAATTTTGTTCATTGACAAATATTGTTCGTAACATGAATTAACTATTTATATTACTCGATGAATCAGTCTTGCTTTTAACTTGTCACGGTTATTTGACGAGCGATGTTACAGCCACGCCCTTGGCACAGTGTTTTTGCTAATTTACTCGTTAATGAATTGAAGTGTTCTGAAATTATTTTCACTACGTTGTAAAAGGTCCACCTGGATTATCCTTAGGTAATTTCCATAATGTTGCAGGTGGTATGGGGTCAGCTAACTTTGCAAACTAACTCCACAGTACATTACGGCCGAAATATCTTGACTTCGAACAATTGGTTGCGCAGTAATTCTTTTTTAGAGTCAGTGGTCAAGTCACCATTGTGTGGATCGCTCGGAGGACGCGGTAGAACATACGGTGGAGGTGTGCCTCGCTTGGGCGGAGCACCGCCGTCGGCGGCAGGTGGCAGGCGGTAGCCTCCTTCAGCGAAGCAGTAATGCTAGCGAAGGAGGTGGCCGCACGCGTGAGTGAACGGACTTCCTCACGCCACGGCCGCCGACCCCGACCCCGGTTTCCAGCCATCGTAGGCGTGGGCTTCCGGACGACGAGCAATGGATAGGTCGCCGTGCGGCCATCCTATAACCGTCCGGACAGAGCCCTAGTTGTCGACGGCGCGTAGTGTTCCACGCGCACCTCAAAGAGATGTCAGCAAAACTGTAGGGGCCCAGCAGGGTCTAAGAAGTAGAGCAGAAGCCTACTGTCGCCAGGGTAGTCCGAAAGGGAACCTCGGGGTCTTGGAACATAAAGCAAAGAATTAACATAGGTGTGGTTTTAGCCAGTAAAAGTAAGGAGGACGTGGCAGAGACACGCCCTCCCACTCTGCCCTAAAGCGGAGGAAGTCATTGGATGATTCCCTACTTTATATAAAAAAGATACGTTACACAAATATGAAAGCTGAAAGCGTTTTTAATCAGCTTTACTTCAGACGGAAACGCAAAATAAAATAATTTACAAATCTCGTGTATGATTGTCGAATTTCAACCACGGCATAGATTTAGGGGTTGCGCGCATCGCTACGCATTCAACCCCTTCGTATGCAAACAGGGTATATTATACCCACATATAGTAGGTACCTATCTATGAATGCAGAATGTGCAGACTTCCGCGAAAATAGCTTGCTATTTTACGTTACCTATGTCAGACTGTGTGTACTGGCCTCAGTCCATACAGACTAATATAGGTAACGATTGAACGTGTACATCTGCCTAGATACATTAAAAACTAGGTACCTACATCACTACTCACAAACATGTACTCATGTATTTTTTTTATGTACTTGTCATTTATCTCTCCACTACCCTAAGTTGACTGGTAGAGAATGCCTAAGGCATTTAGTCCACCTTTGTGTCTTTAGTTACATGTAGATTTAATAAATAAATAAATAATAATTTAATCTATTTTGTATCATTAATGTTTCAAACCATTTAGTGAGGAATACAGGATTAAGTAAATTGTGGAGGTTTTTCAACGAGTATCAAGAATTTTTGCGGGGTAGGGATCACAGTGACGTAGTTGCGCCCCTAAAAAAATCCGACTTGGGTAAATTTAATCCGCCTGACGCAGGTGCTCACTGGACATGACTGTTTTGGGAGGTACCTGTTTCGGATCTCGCGGGAAGAAACGCTCGGTTGTCATCATTGTGCGGATCGCCCGAAGCTCATTGTGGAAGTCTGCTCCGCTGATGAACAAAATTTGGCCTTAGTTTGATCATTTCTGCGCCCCATCAGGGTCTGCGTCCTGTGCTTGGGCACCGCTAGCACCGCCCTATTTACGGCTCTGAGAGATCATGGCTGCTATCAGAGGCTTCGCCTGCGTGAAAGTAAAATATGTTCCAAGGGAACATACTCTCGGATTAAAAACTATCCTACGTGCTATTCCAAAACATGGCAGGACCTTTGTACTCTTATATCTGATCTGTATTTGTTCTTTTCGATTTTAAGTGTTTGTGTGTACTTAAATAAATAAATAAATATGGTCTACCAGTTTACCAAGTTTCATCGAAATCGTTCAAGCTGTCGAGCTTGAAGAAGTAACAAACATACACACACTCGATAACTTTCATCAAAATTCTTTCTAAGTGTTTAGTTGTGTTACGTAAGGAAATGTCGCAAAATTGTATGCTTGCTGAACCTTGCCTATCAGGAATGAACGAATTTAAGATTTTCATTAAGTAAATGAGAAGGCAAGGGTCCAATCTCCCTTTGGGTTTATTTGCGGCTGTCTGAAAATTCAAGTTTTGGGAAACCAGTACACAGTGTTTGTCGATTGATTAGTCCGCTATCAAACTGTTTGTTATCATCAAGATAAAGAGATAAGAAATTTTGTCAAACAATGGAAAAAGTTATGCGTATTTCTGAATGGTATTATCTTCATGACGTGTTGAATGAAGTACTCAATAGTTCATTCAATATGAAATGTATAAAATCTAAGTATGGACAGGAGCGCCAGCTTTTAGAAAACCTCATGCTCAATTGATGGAATTGAAAAATTGGTGAAGTGTGAGAAGATAAATTACGAAAAAAGCACACTGGTCGACCGACAAATAAATAAATGTCCTAATTACATACTGCGTACGTTTGATAAAAATATAAAATGAAACCATTATATAAAAAAGAAACTAGTTTAAAGTATCAAGAAATATTATAATTTATACGTAACTTAAAAGGCGATTACTGATCTGTTTCTTGATGTCTATTCTCAGGGGTGCTCTGCACCCACTGTTTATTTCTCATGGGTGCTCGAGCCCCCGAGCACAGCACGGAGTCGGCGCCCCTGAATATTGAGGTCGCTACTGTACACCTTTTGGTATTATTTGGTTGTTATATGTCTACATTTTTGAAAATAATATTTACATTATAATGCAATAGTAGACTCTACCTTTTAAACTAGGGCTAGCCTGTATCTTAAAAGATAGGGTTGAGCCAGATGGATTACGTTAATATTCACAACCAAAAACAAGTGAAGACAGTGTCTGTGAGTTAAATTAACAATCGTACCAAATAATAAAAATAAATAAAATAATAACAAAAACCAATCCCAAGTTACACAAAGAGTGTGAAAGACAGCAGAGGTATCGAAGAACTGTTGGCAACAGAAGAATAAAACAAACGACAAACATAAGAACAAAACAGAAGAAGATTTACGCGCTTACGCTAAACGTCACGAGGCACGGTGATGCACAGAATGAAATAAAAAAAAATAAAAAAAATATAATATATTATTATAAATAAAGAAAGTCGCTGCGACACTTTTGTGTATCGCCGCTCCCCCCTCCCTCCACACTTTTTCCGTCGTGTCCAGTCGTCTACGGGCGCCCCACCCCTGCGCTCGTCGTTGTATTCTTCTAATAAGAGTTCTGTTATAAAGTTTGCGGAACCAGAAATGGACACGAAAGTGAAAAAGCTTGCGGAACTTCTGCAGAAGCGGAAGCAGAGTTCTATTGCAACACTAGTGTCAAGTGTCACTATAGGTTGACGACTGCAGTTACCTCTGACGTTGGCAACATGTCCCTCGCGTGTATGAGCTCTAAGGGAAAGCCAGCCCACATAACACGTTACACAAAAAACATTTAAATAAAAATTCAACAGTCTTCGAAAAAATAAAACCTAATTATAGCTTTAGTTTTGGAAGTTGGTATTAAAAAACGGATAAATAAAACCAGAAACACCAACTTCCGAAGTAAAAGTTATATTTTTATGTAAAATAATAATAATAATAATTCGTTTTGTCGTTAAAGCAAATTTTAATTAAAATTAATAGTTTTCGGTACCATACCATATAGTATTTCAGCAGGAAGCCCAAAAATAAACAATAATATAAAAATCTAAACTTTTCGAAACATTTATAGACTGGAAATGAAATCAAAAGAAACAAAAAGCCGAAAGACAGCTGATGACATTTCATGTCACATCAATATTTACACATAAAATAAATACGACAATGATGAAACTATGTTGACAAGAGCTGCAGCTCGCCGAGCACGCCCACCACCTCCGGCCTCGTCGCTCAGCTCCGCCTCGCCGCCGCCGGAACCCTGCCTCACTGCGAATGCTGTGACACCGGCCGTGGCAGCTGCGTCGAGCTCGAGCGACGAGTACTACTCGCCGCCAACGACACCACCATCTACGCGTCGTCGGGGAGAACGCCGGCCGCCAGCATGCTTAGGATCTCGAGGCCCACCGGCCTCTGATAGAGTCCCAGCTACCGGCGGATGTGTGTCGCGCATGCGATGGACGCAATCGATTAACGAAAACGTCATGCGCGCATACTATGGGGCTACAGAGGGAGGAAACAACCTGACCGCGTACCGTGTTCGGATGCTCTCTTTGTTTCAGGTGCTTGAGCCAGCCGTCAACGTTTCGGCCCAACGACTATCGGATCAGGTGCGGGTCATCCAGCGTAATCATATGTTGGACGACACTGTACTTGATCGCCTCCGAACGGAAATGGGTAGCCATGCCATTGCCTCTTCGTCGCAGACGGTGGTACCTTCACAGGTATCACCGCCCAACCATTTTTCCAACCACGCTGACGAGGAGAGCACTGACATGGTTACACATGTAAGTACCCAGTGTAGCAACGAATTGAGGAGTGCTTTGGAGTGTGCTATTCGGGAGTATCGCAACATGCCGCTTGAACTCAGGCCGCGGTTACCTCGTTTGCCCATGTGTAATAAGAATAAGGCGCTGGTGGCTGCTCTGGATTCGCAGTTGTCAAACTATTTTGATGACTGCGAAGATCTCACTGATACACACTCGATAATGTACTGCGCGGCTGTAGCGGCATGTCGTGTAGCTCACGTCAAATTTCCAAACAGTGACGTAGCTACACGACCAAAACCAGCTGTGCCGGCCTGGCAGTGCAGGATCGAGCGTCGTATTGGTGGGGCCAGAGCACTCATCGGCAAACTAATCTGCTTCAGGGAGGGCAACACTCGCCCACGAGTGATGCGCTTTGTGAGACGGGCGTTTTTGGGAACTGACATCAGCCCCCAAGACTATATGTCCTGTGTCACAGAGCGCATCGACTTCCTGAAGCAGAAGGTGTACGCATGGGCAAACCGTATCCGAAGGTATAAGCGGCGGGTTGAGCGGTACACCCAGAATCGCACATTCCGGAGTAATGAAAGGTGGGTATATAGGGCTTGGGAGCAGCCGGACCAAGGTGTGGCTGACATGCGCCTTCCGGATGATGACGCCATGAGTTCGTTCTGGCGTAGCATCTGGTCGGTGCCTGTCAGTCATACTGAAGGCGGTTGGACTCGAGAGGTCGAACGAGCGTGCGAACCGATACCAGAAATGGGGGCAATTACAATCAGCCCCCAAGATGTGGCCCGTGCAGTCCGTCCGTTGCCTAATTGGAAATCTCCAGGGCCGGACGGACTGCACAACTTTTGGATAAAGTGGCTTCAAAGATCGCACGCTCGTTTGGCATCTCAGTATCAGACCGCCTTGGAGTCTGGCTCGCTACCCGAGTTTCTTACAACAGGAGTTACCCACCTGCTCCACAAATCTGGTAGCACCGCGGAACCCAAAAATTATAGACCGATTACGTGTTTGCCGACAGTCTATAAGGTTCTTACATCCATTTTGAGAGCAAAGATTAACCACCATGTAGATAATAACGCTATCATGTCTGCCTCTCAAAATGGATGTAGGAATGGGTCCCGCGGTACTAAGGAGCTACTCCTCATCGATATGGCCATTAGCCAACAGGTTCGGCGGTCCCGAAAGGATCTGTCGACATGTTGGATAGACTATAAGAAGGCCTACGACTCAGTTCCTCATACATGGCTCATGAGGGTGCTAGAATTATACAAAATTGATGCAACATTACGCACCTTCTTGATGTCATGTATGAGGCAATGGAGGACGGTCCTTCGCTATCCAGGATGTCGACATATCCAGAGGAACAGCGAACCGGTAAGGATCGAGCGAGGTATATTCCAGGGTGACAGTTTGAGTCCGCTTTGGTTCTGCCTGGCCTTGAATCCTCTAAGCACACTGCTGGAGAATTCAGGCCTAGGCTATCGGTTGAAGAGAGGTGGTCAGGTTATATCTCACCTCCTCTACATGGATGACTTGAAACTTTTTGCCCCCAACAATCTGCAACTGATGGAGCTACTGAAGGTAACTGAAACCTTCAGTAGTGCCATCAGGATGGAGTTTGGTGTGGATAAATGTGCAGTCATGCATGTAAAGAGAGGGGAGATTGTGGAATCCGTGGGTACCCAACTCTCGGATTCCATAAACTTGAGATCTATCTCTCCAACCGAAACCTATAAGTATTTGGGTATGTCGGAAGCGTTAGGCATCAATGCTACTGACATGAAGCAAACGTTGAGGGAGCGTTTCTTTGGACGCCTGAAGAAGGTACTCAATAGCCTTCTTTCAGGCGGAAATAAGGTGCGCGCCTTCAACGGTTGGGTCATGCCGGTATTGATGTACTCTTTCGGCGTACTCAAATGGACTCAAACGGAACTTGATGCCCTGGATAGGCGGGTCCGTACACTGCTGACTGCATACCGAATGCATCACCCACGATCGTCGGTCATGAGACTGTATATCCCGCGGAAGTGTGGGGGTCGAGGCTTTTTAAATGCTAAGACCCTACACAATCGCGAGGTATGCAGTCTCAGGGAATATTTCCTAACCGCCGACGTGGGTATGCATCGTGATGTAGTGGCAGTGGACAAGGGACTCACCCCGCTCTCCTTGGCTAACGAGAGCTGGCGCAAACCTGTAGTGCTTGACACTAACGATCGCAGGGAAGTATGGCAGAGTAAGGAACTCCACGGACGCTTTTTCCGGGCCCTTCATGGGCCCGATGTAGATCAACTAGCGTCCGTAGCCTGGCTGCGCGTCGGTGACCTCTTTGGGGAAACCGAAGGTTTTGTCTGTGCAATTATGGACGAAGTTATCATGACGAATAACTACCGGAGATTTATTGTGAAGGACGGCACGGTTGACATCTGTCGGGCATGTCACCGACCGGGTGAATCAATCCGCCACATTATCTCTGGTTGTTCTCGTCTAGCTAACGGGGAATACTTGCATAGACACAACCTTGTAGCCAGGATTATCCATCAGCAACTTGCTCTGAATTACTCTCTTGTGGAATCGGAGGTGCCATACTACAGGTATGTGCCCGACCCAGTTCTCGATAATGGCGATATCACGCTGTACTGGGACCGGTCCATCATCACTGACAGGACTATTGTAGCCAATAAGCCTGATATAGTGGTGGTGGACCGAAGAGAGAGGCGTACAATGATTGTTGACATATCCGTTCCGCATGACGAGAACCTCGTGAAAGCCGAGAAAGACAAACAAATCAAGTATATTGATTTGGCTCGCGAGGTTGTCGACATGTGGGATGTAGACTCGGCGATCATTGTACCGATAGTCGTGTCAGCCAATGGCTTAATAGCTAAGAGCCTCGACCAACACCTTAGGAGGCTCACGTTAGGCGGCTGGATCAAGGGCTTGATCCAGAAAGCGGTACTCCTGGACACGGCTCGTATTGTCAGGAGGTTCCTTTCTCTGGAGCCCTGACCGCCGGTAGCTTGGACCCTGTTCCCGATACCGGTGGGACACTATTTTTTATATTTTTAAATGTTTTTTTTTATTTTTTTTATTGAAATATTTAAAAATATAATTTATAAGTTACAATAATGAATAAACGGAATAATAATAATAATAATAAGAATTCTTGTTCTTCATCTCCGGCTTGCCTTTATTGGCCGGCCGTAGTGAACACTGACGAGGAACTGAGCTCCCACCTCTCTCTTGCCTTTATTGGCTGGCTTGAGTGGAGATTCGCAAGAGCAAACGTGCTCGGGAGAAGGATGTATAATCCAGTAAGGTGCTGGTAGGGATCTTGACCGTACTTCCGGGATTGTCCTGATAGCCGTGGTATACCTCTCCACTCCTCAAGCACCTCAGGATATGTTGCCCTCTTGTTGCTACGTCACTTCGTGCTAGCGGCCGTTTTTGGGGGCCCATTTATTGAGTGTGCAAGTCACCCCCTGCCTTTTTTCGATGCATATTAATAACGTTGTTCAGGCAGGGGCCATAGTCTTGACATAGTTCCATGTTACCAGTCCACTTAAGACTCCAAAAACCATAGCCCTATTATCTTTGTTCTCCATATGTCGCAACAGTTTTTCAATAACCGGGGGTTGTCCTTGGGTGCACTAGCATAGCGCGTACAGGGATAATCGTCGGTTGATATCATGTTCCTTTATAATTATCTAAAGGGCCTCTGCGAGTTGGCTTCGGCTCCTCGTACGCCTCCCAAAGGTCCAGGACCTCAGGGTCCTGAGATAAATAAAATATAAAAAAAAAAAATAATAATAATTTTAATTTTATTTTTACCTAAGTAGTAAAGGTACCCCTAAATCAATACCAAAAGTAAGTTCTCTGGTTACGTAGTACCTATTAGTACATATAGGAATAACGAAATGCCCATATTACTCAATTTACACATTGCTTTGAGATTGGCAAATGTATATAATATATCTACGTAACACCGCAGCATTATAACTTAACCCAAGGCAAAAAGAATCATAAAGATCGACCAATAAACAAAAAAGAAATGCCTATATTGATAACCTCAATAAGTTGTAATTTGAACATAATTGGTGAGGTGAGGGTATACCTATCAGTGTGAATTTTACACATCTGTGGTACCCCTTCAGAGGAAAGGTGGGTAGGCGTGATGTTTTGTTATAAAATTATGTTAACAATAAACAGATATGCGATTGCAGCAATATTGAAAAGTTTCATGGTCTATCTCCGAAGTTCTTCATCAAATCTTCACCAAATCAAATAAATTTGTTTGTAAAACATAAAAAATGGGACTAAGTCACAGCGAAATTATTCTAAACAAAAAAAAAGACTCGTCAAAATATTTTTTACCCCCCCCCCATCTCGGAATAGTAGATTATGCGACTAGGGGATAAAGTAGTGTCTTTAAGTCGCGGACGGCATGCTGAATTCCGAACGAAACGAAGGTTGCTAAGATTTAATCCCGAACGTTAGTGAGGGATTTATGTAATTAACTTCCGAGAACTGCGAGGGAGTTAATATAGAAACCTGAGTAAAGTGAGGATTTCAAGCCGCCCAAGACAAAGTTAGCTTTATCCCCGTGTTGGATACTCTTCTTTTTACACCATCTAGGCATCTGTGAGATAATTACAAGACAATTTACTGAAAGAAATGATATATTAGAAAAATATAAGTATTATTTACAAGTTAATTTTAACTATCACTCGAAATATTTTGAGATGAAACAAGCTTCATTACTCTAAGATTCTATAGTTTTAATTTTCTCTAACGCTCCGCTCTTTCATTACTTTTTTTTTAGACTCGTCAATAACCACATTTTATTCTCTTCTTTTTGTTAGTGGCCAGTTCAATTTCTGAATAAACTTGTTTGATGCACGTTTTAATTTACTTAATGTGTATTTTTTTTTTCAAAATAATGGTTTTTGACGTTCCAGATTCAAATCTCATTATTCCCTGCCTAGGGATCGCCCATACTACATTATCTCCCTATGGACAGAATGACTTGCTTTAATTGATGGTTGGTGTTTGGTGCATTGTGTGCCAAATGGAAATGGTCGACTGGGTGGGGTCATCTGCTATCCTTTCAGACCCATAAACACTTCTCATGTCCTGTGAATATTTTTTCATCGACTTTTTATTGTTTTACGAAAATAAGACCCAAATTTTTCATTATAATACAAATTTAAAAAAATATTTAGGGCGTAGACTCTGAATTTTAATTTTATTTAGATGTGTATTGTATTAGAGTACTTTTAAATTTAAAGGAGACAATTTTTTTTGTTCGGGGAATAGGCCCACCACAAATTGTGGCGTATAGCAATGAAATGCACGTTAGTTTATTCCTTATAATCTCTAGATTACATTGGTAATATTGGCAAAACTTTATCTAACTGGAGTACCGTGAAATACTACAGTCAAAACATGACTCTCATAATCTAAAATCTCACAAGAGCGATTGTCTAATGAGTAGATAGGTCTCCTTGGTATTTTAAGTTAAAATAGTGCACTGTTCAATAATATACAGTATAAAACAAAGTCACGTCTGTACTACGTGACAGACTTTGATGTGATTTACACGATTTGATAGACTTATTCATGAAAATGCGTAGATGTATACATTTCGAAATAGCGCGGCTTTTGTCGGCCATTGACTGTAGATCTAAAATAATAAGGTGATGTGTTTTATGCTGGTTGTGTAAGGAGAAAAAAAACCACATTATAGCATCACAAGTATTTATTACTGTTCATCATCATCATTTTCAAAGTCATCTCTTAAAAGCAGTATTTCATCTAAAAAAGATGCAGGTGGCTCAACCTCACCTTGATGCCGCGCCCAAGATAAAAACCACACTATTCACATCACATATGCACAGCAGCCAACAGTGCGTCTGCCCACTAAACAATTACAACAGTATCCAGCAAGAGCAGTATTCAACATTCCGTTGAAATCGTGCTGCACAATTGATACAACGGCTTTGTGGATTATGCATGTATCTACAGATGCCATTTTCATAAAATCTTTCGAATAAAAATACGAAAAGAACAGAAGAAACATGCAACTATCTAGTAATCGGAAACAATAATAATGTTGTCTGTAGCGGTGGGCGTTTCAACGACGAACAGTTTTCAAAGACCGTTTTTTGTTCTGCAACGTAACAACCGTTTTCCATCCTGCGACCAGTCTTCGTTGCATAAACCAGTCTTCGAATTACTGTATGCGAATTGTTATCTTACTGTTAAGAAAATAAGGTCGAAAATCCATTGCTTCAACTATCACACTCGTCGCGTCGTCGTTTTTAAAACCAGTTATTGCAATGAAAAATGAATTTTATGCTTATAGTCATAAAGTTCATTTTTCATTGTAATAATTGGTTTTGAAACGACGACGCGACGAGTACAGAATTTATTACCGTCCTCAAACTAGTTTTTTTTTTTTTTTTTTCGGTGGGAAAATTATCTTATGACAACCCCCGCCCTTGGGCGGGGCGGGAGATAGTGTCAGACTTTTACTGACTAAAAACCCACTCCTGTTCCTTCATTGCCTTTCGTACCAGGGCCGAGTCTTCCTTTCAGAATCAGACCCTTGGCCCCAGTAGGCTTGGACCCTGCTAGGCCCCTACAGTTGCTGACATCTCCTTGAGGCGCGCGTGGAACAGCACGCGCCGTCGACGACTTGGGCTCGGTCCGGACGGTTACCGGACGGTCGGAAGGCGAGCCACCCATTGCTCGCCGTCCGCAAGCCCGCGCCTACGATGGCCGGAAATCGGGATCGGAATCCCGGCGGCGATTGGGGCGTGAGGACCGTTGCCTCACGCGATCGGCCGCCTCCTTTGCTAGCATTACTGCTTCGCAGAAGGAGGCGACCGCCTGCCACTCCTCCTCGCTCCGGACCATGGCCTGTACCAAGGCCCGGCGCGAGAGATCGCCGCCACCGATAGCCCCCACGAGAACACGGCGTTGCTCTGCCCAAGCGGGACACACCTCCACCGTGTGCTCCACCGTGTCCTCCGGGTGGTCCACACAATGGTGACACCCGGGCGTTTCTTCCGCACGAATCCGGTGCAGGAACCTCCCGAACTTACCATGTCCGGTGAGGACCTGCGTCATGCGGAAGGTAAGGACGCCGTGTTGCCTTTCCAGCCACTCCTCAAAGAGGGGACTTACCGCCATAATTATGGCGTGCCCAGCACTGGGTTGCGATAGTCGCTGTCGCCATTCCACCATGAGACCCCGCCGGAGCTCTGTCCGCCATGCCGCGACTTGTCGTGGCAGCGGAGTTTCGCCCCGACGTTGCATCTCCACTTGCAGATCGTGCATGCGTGCAAGGCCTGTTGCCACCAGGTCCCATGGTGGCTGGCCAGCAAGGAGGCTCGCCGCTTCGCGGGAAACCGTGCGGTATCCCCGCACTATCCGTATGGCCTCTGGCACGCGTTCAGCTGGGCCGCCGGTCGCTTTCGCAGTGACGGCGCCCACACCGGCGCCCCATAAAGGGCCATGGACTATACGATGCCAGCGTAGAGCCTCCGGCAGGTGGCGTCTGGACCCCCAAGGTTGGGCAGGAGCCGCTTGAGGGCAGCCCCAGTCCGATTCAGTTTGGGAGCCAGACGTCGGAAGTGCTCCTCGAAATTCCACCGGCTGTCGAGGACGAGTCCCAGGTACTTCATCGTCGACCCGACGCCGATGTGAACTCCTCCTACCATTAATTGGGAGCGCCGAGGCGGCGCGCTCCGAGGGCCGTGAAAACACATGGCCTCGGACTTTTGCAGCGCCACCTCGAGTCCCAACTGCTGGATCCTATCAACGACTATCGCAACCCCGCGTGCCGCTAATTCGACCGCCGCCTGGTACGACTCTCCCTGCGCCAGGACCAGCGTGTCGTCTGCGTAACAGACCACGCTGACCCCGTCAGGGAGGTCGCCGCGCAGCACGTAGTCGTAGCCGATGTTCCACAAGGGCGGTCCTAATACCGATCCCTGCAGAACACCGCACGACATCTCTCGCCGTTTCCACTCTCCCTGGTGACCAGGGTAGATGATGTACCTGTCCGACAGGTAGGCCTCGATCATACGATAGAGGTAGTCGGGCACCCGGTGATACCGGAGTGCCCTCCTAATGCTACTCCAGGGCAGGGAATTGAAGGCGTTGGCGATGTCCAAAGACACCGCCACGACACACCTGCCCGCGGACACCGCATCCCCCGTCGTGAGAGCTCGCACGCGCATGATGGCGTCCACCGTGGAGCGCCTCCTGCGAAAGTCGAACTGGCCGTCCGCCAGATCTGGCCCCACCCGTGTTAGGTGCGCGACGAGGCGGTCTGCAATTACTCTTTCAAAGAGCTTGCCCACCTCGTCGAGCAGCACAATGGGCCGGTACGCGGACGGAGAGTCCGCAGGGCGCCCTGGTCCTCAAACTAGTTGCGACAACGAACGTTTTCTGCAACTACTTCACTCAACGATAGTTTCGTCTTCAAACCAGTTGCGACGACGACCGTTTTCTGCAACCGTTTTTGTCGTCGCCAAAACGGTTACGTCTCGTCCGTCTAAAATTCGACAACGACCCACCACTAGTTGTCTGTCAGTGTCAAACTGATTGAAACTGGACCACAGAGCATCTGCAACGGGCTATTAATTACGTTTCGTTCCACGTTGATTTTTAAAGTAGGTACGTTAGGTACTTGATATTTGTGTTAACCGTTAATAACAGCATTAAAAACAAATTCGCTGTACCAATTAATTATTATCTCTTGAAACGCATTTAAATCCGATGTCACCGCTGCGCAGTGTAGTAACATTTTTTTTTCACGTTAAAATAAACTTGAAAACGCTCCTAAACAAGCATTTTTTGCCGTAACACTTTTTTACTATTATTTCATTATTCCGGTTAGATTTCTATATAATTTTTGGTCTGTTAGTTATAATAAGATGATCGCTTTTTCCGTGTGTAATATGATTAATAAACGTAACCGTTTAATAGTGGGCCCAAAAAAAACTGTCTCCTTTAGTGACATTAGCTATTCTAATTTTTGAATCACGAGCGCAGCGAGTGATTCAATTTTAGAACCCTTCGCTTGCTCACATAACATGCGGTTAAAAAGGAACTTTGCACTCTTGTATAACAAATAACTATTAAAGTTCGTCAAAGATATCGCTGAACAAGACACAAAAAAATATACAATCGAATTGAAACCTCCTTCTTTTTTGGAAGTCGGTTAAAATACAAACTTAATTTTCTTGGTGCTATATATCAAAGAAGCAAAACGAAAAACACTTTTTAGTAGTGGTACCCCACAGCTAAACCTAAATAGTTTGTAAGTTCTATAAAAACGATATCTAGAGAATATAATCATTAATACCATACCCAGAATGCATCTCATAATAAGCCCAAACACAACTAGGATACATATTGATCTAGGAGATTCAGTGCCTACCTTCAGGCTTCATCATCAGATCAGTTCGATGGTACCATTTTGATCAGCATAATTTGTTTTGTTATAGTCGTGTGATCTTCTTCCTCGGTTCCATTTCATCAAGTGGTACTTTTGAATCCATTGGCATTAAAAAGTTGAATTCTTGATGAGAGTATCAAAATCACTATACAATATGCATATGCCTATAATATTTTAGGAGTTCCCTCAGTCCCTCATATTTCCCATTACGAAAACTAAATTTTGATAGAAATGGGACCAATCGGTGAGTATAGCCTTTCAAATAAAAAAAAAACTAAATCAGTTCATAAATAACGGAGTTTTGTAGTAATGAAAATAGAGTCGGACTTGCGCAGTAAGGGTTCCGTACCGTTCGTAGCAATAAACAGCTAAAAATTCACGTTAGTTTTATGGGAGCCCCACTTAAATATTTATTTTATTCTGTTTTTAGTATTTGTTTTTATAGCGGCAACACAAATACATCATCTTTGAAAAGCCTGGTGACAGACGGACGGACGGACAGCAGAGTCTTAGTAAAAGGATCCTGTTTTACCCTTTGGGTACGGAATCCTAGAAAACACCGAATTAAGAACCTCCTCCATTTTCGGAAGTCGGTTAAAAAAGCTTTCTATTTCAGGAAGTGTAAGTGTGGGTAGCCTTAGAAAAAGCTATGATTTTATTTTCAGAATGCTTTGGTTCTAGAGGAATATTTTGGATATCAACGTGGACAGTTCTTTAGTGAGTAAAGTTGGCTTTGTCGTTTTATAAAACAGCTCAGAATATACTGTGAAGAAGTTATGTGAAACTCGATTGGGATTTTAGTATTAAGAAACAAAGTCTCGGCCTTCTTTCACTGTTTGATACATCGACTATATTGAATGAATGATGATATTGATTATGGCCAGTTACCGATAAATATTTCAAGTTCTTTGCCAATGTTTACGACACTAATTGCCAGTTATCACTAATATACAAAGATAGGGAGTCATCGCTCTATTATCATGAAAATATGTATTGTGTAAAACAGTGATAAAGAATTAATGCATGAAGAGATTTTGTTGTGTACATGAGTAGTCTTTTGGCTGATGAATTTTATATGTATAACAACAATTTTATGTTATACATACAATTTCAAGTTATATAATATAAGTACGTTTTGTGTCGCATATATGTTGGTTGATTACTGTTTTTATTTAAAATAAATACTTAGTGATAATGGATAAGAATAATTGCTTCGCTTACGCATTTGGCTTGTTATTATCTAGTTTCACATTAGGTTTGTTTTTGCAAGCAATTTTGTATATCGGTAGGTAATATTGTATTCACAATTTTTACAATCATACAATGCAATGCCTACCTCAGCTGTGTTCAAAAACTGTCAGTGTCATCATTGCTGTGGAAAATTGACACTGACAGCACTTTCGAATGTTACTGATCGCGTTCAGCGTTATTTGTGAAATTCGGCCAAAAACCTACTTCATAATATTTAGACAGGCTACAATAGTTCATCATGGAAGATATTACAAATATCAGCCGCATCTCATGTTTTTTTTTAAATTGCTAAAACTCCAACGTTCTTAGCGAATACAGATTGGATTGTCTTCCTAAAATCAAACTGTTCGAATTGTTTTGTTACTGTATTAAATTCATTATTGTTAAAATATATTTTTTTGACATAACTATAATTTCTAAATTGGATTTATAATAAAAAAATAAAAATGAAGTAATAATAATGTTTAATTGCATGTTAATTAGGATGAATAAAAATTGCAATGTTTTTAAAAGGCTGCTAAGTCATAAGTACCTAATCCTATTGTATGTATAACACTAACATTGCACACTTGGTTCGCAATAAACGATTTGACTTGACGTTATCGCCATAATTTGTTTTATCTTTAAAGAAAACTAGTGTTTCTCGGAATTGGAGAAAGACAAAATTGAAAAAAAACATTCAATATTAGATACGAGTACATGCGATTTTTATAAACTGAAATTCGGCGCTACGATTGTTAGATTTCGTAAAACCAGAAAATGTGCAAAGGTCAGGGTTCAGTCAATCTCATTAAGGATTTGATCACGCACACTAGCAAAACATAATTAATTAGGAATCCGAGCACCTACGCAACTACAAACAAACAAAAACACTGATGGTTAGAACGAAGACGTGGTATTTACGTACTCCATTTTTTTGCTTCCCACGTCTTGCAGCCAGTGTAAAGTTTTGAAAGTATTTTGTTTTTGATACGGCGAACTGTCACTTAGTTTTACTTAAAATGCGGATGTAAAATAATCAATATGTTTTTGCAGTATTTGGCAGCAAATGTACTTGTCAAGCTTCCCGGCAAGCTTCGCTCAAAGTCAAAGTCCAAGCCATTTATTTGCATTACATGCGGTACAAAAGATGGTAACTTTTAATTTATCAGCGCAAAGACACATTTTGCCATGAGTTGGCATGCAAATATTAAAATATGATATGTGGTGCTCATAGTTAGCAAAACTCTACAAAATTTCCTTATTTCCTTTCCTTTTAAGAAAAATATTAAACCTTCTGAACTCAGGACAAGAAAATATTATTTTTTAAGATAATATTGTTACTTACAGAAACAAAATAAAAACTTTGTACAAATTAATAATTAGAATTCTTTTAAACCAATATTAAGTTTAATAAACTGACTACAAAATGAAATAAAAGACTTTAAAATATAATATATATAACATAACAATTCAATTTGGCATCAGTAAGTAACAACATAAAAATGCAGTGGGTCCTGCATCAGCAAAACAGTACTAAAACGATCTACAACACATTTCTGCTGAGTCAATACTACAATAAAATTTTCAACTCTATTTTATCGAGATTGTGCCTGTTTTAAATATTCTACATTATTGTCCAGTTATACCTATAGATATTTGAGATAAAACTACACTTATTTTACATCACAACTAATACTCGTAAAATAGCTACTGGACTTTACTCGAAAAAATCCCGTCAAAAACTCAAGTACCTACTTACGTACTCCATTGTGAATCGAGTAAGCTTTTCCACAAAAGGTAGCCATAGACAAAGGATAAATAAAAACTTTGATAAAGCTGTATAAACAAAGGCATAGCGTGGACTAAGTTAGACGTGGGCGAAGTCGCATCAGCAAGGTCTTTTTCTTTCATAAATTCGAAAACGAGACAGTGACTGTCCAACCCAGATTTCGACCACTTCATCACTTACGATCAGCCGAAATAGTGGTAAAACGCGAGCCTTTCAGTTATAAAAAGATCCTAGTTGGTAAAGAACACGGCCTCTTAGGCCGTGGGCGAGGGGCCGCTTCGCCCACGCTTAGCTACGCAACTGTGTATAAACAAAACGAAGCCGTACGAATGTTGATGACGACTTTGGAGTAAATTGAGCTATGCTTTATAGTTTTTAAAAGTTATTTTTAGAGTTCCGTACCTCAAAAAGAAAAATGGTACCCTTATTGGATCACTTTGTTGTCCGTCTGTCTGTCAAGACCCTTTATCTCGGGAATGCGTGGAGGTATCGAGTTGAAATTAAAACCATATACCTACTCAGGTCTGCGGTCCCTTGAAGCTGTGAAAAATTTATACTTTTGAGTTAACGAAAAAAAAATATTACAGCCGTTTATGTCGCAAAAATATGTATTTTGACACTCTCAAGGGAATCAAAATTCATATGGTAATTCCCATAACCTAGAATCCTGAAATTTGGCATGAAGCAAGGCTTCATAGCACAAATATAGGAAAAAATCTGAAAACTGTAAAGGGTATGGGCCACCATTCATACAAACTTTGGCCAACAGTGGACATATATTAAGACAACTTCAATTCATAGTTTATGAAATAATAAACCTGTTACAGCTATTACAGGTTTATCTAAAAGTTGGAGGAAATGAGCTAAATCAGTTTTAATTTTTATATTGCTAGAGTCAAAATGGCGGCTGTAGCACTTTTTTTTATTCATTTGTTTAATCATTTTCTTCGTCTTTTAAAATTAGAACAGCATCTAAAAACATTATGTAAGTGACTTCTAAGCTTATTTATTCATCAACAAGTATCATGCAACGTCAACATCTGTATTATTTTATTTACTTATTTTTATTTTTGTTAGTTAAGTATTGGTACAAATTAAATAGTTCTTACCTGCCGTGGATAAATCCATTCTTGTATCACAGATCATGGATTTCAGCAACTTCCAAAGAATGTTGTCTCATTTGAGTAATATTTTAAGCACAATTAACACAGCGTTGGCTTCTGCGGGTCGAAAAATGGTACATACGAGTCGGTTTCCATCTGTCGGACGCTGGAGTTATTCAAAGAAGTAGAAACAGAGTCCGAGATAGAGCGGCCAGGGTCATTGTCGTACATAGCAGATTCAGAATCCATAGGCAGCGTCGGGTGAAAGCGAGTGCAGAGTTAATTATGAAAGCGAATAGTAATAATAGAAAAAAGTCACAAACTAAAGCAAATAGTCGCTATTCAAATGCTACGCGACAAAATGTGACACTTTTAGCCGCCACTTTTCGCCACATTTAGGTAGACTAAGGTCTTAAGACCATATAGCTACTGAACTTCACTCAAGAAATCCCGCCAAAAACACCCAAACATTTTAAACGACGCAATTAATATTTTTTTCAATAATATAAGCAAAATAATTGTATTTCGTATGCATTTTTATCAATGGACCAAATGCATAATATTGATATAATAAATGATGTTCTGGTCGATTATTAAATTGAAAATTCTATAAAATCTTTATTTTTATTATTCCGCCTGAAGGACTTTGTATCCATGGTCAAGAAATAATTGAAAAAAAAAAACTTCAAAATGGTTGCAGGAACCAAGGAAACACTGAATTAATGAATAAACTTATTGTTTAATTTTATTTTTCCGAACTTTAACTGACGTGATATTATTTTAATAATTATTTCTAGTAATTATTAAGATTTTTAGTATAAATAATAATCTTATCCACGGCATTGTCAATCTCTGGCCGTATCTGGACCAGTCCCTTTGTGCTTACGACACAAAAAATAAAACATTTTTGCGATTCAGAAAAAACTTCGTAACTCAATTCGGGAATTAAACTGTTTTCATAGGTAAGTTTTTACGGAACCCTCCGTGTGCGATTCCGACTCGCACTTGCCCGGTTTTTTTATATAATTGGAATATATTTACTTACGTAATTAGTTTTTTTTTAATTTATATCTTCAGGACAATTGACATGTGATATCATGAGTATAAATTACCATTTTTACCCGACTACGGAGGGTTATGATTTTGTATATTTAGGTGTTAGACTAGTCGGGCTTGCGGACGGCGAGCAATGGGTGGCTCGCCGTCCGACCGTCCGGTAACCGTCCAGACCGAGCCCAAGTCGTCGACGGCGCGTACTGTTCCACGCGCGCCTCAGGGAGATGTCAGCAAATTGTAGGGGCCCAGTAGGGTCGAAACCTACTGGGGCCACGGTAGTGTGAAAGTAAAACCCGGGGCCCTGGGACGAAGGCAAAGAATGTACAGGAGTGGGTTTTTAGTCAGTAAAAGTCTGACACTATCTTTCGCTCCGCCCAAGAGCGGGATTTGTCATAAAATGATTTTCCCACCAAATAAAAAAAAGCTGTTGTTAGACTAGTAGTCGGCCCCAAAAAATATAATATTTCGCATCAGAGTTTATAAAACCAATTAACACGTAATACCATTACAACTACACAAACTTAAATAAAATTAGACATATACAAACATGACATACAATTTAACAACAACAAATAGTTAGGAAAAAAAAAACTGCATCCAAATCGGTTTACCCGTTTAAGAGTTACGGTGCCATAGACATACACACATTATCACACATATAAAAGCTATCGTGAGCAATAAAGCTTACCTACTTCTGAACAAGGTATCTAAATTTTCTCAGAACATATAAATATTTTCGTTTTACTATCGCGATTCAGAACAACATTTTTTGTTTTTCAATATACATATACCTACACTCAGGGCTGGGCAAAATACATGCTTTGCTTTAATTGAAATACAAATTACAAAATACAGTATCGCAAATAATTAAAATACAAAATATCTTTAAGTAAGGTAGGTATTTTAAATATAAAATACAAAATACAGTATTTTCGCTATTTTTTATTGAAATACAAATTACATATTACAAAATAAGTAATCTAGACCAGCATGGGCTGAAAAGTAGAGGAAAACAAGATTAATTAATCAGTAAAACCAGAGTTTCCTTTCATGAACACTAGATTTTTAAATGTAGGTACTGTCAGACAAACAGCCTCTTGTTGGAGAGTGAATAAAACCTGCTAAAGAAAACAATCTTTCTTGAAGGTTAAATGTATTTTAATGTTAAAATGTATTTTGAAGCCTCAAGTATTTGAAATACTAATTACAAAACACTTCGCCGTCACGTATTCGAAATACGAATTACAAATTACATTTTAAGAAAGTAATTGAAATACAAATACCAAATACGTATTTGTATTTCAATTACGTATTTTAATTACAAGTAATTCAAATACTGTCCAACCCTGCATACACTTCATGGACCTTTGTAGGTATTTGTGAAAGCTCCTTTATACCCTCGTTAGGGTCCGAAACCCTTGACGGGTGTGGATTTATTCCAGAACCGTATACCTTAATACAATTTTACCTAGAGACACCACAAAGCTTTGCACAGTTTTTAAGAAATATCAAACTTTCCTCTATTCAATTAGCGTATAGTTTTTATTTCTAGAAAGTAGTCCATAGGCAGTGGCCTATGAACTACTTTCTAATTTGTTTGACTACTTTATGGGTCTGGATAGTGATCTAGACCCTTTAATTTTATTATACAGCCAGTAGATAGTTTATGACTTAATAACGGCTATTACCGTGTATAGAATTTCACAGGTGCAATAGGTACTATACCTTCTGAAATATCTAAATTCTTTTTCATTTTTTTAGAAAAAAAAAAATATTTGCCCCACACTAAGAATAACTCCTGTATCGCAGATGCGAACACCAACATATATACTCACATAGACAATCTTTAACTGATGATGATGATGAAAACCTCATTAAAATAATGAAATTGAGTAGTTTTGAGAAACTATTTGGCCATATGAAGAGCAGTGGTGGCCGAGTGGTAACGGCCCCGACTTACGAGTTGTAGGTCGCAGGTTCAAACCCAGCCAGGCGCATTACTTTGTGTAATTTATTTCATCACCACTGCTCTCAAAACGGTGAAGGAAAACATCGTGAGGAAACCGGCATGTCCTAGATAGAACCAAAAATTCGAAGACATATGACATCCACCAACCCGCACTGGGCCCGCGTGGTGGATTACGGCCCATTCCCTCTCCTAGAGAGGAGGCCTGAGTCCCAACAGTAGGAACATTATAAGGCCGACTATGCTATGCTATGCTATTTGGCCATATAGACAGACAAGATATAAAGAAATGGTGATAAAATTTTCCTTTTTTATAAGAAGTAATTACACTGGTTGATAAACTTCGATCAATAACCAACTCATCAAGGAAAATAATGGTCTTTATTTAATCAAGGTCATTGTACCTCCCTGGCCAATACATCAACGTGGCTAAGTTATCAAATCAAAATGTACCCAATACAAACGAACACACACACACTCACTCACTCACTCATTGAACTTGGTTTGTGGCTTATTTACTGAGAACATAAGTGATAATATTCCTACGTAATATGTATACAGGGTGTAAGGGACCGGTCTCCGCAAACTTTAAGGGCTTGCTCAGTAGACGAAACTGAACAACTTTTCATAAGATTTTTGTTCAGGAAGCGAAAAAAAAAATCGGCTTCTCCATACAAACTGTCCAATCAAGTTTATAATTTTGTATGGAGAGGCAGATTTTTTTTTCGTTGTTGTTCAGTTTCGTCTACTGAGCAAGCCCTTAAAGTTTCCTTGTCTTGTCCAGTGTAGCATTTTGTTAGAATATATTTATATATATATATATAAGGAGAAACTGACTGACATATCACACACAAAACTACAGAGACTAGGAACGTGAAATTTTGCACAAGGCTCCCTTGTATGACGTAGGCGAGCACTAAGAAAGGATTTTTCAAAATTCAGCAACTAAGGGGATGAAACGGGGGTCTAAAGTTTGTATGGAGAAACGTACTTTCACGTACGCGAAGCCGGTGGCAGAAGCTAGTAGTTGTATACAAGAACAGTATACGTACACCCTATATGAATGTGTACTTACGAATATGTAGATGGGTAGGTATATAAATAATACTGGCTTGTTAGTACCTCCTTGCTACATAGTTAGGTAGGTACAGGTCTTATAACCAGAGGTTCTGACTCAGTGCACATCAACGTTCATCGCTCCATCTGTATACTAGAGGTCAATCAAAATACTATGGAATCCATCCATGTATGATGAAACGAGGCCAACAGCGGCCATTGTGCTAGAGCCATTAGGTTTCCTAAAACAAATGAGAACGCGCACTCATCAATATCTACAGTGTTGCTATCCTCGCAATTTAAAAGTTATTTGAATACGATTATATAAAATATTGCAATAATTAAAATGGATAAGGTATTAGGTAATGTTTTCTTTCTAAAGTTATGTTGCAATTAATTTTATACGGAATAGCTAATTCAAGATGATAGCGCCATCTGTTGTGGAGTCAGTGAACTTTTTGTTTGAGAGCGTGATTAGTTGCTGACCGTCTCGGATCGTGTTTCGATATTTTAGTGCGAAGTCTAACAGTAGCTAGTACTGCTTATAGCCACTGTATGGCATAGCTGAGACTAGTTTTATACACTCCGTTTAAAAAATCTTTTTTTAATGTAATAAATTATATATTATTATAATAAAAATAGAAATAGTATTAGCGCAAAGCAATAACTACACAAACAGAGATAGAGAAATGGAAGGCCTAGCCCCTACATGGACAGTTTTGTAAAGCAGTATTAGAAAAAGAAAACATAGATAGAAAATACTCTTTTAATTGGCTAAATAACAACCGATTTCATTAACATTAGAATCTTTGATCTTTGCAATACAAGATTCATGTCATCTCAACGCTCAGTCACGTGGTCAGAACAAAGGAATAGGAGGCGTGGCCGACTCGAGGCGGTCAACGAAAAGAGAATCGAAACGAAACGGTTGTAACTTGGCTAGGGGGCAGATATCTTGTGGATATTATCTAAAAAAAAATACACTATGATTCGAATTCAATAGAAAATTGAATTTGAATCGTAGTGTAATTTTTTTTCACATTGCATCTTTATCAAACATGGCCTTGGATTGTGTTGGACTCTTAAGACGAATTAGGGTAGAATTTGATATTCGTTTCAGAAATTTTTATGATGAATGGTTTATGGTAAGGATCTAAAAATGTTTAACGAGGTAAATTTTGAAAACCTTCTTACAGGTTAAGCAGAAATCCTGCTCTTAAAAAAAAAAACGATTTATTATAGTTACTAGTAGGTACATATTCTTTATTCACCATAGTTTACAAACTAGAGCAATATTTCAGGAAACCGTAAATGAGATTACAATTCGTTATAAACTACTATTAATTCCAGTCACATATCAAGAAAAATATTGCTAATAAGAATCACATTTCACTTGACTTAACTACTAAATGGAAAAGGTATTTATAAAGTTAATAACTGTCCTCGAAATACAAAAGGCAATATGAACGATTTTTTTTAAATTTAATAAATTAAATACTTTTTAGCTTTAATAAACAAATAGGTATGGGAGAATTAAAATATTTTCGTCAATAATGAAGTTATAAAGCTTCAAAGCTAATAAAAAAGAGACGTTCGACATGGCCTTTGACGTCAAAGGCCATGACACCCGTACGGCCACCATGGAAAACGGCGTCTTGGCGAGAAAGACAGATATTATTTGTTTAAAATTGATATACTCGTATAATCTCGTTTGCTTTTCTACCAATTTTATACTTTGTTTTCACAATTAGTATTATATTTTTGTATATTTATTGATAAACTGTTTACATAACATATATTTTTTTTCATACGTATTCCTTATTCCTGAGTCTCGATAGAGACTTGACTTGACGTCCTATGTCCCCTAGATGCCCCATCTGAACCAGAAGGCGTCTTCAGTAATCCTCCATCGCGAACGGTCTTGAGCTCCGCGGTTCACCTGCCTCCACGTGCTCTGTTAGAGCATTGGTGATGCTCAAATATAGATGTGACCAATCACCAGTACTTGAGCGTTACCACACCAATTGATCGATCATCAATTGACGAAACGTTGATCGACGTTGTTGGTTGGTATAGTAGCATTTGATTTAATGCAGTAGGAACTGAAAATACAAGGCGACTGGGATTTGTGGCCGTGTATTCACTGAATATTGCGTGTATTGACTGGAGAATCTGAGAAAAGGAGAGGTTTCTTATTTTTCGTTATTATCCATCAGTTATTCTTATCCCATTTTTATTTACCTGTATAGGATGTTGAATGTCTTTTTTGTTTCTACCTATTGCGAATTAATCTGAGGATTTTAGGAAATGCGCGTCAGTGAATCATTTCCAGTTTTTTTCGTACAGTTCGTATAATTTATAGATCTAACCATTCTCATTAGCTAGTGTCATCTTCTTGAGCGCTACTTAAAACCTTCACAAGGTTTTTTCTGTGACTTCAATTGCGTTATATTATATATATTATTTCTTAACGAGTTTAAGGAAGGATTATAATATCAATAGTAAACATACACAGATAGGAATGTTCTCAAAATATCAATGGATAGTGAGCTTATTAATATTAGAGCAATGATGTTTGATTTATTGGTAAGCTAGAGCTACACATAATAATAATAAACACCTACAAAGGTAATCTTCGGACCATACATATGTTCAAAGTTTTATGGCCATAATAATAATAATTTCACACATAATAAAACACACATTATCACACTACTATTCATGCTTTTGTTCAATAATAAATAATATTTACTAATATTAAAAATAACTATTTCTAAAATGTCACCACGTAGTTTACGACACTGAACATGACAATTTAAATAACTAGTTTGTAAATAGTATAATATTGCCCTAAGTATATAATACAAATCTACTTCATATTTGGCACATGTTTCACATTGTTCTCTGGATTACTCACAGAGAAAGTCTAAAAACTACTGTGTTAGATCTATTTTAAATTAACTTGTATCCTAAATATAAATTAATTATACCTATTCAAAGATAAATCAATTTTATAAGTATTTCTGAAAACATTTTTTTAATCTAAAATGACAGACGCGTCATTAAACTTTGGCTTGAGAATTTGAAAAAAGAATGTACATATACTTGGTTATCTAAACAGACTCTGTCATTAAACTTGCCTGCGAATTTGAAAAAAGAATGTCCCTATAAAACAATAAGTAGTTTACGTTCCTAGAACCTAAATAAATCCTTAATATATATTACGTAAATACCTCTGAAGATAACTCAGTTTACTCTATCTATAATTATTATTAAAATTATTACTCATATTTTATTAATATGGAAATGATTTCCCACCTGGTTATATTGCTACATAGTTGCAGTAACGTAATTCCTGCAAGCTTCTCATTGAATGCTGCCAAATGATGTTATTTATAAGTAAACTAGTGCGTCTCACCATCAACGATTGCATCACTGCTTACCATCAGGTGGGATCGCATTCAAGCACTAGTTTATATCAATTAAAACAGAAATTGCCATTACTGACGACACGACCCAGCTTCTCACGAGGTGTTAGAAATCTTTGGTATTATCGGCTTATCTCTACTATAATATGCATGCATTATATACCTAAACCTTTACAGAAATTATCCGTTTGGCTTTAACACATTCCTTGATTTAATACAAGAAAGAAATATGGATGGGTGATGTTTATAATTTTCATGAAGTTGTTATCGTACACTAAAATTTCAGTTAGGTTAAGATTTGATATCCTATGCGTATAGAAAAATCCACTGATCATATACTTATTTAATTGTTATCTAATAAATAGCAATACGGGTGTTTTATTTATGAAAACCATTCTGATTAGTAAATTCTTAATTTCAATTTATTTTCTGTGGTATTTGATTTTAGAATCTGCTATCGCATGGTTAGATTTTTTTTTTAAATAAGTATCTTTGTTTATGATGTTTAGTTTCTAAAAATAAGTGAAGTACATAATTATATTCGACACTGAAACTAAGATATTAATGAACTAGCAACTATTCCTCATAAAACATTTAAACATAGGATGATGCTATCTTCCCTAATAAATTCTATTCGCACTCGGCGAGTTAATAAACACGTCTAGCCACTTCCCGATCGTAAATAAATTATTTCATAAAAAATACGTGCGAGTATCTCTGAAGGGGATCCCCACTGACTGTTTTTGGGATTTCCGAAATCACTTTCAATTGTTTTTTCATTGCAAAGGATTACGAATGATTTATTTTTTCATATTAATCATTATTTAAATGGATAGAGCTTTTCGCTCATTTTTCGCTAAAGTACCCTCGTATTTCGATAGGTCTAAGAATCACCTTACATTAAAATATATACGAGTTAGGACAAAATGACAAGTCCAGAAGATCTTTTTATTAATGTTAAACCTATCGTATCCAATATTAGGAGCCTTCGAAGCATCACTTGCATATGGCAAGGACATCGCTTTACATAAATGTAAATTACGAATAATAATACTGCTTGCAGGTAAATGTCGAGTTATTTACACATCTTACAAACTAATTTGAGATCTATTTGTAATTCTTAAAACGAATTAATTTATCAAGAGTATTTTAATATCTAAGCTTATTAATATTACTCGTAGATAGAAACGTAGCGCGCAGTCCACACGATACAGTTTTGTTTAGACATATCTCAAGATAATCTGATGTCTCTAGCTGCATTCAGTCTATATCGTATGGACTGACTATAATTCTAGGGACCCTAGCCGTTCAGGGTTCTAGTTTGACGGTTGGATCTCAAGATGGCGGCTCGGGAGGTGGGGGCGGGCCGGGAATGGGACCGGCGAGCAGTTTCGCAGCGGCCGGGAACCCGGTCAGGTCGAACCCTGGTGGTGGAACGATGCCTGCTGCTGTTGCTGTACTTTGAAGATATGCTACCAATCTGAAAACAATTAAACAGGTAAAGATTTTTCATGTTCGAAATGAAAACTCATTATACTCGATTACCTTTTTGGAACATGATCAAATAAAATATTTAAACTCGAGTTCAAAGCGCGGATGAAGGACGTCTGTAAAATTAGTTTCCAAAGATATATTTATAGCCATGTTTATACTAAAACTGAAATAGTTTGGGACCCGCATGACTGAAGACGTTGGAAAATATTTGAAATGTTGTACGTACCTTCTGAGCTCCTCCAACGCACTGGCCTGCATCAGGATGTAATTCTTGGCTAGCAGCAATGTGGCGATTTTCGACAGCTTGCGGACAGAAGGCGAGTGAGCGTATGGTATCACTCCTCGCAACTCGTCCAATGCATCATTCTGCAATAACACCGGCATAAGTTTTACAACAGTTGAGAGTAGGTACACATTCTCAATTTCCTAGAAATGCTGTTGCCTAAATAATCCTAGAAATAGACATTTATATTTGTGTAGTAATAACAGTTGAGATATGCCAGATTTATAGCTTGCTATGCAATATGTTAAGGGTGTATCGAAAAACTCGGAAATGTAATCTTTTTTTTTAGAAATAAAACCATGGGAGCACTTCCTAATTTCACACAAAAAGTTTAATAACCTGTAACACGACCAATGATGGTTCATGATAGCAAATTTTGACGAGGTTCTTGTTCAAGTATCTTTACGAAATGTAATTAGGACAATAACATGAAATCAGTTCAAATATACCACTTATATGCATATGAAAACATATCCAAATTGCAAAACTAAAATAGATATAATACAACGTGTAAAATATTCGATTTCAGCTTTTTTCAAATAGGTAAAAATTTTATCTAAAATAAACAAGAATTATTACCTATTTTGGTAAATTCGTGATAAATCTCGATTGCGTCACTAGCGTGTTTCTGTGTATGTGCATAGATACCAATACCGAAGCGTTTACAAAGTAGTGCTTCAATGGCCATATTATTTGCCTTAAAAAAACTACCTAACTGCATTTAGGTAAATTTTCAGTGTTGATTGTAACTTAATTTTCTAATTGGGGTTTATGAGGGTGTGCATTATTCCAGTAACATGTTATAGGCTGTGTTATAACATGGCG
Organism: Mythimna impura; assembly: GCA_905147345.3. Lineage (NCBI taxonomy): Eukaryota > Metazoa > Arthropoda > Insecta > Lepidoptera > Noctuidae > Mythimna > Mythimna impura. Next base: position 8,583,721 of record LR990348.1, on the reverse strand, counting down.
TAGATTTTCTTCCTCCTGCAAAGTACAACTTTCGCATTGAAGAGGTTTTCATTCTAAAGCGGTGATATACTCGTATAACAATTCGTCTTTTTGGTGTTTACTTAGTTTTGAATATACGAATTCAAGGTTTATACCGCGTACATCGAAGGACTGGATCAATTTCCCTGCTGTGGTGTTCCCGTCCGATTATAGTTAAAGTGTCTTCAAGGCTCTTAGTAAACTAGTGCGCATCACCATCAACGATTGCATCACTAGTCAAGCACTCGTTAACATCATCTAAAAAATAGTCCACAAATTGAAAGGGCTGCAAGATTATTCGAAACTGTTACTATAGCCCTGGAACGCAAAGAGCTACTGAAGGAACACAGGTGAGTTTTAGTCAGTAAAAGTCTGACACTTCCTCTCGCTCCACCCAGAGCGGGGGCAGTTATTTAATGATTTCTCACCAAAAAAAGTTCAAATAATAAATAGTCTCTTACAAGATCGTGCATGCGACGTCGTTCCCTCGCGTTGATGTTCAGTCGTACGTTCTTGCCTTGACGCATCTTCTGTTTTGATTTCGAATCGTTGATAGGTCTGTAATTTATAAATTATTGGTTAATTTTAGACTCTTATTAGTCCTAAATATGATTTTATTCATTTCACAGGGCAGTCAAAATAATATTTATTTTGAGTTTTAGAGCCAACTGCAGATTTCAAACATCAAATTGATGATTTACGGAATTATAAATTTAATTCGGTTATAACGTAACAACTGGGAAGTTGGTTTGCGTAGAATAACACTATTTTTTTATTATTATGTGGTCGGCGATGAAACACGCTTGCCTAAAAGTAGCCTATTCATTCATTGAAGTTTTTCGTCACCTCTCCCGCTATTTTCAGTACAGAAGAATAGAATTTAATGTATGAACAGGAGTTTTAAAATTAGAACACTATTCTCATCATTTTCTGATTGACGGTAAGAGCTTTAAAATTATTTCGGGTTTATTTATGACAGGATCTATTTCAAGAAAGTATTGTAAGCCGATGAATCGTATAGCGTTTAGAAGTAATCGGGATATGAAGTATTGCTGACAAGAAATGTGATTGGGAAGTACAGTTGCGCACAGCGCAGCGTCCCCTTAGTTTGGATTCGATAAGGGTTGGTGGTGAGGCAGAGCGGAACAAGTGGCAAATACTCTTTGTGCGCGATGAATGGGCTTGTATATCGGACGCTGACGATGCTAACGAGGGGAGAGAGGGCGACACGGGAACCTCGGGAGCATTGCCCACGGAATACTAATGTGTACTTGATACCCTGCTGTACTTAGAATGTTTAGACGTGGCAATTTTTTTAAACCATTTTCTTATTGAAATTTTATAATAGAAGGCACTGTAAGAGAAGCTGAAGCCAATAGTTGGCTATTTTAGTATTAATATTATATCATTTACTCGTGGGTTGTGAGATCTGGATAGCATTTAGATTCATTTCCTTTGATATATCACCATATATTTACATCCAATAGAATGGAATGCGTATATTTAGCTAACACTGGTTCTAAGAAGAACCAGTGTTAGATTAGCTTTTAGCTTTAGTTAGGTTGTTAGCTAAATATACGCATTCTATTTCAGGTTTATGATACATAAAGTTTGTATTATATAAGTACGTTTATGTCTATTAATGCATTTGCAATAACTACAGTGTCAAACAACCGGCGCACGCCGTTGAAATGTGTGCCTTAATGGTATGTGTTCCTTTGTGATAGAATTTATGAGGTAATCGCCCGTTTATTTTGGATTGTTTAAACTATGCTAAATATAATAGCTCTCAAATGCTGAAACAGAATTTAATGCGATTAGTAACACTCTGTTGGCTTTGGATCTTGAATGTCTGAATGTAAAATCTTCAAGCATGATCTAAAATTTGTGTCATTTAAAGAGCAAGATTTTTTTTTAACAATAAAATAAATCACGGATGTGATTTTTGCCCGTCTAATTAGTTAAGTGACATAAAAATATGGTCACAGATAAACCGACATAACAGCAATGCCGCGTCTAAATCTACCCTTTATTGTGTCTATAATAAACATAATCGCGGTCAATGGGAGCAAAATACTTATCGCAAGGAAGGATTGAAAAATAGATCAGTATTGTGCACTATGGTATACTATTTTGTACAGATATTACCTAAGTGATATAAGGATAAGGTAGATCTATAATAAATCATGAAGAAGCTACATATAAGTATTTTTAATGGGTAAGTCGATGTAGTAGAAACGCCGCGTCTAATTCTACCCTTTATTGTGTCTATAATAAATATAATCGCGGTCAACGGGAGCAAAATACTTGTCGTAAGGATTGAACAATAGATCAGTATTGTGAACTATGGTATACTATTGTGCACAGATGTTGCCCTGGAAGTGCCGGTGTCGCCCTGATTATTGTGAACATGTGTGCTTTTGTGACCATGTAACACGATATGAATTACTTATAGATTATTTTTGCATTTATGCCAGATGTGCTGTTTTGGTTTATTGTTGAGTAAGTCATAATATTCTATTTTTTTTAAAATAAATTACTGTGCGGTCAAATACTACTTTTACTTGTTTGTTAACTTGAGAGTCAGAGTATTACATATTATTTTAACATTAGTTTACAAACGGATTTAAAACTTAAAACTCATACTATAAAGACTATAACCCCTGTTTCTTTAAGGGTCAGCTCTATGGTGGACATTTCTTGTGCTGCCTAGATGAAGACACATATAAGTAAGTCATACATATCAGCAAACAGCTGATCGTCTCTTCACGTGACCAGAAGACTAGGCTTTTCTTCGGTCAACGAATCAGCAATGCTATCTAACGTGGCAATGCCACCAGCGTTCTGGGCACCTTCCTCATTGATATCGATGTGGATGAATTTTTTGATGCCCAATGAGTTCTTTTTCTACCCGTTTGTACATAATATTATTTTTAGTTTGTATGTATACCTATTAAGCTATAATATTTATTAATTTAGATGTTTATAATTAGTTACATAATTATGATTTAATTGATTAATAAATAAAAGATTCATACTTATATTACTTTGATATTCAGTTTGCTATATACATACATAGAACTACCTACACCAACATAGCCAACCGGTCAGAACGCTCACATTTAAAATTAGGAACCCTATAGGTCATGATTTTATTATTGGTTATTTATAGATTTAAATTATTACAGAACATTTATCGAAATATAATTTTACGTTATTGTGTGGTTTTCTTCAATCAAGTCTCGCAATTTTTTTTTGTTAGTCGCCGGCTGTCAAAGCGCATGCGCGAAAAACCATCTGCTTTTGCTTACAAACAGAGATTCGGGCCGATTAAAAAGCCGGATTGCAGCAGACACCCTGTTATTAGTATGAATCATATCTAGAGAAGCGAATGACATGACCAAAGTGCAATCAATTATCAACATCGTATTAGAATTTGGGCGAAAAAACTGACCTTTGTCCATAGCTTGTTCCTGGTTCTGGCTGGTTCTCATCTGCCGGGTAGCAGTGCTGCGGAGGCGGCGGAGGCTGGCCACCCTGCATGTAGAAGCCGCCCAGCCCCACGGCTCCTAGCGGCGTCCTGCGGCCTGGCACCGACTGTGGTGGAGAGTGCGATTCGCCCAAAGGCACGCCATCCCAAGACCTCCGCCCCTCCATGGTCCAAAAAATAAAAATTAACACATAACACTAATTAAGACCACTGTTTTGAATATTTTTTGCGGGACGGTGTCAGGGACGTTTGTAGTTGGAGCCGCTTTGACAGACAATGTGTCGTGTAGTGGCGGAGCGTGGTCCACGATCGATCGCGGTACGCAGCTGGGGTGCGCACCCCTCTCATCTCGCCGACCGAGCATTGTTCTCAGATGCGATTGTGATTTATTTGGGCGGCGCGTGTGCGACGGGCCGGCGACGTAACATTCGATTATGAATGCATGTCAGCTGATAATTAGGTGAAACTATTATTAAAACCATGATGCGCTGAAGTTCAGTGCCAAGCTGCATACTTAAAATACATTTACATTTATTTTCAACGAAAATGCAGCTATTTTAAAAAATGACCTCTCTGTTTATCTTATCTCTGAAAATATTTTGATTTATACAATTTCATAGCCTATTCATCCAGCGATGCAAGAAGTCAATATACAAAGAGACGATGAAAAGAAATGTTTTCGTAGAACTGAAACAATAAACGATCAAAAAGGAAATAGATCAATCTAAATAACATAAAAAGTTAGAACAGGGCAAGTTTGGTGTTCATAAATGTTTATTTACTCCGGAAAAGCGCACATCACACGTGCATAAATTAAATCCAGGTAGTGCACCAAATCAAACGGTAGCCTTAAATGGAGCAGGGTTCATTGACTGTTGATCGTTAATCCCGGTCCGACGGTGCCCTAAAGCCGTGTCTATAACACTAATGTAGTTTTGTTGCCCATTGCTATGAATAAATCAAAGTAGTTGAAATTGCTCGTCTTTTGACGCCCACATTCAAAATGTGTGCTAAATACTACGCGATGACACTAATCGGTGTAAGCATAATTTCTATTTGTTCTTCAACCAGCAATAACTCAACACTTTTCTTAAATTATTTGCCAAAAAGTTTATAAATAAGTCGAGATGGTGCTATCTATTCGGTTTTTATTTTATACTATAGACCTGTCCCGGGTTTGTACGGATGCATTTTAAACCGCTAGACTTTCCAAAAAAAAAAACTGTCATGAAAACCTACCCCCCTAGCCAAGTTACAACCGTTTCGTTTCGATTCTCCTTTCGTTGATCGCTTCGAGTCGGCCACGCCTCCTATTCCTTTGTTCTGACCACGTGACTGAGCGTTGAGATGACGTCAGAACAAAGGAATCGGAGGTGTGACCGACTCGAGGCGGTCGACGAAAAGAGAATCGACAGGAAACGGTTGTAACTTTGCTATGGGGGCTGGTCTTGACAATTACGAATATCGATCAAATCCGTTGCGTCATACATGTGTCAATTGATTTTTTTATAAATGAAATTTTTTTTTAAATCTATTTAAATAAAAATCAATTAACAGTTCTAATAGATAGTTAGTATGACTTTGACTGTTTCCCCCAGTTTTATAAACGAATTTAGCAGCGTCTTTAAACTTTAGATTTTAATCTAGCACACAACATATACTTAACATGATACAACGCAAAGTTTAAAAAAAAATAGTTTCCGTAATTTACAGGAGTTCTTATATCTTCTCTATCTTAGGGTGCCGTACCCAAAAAGGAAAAACGGAATCGTTATAGGATCACTTTGTTGTCCGTCTGTCTAAGTCAAAGTCAAATGTTTTTATTTCACATAGGCCTACATGGGCACTTATAAAACGTCAGAAGCTAGTGCACGGTTCCAAATTGGTCGTTTCCTATGGAGAAGAAGCGGCAAAAAACTCCATGTTACTCTTTTAAAAAAAGTGGTTGTTTACAATATTTTCATATTACAGTATTAATAGATATTATGTAAGAACAGTGTAGACCAGTCAATATTGTACCCAAAATCACGATAAAAATAAAGTAAGTTGTAATAGGAAGTAACAATGACATGTTAACAAAATAAATTACTAACGAATTTATGGTGGTTGGCGTCTAATAATATAAAAAATATTGCAAAAGCAATGTGTTAAAAAAAAATGTATATATTAAAACAGAGATGGAGCAGTTAATAGACACAATAATAATGAGTTACCAGAGGGCCACATGTGCAGAAGCAGTCATTGCCAAACAAGCGTGTCTTCGAGATAGTCTTTAACCTTGTAATACGCTTTTTTTGTTAGGACACGCTTAATATGGGTTTTGAACTTTCCCTCGCTAAGTTCAGTCACCGCCTTTGGCAACTTGTTATAAAAGCGTATGCTGTTTACTAAAAATGACTTGCTGGTCTTGTTGTCTGTTTGTCAAGACCCTTTATCTCGGAAATGTGAGGAGGTATCGAGTTGAAATTAAAACCATGTACTCAAGTCTGCAGTCCCTTTAAGCTGTGAAAAAATCAAACTTCTAAATTAACGAAAAAAAAGGTACGGCCGTTCATGTCGCAAAAAACGTATATTTCGACACTCTCAAGGGAATCAAAATTCATAGGGTACTTCCCGTTGAACTAGAATTCTGAAATTTGACATGAAGCAAGGTCTCGTAGCACAAATATAGAAAAAATCTGAAATCTGTAAATTTGTAGTTACGTCACAAAAAAAAATTGCTATTCGAAAATATCTTCGTAACTCAATTTGGGAATTGAACTGTTTTTATAGGTAAGTTTGTACGGAACCCTCAGGGTGCGAGTCCGACTCACACTTGTCCGGTTTTTTTTATTACCCTCATAATTCACTAGGTGTCTCTATTGTTTATTTAGGCGGTATGTCCGCGCCTTAATTCTCCACAAAGATAATTTATTTGGCGTATCGGCGACTGGGTTAACTAAATACGACCAAACGGGAGATAAAAACATTCACATCTATCATTTTGTAGTGGATTTATAACCCATTAAGATTATTATATTACCTATATTATATGAGGTAACAGTGTTTGCCTGTCGGTTTGTCTATAGAGGAAGTATAAATTAAGAGTTTTTTTAGATAATTTTTCTTTGAATTATGACGTTCTGCTACTATTATGTTAGTAATAATTTTCTTGTAGAACTAGATACATAATTGTTTACTTTTGTAACGAGTAGTTATTGGGCCAGAATGTTTCATTATTTATAGATATGTTACAGTAATAAAATGGTTTCAAAGTATGTATAATGGCCACTCTTTTCTTTTGAGTCATATAATGATGTATGAGAAATTTTATTAAGGTTTTAGATAAGTTTATTCTCATTTAAATTATATTATTTACTTCCATGTGAATATTAAAAGCTAGACATAAATAAATAATATGTTTTAAGGGTAGATTAAGAATACGTTCGATACACGAGTTCAACTGTCAAAATAAGTTTTCGAATAGACATGGACAAAAGCGGATGTGGCTTGACACTATTATGGGGAATGTGAGTAGCTAAAAGTGTTTTTTGTTTTTCGGAAACTTTATTTTATTTAATTCAATAAAAACACTTAAATATTTAAAACTATATATACATTATAGGAAAAAACTACTTCCTAAAATATGGCATCATAAAACTCCTCCGCATTGCCGTCGACTGGAAGTATGCCCAAAAGGCTGGCGGCTTTGCCACGTTTTATGGCAATACTTAATCTCTGACCGAGGTAAAAGTCGGCCCTTGGGTCACGCGAAGTGTCAAATATAGTGGTTTTGTATTTAGATTCTATGAGGTCTTTTGGTTTTTTATTAAATGATTTGGTTCCTTTATACATAATACTCAAGAGGTTATCTGTAAAAAATTGCCCTGTGTGGTAAGACCGCTTATTGTACACTTATTTTTGTAAATGTTTGTCCTGTGTTAAGGTGTGCAATAAAATATAGTATATACCTATTAATAATGATTTTTATTCTTTTATATATTTTTTATTATTTTTGTCGAAATATTTAAAAATATAATTTATATGTATGTCGGTGAAGTCAATAGTACGGAAGCTTGAAAACGAATGAACGAGCTAAGTGAAAAGTGACACATGTCACTTTGACAGAATCCGCGCTGATGTTTGCACGAACCGAGTAGATAAAAGGGCTGACCGCAGAGGTCCGTGGCTCATTCCTCTGTCGGCAGCCGTGCGTACAACGTCTAAGTGTCGGGGACTGTCTCACTGCTCGTTGTGTAAAGTGAATACCTAAAGCTTGCATCATAATTAATCAGTTGTGTGATCAAAAATAGTTTGTTTATTGCTCGTTACCCAGCCATCGCCCACAAGACATAGTCTCTGGACAGAGCTTCAATGATGATCGGCACCCTGCGCCGACATCAGAAGTGGGATTCCGAGCAAATAAACAAGAGCAGCACGAAGGTTACGTAACGCCGGTCACGAAAAAAATAGCAAGAGCCAAGACAAGTAGCGGTCATTATTTGAAATGGAAAATTAGAAAGTGAAGACCTGGAATGAAGCACTGGACCGAATAAGATTCAAAGTTCCGTTAATCAATGTCATTATCAGTTTTGGTCTGATTAGGTTTTTTCTGGGGTTTTTCCCTAATCCTGAGCAACGAATGTTGGACCATGATGACATTGTTTCCCCAGAAAGAAATAGGAACTGACTAAATCACCGTGTACTACCCAGATTGTGACCGGGACAAGACCGACGCAAATGCATGTTCACGATGTACCATTTTCCGGTACGTGCTTTGCTGATAATCCGAAGTCACCAGTGATTACAGCAAGAATTACAAACTTTTAGTTACCTGAAGTGTAAAATGAAAAGTGCAGTGCGTGTGTGTGTGCATGCCTGAGATGCAGTGTGTCAAGTGCGCTACCAGATCAGAAAATATTTGACACAAAACGTATGAAGACATCTCAAACGTCACCTGTCAAATACTGTGGAAAAATTGGACGAAGCAGGCTGTGTTTTCATAAGCAAGAAACAGTAGGAAACCGACAGAATAACGTGATATTCAAGCTTCAAGACTCAATCCCATGGTCAGCCACATCATATGCTGCAAATGTGGAGAACAAGGTCACATCTCCTTCCGGTGTCCTGATGAAAGTGACGCAGCGGTGACGGTGACGCCAAGGCATCACGTAGCGAGCGAGAGGTTGACTGACGGGTGTTGTCGATCCTACGCCAGGAACAAGGTCAGGTATTCACATTCCATTTTAATTCTGGTGCTGAGTGTTGTCTCTCTTTCACTTTAAAGTCTGTCATCACTATTTCACGGCAAACGTAAACACAGTATTGTTACATTGAAGGGTCAGTTCAGTGTGTTCAGATCTATTTGCGAAGTGATATTTTGGCCGTGAAATATTGTTGCAAGGGTTCAGTTCAAATAGTAAAAATTGCTAAAGTTCACGACGTAAACAATTGTAATTACAACTACCCTCATTAGATCCAGTAGATACCGTTTCGATTTTTTTATGACAGTGATAATTTCTTCATAGATAATTTTGACGATATTGACACTGACGTGTGACGTGTATCGGTATGCTACAAACGCGTGTTGTAAAAAGTAAACTTATCCGTTTGATTGACTCGTATTTGACTGTATAAAGATGACCATAGACCATAGTGGTCTAGCGCGGAAAAATTAATAATGCGTGAGATGATTGTTGCTGGCAAATATTATTCGACCGAGTAATTCGGTGTTTGTTAGCTCTTTTGACTTAAAAAAACTCAACCGGTCAGATATAATGAGCAAAGATTACTGTGAACTAAATAACAATGTGCCTAACCAAGATACCACTCACCTTAGACAAAATATCTCGTTTAAATAGTGCGCGTTATTTTACAAAATTAGATTGTGTATCAGGCTTTCAGTAGTATGATAGCGGACAGCCGGTACAAATATTTGACCATGCCAATCAGTTTCAAAATGCGATCTGAGTTTTCCAACGGACGATTGTTGTTGTTCTAGGCGAATCGGTAAATGCCTACGTCGTAGTTTGAGTTGTCAATATTTTGATTATTTAGGAAACTATTAAGAGGGACGTCGGGAGACTTAATGTAGTTTTACAAACGTTGACTAAAGCCGGATTTTCATTAAATTTGAGAAAAATGGTTGTTTTTGATAATGCAACTCAAGTTACTAGGGTATGAAATTAAGTCAAGTAGTGAAGTTAGGAGGAATAGGACCTAATAGCAGAAAGCAGGTCACGTACATTCGACTCTGCCTCCACCGTTTATCTTAGCTCGGTTAGGGCAGTTTATAGGTCTAGTAGCTTACTTCGGGCGGTTTGTGCCTAAGTTTTCTCCTGTTATGGGTCCGTTCTAAAGATTTGATGTGTAGTAAAGTTTCTTTTTCTTGGCAACAGCGCCACGAAGACATTGATTAAGAAATAATTTCAATTCTTATGAAAGAGTCGGTTTTAATGATTTAAGCCTCTCAAATATGTAGTAGTTGCATACTGATGTCAGTGAAACCATAAGATAAGGCTGGATTCAAAGCAGGAGATGCCCTGAAGTAGTACCATACATGAGTTATCGCGAAACTATCTCCCATTGCTTGATCATAAAGATAATTTACAGTCGGTTTATAGTCGGTTAGAAGGTTAAGCTAAAAAGAACTCTCTGGTAATTAGTTACGTGCTGAACAAACAGAAACGAGACTACGAAACTTTTAAGGTTCTGATTAAAATAAATGGTAGTTAAAAGAATTTAGAGTTCTGTGATTCAATTAACATTATCTTGCACTTGGTCGCGACGGGATTTTCACGTGTGACAAACGTGTGATGTTCGTGTTAGAACCAATGCTAATAACGACTGTAGAGACAAAAAACCGTTTGTGGTAGGGTTCATTAGGCGAAGTCTAACTCGTGATTAATTGTTCAGTTACGGACGCTAAACCAAACGACGAAGGCAGGTGGTCCCTTAGCACTGTTAATTGACAAGGCTGTGTTTTCTCTACCGTTGATGACAAAAGACGATGTAGACTCAGAGTTAAATTTTAGTACCGTGAGAAATGATGCGTTACGCAATATAGAGAGTGCCTAGCAACCTATGAAAAGTGTAAGTTTAATCTGACGAAGGCGGAAGTTGATAAATTTTTGATAAGAGACTTTTTCATATACGAGCAGAGCAAGTAAACTGAGTAAGATCCATTTAAAGATTAATTTGAAGTAATAGAGAGAGAAAGAAAATCAGCGCATAACTGATAAAATTGGGGTAGAGTAAAGTAGTAGAGATAATGAGATTATTAAGTTTACATGATGATCGGACTATACCAGATTTTATTTGTAGCCGTAGCTTAATAGAAATCGGTATCTAGTGGTCACAGTAGTCCGTGAGTACGCGGTATTGCGATCAAACCTGGGACGTAATGTGGGAAACCATTAAGTCGTGAGAGACTTGGCAATCCTGGAGGGATGCGCAGGAATGGTTGAGTGACTAGAGGTTACTGGGCTATTAGTAGCCAGAGATCACGTGCAGAGATTAATGATTAGTGTTTTGGATTAGTTTGATTGATTTGGTGGAGAAGTTACCATGATAATTAATTCACGGTTATGCTCTGAATTTTCTGATTATTGATTTTGATATTGAAACGATATAGAAATTTTGATGTTGATTTATTTTCTTTAATTGAACTTAGCAGTACTATGAACAGTAGTGAGAATTAGTAGGTTAGTTAATAGAAATTTAGAGTTTCGATACCTACATCTCGAGTTTTGTTGAACCTTCATAATTTACGGTTGGCGCAGTGGTTGAGCGATTGACTGCTGCGCTGCGCGTTGCGGGTTCGATTCCTGCAGGGGGTAGACGTTGGTATGGCCTACAGAGAGAGGGATACTAAAACATGAGGTTCCGGTTGAATTAGATGTATAGGAAGCAGGTGGGGAAAGTGATCATGGCACTATTTAATCATTGCTGCTTTAGAATTAAGGAACGATTAGTGAGTTTATCCTCGTTTACGTTGGTGCGTAAACGAGATGAGTCGTTGTAGCGACGCAATTAGTGAGTTATCCTCGTTTACGTTGGTGCGTAAACGAGATGAGTCGTTGTAGCGACGCCTGTAGTGAGTTATCCTCGTTTACGTTGGTGCGTAAACGAGATGAGTCGTTGTAGCGACGCCTGTAGTGAGTTATCCTCGTTTACGTTGGTGCGTAAATGAGATGAGTCGTTGTAGCGACGCCTGTAGTGAGTTATCCTCGTTTACGTTGGTGCGTAAACGAGATGAGTCGTTGTAGCGACGCCTGTAGTGAGTTATCCTCGTTTACGTTGGTGCGTTAACGAGAGGAGTCGTTGGTGCGACGCCTGTAGCGAGTTAACCACGTTTGCGTTGGTGCGTAAACGATTTTGATTTATGATTGGATTGGGAATTTCATTATACATAGTCACTCATGATCAGGATGTCTAGTGTGTGTGAGAGTTTACATGTTTGAGAGCGCACTCACGGTGCGAGAGTAGTTCCTGATGTTTGTCAGGAGTGACCGAGCTATATGATACTGCGAGATGTATTTTGTTTCAGATCAACACACAGAGACCGACGCCTTGTTTGGAAGTCCCGTCAGTGGACCGTCTTCTGGCTGAGGTGGTGAACTGGTGGTGATGAACACAGCGACGGATGTCTTGTTGGGACGTCTCGTCAGTGGATATCTTGCAGCTGAGGTGACGATGATGACTAACACACAGGGACGTGTGTTCCGCAGGATGGCCGTGTCGGTGAAGTCAATAGTACGGAAGCTTGAAAACGAATGAACGAGCTAAGTGAAAAGTGACACATGTCACTTTGACAGAATCCGCGCTGACGTTTGCACGAACCGAGTAGATAAAAGGGCTGACCGCAGAGGTCCGTGGCTCATTCCTCTGTCGGCAGCCGTGCATACAACGTCTAAGTGTCGGGGACTGTCTCACTGCTCGTTGTGTAAAGTGAATACCTAAAGCTTGCATCATAATTAATCAGTTGTGTGATCTAAAATAGTTTGTTTATTGCTCGTTACCCAGCCATCGCCCACAAGACATAGTCTCTGGACAGAGCTTCAATGATGATCGGCACCCTGCGCCGACATGTAAATATATAAAAATGAATACAAAGTATAATAGTTTATAATTCGTAGTTTGTGCGAGTTAAATGTAGTATTAGAAAGTCTTGTTCATGTCTCACTTTCATTTTGTTTTTATTTAATATTATTTTTGTGCTATTATACCTACTTTCCTACATTTTTGTTTACGAGTGATTCCTCTTTATTTTATTAATACCTAATGGTTTATTTTGTATATCAATCTACGCTCTCGTTAATCCACTGTAGCTTTTGATTTGTGTAACGAAAAGTTATTTTAAATTGCAATTATAGGTCAGTTTAAGTAGCTCTATGACCTTGATAGTTTTTTGTTTTGATTTATAAATTCGGGTTTTTTTAGAATGTTCTAAAAGTTTGCGTGCCTTTCCATTCTTTTTATAGCTCCCACGCACTCGTGCGTAGTGTCAGACACGTGAATATTCGGAGATATGTGGTATTAATTTTAGCACATGATAATCATAAATAGATCATGGAATTTACTGTAATTATCGCTCGTAGCGATGTGTACCTATTTCCGGTCGTCTATAGCACTCATTAGAAATGTCTTGATACGTTGCATCATCCAATTGGATAAGAGGAAAGGGTTGCTCGCCAATATTTGCATGACAGACGAGAAGTAAAATAAAACATAAAATAATTATTATAAACGTTTAATATTATTAAAGCTAATCAATTAAAATTATTTACAACTTATTCCAATCAGTTCCGACATTTGAGTCCCCTTAACAATGTACAATACATTTATTTACATTCTTCAATTCTGTTCTCTTCAATATAGTATATGGAATAGTCAACAATAAGACAGGGAATGTACTAGGCGGTTAGAATCAGGAGGTGGTGATATCGGCGTATCGAAGGCTTGCTTCGTTTCGATTCGTAGCCGTAGCGCTCGTAGCACCGTAGCGTGCTACGCGGCGTAGCACAACTGCCTAGTGCGATCCCTGCCCTAGTAATAATTTAGCAAATCAAGGTAAGGCATTCACGTTACAACTTCCCCGCCGCACGAAAATTTTAAATAATGTACTTTATAACAATATTATACAATTTCTAATATACATATGTATATGTTATGTCATAATCAATGATATATGTATCTATAAAGGTTGATAGTCTCAATTTTGCTAGTTACAGTAGTTTGAGTGCGGCGGCCTACCTAACATTTACAACAATATCACACCAGCCAAATCTTTGCTTCATATTATTTACAATTGCGTCATACTATCCATATTTTATTACTACATCCCATTTGACAGAATACACGTAGATACTTGTCTTGTAAAATACATTTACATTGTTTAATCAGACCGTCTCTTATATCACACCTCCCAAACATTCAAAATGTCTTTTCACAGCCCTTATTCTATGACTAGAAGATGACTAAACATGTAGTACAATTAATAGCTGTATGACAATACTGTGTAACAATGCTAAACATTCAAAAGTTTCGGTAAAACCTGGTAACAATAGAACTTTATAAAGACTGTAGATACACTCTATTACAACATTTATCAAAATTCAAAAGGTGATATTATATATCCTCACTTCACCACTCCTTAGGCCTTAAGTTCAACTACACAATATATTTAAATAAAAATATCATTTTGATTTCAAAATATTTTTTAGCTTTCCCGAAAAACTATTTGGACGTGGTGAAATAGGAGTTATAAATGTGTAAGATTACAGCCTACACGTCTAGACTTATTTTAATAATACTGTGAAAAAGTAGAAAATTTTAGGCCGATATCAAATTGATATGCTACACGCATATGACACATAGTATACGTATGGCGACAGTCAGGCGCCTCAGAGTGAAGATGTGATATGTCGCACGGTACTCGTGCGCTAATAATTATATTATACAGCTGTAATTTATACTTTTATAGATATTTCATAAACATCAACATACAACAGACAAAGTACGAATTTTTTGATATTACTATTAAGTATGGAAATGAGTATTCAATTACTGAGTTAATAAAAGTTCACAATTCTTAGTTTCATACAAGTCATATTTTCACCAATCGGTAGATAAATATTGGCAGATCTTTGGCACATCGATACCTGAATAGACACACTTCATCGTGTTTTCTAATATTCTAGCAATTATTGTCAAAATTACTTAAACGTCAAAAATTCATAAAACTGATTCACTTTTTCTATTGACACAATGCTGTTCAAGCATAAATTTTAATAAAAGCTCACATGTGCACTTGTATGCACATAACAGTATTGACTAGTGTCTGGTCTTTGGTGAGATAAGTCCACGAGCTCCACACAAGATCAGCGGCACTCCTGTCAGTATTCTATACGATGGTAGCGGACATCGGTGCCGGGGGTGCGAGGGGGGCGAGGCGGGAGGGCACGGGCAAGCAGGCGAGCCACAGGCCGCCGGCGCCGGCGAGGCATCAGCGCGCGCGGTGCGCGGGCGCCGCCGCCGGTCAGGGGGCCGCGGCGGCCAGCGGCGGCCGCGACGGAGCGGGCACGCGCGGGCACGCCACCATCGACCCGCTGCGGCTCGTCTGGCTATTGCCACCACCGCCTGTAACAACACAAAGTTACAAATAAGTTTTGTTACTCATAGAATCAATGCCCATTATTTGGGTTACTTCTCAGTTGCCACACGATCTAGAAAGCTTAGCTCTAATAGCAAATAATCGGATACGTTAAGTGACGTATCTAACTGTAATGGAATAATATCAAGAACGATCATCGATCAAACAGGAAGTGATGTTTACCTATTAGGGAGCCGAGCATCTTCGTGACGGAGAACTTGCGCGTGCGCTGCGGAGTCCGCACTTCGGCTAGGAGGCGGTCCACGGCACGGTACAAGTCGCCCGAGTTGTCGGCCACACTGGCCTCGCTGAAGGAGGCGCCGTGAGCCGCGCTGATGGCTTGGCCTTCCTTAGTAGTGACCTGCAGACAATGAAAAAAGGGGTTAATCAAATTGAAAGAAAAGCTACATAAATCTTACTAAAGGTAGAATTGCATTGCGCCCGCATGGGCCACGTACCGATCTGGACGCGTCGGTCTCCATACATTTTATATGGCAACTAGACTTGTAGAGCTACACTAGATCCACGCCACATGACACGAAGCCACGTACAACTCAGGTGTCGTTGTGTGCGTTGGTCTAATGTAGTTCCCGCTTAAAATTTACGTCATAATAAGGTTTTGTAGGTCATGGTGGCACAGCAGATCCGATAGACCATATCTTGTTCCTTAAATACATGGATTTTACACGAGAGCTACTCCAAGCCCTAAATATCTAGGACAGATTGCGTCATCGTTATTTGTATCTGATCGTCACTAAGGCTCCTAACGACAAATTTGGAAGATCGTATAATATCGGGAATGTTGTTACTCATTAATTAATTCAAAATAAGCTGTATAAAGTTGTTTAGATTGCGTAAGTTCTGTAAACAATCGAAACAAGGTCAGGTTCTGTACTTAATTTGAGTACTTTTAATTTAAGTAATTATCGGCTTTTGGGGGAAATTTTATCTTTTGGAACGTCACTAGGGACTCTGCTGTATATACCTAACGTATCCTAATTAATTGTTGTATGTTATTGCAGAATATATTTCCGCATGGAAAAGCGGAACCTTCGACTACGCCAGAACACAATAAAATCTTTTTTTTTTAATAAATGTTTTTTCTTTCTTTCTTTTCTTTAACAATGTAAGGCTGTGTAAGTATATAACCTAGCCTACGCAACGTCTAGGAAATCAGTAGATTCATTATCAATTTCTATTACGAAGGGCAATTAGTGTCAGTTATCAGAGTTCTTGCCTTAAGAGTGCGTCTAATACTATATATATTTTCTTAGACTCAAGTTTCTGCGATACCTACAGATTCCAAGTGAGCGTCTATTATACGCATAACAAAAGCAGTCTTCTATGTCAGGTGTATGTGTAATTTCTATTGAATGCGAGCTCGAAAGACTCAATAGTACAATATAGACAAGCCTGTCTCACGTCTTTGTTCCACGGGCGACAACGTCGTAACTTCACAACAGAGTCTGTCACGGTAATACTAAGTAGTTCTACTTTGTGATGATGTCAACGTAAAGGGAATGCTCCACGAATAGCTCACAATGAAGACATTTGATTTTGTAGTTAATGAAATAGAGATTTCTTACTTGCTCCTGAAATAGTATTCTATCTTTGATACAGCTCCTATTTAAAACTAGATCTTTTAAACAAACTTCGGGAAGCATATCAATCATCCAGTCTATTATTAATGTACGCGTGTTATGTAATCTCATTGTAATCGTGACAGTGATCCCACATATCAGCTGACGTCTTATTGAAAGGTGAAGGACGATCCCGCCAAATATTCTAGAAATAGCTGAAGATATTGCGTGGAAAGGAGTAGGTGATCTTATTTACGATTTGATTTGTAGATTGCTTTTATTCAAACTTTCCTAATATTTTGTGTTTACAAACAAGAAACAAAGATTTAAGACAGTTCGTTTTAAATCAAGAATGTAAAATACAGAAGCGTTTTTTAGTCATAAATTCTCAATTTATTAGCAATTCTTTTTTGCTTCTCGTGATGAAGAAAGAGCTTTAGATCCCCACACTTTTTTTTCATATAATTAGTGAATATTTTTACTTGTCCATACTAATTTAACGTGATACATAATCCTACTGAGTAGTATCGCAGATGAAGTATGAATGTAACTGTGAACAACATTACGTGTCGCCCGGACGTACGTCTTGGAAAAAGTGCGTGGATTTCACTTTATAGTTTAAACTTATGCGTCTAAACACATTTACAGTCTAGTACTCGTATGTTATAGTTAGTGCACGAGTAAATTCAGATGTGTACGTAATCTCGTGCAAATTATGAGAATACAGAAACACTAGTTTGAAAGCTTGTGTTATCGAATTGGGTTGTTATTTATGAGGTACTGACCTGTCTCAAGTGGTCTAGGTCTGTTTTGTTGCCGAGGAGTGCGAGCGGCATGGGCGCCGCGGCGCCGGCCGGCGCGTGCGCAGGGCTGCCGCCCGTCGGCGCCCTCTTCAGGGCACTTAACACCTCCGTAGCATACTCAAAGCTGCTGCGATCCGTCACCGCGTACACAAGCAGACAGGCGTCGGCCCATTGAATCTAGAACAAGGAACAACAACAACATTAAAAAGTGCCAAGAGCTGTTTAAATTAGCGTGACATGATAATAGCAAATGTTAGGTGACGGAAGTAGGAATGTGAAAGTGTTGTCTGAAAGCATCTATCTATGTCACATATGTACCTACTACGTTATATTCCTGAAGATTCGAGGGAGGTGTAATAAATCGATATAATTTAAAGCCAATCGTTACGGAAAAATTTTAATGGGTCACATCTGCGACCGTTATTAACGTTTGATAGATATAATTAAATCTCGTAATATTGCGCTGCTGAGTTCGAGTTGTCATTTCTAGCCCATTTAAAAATAATAGACGACAGCCTTTTAAGTTTCAACGATTTATACTTCTCATAACCGTGAAAGTGCGTCACGGGAAGGTTAAAAAAAATGGTCATAAAATCATTTTTGTAGTAAGGTTTAGACAAAATACAACAGAACAAAGCTGTTTACTTCGGCAAAGCGTTTTTTAAGTCTTTATCAAACAAATGAATATAAGCTCACAGCTTTGTACAAAGGAGACTAGACGAAGAAGAATGTGTCTAATTAATGCGTCTTCAGACTTTCAGAGCCAACATTCCGGCTTAAAATTAGCCTTGCAGCGATTCACGGGCGCTCCCACGCGCTGCGCCACGCCGCGGACCGCCGGGACACAGCCCACGTCGCCACGTCGTGCGACTATGGATACTCATTGTTGTCAACATACCCACAGAAAACTGTTTATATCACACGAAATAGATAAATCATTAACACATTGAATGGCAACTACGGATATATCCGTAAATGCTTTCTATGCAGGCCGCCGGCTACAGGTATAATACGTGGGACTCACGAGATGAGGAAGTGGGCGGGTAGGTACCGAGGATGCCGAATCTACGTTATTATACGTATACGTATTTATCCGTATACTGGCACCGAGGGTGTTTGGTGGTTGGGTGGATTTTTTTTACCAATGCCCTTATACGGATATATACATGGTAAGGCTTCCGAAAAGGTCAAATATTATTACTGTACCAGCTTATTTTCTTCAATAGTACTGTTTTGAATATTTTACTTGTAATTATTTACCTTAATTACGTAAGTATTAAGTAGTTACTTAAGTATACTTGTCAATAAGTTATGCAAATCTGTAGATAATTTTGAACGAATGTGATAGATGTCAAGCCAAGTCTAAATTCCATCCATTCACGCTCTACCCACGATAAAAACTTCTTTTACGATTTTCAAGACGAGTTGCTTATTTTCTTAAAGCTGGGTCTTTTCAACAATATCTCAAAATAACTTTTAAAGGATGTCTAGAACAATATTTGTGTAAACTTCAGAAAGAGTTTTAGATTGGATCGGTCGTCGTTCGAGTTCTAAAAATGTTTAACTGACAATCACTACTTTCGTTTGCTGGCGGATCTGCTATTAATAATGTGTAATATGTAAACACGATGAGTCATGTGTTCAGTGCAGGTCACCGGAGCAATCCTGGAGCTGTTCCATGGCAGTAGTAGTGTGTATTATTTGAGACATTAACCCAGTTGTCGGAACATAAACGGCCCCAGTCTACCGGTAATCGCGCTGTTTGCGGAAGGTATCTAGAGATGGGTGCTACGCTTTGATGTACTGTGGGAAGTTAACACGACAGTGTCTAATTTTCACGTCTTCATGGTTTTAAATTACCGTAAAGTGTTCCTTTTGCGGTTGTTTAATATTTAAATTGTGCAGAGGCTGGAATGTTTGAGGTTTTAAACCCGCTTTGTTGTTGAAGTTTTCAACTTCTGAATCACTTATGTAGGTAAATATTGAAGCTTCTAATCTTATCCAACGGAAATCTGGACTACTGGGAATAAAATATTACAACCGAGTTAAAAGCATACAAGAATTCAGTTTAAATAGCTACAAAAATGTGACCTTCTTACGAAACACTCGACATCCTTAATCTTACTGATTTGTGTACTTATTATTGTTTAGAAATGAAAGGCCGGAGTTGTTTAGGTTATAATACTTTAAATCTGTGAAGGTGAAGATTAGTGGGCTCTGGGCAAGGTCTCGGGGTATTAACCTATTCTAATACTGCCCACTAGTTGATTCAATCTTAATGCAAGTGTTATTTTAGGGTACCTTTGAAATTGGGTATACTATGCTTCAAAGCGAAGGTTAAAGTTTACGATATCCATGTTATGATCAGAACCATAAAATTATGTTAGTTTTAATGACCAATATATAGTCAATAACTACTTAGGTAAATATTCTTAAGACACTTTAGGTACACAATTTGAAACATTTTCATGATGTTAGTAAGTATTCTATATCAAAATAACTCCTCAAAATAAATTGAGAGTTTTGAAGTCAAATAAAACATTTATGAGTGAGATATTTATTTACCTGTTCAGCTGGGAATTTATCTGAATTGGAACCGGATACATCTATGACTTCTAGTTCCACTGGAGTGCCGTTGATAGGCACAGTTTGTCTGTACAGGAGATCTGAAACGAAGTCATAAAATAAGCTCCAACAGGGATACAACCTACGCAGTGTATTTTTGCGATGAATGAGGAATGCAACCAACCTGTATTTGAGTGATATTCTCCGATGTATCGCCTCGTTAAGTAGCGAACGATGAGAGCTGTAACAAAAATTGTAAATTGTGAAAATTATGTAAATATATTTGAATTGTTTTACTCAAAAATCGTAAACTACCTATTTATAACTTTTCTGTGAAACCAGCGGTTTGAATGCAAGAGATTTTACAATTGTTTGTAGTGTACCATTACGTTGGTATAGTCAAGATGTTTGAAAATCAGAAGTTGAATCGTAGTTTCTTGCTAATGCGGTGGCGAGGGGTACCGAATGTGTTCAGTCACACATTGATGTATTAGTACAACATGCTAGTGTTACATCAGCAAGGAGAATAGGTCAGTCGGTTGTTGCCCAGCTCGGCTTATGTAACTCAACTGGGTTGAAGACCTGAACAGTAACATATTCGGTCAAGGTACTGCAAATGAAGTTTTGTTTATTGTTTCTTCAGTGTCAGTGGTACTTCGCTTCGGGACGTATTTGAAGTTGGCCTCAAAAGATTCGAATGGTGTAAAATAAATATTTTGTTGGTTTTAATTTGTATCGCTTTTCTTATTATTCGGCAAAATTGTACTGGGAATATTAAGTTTCATAGAACTAATATAAAAATGAAAACATAAAACAAGGAATTAAATATCATCGCTGTAAGTGGAAAATATCGAAATTATGATGTCGCGGAATACAAAATCCATCAAATGTTGACAAGCACTCTCAAATAACTGGGTCGCTAGAATTAAGTGAGATGATACGTGATTTTCCGAAACATTTTTCTATCGAAAACATTTTCCTGTCCCAAAAAAATCAGTTTCTCATTCTCTCTATTAAAACGTTACATAGTCTGTGATGTTTTGTTGGATGTTATATTTGCTTACCGGACTTGCCAACTCGGGAGCTGCCAATGACGGCTATGCGTACGCGCGGCATACTGGCACGATCGTCCTTCATGCTTGGGGATTTGCGTTTTATCTGAAACAATGAAAATAAATAATTAAACAAACTGTTTGCTACAAACTACTTGAAGCATGAAAGGTACACGAGGCCAGGGAGCTTTGAAACAAAATACAGCCAAGAAAGTTAATACTTCTTCTCGTTAGAAGATGAATCCTGTTATTAAGTTCTCCCTCGAGACATCTTTTATCCTACGAAATTGGTGTTAATGATCATTTGAGTCGGTCTCAGTGCTAAATCACGGTAAGATAAGCTCACGCGGCGGTGGCGGCGGGTAGCTGGCGCGCATCAGTTTCATTCATCCTGACGCCTCGCTCTCGCTCTGACGTCCGCAGCTAATGACCGACGAAGCTCGTCAGAAGCCAACACTAGTTCAAGATTAGATTAGATTTCATGCAAGATTAACTAAAATATTCCTTTGACTCATTTCTGCCGTCAATTATACAGATGGTCACTGACATTTGAAAAATTACAGGAAACATTGTTTTGAACAGTATTGTTACACAACTCTGAATTCTAATGTTTGCCAAAGATTTCCGTTGACCAGTAAACAAAAGAAAGATTGGTGAAATATAAATTGCGAAGTCGTCCTTTGTTTTATTTGTTAACCTTGAGGAATAACACAACACTTTGATTAGGTAGCAATGCGACTCAGAGTCAACTCACTTATTTGTGTAACACCGTCCTTCCCCCCATGGAAGGTTAAAAAGAACTGCGTACAAAAACGCCATTAGTGCGACATGTAGATAGGTTCTGAAATATTTATAGCTCGGGTACGCCGCTATGCGTCATCGGCTGCCCACAACTGGTTGAATAACCCTAGAACACACCGCGATGTCCATTCAAACGCACCGCTGTGTTGATAACAATACGGAATTGAAAACAAAAACACACGCCTATTAGTTACATAAATGAATAACAAACCCCTTTGGTGTTCGTGGTTGATTATTATTTTTAGATCGAATTATAAACATGGGAGATCTTTAAAAAATATTCTTATTTATATTTTGGCAAGAAACTGCATTTGAACAAGAGTTTATTTTGAGTAGCTTTTAAATTTTTGGAAAGTAGGTAGATACCTATAGTGTGACTTTTACACACTCATTGTAAATTTGAGCGTTTGTATGCTAGAGTATGTTAGATGAGAAGGTGTTATTAACGTCAGTGGTGTGTATAGTACGTATTATAAACATCACGCATTGACGTAGCAGAACCATTGAATAAAGTATACTATCAACAAGCACTTGATGCGGGATGTACCTAATGTTTGTGACGCCTGCCACCTACCTGCCACGTTTAAAGCTTACGATTGTTTACAATGTCATTTTTCTCGAGCTTTTGTTACTTTGTTTTATTTCATCAAAACTGTTGAACTTGTGACACAATTTTAATGTTATTATTATAATGTAAAAATAATGCAATATTTGGGACACCATCAACAGTATTTTGGAATCATGAACTCTTTATGACAATCACGATATTTTTTGCATTTTATAAAACCAACTTTGATTACTTTTGGACATAGAAATAATGTATTTCTATTTCCTACCGAGCGATGCTATTCACTAGTAAAAATCTTACCAAACATTGTCATCATCTTAAAAGATGCATTATTTTTAAATATGACTTTTATTAATGAAAATACATAAATTTACTTACATATATCAAAAGAAAATGCATCGCCACGTGGAAAAATAAAAACCCACGCGGTTTGAAAAACGTGGAATTCTACATTTTTGATATCCCACCCAGATTAATGTATCAGTGGCGACAACGACGCCACTTTTATTTACGTTTGGCGCCAAATAATATCGTTTGGTCGCGCCGTGGTGCCAAAAGAAATATCAAGTTTTAAATTAACTTTCCGTGTTACATAAATAATTTTGGTAGCTAGTTATTATATAAAACAAATTGGGACATGTGACGTTGCAGGAATTTTTAATATGGAAATTAATTATAATTTTTGTTCAAATATTTTTTCCTAAAAAGCGCTCGAAACATGCACTTGTAACGCATGAGAGGAAGATGCATTTTACTTGATTTAAATATCCGTAAAATATTGTCAAATTGTCATTGTCCAATTTATTTGCGATACCGCGTTCATTTTAGGATGCAATAAAACGTGAGTGTTGCCACATTATCAAACCGGTTAGTTGCTTGTCATGTGAACTTGTTGCCACGTTGATAATTAAGGTCTTGCATTAAAGGTTATGTATTTTTACGCAAAAAGTTGATGAGTTTTATCAAAAACCTACCGTTTTACGTGGGCGACTGTTTGGTCGTTGTTGACAGTCGAAACATATGGAAAATTTATATCAGCTGCCTGTGATTTTACTTTCACCCACTGTGAAGGTCTCCAATATTGGTCTACAATGTTATATATTGCGCTATTATTACGGGACTCGTTTTGCGATTATCTGAAGGTTTTCTGCTCGACAACAAATGATCGATAACCGAACATAAATTGTAATCAGTAATCATGAAGGTTGTAAAGATATAACGGTATATATTGGAGGATTACAACAATCAATCAACCTTCAATAGTACGTACTGTTGTAACCACAAACCTCTTAGAGCCATTTACCACAACGTCCACGGGTCTTATAAATGGTTATTTATAAACGGGAAAAATCACTTGTATTTTTTACTTAGCACTATATTTTATTAATACACGAATTTCACACTGCGAAAACATAGATAATCAATTTAGAAAGAGGTTCCAGTGGGCGCCCTGCCCACGTGCTGATCCTAGCCCTCCAGGCTTACAGACAAACGTGTGGGATGTAACGCTAATATCACGTTCCTAAGTCCAGGACTAAATAATTTAGTTTAACCAAGGTTTAATCTTAGACCACAAAACAAAGAAAATCTAAGTCATTTCTATTGCTGCGTAGATAAGATTTTCGGCTGAAATAATTGACGAAGTAGGGATGTAAAGGAAAGCTTTCACATGCTCATAAATCATGAAAGTCAACTTGATCAAACACTACGCGTCGTCCGACGTAACATAAAACATTTACAGGAGTCCTTCAGATGAAGTATGGCCTTCACCGCCAAGTGGTTCATGTACCGGTATCAAAACAAGGTCAGCTACGGACCTGCCCAAAGGACATGGCCTTGGAAACAAATCGCCGAATCACGAAGACTACGGCTATTAATTTCCCTGTTAGAAGGTTGTCCACCAAGGACGCTTTCAGCTGTCGAGTCTAATGTCGACTATGATGAATAGCTTTGCTGAGAAACAAGAGATTGACAAGTAATTGTGATTTGTTTACACGAAGGCCGAGTCCTTGGTTGCCGAGATACTTGTGTTATGTAACTCAGCTACAAAAGGACGAAGCTTCACACATGCACAGCGGCGCACTGCACTCGTT
This sequence comes from Mythimna impura, assembly GCA_905147345.3. Lineage (NCBI taxonomy): Eukaryota > Metazoa > Arthropoda > Insecta > Lepidoptera > Noctuidae > Mythimna > Mythimna impura. Next base: position 8,559,119 of record LR990348.1, on the reverse strand, counting down.
CGGACCAGTAACGTCCTATGATTTCAAATTTATACAATTTGTTGTTAAAACAACGTCTGATCACGTCCAATAAAAATATGTCATTATTTGTACTACGTCTCTTAATACCAAGCAGCCATAGTAAATTCTATTAGTTAAACTTTTTCGCCGCAACACTTGCAAATATAAGTGTTTAGAATATAAGTGTTTTGGTCGTGCACTGTGAACTTATATTTTTAAATAAATAAATATCAAATATCTAGAGCTGCTTGTAGAGCAGAAGGTTTATCAGCGCATGTCCATTTTGTAAATAGAAAATATTGTGTCATAGTGTGCGCACCTCACGAGTGCGGTGCTGGGCCGAACCAGTTAAGTACGTAACGTATTATCTTACACGGTTGCTTCAGTTTATTATTTCACCGTAGAAAAGTAACAAAAATTATGTGTTTACATTCTAGTTCACTTATGTGTTTATTACAAACAGACCTAAATTTTGTACATAAAAGTAAAGAGCTGTTGTTTTTGCCACAAAGCTGGGCATTTAATTTTACGATTTGATTGGCCACTTCGTGGTATATAAGGCAACAACAACAAACAACTCGATAATAAACCTAGTGAACGAGTTTCAGCTCAAATACCAGTTCATGCCTCAAATTATTTATTCATTGTTCTCGTTCTCGGCAAGTACCTAGTACTGAGTACCTGAGTTACTTTTGGGAATGTTAATTAGACGTTCAAAATTATGTGAATTGAAAGTGCTCTATTTATTCACGCAGGTATATAGGTGAAAACTTTCGCCAAAGTTTGTAAAGTAGAGCAGATTCATTCGTAAGATCACGTTGAGTCATAACGAGTTCTGTAAACTGGTACGCCTATCTCGGGTTATCTAGCCTACCATCAAATGAGATAATGTCAAAACTAAATTTCATATTTCATAAAATATTTTCTCTTGGCAATATTTTCATGACCGACTTCTTGAAATAGGAGAGGAATATTTTCAGTGAGATAACATCATTTCCGTAAGAACTGTAACTTTCTGTAATTTCTTTTTACTGTTTTTTTTTACAAATTTTTTTACTGTTTTATACAATTTACAATGATTGTAAGCAATATCGCGCACTTCAAATAAATAAACTCATCAGAACAATTACCATTATTATGGTTGTTGTCCCTGACACAAATTATCCTAATTAGTTTATCTCCACACGTATGTGGAATATGAATAAAGTAGATATGAAAAGGTATTACATAATACTTTGATATAATAAAGCAATGTAAAATTACCGCTGGGGTTGTTAATTATATTATAATTATGTACAATCCTTTCTTAAAACTGCTACGCCGTAGCAAGAACCTGCTACGGCGTAGCACGTCTTAGTGAAAAATGTGTACCTCTAACTCAACGCTTGGAAAACTAACATTGTTTATTACAAGCAATTATTGGGTGCCTCGTTCGACAGTTACCGATCGTATTCAGTATTTATGTCTCCAATTGTCTATTTTCCTCCTAATGAGGCCGTTGACTCCTGTATGTCGGTGTCGAAGGTTCAACAGACATGGAGGATTTCGGCCTAATAGGTTTGATTGCGTACTAAAACGAGCATCCATTAATCTTTTGGGATTCAATTAAGTCATTTTATAATTTGCGTACATTTATGATCTTTTTTACGGGGTTTTAGTATAAAACATGTTATAACAAATTATTTTTTTTTTAGATAAACAGTTTTTTGTAAAACGTAAAATTTAGTTTCGCGTATTTACAATAAGATCTCGCTGGTGCGTCATTATTTACGCCAAAAGGTAGGTAAAATTCCCGAATAAAATTCCATTCAGATAAATTAAAATAGCCGAGTAGAAACGTTGCGAACGAATTGTTTTTGGTGTTGAAATAAACAGGCTCTCACACGTGTGCCCCCCCCACCTGAACCTGCGGAATATTGTTTTGTATTTAGCAACATTGTGATTCGGTGTTTTGAAGTTAAATTGTATGGGCTAAAGACCGTTACAAACAAGTCATTAAAGGTCGATCATTGAACTGTTGAAATACGGAAAAATCAATGTAACGCTGGTCGGCATTCAAACTGTGATAAAAGACTCCGAAAATAAGATTTGCTACTTTGAAAATGTTTAAAGGACTCTTTGACCCGCCATGAATTGACTTCTAAACAATATAAGACTTAACGTGGCTTCTTCTATTATAATCGAGCCTTTTCAGGAAGAATATCTTAAACGACAGTTCGCAATTTTTACAAGATATTTGTTCCGTAAAATCGAACTCTGATATGCAGCGTAGCAGTGAATCGAACCCTGATATGCAGCGTGGCAGTCAATTGCACAACCCTGCCGTCCCAACCGTGATGTCGTAAAAAAATATATTTATAATAATATGCCAGTAGTGCATATTCTGTTAGATCAGTAATTTTATGAATAACATAAGTCCTGACATTTAGAACGATATTGTTATAAATACTTATAAATTAAGAAAGACAATACCCCATCTTGCAAAAAGCGCTAACTGTGCTGGTTACATATTCTATAGGCTTTTTAATTTATATAAACTGGTGCTTAACTGCGATCCCACCTGATGGTATGCAGTGATGCAATCGTTGATGGTGAAGCGCACTAAGCGTATTAAGAGCAAATTCACTCTAGCCTTGAAGACACCTGAATTAATAATCGGACGGGAAGATCCCAACAGACAAATTGTATAACTTTCACATGGCTTTTCCTAGTGTACCTCGTGTAATGAGGTAGCATGTTCGTGTCCACATAACACGTACAGTCTCCGGACCTCGGTGCCCCTCCGTGACCCACCCCGAGTAGTGACCGGGTCATCCTGCTTTGTGCCACACTTACTTGAGTAGAAACCTAGTCTGTAGAATGTTGTGTTGAAAACTGTAAACTTAGCAAACTGACCGCATCATAATAATAATAATAAAGCAGGCACATAACATACTTAGTATGTTATGTGCCTGCTTTAAATGTTTTATGATCTTATTGGAATATATTAAATAGTGAACTTGATGTCACACTAATATTGCGAAGGTGAAAGTTTGTGAGTGTGTATCTTTGTTTCTTCTTCACACTCGAACGGCTGAATGGATTTCGATACACGGGTAGATCATGTCCTAGTATAACATCCTTTTAATCCTGGGAGTATGGACTCTTAAGATAATTTTCTACTGTCATGCAGGCGAAGCCGTAGGCAGGAGCTAGTAGAAAATAATATAAAAAATATAAGATTGTATGCTTTTAACTTTTTTAAACTGGAAACTTTCACTGAAAGAAAGCTATATATTCCTATAAACTTAGGCTAGAGCACTAGAGTGAAGCTGCTAAAAAGTTATTTTAATAATGCATTTTTACGTTTAGCTTTATATAGACGAGAGAGAGAGCAGCTCTAAAAACATACCATATTTTTCGCGCTTGGAGTATCCGCTACCGAACCCTTTTTTGGCTCCAAATTAAGACTACACGTGCCTCGAATAGTGTTGATGTTAGGATTAATAGGTGCACCGACACGTGTCGGATCAACACAGAATTTGTTTCACTCTCATGTATTATGTATGGGCGCAGTGCGTCGGGCAACAAGCCTCTCCTTTAAAGTGTCACTTCCAGTGCAGCTATGTTTTCCTCTCGGCTCACTGGACTGCAGCACAGTATTGGAAGTAACGCAGGAAATTTCCCCTCGTTGTTTACAATACAAAATCCATACTGCATACAAATTGAATAAGCCAACATTATCATATCGAATATTACAATAATATTTATTCATATTCGAGAGAAAAATAAATATTTTAGTATACATGAAGGCATTTGCTTGTAAGAAAATTGATTTTGTGGTTTTATGATATACTAAATCGAGCAGCTATTTCCAATGTTTTAAATAAAGTACGTTTAGGTATTGTTTAGCGATAGTTTTATAGAACATTTTTATGACATGATACTTGACCTTTCTCAAATGATGAACGACGATGTCAGTGCTCTTTAAGAGCATGGAGTGGGCGATTATTGAGTATGCTCAACTATTTATATTTATAAACTTACTAAAATCCTGCGGAGTGCAATTGCGCTGTTATTCGTCTGCACCAATACTAAGAGATTTACGACTGATTGGAACTTCCCCTGGTAGGTACGGCGATAGGAAAGTTTTAATGTTGTTCCATACTCGCCAGCATCCACACCTGGCGCGCATTTTTACTAAAACTTGGATGCCGTAACTATTCTTTATACTAATCTGAACCTTATCTTTAAGTCAATTAGGTTGATGTTTCAAGATCTGATTATTGGACAGGTATAGGCCACGTTACTGATCGTCTGCTCTCCGATCCTTTGATGATTTATTTACTATGTTTGTGATTTGATTATTTACGAGAATTGCTTCCATTATTTGAAACACGTGTAACAAATCAATCAACGTTAAATTAAAACCTTTTACGCGTTCATAATTTAGCTGAAACAATAAATCATTGATAATGATGTTTTACAAGCTTCGAGTGATATATCTGCATTACATTTTTGTTTAAAGAGTAACAAAGTAAAGAGGACTCTTTACTTTGTTACTCTTTATTTGTAAAATTTCTCTATGTATACATACATATACAATAAAGTTTGCTGTAATAAAACCCAATTGTAGGTTAAGCTCGCCTGTGTACATCAGCTGTCCTATTTTTATTGTTTGTAGAAGTTGTGTACAGTAAATATATACGAGTATATAATGTAATAATATGACCAGTTTAAGTTTCATTCTCAGTATAAGCTTTAAATAAGGTCTATAGTTAGTCTATATGGTATCCTCATTATATTCTGTTGTTTGAATAATGTTCCCGAATGCTAATAGGATGTTTTCTATATGACTGTGTTGTGGAAAAATATGTAACAACGAACACTGTATATTTTATAATAAACAAACATGTCTGTTGCTACGTGTTTCTGATTACGTTATGGGAAGGCGTGATCATCGTGCCGGATTTATTGTAAAATTCCACATTGCAGAGCTTAGATACTACTGAATTATTTAAAGACTAAATCGTCCATTAATTTATTTCCATGCTGCGTGGTTTCCACACACACGTAGGAATGCGACGCGATCGCTAACTATCTATTTAGGCGAAGGACGACATTGCAAAAAGACAAAACGGTACTCGAAACACCTCATTAGCCCAATTTATATTTGACGGTAACTGCAAGTCGCCAAAGGTTGTGCAACATTCATAACTGGGTTAAAAATAGTAGACATTGTTAAAAAGTTAACTGGGTCAAGTTTAGTGTAAATCGTAATGCGTTATTTGAACGTTTGTTTTCAATTTTTACTGTACCGCGGTTGAATAAACAAACTTTTTCGGTTAACATTGAACTTTTACGTGTGTTTAACAATAACGGTTTCGCAAGTGATCGTTACAACTGTTATGGTTAACATTGAAGAAAATATTATTGGGTCAAGTACAGCAACAGTTTGGGAATTATCGTTGCAACATTGTGCTAACGATGTACGCAGGGATTTTTCTAATCAGATCAATGTCTACATAAATCTCCTTTGTAAAGAGAACTGTAAGCAATTTGCATTTAAACAGAACATGCCAGCTACTGAATGCTTCAGCTTTGGATCATAATTTTTCCATGTTACATCAGAAGCTTTCGACGAGACGTCTTAATGGTAAACTTTTCATTCACGTAAGAATGAGCGATAGTGACCGCTGACGTTAGTTGGATATACAAAATATTTATCTTTGCTTATGCCTACGTAAAGATGAACTATAATTATATTCGATCTCTAATGAGTGGGGCATCATCGTTTCGGCTGAAATACTTGGCAATGTCGGGGACGGAATTGATCGGATTCGGCCGGATGTGTACAGCCCTTTCGTATTTATTACTGTGACTTTGGGCCAAGGAAATGCGATGTCAGCTGTAATTTGCATGCGAAACAAATATTTGGGAAAATTACTCCGTCCAATTACCTTTTGAAGTGGACATGTGTATTTAGTCTGGCTTTAACCACAATGAAAATTAATGGCTCCCGTTCCAAATTGGATGGCAACCGGTCGGGACGTTATATGTTTAATTGGATTTCCAGTTTTTTTCAAGGTTGTATTATGACGAGTGTATTACTGGACTCGGAAAAATTCACAGGACACCGCAATGGAAGGTTACGGGTGTTCTTAATTGAGATGAATTTTATTAAATGGTTTTATGTACCTGGTGCCAATGTCACCCATGTGAAAGTACAAAATTGTGCCAAGGGAACATGCTCCCGGGATGAAAAGTATCCTATCTGCTATTCCAGGATATGTCCTGGGTTCACTATGGTGAACCCGTGTACCTTCAGAGCGTGAAGAAGTAACTAAAATATACACTCGTAAACGTTCGCCTTTATATGTGTTGTTGTAGAGTAGGGAATGTATTCGAAAAATTATTATTTTCCGTTATATTATTTCGGTATCAAGCTTAAAAATACAATGTCCGCTTGAGAACTTGTGAATCCTTTCTAGTTCCAAAAAGGTAATCTTTGATGATACGAAAATAAAATGAAGAAGGTATCGTTGGCAATGGATATTAGGCTGTTTCAGTTATCTATTCATGAGTATGTAGCAATAGAATGAATTGAATGAAGCCGACTGAGTTCTTTTGGCTGAAAGGGCAACTTAAGTAAAACTTTGTTGTTAAGGAAAACTGCCTATACGAATGATAACACGATTTTTTCGTGAAATAGTTACTCATAAGGTGTGCTATGCTAAGAATGTTTAACTATATTAAAATACTAGTTTCTGCCAGTGCCTTCGCTTGCCTGAAAATAGGATAGGTTTCTCCATACAAACTTTGGATCCCCATTTCACCCCCTTAAAAGTTGAATTTCCAAAAATCCCTTCTTAGTGCTCGCCTATGTCATAAAAGGAAGCCTTGTGCAAAGATTTCACATTCGTAGTCCCAGTAGTTTAGGCTGTGCGTTGATATGTCAGTCAGTCAGTTTCTCCTTTTACATATACAGATACTTGAAGGCAATTGTTTAGGTACTCGTATTATAAGGGACATGAGTTAAAGCAGAAATTGATTTTTATTGCACGTAACATGCGTTTTAATTATATATATATATGTATATATATATATATATAATAGCGATCCCGGCAAACTATGTCCTATCCAAAAGCTGGTATTTAGTTTGAAAAAAAAAATTGAAAACCCAAATGCAGCGCCACCAATTGTATGCAGGATTATTTAAATATACAATGCAGTTCCAATTGTATTTTCAAATAATCCAGGTACTCTTTCAAATATACTCACAAAATTTCATCCAAATCGGTCAAGTCGTTTAGTAGTTAGGTGACAAACACGTGTACAGAAGAATTATATACAAAAAGATATATCATATTTTTTTTAATAATAATACTTGTTTTTTATGTAATATGTTGCACTTAATAAATGCGAATGATTTGCATGGAATGGTTTTGAATGGATTTTAATGTTGCATATTATTTTCTCCTTATAGTTTAAATATTTCATCCCTCGCCCTGTTCCCGTAAATAGTGCTGAACTGCAGTGAAGTTCAATATTGATTCTCTAGCTCTTTCATACTGCAGGTAATTGATTAATTTCCGAGAATCGCTGAAAGCTCTCTGCTTCAGTACTATGAAAGTCGTTTCTCAGTACTCCTTTATTAACTGGAATATGTTGCCGATATCAATTAAATTGATTGATATGATGTGGAGGCGAGAGCATATTACTCTATGTAGGAACTTCAATTAGTATCGTGTAATAATTCCCGACTAGGAGAGCAATCAATCAATTGATATATCCATAAATGCCGTAAACCAATGTATGATCTATATACGTAAAAGTGGTAATGGGTTAAAATATATATTGTCAAACTAAACAGCCTAATATGAGGAAGACAATAACTTCAAGGACGTGATTCAAATTCCTGTACCATACGTGGCAGATGACATTTCTATCCTTGTCAAGACAGGCATCTTATTTAGTGGTTGTAGTTTAAGGGTAATAACTAAAATAGATTACAAACAAAGATTTAATTGACAGTATCAAAAATACTACATCATGTATAGTGAATGTCAAATAAGGCTTATCATTTCCATTTAACGGACAAATATTTACTTACCACACATGTTAATGATTTTGCCAATCAATTTACACGCATGATGATAAGCCCACTTGAAGCTTGAGTGGTAATGAATATGTACTAACTACAATACATGGGCAAAATGATTCTATCTGTGTTTTGAGATGAAAGTCTGATCTATGTACTGCTACGACCCTTAGAAGTATAGTTTGATTTAAGAAAGGCATGCAATGATTAGTCTAGACAAGATCTAATCAAAATTACCATTGTTCCATCATAGAAATGCATGAACTAAACTAAAATATTTACAGTCACGAAGAAACACTGCAAATAATGAAACAATAGTCTATAGTCTATTTTCATTGAAAATCAATGGATTCTAAGTAAATAAAAGATGTGCCTCAGGACTACTGAGAAGCATTTTAATACTGTGAAGGAGACAACTGTTATTTGAATGAAAGCTCACCTGATCCAAAGTATTGGCGTCCCGGGGCAAACAGCTACAGGTCGGCTGAATTGCCGGCAAACACCACACAGCGAACAAAATAGCAAGCAGTCCATCCACAACACTAAACGTTTATAAATTCACTATCTTCTAAGTCCAAGGAATAGTCAAATAGATTGTTTTATGTTCAAGTAAAGCTGTAGTCACTAGAGTTGAAAGCGACGTGGAGCACGACTGAGCATCGACGAGCGACTGGGCGGCGCGCAGCGAGCCATCCTATATATACGTAGGTAGCTAGCAACGCCGCCCGCCCTCCGCGCTCTCCTACATGCAAAAATATCGGTGGAATTCAGAGCCTAATTTTCTCTGTCACTGCCTTATGCCGACACAATGAGAGCGTTGATCTGCTCGCCTGCATCTGTGACACTTGACCAAATTCTTTTAATCTGACGGCTTAACTGATTCTTACTCATATCCCAAACGAGTTCAAAGCCATATATGGCTGCTTTATTCTTATTAATGTGTTAATTAGAGTAGGATGGAGCTGTTTCTCATCATAATTAGATATTTATCTGGATTAGTAAGGATACCAACATCCTGCCTTTTATGTCTACACGTACAACTGCCAGACACGGCAATAAAATGGAAACAAGAACTAGATTACCTTGCGCATATAAATGTACGAAAAATTTACTGCAATATAATTTATGAACATTCGCGATAGCAAACGATGGTTAACGCAAGTAACCATGTTAATGTTGACAATAAATATAAAGAAACAGTTTATGGGTATATAAAAACGCCAGCCTATAAAGTAGAAAACAAAAGAAGTGAATTATCGTTACGGCTCAATTTATTAACGTGATAGTTGTTCCATTGAAAATGCAATCAATCATGGACTTTTAGACTAAACAATCGCAGGACTTGAATTTTTTTGTCTTTAAAAAAAAAAATATGCGCAATATCTGTAGAATTTTCTGCGAAGAAAAATGGACTAGTAAAATCTCGCTTGTCTCATGGCACAATTAACAAGCATTTACAAATGTTTCGCGCCGAATTATTTAAAAAGTACTTCGATCGCTATCACAAGTTATTCGCTCATAAAATGGAACCAGTTCAAGGATGCTCCACAACAACATTGGTTTTCCCGATCCATTTTTATTGTTATTGGCACATACACTATATCTTCTTGTCAAGTATCGATGCCTCATTTTATACTTTCGCTGTTCGAATGTGTTATATAGGCTCAGTTTAAATATAATAATAATATATTCCACAACTATCACACTACGTTATCTAGTCCCAAACTAAGTAGAGCTTATTTTATGAGTACTAGAAAACTGATAAACATATATACTACTCCCCTTCCGCAGGTATGCTTGAAGAGATTTCTTTAGAAATAAGCATCACCTCTGTACCTATTTTTCTGTTTCCTTCTTCTAATCTTTTATTTTGTGTGTGTACATAAATCGTTAAATAAATAAATATATATATTTCTAAAAGCATACATATTATAGATAAATTACACTCAGACACAGAAAAAATGATCGTGCTCATCACATAAATATTTGTCTTGAATGGGAATCGAACCCACGAACTCCGCCATAGCAATCAGGGCCACTAACCACTAGACCAACAGGCCATTATGGTTGATTTCGAGTAAATATCAGACGTTTCATAGACCGCGGCAACAAACAATCGTAGAATATACTACGCATCACAGACCGTTTGGCGACTAAAGTATCACGATACAAGTGGATATTGCTGGCCTTACATAATCCCGTGTACCACAAAACTTTTTTATTACCATCGAGGATTATGCTAGGATCTCGGGAGTACAACTTCAGCCATGTTTGATGGTTACATAGCCCACGCATCCTCTGTGACCCACAAGGAGTACGATGACTGTCTTATTGTACGACTGTCTACGTAGAATACATATTGTTTAAACTTTGGGTTCAATACGTCAAATGTGAGATTCCCGTTCAAAATAACTTGGTGATATCGGTGTAAAGCATTATGACGGAATAATGGATACCGACAGTAAGAAAGCTATTGAAACTGACACGAACATGAGGTCACTTGTAGCTTATTGTTGTTCTGATATTAATGTTGTAGCGAAGGGTTTCAAAGCGAAGTGGTCCTCTAACCTTGTCGCGGTCGACGGATAAAATGTTTGTTGTATTAGTTTAAAGACCTCGGTTAAAGATCTCTACTTTATGCGATAACAATGAATGTATGTTTCCAGGCAAGTAAACATTACTTTTCAAGTAGAAACCTTTTGGTAACTAACGTAAAATACTAGATAAAGCTTCAATCATTGATTTAATTAAGAATATGTTGCTCTAAAAATGTCAATCACTAATATTTGTTAGTATTTCGTACGGATTCACGATTGCACACACACTACAGACCAGTCTTAGCGTTCTATTTCCAGCAGATTGATTTTAAGTGAAGTTGTTGTTGATATGAGGAATATTTCATACAATAACAATTTGGATTTTCCCGTTCGTTATTTGTTTTCATCAATAAGTCACCTTGGATGTCCTACTTTATTTTCTTAAAATGTGTCCGTCTACCGACATAGTCCAATTCCAAGATTTAATTTTCAGTTTTCTCTTAGTTTTATGCAAAATTTATAAGGTCTTTGTGCCATTAATCCAATGGAATAATAAGCTAATGATAATGAACGACTTTAATAAAACCAATTAATGTGCCCCAAAATTGAAATCACACTTTATATACGTCATGAATAATATTCATCATCATCATCCGGAGAAATTAGACGACTTCCTAAATAGCTGAGGAAATGATAATAATTTCTAAGCCAAATATAATAATGGTCACAATGTCACCGTCTGCCCCAAGCGGTGACTTCTCCCACGTGACGATCAACGTAGTCGTATCAAATGGACGAGGCTGAAGCATTTTTGCAAAACATTCACGAAACTCGATAAACAGTCCTCTTCCTGCGAACATTATGATGAAAAGACTTCAGACGCTTTCATGAATGAAATTACATTTAGTAAATCTGTATAATAGTTTTACAAACTATAATTTCTGATTGATGATGAAAAGTTTCGCTCAAAAACTCAGCTACATTAATGTTGTTTCCTTTCAAAAAAGTTCTGCGTAAACGCTTTAAGATTTTAATCCCAGATTTAGAAGTAATCTTGATTTATGACGCGAAAATATATTTGTTTGAATATTCTTATCGACATCGACGTTCATATAAAGGCTGGGACTATTAACTTTTGAAGTACCTTAATAACTAGTTTAAAAAATATTGATCAGAGTTCGAATCTTAGCGCATTGTACTTGCAAGACGAAACGATTGTACCATTAACTCAATGAATTATCTAGTGCGTTAACACCTCAGTGTTGTGCTGAGAGATTAATGTTAGTAAACACAGTATTATTATAATAGCCGTGACTATACATATCTGTCACGAACCATGATTAAGCGATGTACTGCTACTGTACCGCAGGTCTTCATTTGTTCGCGTCTTGTCTTGTTATTATATCACTTTCAGTATTGCCTACACAATTTGAGTGTTAATTGATACTGTTACGTAAAGGCTGCAATACTAATCAAATCATATAATATTGTGGAAATGTTATGAACGTTACCAACAACCCGTTTGTGGGTACCGCTTGTACCTATATCCGTTGGTTTTGTACCGCAAAGACAACAAACACAATTTGTGGGTTTACTTATAAACTTCCTTGGTATTTAGACAATAGTTGCATGAATTCATTGGTAGAGATAAATATTTTATAGATACTGTAAAACGTGCTTTGAAACAATATGTTACTGGAAGCAAATAACTGCACTGCGGTATTTTATTATTATTTGAGTTTTTTTTTTTCACCTGATGGTAAGTAGTGATGCAATCGTTGATGGTGAGGCGCACTCGTTTATTAAGAACCTATTCACTCTAGCCTTGAAGATACCTAAATTATAATCGCACGGGAAGACCGCAGCAGGCAAGTTGTTCCAGTCCCTTGATGTACGCGGTATAAACAAAGAGGCGAAACGCTTGGTCCGGACCGTAGAGGTTTCAACAACTTAAGGGTGGATACTCGCCGTTCGTCCGGTTGTCCGATGGTAGAAATGAGATGGTGGAATCAAGTCATGCAATTTCCGCACACACTCTCCAAAATACATCCTGTAAAACACCGAAAGGCTAGCTACCCTACGCCTGTGCTCAAAGCTTTGTAGATTTGACTTACCCAGATCTGGATCACCAATTAGCCTTTTCGCATGCTTTTCCATTGAGCCCAAAGCTGCTGGGTAGCATTTTGCAGCATCAGCCCATATGTGGATGCAGTACTCCACACACTAACGGACCTGTGATTTGAAGTATCGTTTATTGTACTAACATGTACGTAGCCAGCTATGTTACCGTTAATACAAAATATCACCACCTACAGTTTGTTTAATACTAATTTAATATGAGAACGTATTTATGTAGGAATAAAAACTAAACTCATCGCAAATTTCTTGACATCGTAGGCGTTTAAATAAGCTATGATACATTATCTGCGGTGACCGTGGGTAGTGCTAATACGGTAAGTGTTCTTCATTCTTGCAAGATTCTTTGAAATGAGACAACGATGTTCATGAAAACATTTCAAGATCAGAAGCTGTGTGAGTCAAGTGCGAGCTTGTGGGGAGCGATAACGCGGTAGTTCCGGGAAATCTCGTGAGTAGTGCGTCGCGGCGCCCGCAGTCGCCGCTCCGTGTTTACACGCTTTTAATAACAACCGTACGGAGATTAAGCGGAATTTATGTAATAAATATTGAAATATTATAGGAAAACTGAAGTGTTCTAAAACAATAATGTGTTTCTACGGAATTTGTACGATTTAGTTTTACAATTTGACAACATGGTTGGCGCAGCGGTTGAGCGATTGGCTGCTGCGTTGCGTGTGGCCGGTTCCATTCCTGATCGGAACAAATATTTGTAAAACCTACAGATAGTCGTTTCGAGTCTGGGTGTCTTGTGCATGTGAATTTATATGTTTGTGAACGCAGCCACGATGCAGGAGTAATTTCAAGTGGGGCAAAGTATTAAGATAGAGAGCAGTGGCGGCCGAGTGGTAACGGCCCCGACTTACGAGTTGTAGGACGCGGGTTCAAACTGGTCACAAAACGGTGAAGGAAAACATCGTGAGGAAACCGGCATGTCCTAGAACCAAAATTTAGAAATGTCCTAGAACCAATCCGCACTGGGCTCGCGTGGTGGGTTAAGACCTATTCCCTCTCTCAGAGAGAGGAGGCCTGAGTCCCAGCAGTGGGAACATTAAAAAAAGGCTGATTATGCTTATGCTTAATGTATTAAAAAAAAAACTATAACATTTTTCTTGTCACTTTTCACATACAGAGAAGAGCTGCATGTTTTTGCGGTGACTATTCTATTCGAAGGCCACTGTGGACCAGTCAACATATTTTTTTAGTTCTGTGTCCTTTAACATTTTCTTTGACGACGATAACGCATATTTTTCTCTCAAAGGTCTAACAGATGTTGCGGTAGCATTTATCTCCATCGGTATTGTTTAGTTCAAGCCTTGGAAACTTGTCATCTGCACAGGTTATGAATGTCTATTTTTCTTTGACAAGTAACGCGCGTGGGCAGAGTGGCAAGTGACTCGTGGCTGGATATTTTCGTGCCGTTACATTTACCAGCACTAAGCCCCATTCTGGTAGGTGATTGGATTGCTGCAGGACAGAGATTTAGTTAGTTTTTTTAGGGCAAGTGCCAGTTGGACTCGTGCCTTGAGGATTCCGTACAAACTTACCTATGTAAAGAGTTCAATTCCTGATTGGTGTCTCGAAGTTTTATCCAAATCACTTTTTTTTGTGACGTAACAACAAATTTTCTGTTTTCAGATTTATTCCTATATTTGTGTTATTAGACCTTGCTTTATGTAAAATTTCAGGATTCCCAGTCCAGAATTTTGGTTCCCTTGAGTGTCGAAATATATGTTTTTTGCGATATAAACAGCCATATCTTTTTTCCGTTAACTTAGAAGTTTGATTTTTTCACAGCTTCAAGGTTCCGCAGACCTAAGTATATGGTTTTAATTTCAACTTGATACGTCCACGCGTTCTTGAGATAAAGGGTCTTGACCGACAGACAGACAGACAGACAGACAGACAGACAGACAGACAGACAGACAGACAGACAGACGGATGGACAACAAAGTGATCCTATAAGGGTTATTTTCCCACCGAAAAAAAATACTATGAGGGTTCCGTTTTTTTCCTTTTGAGGTCCGGAACCCTAAAAATGATCGTGCTCCTCACACAAACATTTGTCTTGGGTGGAAATCAAACCCACAACCTTTGGTATATCAGTCAGGGCCACTAACCACTAGACCATCAGAACAGTCAAAGTCAGGTAATCATTGGGAACCATTTCTTTGCAAAGTTTTTATTTTTGGCTAATGCAATTAGAATATGTGATAAACAAGTGTACAATATTACTTTTATTTTGTACAGATGTCTATGTAGGCGAGCTAGGAGGAGGAAAGTAGATCACACGAATGTTTTTACAAAGTTATAATCAAACGCCTACTCAATGTGCAGAAATGATGCATGGTTGAATTTCGTTTATTTATAAAAAGTTACAGTTTATATTTTAAGTTCTCTTAGTTATAATTATTTGATATATATTTCTTAGTATTTATTAGTTTGTGATTTTAGCTTATATATACATATTTTATTATTATAAGCAATTTAATTATACTTCATTCTATTTTGAAACATATATTATTTATTTATCATGCACCTACCACAGTGTTGTCTCTTTTAACCCAAAGGTTGTCTGGTAGAGAAAGCCTTGTTGCATTAAGTCCACCTATGTACCATTACTGTACATGAAGTTTAAATAAATAAGTAAAATTATAAATGTCAACTTATTTATTTATCGCCTGCCTGTTACAAATTCACGGTTAACCTACTGAATCGATTTTGATAAAATTTGGTACGAAGTAAGTTTGAACTCCAAGAAAGGACATTATTTCTTTTTATCTATCCTTTACTGTCCCACTGCTGGGCAAAGGCTTCCCCTAAGTCCTTCCGGACTTTCTTCTCCCGTGCCGTCTCAATCCAGTCCTCGCGGACGTATCTAGATCATCCCACCACCTCTTTCTAGGAAGGACATAGCGTACTTTTCGTCTGGCTTCGACTTCACGTCCGCAATAAAGGTCACGCGAACGAAGCCGCTGGCAGATGCTAGTGTTCCATAAAGAGAAGACCTGACTCACTGGTTCCTTAATGCCCAAACACCTGTGACAGGTGTTTTTAGGGTACCGTACCTCAAAAGGAAAAAACGGAACCCTTATAGGATCACTTTGTTGTCCGTCTGTGTCTGTCTGTCAAGACCCTTTAACTCGAGTACGCGTGGAGGTATCGAATTGAAATTAAAACCATATACGCAGGTCTGCGGTCCCTTGAAACTGTGAAAAAATCAAATTTCTGAGTAAGTGAAAAAAAGGATATGGCTGTTTATGTCGCAAAAAACGTATATTTCGTCACTCAAGGGAACCAAAATTCTGAACTGGGAATCCTGAAATTTTGCATAAAGCAAGGTCATATAACACAAGTATAGGAATAAATCTGAAAACAGACAATTTGTTGTTACGTCACAATTTTTTTTTTACGGTTTGGGTAAAACTTCGAGACTTCAATCAGGAATGAACTCATTACATAGGTAAGTTTGAACGGAACCCTAGTTTTGTTTTAAACTATATTTACAGGAAGAAGCCGTATGAAATTGCGCACCGTTTTGGGAGTTGCTGGTCGAGGTTTCCAACTAAGTGTTAACATAAATAATATTACAGGGAAAATCCAATTAAGGTGTGAGAATCCTGTATTTGGTTAATTTGCACTGCAGTGAATACGTCGGATATTCTAGGAAACCGGTGGTTGTGAATATACTATTCTGTTTCCTAAACATCGCTTTTGTTGCTTCAACAATGCAATATGAAATTCCAGTGATATCAAGGTTTTCTACCTACACTTGCTTATTTATTAGCTTGAAAACTGAAACGACTATGTGTGTGAATATTTTATATAATATGTCCATCATCATCATCATTTCAGCCGAAAGACGGCCACTGCTGGACATAGCTCTCCCCCAAGCGTCCCCATAACGATCGGTCCATCGGATTCCCACGACCCTCACCAGGTCATCGGTCCACCTTGTGAGAGGCCTTTCAACGCTCCGTCTTCATGTGCGCGGTCGCCACTTCAGAACCTTTCAGCCCCATCGACCATCCGTTTTACGAGCAATGTGCCCTGCCCACTGCCACTTAAGTTTGGCGATTCTTCGGGCTATCTCGGCGACCTTTGTTCTCCTGCGGATATCTTCATTTCTGATACGATCACGCAAGGAAACACCGGGCATAGCTCTTTCTATTGTCCATGACTTTATGCCTTCCATACATTAATTAAAATCTGTTTTATTATATAAAAAAAATATTCGTCTAAAATCACATTAATATTCTTCGTAGCACTTGACTGCTACGTGTCGTAGCGCGTAGCCGTAGAGCCTCCGTAGCTCGTTGCAGAGTTCGTAGAAATTAGCTACGAAGTCAGTGTCCCCAAGATTTGTATAAGTTCTTTTAATAACTGTCACGCTTTCATTTCCATAGCATGTTGGAGGACGTTCACTTGTTGTATGGAAATGTTAACATATACGAGTACACTACTAGCTTCTGCCAGCGACTTCGTCCGCGTGAATGTTGGTTGTTGCGGACGCGAAGTCGCAGTCGAAGATGAATAAAAAGTAGCCTATGTCAATCCTTGGAGTTCAAGCTTCCTTCGTACCAAATTTCATCAAAATAGGTTCAACCGTGAAAGCGTAACAGACAGACTGACAGAGTTACTTTCACGTTTATTATTATGAATAATTATGGTATTTTTATAACTTTTCTAGTGCGAACTCTGATTAGCCAGTTTACTCATGTTATTAAAATCTATCTATATAAAAATGAATAGCTGTTCAAACTCGAGAACGGCTGGACCGATTCTGCTAATTTTGGTCTTGTGATAGTCCAGGGAAGGTTTAAACGGTGAGAAAATATGAAAAAACACAAGAAAAAAAAAACCGAATACAACGCCATCTCTAAATAAAATGACATTATAAAATGAATTATGCTGTTCTGGTAATGCCAGTAGATGGCGTTATCCTTACTATTAGGCGGTACGAAGTTCGCCGGGTCAGCTATTGGTTCATAAAATTGTGATGTTCGTACTGATTAAGTTCAGTTAGGTTAACAAAATTTCCTACTTTCTATAAAGCAATAAAGTCTAAGAAGGTCAATATTGGAGGCGATTTAGTTCGGTAACATATAAATTTACAGTAAGGATCGCTCTAACCTCGATAGTGTAGTCGTAACATAGTTTACCTCACGCAATCTCGGCTTAGTTTGACATGGTTCCGATAGTGAACAAATTGCGTGAGGCGTGAGTCCCCGGGGCAATTAGCGTCATCGTATCCCGGATATCCAGATTCGCTTATTTATTGTCTGGGCATCGAGCTCGCGTCAAATCTCAAGCGATAAAGCTTGTTTGTAAATGACCGTGTTTTTGCACAGAATATTGGAAATATATTGGAATTTGTAGAAGCTATGGAATAAACCAGCACGTCAGGTGTTTTCTTCGTTGAGATTTTGCGTCGTGAAACTTCTTTATTTCATTACGTTTTATATGCTTTTTATATGTGTCATGTGGGTCTGTGTTAATTTTCTCATGTTTCTGAAACTAATTAACATCGTCGTAAATCAGCCGACCAAAATATTGAATATATGTAGGCAAAGTGTAAAAGAAAACCGGTCAAGTGCGAGTCGGACTCGCGGACAAAGGGTTCCGTACCGTATGTAGCAAAAAATTGGCATCACGTTTTTTGTACGGGAGCCTCACTTAAATATTTATTTTATTGTTTTTAATATTTGTTGTTATAGCAGCAACAGAAATACATCATCTGTGAAAATTTCAAATGACTGGCTATCACGGTTTAGTCTGGTGACAGATAGCCGTCTGTCTGTCTATCAGAATGATAGCAATAAAGTCCCGTTTTTACCCTTTGGGCACGGAACCCTAAAAATGGAATCCACCTGATGATCTTTACGATTGAGAAATATCTATAACGACAGTAATAATATATAGGACTTAAATATCCCTTGGACTATAAACCCACTTTAGTCTTACATCTGCAAACTTAGAAACACGAATAAAATTGTAGAGATTGTGTAACCAACTGGGAATATGAAAAGTTCAAACTTATTTCCTTCGGTAATATCACTTAACCTAGAAAGATATTGTACATTTCACAAGTTCCCTTTAACTTAAGATAAATATTATGATTCTATGAATCATAATTTTCTTAGTTTACTGTTTATATTAGACGGGTCGTGGGGCTTTTCGCACCAGGACCGTGGTCCCGGTTTCTACCTAAAAAAACAAAATTATTTTTGAGTAGTATTTTGGGACCACAAGTTAAAAGAAGTTAAGCTTGTTAGTAACAAAAATGCTAATATAATATTTTGATCAACAATTGCATGAATTATCAGTACCGGTACTAAATAACCTTTTGGTAGGTTATTAATATTATTTTTTTCAGTTTAAGTTTTGTTCGTATTACTTCTAAATTTGTTGGTTGACTGTACTTTCCCAATACGTAACTTTATTTATTTGTGGTCAAAAAATACTCCTCGAAAATAATTATTGTATTTATTGGTGTAATCTGTGACCACGGTCACGGTCCAAAGAGCCCCACGATCCTTATGGACTAGGTTGTTCTTTATAAGAAACATAATAACTGTTTTTTTTTATTTCCAAGTAACCTTCCCTTTCGTATAATATAAACGTGAAATTTAATTAGGGGCTCAGTTTCAAGGGTTACATTGTGGGAAATAGCTGTCATATATGTTTTTGTCTATGTGAAATGTGGTGGGTTGGACCCGAAATGAAATACTAGAAGCGTGGGCCGATATGACATGCCCAACATAGACAATGCTATATTCGTTCTCCTTGAAGGCGTGACACAGTTTCACTTCAGCGTTATTTTAGTTACGGAATTCGTTTTAGGAAAGTAAAAAGCCCAAAATAAAATGTAACACGTTGATTTTAAGTCTAATTTCGTTGGTACATTGTGTCACCCATCTAAATGACTGTTGACCTTTTCAACAAATTGAAGGACAAAAGTAAGGCTTTTCGCCGGTAAATAAAGTTGGAAAACACTCATAATGAACTACCTACCCTACTGACCAAGTTTTTTCTGAGAAAAGTATTCACCTGGAGGTAAATAAAATCGTCGTAGCAAGAAATTACGACAGACATTATGCAAGAATCTGAAATTAGCTTGTTCTTTAGTAACATTTAAGTTCATGGGTTAACTTGTACAGTAACAAAGTATTAGAAACTAAACCGCCTACAACATAATGGGACAACTTAAGGCTGTCTCACACGATGAAGATACAAAGGACCCTAACCGATCTACCAACTCGGGGCCCCCGACCTATCCGACCTTAGTTCGGTCTTCGTCATAATTGTTATATTTTAAGTTCTTCTAATTATAATGATTGAATGACAAAGTATTTATTAGTTAATAATATTAGCATATACATATATGTGTTTTATTATTATAAGTAACTTAATTTAATAATACTTCATTCTACTTGTTATATCTGTTATTTATGTATTGTGCATATCTCTACCAGTCAACCTTTGGGTTAAAAGAGACAACTCTTTTAACCCAAAGGTTGACTGGTAGAGAATGCCTTGTTGCATTAAGTCCGCCTATGTAGCAATACTGTACATGAAGTTTAAATAAATAAATAAAGGAAAAAACTGACTGACTGATAAATCAATATACAGCAGAAACTATTGGGACTAGGAACATGAAATGTTCACAAGGTTTCCTTTTATGACATAGGCGAGCACTATTTTCTAAAATTAACCTCCTGAGGGCATGAAACGGGTCCAAACTTTGTATGGAGAAACCTACTTTTATGCAAGCGAAGCCGCTTACAGAGCTAGAGTTAAATATTATTGACTGGCCTGTTGGTCTAGCGGTTAGTAGCCCTAACTGCTATGCCGGAGGTCGTGGGTTCGATTCCCACCCAGGACAAATGTTTGTGTGATGAGCACGATCATTTGTTCTATGTCTGGGTGTAATTTATGTATAATATGTATGTATTTAGAAATAGATAAGTATGTTTATCAGTTGTCTAGTACTCATAACACAAGCTCTGCTTAGCTTGGGACTAGACGGTGTTGTGTGATAGTTGTGGAATATTATTATTGTTATTCCATTTATTAAATTTACGTACATATTGATTACATTTTTAAATATTTCTTAAAAAAATACATTTAAAAATATAAAAAATAGTAGCCCACCGGCATCGGGAACAGGGTCCAAGCTACCGGTGGTCAGGGCTCCTGAGAGAGGAATCTCCTAACGATGCGCGCCGTGTCCAGGAGTACTGCTTTCTGGATCAGGCCCTTGATCCATTATTATTTATTTTTTATTATAGTATCTTCACCGTGTGCGACGGCCTTTAGGCTTTGAAACAACAAATCAACGCCTACAGCGATTAGTCTTACCAGGTGCATTCTTATTTGATAAGGTTAAGTACATACTAGCAATTGTGATTTGATAGTAAAGGTTCTGACTTATGCGGGAACTTTTGGGAGAGTTATCGTGGCCCTAGAATGCAAAGGGCAAATGAAAGAATGTTCCATGTTGTATCGATTATGTTCCCTGAATGAAACCTACTTATGTAGCTGCCATAGTTTATACGAAAGGGAATCCCGGGGTCCTGAAACACAAGGCGTGAGGAGTGACATTAGGTGAGTTTTTACTCAGTTAAAACAGGATGGACAGCCCGATAATGTGGCACTGGATGACGACTCATCGTGCGTCATTTAAGTATATTAAATAGTTTTGTCGTTTTTGTATCTTGAATTTGTTTGTGTATGTGTAATATATATTTATTTATGTATTTATAATAAGCACACCAACAGCACAGTCACTTACAATTCAAATAAACTTACATCTAAAATTGGCATTTCAGTAAATGGTTACTGAAATGCCTATTTTAGATGTAAATGTGTGTAAATGTCATGCATACCTGTTATTTGCATGGGCAAATAACAGGTATGCATGACATTTACCAAATGAACATTAGAGACAAGCACAGAATAAAAAGTGTGTCCAGAATACCTAAATCTAGAACACTACAAAGACAAAACACACCGAAATACAAAGACGTACATTATTCGCACTGTTTATATAGGCAGCGTCTGTATGAAGCGAAACTCATGCAGAAGACATCGATAGGGTAATCCATCAAGTTGGACCTTTCATTATAAAGCCTTGCCATACGTGTAAGAGGACTAATACGTGTAAGTGATATTTAAGGTGGATGTAGGCAATTGAAAAATTCGATGATGTCGCTTGCTGCGTTGGCTAGCCCTGAAGTTAAAATAATTAACATACTCCGTATCTATGTAACCATTTATAATTTTATGTAGTAGAAGTAAGTCAGAATGGATCCGCCTTTCTTTTAAGCTAACCATCTTATAGTGCCTTAACCTATCGTTGTAATCTGGTATAGCTTTTCGGATTTATGCTTGTGTAAATGTAATTTGTTTCTGTATATGTAATTTGTTTCTGTGTGTGTAATTCGTTTCTGTATGTGCAATGTTTTATGGACTCTGATTGTCCGAAATAAAAATTTATTATTATTATTAAAAGTCTGAAATGCCCTCTCGCTCCACCCTAGAGCGGAAGAAGTCATCAAGTTCTGACTTTATTGTCAAGCTGGAGTTATAGAAGGTACCTAAACGTTAACATCCACTTCAGGACATTGTCAGGAATAGAATAGAATAAAATAGAATAAACTTTATTGTACATCATAATAGTAACAATTTTACAGAAACTTAAGTCTATAGGAATGTCATCATCATGCTACATAGGTACTCATAATAATTTTTACAAAGGAGCGCAGTATATTAAATTAACGATTTGAGTTCAAAACACCATATTGCGCTACAAAATCAAGAGAACTGAAGTGGCTTAAAAGACTGCCCAACTTAAGTGGGATTGGGCAGGACATTGCTGCATGCCCGACCAACTGTTAGCCAAAGTAGCACAGAATTGGTGCCCTGAAACAGTGTGATGGGGTCATGGAGAACCACGAAAGAGATAGTGGGATGAATTGAATTGATTTCGCCAGCATTGTAAGGAAGAAATGCGAGCTTGCTAAATATGGAAGGAACGGAGTGAGGCTTTGCCCAGGTGTAAGACAAAACGGGTTAGCAAAAAGAAAATTACTTATTAAATTACTACGAATATTCTCTCTTTCAGTTGTTTGTTCATTTACTTGTTTTTCCTGTTTGCACGTTTCAATGCCTCAAGGTTTTTTTTTTTACCTTGTAATACCAAATTAATTTCAATAGGACAGACATTGTATATGTTATTTTTTCGCCTAACAGGCTAACAATTTTACTAACGAAAATATATAAACTATTATGGACACAAGAATAATTTATGTATTTTTGTTGGAAAGTTCATGAAATTAAATGTTACAAAAATGAATAATGAATTCTTAATTGTGACATATCATGGACAGTTAAATGCCACTGTGTAGGTTGATCAACGTTGTCTAAACACGAGTTAATTGTATGCAGATGATCGTTACTCAGCTTTATTGACTTGGCACGACTGACATTTGTGGTAAACTTCCGTTCACTGTACCGATCGATCGTGCATACATGTATAGCAAACTATCTTCTGTTCGCGACTTCGTCCGCGTGAATGAAGAAAATGATGACAAAGGAACATAATCTCGGGATATAAAGTATCCTATGTGCTGTTCCGGTACATGGTCTGCAGTTCTGCATATGTGCCAAATTTCGTCCAAACCTGTCCACCCGTTTGAACGTGAAAAAACTACAAACATACTTACAAACTTTCGCGTTTATAATATTAATGTGCTCGACATTCAGTTTTCATATGGTTTGTATGTTTTTGCAGATAAAAGACTTGTTTTCTAGAACAGTCTTCAGTCGGAAATACAATGTTGATTCTCGGTTTGAAACTAGATTTGTGGAGGGATTAGTGGCAAAGCTGTCAGCTACAAATCGAGTTTCAAGATTATCATCATTTGTTGCATCGTTCTAGAATATTATAAAGTCCCTAGAAAACATCTTTAGAAGTTAGCAGCCGATTGGAGGGACATAGGCATCGGTATTGGCGAGACGAGACTGACTAATCTCCGTTTCGCTAATGATATTGTTCTCTTTTCTGCTTCAACCAGGGAACTCAAACATGAGTTTGAGTTCGCAAGCTACAAGATCTGAGTAATGCAAGCCCTGTGATTGGACTGAACATAAACATGACGAAGACTAAAGTCATGACCACCACCACCAGACCAACAAAGCACCAAAAACCATAAAAGTAGACGGGGAGACAATAAAACACGTCTGGGATTACCGTTACCTGGACCAAGTAGTCTTTTTACAGGTGAGGGAAGACAAAGAAATAGCGAAACGAACTGAAAATACTTGGAAAAGCTACTGGTCCATGAAGAACCTGTTCAAAAGTGAGTGGTCCATGGAACTAAACCAAAAGCTCATGGACATGTGATTTCTTCCCGTCGCGCACAGACTAGGTTTTTGACTAACATTCAGAAGTCCAAACTCAAGGTTTGTCAACAAGTTATGGAGCGCAGTATACTAGATTTTTAATTAACGGATCGAAATCGAAACACTATCCTGCGCTCCAAAACCAGGATAGCTGATGTGACTCACAGGGCTACCCAACTTTAATGTGACTCTGCAAAACATGTCTGTCGCATGCCCAACAAACTGAGGGCCAAAGCAGTACAAAATAATTGCCCTGAGACAGTGAGACGGGGTCGCGGCAGACCGCGAGGGAAATGGCGGGACGAACTAGACCGATTTCACCAGAACTAGAAGGAGTAAACGCGGACCCGCGAAAGATAAACCCTCCTCGTTTATTACTCTGGCTCTTTGTATTATTGAAAACCGCATCAGAACTTGGTGCGTGGTTTAGGCGGTTAGCAGATTAACAGATAGACGCGGAAAGCGACTTTGTTTTATTTATTTAATCTTCATGCAACACAAAAGGGCTTAATGGCTTAGGTATTCTCTACCAGTCAACCTAGGGTGGTGAAGTGACAATATTGTAGGTGCATAAAGAAAAAATGATATTTAGAAAATAAGGGTAAAAAACTATTCGTATAATTAAAATAAACTTACATATATATGTATTTAAAACGTGTTGCGCCGACCCCAAATTAAACGGGACAAGGGCAGGAAGATGATGATGATGACATATATATTTAATACAATACATATACTTATGTATATGAAAAATAAAGGAAAAAAAAGAAAAAAAAAGTAAGGAAGGAAGTAAGGGAAAAAGTTTTTGAAACGATTCTGCTATATGAAGAAAATAATTCCGCAACTTCCGCTTAAATGCATACCAACTTTCGGCTGTTTTATACTATGCATAAAGATAAAGAAGATATAAGATAGATAGATAACTCGTTCTCTTTCAACAATTAAAGTTGAAGGACCAATCCATTTGATTAGGGATAACGCTTGTTATAATTTAATCAGTCAACAGTGCCAACGATTGGGGTCGATGACATTTTGACATTGTCCATAGAATAACAAAAGCTTTCGCCTATAAGAGCCGTTGTCATTTGAAATATTGACTTTCAATTGAATTAGATTAATTAATGAGACTTACAAGATTTAATAATTGGACAATTTTGTTGTACGCTATTGAAAAGAAAGCTTCAGAAGTGCTCATTGTGAGAAGAAACGTTTATACGATGAACTATAACAAAATGTCGTTTTGTTACCCGAAATGGTAGTACATTATTTTGTGTTTCAATCCAATGTAAGTTACAAAGGGCAGGCTTATACTTGACACTGATCACGAGACTACAGAGGAATTCGTAATGGAAGATCCCAAAACAAATGTGCAAAATCCGGAGTTAGAAACAAGACTTAGCAATTGAGCATATATTTCCTAGCGGCTAATAGCCTAACGAGGCAATCTTTCCGATGCTTCATCGTTGTAGGAAAATCATGAATATATATATTTTTTTTAGTTTTGAAGTCATCAAATATTTTCTCACGCTCTGGGTTTGCGTATCAAGCATCTCCCGATTAAAGCCCACCTTTACTCCTTCAGTTGCCCTTCGAATTTCGGGGGCCTTACCCATGACATGTTAAAAGTCATGTCAGGCGTACGAGCGAGAAAGATGGATGGAGCTATACACCTTATATAGTTCCATCTCTTTAACAGTTAAGTTTACGTCGTAAAATGGGTCGCGTTTAGAGCGCGGTAGGGCCTCAAAAATCAAAATCAAAAATATTTTTATTTCACATAGGCCTACATGGCCTTATAAAACGTCAGAAGCTAGTGCACGGTTCCAAATTTTTCGTTTCCTATGGAGAAGAACCGGCAAGAAACTCCGAGGTTACTCTTTTAAAAAAAGTGGTTGTTTACAATATTTTCATATTACAGTATTAATAGATATTATGTAAGAACAGTGTAGACCAGTCAATATTGTACCCAAAAACACGATAAAAATAATCATATTAAAAAAAAGTGAGTCGTAATAGGAAGTAATCTAAGAATTCGTGGGGTCTACAGTGTTCCCACATTCACATAAAAAAAGCAAGAAAAATATGAATAATTACAACTATCAATAAATGAGATGTTAACAAAATAATTTACTAACGAATTTAAGGTAGTTGATGTCCAAATAATTTAAAAAATATTGCAAAAGCAATGTGTTACAAAAAAAAATGTATATACGAGTATATTAAAACAAAATCTCCTCAGGCCGCGGCAACTCTTTCTTACAATCCCGCAGCCCAAACTATAAATAAATTAAGTTATTTTGATTCTAAACGAATCAAAATAACTTAACGTCTCGATTGTTTAGGATCCATCACTGAACCAAGGAATGACCCTTTAATCTCGGTTTTATCAATATCCTCGGTCATCTCGTGGTCGTTGACTCCAGTTAGTTGAGTAAGAGCTGAGGATACTCCAAAATTTCAATGAAATTGTTTAATAAAGCTTAATGATTCGAATACAATGATGGACCAAAATAGCAGGCGATCATTCTGAAGTATCTGGTTACCTAACGTCGTCGGCAATGTAATTGTATGCAAAGTCATGGGCGACAAGTGGGCGCTGGGTATCGGCCCGACACTCAAATACTTTATTTATAGAATAAAACCATAATTGATTTTGTTTCATCTTTGTTTTCACCCACTAAAGGTTTTTGGTTAAAATAAATCGTTGCCCCACGTAAATGACGTAGTATGGAGCTAACATTTCAACTATTTAGTTTCAATTTTTTTTTAATTCTATTTTCTCGACAGGTAGCTTAGTACTTTTCATAATCAGGGCATTATTTTCACAGCTAAGGGCCCAAATTAAGCATGATTGTTTTACTGTGATATTCACAATATTATTTAAGCTAAAAGAACATCTAATTATGGTATTTTTTTCGCAATATCGTCAATCAAATAATTACGAGTACCTAAAATACTGCATAAAATAGAAGTCATGTAGTACACAGTCAGAGAGGAAGCGGCACTCTCTTCAAAGTGGTATCCTGAATCATTATTATTATCACAATTTACAATCCATTTTGTACATAATATCAGTGCAAACATCGTCAGTTACGAGTACATACAATGTCTTTGTCCCACTTGCAGGATGAAGGAAGTTATTTTCATATTTCGCCCTTCGCTTCTCATCCTGGTTCCAATTTTATTTATAGAAGTTGATGAAAAATTTTGACAGTTCATTTTTAGTATATATTATTTTCATTTCACTAGATGAGATTTCTTTTTATGGTGTCTTTAGGTACTTTGTCTGTTAATTTACAAAGTGTTGGCTGTCTCAATGTGTTCGTAGTTAATGACTTCGTGTCAGTTGTCAGTTTGTCACTGTTTTCAGCGACTAAGATGGTGTCGAGTTCTAATGTAACATTATTTTAAATGTAGCTGCTCTGGTTTTGGAGCAGAGCTTTCTGTTTGTTGTTGAGAATTTTCATTTTGGTTTTAATCTGCGTCTGCATGTCGATGAAATTGTAACATAAAATATTGAGTATGTACAAATATTTGTATGTAAACGAAACTGATAATAATGCAAAAAATCCTGATATTAATCATTAAAATGTAGAAATTGGTATAGTATCTAGTTGTGATTATATCTGTACAAAGTCAAACCCTTTATATTAGGTGAATATAGGCAAGACGTATGATATTGTATACAGTTATGGGTACTTATTCAGATAAGGTCTATATGCAGGTCACATAAGGGCTAGGCTATAACCGCCAACTGCCTCGTTAGTCTCGTGGTCACAAGTGCGACTGCTGAACTGGGTTCTGGCTTCGATTCCTAGGTCGAGTAAGGAGTGCTGCTGGAAATTTCTATTATGAATTATTCTGTAGCTGCCCGGGGTTTGAAAGTTGGCGGTATAATACCCCTGTACCTCGAAAAGCACGTAAAAACGTTGGAAGGTGCCTGATTGTAGTCCCATCGTACTATGAGAGTAAAGGAATAGAGAGCACTATAAATCTCTTGCGTACATGGACAATATCCGATAAAATTAGCCATCATAATTGAAGTTCATCCGTGTATATATGTATAGATAAAACATTTACTTGTTGCAGCATAAAACATACACCAAAGCACAAATGTTAAAAAAAAACTAGGCACGTACACCTAAAATGCAAAAAAAAAACAAACAAAAGAATATTTTTTTTACATATAGTGGTGGTGTCAACATAGCAATAGGTCCATACGGAAAAAAATATTAAAAAGAGAAAATATTGAAAAAAATGGCACTTCTAAGGTGGATGGATGAACTTCGATGGATTTGGATTCCTGCGATGACATGATCGCTCAGCAGGTTTAGGTTATGTTAAATCTCATCATCATCATCATCATTTCAGCCGAAAGACGTCCACTGCTGGACATAGGCCTCCCCCAAGCGTCGCCACAGCGAACGGTCCTGTGCGTCTCGCATCCATCGGACTCCCGCAACCGTTACCAAGTCATCGGTCCACCTTGTAGGAGGCCTTCCAACGCTACGTCTTCCGGTACGTGGTCGCCATTCCAGAACCTTTCGGCCCCAACGGCCATCTGTTCTGCGAGCAATGTGCCCTGCCCATTGCCACTTTAGTTTGGCGATTCTTCGTGCTATGTCGGCAACCTTGGTTCTCCTGCGGATATCCTCATTCCTGATTCGATCACGCAAGGAAACTCCGAGCATAGCCCTCTCCATTGCCCTTTGGGTGACTTTAAGCCTTCTAATGAGGCCCATTGTAAGCGACCACGTTTCTGAGCCATATGTCATCACTGGCAACACGCACTGGTCATAGACTTTCGTCTTGAGACACTGTGGTATATTGGACGAGAAGACACCGCGCAGCTTCCCGAACGCTGCCCAGCCGAGTCGGATTCGACGATTGATCTCTTTCTCGAAGTTAGACCTTCCCAACTGGACCGTCTGTCCCAGGTAAACGTAGTCGTCTACAACTTCGAGTGTAGAGTCCCCGACCTTGATAGGAGTGGGTGCTACATGGCTGTTTACCATGACTTTGGTTTTGTCCATGTTCATTTTAAGTCCCACTCTTTCGGAAGCTCTACTGAGATCACCAAGCATTGTACTGAGCTCCTCCGTAGTCTCAGCCATGACTACTATGTCGTCGGCAAACCGAAGGTGAGTGATGTACTCGCCATTGACATTAATGCCTAGCCCTCTCCATTCCAAAACCTTGAAGACATCCTCCATTGCTGCCGTGAACAGTTTCGGAGAAATAACGTCTCCCTGCCTCACACCCCGCTGCAAGAGGATAGGTTTCGAGCTCTGGTCTTGTAGTCGGACTGACATAGTGGCGTTTTTGTACAAACACTTCAGCACTTCGATATACCGATAGTCAATTTGGCACCGTTGGAGAGACTGCAGTACAGCCCAAGTTTCAATCGAATCAAAGGCTTTCTCGTAGTCCACAAACGCTAAGCAGAGAGGCTGGTTATACTCCTCAGTCTTCTGTATAACCTGCCGCAGCGTATGTATGTGGTCCACGGTGCTGAAGCCTTTTCGAAATCCGGCTTGTTCGGGAGGCTGGAAGTCGTCGAACCTGCGCGCGAGACGATTCGTGATGACTCTGGAAAACAGCTTGTAGACATGGCTCAGAAGGGAGATGGGCCTATAATTCTTAAGCAGGGCATTATCGCCCTTCTTAAAGAAGAGTACCACCACGCCTCTGCTCCACGCCTGTGGCGTTTTTCCCTCGAGTATGACGGAATCAAATAGCTTCTGAAGGGCCTTAAGGACCGGTTTTCCACCCGCCTTCAGGAGTTCAGCCGTAATTCCGTCCTCACCCGACGCCTTGCTGTTTTTCAGCTGCTTCAGAGCCATCCTAATCTCGTACAGGCTGACGTCCGGGATATCTTCGGTATAGTGTCGAGTCAATCTAGCTCTTGGGTCGTTTACTAGATTTACAGCGGGTTTAGCGGTAGACGTGTATAACTGTCCATAAAAAGCCTCGATCTCTCCCAGAAGCTCCGATTTGGCGGATATGACTCTGCCATCGTCGGTCTTCAGTTTCGTGAGCTGGCTTTGCCCAATAGACAGATCTCGTGCAAATACTTTAGAGCCCTTATTCCGCTCAATCGCATCCTTAATCCTTGCGGTATTAAAGCGGCGAAGGTCACGTTTCAGGGACTTCGAGATCTGTCTATTGAGCTGCCGGTATATGCACGCATCGTCTGAAGACTGCAGAATCATCTCACGCCTCTTCTTCATTAGCATGTTAAATCTACAGTTACTAAATCCCAAGGTTATGGAAACTACGCCAAAAAGCGGATTATTAGGAAACCATGTCAGCTACACATCGATCAGGCTGGCAACCGGTCATCGTTACCTTTCAGATATAATATTAATCTCTAGTGTCACTTACGTCTGTAGTATTTTATATTACTATTGTAAATTGTACCCACCGATGTTATGAACGGATCGTATCTAATCTCTGTTGGATACAGATAACAAAATTAAGGTTCCTTCACACCACTGCGAGTGCTTAATTTAATACTGGCTTTTAATTGGATTTGCTATGAATCAATCAATCTTTCAAAGCCAACAATAAAACGTTTAATAGGTCATTACTTAATTGCCTGTGAAATCATAGGGCACCCTGAAAATGTTTCATCCTAACCTTTGCTAGCTACTTAGCCTTCAAAATAGTTGAGCTGAGTGGGGCTGATGCACGCGTCATGCTCGTGAACGGGTGCCGTCAGTTGAGACTGGTCATCTCTTAGCTGCCAAAGGCTTAATTTATCTTTTAATTAGTTTTATTTTTTATTACTTATCTACATTGTGCTCACATAATAGAAGTAACAAGAAATATGTAACTCACAATATAATTTAAAAGAATGTCCATGGAGTTTCTTGCACGTTCTTCTCCATAGAGATCTACGCTTTGAAACGTGCAATTTAACTTCACATTTTTTTTTGGACTGACCTACATTTGACTATTCAAAAGTACCTGTAAATGGTCTATTTGAAATAAATGCTTTTGACTTTGACTTTGACTTTCGCCTACATGAAAGCAGCAAAATATAAGCTAAGGGAACGTACTCCCGAAGTAAAAATATATTCTATGTACTTTAAAACATGGTCTACCCATGTGCCAATTTCATCCATATCTGTTCCAGCTGAACGGATAATTGTGTGTGAAGGAGTAACAAACAGAAACACGCAGACATACAAACTTTCGCCTTATAATATTATACTCAACGATTATTATTATTTTTTGTTTTTTTCTGCACCATGGCAATCTGTCCTAGAACAATAAGCTACTGGTCAACCCAGTGGCTTATAGTTCTAGGACAGATTCACTCCAACTTCTAGTCCATTTGTGTTTCTGTGTGTGCTTGCTTGCTGTAGTGCTTAATGACACAGAAATTGGTCAACGATCAAGTGCGAAACTCCCACACCAAGGGCTCTGCGCAAACTTATCTATGTGCGATTTCTGAATCGAGTCGCAAAAAAAAGTAATTATTTTGCTTTTCATGATTCTAGGTCAACGGGAAGAATGCAGGTTTTAATATCCTTGCGAATGTCATAATATGTGCCTACATGGAGCATAAACGTCCTTATCTTTAGATTGCGTTGACTTACCTAGAAGTAATTTTTTTCTCTGCTCCAGGGGGTGGCAGACTTGAGTATTTGATATTAATTTTAGCTTAATACCGCCACTCGTTCTTAGGAAAAAAGGGCTTGATGATTTTCCACCTAAAAAAACGGGATGTCAGTAATGTCCGAGATAAACTTAGAAAAGTACAATTTTAAAACTTCAAACTCGTAACCTCATCAATGAGATGCGGGTAGAGATGAAACGAATATCCGGTAACTATTCGGTATCCGGCCGTATACCGGATTTCAAATAAATACGTACGACATAAAGATTGAAGGTACTTTAATCTTTATGTATCATAGAGAATCATCAATTTTTATAAATATTTTATAAAAAAAAAATTAATACTCAAGCTGCACTAGAGGCAAATTGTGATGAATAAACACCAATTTCTCTGCTTTAAAAGGTAACAGACGGCTTTGTTTGTCTTCGTAAACAAGACCAGCTTCCGAAAAAATTCTTTCGCTATATACACTACTGCAGGGCGCTGAAAGGTAAACTCTAGAAATCTTCGTTAAGTTTGGGTATTGTACAGCATTAGCTGACCACCGAGTGGTTAAAGTGCGTAACACGTGCCGTCTACCAGCAGCAATCATTGTTGTAAATTCAGATTGGACTTTGAGTGATTCGGTTATAGCTCTTTGGAGCGTATGTATCAAGCATCTAACCTTGTCGTATTCAGCTAATCGAACACCCTTCACCATATCGGCCCCACTATCATGAATCAGTAAATGTATTTTATCATGTCCAATATCCCAGCGGTCCGCGACAGCATTAAGCTCCTTTGCTATATTTTCTCCTGTGTGTGTACCTGAGAAGGGCTGCATTGCAAGAACTCCATGTTCTAGTTTGAAATCAGAAGATAACCAATGGGCTGTGAAGCTCAGGAAGCTGGCATTATTATGTAAGCAAGTCCACATGTCAGATGTCACCGAAATCGCAGGAGCACTTACATTGTTACTTTTGATTTTCTCATAAATTCTGTCATAGATGTCAGGAATAATTTTTTGAGTAATATACGTACGGCTTGGCAATTTATAACGGGGTAAAGCTTGTTCTAGGAGTCTGTTGAATCCGGGTCTTTCTACTATGGATAATGGCTCGTCAAGTGCAATCATTTCTGCTATTAAATAATGATATTTCTTGGCTTTTGGATTATTACGTCCCAAAGGGATCTTCTTTCGAATGATTATTTCAAGCTCAATTACCTATTATTCGAAGAACTTGCTCCCGGGTTAGCTATTGCAATTGTAGTTGGCACTGCATTAGCTAAATCTATATTATTCATATTCAGAGTACTAAATTCATCAGGATGTTTTGTTTTTAGATGATTCTTCATGGCAGTTGTACCTAGAAAACACGAGTGTAGGTTATATTGTGAACAAAACCATGTTACCTACCTACTAACTTAACTTATAGAAAGTAAATGCGATCGACTTTAAAAGTGCAGTGTAATGTACTTAACATACACCTGTTAAATCTATTTATTTACCTAACCACAACATTTAATAATAATTTGTTCGATCGGTGATAAAGTCCATCAAATAGTGTAACACGTATAAAAAGAGAAACTAATTTAGTTTGGTACATATACCTGCTTTTTTCCTTCTCCACCGCGAGAAATTTTAACATTACCTACGTAACGAAAAAATAGCAAACTTTTGATCGTCACTTTTTACATCAAAATATTTCCATAGCGATAATTTTTTATCGAAGACATTTTTCTTTCGTACCTAACTATAGATTTATAGAAAAAAATACTAATAAAATTACCTCAAACTCACACAACAACAACAATACGTTTTTTCATAAGCTATAATGATAGTATTTGCAATCAATTGCAGAAGACAATAAAGCGCTAATTTTACACATAAACAAAAAACTTTTTAGAAAAAAAAAATAACCGACTTCACTAAAAAAAACACTAAAAGGATCAAAATAACTTTATTTTGGAAGTCGGTGTTTCGAACTAGGTATTGTTTGTTTCTTATTTAACACCGACTTCCGAAATTAAAGTTATTTTGATCCTTTTAGTGTTTTTTTTAGTGAAGTCGGTTATTTTTTTTTTTCTAAAAAGTTTTTATTTCACACTTTTTAGTTGCGATACACTTATAAACAGAGTGCCTATTTCTCATGACAATTCCAATTAACCCAAATACTGCTAGGTTACATTGTTTTATTATAAAGTTCCTGTGTCTACCTTCCTCCTTCCGGCTCCATCATCAGATCAGTTCGATAGTACCTTATAGCCAAAGAGCATCTCACGACAATTCTAATAAGCCCAAACACGGCTTGGATACATTGATTAATTACGGAGTTCCTGTGCCTACCTTCCGGCTCCATCATCAGATCAGTTCGATAGTACCTTGTAGCCAAAGTGCATCTCATGACAATTCTAATAAGTCCAAACACGGCTAGGTTACATTGATTAATTACGGAGTTCCAGTGCCTACCTTCCGGCTCCATCATCATCATCAGATCACTTCGATGATACCATTTTCAACGTAACTATTCAGAATCATTCATTTATTTGTATTATGATAGTCGCTTAACTATGTATATCTTCATTGTAATATCTATTTGTGTATGAAGTTCCGTTGACCATTTCTGGTCTTCTTCATCAGTTCCACTTCATCAAATGTTACTTTTTGACTGTAAATGCTTAAGTTCTTGATGAAAATACTAAAATTACCATAGGGTTGCCTATAATTTTTGAGGAGTTCCCTCGATTCCTCATGGATTCCATCATCAGAACTGGATTTTGAAAAAAATGGGACCAATCTGGAAGCATATCCTGTACAGGGAAAAAAAAATTTTGCAAATCGGTCCATAAACGACGGAGTTCTGAGGTAACAAACATAAAAAAAAAAAAAAAAAAATGATAAAAAAAAAAATACAACCGAATTGATAACCTCCTCCTTTTTTTTGAAGTCGGTTAAAAAGGGCCCGAAATCACCCGAGTCTACCCGATCGCTTCACTCGTGTAACGAGGCGATTCGTTACACGAGTGTGAGTGAAGCGATCGGGTATGTTCGACTCGACTATGTTCAGCCGGATATTCGGCTGTTCGGCTTTAAGGTTTGTCCGAATATTCGGTATCCGGTATCCGGCCAAACCACTATCCGTTTCATCTGTAGATGCGGGAGCCATAACTACTGAGCCATCACAACAAACCACCACAAGGACGAACATACGTATGTCAAATAGAAGTAGAAGATGAAACATACCATGTCACGTTAGTTATTTGGTCCGATTTATAACAATGCTATTAAAGTATGTGGCATGCGTAGGACATAAATTATCTGACAAATATTTAGTTATTTACAAGAATACATTTTACGATAACCATTTGTCATTATGACTTCTGGTGAGTGCCAAGACTTAGTGTGTACAGATTATAATCATATTATTACTAATTATCCGACGAAATGTTGGTTGAAGTTAAGAGTTAATGACAAACTTGTTGATGAAGTAGAAATAGTACATTTTGATACAAGTGCAGAAAGTTTGTCATTGCGATCGAGGCGGAATTCGTACGAGCCGTAGGCGAATGTGTTATGGAGCCGAGGGCTGCAGTGACAAATTTGCACGTGTATCAAACGACATTTTTCAATACACTTCCGAAATGAATAAACGGGGGTTGACCGGCGACTGGCGGGGGTCGTCATACGCCCATCCTTATACGATAAATGCAATAACATTGTGGTGGGGAGAGCACGCGCACTTTTCTGCACGAGTGCGGAAAACGGTCTATTGCGCTCCTAAAAGGGGTGGGATAAGAGAGGGTTTTTGAGTAAGTGTATTGAAAAAAAAAATTGGTGGCACGGTTGGCACTGGTGGTTGAGCGATTGGGTGCACTGCGTGTCGCGAAGTCGTTTCCCGCATGGGCCTACAGATTTTTTCCGCTGGGTATCTTGTGTATATGAGATTGCATGTTTGTGAATGTACCTAGGATACAGGAGAGTTCCTATCTGTGGGGCAATGTTTAATTTGTTTAATAAAAAAATCCAACAGAATTCATACTTACTTGTATCGTCGACAGAATGGCAGTAGACCGTGGTTCAAAACCAATATCCTTACATATTACAAAACAAAGTCCCGTATCGTGTCTGTCGGTCTGTATGAAAGCGATAAACTCAAAAATAACTGAACGCATTTTCATGCGGTTATCACCAATAAATGCATGGGACAGAAGAGAAAAGTTTTAATGATTTGTAACAGTTGTGCGAACCTGTGACGGGTCCCCCAGTTAATAAATGGTTTTTGTTATAGTGTAGTGAAAAGACACTCTAACATCGCAGTGATAACAGGCTTATTGGTACACTTCCGTCTATTTTTAATATTCCCGGAGCTGTTGTAAATCATGTATAGCATAATAGCATAATCAGCCTTATAATGTTCCCACTGCTGGGACCCAGGCCTCCTATCTAGGAGAGGGAATGGGCCGTAATCCACCACGCGGGTCTGTGGATGTCATATGTCTTCGAATGCTGGTTTCCTCACGATGTTTTTCTTCACCATTTTGACAGCAGTGGTGATGAATTAAATTACACAAAGTAATCAGAAATGAAGATATCCGCAGGAGAACCAAGGTTGCCGACATAGCACGAAGAATCGCCAAACTTAAGTGGCAATTGGCAAGGAACATTGCTCGCAGAACAGATGGCCGTTGGGGCCGAAAGGTTCTGGAGTGGCGACCACGTACCGGAAGACGCAGTGTTTAAAGGCCCCCTACAAGGTGGACCGATGACCTGGTGAAGGTTACGGGAATCCGATGGATGCGAGACGCACAGGACCGTTCATTGTGGCGAAATTTGGGGGAGGCCTATGTCCAACAGTGGACGTCTATCGGCTGAAATGATGATGATGATTATGAATGCGCCTGGCTCGGTTCGAACCTGCGACCTACAACTCGTAAGTCGGGGCCACTACCACTTGGCCACGACTGCTCTCATGTATGTTTTGTATTATTAAGCAAACTATTACGAAACCATAGCAAATAACTCTCCAAGAGGTAGAAGAATAGTTTGAAAGTTGTTCTATAAACTTTTGACGAAGTTGGTACACGTGTAGGATTAGTTCCATCTCGGTACCCTTGATAAATTCATGATAAAGTTGGAATTTTTCGTAGATGTGAGAAATTAATTCATGCGCGCCGGCGAATGAGACTCAACCCACGTGTTTTTGTTTTTTTTTTGGGGGCGTATCAGACTTTTACTGACTAAAATCCATACCTATATTCCTTCGTTACCTATCGTTGCTTTCCAGTGGTTTTCCTTTCAGAAACGAACCCATGGCCCCAGTAGGCATCGACCCTCTTCTTGAGGTGCGCATGGAGCACTACGCGCCGTCCAGGCTTTGGTCCAGACGGTTACCGGACGGCGAGCTACCAATTGCTCGCCGTCCGCAAGCCCACGTATACGATGGAGCCCACACCTACGGTAGAACCCACGTTTAAGATATGAAGTTATTCGTTTATGTTTCATATTTCACTGGGACACCACGGCGGCGCGACCAGCTGCGCCGCCATGGTGTCCTCGTTTATGTTTCAGACAAGGTCGGTGACTTGTGTGAGTAGCATTTTAGCTTCACTTTAAGTTCAGAATGTAGGTCGCCGATAGCACTTTCTACTCTTGTTTGACATCCGTTTGTGCATGCTTACTGCCTTGTTGGTCTAAGGCTCTCAAGCACTTTAGCTATAGCTGGGCGCGTTTGAGCGTAAAGGAATAACAACCATAAACATACGTAGATAAACACAAACGTTATCCTATATATTATATTATTTGTATAATACAAATTGAAAGGTTCTGGAGTGGCGGCCGCGCACCGGAAGGCGCAGCGTCGGAAGGCCTCCCACAAGGTGGACCGACGACCTGGTGACAGTCGCGGGAGTGCGGTGGATGTGAGACGCACAGGATCGGTCGTTGTGGAGACGCTTGGGGGAGGTCTATGTCCAGCAGTGGACGTCTTTCGGCTGAAATGATGATGATGATGATGATAATACAAATAATATAATATATAGGAGAACGTTTTATGAATATAAAATACGAATTCCACAACTTTCACACGGCGAA
This sequence comes from Mythimna impura, assembly GCA_905147345.3. Lineage (NCBI taxonomy): Eukaryota > Metazoa > Arthropoda > Insecta > Lepidoptera > Noctuidae > Mythimna > Mythimna impura. The sequence continues at coordinate 8,521,266 of LR990348.1, read as the reverse complement.
ACCTAGTCCCTATTATTATTATTATATTATTAAATTACACCCAGACACAGAACAAATAATCGTGCCCATCACACAAACATTTGTCTTGGGTGGAAATCGAACCCACGACCTCCGTCATAGCAGTCAGGGCCACTAACCACTAGTCCAAAAGGATTAGTATAAATATCTTCCTTCTATTTACAATACGTCATTGAGTTCTCTATTTTCAATTTAGAAACCTCATCAGCATAGTTGGAATATTTTCCCATTCCCTTTAAATCGCAGCACTTTGCTCAAGGGCGATCTATTTGCAGTTATTGTGACTACAGTCACTTTGATGCCCATTACTCGTGATATACTGCCACAGTTATATACGACTTGTCCAGTAGGTACATGTGGTAGACGTAAATGTTTGGAATTTGTTATCGCTGAGCTCAAAAACTAATTATAAAGGAAAATAGTCAATTTTTTCCCAATTATAAGTATGTATAAAAATGAATTCCTATTTCCCTTGGTCACGTTATCGTGCTTGAACGGCTGGACCAATTTCTTTAATTCATATTTTGTTGTGTTTGTTATTGTTAGGAGGGAAAGAAAAATTAAGAAAATTGTGCAGAAAATTACGACTATTTGAGCGCTTGACAGTTCATGCGTTTGACAGTTCACTGCCAGGTTGACTATTCATCACCCAAAGATTTACCCCCGATTTCTGATTTAAGCATTTGAAGTTGAATACACTTCTGGACACATCTATTGGCCCACCTTAGAGTTTAGGTTTCGATGGCCCCTACCGAAATATGATTGCTAGATTGAACAAAAACTGTTGATGCAGTTTTAAACCTGATACATTTTACCATCTTTTTCGATCGTATTGTTTTAAATTTGAATTCAGAATACCATACAACATGGAGCTACGCCTAACAAGTCGGATATGCGCCTTGTTAAAGGCAATTGATTTTTGAATAAAAAACATGTTTTATCAAATAAAGGTTTAATTTAATAACGCGTGTTGCCTCCATAGGCATCTACCACAGCTCTCATACGATTAGGCATAGAGTTTATCAACCGCTCTATGAAATTTTGAGGGATCATCTCCCATTCCTCTTCTATGGCAGTTTTCAACTCCTGCATCGTCTGGGCAACTGGCTGACGAGCCCTAATACGTCTTTTTAGCTCGTCCCACATGTGCTCAATGGGGTTCATGTCTGGGCTTCTGGCTGGCCAGTCCATAACTGTGATGTTCGCATCCCGAAGATATTCCCTGACGATGCCGGCCGCATGGGCTCTTGCATTATCATGCATAAAAAGGAAATTTGGGCCCACATAGTCCGCGTATGGTATCACGTGAGGTTCTAAGCACTCACGAATGTACCTTTCAGCATTTAATGTTGGCAGCCGTGGTCCTGTAACAACCTCAAGTTGAGTTTTGCCGCTCGCAGATATACCGCCCCAGACAGTCCATGAGCCACCGCCATAAGCAACCCTCTCTTCAAAGCAGCATTGTGCGAAACGCTCTCCCTTACGTCGGTAGACCTTCTTCCTTCCATCATTGCCATGTAACACAATTTTAGACTCATCAGAAAAGAGTACACGGCTCCAATCTTGCTGTGTCCAATTTAAATGACTGCGTGCGAAATGAAGGCGCGCTGTTCGGTGGGCTCGCGTTAGTTTGGGCCCATTAGCTGGCTTGTGTGGTACCATATCGCGTTCTTTTAACCTTCTCCGAACAGTTCGAGCGCTCACAGATACTCCGTGGAAGTCGCGAAGTTGGTTTTGTATCTCAATGGAGGTAAGGTGACGATTTCTCAAGCTGGTCGTCACGATGAATCGATCCTGCCTTTCAGTTGTGACCCGAGATCGTGGCCTTCCTTGGCGACGAACAAAGCCGCCAGTCTCTAGGTACCTCCGATAAACATTTCGGACCGCAGATCGACTTAAATTAAGTTGAGCACTCACGTTTCTTTGGCTGTGTCCGGCCTGAATAAGTGCCACAGCTTGGGCGGCGACTTCAGGTGAAGTATCCATAGATTATTGATAGAACCTCACCTTAATGTTAAGAATAAGTAATGTTTGTTGCAAAACCAAAGATATCAATCACTTTTTCAAGAATTAAATCCAAGTAAACCAATAAAACCTAGTTTTCTTAGTATTCGATTGTTTGATATCAACAAACAGGCTCCAAATTGTCTTTTGTTTCTTTAAATTCTGTGTTCGAAATTCAAAAAAGACTATTGAATGAAATTGTGAATGTGCCAGGTTCAAAACTGCATAAAAACTTTTTGCTCGACCTAATATAAAATTTTAGCTAGGACCAAACGAAACTGAAAATACAAGGTGGGCCAATAGATGTGTCCAGAAGTGTATTTCTCAAACTCTACTTTAGCCTGAAAACCTGTCAAAATTTGGCATTTAAGTATGGTTTGAGACATACTTAACTCAAAATACTCAATTCAGAAACCCGCCCTGACTGGTAGAAAATGCCTAAGTCCGCCTCTGTACTTTTGTGTCCATAAAGAATTAAATGAATAAATAGATACACTGATGATCATAATATGTCCTAAACTATCTAGCTTTTTTGAAATGTTTGGCTTATTATATATACTTAATATTAATAATAATAAATCATTTATTTTCAGGCATTTTGGCCCATAGAAAAATACCTTATTTTAATTTATTAATTTAATTTATTTTTAATAAATAAGACTTATGACTATGTTAGTAACACTTCATACTGGACTTATTCACTTTGTGCTGTTCTGTGGTACTTGTCCGCGAAAGCGACGGAACACCACGCCCTGCGGCCAAAAGTCTTCCTTCAGAATGAGGGGCAGAAAAGTGTTCGGGACTCGCACCACGAACGCCTTGAAATCAATTAGCAAAGTAGGTAGTAGTTAGGTTCCTAGTGCACCTCACCATTGGCGATTGCATCACTGCTTACCATCAGGTGGGATCACACTCAAGTATCAGTTTATACCAATTAAAAAAAAAAGTTATGGAAAGCTAAAGAAAACTGATTGCATGAATTTCCTCAACAGATCGGTCATCATCATCTTCCTGCCCTTGTCCCATCTTATTTGGGGTCGGCGCAACATGTTTTTTTCTTCCATTCTATCCTGTCAACCGTCATGCTATCACTAACTTCCTTTTCTTTCATATCACTCTTCACACAATCCATCCATCTTTTCTTTGGCCTCCCTCTCCCTCTCCACCCATCCACATGTATACTCATAACTCTTTTAGTAACATGCGTTTCATCTCTCCTTTTTACATGACCATACCAAGACAAACGATTCCCTTTCAACTTTTCAGTCACTGGCGCCAATTTCAAACTTCCTCTAATATACTCATTTCTCACTTTATCCATTCTCGTCACACCACACATCCATCTCAACATTCTCATCTCCGCTACATGCAATCTTTTTTCATCCGTCTTTTTCACAGCCCAACCAACCCAGTATGACAGGTCTTATCACGGACTTGTAGATTTTACCCTTCAACCTGAGGGGCATCCGTGGGTCACAAATTATTCCAGTGACCTGTCGCCATTTCATTCATCCTGAATTGATCCTTTGATACGTCTCGGTCTACCTCGCCATCTCCTTGGATAAGCGACCCGAGGTACCGAAAGTCGGAGCAGATTGGTATGGGCGTTCCAGCGAGAGCTAAGGGCATAGGACCGGAGAGACCACCGAAATCACAGAACAAGTACTCGGTTTTCGTTCTGCTCAATTTTAAGCCAACACTCTCCAGTCTGTGCCACCACACCTCCAATTTGCTCTGGACCTCTTGGCCACTCTCGGCAACCAGCACAATGTCATCGGCAAACAGCATACACCAGGGAGCCTCTTCCTGGATGCCCGACGTCAGAGCGTCCATTATCATCAGGAAGAGGTAAGGGCTGAGGGCCGACACTTGATGTAAGCCGACAGCCACATCGAAGCTGCCAGTGTTGCCCACTGTAGACCGGACTTGGGTACTGCATTGGCTGTACATCGCTCGGATCAACTGCACATACTTCCCAGGCACACCTTTCTCCTTAAGGGCCCACCACAGAACCTCACGAGGTACCCGGTCATATGCCTTTTCGAGGTCAACGAATACCATGTGCAAGTTTTTATGCGCACCTCTGTATTTCTCGCACAGCTGGCGTATAGCAAAAATGGCATCCGTTGTACCCCGACCAGACATAAAACCGAATTGGTTCTGTGAAATTTCACTCTCTTCTCTTAGCCTCCTTTCAATAACTTTCTGCCAGGCTTTCATAGTATGTGACATTAGCTTTATTCCTCTATAATTGTTGCATTCAAGCACATCACCCTTGTTTTTAAAGATGGGCACCAGGGAACTGTTGCACCACTCATCAGGTATGGCTTCTTCCCGCAACAACTTATTGAAGAACAAAGCTAACCATATCCATCCATCCACTCGCAGCAACTTCCACACTTCAACTGGTATTCCGTCTGGACCAATTGCCTTACCATTCTTCATTCCATTTCGGTATTTTAGTTTAATACTAAGTAGGTACTTTTAATTTAGACATGTCGGACCGTTGCCGCACGATTACCGTGCCGCAACCGGCCCGCTTCAGTATGTTAGCAGCCCGACACCAAACGCCTAAATTGAAAATGTATCTGACTGCCGTGCGTTTGTATGCCAGTGATGCGACATCAGTCAAGCCATATATTCTGACAAAGAAACATTACTGACAAGAGCACTAAGCTCTTGTTGAAAATCATAAAAGACACACAACAACGACGCCTCCGTAAAAGAGTAGCACCGACATTTAATTCTGGTGATTTCCATAATCTTTACCCTGGGTTAAAACAAGATCCAAGCATTTTTTTTTTAAATTTGAATATCTAGAGAATGTTTCTGCGAACTACTTGAGTTAGTTAAAAGTTAAATTCAGCGGCAAAAAACTGTTTTCAAACATACTAAGTCGGCCCGCGCCGCACCGCAAAAAAACGATCGTCCATGCGTAGTACGACTAACATCAGCACCGCAGCAGGCCGTCAAAAAACACATAAATTGAAGGCGCCCTAAGAGCGGCCAACCTGAGATACATTTACGGCTTGCGGTTGTATAACCGCTCTTACGTGATTATGTCGTTATAACACATCTTTCTTCAGTTATTTTGGAAACACAGATATCTTGTGGATATAATTTAGGTTTCTATTAAAATCAAAACATAGTGATAAGCTAATCCAGTATAGACTTCTAAAAATCTGCTATTTTGTGTGAACTTTGGCCATTCATGATGTACTCATAAATTATAATATAAAAAAAAAATATCTATAAAAACCTTGCATATTCAATCGAGATTCTGAATGACGAATTTTTTGTCTAAAATCTTTTAAGGTTTTTTTTTTTAAACAAAAAACACGTATTTCCTGGAACCAGTTTTGTGAAATATTCAAGTAAATGATGGATCTACCGATTGCCAACAGAGTTTTCAGAGGTAACGCTACCTCTCTTTTTTGCGTTGCCTCTTCATTAAACATTGCGTTGGATGAAGCAACAAGCTTTTAAACTATGCTCACGTTGACGAGTGGGGGAAATGCAATTTGTACACTTCGTGTCACGCTTTTGGGTGAATTCCGAACTTACTACTTACTGTTTCTATTACGAGAAAATCTATGTATGTGCCATCAAGGAATCGTATGCTTCCGCTTGGAACACTGTTAATGGTATTCGCCGTTTTCGTTAGAGGGCTAAAATGAAATAACGTATTTTTATTAAATGTTTGTTGTGGTTTAACACGAAACAACAACCACCATAAACGTCGTCACCGTCACCACCTTTATATTTTTAAACTTTGGCCCACGCTAGGAATAACTCTTGTATTGTCATGGGTGCGTTTACAAACATGTAAACACACGTACACAATACACCCAGATCAGCCCCCCTAGCTAAGTTACGACTGTTTCGCCTCGAGTTGGCCACGCCTCCGATTCCTTTATTCTGACCACGTGACTGAGCGTTGAGATGACGTCAAAACAAAGGAATCGGAGGCGTGGCTTACTCGAGGCGTTCGACGCAAGAGAATCAAAACGAAACGGTCGTAACTTGGCTAGGGGGCTGAGGGCTTAGCCAAGTTGATAATCTACAATCGTTAACGCCTTTAGAAAACTTCAAATGTATGGGAATGGCATCATCTCAACGTTAAGACTCGTGGGCAGAACAAAGGGATCGGTGGCGTTACCGACTGTAGAAAGAGAATTGAAATGAAACGGTCGTAACATGGTTAAACCTGCTGAAACACTTATCTGCGAGTCATAGAAATATTTGTTCCGTGCCTCGAATCGAACTTGCAACACGCAGCACAGCAGTCCATTGCTCAACCAATACACCAAGCCGTACTCGTTAAGTTCCTTAGTAGTCCTGAGTTGAGCTTTGCGAATACTGACAAATGCTTGCACTGGCTGGACAGGTCCACTCAAATCTGTATGGTTCTTTCTTCAAAAGACCATCTCAGACAAATCTTCATGGTTCTCATGTGATTTGACCATTACGTATTTACTGTATGGACTTTAACTTACACTTATAAGAAACTTTGACTCCTGAGTTTGTTTCGGTGTTTCTTCTCAGGGTAGTCAGCTAGGAAACATCGGCCTCATCTAGTTTAAAATAACGAAAAAAAAAATCGACTTGTAAAAGTGTTTTTTTTAAACCTATTTGCAAAATAAATATCATTTATCATTTTAGCAACCGTGCCGTCAAAACCTTTGTACCTATTATTCTGTTTCCATATTCTTCTTTTAATTATATGTTTGTACATGTTAAATAAACAAACAACTGATAATATCGTGAAGGGTCTTATCAGCGTCAGCAACACATTAATAACTGTGATATAGTGCCGCCTGATAATGATCTTGTTTGCAACATTGCTCGTCGAAAGCTCTTGTTTATGATGATAAACCACTATTTAAGTCCAACTAGGTTCTGCTACTGGCTTCGCCCGAGTGAAAGTAGAAACCTATCCCAAGGAAACAAGCTCCCGGGATATCCTTTTTTAGGGTTTCGTTACCAAAGTGTAAAAACGGGACCCTATTATTACGACTCCGCTATCCGCCTGTCTGTCACCAAGCTGTATCTCATGAATCGTGATAGCTAGACAGTTGAAATTTTCATAGATGATGTGTTTCTGTTGCCTCTATAATAACAAATACAAAAACAGAATAAAATAAATATTTATGTGTCCATACAACAAACGTAATTTTTTTGCCGTTGTTTGATATAGACAGTACGGAACCCTTCGTGCGCGAGTACGACTCGCACTTGGGGTCGTTTTTAACGTAATCATGTATGTAAGGATACGTTGAGAGAGACTGGTCATCTCTTAACTGCCAGTGACTTATTTTATTTTATATATTTTTAAATATTCTTTTATTTTTATTTATTTATAGGTATTGTGCTCGCATAATAGAAGCAACAAAAAATATGTAATCAAGATTTTTGTAACTCATAACATGGTTTAAAAGAGTGTCCATAGAGTTGCTTGCACTTTCTTCTACATAGAGATCTATGCTTTGGACCGTGCAACTTAGCTTCACTTTTTTTTGACTGACCGACATTTTGACAACTCAAAAGTGCCTGGTATTGGTCTATTTGAAATAAAGTTCTGATTTCTAGATATTTTTTTTACTATTGATAGACCCGCACTTGACAACTATCTCACCTGATGGTAAGCGATAATGTAGTCGACGACGGAGCACGCTTGCCAAGAAGTAACCTATTCACTTTTGATTTGAAGACCCCTTGGTTGTAGCAACCAGGAAATACAGACTCCAGCAGGGAATTCCACTTCACAGCTGTACGCATAATGAATGTGTTCCCAAAATGTTTTGTGCGTATAGGTGGGATTTCCATCACTGTACGTACATCGCCATATGCCTGGTGGATTCTCTGTTCTATTCCAGGTCATGGTTTACCCTTATGGCCATCCAAATCCGTTTAGCCGTTTGAGCGTGAAAGAGTGACAAACATACACACACGCGTACCTACATACAAACTTACGCCGTCATAATATTAGTGAGATGTGATGTAGGTACATTTTCATGTTGTTTCAGTACGTAAAATGAGACTTGACGTATGTGAAAATGTTAATAAATATGCATTAAAGAATGTTGTATACGTCCGTAATTTAAGCTGTGTGCGGATATTTCTTGAACAAAAAGAGCTTAAAATTTTTGAAAATATGTTAAAATAAAATAAAGTTTTACAAGAAGAAGCATGTAAAGTTGCTAATATTAGCTGTTTTATTGAATCACAAGTCAAGTTGTAAAAATAAAACGGATTATTTGTCGCCCACGATTTTGAACTGAATGTCTGAATCACACCGACACATATGTATATGTATGTGTCGTTGTGAAAAATTACTTTTCCAGGTATCTATCTGTATTTAAATTTCAATGAGATTAACACTGCTTACAAATATCGACTTGTTGGCCGTTTGACAGCTAGCTATGTTAATGTGATTATTAGTTTCTTTGAATCATGTTTGAAATCTTTACTAGTAACTACTTACATTGCTTTGTTACAGTTATTGTCATTTAAATACTTAACATCAGAAGACTGGCAAATGATAGGGTTCTGAGTTGAGTTTTTTGAGTTGAAAACGTGTCAAAACCTACTTATAAACCAAATTTTGACAGGTTTCCAGCTAAAGTAGAGTTTGAGATACACTCAAATTCAAATATTGACAGTTTGAATGTCATAATGTAAAATGTGTTTGTGCAATATTTTCAATTTTCTTTTAATAAAAACTTTCCTGAGACTACAACAAATAGCTTAAAAAAGTTTAGCCAAATAGATCCTGTCACTCTCGAGTTTTGCGCTAAGCAACACATTTTGTCACTCATTTTTAAATATAAACGGTGTCAGAATTGTTTAATGTTATGTAAAGTTTTATATTTATATTTTTATTAACTATTAAACCGTTTGTCACAAGCTTTATTGAGTAGGTGTAACTTTGCTTCCAACGCAAATAAAGTAGTGCTGAAATCGTATCCATTCTGCAAATATCTATGAATGCAGCTTCGTACTGCGTAATAGGAAATAATAACTTTTATTTGAGGTTTACGACTCAAGAAGAAATAGTTGTCACTCACATTCTGTTTCACTTCATTTTCACTTTAAGAAAATAAAAATGTATGCGTATTAAAAATCTTTATGTTAGGAACGCACATTATGGACGGAAAAATCGTCGCATTAATTCAAGTTTATAGCGTACAAATAAAGGAAATCGTTTATTTCAGCGACGTATGCGTTGAAATACGTTCGAGCGCCGAACGGGCGACGCCGCGCGGCGCCGCCTGGCGAGCGCGGGTCGTTCCTCCACCGTGTGGCCAAATTCTTCGCGACATGGAGTAGAAAAAACATGGAGTGATAAGTGATGACGGGTGAAAGATCCGTAAAACATACTCTACTGGAGTACTGTTACCGGATAACTTAAAAGGTGTAGTTGTTGTATATCTGGGTGTTCAACATTAATCATGACGTAGGTACTAAAGCAGCATGCGCAACACGTTCAGTTTATCACGTAAGGTTATTATAGAGACGCAATCGCCTATTCGATTATGAACAACGTCAGTTAGGCAGAAATTGTTTTTAGCAAATATAAATAAATATATTTTTTTAATTTTGTTATTTGGACGTTTCAATCCCTGGACCGTATCTAGCCATATAGCCGCCAAATTACCTCTATAAATTACCTTAAACCTAACCTAAACTTAGACCTATCATAAGTAGGGGACATGGGCGGTAGACGTCTGCTTCTGCGAAGCAGTAATGCCAGCGATGGAGACGACCGCACGCGCGAGGTATCGGACATCCTCACGCCCCAGCCGCCGAGACCCTGACCCCAACTACCAGACATCACAATTTGGAGACAAAACTTTCTTTATTAAGTAGTATTATTTTATTTGATGAAATACGTCCGAAACAAAGTCTTAAAGCTGTAGTTAATTCGAAAGTTGCAGGGCTATTCCCGGCTATCGTAGGCGCGAGTAGCTCACTCTCCAACCGTCCAGGAACCGTCCAGATTGAGCCCAAGTCGTTGACGGCGCGTAGTGTTTCACGTGCGCCTCAAAGAGATGTCAGTAAAACTGTAGGGGCCCAGTAGAGCCGATGTCTACTAGGGTCATGTGTTGACTATAAAAAAAGTTACACGTGGTCCTAGAACGCAAAGGACAACTGAAGGAACTTAGGCGTAGTTTTAGTCAGTAAAAGTCTGATACACCACACGTAGAAGTCATTAGATGATTTCCCACCTGAAAAAAAACCTATCGTAAGTATTTCATTACTGCGAAAATAACAAAGAAGCACTCCATTTACATACCCCTTCGTATCCATCGACCACTTAATCTGTTCGTCTTAATCTGTTGGGCGCCACTCTGAACGCTGCGACTCGTCAAGTGCGAGGCACGGTCAAGAACCTCACCTGTATTTACGATAACTACTGATGTTTCCGCCCTAATTCTTTTGTATTCCTGTAGAGAGATCCCGAAGCTGTCTCGTGTGATACATTCTTCTTAAAGAGTTGGCCATTTACCTTTTTTGGGACTATATGCTAAATATTAAAATGGAGACAAGTTACAAAGTAATTTTAGTAAGAAGTTTTTCATGACACGTTAAACTACAAGTTTAGATTTTCCGTGACGGAGTTTTTTTCGTATTTTATGTTCGCTATTTAAAATTTTGGTTGCAGTTTTTTTATACAGGTGGCCAGTAACTTTTAAAAAGATCTTGATAAACAGATAGATGACATTCTCGTTCGTTGTACATAAGGTAATGTTGTTGTTTTTTTTGTAAGTGTTGTTTTTTCGTTATTTTTCTATATCTATGGTTTTCGGTTGAATTTTTTGCGTGAACTGTAGTTACTGTTTTAATTTATTATTCGCAAAAGGATTCCTAGAGGATATTGTGTTAGAAATTGGTGAAGTTTTAGGTTTCAATTATCTACGTTAAAATGAAACTGAGAATTTAATTGTAGTTTTGATTACCTCAGTTCCTCACCGAAGCTTACCAAAAAGGCTGACTCGATACATTTGCAAAACTAATGGAAAACTAAGCTAAGTGCACAAGTAGTGTGAAGCCAAAAGAAAAATAATACTATACCTATAGCCCCAAAAAGAACTTTGTTCCATTCAGGTCCCCATGAAAACTTTATTTTTTTAATTTAAAGCAAATATCGTTTTTTAACGAATTATAATTTCCAGAATCTTCTTAGAATTAGTTTAACTAAAACTATTCTGGTCTTCTAATCTAACTTCAAATGTCTTACTAAGTCTGATTATTTTGCAACCTTTGTTCTAAAGGTTAGCTAACGCCTACGCGGTTTGTACTTAAATTGACACACGGTGCTATTTCTTTATCTTAGTGACAGCTGTCGGGAATAAAGCCGCACGAGTAGTTAAGCCAAATCATTTGCATACTGATTTTCATGGTATTTTCCCACACTTTGCCATTTAGACTATTTATTGAGATTAACAATAACGTTTATATGAGATAAACTTTCATCTTACTAATTAAAAATCAAAAGTTTTTTATTTCACATAGGCCTACATGTACACTTATAAAACGTCAGAAGCTAGTGCACGGTTCCAAATTGGTCGTTTACTATGGAGAAGAACCGGCAAGAAACTCCTTGGTTACTCTTTTAAAAAAAATGTTGTTCTTACAATATTTCCATATTACAGTATAAGTAGATATTATATAAGGTAATCAATATATTATAATAATTAGTAAACGGTATGTGTGTATGTACTGAAAGTTCTAGAAGTTTATCTATGATTAACTTGATTTCAGTCTGCAGATGAAGCTGAAAATCAAAAGAAAAAAAAAATGCTTATTCTGCACATACAAAACACACATTATAGAGATTTAAAATAGGTTGGAACCAAAATAATTAAACAATAATAAATTGAAAAGCAAAAGTTATTAAAACGAAAACTTTATGATTGTATGTCTGGGACGGACTTTATAGTTAGTAATTATACGTGATCACACCATGGACAACAACCCACCGGTTACTGACTAAAACCCACTCGTTTGTTCCTTCTTTGCCTTGCGTTACAGGGCCCTGGGGTTCATTTTCACTTAATCCATCGCCCCAGTAGGCTTCGACCCTGCTGGGCTCCTACGATTTGCTGACATCTCCTTGAGGCGCGCGTGGAACACTACGCGCCGTCGACGACTTGGGCTCGGTCCAGACGGTTACCGGACGACCGGACGGCGTGCTACCCATTGCTCGCCGTCCGCAAGCCTGCGCCTACGGTGGCTGGAAATCGGGATCGGGATGCCGGCGGCTGGGGCGTGAGGGCCGTTCCCTCGCACGTGCGGCCGCCTCCTTTGCTGGCGACTGCCTGCCACTCTTTCTCGCACCGGACCATGGCCTGTACCAAGGCCCGGCGCGAGAAGTCGTTGCCGTCGATCGCACCCACGAGGACACGACGGTGCTCTGCCCAAGCGGGGCACACCTGTACCGTATGCTCCACCGTGTCCTCCGGGCGGTCCACACAATGGTGACACACGAATCCGGTGCAGGAGACTAAAACTCCACCAGTGTGTTCTTTCAATTGCATTTTACGTTCCAGGGCCACGATAACTTTTTTCAACAATCCGGCGCGGCGGCGGCCCATTAAACCAATTTTAGTTTTCACATTTTGCATTTATAGTAGTTTCTATGTAGGTACGAATAGCCAAATCCTTCAGTAAAATTAAGCTGCAGTTCGACCTTTACACAATGTTGTAACGAATTCCCGGAAACCTTTCTCCCGAGCTCGTCACTGTCAACTTTCAAACGAGCACACTACAATATAAAAAAGTTTCCTTTGTACTCCTGACCTGTGACACGTGTTCATGTCAGTAACAGTGACGTAAGCCAGCATATGAGAGAGTAAACATAGTGGAGTAGCTGCGTGCTTGATATAAGCTCATATGTGGAAAGTTTCTTAAGCCACATTTAATGTTCATTCAGCTTTGTAAGATACCAATATCGGCATTCAGTAAAAAGCTTTCCCTGTAGACGTAAGAAAAAGTGGTGGGACGTAAGCGTTTAATACGTATTGTAGACAATAGATTTTATTTAGGAACTTCTAAGTAGCGACGGGAAAGAATGTGGCGGCCAAAAATTAGATGGCTATGGTCATGATGTTGAAATTAATTGTTTCATACCTGTAAAACTGTACGGGATTAAGGATTAAGAAGCGTAAGATAAACAGAGCAGAATGGAACAAAAGGGTTCCCTGTTCTTTATGCAGGATTCTGCCAGACAGATTCTAAATTAAGTTGTCATGAAATTAGTCATACTTTGTGAAAACCAAACTATTCTATGTGCATTTTCGCATTTTCATACGAATTAATCAACGTCTGCTTTCAGGACTGCATTTATATCTCCACACGTGGAATTTTAGGAATGCAGTGTGATCCCTTTAATGATTATTTAAATGCAGGTTTATTTATTCTAAATGAATCGCTTGAATAAATTCGTGTGTGCTACAAACACGCATACTTACAGGGCTATAAAGCACTGTACGGTGATGTAACCATGTAACCGGCTAATTGGCACGATCTCCTTGGCGACTATTTCATTTAGGTAACTATTCCTCGCTCAGGTACTGTGTGTATTTTTATCTTAAACAACTTGGTGACTAGAGCTTGTATTTTGTACCGAGCCATTAACGTTTACCTTGAGCAAAAGCTAGGATAATTTAGGTCGTTTTTGTATAACATACACGAAATATTTAATGAATAGAAAAGCTTTAGGCGCCTTCGTGTGGGACGATATAAATGATAATAAACATGATATTATTTTCACAGAATGAATGACATACGAGACGTATTGATCAACCATTCCATGTTAGATGAAAGAGCCAGAAGAATTGTTATGACGGGTTTTGTGTTATATGGTTGCTTAGCAACCGGAATTAGCAATAATAGTTCATCTGTTTATTACAGTACTAGCTGTCCCTTGCGGTTTCAGTCGCATCTTTGCGTCCTAGTAGCGATATGTTATAAAGTCTAATAGACTTCTTCGGTATGGGCTATCCAATACTAATAATTTTTCAACTCAAATCACGAGATTAGTGCAATCAAACAAACAAACTCTTCAGATTTATAATATTAGTATAGATTCTAGATAATTCTACATATTAAATGTTGTATCTGCTCGTCAGATAAGCGTGTGTTTAGAGAATGCCTATGAATATTACCCCACTATATTCAGACTACTTTGGAAAGGCAAAAAGAAAGAATGTTTAGAACTTTGAACAAAAGGTCATAAGAGGAATAGTTTAAGAAAAGGGTACCAGAGATTTCTCGGCTTCTATGGGTTGATTGTGGTCTACACTAAAGTTTTGTCTCTAAATTGTGATGACTGTAGTGGTTCCATCGCATCCATGGATGCGAGATGCACAGGACCGTTCATTGTGGTGACACTTGGGGGAGGCCTATGTCCAACAGTAGACGTCTTTCGGCTGAAATGATGATGATGATGATGATGTAGAGTGGTTGATGATGTTTTTCTTATCTTGATCTGTGTCCTTGAGTTTCCCTTTGCGTTCTAAGACTACGGGTTTCTTATTCTGAAATTCCTCGCGGTCCTAGCGGGCATCGGCCCTGCCGGGCCCCTACGGTTTGCTGACATCTCTTTGAAGAGCGCATGGATCACTACGCGCTGTTGACGACTGGGCTTGGTCCGGTCGATTACCGGACGGCTGGACGGCGAGCTACCCATTGCTCGACGTTCATAAGTCCGCGTCTACCGTGGCTGCTAGTCATGATAGGAATCTCGGTGGTTGGGGCGTGAGGACGTTCGTTCCCCCACGCGTGCGGCCTTCTCCTTCGCTAGCATTACTGCTTCGCAGAAGGAGGCGACCGCCTGTAATTCCTACTCGCTTTGGGCCATAGCCTGAACCAGAGTTCGGCGCGAGAGGTCGCTGCCACCGATTGCCTCCACGAAGACATGGCTCTGGTCCACCCAAACAGGACAAACCTCTACCGTGTCCTCTAGGCGGTCATCACAATGGTGACACCCGGACGTTTTTCCGAACTTGCCATGTCCGGTGAGGACCTGCTTCATGCGGAAAGTTAGGACGCCGTGTTGCTGCTCCAGCCACTCCTCAAAGAGGGGACTTACCGCCGTGATTACCTATGGCGTGCCCAAAACAAGGAAGGATTGTGTTTATAATTTTCAACCGGGCGAAGCCGGGGCGGGTTATTAGTCTAGACTAATATTATAAACAGGAAAGATTTGTATTTTTGTATTTTAATTTGTAACGAATAGACTCAAAAACTACAGAACCGATTTAAAAAAAATCATTCACTAATAGAATGCTATTTCTCTGTGGAATGCGCTACACCAAGAGGTCAGGATGGTTACAAGCCGATTAAGATTCAAGATTGAGGTTCGCGAGCATATTCGTAAGAAGTTGGCAGTAGTATCATCACAACGTTAATATTTCTGTTTGTCGATTTGGACTATGTTTTGTTTTTGAGTATATATATTTAGTTCATTAAATTATGTATATAATATATTTACTTATATTGTGTTGTATCTATGATTCATTTGTATATCTTTTTTATATTAACCTCTCTTTTTCTTTCTTTTGTCGCACCTACCACTATTCTTTTCTGCATCACCCAAAGGTTGACTGGTAGAAAATGCCCAAGGCATTAAGTCCGCCTCTGTACCTTTATGTCCATGAAGTATTAAATAAATAAATAAATAAATAAATGCTACTTTATCTTTGAGCGACTTAAAGCTGCGGGCGAAACTGCTTCCAGATGCTAGTTAATAGAACCCAATACAATAAACTCGTTGCCGTCACAGCTATCAGACCATACGTCATAACCGCGTTTGGAAGTATAGGATGTAATATATTGGGGAATAAAGAAATAATTTATGGGTAACCACGAACAAAACAAACAAACTTTACGTCTACAATAAATGTATGCGATTATTATTTTACGACTTGCATCGTTGAAGTGGCGTAGCTTGATTACCAACGGACCTGGGGCAAAAGAACTTCTTGGGGCCCCTTCTTTTACGTGGGAAATCATCAAATAAGAAGTTAGTTTGTTTTGTTCTGGGCGGAGAGAGAGGGAGTGTCATATCCTGACTAAAACGAGTTGGCATAGTAAAAGTAGTGTTGCAACCTCTCTTATTTAGATTTTGAAGGTTAGAAAATTTTTCGCTAGTTTAATAAGTGTTGGTTTGTTAATAAGATTTTGCCCCCCCTCCCCCCTCCCCCCGAGCTTGGGGGCCTCAAGGCGCTGCCCCGCCTAGCCCTTTGGCAGCTACGCCAGTGATCGTTGATTATTGTTTTATGACGGTGTAAGAGCTAGCCGGAGTCACGTGCTCACAGTTCAGACAGCCAATCAACACGTTTCTATGAGTCATAACTTCCCGGAAATATTTCATTTTATGAATATAGGTATATAGAAGTTAAGAGGTCATTCTTGAACCACGTGCTGATCTCGGTTCGTCTTATTGGGTTGCTGAGGAGAGGTGATCACAAATTAAGTCTTAGTTCATTGTTAAGGGGCAACAGGAGAGTAGCGACCAAACCGATACGACAAAAGGACAGTTGCCCAGACCAGACATAACACCTGTCTAGTCGAAGAATCCTCCCTTTTCAACAGAGGTTTTTAAGACTTTAAACTTTGTACCGCATACCTCTAAGTCTAAATTGGTGACCCCGAGGTGATTTCTTGTCGAGGTCTCACCTTTCACTATCGGCAGCGGATGTCGTAGCGGTTTTGCTCTCTACAGGATTTTTCGAAAGAGTTACAGTGGTTATGGAACGCAAAGGGCAACTGAAAGAAGGTGAGTTTTAGTCAGAAAAAGCCTGACACTCCATTTCACTGTTTAAAGTGTAGTCATTGTAACTACTATAAATGGTCTTATAAGACGCAGAAAATATGTTATGATTCCTGCTTGCGTGTAACCTCTTACAGGGTTGAAGGTGAAGATATTACGACATGAACTCGAAGAAAATATTAATCGAAGAAGCGCCTTTGCTCGTAACATTACTTTGCCACATATTTTCTAGGAACAGAGGTACAATCTGCACGTGGGACCGTTCCACGTGTAATGTTACAAAATATTTTTCCTTTCGCATATTATGTTATGATATGACTAGTAGGTCATCTGATAAGCAGGCTTAGGGACAACATCGCCCGGTGGCTGATACGGTTACATTATAAAAACAGGATTGGTAAGAGAAGGAGTTGATTTAATAGAATTTTTTGAAACGATCGTTTGATACCCAGTGTCAGAGTTGGAGGGCTGTAGAATGTTCGAAAGAAAGAAAAACAGTTTATTTATGCGAAATGACGCAATCTTAAAACTAGCTAACAAACATAATCAATATATATTATAGGGAAGATGTGACCGTGGCCTTAAATAGTCATTGCACTATCTAGGGCTATGGTCACATCTGCCCTAATATAATTACCTAATTTTTACGAAGATCATTGGATCTTAGTAAAAAATAGGTAGGTAAGTATCTTGGAATTTGAAATACCCAGCTGTAAACTCATATAAACTTGTATTTTGATATCCTAAAAGTTGTCTCAAAACCTACAATGGTAGGGTGTACGCGACTATTTAAATCTAAGGCCAAAGGTCACAATAATCGTTTTTTTGCAAATATCCCGTTTCCTATGGAGTTTTCATTATTTGTATTTATATCAATATTGTAGAGGATTAAATTCATTACAACTTTTGGTTTCCAAATCATGCCCTAGCCAAGTTTGAACTTAATAATAAACATGATTGAAATGTAAGTTGGTGAGCTGAGACCGGGCCTACCGGTTGACCTTAAATGATGCTCTAACCGGGCGTTTTCTGCCCTCTATCTCGAAAACGATTCAACGTATAAAAACAATTTTGGAACAAAAGTCTTGACTCACTCACTGACTCACCAACGCCCAGCCCAAACTCTTAGACCTAGATCACTGAAATTTGGCACAGAGGTTCCTTTTATAATGTGTACAAAAAATAAGAAAGAATTTTCCAACATTCACTCCCTGAGGGGATGAAATGGAAATCCAAAGATTGTATGGAAAAGCTTAATTTCATGTGGGCGAAGCCGCTGGCAGAAGCTAGTATTATTTTGTATATTTTACTACGCATCGATCGGAATTCAGTAATTTTGACAATGTTATCATTGGTCTCTCAAAGGTTGCTCAAAGACAAAAAATTAAGCATCTTTTGTGGTTTAGTTTCGCAGTCGCACTTTGGACCGTTATTGACAACACTGGTTCCGTACATTAGCTTGTTTTTCTTTTCGTGTCGATAGACACAAATTAAATTTTCTCCGGCCAGGTTTGGCCACCTGTACAACTCTGTTATTAGCATCGTTTAAATCCTGAAAAGTGCAGGTGGTCGTGCAGCAGCATAGCAGGTGACGCAAGTCATGTGCAGTGGCTTCACACTGGAACTGAGTGATAAATGGGTCGAGAAAGATAGTTTTTGGAACGGCCAACCTGGATCCGCAATCGGTTAAGAGATTTCCAGATTCAGATTGCCCACTGCAGTTAGCTTTCGCAAAGTGTGGAGGATTTGGGTGTTTATAATACCATAGCGCGCATCTGTCGTCCTCTGCACGTACCTATATATACTATACCTTGCCGATAACCATCAGATAGTCGGACTGTTATCTGGTCACCCAATAATATATTTAAAAAAAAATAGTCATTTTAAAACGATTTTTCATTTCCCACAGAAGTCTTGTTATTGCCACAACCAAATAATCCAATGTTGCCATTTTCGTAAACAAACAGGACAATTGTGTGAATTTACTCCTCGTTTGTTCAAGTTGCTCGATAATCGTAAAAATAATTTGGACGTTAACGTAAACGAGCACGTGAATAGTTTTGTTACGTACGAGTACGTAGTATGTGTTTTATGTAGCGGCTATGACGTGTCCTCTGATGCACTACGAAGGTTTGGTGCATGGAGCCGTATTTGGCACTGTTCTAAAATTAATTTTGAGTATTATTAATTACTATTTTGTGACGTTTGAAGTCAGAACGCTTGGGTCTAAGTGCACGTCATCTTTTCAAAGATGACGTGCACCGAGTGATCGACACTTTGCGTAACCAGAGGACTGGTTTGTTCTATGCCCAAAGAATTAGTATTGCCATTCAACGTGGCAATACTGCCAGTCTTCTGGGCACGTTTCTGGTGTGTCCAGATGACAGCAATTTGGAGGAGTACGTCGATAGCTATTTGATTTTGTAAAGGGACGTAGTTAGGCTGTAAATATTTGTATTTAATTAATATTTTAAGTCATTTAGGAACATATTTCATAAGTCATTATTGAGATCTGGTGTGTTCCCTCAAAATGATTTCAGGATTGTTATCATAAACTTATTATATTTTAATGTAGCTAGGGTTTTTATACCCGATCGATAGATCACTGCTTACCTCTAAACCTTTCGATATATAAGATAGTATGGGAATAGTTCGCTTAGGAATGGTAAAGCTTGGCGGGGAAAGCGGACGAAAGTTCGTTGACTTGTTCGTTATTTTCTATCTGAGTGATTGATAGATCAGGAGTACACATAAATAAACAAAGTAAAAGTAAAAAACGATGTGATTTTTAAATATAATTTCTTCAATGTTGAATCATCTGAATACATTGTTGACTGATAAAATTAATGACTAAATGACTTACTTTTCCTAAAGAAGAGACATGTGATGGTGAAAAGATGGCATAGCATGTCCCAGTGGTTGAATGATTAGCTGCTGCGTTATGTATGCGGGTTCGATTCCCGTTTGGAACATAAAGATATTTTCCAGGTCTAGATGTCAGGAGTTTTTTTTTTAATTGATATAAACCAGTGCTTGACTGCGATCCCACCTGATGGTAAGCAGTGATGCAATCATTGATGGTGAGGCGCACTAGTTTATTAAGAGCCTATTCACTCTAGCGTTGAAAACACCCAAATTATAGTTGGACGGGAAGACCGCAGCAGGCAAATTGTTCCAGTCCTTCGATGTATGCGGTATAAACGACGAAGCGAAACTATTAGTCCGGACCGTTGAAGTTTCAACAACGTAAGGGTGGATACTCGCCGTTGATTGGGTAGATTACGTATTTACCCACGATACAAGATGATGACAGGTAGGCAGGGTGGTGTGTGCATATACTAGTGCGGGGGGTAACGTTTTATAAAAAAAGGAAAGACATTATTTTATCTGTGAAAACACTTGCTAATTTTCCCAGTAGTTTTTCAAAAATCTAAAACGTTTAATAGTCTCATTTCATCAGAGAAATAAATATATTAAGGTGGAAGATTTTCTTAATCTTTTAAGACATAAATCCCCTGTGATGCAAATTGCTAACATTTGGCAAAACATTGTTGGAAAGCGCCTACCGTTATTAAAAGTCGGCGACACTTTTCTGGGTCAGATTTTTTTCCCTTAAAAGAATTTCCATCTAAATCTATTATTTTCAAAGCTTGCGAAAAACTTGAACTGAGTTTATGATCAGTTCAGTAAACTTCTTATCCTGCGTAATCTTGTTATTAAAGTCTATGGTTTGTTATCCATGCATTGATTTAAAAATAGTAAAGTTAGGGCAGTCCCCTGTAACGCAAAGGGTAACTAAAAGGCGCAGGTAGGTTTTATTTATTTATTTAATCTTCATGCAACACAAAGTACAAAGGTGGACTTAATGCCTTAGGCATTCTCTACCAGGCAACCTAGGGTAGTGAAGAGACAATATGGTAGGTGTATATAGTTAAAATACACATACATATATATACGTCCTATCATCATCATTTCAGCCGATAGACGTCCACTGTTGGACATAGGCCTCCCCCAAGTGTCGCCACAATGAACGGTCCTGTGCGTCTCGCATCCATCATATACATATACATATATTAATATAAAGTAAGGAAAGAAGTTTTGAGACAATTCTGCTATTGGTGGAGAAAATGATTCCGCAACTTCTGCTTAAATGCATACTGACTTTCGGCCGTCCTGATATCGAGAGGACACGCATTCCATAGAAGAACTGACACAAAAGGAGGACTGTATATAGAAGGAAGAATGGACAAAATCAGAAATATGAGAAGGACAGAGCAGTAGGAGATTGTTAGAAGAACGCAGATTCCTTGCGTGTGAAGAATATAGGTATTGAAAGTGAGTCGCGCTCCAACCTAGAGCGTGAAATTATCAAATATTCCTCACCTCAAAGAAAATAAGAGCCGTCCGAACGTTTACTTGGACGTATTCTCCATACAAGAAACTCAAGCGCCACTATACTTAAAATTGCGACGTAACCTTGTAAGAGCTGCTGATATTATAGAAGTTTTAAACCAACACACACGTTACACCGTACAGCCGGTAGGTGTGGGTTAAGCCTTTGTCAGGTGGGATCGCAGTCAAGCACTAGTATAATAAAATTTACAAAAAAACGTTACCCTTTTAGTTCTAGGGCCACAGATGTGGCTTAGCATGACTTCGTCTTTAAAAAAGTTCACGAGTTCTCGCGAAGACCACCGAGCGCTCCCGAAGCTAACCATCGGGAGCGGTCGACAGTCTTCGGATCCAGAAAAACGTGCATTACCAAGTCCTTGCCATTTAATAACATGTCAATGTATCTATGCCGAAGTTAGCGAACTTTGCTGGGTAACGACCCCCTGATGGAGTAGACAAACTCCTCACTAAGTGAACGTGAGTACGATATGGAGTACGGGATTGTTCGGAAACTTGAATGTAAGACATCGCGTTGTCTTGAGGGCGACAACCCTTTGCTCTTCCGTGTTATCAATGAACTCAATACGGGATTTGTTGAATACGGGAAGTTTTCTATGGAGGTAATCCTAAGGCGGGTACTGATCTCACATTAAGGAAGAAATAAAGTTTTTCTTTCTTTCTGTGTGCCCTTATCACGATGCCTTATCTAATAATACAAAAATAAAAATGTGCTAATTAAGTATGATCATCATACTATGCATGAAATATGATCAATCTAAACTATTAACCGCCCTTCTTTGAAACTAATAATAACTATATTGAAGTATTAGCAATCTTTATTATTGTGATGGTTTCCAAATTTTGTTTAAAGATATTGCCGTCAAAATGTGCTTGTATAATGCCAAATAACAATAAATAACGTATGAGTGCGCTAACCTAGAAACTGCATGGTAACAAAAAATATAATACCTGATAATATCTTTGTGCTACAAATCAAAACTGCTCAATAGACTTATTTGTTTTATCGATCGTATAAAATAAAATTCTTTTCGTGCTCTACTTTTTATGGCATAACCCTAAACTATGAGTCGTATAATAGTGTAGCGTAACACAATACGCGAGGTGGTGGCTGCGCAGGCGCACCAAAACAATGAGTCATGTGCGGGCGCCGCGTGGCGAAATCCAGGTCAGGCGCGGCCTCGGGGAAGGCCGAGCGACTTGACACGGGCGTGATAACGTGTACCACACTATACACATACTATTTGTAAACAATAAGGGATTCACACGTCACTGCTCAAGTATTTAGAGAATTTGGAATCGGGGTAGAGATTCGTACACGGGTCGGAATGTCTGAGGCCAAGATTTGAGGCTACATCGATCAGCCCGGATTTGATGTATTATTGTAATTTGTTGCATTCTGCTGCGTTGGTAGGTAGGAATTATAATAAACTTCGTTGCTCTGCTTCTGTTGGTTTATGGTTAAACAAATCCCAGGTTAAAGCTCGGAAAACTTCGCTACGCGAAAAGCTTGTGTATGTTCTACTGATTTAAAAAAATGCATTTATTGAAGTAATGAGTCATTTACATTTTTCTGCTAGATCTCAAACTGAACGACATTGTGAAGTGGTCTTGAGTGGTAGTTACCGGCAGCTGTCGCTCTCCGCGCTAATTATCTGTAAGCTAACACCAACAGATGGGTTTCACCACACCTCGGCCTCTGCTGGCGAACAGCGTCAATTAAAAAGTTCCACATTTCGTAGTGTCATTGACATCTAAATTCTTCACTGTTTTTGTTGAAATGGAACGGAAAACCAATTTCCTTGAGCTTTTTCGCATTATACACGAGTGTAACGACTAAGAAGTGGGATAAAGGGCATGCAAAATTGATACGCTGACTAACATTACAAAGTATTTAAAGGAAGTAAGACTAAGGTAAAGAGCAACAAAGTAGTGTATCCAGTGCATTTCAGGGTCAGTCACTTCTACTTATTAATAACTGTCATAAAGCGAGAACGGTAGCATTCTTCTTTATGTGTGAATCAATCAATCAATAGTACTTACGGCGGGCACAGCCTCGTTCGTCCATCAGCGTAGTAAACCTTGGCCTGCAAGGTTCATATGCACATGACTGAAAGATATATTGCAGTTATAATTCGAGCATGTTCCTCTTCATAATAAAGCATGCTGCAATGTCAGATGCGGCTGTCGCCGGCTGGCAGAGAGCAGTGGACATCCGTCCGCGAATATCACATTCTCAACGAACGTGTAAATACAATCCTAGCCAATTTGAAATCTGCGCCGCATTTTCGTAAAGTGCAGAATAAATTTAAAATTAATCGAATCGAACACTATTTGTAATCATGTCCTGTTCCATTATACTAGATTTGTGTTCGTTTCATGATTAACAGTTTTAAAATTGTGACGAATTTGCGTTAAAGAAGAATATTAGTAATGGGTTGAACTCATCCGAGAGTAATTTCTGCAATGACGATTCCTAGTAAAGAAGGGGCAATGAATTTGTGACTAAAGCACATTGTTGAATGGAGCACGTAATTTCTATACTTACATAAGTAAGAATAAAACGTATTATAGTCACTTTTTGCGTGCAAATGAGTCAGATATGTTTATTTTCTTTGAGTTGTGTAATCATCTAATGACTTCTCACGCTCTCCGGTGGCTCTAGCTCCACACAAGAGCGGGACAAGTCATTCGATGCTTTCAGGTTTTTTTTTAGGTAGGAAATCATCTAATGACTTCTCCCGCTCTAAGGCAGAGTAGGCCGGACGGCGAGCTACCCATTGCTCGTCGTCCGTCGCCACCGATCGCCCGCATTCTCCGGACAATGGCGACTCTTGGGCATTTCTTTCGCCTGAATCCGGTGCTGGGACCTCTCGAACTTATCGTGTCCGGTGAGGACCTGCGTCATGCGGAAGATGAGGACGCTGTGCCGCCTCTCCAGTTACTCTTCAAAGAGGGGACTTACCAACATGATTATGGCGTGCCCAATGAGCCAGAAAGTGAATCAGAATATTTTACTTCGGTAGCACAAGTAGATATAGACCTACATATATATTATTAGTCTGCAGTTGACCCATTACTCCGTATATATTTTAACATTGTTAAAATATTTAAACATTTTTGCATAAAACTATAAAAACACAAAAGAATCTCAATGAAAACCGTAAAAACTATGAAAAGTTGAAGTGCTTATCTTACGATGATAGAACAGATAAAATGCGAGTAGACGAAAATTTTAATATTTCAAAACATAAAAGCTTCTTTTTGTTATGCTGTACTTTACGATGTATTTTGTTTGAATAATAAACCTGTTAACATAATATTTGACAAATGACTCGACATCTAAAATATGTGAAGATGTTATAAAATGTAACAATATTAAGTTTTGTTTAGGCAATCAATCTGCTCAGCCTTGTCCCAGCTAAGTGGGGGTTAGCTTATAATCTAACCAAGTGCAATTAAGTGACCTGTATTTTATCAAGGGCTAATTTTAAGGAAACCAGCTTTAGCTTTTCAATATTCTGATCATTTGTACACGATGATCTTGCGCTTGCGCAGCTGGAACGCGGCGGTAGCTTGTACGGAGCGGTGCGCGGGCGACGCGCCGGTTTCGGATTCTTTAGGGCTGCCGGCATCCGGCGCGAGTGCAGCTGGCCGCGCGCCAACTATGCGCGTACGCAGCTAACATATTGTGGAATCATTATCATTTTACTACCTGTATCCTACACATGTCGTCGCCATTTTTCCCAGAAGTTAATATTATTCATTCACTAATTGTTTTCATTTTTCAGCATTGACGTTCAAAGAAAAACTCTGACGGTCAAACCGGTACTAATGTAGGTGTGTGTTACAGAAAAAACTTCCGTTTATTTGATGAACGTACATACGCAAGAACAATAAAAATGTCGAACATGTTATTCTTTTCATGAAACGGAAGGATGATAACCGACAAACATTTTCTTTTGATAAATCACCATCAAATTTTTTTTAGTGCACCATTGCCCCACTCTAGGAATCACTCCTGTAACGTGGGAGCGTTTACAAACATGTAAATTCACATACACAAAGTGTTTTTATCAATATCAGACTCCTAAATCGGTTGCGAACCCAGGTAGGCCGCTGCAAACACAACTTGGCAAAATGGGGTTTTATAGACCCGTCGGATACTCAATGTGAGTGCGGTGCTCCTGTTCAAAACATGAGCCACATACTAAAATGCCCCAAGTGCCCATACACCTGCACTTTGGAGGATTTGATGAGTACTACCGATGCTGCTATTAATGTAGCCACCTATTGGGCCCAAACAGTTTGACGAGTTTACCATCGAATCGAAAAGAAGAAGAAGAAGATTACCGTCACGTGTCACTTTGCGAGAATAGTAAGAGATTGCATAGTTTTATTAACGTAAGTATGAAAATTCCAAACAGTATTTTCGTTGATGTTGATAATGATATAAGCCATGTTGTTTGAATAAGGGTTGATTTTTCAATTGTCGGTTTTTCCTGAAGAAAAAAAAAACAAGTTCCTCAGGTGTAAGTTATCTAACTGTTGAAAAATCGGGTCTAAATGAGTTTATTTATATAAAGCTGTCTCCATAGTAGGATGCTTCACTATGAAGTATCGGCTGCGGCTCGCAGGCGGCGGTGGATCTCGTCGTCAGCGCCGGCGGCGGCGCGTGCGATCGGCGCCGTGCTGAGATTTACAACACTTATCACTGCTCTCTTGATAGATATTCTTAAGCACCATTAAAAGAAATGTACAAAATATATTTTTTTCTTAGAGATTACACACATCTTTATAAAAATTGTTATTTTTAGACTTTTTAGAGTAAACGCTAGACGCTTTTAGAGTAACATACTTTTTTTTTAGGTGGGAAATCATCCAGTTACATTTCGCGCCCTTTGTTCGGAGCGGGAGGGCGTGTCAGACTTTTACTGACTAAAACTCAATCCTATGTTCCTTCTTTGTCTTGCTTTCCAGGACCCTGGATTTTCCTTTCAGAAGCGAATCCATGGCCCCAGTAGGCTTCGGCCCTATTGGGCTTCTACAGTTCTGCTGACATATCTTTGAGGTGCGCGTGGAACAATACGCGCCGTCGGCGACCCAGGCACGGTCCGGACGATTACGGTTAGAGTACCATACTACGGACATAAAATGAATTCATAAAGTAAAGCATTGTTAAATTTCAATGTTATTGTTTAAAGCACTTTTCCAACTTGCTAAAAATAATAACGCATCATTGCTGTCAACAATAAATTAATCTTGCTAATTTGAAAATCATGAAACAATATTTTGGCGCCATGACTGATATATTGTTGTCTTGAAGTTTAACAGCATTTTTATGACTTTCTTTCATTTTCTTGTTTTATTGGTGGTGACTGATGTAGGAGGTATAAAGAAAGGTGCAGAGAGAGTACCCTGTGACTGCCGGCGCGGCGGCGGGGCCGTGCATCTTGCCTCATATGAGTGCACAGTCTTTTGTTCCTGTCGCGTTGTTTTTCAAATTCAATAATAATAATATTCTTTATTTAAGACTACATGGGTCCAAAGGTTAGTAAAAAAACTTATCAACTAAAAGGGTTAGTAAAAAACTTAAACTAATGCCGCACTAACAATTGCAAACAGTGCTTGATCACTGGCACATCATGTTTATCGGCTAAGGTTCGAAGAATGCCATTGGAGCTGGTCCTAGATCTGCTTAGCAACGAGGCAGCCTTCTTCCTTACTATAGCGTGGAAATCATCCACACGCGCTAAAGCGAACATGCCCGATGCACTGCAGTATCTAGGCAGCCCCGACAGCACCCTGAAACCATTATTATATTGGATCCGCAGGGCATTTAAAGCCTTCCTCGTATAATTAAGGTAAATGCATCATCATCTTCCTGCCCTTGTCCCGTGTTATTTGGGGTCGGTGCAACACGTTTTTTTCTTCCATTCTGTCCTGTCACTCGTCACGCCACGAACTCCCTTTTCTTTTATATCCCTTCTCACACAATCCATCCATCTTTTCTTTGCCCCTATATGGCTCCATCCCTTTAACAGTTCAGTTTAGGTCGTCAATTGGATCGCGTTAAGAGTTCGTGGTGGGGGCTCTGTTGTGTCATACGAAGTTTGTGCAGTGGTAATACTTACTAGTTGTATGACATTGGTTCAAACAGAAGCAGGCATTTTTTTTAGGGATCCGTACCTCAAAAGGAAAATACAGAACCCTTATAGGATCACTTTGTTGTTCACCTGTCTGTCTGTCTGTCAATACCCTTTATTTCGAGAACGCGTGGAGGTATTGAGTTGAAATTAAAACCATATACTCAGGTCTGCGGTCCCTAGAAGTTGTGATAAAATCAAACTTCTAAGTTAACGAAAAAAAAAGATGCGGCCGTTTATGTCGCAAAAAACGTATATTTCGACACTCTCACTGAAATCAAAATTCATAGGGTATTTCCCGTTGATCCAGAATTCTGAATTTTGGCATAAAGCAAGGTCTTATAGCACAGGTATAGGAATAAATCTGAAAACAGTAAATTTGTAATTCCGTCACAAAAAAAAAACTTTTTTAGCGATTTGGAAAAAATTTTGAAACTCCATTCGGGAATTGAACTATTTACATTGGTATGTTTGTACGGAATCCTCAGTGCGCGAGTCCGACTCGCACTTGCTCAGTTTTTTTTTAAATATTTATAAAGGAGCTTTGTCACAATGTTGACTATGTTGCTCCATCATAACTAAATTTTGAACTTTAAGTTATTTTAAATGATTGTAATATATTTTATATAGAACTGTGTCCTCGTCTGACATAGGCTTAGCTAAGACACTGTTGCAAATACCGATTTCAAACAAATTTAGAGTGCTAAACAGATTTCTCCTTTTCTTCGTGTAATTTTTTCATCAAGACTGCTCTCGAAACGGTAAAGAAAAAGATCGTGAGGAAATCGACATGTCCTAGAACAAAAAAATCGAAGTCATGTGATATCCACCAGCCCGTACAGGGCCCGCGTACTGTACTACGGTAAATTCCCTCTCCTGGAGAGGAGGCCTGTGTTCCAGCAGTGGGACAATATTACAATTCTGATTATGCTATACGAAGTTTGGACACAAAAACCATCATCTGTCCGTGCCCCATGTTACTTGAGATTGGCGCAAAACGGTATCTTAAACCATTTTCGTCTGTCAACTGCTTTTATTTTTTATTTATTTCTCGCCCAATCGATCCAGCACGAACGTAGTAGTTCGGATACAAAACTGATAACACTAAAAATTTAAATTCTTTTGAAATAATCTTTAATAACATTTTTATACTAAATTAATGAATAAGGTTAAAATAAAAATAAACAGTCAAAATTTTTATTTTAACCTTATTTTTCTATTTTTTATCTAATTAATTGTCGTTTTAATGTAATGTTGTGTGTATTTTTTAAAGTATTTTTTTTTTTAATGTGCTCTTTAAATCATATGGTCTATAATAAAGTTTAAATACATCTTTAACTTATAGATAGGTAGGTAGTTGTGTAGCTATGTGTTAATTTAATATCGACAGCTATAAACTCTATTAATAGCAAAGCAATTGGATTCAGACAGATCGATATCCTGTGTTAGGAGAGGGAGCGTACAGCGAATCCCATATAAACCAAACCGTTCGATATTTATGTTGCAGATAATTTTCCTTTCGTTGCATAATCAGGCACGAGGGGATTGCTTTGTATTCCCTTGACAGCTTTCCAACAATAACTTTACAAATGCCTCTGAATGTTTCAGGTCAATAACGTATTTGAAATATACTTATGTTACTACCTAACAGTGCCGTAACTAAGGCGGACCCGGTGGTGCTCAGGTAAACGGCGCAGAGTCTAGAGTGGAGCAAAAATTTATATAATAATATCTAGTCATTTTTGTTTGTATTGTACTAAAGGCCGCAGCTATAGAAGCTCGAACCTGGCATATAAAGGGTATGGTTACGGCACTGCAGTACCTTCCTAGCACAAGAACACCAGAATAGTAAAAAAAAAAAACAGTTTTTTTTACAGTTGATAGGTTCGCGCTTGACCACTATCTCACCTGATGGAAAGCTACCATGTGATCGACGATGGAGCATGCTTGCCTAGAAGTAATCTATTATTTACTTTTGACTTAAAAATCTCCTGGTTTTGGCTAAATGATATTTATTTTGCAAATAGGTTAAAAAAAAACACTTTTATGCGGTAAATTTTTTTTTCGTCAGTTTAAACTAGATGAGGCCGGTGTTTCCTAGCTGACTACCCTGAGAAGAGACACCGAAGCAAACTCAGAGGTCAAAGTCTCTTTTAAAGTCGATACAGTAAACATGTAATGGTCAAATGATATGAGAACCATGCAGATTAGTGTCTCAGGTGGTCTTTTGAAGAAAGAACCACACAGATTTGTGTGGACCTGTCCAGTCAGTGCAAGCATTTGTTAGTATTCGTGTAGCTCAAACTTAGGACTACTAAGGAGCTTAACGACTTGACGAACAATACCAAAGAAAGGACATTTGGTTAGGCAGCATTTAATACTCAAAACTGCCAGACATCATGTTAAAATTACAGAAAAGGAAAAGTAATTTACATTCACAATAATAAAATAAAATTTACAAAACTGCTATCAGGAAACACAGACTCCGGCAGGGAATTCCACTCTTTTGCTGTACGCACAATGACTGTGTTCCTATTCAAAATGCTAGCAAATGTACTGTACCTAAAGATTTTTTTTTTTGGGGTTAGAAATTATGTATTTTTTTTTAAATTGATATAAACCAGTGCTTGACTGCGATCCCACCTGATGGTAAGCAGTGATGCAATCATTGATGATGAGTCGCACTAGTTTATTAAGAGCCTATTCACTCTAGCCTTGAAGACACCTAAATTATAGTTGGACGGGAAGACCGCATCAGGCAAATTGTTCCAGACCAAATTCCACCCTTTCTGGGTGGAGTGAGAGAGAGTGTCAGACTATTACTGACTAAAACCTAGCCGTGTTCTTTCAGTTACCAATTGCGTTCTAGGGCTGCGAAAACTCCTTCTTACAATCCCGCAGCCCATTAAGTATGGCTTGGCCATATTTCAGCAGGTAAAAATATTAATGAATACTAGTACACGTACGAATAAGTGTATAAGCCTAAGCTAACCTTGAAATCGTGAAGAAAATCAGTTGTTCTAAATTTTTTTTCAACCTATACAACATATAACACAATATTCACATTCTCACAACACAAATAAAATTATTAAAAAAAAAACAGGGCAAGTGCGAGTCGAACTCGCGCACTGAGGATTCCGTACAAATTTACCTATGAAAACAGTTCAATTCCCGAATTGAGTTATGACGGTTTTTCCGAATGTCAAAAAAATAAATTGTGACGTAACTACAAATTTACCGTTTTCACATTTTTTCCTACACTATACTAGACTATACTAGACCTTGCTTCATACCAAATTTCAGGATTCTAGGTCAACGGGAAGTACCCTGAATTTTGATTCCCTTGAGAGTGTGCAAGCCATGTACCAAGTTTCAATCAAATCCGTTCAGCCGTTTGAGCGTAAAGAAGTAAAACACACACACACTTACAAACTTTCACCTTTATAATAAACACAATAAAGTGTATTCTTTCTATTTACGATATTATTTTCATATTTCAGAGTTGATCGCGTTTTATATTCATGAATACTTTCACCCCTGATTTCAAATGACTTAGTTTATTTATTTATTTATTACAGCTTGGAGAGCTTTTTACAGCTTATAAAAAAATAATAATTAAAAAGACAATCTACGACAGCTACAGGTCCTCACGTTTAGTGTCAGACTTAAAATTGAGAAGTGAGCATAAACAGACCTTAACACAATGAACTTATTATAAGGTTACGGTTACATACACAAAGTCAATTATAAGGGTTTAACGAGCAGTTAACTGAAACTCTTTAGTTAACAGTAAAATTAGCAATAATAAAAACATTACAGACCAAACTGTATAGCTATTGAGCTGGCAAAGCAGTGAGTCAGCATAGAGGCATGGTGTATCGATGGTTCGGGCGCTCGTGCGACACCGCGTGGTGTTGTTTGGCAACAGGCAGCCACGTTGGGCGGGCAGCGGTCAGCGTGTCGAAACACACGGCTTTGCATTGCACAACCAGACATGACGTTTCCTGGTCAATTTAGGTTATTGTTTTTCAACAAGATTCTCGTATTACAAAATACATTACACTACAAACCCTCATGGGAACATTAGGCAAGTAACATTAGCAGTAATGCATGCTTTATGACTCCAACGCGGTGGTAAAAGAATCAGATTTATGTATTTGCGGAAGAATAGTAAAGAAAAGTATGTGTGTTAGTGTTGTGTTGGATGAGGAAGTTTTCGAAAAAATTGTATTAATGTATGATGGCTACGATTTATGTGGTTGCTAGATAAACTGAGTTTTGAGCATAATTTTGTTTATCTGGATTTACGCAAACCGTATTACGGTAATTCAATAAAAATGATGATCCAGAAAAGTTAGGTGTGTACTCGTGTTTTGTTGGTTTTTACGTAATTGACTGGACCAGTGACCTTTAGTGGGGTATTAATGAAGAACGAGGGCACTTCGAGCTGTCTACTATCGACATCTATTTCTGGTCTCTTGTGAGCCCTTCGATCATCTTGAATACCACACGGACATACTGTAGCAGGAAATGTCTGTGTTATATTTTAATATTGGATTTCTTCTAACACTTCTTCATAAATATAATCTTTTTTTATCATGAAATGAATTCTCCCGCTTTGGCTGAAGCGGGAGGCAGTGTCAGACTTTTACTGACTAAAACCCACAATGTTCCTTCAGTTACCCTTTTGCGAGGGCGGCGGTAACTTTTTCGAACAATCCTGCCCTGGCAGGCGTCAGCCCTAACTGGGCCCGTCTAGATAACACGACTTGGGTTTGGTTCTTACAGGACGACCGGATGGCGAGCTACCTAATGTTCGCCGTCCGCAAGCTCGCGCTTACGGTGGCCGAAAATCGTCATGTGAATTGCGACGCCCTTCATAAATATAACCTAGGTATCTGTAATCAATCATTGTAGTATTTCTCGAAACGCTGGCTTAATAGCTTTAAACATCAATTTAGTAAATAAATAAATAATAAATAATAATTTATTAACTAGACAACATTTGGTCCACAATATATGTTAGTAATTCTTATATCTACGTTAGTTCATCATCAAATATAAATAATAATATACGAAAACAATAAAATAGACTAATAAAATGTTCAATAAAATAAAAATAAAAAAATTAGTGTTTCTAATTTTTCTGCTAAGAATTTGAATGTATTAATCTTTTTTCTGTAACTTGTAGTAAGTATTGCCTTTTCTGAAAACCCAAATTTCACTTGCACTCAACTGTATGTCTATCTCTATCAGGTACAATAAATAAAAACAATGTATATATTATTAAAGGCAAAGTGAGTAATAAGGTTTAAAATTGTACAGAGCGTACCTTTTAGGTACATTTAAGTACCATTTTGTGTGCGTTATCCAATAAAACGGTCGTATCTACCGTATTAAATTTATTTTACTGTCGCCCTTTCACCCAATAGGTAAGTATCGTACGTTTTATTTTTATTCATCTTTAATCGATATACGAGTATATACATAGATCCTGTTCCATGCGACACGATCTTTATCTGCACCTAAATCGAACCCTTACTATGAAAGTCACCTAATGCGAAATTCCTGTAAATTCTGATTTTGTTAAAAACTGACCTTAAAAAGTTTTTTTATACAAAACTGTGGTAAAAAAGAACCCGAAACACAAGAAAGAAACACGATAGAGATACCTACATTTAATTAATCTACACTAGTATTATAAAGAGGTATAAGACCGGATACCTCATGAGGTTCTGTGGTGGGCCCTTAAGGAGAAAGGTGTGCCTAGGAAGTATGTGCAGTTGATCCGAGCAATGTACCTACACCCAATACAGTACCCAAGTCCGGTCTACTGGTAGCTTCAATGTGGCTGTTGGTTTACATCAAGGGTCGGCTATCAGCCTTTACCTCTTCCTGATGATAATGGACGCTCTGACGTCGAATATCCAGGAAGAAGCTCCCTGATGTATGCTGTTTGTCGATGACATTGTGCCAAGAAAAGGAAGTTAGTGATAGCATGACGAGTGACAGGGCAGAATGGAAGGAAAAAACGTGTTGCGCCGACCCCAAATAAAACGGGACAAGGGCAGGAAGATGATGACTAATATTATAAAGAGGCAAAGTTTGTTTTTTTGTTTGTAAGAGGCTCTAAAAGTACTGGTCCGATTGTGAAATTTTTTTCACCGATAGAAAGCTGCTTTATTTCTGAGTGATATACGCTATATTTTATGTATGCGGACGAAGCCGCGGGCAAAAGCTAGTATCAACATATTTTGAAGATATTCTTGCAAATTTTCCACAAATTGCAATTTTCGACTTAGGTCACTTAATTCTATAGGTGCGTTAGATAAGAAAATGAGAACTGTATTTGTGCAAACAAAAAAACAAGTTTTAATCTATTCAAGTTTTTTAACGAGATATCGACTAAGTTTAATGTTGTCATTATTCAAATAGGATTCGATACTTAATCTTCATTAAGAAGCTCTCATCATGACCATACTTGATGAAGTTTTTAATTTTGCATAATAATGTTGTGATAATGGCTGAGATGGATTTTCTATATAAAACTACATGTACATGTAGACCATTACTCACAATTGAGTTTTTGGCCAACTGGACCCATTCGAAATGGACCTGCGGGATCACTGAACCCAATAACATTTTGAATGCGTCGACTGCACCCACTGTCCGATTTCATCAGAAGTACAGTCGCGGAGTGTGTGGAGTGAGTAATCCCGCGGGTCCATTTCGAGAGGGACCATTTGACCAAAATCTCGACCATTATGTTGCAAAGACATTACTTGTCATAATGTAATTAACATTTTCATTTAGTTGTATTTCTAGCAACCGACTTTAGAGACGTTGGGCCCAATTAATGTTGGGACAGTTTCGTGCAAAAACACAAACAGCAATATATAATATATAGTAAGTTAATGATTTGTGTGCTGGACATATATTTGTATAGTGTATTTTTAGTTTTAAGTATGATTTAATTATAATTATTCTCATGTGCAAAATTTCTCTCTCATTTATATAAGGTTTGCTGTAAGAAAAACCAAGTGTGGTTTAAGCTCGCCTGTGTAGGTACATTAGCTCTCCTATTTGTTTTTTTTTTAAGTTGTTTTATAATGTCACCGGAAAATTGTAAACGCAGTAAGATTGTATAATATCGCAATAAATTGTAAACAAATTTTTCTAAACGAGACACCGTTATGTTGAAAATGAACGAATTTAGATGTGATTTACTGTGTACGAAACGATTTTTTCATCATCATCGAGAAATTATAATCTAATAAATATGTATTACTATAATACGGAGTCTATAATTTTTTGGTGGCATATACAATAAAGAATATGAAAACGAAAAACCAATTTACACTACTATTACATGATTGTTGACTGCTGTACCACTTCCAGCTGTAACAACACTGAAATGCGACTGTTATGAGTGGATTGCAGTGCCGAAATAGCCCTGCTGGCCCTTTTATTACACTTCCGCGTAGGGCGCGGCAGAAAGCTGCACGTTATGAAAAACTATAAAGGAGACTGCCCAGTACACCGTATCATAATCGAACCTTTCCAGGAAGAACATCGTAAGCGACAATTGGCGTTTTTTGCAGGAATGGGTTTTCTCTTCCATAATTAATTAAAAAATTATTTATGAAAATATGTTAACTACTTAACATAATTATTATTTTTTATTTATTTATAATAAAATAAAACTAATTTATTTCCATCTACGGATTTTAATGATCTGTTAGGTTAGTAACAATATTTTTATCCTCTGTTAGTACTGAATTACAAATCGCGACAATGAACGTGCCATATTTTCATAAATACTTTTTAATTATGGAAGAGAAAACTCGTTCCTGCAAAAAACGCAAACTGTCACTTACCATGTTTTTCCTAAAAAGAACGATGTCGTAGTATGTCAAGTATGGAAATAAATACGTCACGCTCTAATATACCCATTATACCATACGTCCCACGCATGACACGTACGGTTTTGGACTGTGGTGAAACGGTCTAGTGGACCTACCTAGTCTCATATTTTTCAATACATCTTTTTTTGCCTGTCGCATTCCTAACTAGGTCATGGTTTGCTCATGATATGATAATAATATAATTTACCAGCTTTTGCCCACGGCTTCGTCCGCATACATAAAATATAGCCTATACCACTCAGAAATCAATAATAAAAAAAAAAAATAAAGCTGCTTTCTATCGGTGAAAAATTTTTCGCAATCGGACCAGTACTTTCAGAGATTACCTCCTACAAACAAAAAAAACAAACTTTACCTCTTTATAATATTAATGTAGATTTCAACCAACATAGATCATACATAGCATAATCAGCCTTTTTTTTAATGTTCCCACTGCTGGGAATCAGGTCTCCTCTCTCTAGGAGAGGGAATTGGTCGTAATCCATCACGCGGGCCCAGTGCGAGTTGGTGAATGTCACATGTCTTCGAATTTTTGGTTCTAGGACATGCCGGTTTCCTCACTATGTTTTCTTTCACCGTTTTGAGAGCAGTGGTGATGAGATAAATTACACAATGTAATGCACCTGGCTGGGTTTGAACCCACGACCAACAATTCGTTAGTCGGGGCCGTTACCACTCGGCTACTACTGCTCACTCGGCCACCACTGCTATATAATTTCTATAATATTTTTTTTACACACACTACATAATTATGTATAAAATCAATGCACACACAACATTTAAAAACAGTTGGTACACACACATAATATAAAACAAATACACACACTTCACACAGCTCACACTTACAAGCTCCGATCAATGCATGAAGCAATGGTACGGTGATATGGTACGGTGTAATGTGCAGTCTCGTTAACAAAGCAACGCAGATCAAATAGCAGCCATTAATCCCAGTGTAGGAGGCTTAGATATAAAGCGTCCTTCTGACAGAATTCATGGCGTTTATCGGTCTCACAAATATCTTCATGGTCATTGTTGCTTTAAGAGAGCACTAAATCTAAATAGCCGTTGTTTAAAATAAACATTTAATTTTTTTATGAACTTCCTAATGCGCGTTCTAAGGTCTCTTAGCCTGAAGGTGTGAGATTATGAGAGGAATTTTTTTATTGATGTACGTTTCAGTATTTTTAGTTTTAATTGTTTACGTTTCATTATATTTGGTGGTGTGACGACCTAGACGCTTTTTTAGAGATGAAATTATGAAAAGGTATCAAATTAAAGCATTTACTTTCAATAAAACATTTACAGGCACTTTTGAATTGTCAAGAAGTCAGTCAGTCAGGAGAATGAAGCTTACTGCACATTCCAAAGCGTAGATAGAGTTTCTTGCTTGTTCTTCTCCTGAGAGTTCTGGATGGACACTCTTTTAAATCATTTTATGTATCATAATAATGCTGGTTACATATTTCTTGTTGCTTCTCATATCTAAAAATAATGTAGGTAAATAAATATTATAAATTTCAAAATATAGAAATTGAAATAGGCTACCGGCAGTTAAGATATGACTAATCTTAACTGACGGCGTCCCTTCACGAACGTGGTGCGTATATCAGCTATACTCAGCTCAACCATTTTGAGAGAAATAAAAGATCCAACACACGTACCAGCATCTGGCAGACATTTGAGTGAGCATGACATGACAGCAGTGGGACTGCTTGTGCAAGGCTGCTTATCAGTAACTAAACTTCCTTGCACCATCATTACGACGAAGAATTCTGAATCTTTTATGAGTCATTTACTTTTATGTACAAGTTCTATTTGTGTATGCAAAACATGTTTTGATATAGATGATCAATAAAATGGCTTGGGTGTCCCAGCGATTGATTGTAGTGGCAAAACAAAACCTAATGGGATTACGTCAGCGACCAATATTAAGTGTACCTTTCGCATTGACCAAATATATGAAAAATGTTTTTTCAATAAGGAGTGCACTTGATTTCAATAGACTTTCTAGGGACCTTGATATCGACTTGTTTTGCACCAGTGTGGCGACCTTACGACGGCAAATGGCACAGATTTTTTTCTGTTATTAACTTCTCGTTAGTAATTAATTGATTTGTGTGTAATTTCTTTTTATCGATATATTTTTTTTTTTATCTATGTGTGGAGGCTTGTAATTAGCTATCTGATAATGTTACAATGTTTATATATTTTTTTTTTCTATTTGTCTGTGAGCCTTCTATAAAATAAAATAAATAAATATAAAATAAATAAAAGGTGGGGAAAGCCCATCAAGTTCTGAGTCACGAGCTCAAATAAAACTCAAGGCTGAAACTTTACTGAAGTTCGCAAATCAATAAGAGTAAGTCTTTGTAACTATTTTTAGAAAATGTTTGAATAAAATTGTTTCCGTTTACGCAATACGTCACGCGTAAAGTCAAACTTTGTAGAATGCTGCGGGTTTTCTATTATTATACCAATATTGTAAGTAGATACTTTGTACTTCCCCGATAGTCAAGTTTATATTCACTTAAATCCGGAACAATTAATCTTAATCAATGTTGCTAAAGTAATTGTTGTTTACTATTAAAGTTTCAGTAGTCTGTTAACTCTTCAGTTCAATGACACCTGGGTAACTAAACCTACGCGATAATGTTACTTGAGAGCTCCGGACAACAACCTTTCAGCTATCATTGTAACTATTGTTTATGTTGGTGTTGTTGTAGTGGTGACTATCATATTAGGTGCTATCTGGCAACGTCTACACAGAAATCAAAGATTTTTTCCTAGAAATGTGAGTCATGTTGGAAAAGTCAAACATTAGTCACCTAATGTAAACACTCTACCACACATAATGTCTGAAATTACATAATTTGTAAATAGGACACACTTTTAAAACTCCGTCGACCTAATTCTTGTATTCGCAAGCTTGCAGTATTCTGAAAGACTTCAGTTGTTCCACATAACTGTTAACCGCCACGGCAGAGAAAATAATCTAAACGAAATGTAGGTCTTTATAAAATGAAGAAAATATATTATTTAAATAAAACAAATGCTTCACCAGATTCCATTCATAAAATGTTCACTCTGCGGGTGTTATGTAATCAAATTAAACAAAATTAGGTTACAGACTGACATTATGAATAGTGTTAGACATTAGCAGAATAATCCGAAACGTGTTTACTTCATCATTTGGGGTTCTGCAAAATGTTGAGGTGGCAGAGTCGGCGGAAAATATTTTAAAATTGAAATGTGATTAAACAAAGATATTGATGTTGAATGCTCGTCATTTGATATTGAAGCATAGACCTGAAGCCTTGATGGATGGTCGTCATTGCGAGTATGTTTACTAGTTTGACTCTTTGGAAGCCGGACGTACAAACTGTCAGTAGTACAAATGAGAGTAAGAATAAACTCCCTATTTATAGCTCTTATGAATAAATGTTTACTTTTGGTTGAAAATAAACTGAACGAGATTCCCATTCTGAAAAAAATGGGAATGGGATCTGCATGCAGTCATTCTGCGAATACTTTATATAAGTCATATCACAGTAAACAAAAACATTAACAGGAAGCGAAATTATTTTATCGCGATGGCTCATTCGCTCCGTCTTCACATTAATACAAAATAAATTAGCATTATGGAACAGTAAACCATTTCATTAGTTAAACTTATGCATAGTTTTGAATGAGTAGGTATGCATGTCAGTACCTACTATGAAGCTTAGTCTTTGATCTGGTAATTCATTGGCTTCATTCAAGTATTGTGTTGCAGTATTTCACGACATGGATGGTCACAGACTACGTGGTTACGAGCCGATAAATTTCCGAGCCGCGGTGGCACCCGGCCACGCAGTTACACAATTTGTTTAACGAGCCGTTTACCAATAGTCGTTCCTGTTGTTGACCTAGCAACAACGGTTTAATTGACTCCATAACTCTGTCTAAAAGAACGATTATTATAAATCACATTCATAATAACACCTTCTATGTGATTTATTTCAATTTATGTCCGAAACATGTCAACAAGCGACACAATTCTGCCACATTTTACATTTTTTACAATACGGCAGTAGGAAAGCGTATTTCAAACTGTTGACATGGCTCAAATGACTCATCAAGGTGTAGGTAGTCAAAACATTAAGTATAATCTGCGATTTCACCAATAAAAAGTGAAAAGGTAAATGAACTAAATGTGTGTCAATGCGAAACTGTAGCACTTCAAGGTAGACACTTACTCTCAGCAAAGCAATGACCAGAGAAATATTATAAGTATTTAAAATATGTATAAGTCACGCAGGTATAATTCAAGAGGAAGGAGTCAACAACTGCGGGATTCGTCAAACAAAGGTAAATCACTGGTTGTTTTGCAACAATATTTATGTTCCATGCGGATTACTTTAAGCTCTGGTTGCCCAGAGCTTCCATTTACGGAAAACGTGCAGGTTTAAAAGCTGTTTGTGCAAAAATCGATACAAATAGCACCCGTTAAGTAACATAGAATATTTTAAAATAAAAACATTAAAATCATTTATATCATACAAACCATTTACAGTCACTTTTAAATTATCAAGAAATCAGTCAGTCAGAAAAATTATGCACATTCCAAAGCAGAGTTCTCTATGAACAAGAATGTGCAAACACTCTTTTAAATCATGTTATATTATTGCATGTTAAAATGTAGGTTTATCCGATAAGTATTTCGATTTCGTTATTAATATTAAACATTGTAGAAATAAACACCTGTAAATCACTACGATCAATTTAAATCAACTTCATACCTAATATAAATGTTTTTTAATATTTATAGGCCACCACTTATTGAACGAGGTTTCTGGAACAGCTGATAGCTGCAAACGATGGAGTTATGAAGGGCTCAGTGAGTTACAAAGTCACATAAAAAATAGTTGTAAAGTTCAATGTTCAATTAGTCATTCGTGAGACAAAACAACGAGCCGTTTGATGTAGTGTTAACAAATTATAATGTCGTGTATGACGAACTATAATTCTTGTTTATAATGTTCATTTATCCCGGAGAAGCGACCTCGATCCGTCACTGGATCTTGTTCGCTCTACGTTCTTATTAATTCATAATTTCAGAATTCTACTGTCTTTGTACACACGATGATTGTTTTGATATATCGACCGAATCTAATGAAAAGACATTGAAATTAGACACACGACGTATCAATTCTCAATGCTCTTCCTTTCTACGAAGAACACGAAGATGGATTGCAAAAAATAATATAGCGAGGTTAGTTTTCACGAACAGGGCCGCCTTGACAGTTAATATATTAATCCACGTCTCAGATATCGGATAAGTGAAGGATTTTAATCATCTATTTATTTATTTTCACATTACTTCCTACTCATGTAGGAAGTTAGAAAAAACTCTATTTATTAAACTTTCTAACGCTAGAGGAAAATGTTTGATTGGATATAGGAGGACCAGACATAAACAGTATACAGTCATAACATAGGCTTACGCAATCAATCAATATATTGATGAAATGGGATGTGATGAAATCGATCAAATAATACTGATCGTTAGAAATGGCGGATTTTTTTCTAGTGTATTTCAGTAGCTGTTTTTAGGGTTCCGTACCTCAAAAGGAAAAAACGGAACCCTTATAGGATCACTTTGTTGTCCGTCCGTCTGTCTGTCTGTCCGTCTGTCAAGACTCTTTATTTTGGGAACGCGTGGAGGTATTGAGTTGAAATTAAAACCATATACTCAGGTCTGCCTACCTTCTTCTTTTTCGGTCCCTTGAAGCTGTGAAAAAATCAAACTTCTGAGTTAACGAAAAAAAGATACGGCCGTTTATGTCGCAAAAAACGTGTATTTCGACACTCACAAGGGAATCAAAATTCATAGGGTACTTCCCAAAGACCTAGAATCCTGAAATTTGGCATGAAGCAAGGTCTCATAGCACAAGTATAGGAAAAAATCTGAAAACTGTAAATTTGTAGTTATGTAACCAAAAAATCTTTTGGGATTCGGAAAAATCTTCGTAACTCGATTCGGGAATGAACTGTTTTCAAAGGTAAGTTTGTACGGAACCATACGGAACCCTCAGTGCGCGAGTCCGACTCGCACTTGCCGAGTTTTTTTTATTATTTGCAAATTGATATGACGTTAAATTGGTGTAGTTTTTCTTTTAAATCAACAGTGACCTA
The DNA here is from genome assembly GCA_905147345.3 of Mythimna impura. Classification (NCBI taxonomy): domain Eukaryota; kingdom Metazoa; phylum Arthropoda; class Insecta; order Lepidoptera; family Noctuidae; genus Mythimna; species Mythimna impura. The sequence continues at coordinate 8,479,810 of LR990348.1, read as the reverse complement.
CATAATTGTACAATAGCTATGTGGAATCCTGAAAGAGGCGCGATCTAGGTAATATGGAGCTGAGTATTTTATTTAGTGTATTATTGATCACCTAGAAGGCTGAAATTTGCAGCAAAAATATTAGAATGTGTTACATCCGTACTCTAATGAATAAGTAAGTAATATTCTGTATAAAAATACTTACAAAATTTGACACTGGCTAAATGCACAACCTATATGAAAACCGTAGGGGGGCAGCAGGGCCTAAAGCCGTTCTGAAAAGCAAGGTAAAGAAAATACCTGTGGTTTTAGTCAGTAAAAGTCTGAAACGCTCCACCTTAGAGCTGGAGAAGCCATTGGATGATTTCCAACCTTAAAAAAAAACCTATACAAAGCGATAAGCAAAATAAATATAATACCAATAATACCAGCCTTTGGGTATTTTACAGGTTGCAGTTTGGAGTGTGCGCGGGAATTGCATGACTTGATTCCATCTCCTTTCTACCATCGGACAACGCGACGTACGGCGAGTATCCACCCTTACGTTGTTGAAACTTCAACGGTCCGGACTAAGCGTTTCGCTTTGTCGTTTATACCGCGTACATCGAAGGACTGGAACAATTTGCCAGCGGCGGTCTTCCCGACCAACTATAATTTAATTTAGGTGTCTTCAAGGCTAGAGTGAATAGGCTCTTAATAAACTAGTGCGCCTCACCATCAATGATTGCATCACTGCTTACCATCAAGTGTGATCGCAGTCAAGCACTGGTTTATATCAATTTAAAAAAATAAAAAATACAAGAAAAAGATAAAGAAGACCGAGCAACATACAATTAATAAATCAAATAAGTATTCACAAAAGAAAGTTTACCAAAATATACAGCATTTTAGACTTTGTAAATCTGAATAGTAAATGTTATACCAGGCAAACATATCTGGTAAAGAATAGGAAAATAGAAACGTCTTTCCTCCTCACGTTGATTGTTTTTATGCGACAATCTGTTACTCGTCACGTGTAGTACTGTGACACTAATTCGGCTTAGGCTACACAATGCTGAACGAATGTCTGTAAGATAAACACGTGACTTCGCGGTTGCAATCCCTCAACAGAGAAAACGTGAGTGGAGCTAATAATTGTTAAGATTCAGCCATTTTGTGGATTGTATAAACTTCTTGAGCTTTTAAAAGCTTTTGTTTAGGTATACGTCTGTCGACCGTCTGTCTAGTTGTCTGTGATATAAAGAGTAATTTAGAAATTGAAATTTTTCCAAATTTACTAGAACAGTATTTTTCAGCCTTTTTGAGTACATGACCTCGCACTGCGCTCTTAGTCTATACATGTGTCCGATATATTTTAAATCACACACTATTTTCAAGTCAAAAATAGAAAAAAAAATTGTGAAGAATAAACAGGTATAGATTTCTTACTGAAATTGTTATACTTTTATTATAGAGGAGTAGGTCTTGCTTTCTTTTTTAAGCTGTTGATCCCCGCAATAACGCCGGCTTTAACGCGCCATTGTCTTTCTATTGTGTCTCTAATTACGCTACTCAAAAAGTTAATAGGCTTGTGACCGCTATCTCTAAATCAAGATTTCAGGATCATCCATGGGTTAAAAAACACTATGCTAGAGTACTCTACAAACCTGTCTAAAATTTAAGTAAATGTACCTACCTATTGTTATATATTTTGTAGGAATACTTCGTTCTTTATAATTTTGATATAAACAACACTAGATATATTGTTTGGGATGTGTAACAACATGTTTTATTAATCCGGTATTCCATAGGAATCCCTTCTGTGTCATTCCGAATACATGCATCATCGAGAGAAGAAGCTAAATGAGATTATTAGAGACCGCGTCATCAGGTTTTCTGAAAATCTACTTCACGAACATATCGATATTTTACTTAAACCCCTCATCGCAGTGCGCATATCATTAAGGCCACAATAAAATCCTTCATTAAAGCACAATGATTACAACAGAAGGTTAGAACAACGCAATATATGGGAATATCAATAAATAAACGTGCAGCACCAATTAATCAGGCCAAAGCTCTTTGTGAAGATAAAAACATGAATCACAATATGAATCAGAGCGTATGAAATTCATAGTCAAAGTATAAATAATCTCGATCTCAAACATTTAATGATAACCATTACCAGAACTAAATATTTAGTAATTTTCAACAGCAAGCAGATGCTGAAAGATGCCAAATATTTTAAAAATTTCATTATCATGAAGGAGCTCTTAAATACAGCCATTAATAATCTTATATTATGCTTACATTTCAAACTGATTAACGAGGGTTTTCCAGGAGTAGTTAACAGTAGGTATGCATATATGCAACACCTGTGTTTAGTCGCCGCCGGCCTTGTGGAACAAACACGGAGTTCCTATTCATGTGCCGGAACACATCATTGCTGGGAAATATATTGTTAGGCCGTCTCTTCACGGCCATGGAAACTTTTACAACCACTATCTGGCAGGCTATTTGATACTGTCAGCAGGCGACAGCTGCATCCAGTTCACAAATAACGAGCAAAACAGTTATTTCCAAGTTTCACAAAAAGGTTAGCTGTCAGAGGATATGTGAATATGTCTTTATGCGAAGTTACAAGGATGTCCATGTATTTGAAAACCACTGGAAGTGGTGACTCTAGGAAGAGTCAAAGAAGGAATGAAGGAAGGAATGATCATTCCTTTGAATATGAATATCTATTGTATATTTTCGCTACCAATTTTATGATTTTAGTGAAACAAAGTACGCAAAAACAGATCAATGCGGAACAAACATTATTTATTTGCAGAATTTCATAACTTCAAAGTTCGATTCTCGAATATCAGCTGCGCTGTATAAACAAGATATTCTGATAAATGTTTTACAATTATGAGAAACCGCAGTCTTGTGTATGTGTGCTATGTGTGACGTTTATTTATAATGACTACCACTCATACTTCGGCAATAAACTTCAATAACGTCAATATTTACAATGAATTACACTTTTTTGAGAACTGTATCGATTCCAGTGTGGTTGTATTGGCAGAGATATTAGATGTTGCAGTTGGTAAGCGGCTTTACCGGCCGGATTTTCCGGCAGCCGCCACAATGTTGGCACGTGATACATTACGAGTGTCTGGTATCTCCTTCAGTTCATTTGCAGGCTTCACTGGAAAAACCTTAAAGGCAGCTTTCACGTGGCTGACAATTGTCGTTGTTTACGTCTCGTATCGTCGTTGGCTTATTACATAATGGCCCTTTTGTATGTTTTCACTTGTGGAACCGATTTTTTGCTCCATCAGTAAAATCTTTCTTATTTGTTTTCATTAACATGAGTATTGTTTGTTTTCATCGGCTCTCCGTTCAGGTTTCTTAATAGCCTTTTAAAAAATCGATGAGCTTTTTGAGTTTGTTATTGTTTTGCTGAGTGCATCATGTTGCAGATAGTTTGCGTAGTATATTGATTATGTGCAAAACAATGACGGATAAGTGTCGTGGCTAAATCCCGGCTTATACTAGTGCATTATACATTATCAATGTTATCCTATGTCTGAGTGTCTCACTCTTATCTTAACTGTCCACGTAGAGTACTTTTAACAGCATTATCATCTGATAAAATGTTAACATTAAAGCATGGAGTGGTTAAGCTTGGATGAGAATCCATTTTCCTAATTTTGTTTTGAATTCAATAAAACTAAAAAGCGATGACGTCATTGGCACCTAAAGTCAAACAAACAAAAATGTTCGTGGCAGGTGAGACAACAAAGCTGGGGACAGATATGTTTTTATTAAATTAAACTAAGGTTCAATTACTTCATCATATCCGCCGGTTGTACGTCATTGATGCATGGATAATATACTAGATAACTTCCACCTGGATCCCACTAGTGAATAAGCTTAGCTCACTACGCACCGAGGACATTGTTTTTAAATGAAACAATGTTATCTACATAATTGTATTTTACGCAGACTTCGCTCTCCCTACATATCCGAGCCTTTCTCCATTCTTAATTTCCGCTCTGTTTAACTTTTGGGCTGCCTGAGACTGGAAGGTTTCTCGTACATTTGTATCTCGAGTTCTGATTATATTTCCATATGACACAGCCGACATATACCTATATAATTTCTGAAAATTAAGGTTCACTGATTGTTTGCTACTCGATTCGAATTCAAAAGCATTTGTTAAAAGTATATTTGGCCAAAAACATGTTTTGTTTACCGTCTCGATGTTAACGACTTCTATTGAAGGGGAATCACAAAAAACCTGTGGCGATCACAGTCAACATGTTTTCAAACAAAAATTTTATATTGCAATATTTAATCTAGCTAAATTTTCCGTAGGCAACTTTCTTCCGGCAAGCGGAACTCGGAAGAATCATAGAATAAACAGGATTGCCCTTGTGTAACTGTAAAATTGATTATGTTACGCGAAAATCAACCTTGACTCGAGTGTTTAATAATGTTAGAATGTCGCCATTAAAACAGGCGGAAAGCAGGTTTCAGATAGAGACTACAGATCACCTTGTCTATGAAAATAGCTTAGACGTAGCATTGACAACAGCAAGATTAATGTTCGAAGACTCTCAAACATAGACGTCTAGGCGACTAGTCTACGTACGTAAACTGGTATACTATAGGTCAATAAGAGAGGACGAGCGTATGTAAATGTGTTTTACATTAGCAACAAATTACTACGGAGTGAAATGAGAATTTATTTATCTTCGTATCTCCGCATGCGTGTTAATGAATGAGCTTATCATGAAAATAGCTATTTAGATATTATTATAATTATCTAACTAGCTATTTACATGATACTCTTCATATTTCGTTTTAGTCGTTACTAAAACACGTGTACAAATTAGAGTTAGCAACAAATATGTTATTGAAACCTACACGAGTTTCACGATAATCTGATAGAATGTTTTGTTAAAAAATGTAATGCTCTGGTAACTGGGTAATTTTTTTCCATTATACTCAATTTATATGATGCCCCAATTTCCCTTATTCATGAAAGGTAAATAAATTTCTGTAATCCTTCCACGTGTTTGTGTTATTGTTAATTTATTATGGCAGTATTTCAATATGTTAAAGTTGAAAAAAACACGCGCCACTACTATTTATTTGGTACAAATTGGTTTTCCAATAAAAATATAACAGCTATGTATGATTCAGGTCAATTACTATTAAATGTCAGTATTATAACTTTTGAGGTTTGTTTTTTTTTTTTTTTTTTATATAATGACACACCAACGACTTATTCACTAATTATTTACAGTAGATGTTATGACATTCTTGTATTGTGCGGTGAATTCGTCACTTATAGGCGTGCACAGCACTTAACGGTAGTCAATATAAGAAGTTAAAAAAAAAGATGACAAAATAAAATAGTAGGTACTAGGTAGTTATTGAATTAGGAACAATAAAAAATTTTGAACATTAATTAAACTGGATTATAAAAACAAATATAAATTAGGACTTAAAATAACAAATAAATTAGGACACATTACATTGATTATAATTCAAATAGATTGTATTGTCAGACATTGAAATTAAAATATACCAAAATTGTTGTTGGTTATTACAATACGACATCAAATAGGTACACAATACACAGTTCAATGTCTCACTATTGTTCTGAGACTTTCCTTGCTTATTAGATGACGATAAGTCGTTGAACTTTCGAAACCTCAAAAATCTATGATTAAACTGAACTACAGAACTATGCCTCGCTCAAACGCTGAAAACTTTGAGGTGTTACCACATACCAATTTGAAACATTCAAAAATAAACTGGTATTTTTTGATACGATGTTTCATAGACTATGAACAAATTATGTAATCACACCTTTAAAAGAAAAGCTCATTTTGAAGAAACAATTTCGCCATGTAAAACCATCTTAAAATGATTGCCTACAAAAGTGTTTTTAATTTAAAAAAAAAATATATTTTGTGAAAATTGTTAATTTCTGTCATAAACTTTTGCAGCTTCACAACGAAAAGTTACGTGGCGCAAGAAAATATAAATATCGAGAAGTTAACTCTGCAATCGAGAATAGTCGATTAATCGGGAATATCGATTATCGAAGCCTTAAGACTGCTCGGTCAATTACTTCGAAGAACTGAGAAATTAAACAAGCTATTTTGAGCTTACAATGCAGTTCGAGCAGTTAGGTAACTGTAAGTCTAATATTAAATTTTAATTCATTTGAAGTGGGATGTATTTATTGCATTATGCAACAACTGCTTTTTACTGAGACGTTATCAGGGAAGATTATGACATTTTATGTCTATTGACGTGTCTCTATGCGTAAAATAAATATCCTAATTGGAAAATAATTAATTTATTAAACAAATACTAGTGGCGGTGGTGGTGGTATTAGTGGCGTCGGAAGGCCTCCCACAAGGTGGACTGACGACCTGGTGAGAGTCGCGGGAGTGCGGTGGATGCGAGACGCACAGGATCGGTCGTTGTGGAGACGCTTGGGGAGGCCTATGTCCAGCAGTGGACGTCTTTCGGCTGAAATGATGATGATGACTAGTGGCCTGCCTCGGTGTTGCCCAAACTGATTCACTTAAAATACTAGCTTTTTATTATCCCAAGGGATCAAGCGATCTTTTTATTATCTCAGATGTGCTATTCCAGGAAATAGTCTCCCGGTTTTTTAGATGGATTTTTTAGGACGACATGGTCTACCCATGTGTGTGAAAGAGTGACACACACACGGAAATTTTCACCTTTATAATATTAGTGTAGTAGTTGAGAGCAGTGGTGGCCGAGTGGTAACGTCCCCGACTTACGAATTGTAGGTCGCGGGTTCAAACCCAGCCAGGCGCATTACTTTGTGTAATTTATTTCATCACCACTGCTCTCAAAACGGTGAAGGAAAACATCGTGAGGAAACCGGCATATCCTAGAACCAAATATTTGAAGACTTGTGACATTCACCAACCCGCACTGGGCCCGCGTGGTGGATTACGGCCCATTTCCTTTCCTAGAGAGAGGAGGCCTGAGTCCCAGCAGTGGGAACATTAAAAGGCTGATTATGCTTATTATTATTATGCTAATATTAGTATGATATATCCAATGTCCATCTGGTACAATGTATCTTTAAAAAATAGTGAAACAATTACCAAATTCCAGACAGAGAGTACATGGATTATTTTCCACGTATACACAAACTCATAAAAAACACTCTTTCTTTTAAAAATATTATTAACGTATCGACGGTATAGTCTACTTTTACATCTATAAACTATGCCGTAGAGCGTTCCAAAAACTGTGAAAGTGAGCAGGATTTTGATATTATTTTATGATTTAACTTATGAGAATCTTTTATTATAATTTAAGTGTGTATATGTGTGATAATTATGACAATGTAATATTCCACAACTATCACACAACGCCGTCTAGTCACAAGCTAAGCAGAGCTTGTGTTATGGGTACTAGACAACTGATAAACATACTTATATATTTCTAAATACATACATATTATAGATAAATTACACCCAGACACAGAACAAATGATCGTGTTCATCACACAAACATTTGTCCTGGGTGGGAATCGAACCCACAACCTCCGGCATAGCAGTCAGGGCCACTGACCACTAGACCAACAGGCCAGTCAATTAATGATTTTATTTATTTAAGAATTTAAATTAATCTAGTTTTAAGGACATACCTATTTATAAATATCAATCTGTTCGACACATTTATATTGTTATGAATAAAGATAATACTATACTACTACTTTGACTGGCCTGTTGGTCTAGTGGTTAGTGGCCTTGACTGCTATGCTGGATGTCGTGGGTTCGATTCCCACCCAGGACATATGTTTGTGTGATGAGCACGATCATTTGTTCTTTGTCTGGGTGTAATTTATCTATATATGTATGTATTTAGAAATATATAAGTATTTTTATCAGTTGTCTAGTACCCATAACACAAGTTCTGCTTAGCTTGGGACTAGACAGCGTTGTGTGATAGTTGTGGAGTATTATGTGAAATATTACTACTACTACTAATATTCTAACACAAAATACGAGTTTCCTGTTTATTAAACAATACAGAACTTGCAGTTGTCAGACAGTTTCCAAGGTCTGACATTGTTTTCATATTTCCTTGACAGTCAAGGCAGACTTAACGATGTGTTTACCAAAGGTCGGTGGAAACTTGCTATCAAGAATCAACATTGCAATCTTCAAAATCGATTTGCACTCTAGCTTTTAACCACGCTACCTATAATAATAACAGATATTTCTTTTTTTTGCTGTGTTCTAACCAGAACAAGGTTTGTTTGAAAAAAATATGGAATATTAAAAAAATATTGCACCCGAGCGAAGCCGGGGCGGGCAGCTAGATATTAAAATAATATTATCTACTGCTATATAGTATAACATTATGTATAATAAAAATCAATTGCTGTTCATTAGTCTCGTTAAAACTAAAAAACGGCTAATAAATAAACGGCAAAATTAATAATATTTTTTTATTTTGTTTTGCTCATTGTTTAAAGGGGTGGTTTAAGAGAAAAAAACCGGGCAAGTGCGAGTCGGACTCGTGCACTGATGATTCCGTACAAACTCACGTATGAAAACAGTTCAATTCCCGAATGGAATTACGGAGATTTTTCCGAATCGCAAAAAAAAGTTTTTTTTGTGACGTAACTACAAATTTACAGTTTTCAGATTTTTCCTGTACTTGTGCTATAAGATCTTGCTTCATGCTAAATTTCAGGTTTCTAGGTTAACGGGAAGTACCCTATGAATTTTTATTCCCTTGAGAGAGACGAAATATACATTTTTGCGACATAAACGGCCGTATCTTTGTTTTTTCGTTAACTTACATGTTTGATTTTTTCACAGCTTCAAGGAACCGTAGACTCAAGAGTGTGTAGTTTTAATTTCAACTCGATACCTTTATGCGTTCCCGAGATAACGAGTCTTGACAAACAGACAAACAGACGGACAACAAAGTGATCCTATAAGGGATCCGTTTTATCCTTTTGAGGTACGGAACCCTAAAAATAGGACATAACAACAGCAGACCATCTTAAAATTGATTGAAAGGCGGAACGCAATTGTACGGTGCCAGAGCCGCGGGCGGCAGCTCGTGGTTAATATGTTTTTCATCCCCCATCTCGGAAAGAGTATTTTAAACTATTATAAACTTTACTTAGTTCTCATGCCCACGCTCTGGCTTCTTTATTATCAGATCAGCTCGATGGTATCATTTTCATTAGCACAATTTGTTTTTTTATTTTGTCAGACTTGTTTAACTATTTTACTTATTAAGTTCTTACTTGAAATATCCGTGTGTTTGTGAAGTTCCGTTAACCATATGTAATCTTCTTCATCAGCTAAACTTCAATAATTGATATTTCTGGAATGCAGATGTTTGATTTCTTGATAAAAATACAAAAATTGCTGCCGCGCAGAATTGGATTTTGATAAAAAGGGGACCAATCTGGAAGTAGTGAAGAATCCTTAAAAAAAAATCATATCGGTTCATAAACGAAGTATTCAAAAGTAATATGAGAACCTCCTCATTTTTTAGAAGCCCATTAATAGTACATTATGATATAAGTGTGTAATGTTAGTGATTACCGTCGAGGCGGTATTTAGACCCGAGCCGTGGCAAGGGTCTTATGAGAGCCAAGAACGGTAATCATTAATTACTCACGTGTGTCATACGTCGTTTTTCAATACACTTGTGAAGAAAACAACAGTAAAACTAGTAAAATTTTCTGTGACATGGCGGTAAAAATCTGTTTTCTTAAGCGCGCGCATCATTTTTTTTATTTATCCCTAGAGGAAGGCTAAGGTATTTTGATCATACTGCCTAGTCTTACGTTTATGTTTTCTTGCGTGAAAAGTTTTTACGATAATGTCTTTCGTAGTGACAACAGAATACGAATGTAACATTTTCAAATGAATTTATAGTATTTAATTTAATTAATACAGCCACTGAACTTAACTGGAATAAAAAAAATCACGCCAAAAACCGCGCGCATTTTAAAATGGCGGCCATAGACCAAAAAAAAAACAAATTTTATTGGAATGTACGATTTATTTACTAAATGTTTTTATTAAATAAATCGTTTGTACAAGTTAAATTTGTCCATTTTAACTTGTAAATTGGATGAAATAAGTAAGTAAGACACTAATTTATATACTATTGAACGCAATAACTTAATGGAAATTATATTCGAATTCAAAATTTGTTTTGCGATCAAAGAGGTTGAACAAAAAGGTTTTAACTACATTATAGCACTAGTGCATAATGGTAATCAAAATGTCACAGTTTGGTAATGAGTGCCATTATATACCTAAGTGCAGTGCAATAAGAGTCACTTTCTGAGCAAGTGTGTTGAAAAAATAATACTGTAAATATTTATGTTGCTAAGCTTGTGGCGCATGTGAGTCTCTTAGGGTAGGTAGATTATTTTCGGTTATGAACGTCCATAGTACCAATTGAATTCTTTGTCAGAATGATGAATGTTCTCTTAAATGTGCACTTCGAGGAAAATCGGTCAACATTCCGTATTGTTTACTTATGTCTACCAATAGTACTAACATCCGCTCAAAATCTGTACGTCCATTTATTTTCAAAATATTTAGCATAGGCATGTACTGTTTGGGTTTAGATTTGGAATCCTTGTTTATTTAAACTCTGCGAAATAAATAGGATTGCTCATAGTATGCACATTGTTCAGGGCCATGAATGCATTCTGAAAATATGTATTTAATCATAATTTTAAAATCGCATTTTTTTTTCTATTTTTAAATTTGAGAGATACTGTTTCCCAAATATAGTATATTTGGTTAATGTTGATGTCACAAAATATCATCAGTTATCATCAATTGTAAATATGATAGGTACTTAGTAAGTAGATTTTTTATTGTGTCAATTTATAAAGCATCAATAATTTGGAACTTCAAATTCAAACACTAGTAGATGTGTGTTTTTGAATTTTGAGATTCGGCTAATAGTATTTTTTTTTATTGTCTCTCTGGTGTACACCAGTCACCACTTATTTTGTTCAGTTTCTTTAAATACTTTTTAATTTTTTATATTCAGTTCATTTTTTAAACCAACTTCTGATAAAATTATACCACAGGTAAGACCCTTTTTTTCCTACAAAATGGTCTACTAGTGTTTTTATTTTAAAAAAACTTTGACAAATCCTTTCTTAGCTCACCTTTCATTCCTACTCCAAACGCTACAGGTATCGATACAAAAAAAAACCAGAAGGTAAAAAAAATTATAACACATTATATTCAACTGACGTGAATCGCGGACTGCAATGAGACCGTTCATTGTATGTAAGTGTTTTGGTTTCGTTTATACTGGTGTACGATAAAGTATGATAAATAATAATAAACAATAAGTACAGTTTATTATGAGGTGTTCAATAATAATAATAAGTTTATTTTTCAACACACTTGCTCAGAAAGTGACTCTTATTGCACTGCACTTAGGTATATAATGGCACTCGTTACCAAACTGTGACATTTTGATTACCATTACGCACTTGTGCTATAATGTAGTTAAAACCTTTTGTTCAACCTCTTTGTTCGCAAAACAAATTTCGAATTCGAATAAAATTCCTATTAAATTACTGCATTCAATAGTATATAAATTAGTGTCTTACTTACTTATTTCATCCAATTTACAAGTTAAAATGGACAAATTTAACTTGTACCAACGATTTATTTAATAAAAATCATTTCGTAAATAAATCGTACATTCAAATAAAATTTGCTTTTTTTTGTGGTCGTGCGCGCTTATGAAAACAGATTTTTACCGCCATGTCACAGAAAATTTTACTAGTTTTACTGTTGTTTTCTTCATAAGTGTATTGAAAAATGTCGTATGACACACGTCAGTAATTAATGATTACCGTTCTTGGCTCTCTTAAGACCCTCGCCATGGCTCGGGTCTAAATACCGCTTCGACGGTAATCACTAACATTACACACTTATATCATAATGTACTATTAATAATTTGTTGTCATATCATATCATAGGATACAATATGATTTGCATGAAGTATTATGTCCTGGCTCCCAAAGTAGGTTAATAGCCTGTGATTTGGAGACCAGTGAGCACAGTACCTTTACATCTGCGGACTTTCACTGGCTTATTTAGTTTGACCATACAAAAAGAACTGTATCGACACGACGATATATTATTATATACTTAACGACAATATGTCATCTGTCATATTTAATCTGTACATAAGATAGATGACAGATGACACATTGTCGGTCACTGAATGAACGAATAAATGAATGTAACATTTTTGTTAAGTAACATTAGATAGGTATCCTGGGCCCTCCGGCCATCCGGTAACCGTCCAGACCAAATCCGAGTTGTCGACGGCGCGTAGTGTTCTACGCACTCCGTAGGGGCCCAGCAGGGCCGAAGCCTACTGGGTCAATGGTTCGCTTCTGAAAAGGAACCCTAGGTCCTGGAACGCAACGCAAAGAAGGAACATAGGGGTAGGTTTTAGTCAGTAAAGGTCTGTCACGCCCTCCTGCTCCACCCTAGAGCAGGAGAAGTCATTGGATGACTTCCCACCAAAAAAGAAAATAACTATCCAATAGTACATAATATAACTTGGGCGACCAGTAGACACTTGTATAATTTTCGTAGAGAACAATCATATAATGTTACTGTCGCTCGCTTCCATTATTACGTGAACATGAAATCATGTGACTTCGCCGGAATTTCATCAGGAAAGCGACAGGCTACCGAGACGGCTTCGTCCGTTGGGTAACAGGGCAATAACAGATGATTACGTAGCTGTTGCCTAAGAGAATTCTGCTAACTTCAAGCGCCTTTTTTATACCGAGTAATAGATATTTTTTTAGGTCGGAAAATCATCTAATGACAAATCCAGCTCTTGGGCGAAGCGAGAGAGAGTGTCAGACTTTTACTGACTGAAAACCCACTCCTGTTCATTCTTTGCCTTCATCCCAGGGCCCCGGGTTTCGCTTTCACACTACCCGTGGAGAGTAATAGATGATGTTAACTAGCATAGCTTACTGTTGTGTTCATAGCTTCTAGTCTGTGCATGTATAATTGCAATTTGGATATACATTTTTTTGCATTAGTAGACAAAGGAATTTAATTTTGCTAAAGCATATTAATAAATGTGGGGTTTTGAATAATACACACAACATTAGTTCTAGTGTATGCGAAACCCGAAACACGTGTCTAGTTTTATGTAAAGAACCTATGTACATAATTTCATAACTATCTAATAAAAATCATAAAGTTATAAGCTTGTTCGCCAGGCCATGGTCCGGAGCGAGGAGGAGTGGCAGGCGGTCGCCTCCTTCTGCGAAGCTGTAATGCTAGCAAAGGAGGCGGCTGATCGTGTGAGGTAACGGTCCTCACGCCCCAACCGCCGCCGGGATTCTGATCCCGATTTCCGACCACCGTAGGCGCGGGCTTGCGGACGGTGAGCAATGGGTAGCTCGCCGTCCGACCGTCCGGTAACCGTCCGGAACGAGCCCAAGTCGTCGACGGTGTATACTGTTTCACGCGCGTCTCAAGGATATGTCAGCAACTGTAGGGGCCCATCAGGGTCGAAGCCTAATGGGGCCAAGGGTCTGATTCTGAAAGGAAGACTCGGCCCTGGTACGAAAGGCCACGAAGGAACAGGAGTGGGTTTTTAGTCAGTAAAAGTCTGACACTATCTCCCGCCCCGCGCAAGAGCGAGGGATGTCATAAGATGATTTTACCACCAAAAAAAAAAACTTGTTATGTTACCTGGTTGTCCGCAAAAATACATGGTTACCGGGCCATCCGGGCGACTGAGGGGTTTTTTTGCTCCCGTACCCCGCTGTGCGCTGGTACCTAATGCCTGCTATCACCTGCCGTGACCTGTGTTGTCCTTAATGTCGGTGGTGTCCAACTTGTGACTTGGTGTAAAAATTATTGGAATCTATTCAGTTACTGATTCTGAACAAACTATATTCAAGTTTCGCATATAAGTACCTACTAAAAATAATTTTGTATATTAGACTAGCTGCTGCCAGCGATTTGAATGTAGAAAATCATCCCAAGGAAACATAGTCCCGGGATAAAAAGTTCCAGGACGTGGTCTACCCGTGTGCCAAATTTCATCCAAATCCCTTCAGCCGTTCGAGCGTGAAGAAGTAACAAACATACATACACAAACTTTCGCCTTAATAATAATAGTGTGATTTAAGGGTCTCCTTGATCGAACTAAAGAACACACGCAGCATTGTCATGAATTTTGAGTAACTTACGTAAACAACAGACTTTTTAATAAAATAAAAAAAATAAAATACTTGAGCGTGAATCAGCAATTTTCTAGACAGGCTCATTGTCAGATACAGACACAATTTACAAGCTCTTCAGCAAGCGTATGAACAGTCCCTTTGTATACTAGAGAATTTTACTGGTTTTATTATGATTGCAACAGAGCCAGAACAGTTAACACATTCGGACCAGTAACGTCCTATAACGTCAAATTTGTACAATTTGTTGTTAACACAATATCTAATCACGTCTCAAAAAAATATGTTATTATTTTTGCTACGTCTCGTAACGCCAAGCAGCCATAGTAATTTCCATCAGTTAAACTTTTGCGCCGTAACACTTGCAAATGTCAAACATTTAGAGGAACAACAAATCGAATTTTGGCGGCGTAGTGTTGTTGTCTACTGGCAAGTGCGTACGTGTATAAGAAAATATTGTGTCATAATCAGAGGTTGGAATCAGGTAGAGTTTAACATGTATTTACACCGATTTCATACAGCGAAAGAATAAAGTGGATATGCCTCAAATCCCGAGATTAATTTTTAAGAGCAGATTTTTTTTATGACACTATCAGAAATATAGCAGAAAAAAATTCTTCCTGCATTAATGACGAGGAGGAGGAAATGTATAAATTGGTTAAGCTCACCTCAGTTGACGTAGAGAGATCTTTTTCAATGAAAAATACTAATAAAAATTGTGTGTTATCTTTGTTTTGTTTGTCTTATCTATCTCTGAGGTTTTTATTATTATTTATTTGAAATATTTTTGGCCACATGGGATTTTTCATTAAAAATCCCGGGAAGATCCATATTAATAGCAACATTTCAAAGCAAGTACATGATTAACTCAACCTAATTCTGAACCCCTGGTCATAATGTGTGCACCTCACGAGAGTGGCTCTGGGCCGAACGTGTAAAAAAACGGCCAATTACGAGTCGGACTCGCGTACGAAGGTTCGTACAAGGGTCGTAAAGCCACGTTTATTTATTTATTTATTTAAACGTCATGTACAGTAGTGGTACATAGGCGGACTTAATGCAACAAGGCATTCTCTACCAGTCAACCTTTGGGTTAAAAGAGACAACACTGTGGTAGGTGTGCACAATAAATAAATAACAGATAAATATCAAATGAAAAGTAGTTAAATTAAGTTACAATAATAAAATACTTATATATGCTAATATTATAAACTAATAAATACATTATAACTAGGAGAACTTAAAAATAACAATTATGACGAAGACCAAACTAAGGTTGAGAGGACTTCAAGTAGTAGTTCCGAATTTTACGCTTGAAGGAAAATTTACTTTATATTTAATTTAGTTTATTGTATGGGAGTGCCCTTAAGTATTTATTTATTTTATTCTGTTAGTATCTGTTGTTATAGCGGCAACAGAAATACATCGTCTGTGAAATTTTTTACTGCTTAACTATCACGGTTCATGAGATACAGCCTGGTGACAGACGGACGGACAGCTGAGTCTTAGTAATAGGGTCCCGTGTTACCCTTTGGATACGGAACCCTAAAAGGGGCCGCCTTTTTCATCTGTTTTTCATCCGCCCTTTATCTGCCAAGAGCACATATCTCGACACGAGGCTCCGGCCTGTTATTGTTACATGTTTTTGTCAGAATCGTAATTGTCTTGATATAAACGTGTCCACTGTTGAGACAATGTATTCTGATAATGTCTACATCTGACTGCATAATACTTTCTTTGTACCCAACGCCGAGACCTGACTGTTGGTGACGAGTGAAATTGTACAGTGCAATCAGTGATTAAATTAAATCAAGTATTCAAATAGTGATCAAACCAATCGAAACGAATGATTAAAACAACCAATCAAATAGTGAGAATCGTCGTCCAATTAGAAATTACAGACATGGACGCGTAAATGAATTGTGTATGTGTGAGTGGATGAAACATTTGTAAATAATTTAGCCGTAATTTAATATTGTAAATATTAGTTAATTACTTGCCTTAATTAGACTAAAAATTGTAAGTGTCATTTAGCAAAATTGTTAGAAATATTAGTTAAGCAGATTCATAATCACATTCCAATTCGGTTTTTTTTTTTTTTTTTTTTTTTTTTTTCGGTGGGAAAATCATCTAATGACAAATCTCGCTCTTGGGCGGAGCGAGAGATAGTGTCAGACTTTTACTGACTAAAAACCCACTCCTGTTCCTTCGTTGCCTTCGTCCCAGGGCCCCGGGTTTCGTTTTCACACTACCCATGGCCCCAGTAGGCCTCGACCCTGCTGGGCCCCTACGATTTGCTGACATCTCCCTGAGGCGCGCGTGGGATTCCAATTCGGTTTGCCTCTATAGCTATTTCAAATATTCCCATAGAAGCAACTTTGCCCATGAATAAGGTTTATTTTATGCATAATTTATTATCTAAAAACTTTAGAGACTTGGTTTATATACTCAAAGATAGCCTAAGACATGCAGAATCACATTAAAGCAAAATCTAGTTGCAACATTGTATTTAAGTTAGGAAAATGATGTCAAAACTGTAGAATTTAACGTAAAAACTACAATTTTTTTTTGTTCAAAATGTTCCTAAAAATTGTGGTTCTCGTTAAGGTAAAGTTACGTAGAATGTAAGTAAGCATGTTTGTGAGGGCCGTGGTCGTCTCCGGTGCCGTGCGCTCCCTTTTGTGAATCGAGACTGATCAAGATTGGCAGGTTTTATTTGGAATCCCCTACACTGCCGGGGCTTATACCAGCGCTGCGTTATTTTTACTTTTTAGTTAAATATCGCAGCATATGCTGAGATAGGAGCCTTTTTGGCCTCGCACAGGTCTTTTATTTTTATTTTTTAAGATTGTTTTCTATTATTTTTAAGTTAAGTATTTTTATTTTATTGTTGTTTGTCCTGTGCGAGTCTCAAATAAATGTTTTCTTTCTTTCTTTCTTTTCACTGACATCACAGTAACCGATTTGCTAACAAGATGTTGTTGAATGGAATAACATAAAATAAAATATAATTTATTCTACGCAGGCAATACCGTAGGTAACAACACAAAATAATAAAAAAAGAGTACAGAAATACAATAAAAGGAAGGTGGAAAAGGACGGAAGGTGGTTTTAAGGAGAATTGGGGGGGAAAGTAATCAAAAACTTTTGTGTATCTAATTATCGAGTTTATTCCTAGAAGCACTACTTTACTGGATTACTAGCTGAATTAGGAAAACGTTTTTCTGCTATATAATTACTAGCTTTTGCACACGGCTTCGCCCGCGTACATAAAATATAGCCTATGTCACTCAGGAATAAAGCAGCTTTCTATCGGTGAAAATATTTTAGCAATCGGACCCGTATTTTCAGAGATTACCTCCTACAAACAAAAAAAAAACAAACTTTACCTCTTTATAATATTAATGTAGATCAAAGAAAAAATTGGGTGGTGGGGGTAGGAGGATAAAAAATGGCCTAAAACCTATTCTTAGACCTATCAACGTTTCGGAGGAGTTTAATATAAACATTGTGACACAAGATTTTTATATATTAGATTTATATAAAACTTAAGCCGCTTATCTCACCATCAATGATTGCATCTCTGCTTACCATCAGGTGGGATCGCAGTCAAGCACTGGTTTATATCAATTAAAAAAAAACACTGCTCGAGAGTGGTCCTACTTCGTCTGACTTAGAAACAATTATTTTCTTTTTTCTATCAAAATCAAATTCCTATTCTATATGTGCATAATCTTTAAAAGTATAATTGTTTAATCAGTCCAAGAACTATTTTTCATGCTATCTCCTTCGATATCACAATATTAACATCCTAATCTGTAGAGGTCAGTCAAAAATAGCGTATAAAACATCGTCGCTCAAGTATTTATCGAAACTAAACAGAGTAATGTATCATTGACCTGATCATGGACACTACTCGAGTCATCATTCCGATCATGATCCAGGGTCGGCGCCAGGAAGTGTTTACGATTTCCATTTTAAGGTCATACGATCCAGTTACCTCTTTAGATAATCTCTAATGCGTATTATATCAGTTCTGAACTAATCATGCACACATTGACATCTCTAGGTCAGCACAGAAGGCTGAAAGCAGACACTTACCTTGATTATTTTAAACTTTTATTTCAGTCTAGCAGATAATAAAAGTGCATTTATTTGTTAAGTAAACACGATAAATTTTATATTACCTTTGAAATCGTGAGACGAAACTCGCTTCATAAACACACAAGGCTAGGGAAAATACTCTGTGGCAACTTATAGAGATGAAAAATCAAAGGTGTGAAAAATCTATTTGAATTAGTTGCCTTTCTGTGTACGTTTTTCTATGAAAATTTTTGTTGGTCGATGTCCTGACGAGACCGTTTGATGGCTTATCAAAAATCCGGGGGTCGTATTTTCCCGCAAAAACCTCTTGACCGTCCACTGACTCGACGTCGGCACGCGGTGAGCCCTGGGTCGTACTCTTCAATGCAAGATTTATAAACGGAAAGTTCGTAAGGTCAACGTTCTCGTGTTGATCTGTGTATCTCACTGACACTGATCGAATTTTAATTAGTATCGTCAGTTTGTAGTCGTGTTATCGAATAATGTAATCGATTAAGGAATATGATATCGATTTGGGCGGCGTAGACAGTGGTAATTTTAACTCGAAGAGAGAGTGGAATAACAACGAGTATTTATGGATAAGCTGCTCAAAATGTATATTCGTACCTCTACAAATGATTCTCGAGAGATGGGAGTACATTTTCATAGGCTCGTGTATCAATGAATTAATAATTCAAAGTCAGATTTAAATAGAAATCAAATAGAAATCGAATGCCTTTTTTAAATGACTATGTGTCAAGAGGTCATTCAAAAGTTTGTCTTTCATAATAGGGGGTACTTACTTTCTAAAAGGTTAAATTTCCCAGAAAACATTATTACACGCTTTAAAGCCATTGAAAGTTAAAAGTTCAGTATTATATAGTAAAACAATAAAACCTTTTATGTATGAAATAATAGGACTACATAATGGTCCGTATTATGTTCTTATATTATTAAATCATTGTTAGTGGTCACCCTTTTGTGGTGGTTATAGTTCGATAAGTCTCTTTAAACTGCGATCAGGTTCAAATTGAAGGTTAAAGTATTAAAATAAGTAACTTTGCCAACAGGTACATATTTGGTAAAATTTAGAAAACCATCAATTTTCTTTTGTTTGCCAAAGTTTATTTACCTTTCACATTTTACCGTTTTAAAAGTATAAACAATAATATTTTCCTGTTATTATCATCGATTTTGTTGATAAAGAATCTTTGATCGTTTTGATGAAAACTTGTTTTGGCTACTTTCAAATACTTCTTTAATTCTGTGCCTGGTTCGTATTATGATCTAGGTATCGATTGAGGAGAAATCATACCACATACTCTGGTTTATTGTAAAAACAAATATGATTACGGAGATGGTGCATTTTATTTGGATTTTTTAATGAAGTCTTGTAACATTTTTATAGCAGAGGTGTTGAAGTACCTACTTGTTCAACCGGATGTGGCATGTCTGAAGAGTGTCAGCCATTTGTTGATCATCAATATATCTGGCGCCATCTAAGCAGTTTATGATGTCTTAAAACTCGCTGCTAATAATATTTTTCAGCAATTACTCCCGCAAAGTTTATTTTTTATTTGCATCAATGATAAATATATTTTATTACTAGTATTAATTGCTTAGGGCAACCTAAAATAAACAATCAAAGTATCTAATATCAAATGCATACAACAAATAATAGTAGAAGTGCAAATATTATTTCTCGGCAGTTTCCAAAGATCAATGCCAATACTTTAGACGCAATTTAGTTATTTTAGAGTTTAGTCTGACTATAGATATAAAGCTGGTGTGTCTGCCAGAAGTGGTCATGCAGCACTTGACTCCTTGAGCGTGATCGATTGTGGACTTTGGACACGAGTTATCGATATCCTACAAACGCTAAATGAATAAGATTTTTATTCAATTAGCGTTGACTTTTATTTACCTTTTTTTTTCAAAACATCATAATTTATAAATAACTGAATTAAGATTTGCGTTGAATGAACCATGTCACCGAAAACATTGGAAATCTAACAATTGCCTTTAAAGCAAAAACAATAAACGTTAAGGCGCGAATGCAGAACAAAACAATACCTAAAACAATAGTAAAACAAGAGAATAATGCTTTGTGTCGCTTTCCACCGATTTATCATTATTACAAATGTGTCAAAGTCCACCGTGTATTGTTTATTGCCTTTCATCAGGCGGATAATAAGACTTGTTTATTATATTGCGACACTATTAAATTTCAAAGAACTGATAATATTTTGACGAGATGATGACGCTGTGCGGATACTAACGTTGGAAAATTTTAAGAACAAATAAACAGCCGTTAGGAAAAGTTTTAGTTGAGTTATTAATAGTCACGAATATAATTATAGTATCGGAAGGTTTTCAGTCATTACTTTAATTAAGGCACATCTGTCGTAAGCTTCTCGCTAATCTCGTCCGACTTCGCTTGCGAAATACTGAATCATTTCTACCTCGTCTTGTTATTTTGTTATGTGTTTACTGGCATTTTGGACTTTCCCATGTGACAATTTCCCATCATCCTGTTTTTGTTTACTTTTTTAATACTAGAATTCTAAATCTGCAAAACGCTGTCTGAAAAATAAAAACGCATTGAGTAAAAATGTCTGAACGCATTGATCGTTTTTATTGTAGACGCAGGCAGTCACAGGATCATTCTAATTCAGAGTTACAGTCAGTGCAGTAGAAGAAGAAGAAGCTATAATATATTAAACTTTAATAAAATAATTCTTAGTTAATTACGCCACCTTTCGGAGACACCTGGCAACAGTACATGCACCGCAGCAGGTGCCCCATTAGGTGGTCTTCTTCTAGTTTTACTAGATGCAATGCTCAGAAGAATGCTCAATTTCTTTCGATAGCCACTTTCGATAGCTGTAGCCTTCGAGGTAGGTTGTAACTCTGACCCTAGTTCAAGGGTCGGTTCTCCATTAATTAGCAGTAAGGGTGGGAGCAGTGCGTTGGATGACCCACCTAACATTGCACTAATATTATAAAGGCGAAAGTTTGTGAGTCTGTATGTTTGTTACTTCTTCACGTTCGAAGGGCAGAAATTTGGCACACGGGTATACTATGTCCCTGGAATAACACGTAGGATAACTTTAACTGGGAGTATGTTCCCTTGGGACGTTTTTTTTTTAAATCACGGGGGCTACACCGCTGAAAGAAGGTAGTTTTAAATTATGGGGAACTTATAGCAAAACTTTGCCACGCGGTTATCTAACGATCAAGACGCCAAGCTGCGCGTGCGCTGACAGCACGCAGCACGCCTACACCTACCTGGTGGAACTCTCTGCTACAGATATTTAAAGCCCAAAAATGTTGCATTAGAAAATACCGACAGTTGTGCGCCTGTGTTCAAGTCTCTAAAATTACTCTCAAGTTACAATTTTGTGTGTGTATATTAAGTTAGTTTAAAAGTTTTGTTACTATTTTGGTGTACAATAAAGTTTTATTCTATTCTATTCAATGTTCGTTAGAACAACTATACACTTTTTTACCCTAATGGACGATATTAGATTGCGTCCGGGACCTGTTAGATCGCAATACAAAAATCTAATGTTCACAGGTAGATACAAAACAGCATTATTAAGAAAAAGCTTACTATCAATGGGGGCCTTGATCTATAATAAAATACCTCATGTTTATAAAGAAGAATCGTTAAGTTTATTTAAAAAAGACTAACCTCTCTACTAATAAATAAAAGTTACTATTCTATACAAGATTTTTTGAATGAAAAGAGTTTATTATAATATATTACTTTATTTTTTATTACTTTATCGTATAATGACATTTTATTATTATTTTATTCCGTTTACCAATTTTTATTTTTTGCTTATTTTTGCATGCGGTAAGATAGAGTGTGTTGAAATTATTTTTTTTATAATGTTAATAATGATAATTTATAAATTGATCTGTATTTTAAAATTTAATGACATGCTATATAGTATAATGATAATTTAAATTTTCCTTTTAGTACATGAAAAATATATTTAATTGAATTTATGAATAAAAATTTGATAACGATAATTTATAAATTGATCTGGTAAGTAATAATTTTTCTTTTTTTTAATGTAATAACAACGATGTAAAAATAATGTAAATATTTGCATTCCGAATGGTAAAATGTGGTTGAACTTTAATGTATCATAGATAGGGTCTGTTGTGTATTACCCATATTTTCAAAATAAAAATCTATTCTATTCAGCCCCCCTAGCCAAGTTACGATCGTTTCGTTTGCGTCGAACGCCTCGAGTAGACCACGCCTCCAATTCCTTTGTTCTGACGTCATCTCAACGCTCAGTCAAGTGGTCATAACAAAGGAATCGGAGGCGTGGCCTACTCGAGGCGTTCGACGCAAACGAAACGATCGTAACTTGGCTAGGGGGGCAGGTGTCGTGACTACCGTCCGGTCGCCTCACTACCTACATGGTGCCCCGAGCAAAGTGTGGCTAAGTCCTATTACCTTTTACTACTAATTGAGTAAATATGCGTGACCTAGAAACTCTAAGAGACTAACTAAAGGATTATGTTCTCTAAAGTCAGTTTCTTTTCTCACAACAAACCAGACATGTTACGGAGTTTCGATTCGTATTCCGAAAGTCCGGAACTTCCGATTAACTTTGCACCTTTATAGATTCTGATTTCGATTCCGATACATTTTAATCGGAACTTATACCGGAGGTACAAACAAGTTTATACTTATCGCACGACGAACCTTCTCTCTCCATGTCTTCTGTCGATTACTCTTTCACTTATTGTTTTGTTTCGTATTTGGAAAAATGTGAATTCGCTGTTCATTTACACATTTTGTTTGAGT
This sequence comes from Mythimna impura, assembly GCA_905147345.3. Taxonomy (NCBI): domain Eukaryota; kingdom Metazoa; phylum Arthropoda; class Insecta; order Lepidoptera; family Noctuidae; genus Mythimna; species Mythimna impura. The sequence goes on along the minus strand of LR990348.1, from coordinate 8,456,648 downwards.
TTTTGATTAGTTTCAGTAATATTTCATTTGGTGCTTCTGCCGTCGCTTCCGATATAACCAGTTCTGTTACATCCCTACTACAAACTACCCTAACTGGTCATAGCCTAGGTCTGCGCAGCTTCTCGGCTAACCTAAGCGTTACAATAACACGTTGGTAGTACACTAAACAACATAACATAACAACATTGGTTATTAATTGGTTAACATTATGAAACAAAATCACCAAACGGTAATACGATTTACTTACCTAACATTTTGAAACATGATATCTACAAATAAACTAGTAACTGATCACAACATCATTCCCTAGAGAACGCGTGTAATTAGTAGGTACATTAGTGTTATTGACTCCAAAAGACAATTTCAATTAATTATCTTGTTATTAATTTGAATCGTATTTTCCATTTAAAGGCAATAATAACTTGAGTTAACTTTTTCGTCTCATTGAAATGTCGTTAACCTCCAGTTTCTCCAGGCCTGAATAAGGAACTGTTGATAAATTGACAAATCAAATGACAGCATTTCTTAAATAATTCCTTTCAGCCATAAGAAATCAAAGAGATGGCGTCTACCTCAATATAGGAAAAATATCGTAAGTATCTTTTGAAATGAAATACTGTGGTATCTAACAAAAGCTTATACAGATCACGTATTTGAACGTTATAACATTCTTCATACATATTTTTATCAGTATGTATAGCTTTTTCCGTTGGATATGCTCTCATGAGGTAGGTATACCACAAGAGACATGTATTATCCGGTATAAAAAATATATATAAAGGTCGTCCATTTTTCAAATTGACTCTGGCCAAATTATCACTGAGAAATGGGTTATTACTTTACCAAAATAAATAAATATAAATATTATTCATGTAAAATTTTATGTAAGACATGTGAAGAGGTGGCGAACGACCTAGATGCCTACCGAAAGGGCTGGTTCGAGGTGGCTCAAGAATAGAATATTTAGAAGAATTTGGGGAAGGCCTTTGCCCAGTTGAGCGTTGTAAATAAATATACTATATTTATTTATTAAATCTTTATGCAAAAATGAAGCACTGTACAAAGGCGGACTTAATGCCTTAGGCATTTTCTTTTATATTGAGTTCGTGTAAAAGAGCTGTGTAAATATTTTAGTGTACAACAAGATGTTATTCTATTCTATGAATGAATGAATGAATGAAAGATTCATTTACTAGAATACAAGTACATTTTGGTGGTAACAATTTCAGGTGAACTTTTAAGTCGTGCAAATATTTGTGTTAGGTACATGCATGGTCGGTACATTGTTATTAATTGTATGGCAGTAAGTTGAAGTGAAATTTTCTATCCGTGAAAGATTACCTCTTACAAACAAACATACAATTAATATATTGCCATTTGCTGTAAGGTCAATGACTTCCTCCGTCCTATAATTAATTACGTGTGTACTTACCAATCTTGGTGTTAGGTCATTTTTGTTATAGAACTGCTGATTGGGTCGTGCTTAGGGGACCGTAAGATACTACTTATGTAATTATAAGATGGAACTGTCAGAGGTATTTCCTACATAGGGAAAGGGCGGTCGTTAACCTCCCGGTCAATAATAATTACCTTTAACGATAATACGGTAAATGATTTGTTGTTGTTGATTTAGTTTTATGATATTTACTGAAGTTAGTAGATTATATTACTTTGTTATTATATTATAATGCTTCGGCTTCTAAGCCCTCTGGCAATAATCGTAATTGAATTCGTTTTTAGGGTTCTGTACCTCAAAAGGAAAATTGGAACCCTTATAGGATCACTTTGTTGTCCGTCCGTCTGTCTGTCTGTCAAGACCCTTTATCTCGGGAACGCGTGGAGGCATCGAGTTGAAATTAAAACCATATACTCAGGTCAGCAGTCCCTTGAAGCTGTGAAAACATCAACGAAAAAAAAAGATACGGCCGTTTATGTTGCAAAAAACGTATATTTCGACACTCTCAAGGGAATCAAAATTCATAGGGTACTTCCCGTTGTCCAAGAATCCTGAAATTTGGCATGAAGCAAGGTCTCATAGCAAAAGTATAGGAAAAAATCTGAAAACTATAAATTTGTAGTTATGTCACAAAAAAAAAAAAACTTTTTTGCGAATTGGAAAAATCTTCGTAACTCAATTCGGGAATTGAACGGCTTTTATAGGTAAGTTTGTACGGAACCCTCAGTGAGCGAGTCGCACTTGCCCGGTTTTTTAATAGTAATCTCAAACTGAACAAAAAAAAACTGACTAAATCTTCTGTTTGACGGCACGGGTGGTGCAATGGTTGAGCGTTTGGCTGCTGCGCTGTGTGTCACGGGTTCGATTCCCGCTCGGAACTAATATTTGTATGACCAACAGATAGCTGTTCCGGGTCTGGGTGTCTTGTGCATGAGTTAACATATTTGTAAACGCATCCACGACACAACAAACTCTGCCCCACACTAAGAATAACTCCTGTGTGAGTTATTCCTAGTGTGGGGCAGAGTTTAAAAACATATAAGGTAACTTTATGTAAACTTTTAGGTACCCCACCTTAAACATACTCAAAAGTACCTACCAAAAATAAGCCCCAACCTTAAAAGTAGTACCTAACCCTTTCAATGCCACTTGACCCATTAAGGCTACGCGGTGCTACGAGTACTACGCCGTAGCGGGCAGCCTTCTTGAAGAAATGTCATCGTGTAGCGTAGGCGTAGGTATTTTAATCGTAGTTGCGTAGTAAATAAATATGGGCTGGTTAAACAACCCTGTAGTACAAACACATACGTGAAGATTTCTCAAGTCACTATCCCCTTCACTTTAGAAGAGGATAGTGACTTGAGTGTATGTATTTACTTACAGTACTTTCACCTCGGACCAAAACACCTCGTACCTAATTGTTTTTTTTAGATAAGACGTGCTAATACGGGAGCAGTTAAGATTTTATGGATAAAACTATAACAATGAACCTACGTGCTTATTTTAGCTCAACAGTATTATTCAGGATCGAGGGGTTAGTAAGCAAAGAACATAAATTTTAATAGGTGTTCTTACTCTGATTCTCTTTTGACTTACGAGTTTATTGACTTATTGCTACTTTGTTGAGATAATTTACTTAACTCAGTAACATAGCAACGCATCTTGAAATCATGTAAAGCAAGTTTCAATTCTGTAAAAGCACCTTGTATTATTACTAGTAGCACAGGCAAAACCTTTGACCTCAAAATACAATTTGATTCATATTGGAATAGGTTCGAATTTTTATTATGCTCAGATATTTCTCAATGAAAAAGTTGATTACATTGATGCCTTTTTCTGCGTAAAGTATGGTATCTCAATGTATCTGAACCTCTTTGAAAAATGTGCCGTAGAATTTATTCACAAAAACCTTTTCATTCATAAGAAGGATATCGTGCGAAGTTTGATAACCTTCGTCGCCGTTTTACCTTTGAGATTTTCACTTTGAGGATGATACTATTCTCATAGTAAAATCTCAACCATTCATAAATGTTATTATAATATTATTAAATTTAGTTCATTACATATATAAGTTTAGATTGACTTGCGACATGCAGATTTATATTCAATTTATTACTTTTTTTCGCAAACAGGAAGATTATGAACCGTTACAAATATGAAAGGAAAACAATACCGTCGGACGGTAAAAAAATACTTAATAAAAAATGCAACATGGGTCTGACATTTCCAATATTGGTTTATTTTCTAAGGGTCGAACGTTAGGGTAGCTCATTTACTTCTGCGAAAATTCCACGTATTATTGTAATAGACTGAAATTCTCGAAAAGGAAAAGTTAATTTTCCACCAGAGGGAGTCAGTTCCCGTTGAACAACAAACAGATTGCAGGCTCCGGGTCAAAGGTCGCGCGGCCGCGTGCCGAGGGCCGACGAACCTGCTGCTCGCTGAAGAGCCTGTTTTCTTTCATTACTTCTGACAGCTCCGGATAATTTACCCTCAACCTTCTGAACATTATCATAATGTTTCACATTGCTATGCTCCATTATTGCGAAATTAATGAGACATAAACATGAAAAGTTCGTGATGAAACCTCCATATGGATCAGAATGTTGGGTTGTAAAAAAGATGTGTATGCATACTATGCTACGAGTAGTAACGAAGAGGAGAATATTGAGATCTATGATGTGTGGAGTGACGTGTATGGATAAAGTGAGAAATGAAATGATGGATTGAATGAAGTTGGAAAATGGCGCCAGTGACTGAAAAAGTTGAAAGGGAATCGTTTGTCTTGGCACCCTCCTCTTCACATGACCTTACATGTGAAGAGGAGGGTGTTAATAGTATTAAATGTTACTAAAACAGTTACGTAGATGTCTGGAGAGAGAGAGGGAGAGAGAGAGGTTAAAGAAAAGATGGATGGATTGTGTGAGGAGTGATATGAAGAAAAGGGAGTCAGTAATAGTGTGAATATTAAGAGAACAGAATGGAAGAAGAAAACGTGTGGCGCCGACCCCAAATAACATCATGGGACAAGGGCAGGAAGATGGTAAAGTATGGTAGGTATGCGCGCACACTAACGTGCTAACTATACGTGAAATCTTCACTTCTGAAACGAAAAAGAATCAAGTTTTTGTATACAGTTCGAAAATTTGTGCCAATATTATTGTATTCTGCTGTTTGTTATCCCTATAAAAATAAAATATAAATAAGAGATTTGAGACTTTTCGTTACAGAAGTTGACTATATCTGATTGTTTCATGTTGTATTTTAACCTTAAAAGTTTGAGGAGATTTTTGTGTTTAGTTTTTGTTAATTTTACTTAGTGTCTCGCTGATTTCGATCCAGTAAACTATTATTGATTGTCCTTAGTAGATATTGTTTGGTCGTACTGCTTGAATCACGTGTATGACGAAGGGTCGATACCCTGGACACAAAGCGAATATTACCCACTGTCAAAACACAAAGAGTATGGTAAATCCAACAATATGAGGATTCGATGATGTATTTTAATGCGATCCTGTACTGACAGCCATTGTAGGCCGTTCAGCCCACATTATCAGATTTAGCGCCGCCCTGAGTACATTAATAATAAACAGGCATTAACCGCCGCTTTATTCACTTAAATCAATGGTGAGAATGAAAAAAAAAAGTTTTAAAACCGGGTACATTAACCCCGTAAAGAAGTAACGGGAAATTCTTGGTAAAGTTAATGACACAATGTTATTCAAATTTTCAGTGAAAGAATGTGATAATTACGGTTCAGAACTGTGTGCAGTTGCTGTAATCCTCTAAACAATAAAAATAAGGAAAAGAAACCGCACCTGCTCGCTCTCAATCCTATAAGATGATTTTATGGACCCTATAGGGTCTGGTCACTTTGGATCTAGAATCGCTTTAATTTTACGTACCTATATCTATAAAAGAAGAAACTGACTGACTGACATCAACGCACAGCCGAAACTACAGAACCTAGAAGCGTAAAATGTTGCACAAGGTTTCCTTTTACAATATAGGTGAGCACTAAGAGAGGATTTTCCTAAATTCACCCCCTAAGGGAATGGGTTCAAAGTTGTTTTGGAGAAATTTACTAAAACGCGAGCGAAACCGCTGGCGGAAGCTAGTAGAGCATAAAGCTTTATGACTTAGAGTAAACCTTCAAAAATGGTTACAACAGGTGCACATAATCTTGAAATATAAATCATCTCCGTTCCCCCATCCAAACTTTGAGGAATCCATAATCTACGTTCGACAGCACCGCCTGAACCTTATCTCCTGAACCTTAAGGTCATTAACTTAGCCTCGAACGCTTTAATTACAACGAAGTAGGCGCTTAAATAAATTCCTGGTTTAACTGCTTGGTCTGTAATGATCACCTCGCTTTAGGAGTCAACGTCCTAACTCTCTACTTGACACAGTTTCCGCGAAGCCGTCGGCCATTGTATCTTCTAATACAGCTTAACGGAGACTTACTGCCTTCATGTGTGGAATCCAAGATGGTCCTAAATTTTCATTATTGTCCTACATCGTGGTTTACGTATGTTTTAGTTAAGTTGGTTAGCTTTTGGCTTAGAAAGTACCTATAGGGTTAAACAGACATACTGAAAAGTTTTGAAATAAAAATACCTGAAGTAAGTAACAACCCTGTTTTCTGAATTAAGAATATCTAATCTTTAACATTAAAGTAGCGTAAATACATAGTAATGTAACATGCCAAAACCTTCTAAAATCAAAATACTCAGTTCTAAAATTGGCCCTAATCTGAGAGCAAACAAGACTTCGTATACAAGCGTGGTAGTTTCCTTGACCCTTCTCACCACACTGAATACCTTTTCTGGTTTGAACGATATTACATACCTATATAATAAAAATCGATAGCTAGATACACAATACTACATAAAAAAATTATAATTTTATTTTACGATTACAGTTTAATCATTTATTTATATACATCTTAACTATTAAATATTATAACTTAGTAGGTATTTAAACAAACTGAAAATAATAATATGTACAAACGGGTAGCAAAACAACTCATAGGTCATCAAAAAATTCGTCCCCATCGATGTCATTAGAGGGAATACTCTTAAACTTATAGAATCTTACTTAAGCGATAGATTGCAATGCACAGAAATCACAAGAATTTGTCCAGTAACTAAGATGCAAAAAACATACACGTCGGCAGCTAGGTTGATCAAATATGGAGTGCCTCAGGGTAGCGTTTTGGGACCCCTGTTGTTCTTGATATATATAAATGACCTACCGAAAATAACAGGGCACGAAATGGTACTTTTTGCCGATGATAGTACTGTTGTTATAAAATGCAAAGATCCTAATAACTACGAACTTGACATTAATGACACTCTCTCGAAAATAATTAATTGGTTTAATGACAATAATCTTGTAATAAATCTAAATAAAACCAAAATTATGCATTTCCACCAACGACTTGTAAATACTCCAGTTAATGTCACCTATAATCAGTCTAGAATAGAAGAGGTCAGCATTGCGAAATTCTTGGGTATTTCTATAGACAGCAAACTGACCTGGAAACCACACCTGGAAGAAGTGTGTAAACGATTAAGCAGATCAGCGTACCTTCTATTTCAACTGTCAAAAAAAGTAAATACTGAAACACTCTTAACGGCGTATCATGGATTGGTATCCTCGGTTTTGCGTTATGGTGTTGTTTTTTGGGGACAGTCAACAAATCGAGAACTTGTTTTTAAAATGCAAAAGAGATGCATACGGTCGATGTTTGGTTTAAAAAGGACTGACAGTTGCAATCCATATTTTAAAAAATACAATATTTTAACCTTTCCTGCTTTGTACATCTTGGAAACTTCTTTATTTGTAAAAAATAATCCCCACTTATTTAAAAAACTGGCCGCAGTCAATAAATTACCAATACGTGCTCAATATATGAACACATTATGCCATGTTAAATGTAAAACTGCACTGATGAAGAAAAGTTTCTTTGGGATTGCTCCCCAAGTTTTTAATAAAGTACCCGATGCAATCAAATGTATGCCAGTAAAAAAGTTCAGAAACACTTTACAGAAGCTGTTACTTAATAAATGCTATTACACGCTAGACCAGTTTCTGAATGACAAATCTAATTAATCAAAATTCTGGAATTATTGTATTTAAAATATTTATTACAGTTAGTAAATTTTGATAATTTTAATTTTTTGTTGACATTGTATATTTTCTTAATGACATTTTGATTATTTTAATTAATTTAATTTTGACGATTGTAATATTGCTGACATTATTTTACCTTTTAGTACTATTTTATTTTAAATTTTTCAATTTTCTATTGCTGACATTTTTTTTTTTTTTTTTTTTAATGAGATTTTTGTATATTTTCACAATTTATCTTGATAGAATATTTTGACATAGCACCACTATTTTGTATGCCTTTCGGCGGAACATAGCATGGACCAAACATTATATTTATAAGATCTTTGTACCCTGTGTTCATAAAATGAATAAATGAATAAATGAATAAATGAATAAATGAAATGAATAAATGTCAATAGGAAAAGTGCCCAGAACGCTGGCAGCATTGCCACGCTGGATGGCAACGCTGATTCGTTGACTGAAGAAAAGCCCAGCCCTCTGGTCACGCGAAGAGTCGACCAGCTGTTTTCTGATATACCGACCAACTCGATGAGCGTTCGGACCCCATGGCCCCAGTGTTTAAACCCCAAACGGCTCAAATATATAACCTCCGATGAGGTTATTATATTTACGCCGTTTGAGGCTTTATGCACCTGCAGCAGCCACCCCAGCACAGCCCGCCGTATAATAGGTTTTCTTAAATTTCTACAGTCAATGAGAAAACAGAACAGGTGATGTCACCTGTTCTAATTTTTCATTGACTGTATAATTTGTGTACAATACAGAATATAAGAATGAGAATACTTCCATCACATAATTTTTTTTATTACTTCTCATATTTAAATTATTTATCTTATCAATTCTGAATTATGAAAAGGAAATGAATAATCAAAGACAATATCGAAATTATTTCCTTCTTTAAGCGTGCTTATTTACGTAAATCATATCAACTTTAACAGACACGTGTAAGCAGTGGTGTATTAAACTCTATTGCGGGATATAATCAGTTGATTCCTCGATAAATTACCTGCAAACGTTTCAATTGCGTAATATGAAAAGGCCACGAGTAGGAATAAATTTATTATTTGACCTTATACTGTAGAGAAACCGTCGTATCTCAAATTACCGATGTTCTAAAAAAGGATCGGCGGGATCACTTTGTATATATTATGGTAGCACGTGACGTAGGCTGACCATTTTACGTCCGTTTCTGCGGCTATCAATCAGTACTCAGTTTCAGTTCCCGAATTTGATGAAACATCGTAAGCAGATCGGAAACAGTTTTTCAGATATTCTTAATAGCTTTCAGTAAGAAAGTCTTGCTTTAAACTGGCCAGGAAAACGTCAAGATACACAGAAGAATTTAAAGCATTTAAATTAAATTTAGATTCGCTTCTAACACCAGCAATCGGATAATCACTCTGAATTGGTCGCTCCTGTTTTTCAATAATTCAAATAAATTTGATTCGAATAATAAAATTCGTGAATCGTTTGACTAATACATTTTGTAAATCTTGCCTCGAAGTGAATTTTCATTCGTTATCATTGGGTCAACGGCCGCTCTTAAGTTCAGAACACTCGAGAAATTATTGTAAGGCTTGAGAATTTATTTTCAACTAGCTTCAACCAAAGGCTTTGCCTGTGTGGAATTAGAATTTATCCGAAGGGAACAATCTAAAGGCATAAAAAGTATTCCATATCTAATTCTTAGGACATGGTCTACCCGTGTGCCAAGTTTCATACAAATTTGTTGAGACGTGAAAAGGTAACAGACCGACCGACTGAGTAACTTTTTATTTATATTAGTGTGGATGATTAAGTGAAATTCTCGAAAATATGCTTTAAGCCAATTGATATAATTACTTGGAATTTTGAGAATTTAAAATAGTTATCACACTTAATTGAACTACAAATATTTACCTCTACACTACCAACAATTGCTTTATGGTTGTGCGGGTGACAGCTGTTGGATTCATAAAATGACCTATCCTTTTTAACCGACTTCAAAAAGGAGGAGGTTCTATGTTCGGCTGAATGTATTTTTTTTTATGTATGTTCACCTCAATGTTCACCGATTTCTCGGTAAATTGTGGACCGATTTTGAATTATTATTTTTATTGAAAGGATATGCTTCCGAGTTGGTCCCATATAAATATTGTTATGATTTGATCATGAACTTCGAAGATATGGAACAGAACTCCTCATAGGATTACAGCAGAACCGTCGTAACAAGTAAAATTGCTTTGTTTATATGTGTAGTCGTCGATGACTGACTGAAAGAAGAGGGGGAATATATCGAACTGATCTTATGATGAAGCCTGAAGTTAGGCAAAGGAACTCTGTAATAAATTCATGTAATCTAACCGTGTTTGGGATTATTAGAATTGTCATGAGATGCACTCTGGCTATAAGGTATTTAAGTTTGGCTGAGGGGTACTTTTTAGTAGTGATAAGACAAACCGAGGAGAGTTATCTCGTCTACTTGTTCTAATTTTGTATTATTATATATAAAACTAGCGACCCGCCCGTTTTGTCTCCACCGACTTCCGAAATTAAAGTTATTTTGCACTTTTTAGTGTTTTCATAACTAAAAAGTGTAAAATAAAAAACCTTTTACAAAAAAAATACGACTTCAGAGTAAAAAAAAACACTGAAAAGTGCAAAATAACTTTAATTTCGGAACTCGGTGTTAAATAACGAAGAGACAAAACTATTATAGAAACACCGACTTCCGAAATTAAAGTTATTTTGCACTTTTCAGTGTTTATTTTCTCTCTTATCTTAAAGATGCATATTTCGTCTTGCTGACATCCTACTCATGCTATGTAAAAAAAAAAACCTTAGTTATCGTATCGTGTTATACGTTCATCCATTAAATCAGCAGTGACTTAATGGATGAACGTATCAACGAAAGCGTTTATTTAAATCTCGGAAAGTTCCGAGTTCATTACCGGGCTTTCGCGGCTCTGTAAATATATTGCCAAAGCCACGGCGCTCCGGAGCTATTCCATTGTGTAGAGAGTTATTTTAAAAAGCTAGGGTCACCGTACTATAAGTACCTACTAAAAGTAAATTAACACATCCACTAAATAAGTCGTCTGATTGTTTATCTCTAAACGGTCATTTATCATTTCTTTTGAAAGTGTATTTGAAGCGTTTTTTAGATGATAGAATTATTAAATTTACTAGAAAGTATGGTGATAAAATGTACGTGACACTTTGATCGATGAACAAATATTTTATAAGAAAAACACATGAAAAGCCTTGAAAAATTTTGAGAGTTCAGTGTAAGGTTGTTCAACTGTTGGGCAGTTAATTATCTGTAGTCCAGTGTTGCCCGAACCACCTGACTGCAGCTGATTGCCGATTGTCAACCTCAAAACGTATGCAGTAGGTATGTAGGTACGTAGTAGAGGTCTATCTCGCTTGGGCGGTACGTAGCCCTGTTTTGGGCCATGATCCGAAGTGAGAGGGCATAGGAAGTAGTCATCTCCTCTGCAAAGTAGTAATGCGGATGTGGAGGTGGCGGAAAATGTGAAGAAGAGATCATTCTCAAACCCCAGTCACCGTAGAAGATGCCACGGGCGTTGATCGTCGCTGGGCGTTTACGGCACAGGCTTGTAGACGGCGAGCAATAGGTAACTCACCGTCTGGGCCAGGACCAGACTCGAGTTGACGGCGTATTGTGTTCCCAGCGCGTGGGGCTCGCTAGAGGCGATGCCTGCCAGGGCGGCGGGATTGTTCGAAGGAGTAAACGCGAAACGCAAACGAGCGCTTGACTGCGATCCCACCTGATGGTAAGCAGTGATGCAATCGTTGATGGTGAGGCGCACTAGTTTATTAAGAGCCTATTCACTCTAGCCTTGACGACACCCTTTATTATTTATTTGATAATTTCCCACCTCAAAGAAATGTTTAAACAGGTCTAAGGTTGTAGGTATATAGATTTTTCATCTACTCAATGTAGCAGAAAGTGGAATCAAGATGTGTGTGCATTGTGCATAAGCCATTATTGAAAAGCCCAACACAAATAAACTGAAGATTTATTTCATATTTCGGAGTACCTATACTTGGTCTACACAACTCTAATACTTACGTAGGTACAGAAAGTTTTGGAGCGGCAACATTTTTTTTCATTAAATGATCTGACATTTTAATGGCATAATAGACTCGCCCCCGTACTTGGAACTTATATCATAAATTGCCAAATGTGGGTGTTGGTACTTCACGCTCCTATTGGTGATATCTATGCTTCCTCGGGGAAAATCGGCATGATGTATGAAATAGTATGACCTTTAATTCAGTCTAGACTGAAATAGAAATAATGTTTTTACCATGTTAATATTGTAAACAGTCGTAATAATATCGTAATCGCATGCTCCTGACGGTGTATACTAAGTTTATTTTACGTTCAATTATATAACCCTGAATGATTGAACACGCAAGGTTAAGGTGATTACCTATTGCAATGCATGCTGTAACATCAAAGAGAAACTGTTTACGTTAAAAATCAGGAAACCGGTAGCTTTGCATTTAGAAACAGGAACTAATTATTTTCTTCTTTCAAAAGTAGTACTAGTTCTACCTAATAAAAAAGTTTGCAATTTCGGTTCCGGCTCTTCTGCCGACTCAAAATGAGGAATCTCAATAGGTAGGTAGTACACGGGTAGTGTGAAAGTGAAACCCGGGGCCCTGGGACGAAGGTAAAGAAGGAACAGGAGTGGGTTTTTAGTCAGTAAAAGTCTGACATTATTTTTCGCTCCGCCCAAGAGCGGGATTTGTCATAAGATGATTTTCCCACCTAAAAAAAAAATAGGTAGTAGTAGTTTTTACTGAAATATTTCAAAATTTGTTGAAATGTATTTTATTATAATGAATAAGCGAAATTTTTATTTATGAATAAAGCCCAAAAATTGATGATATTTTTTTTTAATCTCATGTCGTCGGCTATCGTTTGACTTATTGGAATATTTCTTACAGCTGAGAAAACTTCATCCTTCACCTAACTTTTGAAACAAACCTCCACGACACCATAAAATTTTATTTAAAACATATTCAAAGGCCAGTTCTTCGATGACAGTGACAGTCTGTCAGTTCAATATACAGATTAGGGAAATTAACGTTGTTTTATATTCTTAAATATAATAAGCTATTAACATTGTTATAGTATTCATCGATGAATCGATAAAAATGTATCCAACCATAAAACTGCTTACTTATACTGACAAGGGATGCAACGGCGAAACTCTTTAACATCCAGGCCTCCGGACATTGCGGCCTCGGTCCCTCTCGATGTGGCACTCTCCAAGCCTGACGACGAGCAGCTGTTCTACACGGCGAGCGTACACTTCCTGCGAAAACGTCTGGAGGAGAAGAGCAACCGGCCTCTGAAACCGCAAGACGCCACGCAGAGCTGCTGCAACCTGACTAGGTCAGACACCCATCGAAATACTAGACAGATTCCAAAAGTAGACTTATATAACGGCCCGCCAAGAGGAGAAATACCGTCACTATCAATGAGTCAAGTTCTACCGTTTCCTAAATCTAATAAAGACGGTTTCTTTGCACGACTGAGGAACACTTTCCGTAAAACGCGACGCCCTGCCGATGTTACTGTCCAGAACATAGAGGAGTCTGAAACTAAGAACATATCAAACTTTAAATTCCCCAGAGTTTCACGTCTACGGCACCCTCACTCTTCATGTTTACTCAAAATATCGGAGGAAAACATCACTCCTAATGTAAGACGTTCGAGAACTAGCAAAGGCGATCTCTTAGAAGAAAATAAGTTTGTGACTCACGCTAGAAGGTAGTTTTGTTTGTATTGTCTTTTATGTTATTATAATATACCGTATTTTATTTGGATTGACATTGGCCTTTTATTTTATTTTCCTGTTATTTATTTACAGTTTTTTATTGTTAAAATTTACTAGCAGTCATTCATTGGTTATCGGATCAGGTAATTAGTCATTGTTATTCCTTCGGTGGTGAAGTAATGTCCTTCAGAACTTTAGTATCACAACAATTAGTTATAAAACACGATGAGTAGTGAGAAAGAATCGAGATACGCGGCCGCTGCTAGAGATACCATTGTCAACATTTTTTAAACACAGTCTTAACATTTTGTCCGGTAAGAAACGAGCTCGTGAGTGGACGGCGAGTAATTTTCTACCCGCTCCTCGAAAGAGATGTCAGCAAACCGTACCCAGCAGGGCCGATGCCCGCTAGGGCCACAAAGAATTTCTGAAAGGGAAACCCGTGGTCCTAGAACGCAAAGGGCATCTGAAGGACTCGTGTGTGCTTTTAGTTAGTAAAAGTCTGACTCGCCTTCTCGCTTCGCCCTACAGCGGGAGAAGTGATTGGATCATTTCTCGAGATCTGATAAGTTTTGGACAGCCATATCAGCTAGGGAATTTTGGCAAACCATACATGACATGTTTTTAATGGGATAAATAGATAAATGATCGTTCCATGGATTCAAACGCTATACTCACACACAAACTTCAACACGAAAAACTTTAATTAGTCTGAAACCTCAAAGTTTGACTAAAGAATGATGCGTATGTCATCATGCTATGACAACTGCAAACGTGGGCAGCTTCTCGAAAGATCTCATATGGTCGACATATTAGTACAAACTAGGAAGCCGTACAGTACGCCCTTCATCAGTGCTCACACGACACTTGTAGTCTGGGGGCGCGTCTTGTGACGTCATAGGGCACCCGGTCAATGCCCCTGGCCCTGAGCCCCATTCAGACCAGACACTGAACATGATTAATAGATATGTTGCTACATTCATAAAAAACTGGCGTAATCTAAGTGACTCAGCACATCAAGCCCATACATCAAATAACAGCGAGGAAGCAATGTCTTTTTGTTCTGGTATTTTCACTACCCCTTTGTTGTTTTGTGATTAAAACAATGTGAAAACGCCGACCCTTCATAGAACAAAAGACTTACTCAAGTTTTAATTACATTTGTTTAAGGCGCCGTATAACATCTCGTCTTCTTCTCTTTTTTAATAGTAAGATTTTTATATTGGTGATTTAAACAAATGTCACAGCAAATCAATTTGTACTTTAAACCATAATATATAATAAATATCCCACCCATACATATAAAACCGTTTTGGAAATAGATTCATTATGTGTCTGCTAAGGAGTGGAATTCCTTGCCAGAGTCTGTTTTCTGATAGCTACAACCTTGGGGGTCTTTAATTCAAGAGTCAATAAGTTAATTCTAGATAAGCGTTGGTCAACCGCGAGCTTATCAAAAATGAAAAATAGGTATTTAAATCACCCAAAGGGCAATGGAAAGGGCTATGCTCAGCGTTTCCTTGCGTGATCGAATCAGAAATTAAGATATCCGCAGAAGAACCAAGGTTGCCGACATAGCACGAAGAATCGCCAAACTTAAGTGGCAATGGGCAGGGCACAATACTCGCAGAATAGATGGCCGTTGGGGCTGAAAGGTTCTGGAGTGGCGACCGCGTACCGGAAGACGCAGTGTTGGAAGACCCCCTACAAGGTGGACCGATGACCTGGTAAAGGTTGCAGGAATCCGATGGATGCGAGACGCACAGGACCGTTCATTGTGGTGACATTTGGGGAAGGTCTATGTCCAACAGTGAATGTCTATCGGCTGAAATGACGATGATGAATGATGAGGTATTTAAATTATACAAATTTTCTTTTTTGTCTGCTATAAAATGTATTATGAGTTTTCAAGCGTAAAATTCCAAAGCTCTCGAAATTTTCAATCAGAGAAAAATATTTATCAAGTTCAAGTTTACAACGCGAGACACGTATTTCACCTTTATTTATATAGGCTCCTAAATTCTGTGGCAGTCGTTGAGCCTTAAATTGTACAGGCGATGGCAACGACCTTGCCTATTATGTGAAACTGCATGAATTTTAAATAAATAGGTTTAAGGACACGGCTGTGAAACATTCTTGTTATAATAAACAAGATATACGCTTTTGCTTATATAAGAATTAAATATTTGTTTTGCCAGCGTCATTGAGTTTCTCAACATATAATTTAAACGATCACGAATGTTGGTTTAACAGTGTCTATACAGTTTCCGGGGTGTTCTTCATACGTTAATGCGTCATACTAAACAAGTTGATTTTTACGTGTGCAGTCAAAGAAAGATAAGGTCGAACATTCGTGTGCCAATATTGATTTAAGTCTCATATTTACTCAGTTTCCTTGTATTTTTTTTATGTTGTATATCATCAAATGGCTTCTACTGCTCTAGGATGGAGCGAGAGGGCGTGTCAGACTTTTACTGATTAAAACCAAGCTTATGTTCCTTCAGTTACCTTTTGCGTTCTAGGACCATGAGTATCCCTTTCATACTTTTCCCCATGGTAGGGCCATGGGGAAAAGTATCGCAGGCATCGGCTCTGCTGAGCCCCTACGGTTTGCTGACATCTCATTCAGGCGCGCGTGGAACACTACGCGACGTCGACGACACGAGCAACCCATCATAGCTCGTTGTTCACAAGCCCGCGCCTACGGTGGCCGGAGATCGCTCTGCGATTCCCGACGTCCGAGGTTCCTTGCATATGGCGTTTTGTATTGAGTGTCCGATCGAAAGTAGTTTACATTGAAACTGAAACCGAATTTCGGTGTCGGTCGCTCAGTTTCGGCCGAAATGAAAATCGGAACTTCCATTATAAAGTCATGATTTTATTTTACAGCAAACCAAACAACCCATCCAAACGTACAAAACGTTTTGGGAACACATTCATTGTGCGTACACAGCTAAGGAATGGAATTCCCTAAATCGCAAATTCAAACTGAAATGAACTTATCAAGTTACAACGACGAGCGCGGACGCGGCAAAATGAGACTTCGTAACTTGCGGTTCAGCACACCGAACATGTTCGATCGCAGCACGAAACCTATCGAATGGTTTTGGTTGTTGTTTCGACTGGATGACAGCCGAAATCGAAACAGCCGATTCTCGTTTTTTTTTTTTTTGCCGGAACCGAAACAAAGAGTTTGGTTGGACGGACACTATTTGTATTACAACAGGGTTCACTAATGTTTGCCCAAAACTCCATTCACAAATTTTTAGTTAACAACCAACGTCTCGTATACTATTTATTTCACAAACGATTCGTTCTACGAATGTTTCATTTTACAAACTTTCGCTTTACAAACTTTTTTTTGGCAAATGTTTCTCTTGATAAATAGTTCGGATGATATTTAATCATTTACACATTTCTTATTTAATATTCTCATTCTTTTGGAAAAAATACGTTTTGACTAAATCATTTTATAATGAATTTTCTAAACGATCACGACGGTATTGTGCAACAAATATGAATAGGGGTTGCCTTGCTAATTTAGCCTTCAAATAAAAGAAGGCTTTTGTATAAAAAATTTTGCCATTGTATCAGTTGAACTATCAATTCAATTCTTTTCGTTACTCCGACGTTTCATTTGATCGAAAAACTTACAAAACATACAAAACGTACAAAACACACAAAATGACTACTAAAAACATACGAAACATTACATTATATTCCAAACGCTGTTTTATGAGATAAAATTAATAAAAAATGAATCGTTTGTCAAATGACACGTTATTAAACAAAAGTTTATCTGGTGTTTTGTTTGTAAAGTAAATTATTTGGAAAACTTGTTGTTGTAAAATGATGAAATGACGAAACATGTTTTTGCCAATCGTTGGTTGTCAAGTGAAAATTTGTAAATCAATTTTTGGTGAACTTACAGGATACCTATAACAGACTAGCACTTTGGCAGCGTCTTCGTTCGCGAGAATGTTTTCATGAAAACTAACACCATACGGTTTGAGGATAGTTTTGAAAAACTAATAATGGAAGGCAAAACTTTGAAAAACTATTAATGAAATTCAGCATATCTATACTCTGTGTGGTACAGAAAACTGCTAGAGCTGCGGGATTTTTCGAAGCAATTTTTCATTTATATTGTGTAGTTTGTTTCTTTTTATTTTGTATCTATTTGACCTCTGACTAAAGACTTAAATAAAATACCCAATTTAATGGAATAAATGTTAGTGATTCCTATATCGACCAATAACCTGAATTGATTACTAAAATCTAAATTAACGCAAGCGAAGCCGCGAGTAAAAGCTAGTTTTTTTTTATTAAAGGTAGGCTCAAAATTGGACGAAGGCAACCACTGACTGGATTCCGAAATGCAGGAGCCGGCGACGCGGTAGGCCCAGAAGGAGATGGCGTGGCGATTTGGACTAGGAGTCCAAAGTCTTAAGGATTGGCCAGAAGTAGCTAAGGACAGAAAGGAATGGAATAACAGAAGGCAGGCCTTTACCCTGCAGTGGGACACAATGGGCTCATAATAATAATAATTAAGATAGGCTCGCGTTTGACCACTATCCCACCTGATGGTAAGCGATGATGTGGCCGACGGTGGAGCACGCTTGCCTAGAAGTAACCTATTCACTGTTGACTTAAAGACCCCTAGGATGTAGCTATCAGGAAACACAGACTCCGGCAGGGAATTCCACTCCTTAGTTGTACGCATAATGAATGTCTTCCTAAAACGCTTTGTACGTATGGGTGGAATGTCCACCATGTACCGATGGCGCAACGCCGTACGTAGTGGTGCGATGATGGAACGGACTTGGTGGAATTAAATTGTGCAATTCCAACGCACACTCCGAAATGTAATCGATAGAAAACCGATAGTCCAGCAACTCGGCGTCGTCGATGCTCAAGGCTTTGGAGTTTTGACTCGACAAGTGCATCATCACCGATGACCCTCTTGGCTCGCTTCTCAATCGACTCCAGGGCTTCAAGCTGGTATTTGGCAGACCCGTCCAAAAGATGAGAGCAGTATTCCGTACACAATCGAACTAGCGCTTGATAAAGGTTGAGCAGCTGTTCCGGCGTGAAGTACCGTCTCACCTTAGCTAAGATCCCCAATTTTTTGGCAGCCTGTTGGACTTTTGCCTCGATGTAAGAGCCGAAATTGAGGGTAGACGACAACGTTACCCCAAGAAACTCAAGGTTGTAGGTATCGGCACGGTTACACCCTGGACTGATGGAGTCGGGTGGAATTGGCTTTGGAATTGGAATTCAATAGGTTAATTTCTTTTTAAGAGAATATGACACAAATAGAAACACAAATTGTTTTAAAATTGTATTAAACATATTTTATTGTATACCAGAAGGTAATTAAATAGTAAAAAATTAAAATCTAAACTTAAATCTATGGTGCATTTACATGCCTAATTTGTTCTATCACAGGTTTTTTGACGAATTCTGTCGATGTGCCTCTGGAGTTTGCCCACAGCACCGTATCATACCATGACCGTGTTAAAAACGTGTGTAGCACGGGAAGAAACAGGACATGAAACTACTGTGTCCACGAGAATGTATAACAGTCATGAAAACGGTCATCATATTATTATGCAATTACAATCCGTATGCTCAACGATACAATGATTTTTTTTGCCTGTCGCGTTGTATGATCATAGTATGGTACCATGTAATAGGCAATCTCCTATATTTTATCTACATTAATTAAATCTTAAATTAATAACTGAAATATAATATGAATATCATACCTACATGATCTTATCTTAAAGCTTTAATAAACTTATTTATTTGTTATTATAAACATAATCCGCCTTCTTAAGAATTAGGATACACAATAGTGATGTTCGAGTAGTGGTTAAGTGATTCTTAACATTTGTGCAAAGCTATTTATAAAAAAAAAAACCTAATTTGCAAATGTTATCATAAAGTATCCTATTATAAATTAACAACGGTACTATATCTTAAATTACTTAAAAATCTCAAGGCTTTGTCTACAGTCTAATCTATCATCATCATCATCATCACTTCAGCCGAAAGACGTCCACTGTTGGACATAGGCTTCCTCCAAGTGTCGTCACAGCGACCGCTCCTGAGCGTCTCACATCTATCGGATTCCCGCGACCCTCACCAGCCCCCCTAGCCAAGTTACGACCGTTTCGTTTGACGTCATCTCAACGCTCAGTCACGTGGTCAGAACAAAGGAATCGGAGGCGTGGCCTACTCGAGGCGTTCGACGCAAGATAATCGAAACGAAACGGTCGTAACTTTGCTAGGGGGGCAGGCCATCGGTCCAGCTTGTTGGAGACCTTTCAACGCTGCGTCTTCCGGTACGCGGTTGCCACTCTAGAACCTTTCGG
Source organism: Mythimna impura (assembly GCA_905147345.3). NCBI lineage: Eukaryota > Metazoa > Arthropoda > Insecta > Lepidoptera > Noctuidae > Mythimna > Mythimna impura. The sequence continues at coordinate 8,436,882 of LR990348.1, read as the reverse complement.
CCCCATCAACTGTTTTGCGAGTGATCTATCCTAATTTTAAATAATACATAACAAAACTAGTCTAACTTAGGAATGAAAGAAGAAAAGTTGAACAGCTTAGAAGCCATACAACATATTAGCCAAATATAACATAATTAAAAATAATTACGGAAATAAACAAATCCAGTTCTAAAAGTAGTGTACGCACATTGATGAAATCAATAGTGTACTTTTTATTTTATCTTCCAGCAAAACTTAAGTAATGGGCCTACCACACGCACAAGCGTAAGTTATATCGTGTATAGAATACTGCTCTCATCTTTGGGATGGGTCTGCCAGATACCAGCTCGATGCCCTGGAGTCGATTGAGAAGCGAGCCAAGAGGATCATCGGTGATGATGCACTTGTCGAGTCAAAACTCCAAAGCCTTGAGCATCGACGCCGAGTTGCTGGCCTGTCGGTTTTCTATCGATTATATTTCGGGGAGTATGCGTTAGAATAGCACAATTTAATTCCACCAAGTCCATTCCATCATCGGACCACTAGACGTAAGGCGTTGCGCCATCGGTATATGGTGGACATTCCACCGATACGTACAAAGCGTATTGGGAACACATTCATAATGCGTACAGCTAAGGAGTGGAATTCCCTGCCGGAGTCTGTGTTTCCTGATAGCTACAACCTAGGGGTCTTTAAGTCAAGAGTGAATAGGTTACTTCTAGGCAAGCGTGCCCCATCGTCGGCCACATCATCGCTTACCATCAGGTGAGATAGTGGTCAAACGCGAGCCTATCAATAATAAAAAAAAGCTTCAGCACATTTTTGCCTGCGCAGGCCAGTTTGTATACGAAACACCATGTAAAACTGTATGAGTTTTACTCGTAACAACCACAAGTACGGTGATCCGTGTATAAACCGGCTTGCACTGGCAAAACTGTGGTGAAGTTTTTTCGTGTGGCAGGTCCATTAGGTAACTTCATATCCTACGATTAATTTTTCAATACACTTACTCGAAATCTCGCTCTTATCTAACCGCTTTTAGGCACGCAATAGACTGTTTTCCGCACTAGTGCAGAAATGTGCGCGTGATCTTCTCCACCACAATTTTTTTACATTTATCGTATCAGGCTGGGTGCTGGTTGACCGCGCGAGTCGCCGCTCAACCCCCGTTTATTTATTGCTTCGTAAGGGTATTGAAAAAAGTCGTTTGATACACGTGCAAATTAGTCACTGCAGTCCTCGGCTCCATAACACACTCGCCTACGGCTCGTGCGAATTCCGCCTCGGTCGCAATGACAAACTTTATGCACTTGTATCAAAATGTACTAGGTAAGTATATCAAATTAAGTCGCATTACCAACGCAGTCTTTTGTCCTAGTAGTAGGCAAGATGAGTTAGCAAGGTCGAAAGAGTTATCGCGTTCCATGAACGCAAATATCAACTGAAAGAACACGGGTGCGTTTTAGTCAGTAAAAGTCTGACAGTCCTGCTCGCTTCTCCCAGAGCGGGAGGAGTTATTTGAAGAATTCCGTCTCAAAAAATAAAAAAAAATTGTAAAATTAGTCATATCATGCGTTTTGTCCTGAATCTTATAACAAACTAGTAATTAGACTGCGATTTATAAATTTCTTTTTAGAAGCGCTGTGAAAAAATTGTTCATGATTTTCAGTGTTATTTTTCTATAAATAGTGTTGTTTTCAGTGCAACTTTAGGCCGTTTTCCTTCAACTGCCTCGCGACTTCGGGATCCAATTCTTCCTCTCGAAAGTTATACCCATAATTGATGACTTCTTTTGCTACTTCATAGTTCTTCTTTAAGGAGTTTAACCAGATAGTGTAGGAGTAATCTGGCCAAGTCCCTCCGTAGCGTTCCGGCAAGTGGCTGGGCGATATGTGTTTGTGCAGGGAGGTGAGGTCCTGGCCGTGGAAGTAGATCCTCGACCGCATGGTGGGATTCAGCAAAGGTTTGAAGATGTTGTAGATCTTGTCAAACAACCATGAGTGGTTGATGACGTGTATGGCGTAGGTCGTCACCGGGAAGCATGACTGGAATCGAAACAAAAAGTGATATTAAATTATTATTATTTTGATGAATTTATGATATTGTTTAATTACTTAATTTGCGCAATATCTTTATAATTTATAGCCTATGTGTTATTCTGATGTATAAGCTATATTATACTACTACTTATATTTTTATATTTTTTTACTCTTGATAGGTTCGCGCTTGACCGCTATCTCACCTGATGGAAAGCGATGATGCGGTCGACGATGGAGCGCGCTTACCTAGAAGTAACCTATTCACTCTTGACTTAAAGATCTCTACTAATCTGCTTACTCTAAATGTAGAAAAACAAAATATATTCATTCCCTTTCGGTTCGGGCACGCTCAGCGCAACTATATTGTAGGTAAATCTGTACTTTTTTTTGTGTTGTTGTTGCCTATTGTATTGCCTGCATCGAATAAATACTATTCTATTCTATTCGTTTTTATCTCCCCAACACCTCGACACCATCAGTGGAAACTATAACATTTACTGCCCACAGTTGTGCCAGATCATCAATTACTTGTTCTTGTATACTATTGAAGACTATTTGCAGTATAAGGTACCTTGGCGTATTTGTTGAAAAACTATTGATTTTGCGCCCACAGGTGGAGACCCTTACAGGACAAGTCAGGAAGTTAGTTTACGTTTTTAAGAATCTTCGTCGTTCTGCCGATCGGTCGATATTGTACACATGCACTATGTCAAACAATATAGGGTTAAATTAATTAAAAATAAGGTTGTAAATATGAAGATTCTTGTCTATTGTCATCATTTTGATTCTCATTCTCTTCAATATACCTAGCCTTCAATCAATAATATTTCTAATCGATGCTGGTGACCCGGTGTTTTTATCAATAGAGATAGTAACGACATCTATGTTACCACATACGAACTAAACGATAAAATCATCGCGATATCAGAGTTCACTGCGCCGGCGCGTAGTGTTCCACGCGCGCCTCAAAGAGATGTCAGCAAACTGTAGGGGTCCAGCAGAGCCGATGCCTGCTCAGGTAATGGGAAAACGTATGAAAGGGATAATCGTGGTCCTAGAACGCAAAAGGCAACTGAAGGAACATAGGTGTGGTTTTAGTCAGTAAATGTTTGAAGCTCCCTTACGCTCTACCCTAGAGCACGAGAAGTGATATGATTTCCCACCTCAAGAAAATGAAGAACATCGTAAGCGACAGTTGGCGGTTGTTGTAGAAAGGAGTTTTTCCTGTCGTAATTAATAAGTATTTATAATAATATTAATAGGGCCTATTTTAATAGATCAGGGGGGCTTTGTAAACTGACAATGTCATAAAATTGGTATTACGTATCACACAAGTGACTAACAAACTATGGTGGAAATGTGGTGAATTATAAAAATTTACGGTGCCTATTGTGACCACTCTAAAATTTTATCGACTATTATACAGCTTCAAAAGCTTACACAATCGCAATTTTAAAAGTTTCGATATAATAACATCTGTCAAAACGTGTTACGGTGGCTATCAAAGGCACCAGTGGCTAATGACGTCACTGCAGTTGGTCACTGAAGATAGGCAATACGAAACTAGCTGTTTGACAGTTCAATGATGCACATTGTTAACAAGTGATCATCACTTGAACTGTCAACAGAGTTACGCAATAGCCCCGCTGGCCCTGTACCATGACTTTAAAGTAATATTGTTTCATTCTTATTTCCAGTGTCGGTAAGAGATGGCGCTAGACAACCTGTATAGCTCTGTCTCTTACCCACACTGAAATAAGAATGAAACAATCTTACTTTTAACGTCATGGTAACCCCGCAGTAGGTGTATGTTATTATTTCAGTATACAGTGTGTCTTTGACATCGACGCACAAACGAATACCACGGATCCAGTACATGATTCTGGACACCCCAGTAGTGGAATTTTTCGTCGGTTTTTCCCCTTTTTTATGTTTACCTTTTTTCATTTAATCTGTATAAAATCGTTATTCTAACATTTTTAATGACTAAAATTTAAAATTAAAATTAAAAATGTCGTCGGGGTTGATTAGAATAACGATTTTATCCACCCCGGATGACTTTTTAATTAATTATTTTTTAATATTTTTTTTTTTGGTTTTTTTTTACTACAAATATCATCGGGGTTGGTAAGAATAACGATTTGACACAGTTTACATTTAAAAAAGTAAAGATTTTTTTTTTAATTAGGAAAAAGCCGACGAAAAAATTCCACCATTGGGGGGTCTAGAATCATGTACTGGATTCGTGGTATTCGTTTGTGCGTCGATGATTTGTCATACTACATAGACACCGTGTATATGTGTTTAGTCAATTTTTTTTTTAGGAAGGTATTGTCATTAATACTTTTTAATTTTTTTTTTTTTCAAAATCGCAGTACTTATACATTTTTTTTTTTAATACTAAAAACCACAAAAGCCTTTACTGGCTTATATATGGCTAGTGATTTCGGATAAATTACAAATAAGTTAGGTAGTAAGTGAAGTTGTAAGTTTTACATTTTAAAGATATTATAAATAAGTTAGTATGACTAAACCAATTCATTCAGTTGCAAAAAATGCTTTTTTAATTCACATTTTGATTTTTTAGGGTTGCAGAGGTATTTATTTTGTATGTCCACAGGAATTAAAGAAGAGAAAACCCATTCTTGCAAAAAACGCAAACTGTTGCTTGCGATCAATGTTTTTCGTGAAACAGATCGATATACAACAGTCCGTAAATAATTATCGGTCAGCTGCCCACACCAGACACAACACCTGTCTGGTCGGAGAATCCTCACTTTTTATTCGAGGGACTTCACACCTAGTTCCACATACCTCTTAAGGATCACACGAGTGCACATAGAAAAAAGTTGCCTCGTAATTAATAAACAATACTTACCACCATAAGTTTAACAATTTTGGACGCGACGGAAGGTGTGATCTGCCACGCGTGCTGGGTACCAATGTTCTCCAAGTCGAACACTGCCACTCCTCCCAATATTTGTGACCTCTGCTCCAGTAGACCAAGCTCCAAAGCCATGATGGTGGCTTTGAATAAGTCTTCCACAGGTATTACTTTTGGGTTCCAGCAACCTGAAATAACCCATAATAAATATCTATAGTATCAAGTTATGTACCGAAACGTTGAACTGAAAAACTCTATCTTTTATTTTTCAGTCTGTCATTAATCATCTGATATCGAAATCCATTGAATTTTATTTAAAGTATAGGTACGATACACGTGAACCGTAGATTTTTTTATAGGAGTTATATTATTAGAAGTGTAAAAAAAAACTTAGCCCAAGATAATCAACTTAATAAATTATATATAAACTTTCAAAGAAATTACTTTTTTTCCCTTCTTTCACACAACGCCAGCTAGTCCCAAACTAAGCAGAGCTATGAGTATTTGACTTATATATTTCTTCTTCTTCTTCTTCCTGCCCTTATCCCATACTACTTATATATTTCCAAATACATAAATATTATAGTTATATTACACCCAAACACAGAACTAATAACCATGCCCATCACACAAACGTTTTAGGTCGGAATCGGACCTACGACCTCCAGCATAGCAGGCCAAGTTATATCTTATTCAAGATTATTTTTTAAATTATGTAAGTAATGATTTTTTAATATTGCAGAAAAACCACGTGGTTTATGGATCTATTACCATTTTTTTCAGACAGTTTTTCCTTTATCCTCATTTGGATAATAAAATATAATAGGTAGATTACCAATGGTAATCAACATACTAAATAACCATACATTTAATTTAAAAAAATGTAAATTAGATCTTATTCAGTTACAATTAATTTTTTTATTACATTAGGTTAATGACGCGCCTATCAAATATCAGTTAACAAAAACATAGCAAGTTTTTGCTTTGCCACAGACTGCTAAGAAAAAAATGTAAAACAAGATAAACTCGCACATTAAAATGAAGCTAAAGTTGCGTTTCTCTTACTACCTGGTAGTAGGCAAACTATAAACTGGGTTACGGGATTGTTCTTGTTACTTACTGTGGCTCTGGAACGCAAAGAGTCACTAAAGGAACATCGGTATGTTTTAGACGGGGAAAGTTTGACACTCCCTCTCATTCCATCTACAGCGGGAGAAGTTATTTTAAGATTACCCAAACAAAAAAAAAGTTACAATCTAGCCTCACATCACATAAAACACGTCGACTATACTACCTAAAAGTCAAAGTCTTGACCTTAGAAATAGAAGGAAGGGCCTGTGCTCGGGAAGTGGCAATCCAGTAATAAGCTAAGCCAGTTAAAAATCAAAGTTCTTGGAAAGGAAGGACAATCCCGGAGAGTGGCAATGAGGATCAATCATATAATAGCAAATCCGAATTTTACTTAGTACATCGTATGTGTAATAATTTACTGAGCATTTGATTTTTTAAATTATTAAAATCCGTCAAGAAATGGTGGATTTATTGAAGTTTTTCCGAACGGCTACTTGAAAACGCGCGCTCTCGCTGGACTGTTTACGATGACGTCAACTGTCATGATCCGTGCGACGAACGGCTTGATCGTATTCATTCGCCGGTGAAGACCGATCATGACAGATGACGTCACAGCGAGTCGCTTCATTCTCGGGCGCGTTTCTGGAAATAATGCACTAAAATTGTTGTATCTTCGTCATTTTTGGTCCGATTTAAATAATTTCTTCACAGTATTTACTGTTTTTTTTTTGACGCTATAAGTCTGCATTTTCCACAAAAATCAAGATGATCCTCATTATATTACTACATTTTCGAGAAATAAGATTCATATGCTCAACAGCGTCCTAATTTGCTCAGTTACAAAACCTTAGTGTACTATAAAAATGTGAAGCATTCTGACTTACCTATTCTATAAAACAGAAGTCGGCGACCATCTTGATCTCTGTATGGGGGCACGGCGATCACATTATTATCTCCAATTTTTCTCAAGTCCAACGGGAAAATATTATCGAACAGTTCTGGATTGTCTTCTCTGAATTTGTAATAGTTTACTATCTGGAAGAAAAAGAAACAAATAAGTTAAATAAAAGCCTTGCAGTGGTGCTTCCATTATCAGTTCCTTTTGTTTCTTATTAAAACTATGTCTTACTATCAACAACTGCTATCCAAAATGAGGATGCTGTCTTATTTTGAGATGAAAAAAAAAATTTAACCGACTTCACTAAAAAAAAAACACTAATAGGACCAAAATAACTTTAATTTCGGAAGTCGGTTATTTTTTTTTTTTTTGTAAAAGGTTTTTTATTACACACTATTTAGTTGCGATACTTATAACCAGAGTGCCTATTTCTCATGACAGTTCCAATTAACCCAGACACTGCTAGGTTACATTGTTTTATTATGAAGTTCATGTGTCTACCATCCCCCTTCCGGCTCCATCATCCGATCAGTTCGATAGTACCTTATAGCCAAAGTGCATCTCATTGTCATAGCCGCTTAACTATCTTAATTGTGATATCTACGTGAGTATGAAGTTCTGCTGACCATTTCTGGTCTTCTTCATCAGTTTCACTTCATCAAATGTTACTTTTAGACTGTAAATGCTTAAGTTCTCAATGAAAATACCAAAATCATTATATGGTTGCCTATAATATTTGAGGAGTTCCCTCAATTCCTCATGGATTCATCAGAACTGAATTTTGAAAAAAATGGGACCAATCTGAAAGCATATCCTTTAAGAAGAAAAAAAAAATTGCAAATCGATCCATAAACGACGGAATTCTGAGGTAACACACATAAAAAATAAATAAAACATACAACCGAATTGATAACCTCGTCCTTTTTTTTGAAGTCGGTTAAAAAGGTAATACACACCCACACCGCCAGACCACCAGACCACCTTTGTACCCGTAGATTTAAGTTAGTGTAAAAGTTTTGTTACTAATTTGGTGTACAATAAAGTTTATTCTATTCTATTCTATTCTATTCTACACACAGACATACTTTACGGCTACGGCTGAACGAATTTTGATGAAACTTGGCATATGAGTAAAAAAGTATCCTGGATTAGATATAGGATATTTTTATGTAGGATGGTAGCAGCGTTGGCAGACGCCTTTTAAAAAATAAATAATTAAACCCAATAAAGATGAAAATAATATTCCAGTTGCCGAAGGTTTTATTTTGATAGCACACATCGCCCCTTATGGGTGATCAAGGTTCTATTCCTAAATTGTTATGGAAAATGTCGTAACTTGAACTTTTTACTTCGTATCTACATTTTAAGCATACCTAGTTGCTAAAAATCTCGCCTGGGGTCGTAATAAAATGAAAATCAATTAATACCTGTATTATACTGCTACAGTGCCACTTAATTGATTCAAACAATAATGAATTAATTGTTCAATAGTTTTCTACGAAATCAAATCAACGGAAATATTTGACTCTTGAAATATTTTAATAATTCGGTCTACAGTTTGTTGGGGAAAAGTTTCAGTTACGTAACTTGTCCATTTAATTTTCAGAAGCCGTGCGATGTTTTTATTGTTCTCAATTTTTTTAGCTAAATTAAAATGATTGGTCCAATTTTTTTGTAGGTGCTACAGCACTGAAAATAATAACATTCAAAAGGAAGGTTCTAGAACGCTAAGGTCAACTGAAGAACACAGGTGTGGTTTTAGTCAATAAAAGTCTGACACGCCCTCTCGCTCCATCCTAGGGCGAGAGAATTCATTAGATGATCTTACAAAATCGGACCACTAGACGTACGGCGTTGCGCCATCATTACATGGTGGATATTCCCCCCATACATACAAAACGTTTTGGCAACACATTTAATATATCTACGTACAGCTAAGGAGCCAAACTTATGAGGCAATGGGCAGGGCACATTGCTCGCAGATCAGATGGCCGTTGGGGCTGAAAGGTTCTGGAGTGGCGACCACGTACTGGAAGACGCAGTGTTGGAAGGCCCCCTACAAGGTGGACCGATGACCTGTTGAAGGTTGCTGAAATCCGATGGATGCGAGACGCACAGGACCGTTAATTGTAGCGACATTTGGGGGAAGCCTATGTCCAACAGTGGACGTCTATCGGCTGAAAAGATGATGATGACAGCTAAGGAGTGGAATCACCTGCCGGAGTCTGTGTTTCCTGATAACTATAACCTAGGGGTCTTTAAGTCAAGAGTGAATTAACCTATTCACTCTTGACTTAAAGACCCCTAAGGTCTTCTAGGCAAGCGCGCTTAGACCACATCATCGCTTACCATCAAGTGAGATAGTGGTCAAACGTGAGTCTATCAATAATAAAAAAAAACTTAAAAAAAAACCTTTAAAAAATCCTAAAAAAAGAAAGTAAATCAGGTTTAACTTTATTTTATACACAACAACTATCTTATAAATTACCTGTTCAGTTAATAAAATAAGTCAGAGAAAGTTAAACGTTAAATCTAAAGCGTGTTTTGTAAAGATAGGATTTATAGAGATTGACCTCAAAGACCTAACATGCTCGTACATCAGATTAATGGAAAGTTAGAACTGCCGATGGTAAATATTGTAGACATGCTTCTATATCTTATAAGGAAATAATGGGTTCCTTCTATTTGGCAGAATCTTGATACTCCGAAATTTATTTGGCATAACACACTTGGCATAATCTTCTTTATTCGAATATTTTTATGGCATAAAATATTTATGCCAATTAGCATAACTATTGTTTGGCAAAATGTTTACGTATCCGAATTTACAATGGCATACTTTTAACATAGTCGAATTTTATTTGGCATATTTACTTTTGCTATAATTAATATAACGCATAATTTTGTTTACCATAACGTTTATTTAGACAGATGATTATTTGGTATGGGGAACTGATTACTTTCCGAATTTCTTTTGTTCGAATTTCATTTTACCGAAAACTATTGACCGACGTATTTTTTGCTATATGCATTATTTGACATATTTTTAGATTATCGAAGTATCATGTGTCATAGGTATTATTTTACTGAACTGTATTTAGCCAATTTACAAAATAACTTTTTGCTATTTTGGTCAAAGCTTCTTTTGAACTTTTTTCATTTGCCAAATGATCTATTTTCCATATTTTCACCACACCGAAAAAACATTTCACGGAATTTTGGTCACAAATATATAGGGTGACTGGTAATTAGTGTACGATACTTAAACACGTGATTGTGCTCATGATAACCAGCAACTTTTACTATGGGTACAAACCTGAAATCGCGAAAAAAAAATCAGCTGTTCAGTACATTTATGTTTGCCTAATGTACTGAACAGCTGATATATTTTTCGCGATTTCGGCTTTGCTCCCATAATAAAAATTGTTTGTTATCATGAGCACAATCACGTGTTTAAGTATCGTACACTAATTGCCAGTCACCCTATATGTATAGACGGTTAATAGTGTCATAAAAAGACAATATGTTGTGCAACAAAATTTAGTGACAGAAACTAATCGCTGCAAAACCGACTTCACCCAGTTTTGTCTACCCTACCCCTATGTAATTCAAGCCCGCGTAGGCGGTAAGGCGGCCCGTGAGCTGAAGAGCAGGTGGTGAGCGTTAAAACCATCTGCGATGATAAGCTCGCGTGAGGCCGCCTTACCCCGCAGCGCCGGAGCCGTGACAGAAACAATGCTTGCTGTATGTATGTTGCATGCCTGCTTCCATGCTGCATGCCTGCTTGTATATTGCATGCCGCTTGCATGCTGCATGCCTGTTTGTATGCTGCATGCCTGTTTGTATGCTGCATGCCTGTTTGTATGCTGCATGCCTGCTTGCATGTTGCGTGCCTGCTGCATGTTGCATGCCTGCTTGCATGATGCAGGCCTGCTTGCATGATGCATGCTTAAAGCAAGCATCCTTGTTTGCATGCTTCTTAACTTAATAATATACTTGATTATGAACAACAGTTTGTTCATAATCAAGTATATTAATAAGTGCCATTACATTTATATAATTAGCATAGTCGGCCTTATAATGTTCCCACTGTTGGGACTCAGGCCTCCTCTCTAGGAGAGGGAATGGGCCGTAATCCACCACGCGGGCCCAGTGCGGGTTGGTGGATGTCACATGTCTTCGAATTTTTGGTTCTAGGACATGCTGGTTTCCTCACGATGTTTTCCTTCACCGTTTTTAGAGCAGTGGTGATGTAATAAATTACACAAAGTAATGCGCCTGGCTGGGTTTGAACTCGCGACCTACAACTCGTAAGTCGGGGCCGTTACCACTCGGCTACCACTGCTCTTTTTATATAATTAATTAAACAAAATATTAGCTTACTAATCTGAAATTAACACATGCAGAAACTTTCAAGGCGCTTTCACTGTTTTAATTACCATATTTTCATTTCACCAAATGAAATGAAAATATGGTAATTAGTAAGGTCTTCGTGGTTATTTTTTTTATTATACTCAGGAATAGAAGGCCCCCACCCTATGTAAACCGACAGTTTTTTGTAATTAATGACAGCTAATGACCATCGATGTAAAATGTATGCTAAAAGACGATTCTGACTGTGAATTTTCTGCGATAAGATAGTTTGCTTTTTAATTATTATGGAAATAAAATTTATGCCTTAAAATTATTCGACTAACAAAATTATGAGTTTTGAATGTAATTGACAAATGAGTGTATGCGAAACGATTTTCTGCGAAATGATGTTTATGCTATCTGTTGTTATGCAAAATAATATAATGACATAAAAATTTCTGCTATAAAAGGTAATAATATCAACGTAAATATATTAAATATTTAGCCACTAAAGAAGATAAGCCACTAGATTGCGTGAACGTAGAAAATTATCTGGAAATATAATCCCGGGGTAAAAAGTATGTATATGGCTATGTCCTATTCCAGAACATGGTCAAGACATGTGCCCATCCAAATCCATTCAGAAGTAACACACATACACAGATAAATAAAACAGTTAACACAATATAAAACAAAAGGAGAAACTGACTGGCTGACATATCAACGCGCAGTCGAAACTACTGGGACTAGGAGCGTGTTTTGCACAAGGTCCTTTTATGACGTAGGCGAGCACTAAGAGAGGATTTTCCAAAATTCACCCCTTAAGGGGATGAAACGGGGGTCCAAAGTTTGTATGGAGAAATCTACTTTGACGCGGGCGCAGCCGCTGGCAGAGGCTGGTTTAAATATGAATCCACAAATAAAAGTATTTACAGCTTCTTAGGAAATAAATAAAATGAATACAAACTTTTGACGTTATAATAATATAGTGTGATATTAGTTAAGATGAAATAACTATGAACGATTGATATATAATAATGATTTGTGTTATCTTACCAATCTATGGGCTCGTTTTGGAATAAAGTTGCGGGCGCGCAGGAATTTGATTAAAAAATCGTCATCCATCCGGTGAGGCGTGCATTCACCACGTTCTGAAATATGAACAAAATAAATCATTAAAATCATTAAAGAAAAACAGACTGAAATAAAAACCCAATATTTAATGTGTCAACCCGCGATCTTATATATAGTGATATTGCTGAAAGTAAGCACTGTGAAATAATTAAAATCATTAAAGAAAAACCGACTGAAATAAAAACCTAATATTTAATGTGTCACCCCGCGATCTTATATTGCCGAAAGTAAGCACTGTGAATGAGCTTCTTTTGAAGTAAACAATATGAAATTAGTACAGCCTTGTATAGATCATGTAAATGCCCCAATGGGATTGCAGTAGGTTTCATAACTAATTTGTTATCGCATAATATTGTCTTTGCATAATATTTAGAGCTTTTAACGAAGACTATTTCCTTTATAAATTTAACTTGCGGATGCACGGCTTGCGGATCGCACGTAGTGGAGATGAGAATGTTAAGATGGATGTGTGGTGTGGCGAGAATAGATAAAGTGAGAAATTAGTATATTAGAGGAAGTTTGAAAGTGGCGCTAGTGACTGAAAAGTTGAAAGGGAATCGTTTATCTTGGTATGGTCATGTGAAGAGGAGGGATAAAACGGATGTTGCTAAAAGAGTTATGAGTTTACATGTGGATGGATGGAGAGGGAGAGGGAGGCCAAAGAAAAGATGGATGGTTTGTGTGAGAAGTGATAATGAAAGAAAGGGGAGTTAGTGATAGCGTGACGAGTGACAGGAAAGAATGGAAGAAAAGAACGTGTTGCGCCGCCCCCAAATAAAACGGGACGAGGGCAGGGAGATGATGATGAACGAAGACTATTTCCGTAATGAAATTTCATAGTATCCAAATGAATACGTGAGGCTGGTTATTTTTTTTTACATCCCCGTGTACGCTTGCGCTACACGCGGTGGTATGATTATAGAGAATATTTTTTCGAACTTTCCAAGTAAAGTTAGACTTCATAACTCCTTCTTCAAATACAATCGACTAATGTGAGCTCATTTTTAAACGCTGTTGGCCTTTTATTCAATACCTAGGTTTAAAATGACAAACATAAAATCCTCTTCAAGTACGCATGTTGTACCGAGCCACTATGGAATCCTATATTACTTTATTAATTGATGTTTATATGCGTTTGGCTAAGTTTCACTTAAGATTTACTTTGTGAAGATAATTTTATTGCTTTAAAAAATAAATTTCGCAAATGGTTCATGGTAGGTTCTTTAACAGGAATACTTAATTATAGATTTGGTCAGCCCCAGTTTTCAGCCGCAGAGCACTTAGCTGATTCAACCGCTTATCACTTCAAATGAATTCAAGTACTCTAAGGTAGTCCAGTACGTTAAGTCCCAAGTATTTCAATAAATTTTCGATGCAAAAACAACTATTGCCTCGAAAATTAATTGACTAAATAGCATCAATCGATGCAATTCTGATGGATCATTTTATTTTGTGTGATCTTGACATTTCTCAATCATTGAATCTCTCAATAAAAGACTCAACCTTTCATCATTATCATTCAGTCTTAAATGTTAAAATGTTATTACCGTGCTGTACAAGTTTATTTTGTTGTTACTGGAATTGAATTGTTTCTAAATAAATTACCAGAGTTCACTGATTTTGCTGTACACAAGATTATAAATTGAATTTGTCCCTATTTACTTCACTTATTGGGATATATGGGATTTAGAGTACGGATTCTTACACGATGTTAATGTTGTATGCTTCCGGATTTAAGAGATCACTCTCAATCGTATCACCATGTCAATAAGGTTTACTGATGACAGCGGAACCTTAACAAAATATTGTAGATACATCTCCGTTGGCAAGATATCTTCACGTAACTATACTTCACTTTACCTGGTGGATCTGCCTACATTATACCAAGTATATCACAGTTCAACGTCCTGTCCGCAGTAACTGTGCGCATGTATCTAAATAATTCGCCTATATCATTTTAGTTGCGGCCTCCACATACGAGGCTTGACTTTTTGTTCACATACGACGTTTATCCTTTGAATAATTTAGTGAAACAACCGCAAACTAGCTAGGGTAGGATGTTACTTTATTTTTGGCTCGGGGGAACTATAAAGATATAGTTAGTTTTTATAGCAGTTCATCATCTGTCTAGCCTTTTCCCAACTAGCTTGGGAAACCAGTCTAACCGGATGCTGCAGAATACCTGTTTTACATGGAGTGACTACCTATCAGACTCCCATAACCCAGTTATTGGGCAACACATGATACTCCTTGGATAGACTGATAGACAGACTTTCTGGCATCTGCCCCCCTAGCCAAGTCACAAACGATAAACGTAAACTCTCAGTAGTCTTTAATAGATTTTCAACTTTATGTTATTGGATATAAAGTTGAAAATCTATTGAAGATTACATAGTGTTTTCGTTCGTTCCGGTCGCTAACGCTCAGTAGTCTTTAATAGATTTTCAACTTTATTCTCTTAGGTATAAAGTTGAAAATCTATTGGAGATTACTAAGCGTTCACGTTTATCGTTTGCAACTTGGCTAGGGGGGCTGTAGCGACTGTCCAAGATTTACGAATGATAACCGGGACTACCGGGCTCTCGTAGCTGTACGAAAAAAATTGTTTTCGCTCCATGAAGCCTTATCATGTAGATTGTCGAGGCTAAGTTTAAAGCAATATATGTAGTATCAAGAATATAATTCAAGTGATAAGAGAAACCCAAAGGTAACCTTTGAGTTCGACCGGATTATAAAAGTAGAGCAGTTAAGATAGCTCCTATCCTATGCCTAGCCTGCACGCGATATACATCCTTAAAACTACATATATACAAAGCTCGTTGCTTCTAATTCATGTCAGGGTCACACATCTCGCCCACGACCCATTGTTAGACTATCTAAATCATTGCGCCATATGTTAAAAGATTATAATAACTAATTGCCTACTCGTGATCTGTCTCATCAATAAAAACTGACTACTTTATCTTGATCACAAATGTAGATTGCAGTTTCGTAGTACTTTGACAATGATATTGATTTAATGACCTATTAAATAATAATAGGTCTTTACCTATAAAATTGGAGATTTTTAAAACGGGTTGCTTTGAAGTGTTATATCATTGGATTGACTTGGAATCATAAGTTCAAATAAATTTTATATTAAAGGTATGTTATTCTTCTTTTGAAATTAGGTATTTATTGGTTTCTTTGCGTTTTATATTTTCTGTAATATAGCAGTACTTTTTAAAGACCCGTTTTAAAGACCTATTATTAATATATTTTTATTTTATTTTTTTCTGTTTGAAGTATCTGTTATTTGTTTATTGTGCAAGCCTACCACAGTGTTGTCTTTTTTAACCCAGGTTGACTGGTAGAGAATGCCTTGTTGCATTAAGTCCGCCTATGTACCACTACTGTACATGAAGTTTAAATAAATAAATATTATGTAAGTACTAGTTTCTACCAGCGGCCTACCCTGCGTGAAAGCAGATTTCTCCATACAAACTTCGGACCCCCATTTCATTCCTATAAGGCAGGGATGGCAAACCCTTATTGGAGAGCGTGCCACTAAATACATAATAATGTGGTCAGGACGTGCCGAAGAATCTTGACTTTGTAATTTAAAGGGAAAAATTTGGCAACTATAAACTCTTAATTTGCATCCCGTAATTCGTATAATGTTCACAATTGTTTGTTTATTTAAATAAAAGAGGAAATTAGTGATTGCAGCAGTATCAAATCACCACCATGTTGTACATCTTACACTGGCGTGCCCAATTATATTGCCGCGTGCCACCAATGGCACGCGTGCCATTGATTCACCATCCCTGCCATAGGGGGTGAATTTTGGAAAATTCTTTTTTATTATTAGTTTACATCATAGACGGCCGTTGACCTAGTGGGAGTCGTGGGAATGCGATGGATGCGAGACGCACAGGACGTTTGTTGTTGTGACACTTGGGGGAGGCTTATGTCCAATAGTGGACGTCTTTCGGCTGAAATGATGATGATGATGATCATTGATGAGCGGGAGGGCGAGTAAGTCTTTTATTGACTAAAACCACACTTACATTTTTTTGGTATAGAACCTCGGGCTGATGTTCGCAAGTCCAGGTTCACCAGGTCCAAGAAAGTATTATGTATCTACTAGTTAGAGGCTATTTTAATTCGCAGAAACAATATAGATAGGTTAACTAATGTAATTCAATCGTAATACGTACAGGATTGAATACACCACTAGAGATGGATTTCTATCCGATATCCAAAGTACCCGATTGCAGGGTATTTACCCGGGTAAATTCCCAAATAGTGGGTACCTATTTACTTTTACTATGTTACATATAGAGAGCAGTGGTGGCCGAGTGGCAACGGCCCCGACTTACGAGGTCGCGGGTTCGAAACCCAGCCAGGCGCATTACTTTTTGTAATTTATTTCATCACCACCGCTCTCAAAACGGTGAAGGGAAACATCGTGAGGAAACCGGCATGTCCTAGAACCAAAAAAATTCGAAGACATGTGACATCCACCAACCTGCACTGGGCCCGCGTGGTGGATTACGGCCCATTCCTTCTCCTAGAGAGGAGGCCTGAGTCCCAACAGTGGAAACATTTTAAGGCCGACTATGCTATGTACATATAATACAAAAACAGAAAGTACAGTCAGGCGTCGAAGAACTCATATATGTACATAGGTTTAGTATATATACTTTGTTTAGTTAATATTTAAGTTTCATATGTACATAGACAATATAATATTTTTTTAATTTATAGAACCCTTACTTACTATTGTAAAACGTTTTGTTATTTTTAGAAATAAAATAATTAGATTTTAAAAGACTTTTTTTTTTAATTGATATAAACTAGTGCTTGACTGCGATCCCACCTGATGGTAAGCATTTTGTAATACAACTGCTCAAATAACATGACATAAAAATCGGCTTTGTTTACTAGTTTAGTGCAAAGGTGTACAATATTCACTTTCTCGTAATAAAAAATGCTTTTTCGTGACAAGTGTAAGTACTCTGTACCCAAATTGGGTATTTGCCGGGTAAATACCCGATGGGTATAAACTTACTGCACATCTCTAATTACAACATTGCAACAACCGTCACCCTCACACGTGCGTGACGCTGATTCACCCGCAAACCGCAACAAAGGACTCTGGACGAGGCAGCTACATGGAGTTTGCTCTATCTAGGTACTATAAGTATGTCATGATTGTACGTGGTTATCTGGAGTTCCACAAATAGTTACTGTATTTTTGTTGTGTCATGTTTTATGTAAATTAAAAATGTTTTGCATCCGTACACTCACAGTAAAGTTCAGTTGAAAACTTGCGTCAGGCAACTACCACGTTGTTGTTTGGCATTTTTGCTGAACTGGACCTATTTGGCGCAGCCGTGAGACACAATGTTAGTGTTCTTTTTTTATCATTTAAAGTTACACTGTATAAAACAAGTTTTCTTTCTTTCTTTTTTCTAAATGGATATTAATTGAAAGTATCAACAGAATCAAAAGTACAAGCACATCGATCAAGCCGCGTTGCAAGGCTGAGCGCTCTGAGTGGATTACTGATATAATTATTGGTTTTTCCACAGTTCCAAGAATATAAATTGGCAAAATATTGGAAATTTTTTTCTTGGTACAATATTGACTTTTAGATAAATAGGTACGGCTTTAGACAGTGTATTTTCTATTAATCAAAGGTGTCTGACTGTCATTTCCTAAAGCTCACTTTTACATGTTAACATAATCAATTTGTGAATATGAGGACTATGTTGATTTTTTTTTCCTTTAACGTATGTCTGACAATTTGAGTATTTTCTGCGGCCTACCCAAATTTCCTTCACATCGTTGTGTTCCTTAGTAGTTCTGAGTTGAGCATTGCGAATATTGAAAACAAATGCTTGCACTGACTGGACAGGTCCACTCAAATCTGTATAGTTCTTTCTTCAAAAGACCATCTCAGACAAATCTGCATGGTTCTCATGAACATTACATATTTACTGTATGGACTTTAAAAGTGACTTTGACCCCTGAGTTTGCTTCGGTGTTTCTTCTCAGGGTAGTCAGCTAGAAAACACCGGCCTCATCTAGTTTAAAATGACACAAAAAAAAATTTACGTGTAAAAGTGTCTTCGAATTTTTGGTTCTAGGACATACCAATTTCCTCACGATGTTTTCCTTTACCGTAGTCGGGACCGTTACCACTAAGCCACCACTGCTCTCATGTATAATATTAACACCTTCTTCTTCTTTTCGTGTCGATGTACTCCAACTAAATTTTATCTGACCAGTATTTGGCAACCTCTACGGCTCTGTTGTTGGCCTCGTATAGATCCTGAAAACTGCAGTTGGTTGTGCAGGATGGACAGCATAGCAAATGACGCATGTCCTGTACAGCGGCTCCACACTGGCACTGTGTTAGAGATGGGTCGAGGAAGCCCCATTTGGCCAAATTATTTTTACAGCGGCCAACCTGAGTCCGCAGTCGGTTAAGAGATTTCCAGATTGGCCACTGCAATTCGCGTCCAGGGGGGAGATGCTCTGACGGGGTGATAAAATGTGTAGAAGTTGGTAAAATAGGTAAAATATTAACACCTAATAACTGTAATAACTAATGTTTTCTATAATCCAGACGATTGACCAAAACGTTATTAAGGTTTCAGACACGACAAAATACTCACCATAAATCATTTCCCTGAGTTCATAGATGGCCTGGAGTCGGGTGTTGGGGTCTTCTCCCAGATGCTGTTGAGCGTACTCTATCAGCTCTGTCGAAGGATCGCCCAGGTCCAGCTCTACGCAGTAGTCTGGAGTCGGCATCTCGGCCTGTCGAAAGAAATAAATTCGGTTTAGTTGGAGTTTGTGTTTCCTGATAGCTACAACTTAGGGATCTTTGAATCGAGAGTGAATAGGTTAATTATAGGCAAGTGTAGTAGAGTAGGGTAGAGTAGGGTAGAGTAGGGTAGAGCAGGGTAAAGCAGGGTAGAGCAGGGTAGAGCAGGGTAGAGCAGGGTAGTGCAGGGTAGACCAGGGTAGAGTAGGGTAGAGTAGGGTAGAGTAGGGTAGAGCAGGGTAGAGCAGGGTAGAGCAGGGTAGAGCAGGGTAGAGCAGGGTAGAGCAGGGTAGAGCAGGGTAGAGCAGGGTAGAGCAGGGTAGAGCAGGGTAGAGCAGGGTAGAGCAGGGTAGAGCAGGGTAGAGCAGGGTAGAGCAAGGTAGAGCAGGGTAGAGCAGGGTAGAGCAGGGTAGAGCAGGGTAGAGCAGGGTAGAGCAGGGTAGAGCAGGGTAGAGCAGGGTAGAGCAGGGTAGAGCAGGGTAGAGCAGGGTAGAGCAGGGTAGAGTAGGGTAGAGTAGGGTAGAGTAGGGTAGAGTAGGGTAGAGTAGGGTAGAGTAG